>HG992191.1:1728633-4128633 GCA_905220545.2 Melitaea athalia
ATGCGTTAGCGTAGTGGCAACTTGGTGATGCTTACAGTTTGATGCGTGCGGAAAACTTTTCAAAAATTCACATAGTCTATACCAGTTTGTCGAAGTTTTGGTAATGTGCTTGCATAATGTGTATTTGCGAACCCCGGACACACGATTCACGTCTTATACGGGGACGGGAGCGTGGGGTGCTTCTTTATTGTTTTGTAGTTGATACTGTTAAAGTAATTAACATTATGGAAATTTGTAAATGAGCTCCTAAAGGTATAGTATAAATTATATGACTGGAGTGTTTCTATTCGTAGCAGGAATTTTACAATCACAGTGAGTTATAACAATGTCCAACAGAGCTAAATTGCCGTTGAAATAACCCGAGCGATACGATTCCAGCCAACAGGCAAGTCGTAATAATTTTTCGCTTTGTAACAAACGCTCATGAAGGAATAAAAAATCTTTGAGAGATTTAAAAAAAAGCTATTATTCTCTGTTTTATGGCGTGAGTAAAAAATATTTTATGCTGACTTGTCGAGTTTCTGTTTATGTTATATTTTATTTTATAGTTTTATTGAGTGAAATTGTACATTTTTATATGACTAATTTTTATTTTATTTTTATAATGTCGATACCTTTGGGTAGAAGGTCGTATAAACCAAACACGACTTTTCAGGAGAGCAGAAAAACGATTTTTTTTTTACATAAAAATTCATAACTTTTTTGTTTTTGAAGTTATGAAAAAATGATGTATGAGAAAGGTTCTTACAATTTGCGAATGAAAAAGGTTAAATCATCAAAAACTATCTATCTTCTTTAGTTTTAAAGTTAGCTTGGATTTACATCTAAGAAAAAATCAATTCTTGGTTAATACACCCCACGAAAATGTACTTAAAAAAAACTGTATAGGGCGTATATCCATTTTTGGTAAGCTTATGGTCACATTTACCGTCGTAAAAACCCATAGATGTAGTTTTTTTTGTTTTAAAAGCCATTTATAATCATACATCAATTGAATTCTGACAAATAAACAATCCTGTTACTCCTAAATTTAGCAGGAACTTAATTATTATTATTCTAATACCCAATAATGGTCGATTAAAATAAAATAAAACTACCTGAAATACGAAATCGGCATTAATTATTAGGTATTATAATATTTATAATACCTTCTAATCAACATTTACTATTATTTCAATAATGGTACAACATACCTAAAAGGTTTAACATTTTTAAATTGAAAAAATAATTAACAACTTAAACTGAAAAGTGATATAAAAAAAAATCTACTCAGTCATAAAAACACAAAAATTATTCAATTTTCTTCTAAATTGTAGTAATCAGGAATTTTAATCGTTTATAAAATTATGACTTGATCGTTTTTTAAATTTTTCACATAATTATTTAAATGTAATTCAATAAATTATTGAATTAGGTAATAGCCTTTGTACTAAGGCTTACTTACTACGTAATTTATTGAATTGCAACTAAATTAAAAAACGATCAAACACTAAACTTATATAACTAACTTATGTACTAAATAGTAACTTATTTTATGATATAAATTTCTATTCATAATTAGTTTAAAATAATTTATGAATTGTTACTATAAATTATTTTAATTATTGTTATAAATTATTTTAAAACGAATTATGAATTGACAAACAAATTTTCAAAAAATAAATTTAGGTGACAAAGAATACAATCTTTTTAACATAGTCTTGTTTTTTTACTAAATAATATTTTGCTAACGAACGAAATGTGAAATTACGTAAATACGAAAAGTTATTATTCTTTTATAATAATAATTTATTGTACAATTCAATTAGCTCTTCCTTGTCTTCTTCGTCGGTTAGCGTAAGAGCGTCAGCCACATTTCCATGGGATAAGTTAAATTAATCAGGGTGGTACCTATTTGGTATAATTCCATTATCACATAGACGTTTTAAATCCCTATATTTTACATCTGATATTTGCAATTTGTTTTTAAAAAGTTCAGTTGAGGACATAGTCATCAGCTTTTCTGTGTGCTTACACCTTGTTCGGGTAATATTGCACGGCTTTTCGATCTTCCTTGACCTCTACCTTCACCTTTTTCTTTATTGCCAGATTTTTTAAATAATATTACTTTATCAGGTGACGTCTCTTCTTTCCTATTTAATATACATTTCATTTGGATTCTTTTTCTTCAACGTAATAATTCGGATGTTTCGCATTTTCAGGGTTTTAGATGTTTCATTTGTAAATGTCTCATCAGTTATTTCATTCCAATTGTGAAAATCAGAATACTCCATTGCATTAACATTATAAGGCCTAGGATTTTTTCTCGCAGCCTCAATGTATGATGGCCATTGTGTTGGACTCCAAACAGTAACTTTTTTAACTTCACGTTCGACAGTTGCATAAACAGAGTCTACAGACATGTAAGTGTGCCCTGGTAAAGGATAATTTATCTGAATCACTTCTAAATGCGTTGATTTCATTAAGAAGTAATGGTTTATACACCAACGGCCTTTGGATATACGACATCAAATTTAAACTATGTTTAGGTAATGTATTTAACACATTGGGGCGTATAAACCATTTACAATTAACGATTATTTTTACGCCCTAAGTTAATATAAATTATGGTCATTACATCATAACAAAACTACAAAAAAAAAAAACATTCGGCTTTTACATTGAAAATTTACCTTTTTTACGACGCTATGATCGAAAATTTCTGGGTCGTATTAACCATTTTTGTGCGAATTTCTGCATTTCGTATATACAGATCGATAGAGAAAAAAATTCTGAGAAAAATGGTATATATAACTCAATTTGGCCAAAATGGTTTATACGACCTTTCTACCCAAAGGTATCGATGTGCGTGAAACTCACAAATGTATTGTTTAAGAATGGATGACTAATTTATTACTAGGGTACTATAAACATACAGAAGATAATAAAACACCATACAGCCAAATAATAATATCAAGTAGTAAAGTGTTCTGTTGTAAGTAAGATAGTCAAAGTTTCTGGCCATGCGCTATACTGACAACGAGGCTAAGGTCAACAATTTTTGATACTCCAGATGCTGCAGGTGTCCATAAGCGACGGTTGACGCTTGACACCGGTCTGACTAGATTTTTTGCTTTTGCTGACCTAGTGGTATAAAAAAAATTCGATTTTAAAGATGTCTGTCAATATGTGTCAAATTAACCATCAATGTCACCTAATGTTACATTACATTTTAGCGACACGTATCTTCAAATGTTGTTCTTATAAAGTTTAGCTTTTAATGTTGATTAATCATCATATCTTACAGAAGAAAAGTAATTAACTCAAATAACTTCGAAGACTCGGTTTATTTTATATCTGTTTACGACGTAAATGACAAGTTTGGAAGTTTTCCATTTTCATCAAATCTTGGAAGATACACATCCTGAGTTTTATTGATTTTCTATTTATTCGCTACATTTTTTTCGTCGTTATTTTGTTGTGGTTGAATAAAACTTTTTATAATCTTACTGCCTGGTAGTCGAATTTATAATAATATTAGCTGACCCCGCAAACGTTGTTTTGCCATATATGTTATTAACCCCCGCAACCCCCTCTTGTGGGTGGAATTTCGTAAAATCCGTTCTTAGCTGACCTCTACTCGGCGAAAGGAATATTCCTACCAAATTTTAAGTCTCTACGCCGTATGGTTTCAGAGATATTGTGATTAGTCAATCTATGGGTGGAAATCTCTTTTATATATATAGAAGATTAATGTACTTCGGCTTAGTGCCTTACAGTAACTGGTTGTTAAGTTAAGGGTCGCAGGTTTGAACTCGGTATATAAAAAATATTTCTTCATGATGTGTTTGTAGATCATCAACAAAATCCATACTAATATTATAAATGCGAAAGTAACTCTGTCTGTCTGTCTGTCTGTCTGTCTGTCCGGCAATCACGCCAAAACTACTGACCAGATTTAAATGAAATTTGGTATATAGATATTTTAGAGTCTGAGAAAGGACATAGGCTACTTTTTAATGCGGAAAAAAGGGTGTAAGGGGTTGAAAGGTGGGAATGAAAATTTGTATGGAAGTGTGTTCGCGTTTTGTAACTGTCAAACATTTCATGTTCATCCCGTCGTATGGTAAACTCTCCGATAACATTAAAGAACGTATTTAAATAAAGGTTTCGAATCGACAACATATATCCACAATATACGGATAGTGGCGTATTTTACATTTTAAAAATGTATAATAATGTCAGTAATGAAAACGGATTGACATAATATATATTGGTTGTCAAATATAAAACGTAGTGGTTATATACTCTTTGGTCAAATATTTATGCGTGCGTTCAGAAATTTATTTAGTGTAAACTAAGGAAAATATATCAAGCTAATTAAATCTTATATGTACTATTGAAAAAAGGAAAGCATTTTTTTCCCTCAAATCAACGCAGGTGAAACCGCGGGGCACAGCTAGTATTGTAATAAAATATTTGTCACAAAAACATTTTTTTAATTCGAACTTAAACAAATTAATAAACTTTTAATCTTAGATATACAATGAATAATAAGGGTTTTTATTTTATATTACACTACACTCCATTTCCTACCACTATCTTTGTACAGCATGTTTTCTATCTTTAGATATAGGAAAATGAGCTAGGGCACAGCAGTAAATATCCTGCTTAAAATTATGAGTCTGACTGGGGAAGTACCTCGATCTTACAGAAGATTCCAGCTAAATAATGCACTGATTATTGAGTAAGGTGACCAGAGCTCCTGGGGAGGTTCGGGGGAAGGGTCGGCAATGCGCTTGCGATGCTTCTGGTGCAAGCGTCTATACATACATACATACAATTATTATAATCACGCCTATTTCCCGTAGGGGTAGGCAGAGACCACTTCCTTCCACTTGCTACGATCCTTACATACTTGTTTCGCTTCATCCACTTTCATTATTCCTTTCTTACATGCTCTTCGGTTTAGGGTACTCTTGACCTGGCCTTTTTTCAAGACGTCTCTGATCTGATCTTGAAACGTCCGCCTAGGTCTACCCCTTCCAACACTTCCATTTACACTCGCCTTATACACTTTTTTCGTCAATCGTTCTTCATTCATTATCTCGACATGGCCAAACCATCTCAGCATACCTTTCTCAATTTTTGTCACTACATCTTCTTTCAGGCGTCTATAAGCTACGGTAATCGCTTACCGTCAGGTGAGCCGTACGCTGTTTTGCCAACCTTCTTGTATAAAAAATATATACACTAGGGTGTCCCAAAAAAATCAAAGTCGTTTTTTTTCTACGCATACCCTCTAAATTTTTTACATTTAAGTCAAAACAATTATAAATAAAATTTTAAGAAGGTAGGACCACGGTAACCCGTGCCGACTTAGATTGATAGATGTCAGTACTTGCTCTCTAAGGCTGACGCGACCTAACGTATCGATGTGCTTGTGATTACTTGTTATTTGGTTATAGAATACCCACTGTTTTCTATCAGTTAACATGTCAGTGGAATTACGCTATTCTAAAAGGGGTATATTTTTAAAAGGTGACGTAAAACATCAAATAACGGGTTCAAAACTTCAGAAAAAATTTCGTTATGGTTTGCCCATTAAACGGAAGTTTCTAGCAGTTTTATTTTACAATATCCGTGAAGTGACATTAAATGTCGGTTGAAAGCGTGAATCTCACTATTTTCGAGTGTATTATCTATTTGGTAAAGGCGCGCATTCCTACTAAATCTTTGCCTAATTGGGTGAAGAAACTTGTAAACTTGTATCAAGTTTGGAGAAACTTGCAAAAAATGCACAAAAGACACAAGACGTATTTAAGCAGCGCCGTCAAAACTTTGTTAACAATTTAGATAATTTGTTTCATATAGCACACGTTGATGCTCTTCAATTAATAAAAATAAATGAAGTTAGAATCTTTTTACAGCGTCAAAGAGAGTCAGGCCGACCTGGAGTCTTAGCGAGAGTTTAAGTCTTAGGATAAAAAATTGACTGATAGATAGGAAAGAGCGCGCCTCAGAACTATTGAAGAAGAAAAACGACGTGCTAAATATTTGTCTGAGCACACTCCTTCGACATCATCTTATATACCTACCGTTACAAGACGAATCATCTTCTGAATCTAATGAAAACTTAGATTTACAAGAATTGTTTCACACGCATCGTGAGTATGAGAGATTCTGTGTTCATTCTTGAAGTAACTATTGAAGCACTTGTATATAATATTGATGACTTCCGATAATTAGGTAAGTCTTCCATCCAAGTAATTCGCACGAAGAAAAACAAAACGATGAAAATATCGTTAATTAGTGCTCAATTCAAGATCACAAGCAAAGACAAGGCGGCAGTGATTTACGTTTGCTTGTTCATTATAACATCCTACATTAAACCATGGCTCCAAAGCAATTCAGCAATAATATAGCACCTTACCGAAATACAAATCTAGGTAAGCTGCTTTTATTACTGGCAAAAAGTCACAAGCCTTTTGAAATCAATGAAGTCTTACGAGAAAACTGATAAAACGATCTCAAAAGCAGCCTTGCAGAAGATAACTCAGCAATTGTTGTATTTAACTGACAAAGTTTCTATATTATCACTGTTTGACGAGGATGTGGAATAAGAAACTAAAGTTACAATGTTTGATAATTTAACCAGAGGAAATAAATAACTCATGGAAAACGATATATCCCATCGAAAGAAGAACTTTGCAGTTCATTGTATGGCAAGCTTATTGAAGAACATTGGCATAAATAGTTATAGAAGTTTTTACCTTCGTTTTATGTAAAAGTATATTTTTAACACTTTTTCTTATTTTGTTTTAGAAAAAAAGCATCTCTGACTCCATTTCAGTAAAAAAACAAGTCCTTTTTCAATCGCCTTAAAGTTGAAGACAGTTTTCTACATGCATGTCCTACTTTGTGGTCAAATAATACTTCGTTTCAAGAACCTACTAAAAATATTTCGGTACTGAGGGTAGTAAACGATGTAGCCGAAAGAGCGGTTAGGTTGATGCGAGACTTTCATGGATTAATCACAGTTGAGAGTGAATAAAAGTAACTTTTATTATGTTGCGTAAAAGAAAATTTAACCCGATTGTAAAAACCAAACGTTAAAAGGAAAGTTTGAACAATAATATTGTTTTTAACGTAAATGAGTAAATAATATACTATTCGGGTGTATTGGAGTTTTAATTAAGTAATAAAAATTAAATTCTTAATTCCTTCTATAGTAAGACGGTACAAATTTTCATGCCAAAACTTTGGCATCAAGTCGGCACGGGTTATCATTGTCCAATTGCAATAATATTTATTATTTGAGTCAATGAGGTCAAATGGAATAAAAATAGAGGGTATGCATATTTGATTTCGCGAAAAAAAATTTTTCCCTTATGTCTTGGGACACCCTAATATACACACATATCTATAACCACTTTCTGAAACTCATACAATCATTGATTTAAAAAAAAACGTAGTATTTTATTTAGAGAATGGTATACGGTTTATTTTGGCTGCGATGACAGACAGATGGACGGCTGAAGCTAGGAATATTTATATCGTTTTCACGACTGAAGGTTAAATTATTTTCAATTAATTGAAATCTATTTTGTATATGCGATATTTTAGCTAATTATATCGGAAAACTTTCAAGGTCTATAGTCATAAGCTTTATTAATTTTCACTAACTTATTTGGCAGTTTTGAATTTCACATCGCGTTGGTTCAGTGGTTATATCACTGCCACTGGTTGTTATGTGGTCTCGGGTTCCATACCCGCTCATGGTAAACAGCTGTATAGGCTGTAGATATGTTTATTGTAGTCTAAGTGTGATGTGCTTTTAAATCGGCTGAGGCGTATATTTATAAATCTTAAATATGTATAAAATTCTCGTGTCACAATGTTAGTTACAATTACAATACTCTTCCGAAACGGCTGGACAGAGTTTTATGAATTTTTGAGTGCATATCAGGTAGGTCTGAGAATCGGCCAACACATGGGGAAGGGGTGTTAAGGGGGCGAGGAGGTGTTAAGGGCATAAAGGGGGTTATAATAACATATAATTATGGTAAAACAACGTTGCGCGGTCAGCTAGTTGACTATAAAAATATCTTGTATGTTGTATTGTGAATAAAAATGTCTATCCCGAGCAAGAATCGTGCCCACGACCGGTGTTGTTTAAGCGGCTACTTGCACCACTAAACAAGAATGTCGGAATAGTTATTAGTTAATTAGTTATACATACATTTAATTATATAAATAACTTTTAAAACAATAATATAACTCTCAACTATGCCCTGTGCATATTATAAATTAAAATAATGCTAACAACTAATTGGGTGAATAAGTAAATTTTCTCAAGAATGTGGTTAGCGTGTCGGGAGTTGTCGAGGAGTGCTTAATTAAAATCATTAATTTGTAACGTACAGTTATTATATGTATTTGGCAACATTTACTAATTACGTTTCAGAATTTTAAAATGTTTGATTTTAATTAATTTTATTGTAAAACTCCCAAACTGCAAATTCTTCTTCTGATATCTCTTCTCACCTTTTTCTAATATTTTTAGTTTTCTTTATAGATTGAAACATTTTTGTCAATATCTTCAAGCAAAAGCCTTTAAAATGATTTCTGTTTCGATTTAATAGTTCACATACAAACAACATGGACTCTTAAAATCTATATATCTATCTATACTATTAAATGGAGGCGGTTTTATTGTTCAGTTATACTGCAAAAACTACTGAACCGATCGGAATAATACTTATACGATTAGGTGCAGCGTGCTTCGGAGAAGGTTTTAGTACTCGTATATGATATGTTGGTGATTCTAATTAATTATCGTGTAATAATAATATGGACGGACAGAGGTAGTAATTCATATATCATTATTCATTATCATTAATTATTTATTCTTCACCATTAATCAAATACTAGCTGCTGCCCGCGACGTCGTCTGCGTGCGTTCACTGCTCGTTCCCCGTAGGTGATAGCGTTATAATATGTAGCCTATGTTCTGACCCGACTTCTTAATAATATTCGTGCCAAAATGGAAGTAAATCCATGCAGTACTTTTTGAGTTTATCCCGGACATACATTGACTTTCCTATCATTTTATTATATGTATAGATTCATACAAATGACTTTTAATTGTTGTAACTCTGATTTCTAAATATCCGATGTAATTACAAAAGCTTAATGTTTATATGTTTCAAATAGTATGTCATACATGTTTACAATCGATATATTAAATGTTTTTGAGATCACCAAACCTAATATATTGTCGTAACATAATTGTGTTTGCTCGCAAACGAAAAAAAGCGACTTCGATTACATCGACAAGTAATACAACGTAATAAGACGAAAAAATAGTCAAGTAAATACGCGCTATTAAAGATTATTCAAAAAGTTGTAATCAGTTTTCGATCTAATTTAAACAAGACTACAAGACAAGTATTAGCTCGGATTAATCGGTACACCGAGTAAAAAGTTATGCGGTATAATATAACGTAGGTCGACGAAAAAGTAGTCACGTAAATACGCATTATTAGATATAACTCTAAAAGTACTTGTCAGATCTCAATTAAATTAAAATGGGACCACATGACACGCAACACCTTTCAATTAAAACAAAATTGATTGAAATCGGTCCACCCAGTCAAAAGTTCTGAGCTAACATACATAAAAAAAAAAAAACATACGTGTCGAATTGAGAACCTCCTCCTTTTTTGGAAGTCGGTTAAAAATTTTATAAATAAATAGACATCATCTATACTAATATATAAAGCTGAAGAGTTTGTTTGTTTGTTTGTTTGTTTGTTTGTTTGTTTGTTTGAACGCGGTAATCTCTGGAACTACTGGGCCGATTTGAAAAATTCTTTCAGTGTTAGATAGCCCATTTATCGAGGAAGGCTATAGGCTATGTATCATCACGCTAAGACCAATAGAAGCGGTGTAAACGCCGACGAAGTCGCGCGCAGAAGCTAGTATATAACATACACACACGGTCGTCTATTCCTACGGACCTACGGTAAGCAACTTAATGCTTGTATTAAAGGTAGCAGCCGACTGTGATAGCAATTTTTTTAAAAATAAATACCTATATTTTATAAATAATAATATTACACCCAGACTCATGCGCTATATTTGATGCTAAGATTTTCATCTCAGGACCTAAAGGCATGTTTTATTTCTGCGGAAAACTTTAAGCAACGGGAGAAACAAGCCTTAAGCGTTGGAGTATTAATAACGACATTTTCTTTTAGATAGAATGAAATAAATGTATACTAATATATAAAGCTGAAGAGTTTGTTTGTTTGTTTGTTTGTTTGTTTGAACGCGGTAATCTCTGGAACTACTGTTCCGATTTGAAAAATTCTTTCAGTGTTAGATAGCCCATTTATCGAGGAAGGCTATAGGCTATGTGTCATCACGCTAAGACCAATAGGAGCAGAGTCCACGCCGACGAAGTCGCGCGCAGAAGCTAGTACGACAATATAGAAAAAGTTCATAAAATAAAGACTGTAAAATTGTATTATATTATAATCCAAAACTCGTGGAGATACATTCCGAACTCGATTATAAGCCCTGCTTCGAAGTTCAGAACGCCCATTAAAACTTCTGTTTGACGCCATTTTGTCAGAAAAAAACGTAAAACAAAATGTGTTTTGCTTCGTCTAAACTTTAGACTATTATGATTCAAGGACAAATTATTTTGTTCATTTATTATCAATCATGTTAAGTGAATTTATTACCATATGTACATACATATTCAACATTATTTTTAAAATTTTTAGTGTAAGTATATGATGGTGCGTGCACCGTGTGGGCGCTTACACACCGGCGATTATGAGTTCGATTCCCTCTCGGGATGGATATTATTTTGTATTTTTACAAATATTTCTTTCCATACTGGTTTTTCTTTCTGTCCTTCTGGGTCTCAAAACCTTGCCTTAGAGATCACGTTAAGCTGTCGGTCCCGGTTGTTACCATAGTCACCTGATAGCGATCGTTACTCATACTCGTAGTAGGGAATATATCCGCCAACCTGCAGTGGAGCAGCAAGGTGACTCTCCGACCCTTCTCATACATGGAAAAACTTTCTCCAAGTCTCTGCCAAGCAGTGAGCTCCTGGTCTATGCCAAGCAGTAGAATATTAAAGGCTGAATCATCTAATGGAAATATACAGTAAAAACTCGTTAATGTGCAGTGGAACAGCATGGAGGATTAATTCCCAACCCAGAAGTCAAAATATGTAGAAGTTCGTATTAGGCAAAACATAGTCAAAATTAAATCAAAAATTGTTTTGATTTTGACTATGAGTATTGAAATAGTGATTCATCAAGTAATTATTAATTGCTTAAGTATTTAATTAAAGTTATTGTAAACTGACACCGTAAAATCTACTCGACTTTATTGAAAGTTAAAGGCAGTGTATAGATTATGTAATAATAATTAATTTACATACTTTAAACCTTATTAAATGAAAATAGATCAGAAATAGAATAGAAAATATACAGAGTGTCTGGAAGAAATGGCTAATTAGCCATAAGTCCGTTCATTTTAATTTATAACAGGTAACTAGATGAGTGAATAAATAAATAAAGCGTCTTTAAGCTTTGATTGTAATGTATTTTTTGTGTATAATCTATACTCATAAATGGAGAGCCGGTTTTTTTGTTCGGTTATACTGCGAAAACTAATGAACCGATCGGAATAATACAATGAGATGCAGCGTGTTTTGGAGAAGATTTTAGTTTAAGATATGTTCGTGATTAGGTACTTATCGCGTAAAAAATATGGACGGACAGAGGTCGCTAGTAAAATAAAATAACTTCACACCCATTTTCACTCTAAACCGTTTTTAATAACTTAAATACTAATTTACGTCTAAATTAAGAAATGACTAAGTTTCATAGAAATCTGAAGAGACATTTTCTTCCACACGGATTTAATAATATGAATGGGTATCAATTTGTCTCCTTCCTTAGCTGACATCTACTCATAATCTACCTCCGTACGTTTTAGCTTTACAGAACTTGAACTATTCGAGATTTTGTGTTTAGTCTTTTAGCTTTTTTTACAAGTTACAAGCTTTTATTTAACTTGCAATGTATGTATGTATGTATGTATGTATGTATGTATGTAAATTTAATGAATGTTTGTTCGGGTGAAATCTTGCAACTCAATTTTGAAGCAGATATCTTCAACCGATTGAGCTGAAATTTTGTATACAGGTTCAATTTAGATGACAATGCATGATTTGTATGTATTTATGTATGTATGTATGTTTGTTCGGGTGTAATCTTGCAACTCAATTTTGAAGCAAATATCTTCAAGCAATTGAGCTGAAACTTTGTATACAGGTTCAATTTGGATGACAATGCATGGTTTGTATGTATGTATGTTTGTTCGGGTGAAATCTTGCAACTCAATTTTGAAGCAAATATCTTCAAGCAATTGAGCTGAAACTTTGTATACAGGTTCAATTTGGATGACAATGCATGGTTTGTACGTATGTATGTATGTTTGTTCGCGTGAAATCTTGCAACTCAATTTTGAAGCAGACATCTTCAACCAATTGAGCTGAAATTTTGTATATAGGTTCAATTTGGATGCCGATGCATGGTTACCTTTGTGACGTCATTCTAAATCCAATATGGCGTCATATCCAAGAGTGCGGACTAGTTATTTTTAGTGCACTTCTACAATATGGGTATCAAATGAAAGGGCTTGCTAAGAATAATTCGAATAAAGTGACGTGATAACCGACTAAAAAGTAAAAAATAAATTAAAAGTAAAAAACCTTTTTAAAAAACAAGCTTTTATTTGAATGCACTAAAACGAAAAAAATAAATTTTTACTTTAAAACTTTTACTATCTACTTATAAAGTCATTACACATAATCTATATGATATAAAAGCTTGTCGCAAGATTTGCTTGTAAACAAGTAAATTAAATAAATTGATGTGATTGATTTTAACTATTAAAATTTTCAAACTAAGGAAATACGAGTACTATCTTGCGACATGCTTTTCTATCATATAGATTATGTGTAATGACTTTATAAGTAGATAGTAAAAGTTTTAAAGTAAAAATTTATTTTTTTCGTTTTAGTGCATTCAAATAAAAGCTTGTTTTTTAAAAAGGTTTTTTACTTTTAATTTAATTATGTTAGTAAGTCGACAAACAAGCGTACGGCTCACCTGATGGTAAGTGACTACCGTAGCCTATAGAGGCCTGCAACACCAGAAGCGTCGCAAGCGCGTTGCCGACCCTATCCCCAACCCCCCCAGGAGCTCTGGTCACCTTACTCACCAACAGGAACACAATACTGCTTGAAAACAGTATTATTTAGCTGTGGTCTTCTGTAAGGTCGAGGTACTACCCCAGTCGGGATTCACCATATTTTGAGCAGGAAATTTCCTGCTGTGCCCTACCTCAGATTTAGCTTTTGTCAATAATGTCATGTTGGATGAATGAGACGCTGGAAAGATTGTTCGGTGAGAGCTACCTTGCGAAATGTCAATCGAGAGAAGTTGGTGCATTTTCTGAAATACATATATCAATTTGTTGCACAATTTTTCTTTATTCTTCATTCAATTATTCTTTTACAAGGTATTATAAAATTTTAAGGAAAATATCAAGCAAATTGGCCCAGCCGCTCTCGAGTTTTGCTCTAAGCATCACATTTAGCCATTCATTTTGATTTGTATAAATTATGTAGAGTAACTGACTTTTATTATTTAATTATTTAAATGAAGCGGAAATACGCAATATTTAAAGCAAGCACGATTTAGATTTCCGTTGAGAATTAAATGTTTTAGAATTTGAATTTTATTTTGGTGTTGGCGCAGCAATCACTTTAATGGTATTTGTTCTGGCGATCGCAGGTTTAATCCCCATTCATGACAAACAATAATATAAACCATACACATTTGTCGTAGTCTGGGCATTTGTTTTTTTTTATACAATTGGGTCGGCAAACAAGCGTACGTCTCATCTGATGGTAAGTGATTACCGTATCTTATAGACGCTTGCACCACCAGAAGCACTGCAAGCGCGTTGCCGACCCTACCTCCAATCCTCCTCAGGACCTCTGGTTACCTTAATGAAAGTACTATTATTCAGCTGTGATCTTCTGTAAAGTCAAGGTATTTCCCCAGTCGGGCTGCTCCAGGTTTTGAGCGGGATGTTTCCAGCTGTACCATACCTCAGTTGTGCAAATATATTGCGTGTGTTTCCAGAACCACACAGGTAATTTCTACTAGAGGTCGTTGATTGTGATGAGTTTATTTATTCTTATACTAGCTTCTGCGCGCGACTTCGTCGGCGTGGACTCCGCTCCTATTGATCTTAGCGTGATGACACATTGCCTACAGCCTTCCTCGATAAATGGGCTATCTAACACTGAAAGAATTTTTCAATTTGGCCCAGTACTTCGAGAGATTACCGCGTTCAAACAAACAAACAAACAAACAAACAAACAACCAAACAAACAAACTCTTCAGCTTTATATATTAGTATAGATTTACACAATGCAAAGTAAAGTCGTCTGCGAGGCACCATAATAGTTGTACCTGAAAATTCAACGTCTTTGTACTAGTTAGTGATAATATGAGATTTTTATGAGAAATTTATTGAAATGAAGATACTTTAACTTGAAATAATGATACTTTTCTTTCTTTAGAAAGAGGCTTAACACAAAAAAAATATTATTTAAATGTTTAGATAGACTCGTTACTAAGAATAATTGAAAACTTGTGGAGCCTACGACGAAATTTCCCGCGTCTACGTCACACGGTCGAGTACGCGGGAAAGGGATGGGTGATTGTTAGTTATACGCTAGAAAGAGACGGAAATATACAGCCTATCAAAGACTATGCAACGTGTGCTTCAAGTACCTTTTGTCGGAAAAGTTTTGTCTCTCTGAGGAAATAATATAAAGATATATAATTATTATTGTTTTAAGTGTATAATGTATTAAGCGAAGTCTGTATCCTAATTCTTAGATAGTGACTGATCTTTATATGATAATATTTTTTTTGGATTCTTATGTTACAATTTGAATTTTTTCGACGTAATAGTTGTAGATATGTGCCTGTTACTGTTATTTATGACTAAAAAGTGAATGTTTAAATATGTTGTATTGTTAATATGGCGATGCAATGTCGCCACTAATACAGAACTGGCTGTTACGCTAGCGGCCGCGGATTCGATCTCCGCATATTTACTAATTGGGCATTTGTCCTTGTGTATTCAATGTTTCCGTACCCCTGACGCAGGAGTGAATCGTAGTGGGCTCCTATGACTGTCAGGCATTTATTTATTATTAATTCATAGTATATGAAGCTCTGACATGACAAAGATTTATATAGGCAATATAAATATTTTGTCTCTGGACTTTTGCCTATGAAAGGTAGGCGTTATAAAGGACCCCGACACTAATAATTCCTGCTACTTTCCATTTAAACTCATTTAAAAACTTTTCTCGTACACATCCACCTAAAAGCAAAACTGATCTTTCCATTTCATTTACTTCAAACAGTAGTAAATTTTATCCAACCAACATGTCATCAATAAATCAACTAAACTACAATTATAAGTCACCGATTAATTTGTAACCTGCGTTTAATTTACGTGATTTTTATTATCTATTCGAGTTTATAAATGATGGCTGGTTAATTGCTCGTTAAATTTAACTGAGGTTTAACTATTGTTTACGATGTTGTCTATTCGTTGTATTGAGTTGTTCGTTTTAGAGTTCCGTGTCTTAGGGTTCAAAAAGAAAACAATAACTTTGAAAAAGAAGGAGATTGTCAATTCAACTATTTTTTTTTGTGTGTTACCTCATAAATTTTACCTGAGTGTACCGACTTTAATGATTATTTTTTATTTGAAAGTTGGTGCTTTTCATGTGGTCCTATGGGAGAGATCTGACGAGTAGCTTCTGAATTATTCCTAATAGTTAGTTTTTTTACTGATTTTTTTTTCGACAATCTACATTGATGATGTTCTTATTTTATTACTTATCGTTGTAAATTGAAGTAATTTGTTTTGTTTGATGATAAAAACAACTATTTTTTAAATAAATCTCTTACTATCTATAGCCCCAAGTGTTTAAATTCTATGTTTGGGGTAAAATAAATACAATACAAAGACAAATGACAGAGATGGTATACAAATATTGAATACGAGCTGGGATTAATTTAGAAACCGATAGCATAACGCCCATTTATTGCGACTACTGCACTACCTCGCCATAGTCGTAAGACGACAATAGAATAGTACAGAAAACAACTAAATCAAAATCTGAAGAAGCTCAACTGAAGACGTACCTCCACTTAACAGAAGGCCACAACCAAATAATACTGCTCTCAACTAGTGTTGTGTTCCTGTGATGAGTGAGAATACTTTAAGCGTTGAAATGCTTCTGGGTGTGTGTTGTGACGTTAGCGAGTATAAGCTCAACAAAGTTCTCGTGATTCCATAGGCTACGGTAAACCCAAACCGTCAGGTGGACCGCACACTTTTTGTTCTTTCATAATATAGTATATAATCTATTATCAAATAGATTGATTTCGTTTAATTTTATCACAATAAAATAAATAATAAATAAATCTATTTTTATAATTTACGGAATCCTTAGTGTGTATGTTAATCTTAGTTGACGGACTATCCATTTCTAAATATAGTAATTTAAAAATCACACGCAGTTCCATCCATAAATTTAATCTTAGTAAAGTTCATCTGTTTTTACAAATATGTATAATAAAGTAGTACAGTTTGTTTGTTAGTTTTAATGCGTTAGGGTCTACAGTTTATTTACGGAAGGTGGATAAAGTTCCCCAAATAAACTCATAACAATAACAGTTGGTTGTTCAAGTATAGATTATTATTACTAATTAATATGTTCAGACTGATTAATAATTGATTTAACTATTGTATAAATACACATAATTTGATGGTTCAAGCATTTTATAATGTATGAATTTAAAAACAAAATGTATTTTGTTAAATTCTATTCTGACAAACACGTTGAAAATTTGTGAGAAAAACCTGTATTAATTCGAAGGAAAAGGGTATTTTTAACTTTTATATAAAAAAATTGTAGTATCTCTATTACATTTGAAATTTAAACCCAAAAAATTTGGGGATAAAATCGCCTTTGTACCTTTTTTATATATAAGTAGGTCAGCAAACAAGCGTACGGCTCACCTGATGGTAACTGATCACCATAGCTTATAGACGTCTGCAACACCAGAAGCATCGCAAGGGCGTTGCCGAGACATTCCCCAATTTTCCCCAGGAGCTCTGGTCACCTTACTCACCAACAGAAACACAACACTGCTTGAAAGCAGTATTATTTAGCTGTGATCTTCTGTAAGGTCTAGGTACTACCCCAATCGGGCTGCTCTATATATTGAGCAGGAAATTTCCTGCTGAGCCCTACCTCAGTTAAACATCTATTTCTGAATAAATCTGTAATGTAATAAAATAAAATAAGTGTATGATTAAAAACCTTAAAACATATTCACAAATTAATAAAATAAAATTACAAAGAGTTATTAATTTTATTATTAGTTATATACTATTATTATCAAAAATACTATTACGAAAACGAAATATTTACTAAGTTTTCTATAGCCTTTCTTTTTCTTATTTCCTTATTTTTTTGAGAATCCCAAAGTATTGATGACGGACATAGTATGTAATATTTAACAAAATATTATTTATTGTATAAAATATGCTTTTCTACACCTTTCCCGTATCTACGTTACAGATTCTTTGACGTTATCATCGCGTCCCGGGCAGTTCGGCCGCGTGCCCCCGCCGTGACGCTTCAGTGGTGGCTCAATGTGTTGTACTATTACGTTCAAAATGGTAAGTGATCATATATAAGTGTTGTTTTATATCGGTGCTATTGTTGTGTTTATTATCTGTGTCGAATCCCAGTTATCTCATTTGTTGTTCGAAATTTGAGTTGTGAAAATTTGTTGTTTAAATTTTTCAGTCAGAAGTGGGAATTCCAAATTTGAGTTCAGGTATTTTATTTTATTTTTTAAAATCAATAAAGTTATTTTTAAAATTTAAGATATGTGTTCGAATTTTAAATTTGTTGTTGTTATTACAAGCTTTTATTTAACTTGCAATGTATGTATGTATGTATGTATGTATGTATGTATGTATGTAACTTTAATGAATGTTTGTTCGGGTGAAATCTTGCAACTCAATTTTGAAGCAGATCTCTTCAACCGATTGAGCTGAAATTTTGTATACAGGTTCAATTTGGATGACAATGCATGGTTTAAATGTATGCATGTATGTATGTATGTTTGTTCGGGTGAAATCTTGCAATTCAATTTTGAAGCAACCAATTGAGCTGAAATTTTGTATACAGGTTCAATTTGGATGACAATGCATGGTTTGTATGTATGCATGTATGTATGTATGTTTGTTCGGGTGAAATCTTGCAACTCAATTTTGAAGCAACCAATTGAGCTGAAATTTTGTATGCAGGTTCAATGTGGATGACAATGCATGGTTTGTATGTATGCATGTATGTATGTATGTTTGTTCGGGTGAAATCTTGCAACTCAATTTTGAAGCAACCAATTAAGCTGAAATTTTGTATGCAGGTTCAATTTGGATGACAATGCATAGTTAACTTTGTGACGTCATTCTAAATCCAATATGGCAGCATAGCCAAGAGTGCGGACTAGTAATTTTTAGTGCACTTCTACAATATGGGTATCAAATGAAAGGGCTTGCTAAGAATAATTCGAATAAAGTGACGTGATAACCGACTAAAAAGTCAAAAATAAATTAAATGTAAAAAACCTTTTTAAAAAACAAGCTTTTATTTGAATGCACTAAAACGAAAAAAATAAATTTTTACTTTAAAACTTTTACTATCTACTTATAAAGTCATTACACATAATCTATATGATATAAAAGCTTGTCGCGAGATTTGCTTGTAAACAAGTAAATTAAATAAATTGATGTGATTGATTTTAACTATTAAAATTTTCAAACTAAGGACATACGAGTACTCATATCTCGCGACAAGCTTTTCTATCATATAGATTATGTGTAATGACTTTATAAGTAGATAGTAAAAGTTTTAAAGTAAAAATTTATTTTTTTCGTTTTAGTGCATTCAAATAAAAGCTTGTTTTTTAAAAAGGTTTTTTACATTTAATTTATTATTATCTACATACTGTTTTCGTTTAAGAAATGAAACTTCGTGAGTAAAATATTTTGTGTTGTTTTACTGCTGTATTATACATATACATACATATGCTGTATAATATACTTTATTATAAACATGATAAAATTCCTTTCAACTAGTACTTGAATTTTAAACTTCATATTGGCGTTCTTTTCTATAAATATTGTATAATTGGTAAGTAGTTTGATGCTTGTACCTATGTTGTTGTTTAAATATAAGTTGATATTATTTTATACGAATATGAAAGTGTGGAAATAAATATTGATTTACCTCACACGTTCATACTTCAACCACACAGTTCAAACTAAAGTGCGAGCGATATTTTTTATATAGTTTCTAGAAATATTTTATTACTTCTTTACTTTTACTGATTTAACCGTTGCCCGTTATTTCGTTTTTCGATCAAAACGAGTAATGTACCTATTTGTTTAATTTATTAACATAGAAATCAAGATAATTAAAGATAAAAGAAAAAAAAAACACTAGAAAAAAATAATAAACTTGAAATAACTTCTTGTTCATCTTACCATGAATTGTAATCTCTTACAGATAATCTAAAAAGACAAAGAACATTACACATAAAAGAAAAAAAAAACAATTATTACAGATTACGTATTATTTGATTATTGTCCGTCACTAACTCACTACCCATAGAAATATTTACAGACATGCCAGAAACAACTTTTTCCTTATTATCAGTTATTTGTTTGCTTAATGTTGATTATATACATACAAATATACAAAGATAAATACATACATAAAAAAACGTATACAAAAGAAGTTATTTGAAAATTTGGTAAAACAATTCTTCCCAGTTTAAGAATAATCCGTATTATATAGTTTTTGTGCAATCGTACGGGGAGTTCCAAAATACACAACAAATTCCATCAACATCTTGACATTGTAACATTGACATCAGCTATGTCAGTTACAGTTTCCATTCTAGCTAAGCACTGAAATTTCTATTTGAATAATAAAATAATGGTGCTAAACAAGTGTACGGCCCGCCTGATGATAAGCGGATACTGTAGGACGCCTGCAACTCAAGGAGCATTGGACATGTGTATCCAACCTTAACCCCCCTTCACATAACCTTATCATCCTTCTCCTTAGCTCTGGCCACCTTCCTCACCACAGAAACACAATTCTAATTGAGAGCAGTACTTTCCCTGTCAGCCTGCTCCAAATTTTGAACAGGATAAATACTGCTGTGCTCTGTACAAGTATTTGCAAATTCGCAATCCGCAGCAGAATCTCTGCTGTGTACTATCCTCATTACTATTTGTTTCATGTCTAGTTGTTTGTAGGCCTCTCCATTGTGTGGGGTGTTTCCTGATAACCGACAAAACACATAATTTTAACATCAATTTCCAGCCTATGACGATAAAAGCTTTTAAAACTATACAAATATTTGTCGTAAACAAAGATTAAATCCGCCACCGACGGCGTTATAACGTTAATGTGACCAATGTTGCAATGACTTGCTTTTGATAAGACCGTTGCTTAAAACACAAGCATTATAGTTTAAAGAACAGACAAACGTGTGTGTATTTGTATCATATTTATTTATTGAAGGTTTTGACTGATTGATTCATCCTGCAACATTCCAATGCTAGCCCTCTATGCGAGGCCTCTTTCGCCGTGTAGGAGATGGGTTAGAAAAAAAATAATTGGTTGTCTGTAAATTTGTTTTGCGGACGATAATTTAACGTGACAACGTCATTACAAAATATCTTGTTGGAGGCATAGGCCAATCGAGTGGAAGAGACATAAATGCGGCGCAAGCGTACAATGAGCGTAACGCTACAATGAGTCATACTTTTAGCAGTGCAAACTTAGCACCTCATCGATGGAATTTTGGGTCGAAAATGACCTTAATCGATAGGTCTACGTTAGGTCCGTATAGGTCCACTAAATTTTTCGTTAGGTCCGGTATAGTTTTTTAATAAATAATTTTTTAAATTTAGGTTAAAAAAAATGCAATTTTAGCACCCCATCCACGGATTTTTAAAACCAAAATGACCTTAATCGATAGGTCTACGTTAGGTCCGTATAGGTCCACAATAATTTTTGTTAGGTCCCCTATAGTTTTTTAATAAATAATTTTTTTTTAATTTTGGTAAAAAAATATGCAATTTTAGCACCCCATCTAAGGATTTTTGAAATTAAAATTACCTTAATCGATAGTTCTACGTTAGGTCCGTATAGGTCCAGTAAATTTTTCGTTAGATCCGCTATAGTTTTTTAATAAATAATTTTTTTTAATTTAGGTAAAGAAAAAGCAATTTTAGCACCCCATCCAAGGATTTTTAAAATCAAAATGACCTCAATCGATAGGTCTACATTAGGCCCGTATAGGTCCACAATAATTTTTGTTAGGTCCCTTATAGTTATTTAATAAATATTTTTTTTTTATTTGTTAAATAAAATATACAATTTTAGCACCCCATCTAAGGATTTTTGAAATCAAAATTACCTTAATCGATAAGTCTACGTTAGGTCCGTATAGGTCCACGAAATTTTTCTTTAAGTCCTCTTTAGTTTTTTTATAAATAATTTTTAAAATTTTGGAAAAAAAAATCGTATTTTAGCAGCTAAAAAACTATAGGGGACCTAACAAAACTTATTGTGGACCTATACGGACCTAACGTAGACCTATCGATTAAGGTCATTTTGGTTTTAAAAATCCTTGGATGGGGTGCTAAAATTGCATTTTTTTTAACCTAAATTTAAAAAATTATTTATTAAAAAACTATACCGGACCTAACGAAAAATTTAGTGGACCTATACGGACCTAACGTAGACCTATCGATTAAGGTCATTTTCGACCCAAAATTCCATCGATGAGGTGCTAAGTTTGCACTGCTCATACTTTTTCGTGCATGCCGCCGGCGTTCATCGATTTGTTAGACGTTGTCACGTCAAAATATTTTGATTGAAATATAATTTAAAATCTCTTTAGAACTGCTCCTTTACAAGTTATATTTTTTACGCTTTAAAAAAATAAATTATTATTATTAAGTTAAATCTACCAATAAATCGAAATGTAGATTCTATTGAGAAGAATTAACAAGAAACTCAAAAGTTACTTATAGTAAGGTAATATTGCGAGATTTCCGTAATATTAATAATTAATCAATTAGTTACAACATTCAATGGTCCTTACAATATTCGATACAAGCAATTAAGTCAGGGTAGTCGCAGAACAAACATTATATTAGGAGTGTAAACGTCATCCAAAAATTTACTTTACTTTTAGATGAAATAAGATCCAGTACTTATATAATCTTGATATCAGATATTGATCTGAGAAAAAGCGTTATCTTAAATAAAATATTTAATCTCTATATACATAAGTATATAAAAATTAATTGCTGAATGTGTTGCTAAGCGCAAATCTCGAGAGCGGCTGAACCGATTTCGCTAATTCTGTTTTTTATAATATTCCTTGAAGTACGAGGATGGTTCTTACGGAGAGAAAAATTTAAAAAAATCCCTGGAAAAGTCTAAAAACAACACTTTTCTATTCCCATACAAAAGATTCGTAATAATAGATACCTACTTAAGTCAATTTGAACTTTAATACCATACCATAAAGTTTAAGTGTTAGAGGAGGGGTTCCGGGAAGGATAAGTACTAAAAAAATAAAAAATTAAAGAATCGACTGTTAGGCGGTACGAAGTTCGCCGAGTCAGCTAGTATAGTAATAAATTTAACTTAGGTGACAAATAGGACAGCCTTCTACATTTAGGTACCTAATTTTGGAAATAGGTGAAACTGAGCGGTAACTGCGTAAGACGAATTCGCGTAAGTCGTGTAACTCAACTGTATTTCAAGCGTATCGCCTTACGCGACTTACACGACTAACTTGGCATACATGTAAGCAATCATAAAATATGAGATGATGGAATAGGTAATCTAATTTAAATTGTATCAAGGTAAATGCTTTGTCTCTTTACGTTTGTTTAAAATACATTGTTGTTGTAATAATGCTCGTATACAGTTTGTACTTTATTTTCTTGTTATTGATTTTGCTTTTTATTATTGTTTCATTTAAAATTTGTCTGATATTTACTATTCCCTCGTGACTTTGGCTTAGTTGTTTGTGTAATTGACACAGCTAAAAGCCGTACAACAAACATTTGAATTGATATTCATTTTTTTGTCCTTGTTTGACTATTTTTTTAGAATTAAATATATATATTTTTATATATGTATATCAAGCCTAACTCACGTGCGAGACAAACATGTAAAAATCTTAATAATACATTCAAATATTTAATAGTTTGCTAAAAATGTAAAAAAAAATCTTTTCAAAATATGTATTTCATAACGACATTGAGCGGCACTCACGCAGACGTTATGAACGGTTAAGTGACGAATTTGGAGTCGTCGGGATGAATAAATTACCATAACTATGTAAATACTTTAAGTGAATATTAGCTCATCTTGTTTGGTAGGATAATTTAGTTACATTTTCGTGTGATTGTGCTATGTATAGTGCATGAGTGCGTGCGTGCGCGAGTGTGCGTGTGCGTATGTGGAGTGTGTCTCTGTGTATGTTTGTGTACACAGCATATACCTACTTGTGCCTGTAAAAGACGGCGTGTACGTATATGTGCGTTTGAAATATAGATATAAAAATATTTCTTATATTGATAAGAATAACTTGTGAATTTAATATTTATTTTTATGTAAACTTTTCTTAAGTGTTTTTTAATGTAAACTTATGAACCGGTACTAAGTGTACGGTGTATTTTACCATTACTTAATAAAAATGTCTGGCGTTCACTTAGGTATAGCGCTGTACGGTCGTTATGTCTCTGATTTTATCACAAAGCGCATATAAATACGATAGCTCTGGCGGAAGCTTTAATGACACCACAAAAAGAAAAAGAAATGGGAATAAATAGAAAAGATAAGTTATGTGTAAATACACATATATTTCGAAATCAAATAGTCTAAGATCCAAACTAGACATCATCTTAATCTATCTATTTAATTAATAAAATATATTTCATATCTACTTTAGTATCTTAAAGATAAATTGCGCAAGGCTTGAAAATTCCTGGCCAGGCTGTATTATATTCCAACCGCAATTCAAACTAGATTTTTAACAGACAACCCTACGTCATCGTAATAACAATGAAATAACGCTCATTTTGAGGTAAGATTTATTTATTAAACATTGAGTTAAAGTAAGTATAACAATATATATATTAATATACTTACCTGTTTATACCTGTTATGCCCGGAAAAGAATAGACAGCCCAAAGTTTGCCTTTTCTACAGACTTCATACTATCAGTAGGTATTAAATTTATTCTGTAAACTAGCGACCCGCCCCGGCTTCGCACGGTTGCAAAAACTATCAGTGTTGCTCTACTATATTGTGCATGTATTATACATATAAGCCTTCCTCTGGAATCACTGTATTTACTAAAGAAAACCGCATCAAAATCCGTTGCGCAGTTTTGAAGATCTAAGCATATATAGGGACAGACAGACAGCGGGAAGCGACTTTGTTTTATATTATGTAGTGACTAAGAGGTGTATTTTTAAATATATATATTTTTTTCAATTTTGAATTAATCTGGCCAAGAATTCAGTCAACCATTTTGTGATTTTTCTAATATACTAAAATAAATATAAAATAATTTTCATCCTTTAAATAGATGGGTCAAGTTCGTCTCTAGTTCGGATCTCCGACTAAAACTACTTTTGACTTTGATTAGTGTACTGAGGTCAAATGTAAAAGTGCATTAAAGTCAGGAGGCAAAGATTTGAGGCCAAAAGGCAACATATAATACATTAGTTAACACAAAATGAATTCAAGATATTATTGGTACTTAATATTTCTAACAACTCCTCTGTTCTGTGGAAATAGAGAAAGTTATACTATTGATATTTTCATTACTAAGTTTCTGGGACCGCATCACTAACTTCTAAACTTTGTTTGCTCATTTCTTGCTATATTAAAAACAGAAAACAAAGTAAAAGAATGGTAAAAATAGGTCAAAGGAGTAACGGTTAGGTGTCAGCATACGGTATTAAAGTATTCGGAATATTTTATAGAAAAAAAGGAATTGTAGAAATGGAGTTAAATTAAAATCTATACTAATATATAAAGCTGAAGAGTTTGTTTGTTTGGTTGTTTGTTTGTTTGTTTGTTTGTTTGTTTGTTTGTTTGTTTGAACGCGGTAATCTCTGGAACTACTGGGTCGATTTGAAAAATTCTTTCAGTGTTAGATAGCCCATTAATTGAGGAAGGCTATAGGCTATGTGTCATTACGCTTAGACCAATAGGAGCGGAGTCCACGCCGACGAAGTCGCGTGCAGAAACTAGTCTCTAATAATAGAAAAAAACTGAACCGTTTACACACATTATAGAAAGTCGCAAAAATAGATACACTGACCAAATAGATAGTCTTTTATACTTCATCATCATTTATAAAATAAGGAACGCGGTGTGATGCATTGTCGAATATTTCTCGGTAAAGGGACAGCCCTGATTTGAGGGTAGTCACATAATCCGCTGCGCATCTGTTGACCGCTGATACATATAAATATACATTCAGTATTAGGACGCTTGTGCACTACCATGAATTTTACGGACGGGCTGTCCGATTTTTACGGTCCGATATGATACGCCATAGAAATGTATGGGCGCTTGTGCACTACCATGAATTTTACCGTCCGTAAAATTCATGTATATTTTACTTTTTCCCATTCCGGACCGTTTTTTTCGGTCCGAGATGAGGGGAAGGAGAGGGGTGCGGGGAAAGGGTGTGTGTCGCTAGGGCTGCTTTTTTATGTAACTAGGTCAGCAAACAAGCGTACGGCTCACCTGATGGTAAGACCGTAGCCTATAGACGCCTGCAACACCAGAAGCACCGCAAGCGCGTTGCCGACCCTATCCCCAATCCCCCCAGGAGCTCTGGTCACCTTACTCACCAACAGGAACACAATACTGACTGAAAACAGTATTATTTAGCTGTGGTCTTCTGTAAGGTCGAGGTACTACCCCAGTCGGGCTGCTCCATATTTTGAGCAGGAAATTTCCTGCTGTGCCCTATCTCAGTTAAAAAGGGGTTGTGCCCTGCTAAGTTTTTTTGACAAAAAAAAAGTATAAAATGGTTTGGATAGGAAAAAATAAAATAAAGTATTTGGAAGAAAAAAAAAGTCTTTTTCAAATTTTATGTTTTAATTGCTTTAAAAACGTTGTATGCTTTTAGTACATGTTAACAATTTTTTGTTATCGTTAAATGTTTCAAAGCTTATTTGGCAACCTTTTAATTTAAATAAACGATTCTTTTTTTCAACTTTTAGATTTCTTTCTGAAAAAAAAAACCTCTTTTAGTGAAAACTGAAGTGGCGGAAACGGAGAGTAAATAAGAAATAATTTTTTTTTTATATTTTTCAAGCTATCACATGCATTTTTAAGTATATATTGCCATTTTTCAACTGTACTTTTCACTGAAAATTCTTTATCATCATTAGTGAATTGGATCTCTTTAAGTATTATAGATTCGGAATACATATCGTCCATCTTAATTAATATTTCATCTTTCTTGTAATTTGGCCTTTTTAATTACCATTTGAAAATGTTCAAATTTAACCTAATTTTTAAGGAGGAGGTTTCTCAATTCGACCGTATATATATATATATATTTTTATGTGTGTTTGCGGATAACTTCGTCGTTTATGAACCGATTTTGATGATTCTTTTTTGTTGGAAAGGGGATATCCCGACGGTGGTACCATGGTAAGGAAACTAGGATCTGATGATGGCTTCTTGGAGAAATCGAGGAAAACTTCGAAAATCGTAGAGGTTTCGTGGAATTTTATTCTTCTACTTACGTTGTATTACTTGTCGATGTAATTAATGTCGGTTTTTTTATGTATATGTAGGTATAATTACCAAAAATAAAGTATATTACGTTATTATAAAGTATGGTTGGTAACCCTATTGCGTTGCGTTCGTAAAATTCCGGACCGAAAAATTCATTGTAGTGCACAAACGCCCATCCGTGTTTTTCAGACAGACGTGTTTTTTGACAGTAAAAAATCGGACAGCCCGTCCGTAAAATTCATTGTAGTGCACAAGCGCCCTTAAGGTTTCGTCAACTTCACATAACCCTTAGATATTCTCGTAAATATTAAATATCTATTCAAATATATATATATATATATATATGTATAAATGAATCGCAGAATGTGTTGCTAAGCGCAAAGCTCGAGAACGGCTGAACCGCTTTCGCTAATTCTTTTTTTATAATATTCCTTGAAGTACGAGGATGGTTCTTACGGAGAGAAAAATTAAAAAAATTGCCTAAAAGTCTAAAAACAACACTTTATTATATTCCCATACAAAGTATCGTAATAATACTTAAAAGTCAATTTGAACTTTAATACCATACCATAAAGTTTAAGCTGTATTGGAAGGGTTTAGGGAAGGATAAATATTAAAATAAAGAATCGACTGTTAGGCGGTACGAAGTTCGCCGGGTCAGCTAGTTATACTTTTATACTTGTATATATAAAAATCAATGCCACTTTTCGTTGTAATTTTATAACTCAAGAACGGGCTCCCACATCCAAACCAAATATTTAGGCTTTGTTTGGACTATTTAGTAGATGGTTTATGTGAAGTTTGCACAAAATCGGTCGAGCGGTTCTTCATTTATCACATTTTTTGTAACAAAGGAGGATCATTTTATTAATGGAGATTTTGCTGTCAAATTGAAACTTTTTTCAGTGTTGAAGCATGCTGTTATGTCATTCATTTCTGTCATTTCATTTTGGACGTGCTTCGATTTGGTTTCGATTAAAGCAAATTAATTGATAATGAAGACAAAAAACCCAGGGATATAGTACATCAAAAAAATAATTAACGCCCAACGAAGTGGGCACGGGACGGCTAGTATATTATAAATAAGAAAGTTTGTGAGGGTTGATGGAGGATTTGTTACTGTTTTATACAAAGGTGAACTGGCCTAACCGAGTATTTCTAGTTCTTAAAGGTCGCGAGGAAGCTGCATATTGCGGAAGACATTTGTGCCGACTATATTTTTATTAGATAGTTCTAGATTTCTTTAACAGAAACAGAGGTCTTTGCTCATCAAGGTTAAAGAGAAATACGTAACTGACTTAAATGTATAAAGTTAAAATTTAATTTTGAAAAGTAAAGCGTTAGACTCCTTTTCGCCAATTCTCACGGTATTATATTTAAGCGAGCGACACTTTTGCGTATTGTCGATGCTGCAAACTTTCATCTGTGAACCCTCAATCCTCTTTTGGTGGCATTAAAAAAGTACACCGGTATAATTTATATTATATTTTTACATTTACGTTCGATTCAGTTATTATTTCGTGAGCTTTCAGTGTTTTCGATTTCGTTTATTTATTACTCAAGAAACTTATTTTTTAATTTCGAATTTATACAGTTGTTTTTGGTATGAATAATACATAATATAATTATCTCTTTCAGTGATACATGTCTTCAATTGTTTTTGTTTTGTATTAACTACGTTGGCATTAATGTTTAAAACTGTGACTACTTAATTTAATGAATTTGACTGTGTAAGTAATCTATTTGTTATCGATATAACAATTACTACAGCGCCGTATAAAATTTATAGCATAAAAAACTTATAAGGCAAAATTGAATTGAACAAAACGAGAGTCATACGAGAAAAATACTTTACTATTTATTTTTAGGTTGTAGGTCACATTATAAAATAACAACCACAGACCACAGAAATACTATAGACATGGTAAGGGGCGTGACGCGTGTTACCGAGCTTATGATCAGGCGATCACACTGTTAACAAACGCATCTCAGTCGTAGTACAGACGCGGGTGACGTATTTAGTGACTTAAGAGCGTGCATAAGGCGAGCAAAAAATCAGATTTCACCCGCGCGCCCGATGAAACAAAATATACACAAAGCCTCGTGTCAGAGTGCGATAGACGATATAGTTTTGAGCGCATTACGAATGTAAAAAACGACAAATATGTTATTTTGTATATAATTCCGAAACTAAAAGTAATTACATTAAATGCCTAAGCATAGCCTTTACTCATATTTAAATGTAATTAATTATCAAATTTTTGTCTTAATGGTCATAACCATATCGAGTATAAATAGAAAAAATATAAAAATTAGAGGTTACTTCGTGATTATATTTTATCGAGGAAATTTCCTTATTTTATGTTTTTGATAAAGGTCAACCCTTGCAAATATCACGTAGTTTGTCATATATTTTTATTTTAAGATTTGGTCTGGAACTTTTCATGTCAAAACAAATAGAAGATGGTAATTTTGCATTATGCACACTCTTAAAAAATATTAAAATGCCGTGTTGTGTAGTATTGTCGTGTCGACAAGGGAGCTAAGGTCTAAAAGTTACCCCAGGAATGATTTCCTTTCACATATAAGTAGTAATTTACTGTAATTATTAATATTTGGAAAAAAGCCAGTCCTCTACAATGATTTTGACTTACAATTCATAATTGTAACAGTAACGATATACACTGCTGGCTAACCATTACCGATAGTCTGGGAACAACGCGCGTAATGCGCAATCTATTGCGCGGCTATAGTTACGCTCGCTACGCACTAATTCTTGGAGTACCAGGCGTCAGTGGCCCGCCATATTATCGACTTTACTAGTTGAGCAACGAATGCCTAATCCGTAGTTTATCGATAAATTGAATCTTTTTTTATTATAAAAGGTTTTTCGTTCGATGTTTATTATCACATAAGTATACTATATGTACAATTCGAATTTCATTTTTTATATCCATTTTTATTAGATTTCAAATTTTAATGAGTGAATGATTTTTAAAATTCACTTCACCGTGTCTTTCAGTTTATTTCATGCTTGGCTCCTACTGTTTCATCCCGATAGTTTTTCGTATATATTTTTTGAACCCTCAGTTTCATATTGGTTTTAATAAATTTCTGACATTTGATTAGTATCCCAACAGTTTTATAGAACTACAGTCTACAGTAATAGGAAACTACCAGTTGACTATTAATGTGAGGTATTTAATGTGTAATCAGTGAACATAGATAATAATAATTATTGAATTTTATTGAAATAATACTCGTCCGTGTTATCATTTATCGATAAATCTGCAATGTTTATCGAAATGCCAACGGCCCTAGAGACTCATCTATGATTGTAGTAACGTGTAGCAATGCGTACACGCACACTACTTCGTAGCCAATTAGGATTAAGATTTTAATGTTGTAAATTGTGTGCGAACTTTATTATAATTGTGTGGGTGTAAAAGTTGGCTACGCTGGTTCTGAAGCAAATAACGTTCGATGCCGTCTCCATATACTCCGTGATAACAACTAATCTGGTTCCACGAGATCATGATAAAAAAATTATATAATATACTATTGTTATAAAAAAGAAGTAAATAAAATAAAATGAGAAAACGACTGTTATGGATCTGAACAACTTCTATGTACTAATCCCAAGAACTAACAAAAGCCTGTGTAGTAGATTAGTTTATATAAGGATAGAACGGTAACCACAAATTCAATTTCAGATAAATATAAAATTTCAAGTCTTCTAGACTATTTTCGTTATTCTGGTTACGGCTAAAGGCAAAAGTATTTCATTACATTGCTTCCATTAAAAAGCAACTTAAGAAAAAAGTACATACTTTAAGTTTGATTAATATTACTTACAGATGATGACATTGCAATTGTAATTAATTTAGAATAATATTACAATTTCCCATAGTTGTGGACTTTTTTTATTTATTCGATCTTTGCCCCTTCGATCAAGGATTAGAAGGCGTTATCACAACGTTATCTCTCTCTTAAATCCCCTGCCTCATGAAATATCCAAGACCCAATTATCGAGATCGTTCGAATACCAAAGAGCCGAGTCAACCGGGAATTTAATTTTCGTTAAGTTCAATTTTGACGAAATTTTCTGTCATCAGCTTCCATATTTTTACACTTCGTCAGACGTAAAATAATCTGTCTGCTACCCTTTTTCGTAGCGCAAAATTTTTTCTAAGGTTGTCGCGTCAGCAAAAATTTTATTCATACGTTTCAATGTACCGTTTGAAATCTATTTAGGATAATGAAATAAATAGTCATGTGAGCATGAAATTGTATATCTTAACCTGAACCTGGTCGAAATTTTTAGATAATTTGAATAAATATATTTTAGTGGAACACAAATTTATATAGCTCACGATAGTTTGACCTTTAGAATTTAATATTTCTTAACTTCAAATTATACGAAACGGCCCTCACTTAATTTATTTATTTTGCTTTTACAAAGGTAGAGTAATAGAAATAAATTTAGACTCATATACTTCTCCTTCGTTTTGCTTTACCGTTAATAAACATAATATACTCTAGCTATATAATATACGCTGGCTGAAGTTTCTGACAAGCTACTAAGCTTCTGAGACCCCATGACTTATTCATTAGACATAGTTATTTCTTGCTATATTAAAAACAGAAAACAAAGTAAAACAATGTTAAAAAAACAAGTGTGCTTTTTAGACCACGAGATTGAAGTAAAATTTCTTTAGCTCCATCTAACTTACATCTCTCTCTCAACTTCCGTTCGCTTTGCCCGATCATACTTTTCGTAACGCTCTCGTCATGTATTCATCAGCTTACTCCCTAAAGCGAGCGTAAAGAAGTTTTACTTCAAAAACGAGTGTGCTATAGACTAAACGACTGAAGTAAAACTTCTCTAGCAATAGGCGTGCACAATAGGCATGCACTGTGTCTTAAATATACGAAACGTAACTTGCTATGAGAGAAAGAGAGAAAGAAAATGTGTGCTCGCACCTCTCACTCTTACTTCGTACGCCTCGTCCAATCATACTTTTCGTAAGCTCACCACCAGCTTACTCCCTAAGTGAAGCGTGTGTAAAAAAGTTTTACTTCAAAAAAAAAAAAACAAAACTCAACCGTCTACACACAAATACACAATAATTATGAAACATACAATATATGAAAGTCGCAAAATGACACTGACAAAACTGACCACTGACACTGACCAAATCTTGTGGGTCTTGGATATTTCATCATTTATCAAATAAGGAAGACGGTGTGATGCACTTTCGAATATTTTACGGTAAAGGGACAGCATATAATCCACTGCGTAGCTTAGCTTAGTTGACCTCTGATACAAATAAAATATATATAAACAGTATTAAGGTCTCGTCTACTTCACACAACCTTTATATATTCTGCTATACATTAAACATGTACCCTAGTAATATTATAAATGAGAAAGTTTATGAGGATGGATGGATGGAGGATTTGTTACTTTTTCATGCAAAAGCTACTAAAAACCAGCAAGAGCACTCTTTTACGCGCGTAAAGACGCGAGATGGAGCTAGTTATAATTGAAAATAAATCTCTAAGGAAATATTTTTTACGTATATAAGATACTAAAATTGCTGTTCATCTAAGATTACACAATCTGAATATCTTCACTATCACTACATATTACGAGTATAAAACAAAGTCGCTTCCCGCTGTCTGTCTGTATGTATGCTTAAATTTTTAAAACTGCGCAACGGATTTTGATGCGGTTTTCTTTAGTAGATATAGTGATTCAAGAGAAAGATTTTTATGTATAATACATGCATATTATAGTAGAGGAACACTGGTAATTTTAGAGGTTTCTAACGTATCTTTTATTGTAGATAGTATTTAGTTTCAGCATTGCAACCGTGCGAAGCCGGGGCGGATCGCTAGTAATTGATATTTCCAATATATTGAGGTATATTTTAAGCATACTGTACGACGCCTATTGTTAAGATAACAAGGAGCGCTGATACTTATCCAATACGTATTGCACAATGTATGTAACGGTGTTAAAAGTAACTTTTCATTGACGATTGTCTTGGTTAATTTAGTAACTTAATTAGAAGAAGGTACGGAAGTAATAAAGAGCAAATGAGAAGATAGTCAATTGTAATAATACCCTCATTTCGATATCAAAATATATCAGTAGGTTTCTACAACTATTATACATATATGTATGTATATATCATTAAACTCTCAGTGTCATGTCGAGGCTGACGAAATTAGAGTAGATCGAATATCATGATAATATTTTTCTCAATTTACCACCTTATTTACTTGACTATAAGTTCGGTTCTTGAATGGACCGCGATTTTATTATAAGCTTCCATCTCACCTACTTCATTGTAAATTTTACTCTAAAATTGTAGTCATAAAGTCTAATTTCGCCCGTGAATACAATACCGTCTACAAGGGCTCGAGATAAGATTATCGTAATAGTAACATAGTTTTAGGGAAATTGGTCACTTCATGGAAAAAGGTATTACGGTTGAGGTCCATCAACTCCGATCTCCCACTTGAATTATTTTTAGACGAAAGTCTTGTATATGTTTGAAACTGAGTTTTTGTTTTAGCAAAGCTAATGATTCTTCTGAGAGACAATTTGGGACGAGGTTTGCGAGATGTACGTAAAAGTGTAGAGGTCAAAGCGTCTGTAAGTTAAACTTCACAAGGGATTTTGATATAAGCTTCCCCTGAAAATCCTTAAGGTACAAGAATATAAGGGGTATTATTGTGTGGGTTTGTAATTAAAAATATTTAAAAATATAAAACTAGACTACATTACTTTTAGATCGGTTCAGACACTTATGAGGAAATATTAATTTTCAAAATATTTTACTCAGGAAGTTGAAATTTAATTACTATTAGGTACATGTTAGACATGTTTTCTGGTTCACTAATATTTGTACATGACATATCTTATAATTTCATTCATGCATACTTTTTAAAACCACTGTGGTGGCAAGAACACGTACGTTTTACTGGTAAGCGTTTACCGTGTTCTCTTGACGCCATCAACACCAGTAGTATCAAGACCCTGGTGGTGAACCTACCCACTATTGGTATGCATCTTTAGGAGCTCCTAAGGATGTATAGCTAGAGCTGTGAATACTAAACTTCAAGAGAGCAATATTAACTGACTGGGATCTTCTGCAAAGTGAAGGCATTTCCCACGTTGCTTCAGATTTTGAGCACGATATTTCACCACACATTATCAATCTAGTTTAGGTTTATTTTCAAACTTGTTAGTTGATTTGTGATTACTGCTCCGCTCCCGGCCCCCTCCAGTTGTAATTATTTGTAAAGTTTCTTAATAATCAATTATCTTATTGAAGACGAATTTTTTTAATTGGACAAATAATCGTGAGATTATGAGTACAAACAAAACAGTTTGTACTTTTCACTTCTATTTTATTGAAATAAAAAGTGTTGTTGACGGAAAAAACACTAAAATGATACCAATTTTCAGAGTAATTACAAAAAATGGTTCAGTGAAAAAAGTGCTTTAATCTTAACTCATTGAACTATCCTAACCGAGTATTTCTAGTTGTAAAGGGTGAGGAAGCCCCATGTTGCGGAAGATATTCTATGCCATTTGTGTCGACTATATTTTAATAAGATAATTCTAGTTTTCTTTTAACAGAAACAGAGGTATTTGCTCATCAAGGTTAAAGAGAAGTACGTCACTGACTTAAATGTATAAAGTGAAAATTTAATTTTGAAAAGTAAAGCGTTAGACTTTCCTTTTCGCCAATTCTCACTATATTATATTTAAGCGAGCGACGCTTTTGTATATCGTCGATGCTGCAAATTTTCATCAGTCAACCCTCATCCTCTTTTGGTGGCATTAAAAAACTACACCGGTATTGTTAAGTATGACCATTCATATTATATTTATACCTTTTCGTTCGATTCGTTATTATTTCATGAGCTTTCAGTGTTTTTATTTTCGTTTATCTTGTATTCCTGAATAAACTCATTTTTTAAATTTCTAATTTATACAGTGTAGTTTTTAGTGGGAATAATACATAATTATATCTCTTTCAGTGATTATCTCCAATTGTTTTTGTTTTGTATTCAGAATATCTACGTTAGCATTAATGTGCAAAATTGTCACGATGAAAAAAGTACTTTAAGTTTGATTTAATATTACTTACAGATGACTGCATCATTAATTTAGAAGAATATTACGATTTTCCATTTTTGTAGACTTTTTTCGATCTATGTCTCTTCGATCAAAGTTTAGAAGGTTTTATCACAACGTTATCTCTCTCTAATTCTACTGCCTCTTGAAATATCCAAGACCCAATTATCGAGATGGTTCGAATACCAAAGAGCCGAGTCAACCTGGAAATTAATTTTCGTTAAGTTAAATTTTGACGAAATTTTCTGTCATCAGCTTCCATATTTTTATACTTCGTCAGACGTAAAATAATCTGTCTGGTACCCTTTTTTTTTGGAGCAAAATTTTTTTCTAAAATTGTCGCGTTAGCAAAATTTATTGATAAAAAAATAAATACTCCGGTCGAAAAAGTTTAGTAAATCCAATATAATATTCATAGTTTAGTGGAACACAACTGAGGAAGGGCATTGCAGAAAATTTCCTGCTCAAAATATAGAGCAGCCCGACTGGGGTAGTTGGTACCTCACCCTTACAAAAGATCACAGGTAAATAATATTGTTTTCATGTGTTCCTGTTGGTCAGTAAAGTGACAAGAGCTCCTGTGGGGAATTGGGGCTATCCCCAATTGCCGAACTTATGGTCTGCAACGCGCTTGCGATGCTTCTGGTGTTGCAGTCGTCTATAAGTTACGGTAATCGCTTACATCGTTAGGTGAGTCGTACGCTTGTTTTCCGACCTAATTATATATTTAAAAAAAAAACGAAATTTTTGCAACCTACGAACGTTTGACCTTTAGAATTTAATCTTATGTTTCGTAACCTCGAATTAAACGAAACGGGGCTCAGTTAATTTATTTATTTTCCTGTACAAAGGTAGAGTAATAAAAATAAATTTAGACTCATATACCTACCCTCGTTTTTCTTTACCGTTAATAAATACAATATACTCAGAATGACCAAACCAGGACCAGTATATAAGCATTTTTCGTTGGCTTATTGTAATCCTAAAAACCTCATTGTTACGTTATAGACTATACATTGATGTGACCTCTAAGATATAATTTCAATGTCACTATTTTATTATCAACAAAATAAAGTTAAAAACTACCTAATCATTTATGCCTCCTACCTTTTTACGATTCTTATCTGATAGCCTATCAGTGACATGTAAAATAAGCTCAGTCATCAACAAGAGGTAGTAATACATTTATAAGTAAGGAAGATGCTGTATTTGACAGCATTTGGTTTAACAGCCCCTGTAGACAAGTGACATTAAAGCTAAACGAATAGAATAGAATAGAATTCTCAATGTATGGAAATGACACTAGCTTTCGACATAATTACCTATATCGAATAAGCTAGTGTCATTCCCACGGATTCTGTGGTCTGTGGTCATTCCCATACATTGAGAATTCTATTCTATTCTATTCGTTTAGTTTTAATGCCACTTGTCTACAGGGGCAGGTTGCCAATAAATATACCTGACAGTATATCAATCGAAAAATCATTTTTATCGCAATCAATAACTGGGGAAAATAAATATTTAAAAACGACAAATATTGAAATATTATTGTCCGATAACGATTGTTCAAATATTAAACAATTTACCAGTGATCGCCTAGTGGTCGAAATTCGACCATAATTTAACACAGACTATAAACAAAATTGAGAATAAACAAAACAGTGTTTTTTTATATTGATTTTATGTATTTTTATACATAATTAAAAAAATGTTAGCATTCTGCATTCCTTCTCTATATAAACTTAAGTGTACGAAATTTCATACTTCTCCGTCCACGCAATTTTCGTAAAAACGGGTACCTACAAAGTTTTTGCTTCACGTATTTTAATAATAGTTAATAAGTACTGATGTTGAAATTTAATTATTAAAGTTTGTCATTTAGTGAACACTCAAAATAATTTTAAAAATGTCATAAATGTTATGACAGAAATCATTCAAAACTATTCTATCTCTTCTATTACTATTTAATCTGGAGTACCTCAAGAAGTCCATTAGGGCCAGTATTATTTCATGTTTTTATAAATTGTATTTCAATTTATTACCGGCTTATTAAATGTTTAACATATAAAACAGATCTGGTGTACAGATAATTGCTTATATACTCGACTCACGAGAACTTTAATTAGATGGTATTTATTACCAACTTTATAACTCGTAAAAGATAGATTAGCGTTATACTTACTTATAAATTCAACACTCATATTTTTATTAAATTACGAATAATTGCTTTAAAATTAATATTTTGAAGCATTTATTTCTAACAGGTTTAATTAAGAATGTCTTGGACACATTTTCTTAAAAATATTGTTTTATAGTGAGCGATTCAAAAAAGATTTTTGGTACCTTCTTTTCTACTAAAATTTTATAGAAAAACAACAAATCTACAAAAACTTGAAAATGAAAAGACTGACAATACAGAAGTTGGTGATATTTTTATTTATACATTTGTATCAAAATTATTTTAGTACATTTTAAAAATTATACAATATAAAGCAAAATATCGCATTAGCATTGTCACGACATTTTTTAAACCAATAATCAAGGAAACAATAATTTGTAATACCGAGGTCGAAAAGTATTATAAATATTGTCTAATACTCGACCGCTGGTGAATTAATGGGCCATATATCCACTTTAGGGCTGGCACAGAGCGCTGGCATGGAAATGTTAAATCACGGGATAACTGCCGTGCTTAATTAACATGCCTCCGTTAACCATATCAAATAGGCAATTGTTTAATGCTCTTGTCCTATATTTAGAAAACGCTTCATTTTGTCCACGACGAGGAAAACGTTTTTGAAGTGAAACTTCTTTAGGCGCGTGTAGGGTAAAATTTGAGCGACCGGTAATGCGGCAGCGTCAGGGACGGTCAGTACTTGAATGGGTGACCGCCTGGGAACATCGCGTGACGTTGGCTTTTTTCTATTATTTTTTTTTTTTGTATTTTAAATACGTTTTTTAATTAGCTTTTTTGAATTAGTTTGCCAAAGAAGTTTCACTTCTGACATGTGTACTTACGCAGCACGCAATTTTTTTTTTAAATAGAAGCTGGGGTTCTAAATGTTAAATCGTGCCAAATTTAAAGGTAATGATGATTGACTCAAAATTGATTGACTTAATTAATCAACCTACGATATTGTCGCTGGGGTTTTTTTTCAAGTTTAAGTGACAGTGGGCTGGTCATCTGTGTCGCAGGACCGATGGCCGTTGGAGCAGACGTGTCCTGGAGTGGAGACCGCGTCTTGGCAAACGCAGTGTGGGACGTCCTCGGGCCCGTTGGACCGACGATCTTCGTAAGATTGCCGGTGTAGGCTGGATGAGGATTGCGGAAAACCGGGATGTCTGGCGCAAACTTAGGGAGGCCTATGTCCAGCAGTGGACTGCAATAGGCTGAATTGATTGATTGATTGATTGATTGTCGCTGGACAAACGAATCTTTATCTAATGAAACCGCCATGCTGCCTAACAGAAGATTGGTGCACTTGGCTTTTCTTCTTTTCTTGGCTTTCTTTTCTAAGACAGACAGATTGTGAGATTAGATAATGTTTAAACGAGAATTATGATATAATTTAATTAAAAAATAAAACAGTTTCTTTACTTTCAAAAATTCTTTTTAATTCTATTTTAGGCTTACTTACAACATGATAAAAATTATGCCTGAAAATGGCACCAACAACAACTTTAGTTTTATTTTAATATTCGTTCACAAGTAGTGCAATCATTTTGAAAATTTCATTGTTAACTTTGGTCTCATTATAATAATAATTTACAAGTTATTATGCAATAAATATCGTATTCTTTAAGAAACCATCTACAATTTACAATCTTTATAAAAATGTCTAGCATTTGTTTTCTTTACATTCAATACTGTGTAAAAAAACCGCCACAAAAGGAGATCCTATCAAAGACCCTTCCCTTTCTGTGGAGTTTTAAGTGGGTTGAACAAAGTACTTTTAAGATACTGATAGAATGAGATAATTCAGTACTTAATACCTTTGAAATGCTGAAGAGTCAGAAATGTCTGCGAAGAGGTTGTAGGGCTTCAAAAATTTGTGGTTTTCTTTTGCCTCTTATAAATATTTTTCGTTGATGATGTCCTAGTTACGTGACATTAATTTTTCGATGCGAAGCGAAGTGATGTGACAAATCGTGATTAATATTTATTTCGAACTTGAAATCTTACGAAAAATTAAAACAAATTTATAGACATAATTACCATTATTTACGATTTTTATTACAATTACGTAAGATTCTAAATTCTAAATTGACGTTTATAATATTTGTACGTAGAATTATTTTTTGTGCATTATAAACTTATTTTGGAGAATAAACTTTTTTATTACGCCAAAGTTTTGTTAATATGACCAGACAAGCTGTGAGAACAAGTATGCTGCCTTTGTTTTGTGGAAGAGTGAATTTCGTTAAGTTTGTTAGGTAAACTTTTGTAACCTTTTATATATAAAAAATAACTGATATTCTTTCATAACGTTTTATACCTATTTTCAACGTGTTTCTGCTTATGTAAATAACATTTACAATATGAATACACAAATACAAGTAAAATTGACACATAAATTCTTATAGTTGTTTCGAATAAAATTCTATTCTATCCAAGGCTTAGTTAGGATTCAATATTACAATGAGGATCGGGTCTAGTCGAAACCTTCGACTCAAATACTAAACAGTTTCGACTTTCGCCTCTAATGCAGAAAGAAATATCGCTGTGATTTAATGAATATATGCATATACCTACTTTATTCAGTTCTTCGTTGTATGGATTTTTTTTAATGACAAATTATACTGAGCTGGATCAAAGCAGAAAATAACTGACGTACAGAACAGCAGGAAATATCCAGCTCGAAATGTGAAGCAGCCCGACTAGTGATGTACCTCGACCTTACAGAATATCACAGCTAAATAATACTGCTTTCAATCAGTGTTGTGTTCCTGTGGTGAGTAAGGTGACCAGAGATCAGATCAATTTCTAATAATCTGATGATGAGATCTAAGATGTAACTATGTAAGGATTAGAAGTTATAGCCTGTAAAACATTATGCTATAAAACATCTTAAGGGAATTGTCAAGTAATTTCTTAGTCTTTTGTAAAGTCTAAGTGTTACCTTAATTATATATGATAACAATTATAGATTAAAACTTCAAAAAAAAGGTAAAAAATTAAACAAAAACAATTTGAAATAATATTAAAATGGACCAAAATGAGCTTACTATGCTGATTTTAGAATTTTTTATATTTTCTTAAATATCAAAATTGAAGGGTTAAATGGGGTTGATCATCAAGTCACACAAATAGATATTCCATCATCAACAAAACCGCTATCCAAAGCTTGTGTACCATAAAGATAACAGAAGCAGCACAAAATTAATATACGAAACACATCAACATTACGTCATAGTTCTATGCTAAGAATAAAACACCATCAATTCTATATATAATACATACATAACTAAATCGTCTGTTAAGTATCAGATGTCCCACGTGATTTTACCGCCTTTCATTTTCCTATTTATTTGTTATTTTTAACCAACAGTAACTACGAAAGGGCCAAGTATCTAATTGTATTAGGACTACTTAAATTGTTCGACTATTGTATTATTTATAACAGCTGGCCTTGTCACTATAAAAGCGATCTCTTCCAGGTTATCTTTTGAACAGAGGACATTCTCTAAAATGGGGAATTAACGTAACAAATCTAAATACAAAATGATACATTATTTACATAGATTTTTAAACATTATAATCACCCGTAAACCAACTTTACAGACAACCAATTTTTTGTGTTAATTAAATGGTAGGTGAATTTAATTCTACCCTACATTTGAATTATCGATCATCAGTAATATGTCACCCACTGGATCATTACTTTAAAATTATCCCCGAACACAAGAAAATAAAAAGTTTCATTCAAATAAAAGTTTAAATCGTCTCGAATTTCGAGAAGTAATCGCGAGCGTATCTCACACAGAACGCTCCACGCGACCTACATTACAACGATATGATAGCAAAAATAAATAAATATAATCTCTGAAACATCTCCAACTTCTCTCGAGCTCGCAGCAATTTAAAAGAAAAATATTGATATAAATACTTTGTTTATTTTTACACATTATCTATCTTAAATTCATTCTCTAGATATATTATTACTCAATTTCAAATATCCACAGATTAATTCGTGGAAGTAGGTAGGTAAATATTGTTTTCAAAGCATAGCGAAGCAGACTAGAAAATAAACTGGCAACCGTTGCGCTGTAAAGGACACTTTTCGGATGAGAGCACGTGCTCTCCAAGACACGGTAGAGAGACCCACAAGGACATGCAAACCCGAAAGAAATATTTGTAGAAATACAAATATCCATCCCGAGAGGGAATCGAACCCGCAAACCGTCAATTAGTAGACGACTACTTGCACCACCACCAGAGCGATTGTTCTTTACTATATAGTAGATAGCTAAATATATAAATATCCGCCAACCCGCATTGGAGCAGTGTGGTGGATTAAGCTCCGATTCTTCTCCTACATGGGGAAGAGGGCTATGCCCAACAGTGGGATATTACAGGCTGAATCGTGAAATATATAAATAATTTTCAACTACTAACAAATAAGAAAATGGTGCAAGACGCTTAGAACCCTTTCAACGATTACGAACAATTCATCATCCGTCCAAGAGTTCCGCTGTGAAGCTCGACAGTTCTCATGATGACATTAGATGTTCACTTCGGATGTGCTGTATTGTACTATTAACTATTTGTTCGTGTTCTGTAAACAGAAATTATAAGTGAGTGTTTTCTTTTTAAAATAAAAAAACCGGCCAATTTAGAGTCTGACTTGCTAAACTAAACTACTTATTAACAATATTTTTTATTATATTATCTAAGTAAAAATTTATGCCTTTCGCAATTTTTCCTTTATGTGTGCTATAAGACGTTGCTTCGTACCAACAAACCGTTCAATATTCTGAGTTCACGGCAAGTACCCTATAGGTTTTGATTCCCTTTCGATTGTCGAAAATTTTCAGAATAAACGGTTGTATCCACAGAAGGTTGTACCTTTTGATTGCGTTGGCTTAGAAGTTTGATTTTTTCACAGCTTTAAGGGACTGTAAATCTGAGTATTTGACATGAATTTCAGCTTGATAACTCCACGTGCTTCTGAGAAAAAGGGCATTGACAGACAAACGGACAAACCGACACCGACAAAGTGATCCTATAAGTGTTCCGATTTTTCCTTTTGAGGAACGAAACCCAAAAAGTAAGGAAAGAATGTCGAGCTTTCTCCACGATGCTCACATATAAATAAGCTCCGAAAATTAAGATAATTCTTTTGATTTTAAAGATCTGCAAAATAATGATGAAAATATGTTACCAGATCCAAATTAAGTGTAGGATACAAAATACAAAAATGGGAACTTTAGAATTTTTAACGGTCAAACAGTGAAAACAAAATATCACAGTAAAGAAACAATACGAGTAATACATACAGGTCAAAAAATGTCTTCCATGCAGATTTTGTAAAGTTTTTCTTTAATATTGAGCTTGATATAATGATGAGACGAGTAACTTGAAACACTCGATAGCTAACCAATTAAAGTACATATTTTAAACCAACGAGTGTTTGGTGTCAATATAGACATTTTTAATCACTACGCGATCTCGTCTACTATTAAGTTAGTGTGTCGACCACAGAGATGTTCTTATCATCGGTTTCAAGTGTCAATATCTCTGATATATATTGTTGTGTGTATCTTTTTGTTTGATTTATTCATTACCAGCTTGCTTCTAATAGGAGTGGTGTAAATGTGTGATTGTTTTGTATTTGTTGTCTCGTTGCGTTGGTTACTATATAGCATTGTCGTAAACCTTTGTGGTTTTTTAATGCTGTTTGTAATAAAGAAGTAACACTATTGTTTATTTTTAACCGACTTCAAAAAAGCTGGAGGTTCTCATTTCGACTGTATTATTTTTTGGAAATCAATTATACATATCTAAGCTTCATGAATAAATAATTAAATATTTTTTTCAAAATAACCACTGTGCTATTACTAGTTTCATAAAATCGATTTATTCTATTTGTTCCTATAATAACGTTATGACACGTTATCGCAGGGCGCGTGATATTAGTTTAATATTTAAATTAATTTAATATAACGCAGTGATACGGCGCAAATTATATTTCGTCGTTATATCTAATCAGATTTCACGTTAATCAACTTCACTTCAATATACGAGTAAATGCTAAAATATATGTATTATCTACATTAAATATTGATATGTGTTCAATTGATTGTTAATTTTGGTATATTTCCATTGAGCCTTCCAAAAAAGGAGGAGGTTCTTAATTCGACTGATTTTTTTATGACTGGGTGGACCGATTTCAATGATTTTTTATCGAAAGGTGGTGCATGTCATGTAATTCCATTTAAATATAATTTAGATCTGACAAGCACTTTTCGAGTTATACCCAATAATGCGTATTTACTTGACTATTTTTTCGTCGCCCTACATTATATTATACCGTACAACGTTTCACGGGGTATATCGATTTTGATAATTCTTCTTTTAATCTAAAGCTAATGCTTGTTTTATGGTCACATTTAAGTTTTTTAGAGATCTGATGACTACTTTTTGAGTAATCTTTCATAGCGCGTAGGACCGTAGGTATTTACTTGTCTCTTTTTTCGTTTACTTGCGTTGTATTAGGTACTTGTCGGTGTAATTGAAGTCGTTTTTTTTTCGTTTGCGAGTATATTCTTAAACTAGCTATTCTTACGACTTACAATAACTCCACTCGTAGACGATGTATCAAAATAGAACCTATACTAACAGTTAAGATAGATCTCTAGAATTACAAATATTAAAACTACATAAAATTTCGTATAGCAAATTTAATGTACTTCCAGAACATAAACATAGAAATTACTTTGATTTATATTGCTCTGTTTAAGACCACAAATAATTAAATTAATTTTCCTTAAATGTTTCATTTGAAGAGGTTTGGGGAATGCGAGGAACAGGGTGTGAAATCCCTCATCCACCACCGAAAAGGGAGAATCCTCCGGCCAGACGGGTGTTGTGTCTGACGGGCTACTGCCCCCACGGTTTTTGAGTTCGTAGATAGATGTCGCTACAGAGTCATTTTCTACTTACAATTTTATTATATTGTATTAAATTGTGTATAGATTATTTAAAATTTCACACGTTTGCATAAGCTGAAAACTATGAAGCTTGTATATATATATATATATATATATATATATATACAAGGTGTGGATGACAATAGAACGATAATTGAAAACACCGTTAGTACTAGTATAAAGAAGTATTTCAAAACCATCAGATAAGTCCTAACATCAAAATCAAAAAAAAAGATTTTTTCATACAAACTAATTCAATATAATTTAATAAAATTTTATAACATCATTTTTGTAACTACAGGATCACTGACCTGTTACACGCGCGATGACGCGTGTAACAGGTCGTGGCCTTGTTTCTACGCGGCAAAGTCCTTAGAAGTGGTATGTCATGCTTGTACCTACAAAACTTCATTATTTTGATTGAATAAAAAATAGTAAGTTAGAAAAGTAAATTAAAATAAATTGTTACGCATTTAAAATTAAATTGAATAAAAAACTATTTGATTTAAATTTTCTCAAACCATCAATTTTTTTTTTAAATATGCAGAACTGATCAGTAGCCGATACTGAATAAGTTATTTTTTTTTTTAAACATTAGTTATTATAATATTATTTGGTCTGCGAACTGTCACTAAATGGAAATGATTAAAAATTTTGCCTTTTTTTTGTGGCAGTCGATCCCATATCCATTATTTTTATGCTCTATCTTTTTAAAAATAATAATAGCTGTCCTTGAGTCGTTAACCGCCGGTTTTAGGGTAGGTCAGGTCTTTAGTATGATACATACGTAGAAATTTTAAAAAATGAAAAAGCATAATTTGTGACTAAACTACTGGATGTATTTTATTGATTTTTTGTATGTGGGCTTGGAATGTCATTACATATACGCTGTCCAAGTTATCGTTGTATTGTAATCCCCACCCTGTATATATATATATATATATAATATAAAAAATCAAATGCAATATCTATGATTCGAAGAACGCAATTTAAACCATTCTCAACTGTTACAATAGCACAATTCAACGAAATGGCGCCTAATCGTAATACGTTCGGGAGAATACATTTGTAACGCTTAGAGGAATATTGCATTATCCGAAGGCTATATTCAATAGCATGCAAATTACAACCGAGGCCGAAGAATATGTTGCGTCTTTCAATTGTAAACTATCCACTTTAAGAATATAATTTTATCTGTTCTTTCTATTATTCCTTTCGATGTATGTTTAATCTGGAATCGTGAAATGCTAAAACGTTTTGACGTTATTCATAATATATATACTGTATTTTAATTTATTTTTTTAATTGCAAACCTTTTTTTATTGCTTTAGTTTTTTAACAGATAATGTATATCTTTTTTTTATTAATATATAGGTATGTATGCTATCTTTTGAGTTATTAATTTTTTTAATAGTTTATTAAACCTGTTTGTAATGTTTTGTACATGTACCTTATGTGTTTAAAAATGTATTTATTTGTCGGCTGCTACCTTAAACTTAGGTATCATATTGGTTAAGAGAGATCCTACAAAAAATTGATTACTTCAAAATTATGGTTTTAACAGTATTTTTCTATATTTACATAATTGACAAAACAGTATTTTTATACTTCGGAAATGTTCAAATTCGTAAACATTTACAATTTCTCAACTTCACGTTTAAACGAAAAATAAAGTTCATAGATAATAAAAGCAATATGGTAAATATGTTTTCGAAAACATTTAAATTTAAAGCAAATAAACATATTAAGATACCACGCAGCAGCTCCGGGCAGTCATAAACGAAATAAAGGCCCAGTGCCTTGTTTTTTTTTTCATTAATTTGGAACAAAAACCTTTTAAAAGGCAAAACGCCGCGGGTCTCTCTTTGAATTAATCAGATGTAATCGAGTATAAGAACGGATATTCATTGTTCTTTGATTATTGATAGGTACTGTGGTGTTTTAGTAATCGCATTACTTTTTAAAACTCTTACTCATCCACACTTACTCTCTATCTCCCACGCGGATGCACACATACACACACACATAATTATACGCACTTCACGATCACGATCACGATTCCGCCTGTAATATCCCACTGTTGGGCATAGGCCTCTTCTCCATGTAGAAGGCTTCGACGCACGACTGGAGCTGTTTACTTCTTCAGATCGACTGTCTAAATAGGCACAAAAAAGACATTATAGTCTATGAAAAAGATTAATACCATATCAAATGGTAAATAAATGAATCAAAATAACGCCATCTATCGATGGCATTATTAGAAAACGTCGTAACCGATACCGTCGTAACCGTCGTAGCCGGTACCGTCGTAAACGTCATAGTAGATAGATAGCGCACAAAAATTAACGAGGTCATTCATTCAGTAGATATTACTCCTCATATTTCTTTCATACCGGGGGCCTTATATGAAAATCGATTCTTAAGGAGTAAACTCCAAAAATACAGACAGCATAAGGTAAATTAATTTAAACGCATATGACCAACAGTGTACACACACTCATACGTAATCATAAAGATAGGTTACATGCAATTCTCAAAGTTCAACCTTACATTTTCAGGTAAAAAAATAAGTTCTCAAAATATTTTCCTAACTCACCTGCACGCTGTCAAAACTCCCGAATTAATACGTTACAGCCCACGCGCTCCTACCGGATCTGCTCTTGACGTCATGTTTATACTATTTAACCGACACGATAAATAGAAACATATTAGTTTGTTGGTCTCAAATTGAACTTTAAACATTTTACTGAACTTATCTTTTAAAAGAATACAGTCAAATCTATTAAAAGAATATTTTGAAAGAAAGATTAAAGAGTTTCATCTCGCTATCGCCAGTTAGTCCTATTTAATATTAATGTGTATTATCTATTATTCATTTTATTATTTCTTTCCTTATCCAATATTTATTCGAGTCTCTTAACTAATAAATTTTAATGGAATATGACGACTTAATATAGGTTTACTGTGTGGTTACGGCACTAAAGAGTGTAGCCACCCCCTCTCTTCCCGTGGGTGTCGTAAGAGGCGACTAAGGGATAACACAGTTCCACTACCACCTTGGAACTTAAAAAGCCGACGGATGGCGGGATAACGATCCATGCTGGCTTTGAAATACACAGGCCGAAGACAGGCAGCAGCGTCTTCGGTGCGACGCCAGCCCTGCGGTCACCAACCTGCCTGCCCAGCGTAGTGACTATGGGCAAAACACATGAGTTCGCGTCATAATATCGGGCGCGAACTTGTGGAGGCCTATGTCCAACAGTGGACTGTGATAGGCTGAAGTGGTGGTGGATAGGTTTACTATATGTATAATACTGTTTACTACATAATATGTACATATGTATTGTATGTTCATTTGTAATTATATTAATTTAGGACTGGCATATATAATATTTACGTAACATAATATTTATAATAACGATATGTTTTTTCTTTACATCGTATCCTCTATCTAAAGGTTGCCTGAAAGAGATCGCTACTAAGCGATATAGAATGCCTTTGTGTAACATTATCTGTATGTATAAATTCCTTATTGATGTAAAATTTTAAATTCTTCAAAGGGAGTACGATACAGAATATTCTACTATCTATCTAAGATATAATAACATATTTCATAAATATCATACTAATGAAAACATATTGCATGAAAAATGAGAATTTAGTTTTTGTAGAAACTCGATACAAAATACCATTCTACAAGTAAGGGTTCTAAAAATAGATAGTTATAATACTAAACCGAATTAAAACACCCCATAGTACTTCTAATTACTCCTAGCCTACTCTTAGTTTAGGATTTTCGCCAATTGCAAGGAAATCTTTTTGAATTTATAAAGCTACAGAATATTTTTTTTTTCATATTCTAAATGGAGATGATTAATATACCTAATTAATAAAATATGTAATTTCGCAGATTCACTTTAAATAAGAAATCCAATATATTTCAAGCCTTTCACCTTAGAGCCTGACGGATCAGCCTAACTTGCTACCTACGAAAAAATGTTTGGGCGATGCGCCAAAAGAAGTTTTTATTTAAATATTTGGAAATCAAAGCATTAAGCATTGGATTTGTCTGAGTTGCTTAAAAAAATCAATTACATAAGAAATATAAATCAAGTATGTAAAAATTATAACATTTATTAAAAAATAACTGTAAATAAAAATATTTATTTTCGTTGTCGAAACAAAAAATCTTTCTAATGTAAAGTTTATCTCGAGAGCAATCGCTAAACCAAATAAACAATATTTGAGTTCACGTTTCGTGTAAACGTATATAAAATATTATATTTATGTGCACGAGTTCAGTAATAAATCTACGTTTTACAGCATTTATATAAAAGCATCTTAACAAAAGAATTCTTTTGAATCAATAACGTTTTATGGGATCATACTTTTATGTGTAAATTTTTACCACTTCACAGTTTTATATTGTAACGCATTATTTTACACAAACAGCTTGTTTTGTTTTAGTATCGTTTAAAAGTGAATCCCACATGGATTTACTTTAATAAATATGTTTTGAAAACTTCGACTACAGTGAAAATTGATGATGAATTGAAGTTTAAGATTATGATTATAATTTTACAAGGTTATATGAATCTCAAATCTCAATGTGCCTGTCCTTATTTTGGACTTTATTTAAATTAATCTTTTGTCCAAACAGTGTATTTACATTCTGTCTTATTGGGTTCGTAGATTTAAAATTGGCAACAAGGCAACTTTAAGTGAGGTAGGGCACAGCAGGAAATTTCCTGCTCAAAATATGGAGCCCGACTGGGGAAGTACCTCGACCTTACAGAAGACCACAGCTAAATAATACTGTTTTTAAGCAGTATTGTGTTCCTGTTGGTGAGTAAGGTGACCAGAGCTCCTGGGGGGTTGGGAATAGGGTCGGCAACGCGCTTGCGATGCTTCTGGTTTTGCAGGCGTCTATAGGCTACGGTCTGAGGTCTGACGGGTGAGCCGTACGCTTGTTTGCCAACCTAGTTACATAAAAAAAAAGTTATGATTCCCCTGATGTTGTAGGTTTCCAAAGGTTACGGTTACCGTTTACCATCAAGTGGTGGTGGAAAAAAGGTTAAGAGTAAAAAGTTATGAATTCAGTTTGTAAATGTATCACTTCAGCCTATCGCCGTCCACTGCTGGACATAGGCCTCCAAAAATTCGCGCCAAAAATGGCGTGAACTCATGTGTGTTGCCCATTAGTCACAACGCTGGGCAGGCGGGTTGGTGACCGCAGGGCTGGATATGTCGCACCGAAGACGCACCTATAAATGCTAAAAAAAACTAAGTAAAAGAGAATATCTTTTGTTTGAATGTTTTAATCTAAATTCTTGCTTAAATCCTAAATTTCCTTTTATTTTTATTTCCTTTTTTTCCCCCTAAATTTTCTTTTACTATTCTTTTATTTTTATTTCCTTCTTTTTCCTCCTATTCCTTTTAATATTAAGTATTTTTGCGTTAAATTTAAAACCCAACGTTTCAATGTAGTATCAAGCAGAAGGTACGCTGTTATTAATTACGATGTAAAGTACGATTTATTTAGCCTATCGCATTCTACAACTGCACGTAGATCCCCCCCTTAACTCGCGTCAAAAATCACATAAAAATATGATAACCGTACTAATAATACGATAGTAGTACCATGAAGTATTAAACATTCATTCAAAGCATAGAAATAAGACGTTTTACTCGGTTGCGATAGTGTATTTAACTAAATGTCCATTAACCCGAATCCATCAGATGAGATAAATTATTATTGATCTACATCACTTAAAGATTTGTGTTAGAATAGTGAAAGCCTTTTAAGGATTACAACGTACATAGCGTTGTAAATACGGTTTTCGATTGCGCTGTTTGTATTTTTTTTTTGAAGTTTACTCCTTAAGAATCGATTTTCATATAAGGCCCCCGGTACGAAAAAAATATGAGGAGTAAAATCTACAGAGCGGATGACCTCGTTACATTTCTCGTAACGCCATCTATCGTAACTCAGTAGGGTTCCGATAGACGACAACTTTTTCTAATAACGCCACATTCGATAGATGGTGTTATTTGATTCGTTTATTTACCGCCTATTTAGACAGTCGAACTGAAGGAGTAAAGTCCAGTCGTGTGTTGGAGCTGATTTGTAGAAGCAGTGTGCTGACCTCAATAAAGGACAGATTTTCTAAGTCGATTTTTAAAACTGCTATGTATATTTTTTGTTAAAGTAAGTGCTTTGTAAGTTTTTAACCCTTCACGGTCATTAATTATAACTACTTTTAGCGACTAAAAACATTTGGAATTTCAAAATGAAAATCGTACCTATTTATGTGAAAGTGTAAAGCTTTAGTCGAATTTTTCACGACTACAAAATGTTTGCATTTAGATAGGACACATCGAAGCTTTTAGTCTTGGTAAAAATCTGAAGCAGCCCATTTAGGGAAGTACTCTGACAAAAGAATATTACAGCCAATAACACTGCTCTCTTTAACACAACACTGCTTGAAAACAGTGTCATTTAGCTGTGATCTTCTGTAAGGTCGAGGTACTACCCCAGACGGGCTGCTCCATATTTTGAGCAGGAAATTTCCTGCCGTGCTCTACCTTATTTGCTATCTTAGTAGGAAAAAAATACTTCATATATACCTATCTATATATAGATCTATATCATTGTCATGTAAAAATGTATGTGTGTCAAATAAATAAAGCTACATTGTCTGTCACTTCCTTAAGTAATAATAATTATAAACTGAGCTACAAATGGAATAGGCAACGCGCACTAACGTAATATTCTGGAAATCTTAGCGTCGATATAAACAATTACATTCCAAGATACACACCGCTTTCGTAAATTATGTATGTGTTGAATTGAAACAAAACAGGCCGGTTTTGTAAACAACACAATTAGACTACGTGTTGGTAAAACGGATTGATTGCTCTTACGTCTTATTATATCTGGTAGTAAGACGTTCGAAGAGTTTTGTGTTGAGTGCATTCAATTAATGATCTAAAAATTTAATAAATAACATTTTTGATAAAAGGGTATTTCAGACATTATGCCAGTTCCATTTTGTTGTACGAAAGAAGTTTGATTCGCCAGTTGCCTTACTATTTTAATCTTTAACGTTGAATAGTCAGTCAAATTGATTATGTTGGGAAGGCACAAATCTAGGACCGAAGTAAATATGATTTTTTAAATCTTCAAATAATGAAAGTTTAGGTTAAAGAGTTACATTAAACTATTTATACTTTGATAGTCTATTGATAGTCTTTTGCTCAATCTATATGTAGGTACTAATTATGCATAAAAATTTAAAGGATTGAACCAAAAAGAAAACATTAATTTATTAAACAAAAATCAGTAAAACGGATTTGTCGTCAAAAATGATTAAGCGGACAAGCTGATGTTGGCAGGCAATCAAATCGACTGGACAGAACACAGAACACGTTTGATACGCCGGCGAGGAATCAATTGTTAAAATTGATATTCACGAAATTGGGCTAACATGGAAACCGCATATAACGTTACAAATTGATAGCAATTATATTGATGAGACTTCCTATTTTACATACTTCGATTTAAATGTTTTTTGGAATTAAACATTAAACTTGAGATCTGTGTATTATGTAGTCTGAGGATTTGTCCGTCTGAGTTGTGACCTCTTTATTAAAAATAATAAATAAATAAATAAACGCCTCACACTCAACGGCCCCTGCTAGGACACTCCTGTGTCGGGGGTCTGGAAACACACACAATACACAAGCACAAACGTCCAGACCACAGCAAACACCAACGACATGGCCAATAGAAATGCATGCCATATGCGGGGATCGAACCCGCAACCACCAGCGCACCAGCTACAATCCAGTAGGTACTGTGTGCGCTAACGTGTGGTCGAAAGAAAAAACTATCTCAAACTAAACTGAGTAGCCTGCAAACACGAAACAGAAAAGGCCTTCCATTTCAAATAGAAACGATTCTGAAGCCCATTTTACCATGAGACATAACGAGTTTCAATCCGCAAACCCGCAATGGAACAGCGTGGTGGATCAAGCTCCAATACTTTTCCTACATGGAGAAAGAGGCCTATACCTAACAGCGGGATGTTACAGGCTGAATGTAATGCGATGCGATTATGAGTTTTAGAGGACAAACTATAAACTACGGTTATCGCTTACCATCAGGTGATTCGTACCTACGATAGTGTGTCAACCTAGTTGCATTATAACCAATAAAAAAAACTTATTCATATTTTTGTATATGTATTTGGAAACTAATTTAGTAAAGAAATTTTTTAAATAAATCCTCAATTTTAAATAAAATATCCTGAGATACTTTAAAAGTTTATAATAATCTAACTTAATCCGATATACGTGCCTACTGATGCGGACGAGAAGAGATCTCGGGTAATTAATTGAACACTACTTCAAACTCGCAGATAAACTGGAAAAATAAAAGTACCCATTCTCGTTACTTTTTAGGGTTCCGTACCCAAAGGGTAAAAACGGGACCCTACTACTAAGACTTCGCCGTCCGTCCGTCCGTCCGTCCGTCCGTGTGTCTGTCACCACCCGACTAGAAATTTTTTCGTGTTCCTTAGAAGGACCGGACCGGGCATGCCCGATCTGGAGCGGATAAGGTATGTAACGCAGAAGATTTGTCTGGACCTGATCAGGAAAACCTTATCGGGTCCGGATCGAGTATGCCCGGTCCGGTCCTTTTAAAAAACATGAGTGTAGGTATAATCTTGAAAAAATTGTTTGATAAAAAAAAAATGAGGTGATATTTATCTTAAACTATTGTTGTATTTCTTTCCGTTTATTTTTTCATACGTATTATTTATTTTTGTTTTTACTTTAAATATCAATTATTTTTATATTATTTATTAATTATTATTATTACTAATTAAATATTATTACTTAACTACTTCCTACTCCACTGTGTAGAAACTGACTCTTTGCTTTATTGTCCTGATAACTGTACATATATACTAAGTGCGCTTAAAAACATCGATAGCGCGATTCAGGCTCATCACCTCAGGCTATCCTTATCTGGACCAAACTTGGTCCTGATCCAGTATGCCTTACCATACTTGATTACATTTTACATCAGGCTATCCTATCTGGACCAGACTTGGTCCTGATCCAGTATACCTTGCCATACTTGATTATTTTTTACATCAGGCTATCCTTATCTGGACCAGACCTGGTCCTGATCCAGTATACCTTGCCATACTTGATTATTTTTTACATCAGGCTATCCTTACCTGGACCAGACCTGGTCCTGATAGGGCTTGCCGGATCTTGCATGCCTCATCCAATCCTGATCCGGCCCAGATACATGATCTGGTCGAGCCTGACTTTTTTTCTAGTCGGGCAGGCTGTATCTCAAGAACGGCTATAGCTAGAGAGTTGAAATGTTCACAAATTATGTATTTCTGTTGCCGCTATAACAACAAATACTAAAAACAAAATAAAATAGATATTTAAGAGGGGCTCCCATACAACAAACGCGATTTTCTTGCCCTTTTTTGCTCGTTATCAATAATAGCAACAGGTAGGCACTTGAAATATTCACAAAATACTCAGTTGTATTTTTTTAATAATAAATAATAAAATTAAAATAAAATTAATATTTAAAGGGGCTCCCATACAAAAAAACGTCATTTTTGCCTATTTTTGCTCTCATACAATAAAAGTGATTTTTAGCCGCTTTTTGCCCGTTATTACAATCAATGTACCTAGTCAATGGTACGGAACCCTTCTGCGCGAGTCCGACTCGCACTTGGTCGATTTTTATTAGTATTTCACAGAGTAAGTGATTCAAAAACGAACGGTCTTACTTTGAATGTCATAAACGTTGTGTTTAAGTAATGTATGTGTTATGTACTTTTATAAAATTATTTGTAATGGGTAAAAAATGTTAAACTCGCGTCAGGGGGCGTGGTCTGTACGAAGACGAAAGATTGCTTAGCAATGATATTGTTAACGTCAATATATAAAAATTATTAGAAAATATAAAAATATTTTTATTAAATAACTAGCTGACCCGGCGAACTTCGTACCGCCTAACAGTCGATTTTTTACCCGACTGCCAAGGAAGGGTTATGTTTTTCGCTCGTATCTTGTATGTATGTATGTAATATTCTTAATTACCTCATTTCTCTAGAACCGCTGAACGGATTTGCATAATTGAGATATCGTTAGATTTGTCTTAGCAGCCCAAGTGTTCTTAGACAGGTGACATTAAAAAAAAACAAACATGGCGGCTGTGCGAAGCCATTGTAGTTAATGAAGAAATAAATTTTTTTTTAGAATACTATAGTATGGGTATCAAATTAAAGGGCTCAATACAAGGATTTCGAAAATGTATATTATGATTATTATTACCGTAATAATAATAAAGAAATACAATAAGAAAGTTTAAAAAATGTTGACTTTGCTCTTTCCGTTTTTTACGCAGGCGGGTTTTTTGTTTTCTTTTAATTATATTACTTGTTAATATATACTTATCCTTCTCGGAACCCCTCCACTAACACTTAAACTTTATGGTATGGTATTAAAGTTCGAATTTAATTTTAAGTATTATTACGAATCTTTTGTATGAGAATATAGAAAAGTGTTGTTTTTAGGCTTTTTCAGGCAATTTCTGAAATTTTTCTCTCCATAAGAACCATCCTCGTACTTCAAGGAATATTTTAATAGCGAAATCGGTTCAGCCGCTTTCGAGATTTGCGCTTAGCAACACATTCAGCGATTCATTTTTAGGGTTCCGTACCCAAAGGGTAAAAACGGGACCCTATTACTAAGACTCCGCTGTCCGTCCGTCCGTCTGTCCGTCCGTCCGTCTGTCACCAGGCTGTATCTCAAAAACGGCGATAGCTAGACAGTTGAAATTTTCACAAATTATGTATTTCTGTTGCCGCTATAACAACAAATACTAAAAACTAAATAAAATAAATATCTATTTAAGGGTAATCCCATACAAAAACGCAATTTTTTTTAAAATTTGTATACCTACTGTTGTTTATATAGTCAAGTAGTCATAGTATGGTACGGAACCCTTCGTGCGCGAGTCCGACTCGCACTTGGCCGATTTATATATATATATATATATATATATATATATATAGAGATTACCTACAATGGTGTTCAAAAAGTGTGTATTAAAATGCAAGAAGAATATTACTTACTTAAAAAAATCCTGCATTGGAGTGTAGTTAAATTGACAACAACTGTTTAAGTTGTCACATCTGCCGGCACTCCCGGAGTGCAAGCTGGTTTTTTTTAAATATATTAACACGTCCAGAGACCTTTTAAATACACTTAATACACGCTATTCTAAAAACTTTTGACTGATTTTTAAGAAATCAAAACGGAAATATATTAAATAAATTTAAATTATTTTTATAAAAACTATTATAATTATATTCTTAATACAAGCTTACGGCTAACCTGATGGTAATAATCACAGCTAAATAAAATTGATTGAAAGCAGTATTATTTAGCTGTGATCTTCGGTAAGATCGAATAATTACACCAGTCAGCATTCATCACTCAGTCATTTTGAGCAGGAAGTTTCCTGCTGTGTCCTACCTCAATCACTACACAAAGTACGGCTTCCACTAAACTAGAGTCCTACATAATTGAAAAGCTGGAGCTGAATAATTGAGCAGCTTTAGCTACTTCATAATACTCTAAAACAAAATATTTATTCTATTACTCATAAAACCAGTTAGAATATTATAATAAATACCTAGAAAAAAATGACAAATATTAAATGGAACGCAAAACATGTAAAAAAAGATATTAAGAAACAGAATCGTGCGGAAAATAGGAATTACAAGAACTACGCAACTCCCTTAAGAATTCTCAGCATCGCTGAATACAATACTTATTACAACTCAAGCGCGAGAAGGCTTTGCGAGAGTTCTGTTCCAATCATCTCTACAGACGTAACTTGGTTTGTATACCAAAAGTTAAAGTTAGAAAGATACCAAATGATAATAAATATATATACGTAATATACTATATTACGTTTTAGAAGACTAAATGAATTTTTTTTTTCTTATTGGAAAAAAATCGGACAAACGCTCATAATATATTGGTCGATTTACATCAGACGAGCGAATGCTCATTCTATCCCCACTATATCAAATTCTTTTAGTGTAAACAGGCGTAGAGCATTCTTTCGTTGTTCTTAGTCCATTCTCAAATCAGAATTATACCCATAAACGATAGCTAAGAGGGACCACCCCTAGGCAAATGATATTAAAGTTCAAAACCATTTTATCTAAATTATTGACCATCTCAGTTACTTGGAAATAATTACTTGAAAATATATTAACTAAAATTCGATGTTATCCGAAAAATGGTCCAAGTAGTAGTTCCATCACGCGACGCGTAATGATACAAGCGTATTTCGTAAAAAGTCTTTTTTAATTTCAGCTATAACTGAGCAAGAATTTTTGAAAATTCCATCTATATATATAAAAAAAATTCCATCCATATATTGACTCATCAAGATATCTCTGGAGCCATAAAGCGTAAAGAGTTGTGGTAGGAATATTCCTTTCGCCGAGTAGAGGTAGGCTTAGAACGGATTTTACGAAATTCCACCCACAAGAGGGGGTTCCGGGTTTTAATAACATATATGGCAAAACAACGTTTGCGGGGTCAGCTAGTATGTATAGTGTATACATATATAAAAGATTACAAGTTGCGATTTTGATGTACCTATATGTTTATATTTTTTACTGAAGTAACCGACTGCACCGCACAGTTTTCAAGTAATGTTGCATAAAATTGCTTCCCTACTCGGTGGATAAGGAAAACTTTGTTCTAATCTACAATTCATTGAGCAGCGTGGTGGATTAAACTTCTTATTCCACGTCTTTAAATAAGCATGACTTTACAATTAGTAGTGGAATATTTTCTTAGAAGGTGAATGCAAAAACTTTTAGAACAGTTATTATATTAAAGTAATTAAACTGTTGATCGTATTTCTCCTTCTTGATATCTTCTTAATATTCTAAATCAATTTTTATACCTAACGGTATTTTATCAAAAATTTGATTTTTGTTTGTTGACATGTCTTTGGAGTGATGATCCAAAACATATTTTAGTTGTGAAAACTATAAATAGACAGATCTAGTTACAAATAAAAGGAGATGACTTAAATGAGATGATACTTCTACACCACATGCGGGTTTTCATCTTTATCTTACATAATATTATAGATTTGATTTAGTGTATCCAAATTTATCATAGATGGACTTGAGTAAAGCTGCGGTGTCTAAGTTTAAGATGTGAGGTGTACACACATACAAGTTTTTTATATCAAAGTCATCACATCATCATCATCATCACATCAGCCTGTTGCAGTCCACTGCTGGACATAGGCCTCCCCAAGCTTGCGCCAGACATCCCGGTTTTCCGCAATCCCCATCCAGCCTACACCGGCAATCTTACGTAGATCGTCGGTCCAGCGGGCCGGAGGGCGCCCTACACTGCGTTTGCCAATACGCGGTCTCCACTCCAGGACACGTCTGCTCCAAAGGCCATCGGTCCTGCGACAAAGATGGCCAGCCCACTGCCACTTCAACTTGCTGATTCTGTGGGCTATGTCGGTTACTTTCGTTCTCTCACGGATAGTCTCATTTCTTATTCTGTCCTTGAGAGAAACCCCAAGCATAGCCCGTTCCATTGCACGTTGAGCGACTTTAAACTTGTGGACCAGTCCCTTCGTCAGTGTCCATGTCTCGGCTCCATATGTCAACACAGGCAGGACGCATTGCTCGAAGACTTTTGTCTTCAAGCATTGCGGAATTTTCGAAGTGAAGACTCGACGAAGCCTGCCAAATGCCGCTCAGCCCAACCGAATCCTCCTATCAGCTTCCTTCTCGAAGTTGTTTCGGCCCAGCTGAATGGTGTGGCCAAGGTAGACATAATCCTGAACAACTTCAAGAAGAATACCGTCAACCGATACCGGTCTCGGTATGACTTGGTTATTAACACTTTCACGCGAACATACCAATATTGTAGGTCTATGCGATATTGCACATCATTTTTTCATAGAAATTCAAGCGGCGTCTAATGACGTTGTGCAAATAGCTGATTACATTAGTATTTAAATATACTGCTCTGACGTACTAAGACGTCGACGTTAAGATACGCTATGCTACAATGGTCACTTTTTTGGTCCAATTTACATATCTAAAACAAACAAAAAATACAAAATATGTATTTTTAACACATTCAGACTTATTTCAATAAAGTAAAATAAATTGATATAACATATATAAGGTCAATATTCCACGTGAACACAGAATCGGCGCACGCACACCCCCGCGACGCGGCACAAGTCGATTAATGTAATAAAACTTCTTAGGCGAAACGACGTATAGTGACGTTGTGCGCTACTAGTGGGTACTTAGTATCAGGACGGAATGCCATCAAAGAAGGCAAAATAAAATCTGTGTGGTGTAGCACTACAATTTTTAGAATTCGATATGTTGTGGCACAGCAACCGAACTTTTAAACATTAGTATGGCCAGACACCGTACCATTACGTTGTGCTCAATAAATCGAGTTTTTGTTGAACGTAATAGTACGTTGTGCCATATCATATCTACCAATATATGACGTACATATACGTTGTTCGCATGAAAGTGTTAAAAAAATAATAATAATAAACATATTTTTGATAGATGTCAAGAATTCGTATTTTAAATTCTTCTTTACAATTTATATTTTACATTGTATTCATTCTATTATGTATATATTTTTACATGTACAATTGTCTTTCATTTTATTATTCTTTAAAAAAATCGGTGGAGATATTGAAATTTTTATCATTACTTCATTCGTTAGTAGTTCATTCGCTAAAAAGACATAGACAAGACAAGTTATTATTAGTTACAATACTCTTCCGAAACGGCTGGACCGTTTTTTATGAAATTTTATTGTACATATCGGGTAAGTCTGAGAATCCAACATCTCTATTTTTCATGCCCCTAAGTTATAAGGGTGGGGGGATTAAGGGGCTTAATAACATATATAGCAAAACAACGTTTGCGGGGTCAGCTAGTAATATTATAAAGTTAATGACATACATATGCCTATGTTAGACTTATGTATTTACTGACGTAAATTTCAAGCCATGATAAGTAGAAATAATAATAAATTGGTTATTATCGCGTTTAACTCAAGTACAAATTTTTTATACTATGACAAAATTCACTTGATCTAGCTGCGGAATGTACTAACATTCTTGCCACCATTTCGCAGGTCTACGATTTGTGGTCTAATTGGTTTTAATTATTTAATCGAATAAATTTTTATACAATCAAATTAAATTAATGTTTTTTAATCATTCCATATCACTTACAGTTAATAAATAATTTATTTTACAACATAAATTTTATTGCGTAAATTATATCAAAACGTTAACATTTAGATCATAACTCGGCTAAAAAAAATTAACAATTTGCTATTTATTTACAAAAAGTCTTCCATGTTTGTGTCTGTTCGCAATAAATTCAAAAAATATTAAGCAGATTTTAATGGGATTTCCACTAATAGACAGAACAAAATTCCAGAGCAAGTTTAAGGTTTATAATTTATTAAAGTCACACTGCAAAATAATACTTCACTTCACAACACACCGCCTTAAAATTATTAAGGAAACTTATTATCTTTACAAATTATCCAAAGTAAACCATTCAATGTTTGCTTATCAAAAACATCATAAAACAAAAATCATAATTATGCAGATTTCATTCTGGGTTTTTGTTCCAAATATAAAGTAATTTGTTATTTTGGTTTTACGGAAAATTTCAATGTTTTGATTAATAATTTTGCTTCAATACAGCAAATAACGAGTATACCACTTGTATCAGTATTGAATAAATAAATCGCTATGATTAAATTAATAATATGGTTGTGTATGATTCTGATCTGGATATTGGCATTTCAATATTATTTGTATTTTAACCGACTTCAAGAAAGGAGGGAGTTCTCAAATCGACTGTTTTTTATGTGTGTTAACTCAGAACTTTATACTGAGTGGACCGATTTATTTATATGATTATTTTAATGATATTTAATCGAAAGTTGGTGGCTGTTATGTGATCTCATTTAAATTTAAACAAGATCGGACGAGTTCTTTTTACGTTATCTATAGTAATGCGTATTTACTTGACTACTTTTTCGTCTACTTACGTCGTATTACTGGTTGATGTAATTGAAGTCAGTTTATTTTCGTTTGCGAGCAAACACATTTATTTAGTGGATTTTTTATTTTGCTTTCTTATAACAATAGTGCACAAGTTAAAACGTATTTCATGTATTATTAAAATTCCAATCTTTCTTACATTTTTAAAATTAGTTTAAATCACTAAATATTTGTTTTGCACAATGTTTGTTAATTTCAATTTAATTATACGGGAAATACCGTCGTCATGGTCCCGTGTCTGACGTCTGTGACGTCACCAAAATATTGGGAATCTTAAAATAATATAGATAAGTCACGCATAAATAAATGAAAGTAGTAGTGATAGTGACCGTATTCCGTAAATTCAAAAACCTTGTATTATTATAATGTCTCACATTAAAAGTCTCCCAGTAGGGTGATCTCCATGTTGGGGGGTAAAAACGCTTAGTAGACGAAGAATAATCGAATATGTAGTTTACACAAATACGTTAAAAAAGAAAAAAAACGTAACAAAAAGAATTTTACCGACTTCAAAAACCAAAAAAAACGTTGAATACCTTTAAGGTGAGGTAATTGATGTATTCCTGCAAAACACGTTTCTATGAATTCAGTTTTGAAATAGTAAACAGTGAAATTTTTATCTAATAAATTTAATTGATATTGTTGAGGGTATATTCTAGTTCAGGCTTTTGTCGGAAACATGATTTGATAAATTTGGCTCGATAGAATAAATTCACAAAGTTACCTCTTTTCGGGTCATTTTATTTACTATGATTGGGTTTTATTCTTAAAATAACTGATTTGATATTATTAATAAATTACCAAAATAAAGTTCATATATAACTGGAATAATTTGATCAAGTGTTTTTTTTTTTAATTACATAATTTTTTTTTAATCGATTATTCAAGTGATTTTCGAAGCGCTGGGCGCTCTCGCGGCACTCACACTGTCCCGTTGGACGTTACAGAGGCAAGACGTGTGCAAAATTTTTCAAAAAAGCGTTCCGTCTTTTGTATTTTTAATATTACGTAGTATGCATTCAATATCCATACACCTACTGCCCACAGTAGTAATAAAATTTAAATTCGCTATTTATTTTAAATTTATAATATATAAAAGAAAGTCGTGTAATCGTGTTAGTTACACTATTTATAACTCAAGAACGGCTGAAGCGATTTGGCTGAAAATTGGTGGGGAGGTAGCTTAGAACCAGGAAACGGACATAGGATACTTTTTATCTCAATTGTACCCGGTAGGTGGCGCTGCTATAGGTATCTAACTCCGAAACTACTGAACCAATTTGTATCAAATTTTGTAAGCTTCTGTAGTTTGGTCGAACTTGAGAGATAGGGTAGTTTTTATCTCAATTGGACCCGGTAGGTGGCGCTGCTATCGGTATGTAACTCCGAAACTACTGAACCAATTTGTATCAAATTTTGTAAGCATCTGTAATTTGGTCCAACTTGGGAGATAGGGTACTTTTTTCACAATTAGACCCGGTAGGTGGCGCTGCTATAGGTATGTAACTCCGAAACTACTGAACCAATTTGTATCAAATTTTGTAAGCTTCTGTAATTTGGTCTAACTTGAGAGATAGGGTAGTTTTTATCTCAATTGGACCCGGTAGGTGGCGCTGCTATCGCTATGTAACTCCGAAAGTACTGAACCAATTTTTATCACATTTCGTAAGCATCTGTAATTTGGTCCAACTCGAGAGATAGGGAATTTTTTATCTCAATTTGACCCGATAGGTGGCGCTGCTATCGGTATGTAAGCAATCAAATTTGGTAGCTGTTTTCCGGGCAGGACAACGTCTGCCGGGTCCGCTAGTTTAATATAATTATTTTGTTGCTGTTTAAGTTTTTGTAAACACTATTTATCTATATAAAAATTAATAAAAATGGAGTGTCTGTTTGTAATATTACGGCTTCATAATTATGTATGTATATATACACGGTACATATTACACCAAATTAACATTTTTGAAGTGAAACTTCTTTAGGCGCATGAGGGGTAAAATCTGAGCGACCGGTAACGCGTCAGTGTCACGACGAGTACTTGGATGGGTGACCTCTTTTTTTTTCAATTAGATTTTTGAAGTGAAACTTCTTTAGGCGCACTTAACTTGGAGAGTAAGCAGGCGTGACGAGAGCGTTACGAAAAGTGTGATCGGTCGAGGCGAACGGAAGTTGAGAGGGAGATATTTTGGTTAAGATAAAATTTGATCGACCGGAAACGCGGCAGCATCACGACGGTCAGTTCTTGGATGGGTGACCGCTTTTTTTTCAACTAGTTTTTTGAAGTGAAACTTCTTTAGGCGCACTTAACTTGGAGAGTAAGCAGGCGTGACGAGAGCGTTACGAAAAGTGTGATCGGTTGAGCCGAACGGAAGTTGAGAGTGAGATATGTTAGTAAAGATAAAATTTAATCGACCAGAAACGCGGCAGCGTCACGACGGTCAGTACTTGGATGGGTGACCGCTTTTTTTTCAACTAGTTTTTTTGAAGTGAAACTTCTTAAGGCGCATTACATACACATGAGGTACATACACATGAGGTACATTTGAGCGACCGGTAACGCGGCAGCGTCAGGTACTTGGATGGGTGACCACTTGGGAACACCGCGTGACGTTGCCATTTTTTTTCTTTGTTATAATAAATTATATTTAATTAATATTAAAATAAGAATTATTAAATATAAAAACCTACTGTGGAATTTTTAAGGAACATACAAAAATAAATTAGAATCGGTCGAGCCATTCTCGAGTTATGCGCTTAGCAACATTCTTTTTTATTATATAGATTATAATAATAATAATACATAGCAACAAAATAGAGTTTTCAAAATAGAGGTAAACCATTTTTTATATATTATCTAATATATATACTAAATTTATTATAAAGTATGTTTCATTATATTATCAGCTCGGTGAAGATCGATTTAGATTCGGATCTTAGACCACTAGTACTAAGCAGCGCTTCATGACAAACTTTACATTCGTATGTTACACAGCTCAAAATGAATAATTTAAATTATATTTTTATTTCGAGTTAATACAATTAGGTACAAAATTCAAAAGTATAAGTGTGTCTGTTACATTTTTACGCCTATGGCGATGTAGCAAATTAGCAATTTTAAAATTCATCAACATCGGAGAGCTAATACCGCCTACTGTATACAGATAAATTTTATTTAATAATAATTATTTTAAATTTAATATGTAATTTGTTTCATTTAATAGCCTTTATTCCATTTATGTCCAACAGTATTTATACTAAACTAGCTGCTGCCCGCGACGTCGTCTGCGTGCGTTCACTGCTCGTTCCCCGTAGGTGATAGCGTGATAATATGTAGCCTATGTTCTGACCCGACTTCTTAATAATATTCGTGCCAAATTTGAAGTAAATCCATGCAGTACTTTTTGAGTTTATCCCGGACATACATACAGACAAACAGACAAAAATTCTAAAAACTATATTTTTGGCTTCGGTATCGATTGTAGATCACACCCCAAGTATTCTTTTAAAAAAATATTCAATGTACAGTTTTGACTTTTCTACCATTTTATTATATGTATAGATAACCCTGAAATCCTTTACTTATTTATTTACGAAAGTATTATTATTTTATCACTACTATAAAAAATGATCATTATAAATGCATTTCTATTTTAATGCCAAATAAAATTTCATGACGGTCAGTACTTAGATGGGTGACCGCTTTTTTTTTCAACTAGTTTTTTTGAAGTGAAACTTTTAGGCGCATGAGGGGTAAAATTTGAGCGACCGGTAACGCGGCACCGTCACGACAGTCAGTACTTGGATGCGTGACGCTTTTTTTTCAACTAGTTTTTTTGAAGTGAAACTTCTTTAGGCGCGCTTAAATTGGTCAGTAAGCAGGTTAATGCGTGACGAGAGCGTTACGAAAAGTGTGATCGGTCGAGGCGAACGGAAGTTGAGGGAGATATAAGTTAGTTAAGATAAAATTTGAGCGACCGGTAACGCGGCAGCGTCACGACGGTCAGTACTTGGATGGGTGACCGCTTTTTTTTTTCAACTAGTTTTTTTAAATATTGTAATTGTATTGTGGAATTTATTGCGATACGTTTTATTGAATAATAATTATTTTAAACTACCTATGCCCGCGACTTCGTCCGCGTGGAATTTAACAAAATAATTATTGTTCAGTTCGCAGTTATAAAATAATAATAAAAAATCTAAAATAAAAGTAGCCTACGTTACTCCTTATTACATCAGCAACTATCTGCCAATGAAAGTCCTGTCAAAAACGATCCAGCCGTTTCAGAGATTAGCCGGAACAGACAGACAGACAAATTATAAAAAATGTTATTTTGGTATTTGCACCATGTATATTATATATGTAATTTAGTTAAAAGCGGGTATTACAATATTACAAACAGACACTTCAATTTTATTTATTTGTATAGATTTAATATGTAATTTGTTTTATTTTATATAGCTTATTCTATTTATGTCCAACAGTCTTTATAATAAATAACCCTGAAATCATTTACTTATTTCATTTATTTACGAAAGTATTACATATTTATCACTACTTTAAAAAATGATCATAATAAATGCATTTCTATTTTAAAGTCAAATCAAATTAGTTCGCTTTACAGCCACTGACGCTTTCAGGTCACGGACTGAGTTCAACAGCATCGAGTTCGCGCGACGTGTGTCCAAGGGGGACGGGGTAGACGTTAAATGCCTACTTTTGTCATGCGACGGAGCCTTAAGTTGAAAGCGAATATACATATATTATAATCTAGTTATAAATATATATATTTATAAATATACAATATCTATACTAATATTATAAAGAGGTAAAGTTTATAACTTTGTTTGTATATACGGGGTAATCTTCGCAAATACTGATCCGATCATGAAAATTCTTTCGCTAACAGAAAGCTACACTATTCAGGAGTGACAAGATAAAAGGAAAAAGATAAAAATATATAAAGATTTTAAATCAGCAGGATTTGAACCTGCGCCCTCTGACGTGCCGTGTCAACAATTCAATCTAATCAAGCATTATTATTTGCCTTAGAAATTAATTGGTGATTTTAAAACATTTATATTTATCTGATTTGCTGAAAATAGTGAGAGTGTATTGGAACATATCAAATTTCACCGTACCCTTCTTATGTGAAATGGATAATAACGCCCAACGAAGTGGGCACGGGTCGGCTAGTAAGAAAGCGAATATTTCTAAATTTAAATTTTATTTGATTGATTGATTAAATCTGTACCATCCCACTGCTATACAAAAGCGTCTTTCTTCGTATAGGACACGGTAAAAGTAAAAAATAAAAAACTAAAACTAAGTAGTAGCCTCAAAAGTCCCGTATGAAATAATAATATTCAAAAAAACGAACATACAATCCCTTCAAAGTAAAATCTCCTATTTTGACGTAGTTTGAAAATTAATATACGATTAATCTAACAAAGTTTGAGTTTGATAATAAAATTTAATATATTTCGGACAGAGTGTAGAACAAAATCCCTATTCAAATAAACCCAACTCATTGTCTAGACAAATGTTACGAATTCGAGTTTTACAATTTAAATAAAAGAACAGAGATGACAGTTTGATTTATTAGTCCGGTATTAATTTAATTAAATAAAGTTAAATTGACTTTACAACACTGAGGTTTTTGGTTTTGTCTACTTTTAAATGTGAATGTAGCGATAGAATGATAATAATTGTTTGTTATCAAACAAAAATAATCGATTTCTTTTTACATTTACAAGTTATAAAATGAGAGCATCATCAACGAGGTACTACTAGGTATACTATAGACTAGCCGACCCGTGCCCACTTCGTTGGGCGTAAATTATTTTTGTGATAGTATTTCGCCGACTTGATTTACATACTATACTATTTTTTTCACCGAAGTTTTTGTTCAATAACAACAAAATATAGCCTATCACTGCCTATGTCACTCCTGGATAGTGTAGCTTTCTGTTCGTGAAAGAACTTTCGTGATCGGATCAGTATTTGCGAAGATTACCCCCTACAAACAAACAAAGCTAGAAACTTTATCTCTTTATAATATTAGTATAGATTACTCAAGAGCTAGTTATCCCATCTCTCTCTAATTGAATAAGACCACAAGACAAACGCCAGATTTTGAATAAAAAAGCGTCATCAAAATCGGTGCACCAGGTAGAAAATTATGAGGGAAAACACTTAAAAAACTATAGTCGACCACCTAGCATAGCAAGCACCTACTCGTTATTTTGAAGTCGATTAAAAATAAGTTTTACCACATCATAAATCGCAAAGTACTTGTGGAGTCTTTTGCAATATAAGCTGTAGGACTTGTTAGGACTTTGTTAAGTTTGCTAATGCATAGAAAACTTAAATTTTGTTCGGAACTTGTTAAAATCTTCTACTCACTTCTTTAAGTACGTGCTACGTTTGTTGAGCTGACCAAATATATGGTAATCTGTTATGAAGTTATCGTTTTTAAGTTAGTTATTAAGTATATTCTGCTGTCGTGAATTCTTTTACACATTCAAATTCATACAGAGGGCACATGCGGTAGGGAACAGCAGGAAATTTCCTGCTCAAAATTGGAGCAGCCCGACTGGGGTAGTACCTCGACCTTACAGAAGACCACAGCTAAATAATACTGCTTTCAAGCAGTATTGTGTTCCTGTTGGTGAGTAAGGTGACCAGAGCTCCTGGGGGGGGGGGGATAGGTTCGGCAACGCGCTTGCGATGCTTCTGGGCTTCTGGTGTTGCAGGCGTCTATAGGCTACGGTCTTACCATCAGGTGAGCTGTACGCTTGTTTGCCAACCTACTTACATAAAAAAAAAAATACACAAGGAAACAAGCTCATGACTTTTAGAGACTACCTTTTAAAACTTTTCTTCAGAATAAAAAAAAAAACATATTTTAAATTATCACAAATGCCTTGTAACGACACCCGTAAAACATTTAAATATTCTTACCATAAAGCTTGAGAATGTTATTGGAATTTTTGTTTAACTGTTTTGTTAACCTTAATATTTTATCTCAAATCAGCTTTTAACTTTCTGGTACTAATTTTTTGCGTTTTGGTAGATTTATAAAAGAGAGATCGATAAATTTACGGTCGTTTTTAGGGTTCCGTACCCAAAGTGTAAAAACGGGACCCTATTAGGTACTAAGACTCCGCTGTCCGTCCGTCCGTTCGTCCGTCCGTCCGTCTGTCGCCAGGCTGTATTCCAAGAACGGCGATAGCTAGACAGTTGAAATTTTCACAAATTATGTATTTCTGTTGTCGCTATAACAACAAATACTAAAAACAAAATAAAATAAATATTTAAGAGGGGGCGATTATTATTTTTGTTTTTTATTAATCTAAAACGCCATCTATCAGAAATTAGGAAAACTTCGTCGATAGACTAATAATAGTTTTCTACTAGCGGCTTAAATGGCGTCATAATTAAATAAATATTTTACAGAAAATTTACTTATATTTAGTGTAGTCAATGGTACAGAACCCTTTGTGCGCGAGTCCGACTCGCACTTGGCCGATTTATTAATATTCGATTCGATACAATTTGTATTACCTTATGTCAAAATTCCATCCCTAAGTAAACAAAAAGAAATAACTGTTAACGAATTAGTGAGACCTTCTTACTCACCACGAAACTTTAAAGCCCCTAATTATTATCTATGTATGAAGTTTTATTATAATTTTTTTTCTTACAAATGTACCGTTTAGAAATTGTGTTTAATTTACATGGATCAAGAAACTTCGCAATTAAACTTTTCAAATAAATTTTCTACTTCGAGATTTTTATTTGCTTTTATTTTAAACAAACCGACTTGATTCGATGTAAGTTTTCGACGGAAACAGTTTATCTTGGAGAGTGAGTTTGTTTTGTTAACCAACTTCTAAAACAGAGGGGGGTTCTCAACTCAACTGTATTTTTTTAAGTAAATTTTTTTTATGCACGCTTGACTTGGAGAGTAAGCTGGTGGATGCGTGACGAGAGCGTTACGAAAAGTGTAATCAAGCGAGTCGAACGGGAGTTGAGAGGGAGATATAAGTTAGTGAAAAGAGAAAGAGAGAGTTACATTTCGGAAGTTTTACTTCACTCGTTTGGTCTAAAGCTAACTCGTTTTTTTTTTTAAATTAAGATAATAATATAGACAAGAAGGTCGCTTTTAAAAATATTTATAAGAATAAAAAAAACCAATAAACAAATAAATTTACGCCATTTTACGACGCCACGTTGCGCGTCGTGTGTGATACACGACGCGCAACGCCCCGCGTTTTAGTAAATGAGGCCTTACACACGTACACACTCCCAAACACTCAAAACACATACACAAAACACGTACACTACACACACATACATTCACACAAATAAACGCACAAAATGTCCAATTAACGTATACAATATACTAGTAGTATTCTTTCATATACAGAAAAGTATAATCTTAGAAATAATGTCACTAAACTTTCTCTCATTTGTTGTTTTCCTATATTTCTTGTTTTAGTATTATTGATCATTATTTTTATTCTGCTAAGTTTGTTTTCTATTTGACTTGTTTTTTATGATTTCAAGCATGTAATAATTGTGTAATCAAAGAGAAATTGACTAATTAACTCTTGCTTTGTCAACGACAAACTAAAACATTATAACAACTAAAGAATTCTTAAGTATTTTACAGACAAATTATACTTTTTATTGAAATGAAATTGATTGAAGCTAGTTCCATTTTATGGTAAACTAGCTTCTGCGCGCGACTTCGTCGGCGTGGACCCCGCTCCTATTAGTCTTAGCGTAATGATATATAGCCTATAGCCTTCCTCGATAAATGGGCTATCTAACACTGAAAGAATTTTTCAAATCGGACCAGTAGATCCTGAGATTAGCGCGTTCAAACAAACAAACAAACAAACAAACAAACAAACAAACTCTTCAGCTTTATTATATTAGTATAGATTATGGTTTAATTGCACTAAATTAAAACAGTCTGATGTAAATATTAGGAAAAGCTATACAGCTATATAGCACAAGAGTTGAAACTTATTTTTTTATACAACTAGGTCGGCAAACAAGCGTACGGCTCACCTGATAGTAAGCGATTACCGCAGCTTATAGACGCCAGCAACACCAGAAGCATCGCAACCACGCTGCCGACCCTATCCCCAATTCCCCTCAGAAGCTCTGTTCACGTTACTCGCCAACAGGAATACAACACTGTATTATATTCATTCATCAGCTTACTCCCAAAGTCAAAAAGTTTTACTTCAAAAACCCTTCGAATTATTGGAATTATTTCCATTTGATGCTGAAAATGTCTGACACGATTTTGTTAAACAATATAATATTTTAAGCTGCTGGATTTTAAAGTGAAACTTTTATTACATTTTCTCAAACTTTTTCGTCTGTGTGTTGCATGTCGCGTGACGGTCGACCGCGCGGTAAGATTGATAAAGCGATTTTTATACCCTTACTGGCATATTATTCCAAAAAATTTTAGTTAAATATCTATAATGTGAAAAAAGGTTTCACTTTTACCGTGGTTTCATAAAACCACACAAGTTTTTATTTTTAATGAACATAGCTAAGAATCACCACAAGAAAGGCTTTCGCATTAAAAATACTAGCGAAATCAGACTATCCGTTCGATAGATAGTCCTTCCACGGATAGATATTAATGTTCAACTTATCACTCCCCTTAACCTTAAAAATAAATTCCCATGCTATGACAAAATTCTACATGACCTATATAAGCATTAGTCATAAGTGTCTGCGGGCTAAACCCGTCGTTTACAAAGTTACCCTCAATATTCGGGTTGAACTATAAATTAAAATTGAACTAAATGCAGTTAATACTATGATTTATGAAATAATATAATTCATGCTTTATAGAGAGTACCTGGGTGACCGAGCCCAGCTCGGTATTTTAATTTTATTTTTTGTTTTTTTTCTCGGTATTTTTATATTTTAATTTTATTTAAATAATAAATCACGAGTGAAATTAAAAAAAAAGAAAAAAAAACTAATCTGGAGACTGAGATTCGAACCCGGGTCAACACGATTTGACACCCGCCGATTAACTAATTACGCTATTAGAGCTATGTCAGAAATTGTGAAATTAAGCTTCGTATTCTAGTGATATTTTTTCATTGCCTAAAAACAGGGATAAAACGACATTTTTTTTAATGAATCCTAGCTAGATCAATTTTTCGCCCCCGAAATCCCCTGTATACTGAATTTCACGAAAACCGTTGGAGCCGATTCCGAGATTCAGATTCTATATATATATATAGAATCTGAATCTCGGAATCGGCTCCAACGGTTCGGTATTCAACGGTATTCTTGTATATATATATATATATATATATATATATACAAGAATTGCTCGTTTAATAGTATAAGATAAGATAGATATTGTCATACTCACATTTCCATAATTCTGGTTTTAATCATACTCGTAAGGTGTCTGTAATCGAAGTCAGGATTTTTTCGTTTGGAATCAAAAATAATTATTGATTTAACTTTAGTCCATTATAAGTTATAAAATAATATGCTTATATCATGAAAAATTTATAAAATTACACACCGTAATACGTTACTGCGTATAAACTGTACAATTATTTGCTTTGTATAATTGTATTTTTTGTCAACGTTTGCAGTTATAATCATGTTATAAAAAGGGTTGGTTAATAACCGTATTGTGACAGATTTTAGCGCTGAAACGTATTAAATCCTTGTAAACGACGAGGCTAGCAAAATGTCCATCAAATGTCACAGTGAAATTTTGCTAAAGTTATCAACGTTACCGCAAACCACAGAATAATAAAAAGATGAAATACAAAAATGAACCGCTTCGTCAGATTTGATTTATATAATTTATGATTTGGTTTATTTTTGTAAAATAAATTATATTTATGACTAGCTTCTGCGCGCGATTTCATCGGCGTGGACTCCGCTCCTATTGGTCTTAGCGTGATGATACATAGCCTATAGCCTTCCTCGATAAATGGGCTATGTAACACTGAAAGAATTTTTCAAATCGGCCCAGTAGTTCCAGAGATTACCGCGTTCAAACAAACAAACAAACAAACAAAGAAACAAACAAAATAACAACCAAACAAACAAACTCTTCAGCTTTATATATTAGTATAGATTTTATAACGTTACTTGTGCCATTTTTGTTTCTCTATACACCCATATGGTGGCAACCGCTCTGATCTTGTTGTGATAGTGCCGTTTTGGTGACCCCCATTTGAGATAATGAATTTACGTATTACTAAAAACCGGCGGCTTCCGATTCAGCCTGTAACATTCCACTGCTAGACGTAGACTTTTATCTCCATGTAGGAGAAGGGTCGGAGCTTAATCCACCACGCTGCTTCAATGCGGGTTGGCGGATATATTCCCTACTATGAGTAACGAACGTTATCAGGTGTCTATGATAACAACCGGGACCGACCCACAAGACAACCAGACTGGAAAGAAATATTGTAAATACAAATATCTATCCCGCGCGAGAATTGAACCCGCGATCGCCGTGAGCGCCTCTACACGGTACATACACAAGAGCAACGTCATTTGCGGCTTAAAAACTGCCTGACTTTCGTGCAAGTAAGTAAGTTTAGAAATTGTACCTAAGTACTAAATATTGTTTTATTTAAGGCGTTCATAGATGCCTTGTGTAATCGTTTATGTAAAATAAAAACACAACACACACATAACGAAAATATTGTATATGATGAAGCAATTTCTGGAATCCGATTTCTCCCAGTATCGCGTTAAATGGTTCGATTGAGCTTTCAACGTTACAAGTTACAAATACGATTATGCAAAACGCTTCTGTGTGAACGCTCTATGAAATAATGTCAATTTATTTACATATACCTACGATGTTATATTATACGTTCATGTGGAATTTTAACTGAGGTAGGGCACAGCAGGAAATTTCATGCTCAAAATATGGAGCAGCCCGACTGGGGTAGTATTTCGACCTTACAGAAGACCACAGCTAACTAATCCTGTTTTCAAGGCTGTTAAAGTGAACAGTTACGTTTGCGATGCTTCTGGACTTGCAGGCGGATTTTAGCCGAACGCTTTTTTGCCGACCTAGTTATATAAAAAAAAAACTTTTCAATGTTCATCTGCTGGACATAAGCAGTGTGGACTGCGATAGCCTAAAGTGATTGTTTTATAATATTTATTTCTATATATCCATAATATAATATTTATCCAGCAACCCGCAGTGGAGTAGCGTGATGGATTAAGCTCTGATCTTTCTCCTACATCAAGAAAGAGACTTATTCCCACCAGTGGGATGTTACAGGCTGAAGCGTGTATATTTATTTCATTTTATTTAATCATGACTGTTGCGTTGACAATCTAAATTACTTTCTTGTGTCTATTGATTTTTAATAAAATTGTTTTATCAAAAACAATTTGTGAACAAAAACAACAAAAACAGTTATAATTGAATTTGCATTGAGTTAATCAATCAATCACTCTATTAAGTCAAATTTGACAATGATCTACCAATTTTATATCTAGACAAAATGTACAAAATTGTTTTGTTCAAAACATACATATTAGGTACATATTAATATTAATGTATGTATGTATGGTAATAAGGTATGTATGTATGTATGTTTGTATATATGAATGTATGTATGTATATGTGTTTAAGTAAATATATTTATAAGTTTATGTCACAATTTGTACACCTACACCGACACAATACCATCTCCTCTGCCCCAGGTTGCCTGGAAGAGATCGCTTTTCAGCGATAAGGCCGCCCTTTGTACCTTATGATACTTTGTAAAAAAATCTGATATGTATTATTTCTGTTTTGGTGTACAATAAAGTGTATTGTTATGTTATGTTATGTTATTAAATGTATGTATCCAAATTTTGTTAAGGAACCTAGGAACCTCAAACATAACTGCGTACTAGCTTTCAATTAACGTGCCATGTATCTACAAAGCATGTTTGGAATTAACGTAGGTGAACAAATATCTTTTAGGTAATAAGATTTTTGCCCAATTCGTATTCGGTAATCGAATTCCACTACTGCTGTAACATGAGAATGTTTTTGAGAATTGTAGACATATGGCTAACGTACTCGTATTACTGGCCTTTCACTAAAGAAGTTATTTCTTAATATGGCCTACTATACAATCATCACAATGATAGATTTATAAAGATATTCCCGATATTCTCATTAAAATATAAGTTTTAATCAATAGTCACTTATTCTAATAACATTTTATAATTTTAATAGACATTACTGTTAATTTTTAGAAGGTATTTTGTCAGATTAACAAATTTTCATCGTTACATCTTCTATACTAATATATAAAGCTGGAGAGTTTGTTTGTTTGTTTGGAATAACTCTGGAACTATTGGGCCGATTTGAAAAATTCTTTCACTGTTAGATAGCCCATTTATCGAGGAAGGCTATAGGCTATGTATCGTCACGCTAAGACCAATAGGAGCGGAGTCAACGCCGACGAAGTCGCGTGCAGAAGCTAGTATTATATATTGGTATACACAGTTTTAGTTTACATAACAACAGTCACATTAAATTAATGTAACTAAAATCAGTAAAAACGATATAATACAGAGAATTCTTATAAGACTCACTCGAAGGTTCGAAAAACTTGTAAATCGTGTCGCATAAATTTTCTTTCCGTCGTTTGTATTTCTTTTCTTATTTAACTAAGTAAATAAAGTATCGAATAAAGAATTTATTTGGAAACTAAAATGAGGTTGATTTGAAAAGGAAATACAAGGCCGAGAGGTTCACCCGTAATAGCCTCCATTCGTCTCAAGCTTTTAGCAAATGAAAAACAAAGATAAAAATTATCCGACGGACTTTTGTCTGTGGTCGCCATTTTTGATGTGTTTTTTAAATGAGTAATTGTTACGGAGCATTATACCTTTGTCTTTGAGTTCTATTTAATTAATTTATAAAAACAAATTTTAATTTTATTTTATAACTAGCTGCTGTGCCCGCGACTTCGTCCGCGTGGAATTTAAAAAAAAAGTTAATGTTCAGTTCGCAGTTATAAAAAAAAAATCTAAAATAAAAGTAGCCTAAGTTACACCTTATTACAGCAGCTATCTGCCAGTGAAAGTCCCGTCAAAATCAGTCCAGCCGTTTCAGAGATTAGCCGGAACAAACAGACAGACAGACAGACAGACAAAAATTGTAAAAAATGTTATCTTGGTATATGTTTCGTGTTCCATCCATAATCCATATGCATTTAGTAAAAAGCGGTTATTTAATATTAAAAACAGACACTCCAGTTTTATTTATCAGTATAGACTAGCTGTTGTCAACGGCTTTCGGTGGGAACCTATTATTTGTCCGGGATTAATAGTAGCCTATGTTATACAGGGATAACTAAGCTTTCATGTGGTAAAAGAATTTTTTAAATCGTTCCAGTAGTTTTTGAGTTTATTTAATACAAACATACACAAAAATACAAATCTTTCCTCTTTATTATAACCAATAGCAATGTGAATGATACGGTGACCAGAGCTCCTGCGGGGAATCGGGGGTAGGGTTGGCAAAGCGCTTGCAATGCTTCTGGTGGTGCAGGCGTCTATAAGCTACGGTAATCGCTTACCATCCGGCGAGCCGTACACTTGTTTGCCGACCTAGCTGCATAAAAAATATTGATTACCTATGTTACAACGACATGCTGTGTGGCTACGGCATAGAATTTAGCTTCCCCCTCTCTTCCCGTGGGTGTCGTAAGAGGCGACTAAGGGATAACATAGTTTCACTACCACCTTGGAACTTAAAAAGCCGACCGATGGCGGGATAACCACCCAACTGCTGGCTTTGAAGTACACAGGCCGAAGACGGGCAGCAGCGTCTTCGGTGCGACAAAGCCAGCCCTGCGGTCACCAACCCGCCTGCCCAGCGTGGTGACTATGGGTAAAACACATGAGTTCACGCCATTATTGGCGCGAACTTGTGGAGGCCTATGTCCAGCAGTGGACTGCAATAGGCTGAAATGATGAATGATGATGTTACAACGAACTTAGTTAATCAAATCGAAATTAGATGTCGCAATTTAATAACATAATTGCGTAAATCTCTCAGTGTGTGTGGATGAACTGATAATTAAGCTGTTCTCCATCCTTATGGGACGCTGACAAAGCCATCTCTATCCTGCACTATTGAAAACCATCAAACAAGTAATGAATGAAATGTTAACTGAGGTAGGGCACAGCATATTCTGCTTAAAATCTGGAGCAGCCCAATTACAAATATACATTGCTTTTTCAATAGAATATAATATAATTAAAATAATAATATTTATATACATATCAAAACACGTTAAAATGTAAAATCCAATTTAAAAAATGATACAAGACTAACAATTTCATAACAAAATTTTACTATATTTTAATTGCATTTACAACGAAGCCGAAATTGTTTTAATATTTTAGAGTAAGTAAAATAACAAAAATTGTTGATTTAGTAGAACACTATTTTATTTACTGGAATAATTCCAACGATATACAGAAATAACTTCAAAAAAGTAACTGAATATTTTAACAGAGCTCAGAATTGTGTTTCGTGTGTATGTAAAAGTTTGAATTTATATACTTTAAACAAAAGCTGTTGTACCGCGACCGCATACGCTAACGTATGGCATGTATACCTAGAAATTACGACTTAGGACTTTGTATTTTGTTTTTTATTTTGTGACCTATATAGTATCCCATATAAATTATTAAGTAACTATTTCATGTATTAATTATCTATTTAAAGTATTAGTCAAACAAAAAATATATTTAAATAATCGTTATGTTTTAGAAGTAGGACTTCTTTATGCAACCTTGACTTAGGGAGTAAGCTTGTGAATGCGTGATGAGAGCGTTACAAAAAGTGTGATCGAGCGATGCGAACGGAGCAAGAGAGAGAGGTGCGAGCACACATTTTCTTTCTCTCTTTCTCTCCTAGCCAGTTATTTTTCGTATAACTAAGACACTGTGCAGGCCTATTGCTAATGAAGTTTTACTTTAGTCGCGTGTAGCCGTGCGAAGTTTATATCACTGAAAAGATAAGAGAGATATATATCATTTTGATCTTAGGATATATATCACTCAATTGTTTCTTCATCTCATTTGGCTCAGTGAATGACAACTGACAAGTGTTTCATCGTATGATATAATATGAATCGAAAAGATACAGAGCTATAGCTATCTCTTTCTTTCGTATGATAAGCGCCATCGTCCGATCTCGTTTACTCTGGCTCAGTAACAGAGTTACAGCTGTCTCTCTCATTCGCATGATAAGCGCCATCGTCCGGTCTCGTTTACTCTCTCTCAGTCCGTCAGTATCTCGAAAATGAATCATAACCCTAGTGAGCTGGAGATACATTTGAAATGCAAGTGAGCTGGTGAAAGATTAGCTCAATTGAAAAGAAATGTTTCATTTATATCTTTCTCTCATGAGTTACCCAAATACCAATAAATATACATGGGTCTAGTCGCGTGGTCTGAAGCACACTCGTATTTGAAAATTTTAAATTTTCTACACAATTTTCAATTTCCTACAAATTGTTAGGAAAAATTTATATATTTTTTATATCGATTATTCCAATAGAATGGTTTTTTAACTTTACAAAATTCCGTCATAACGGTGTATTGTTGGTCTCTTTTATGGTGTAATGATTTCTATTACATAAGCATGGATAAGGTAAAAGGGCATCAATGGTAATGACAGGAAACGGCCATGAATAACGTAATCTGTCATCGACGGTCCCAACACCCTTGTCAGAAACCAATTAAATTCGAGCACTTCGGAAATAAAAGAGTGTAAACGAGCGAAATAATATTGTTCCGTACACTCCATTAATGATTCAAGGCTGTTCATGAATTCGTTGAAACGAAATTACTTCATACTGAGTTTCGTTGTTTTATTCGTGTAACTTCCTAATCAGGTATTTACATAATTATGTTATCCTGGATATTCAGCTCAACGCACTGAGTTTTATTTTATTTATTTCTTTATTTATTTATACTTTTTTGTACACCACAAAAATATTACAAACAAAGCATAAAGAGAATTACAGACAGTGAAGTACAATGGGCGGACTTAAGGCTAATTAGCCATTTCTTCCAGACAACCCAGACATAAAAAGGACATAGTTTTATTGCAATTAATGTTATAGTTTTTTTGTGCAAGAGTAACAAGTGTCCATTGAATATTTTGCTTTTGTAATACTAATTGTGTCCCGCAGTTTCACAAGCTTAATATTTGATTCACATATAGGTACAACAACACATTAGAAACAAAATATTTTTGAAGTAAAACTTCTTTTAGTAAAAATTATATATACCTACTCGTATAAATAGATAGAAGGAAGCTTGATATTTGTTGTCGAGTGGTTGTGATTGTGTTCTTGCTATTTGTTAGACTCCGCCAATAATGTTGCTATACCACATGTTTGCTGGGATAACAAGTTGTTAATGTGGTCAAACTATGCTTATCGTAGTTGAGTTGTCTATGTTTGTATTCTGTGTTAACGGGCACCTGGCCATTGTACGATATCTTATCCTACCGGAAGCTGTTAAGCATTAGATGTTTGTATATTACATTGCATTACCATGTCTCCCCACCGTGCCTCGGAGAGCACGTTATTCCGTCGGTCCCGGTTGTTGTCATGTACACCTGATAGCGATCGTTACTCATTGTAGGGGATATATTATTCGCCAACCCGCATTGGCGCAGCGCGGTGGATTAAGCTGTGATCCTTCTCCTACATGGAGAAAGAGGCCTATCCCCAGCAGTGAGATATTACAGGCTGAAGTATAATTACCATATAATAAAACCATTATTATATTACATACAAGCACAAAGTAGCAACTAAACCAAAGAGAAACAATGCAGTACAATTCGAAATATAACGTGTAGTAAAGAAACGTTATTATGTTCACTGAAAATTGAAATATAATTTTATGCGTATCTCGTCTTTCCAATTTACGCTTCGTCGCACCTCATCGCAGACAACCTCTTTGGACAACGTTGACCGTATTAAGTAGGTATTTCGCATTCATCATCAAAATTAAAATAAATAATTATTTTATTAATTTGATCTCAAAAGCACTTTTTGACCAAAAATGAGAAAGTGTTCATTTCCAATTTTTTTGTTTACCCTATAGGTGGTTTTTGCTTTGGTACTTGTCATGGGGTCATACAAATAATGGCATAAATTAAATTTATATTACTTTTAAATACGTTAATAAAGGTTAATGTGGATTATCAACGATTCAGAATCGGCAAAATTCTTCGCAGCTGCGAAGAATACGTTTGACGTCTTAAGTGATAGACAAGTGATAACCTATCTATCACCTAAGACGTCAATTTTTCGTCGTATTTTTTTTCTGATGTATTATTTCGCCTAAGACAATAGTGATGGTGAATGGAAAGGCAAAAGCCTAAGGATATTGATCAGTAATAATATTATACTCACTAAATAATATTCTAGGTACGTAAATTAAATAAAAAGAATAATAACTTAAACGTACTTTAAATGGATCATTAAAATACATACATTTTGTTTTGTAAAAATATACATACATACATATAAATCACGCCTCTTTCCCGTAGGGGTAGGCAGAGACCACTTCTTTCCACTTGCTACGATCCTTACAAAAAAAATTATAAAAAATATTATGTACAAAATAAATTCAGTTATAAAATTGCAAAAGATAAGAATATTTTATTCCGTATCATAAATTCGGGAAATGTTGATGACATCCAGAGCGCACAAAAGAAAATTGTTGCCAACTTTTTCTATGTATATTTGGCGATATTCAGTACCAAGTGGAATATTTTATATTATATCGAAATGACAAACGAATGTGGATTATTTTTGCAGAGTTTTCTGGTTTTGATAGATTGATCGTGCTACGTTATTGGCAGATTTATTCGTATTTGGTAAGAGACGTCATTCTTAAGCGGGTTTGGAGAGTCCAATTCCAATATTTATAGATTTGTTTTGTGTAAATATTTGTTGAACTAAACTGACTTTTGAAATAAAACTTCTTTATGCACGCTTGACTTGGGAAGTAAGCTGGTGAATGCGTGACGAGAGCGTTATGAAATGTGTAATCGGGCGAGGCAAACGAGCAAGAGAGAGAGGTCTTATAGCCAGTTACAGTTCGTATATCTAAGACACAGTGCAGGGCTATTGTGCAGAAGTTTTACTTCAGTCGTGTGGTCTAAAGGAAAGAGAAATGTATTCTTATCCATATACGAAACTGGTTGAAACCTAATCAATCACGCTGCTTAACTGCGGTTTAGCGAATAATTTACCTGCTATGAGTAATGATATCTAACTGCGATAACAACCAGGACCAACTTGTAGAGTTGTAGACAACTTATTTAGATCCAACAGTTTAGTAAGTTTATTAGCTTAGTTTGGGGTTTAGTCAGCAGACTGTAATTATAAGTAACTTTGACTGCTCGCGCTTTAGTCAACTAACTTTAGCTTCTACATGTGTTAACCAGTATGTCCTTACTGTTGGCAATAGCTTAAGGGCGTTTGTGCACTACAATGAATTTTACCGTCCGGCGGTCCGATTTTTTACTGTCCGATTTGGCACTGAAAAACACGGATGGGCGTTTGTGCACTACAATGAATTTTACGGTCCGGAATTTTACGAACGCAACGCAATAGGGTTACCAACCATACTTTATAATAACGTAATATACTTTATTTTTGGTAATTATACCTACAAATACATAAAAAAACTGACTTCAATTACATCGACGAGTAATACAACGTAAGTAGAAGAATAAAATTCCACGAAACCTCTACGATTTTCGAAGTTTCCCTCGATTTCTCCGGGAAGCCATCATCAGATCCTAGTTTCCTTACCATGGTACCACCGTCGGGATATCCCCTTTCCAACAAAAAAAGAATCATAAAAATCGGTTCATAAACGACGAAGTTATCCGCAAACACACATAAAAAATATATATACGGTCGAATTGAGAAACCTCCTCCTTTTTTGAAGTCGGTTTAAAAATTAGGTTAAATTTGAACATTTTCAAATGGTAATTACAAAGGCCAAATTACAAGAAAGATGAAATATTAATTAAGATGAACGATATGTATTCCGAATCTATAATACTTAAAGAGATCCAAACATTAAAGAGATCCAATTCACTAATGATGATAAACAATTTTCAGTGAAAAGTACAGTTGAAAAATGGCAATATATACTTTAAAATGCATGTGATAGCTTGAAAAATATAAAAAAAAAATTATTTCTTATTTACTCTCCGTTTCCGCCACTTCAGTTTTCACTAAAAGAGGTTTTTTTTCAGAAAGAAATCTAAAAGATGAAAAAAAGAATCGTTTATTTAAATTAAAAGGTTGCCAAATAAGCTTTGAAACATTTAACGATAACAAAAAATTGTTAACATGTACTAAAAGCATACAAAAATACGTTTTTAAAGCAATTAAAACATAAAATTTGAAAGACTTTTTTTTTCTTCCAAATACTTTATTTTATTTTTTCCTATCCAAACCATTTTATACTTTTTTTTGTCAAAAAAACTTAGCAGCCCTAGCGACACACCCCTTCCCCGCCCCCCTCCCCTTCCCTTCATCTCGGACCGAAAAAAACGGTCCGGTATGGGAAAAAGTAAAATAACGGACGGTAAAATTCATGGTAGTGCACAAGCGCCCATACATTTCTATGGCGTATCATATCGGACCGTAAAAAATCGGACAGCCCGTCCGTAAAATTCATTGTAGTGCACAAGCGTCCTAAGAGTAGGTTTCTTAATATCGACATAACATAATATATATAATCTGACTTTATTGTATTTTATTCATGTAAAAATAAATTAACATTACGAGATTTTTTTATATTCTTTATTGTACAAAATAATAACAATTAAAACAAATTTTAAATACAAGAAAGAATACTAAATGTGGTCTTTTCGCATAAAACTATTTCTTCCAGGAAACTTTTGGATAGAAAATGCAAAATAAGAAATTATTGGGTGTACTAAAACAGAACAAATGGGTATAATATTATAATATACTAGCTGCTGCGCGCGACTTCGTCGGCGTGGACTTCACTTCTATTGGTCTTAGCGTGATGACACATAGCCTATAGCCTTCCTTGATAAATGGGCTATCTAACACTGAAAGGATTTTTCAAATCGGCCCAGTAGAACCAGAGATTACCGCGTTCAAACAAACAAACAAACAATCAAACAAACAAACTCTTCAGCTTTATACATATATTACTAGCTTCTGCGCGCGACTTCGTCGGCGTGGACTCCGCTCCTATTGGTCTTAGCGTGATGATATATAGCCTATAGCCTTCCTCGATAAATGGGCTATCTAACACTGAAAGAATTTTTCAAATCGGCCCAGTAGAACCAGAGATTACCGCGTTCAAACAAACAAACAAACAAACAAACAAACAATCAAACAAACTCTTCAGCTTTATATATTAGTATAGATTTAGTATAGATTAAACATAAACTTAAAATGTACGTATATTACATATCAGGCCATAACTGTTTATAATTTAAAATTAATTACTATATCTATTATTTTATTGAAGCGAAACTTCTTTAGGCCCGAAAGGTCAGTAACCTCAGTCAGCAGTAACCTGGCTGCAGGTAAAGTATAGCAATCATAGAGATGGCTGCCTACTACAGTCAGGTATATAATGTAAAATATTAACGGTTTTAGCTTATTACATGTAATTAACATGAGAGGAAAAAGATAAAAAAAAAATATTTGCAGCAGGCTTATGGTGGCAGAGGCTGTTTTTACAAATTCACAATATTGAAATCAGCCTATAAAAAATTGTTTCATGTAATTAACAGATGAGGGAATATTTTGTTATATCCCGGAATTCCCGGATCTTAAACCATTATATTAATCCGTATTTCAATTAGCATATTAATATTATGAATATTACAAACGTGACACAAATCATCGATATCGGTTCAACGCTTTAAACTCTAATAACAACAACATCGCATTTAACGCTTTAAGTGTTAACTTCGAGTTGTTTGATAATTTTAGGTAAACATAAAATTTAATTCGAAATAAATATGATGTCAATTTATAAATTGAAATTTTCATTGGTTTTTTAAACAATCTTCTTAGTTTTATGACTTAGTTTTTTGACTTCTTAGTTTTTTGACTAGCCCGTTGGCGCAGTTTGCAATGACCCTGCCTTCTGCTCCGGGGGATGTGGGTTCGATTCCCACCCCAAGTCTGGGTGTAATAAACATAATTATTTATATATAAATTATTTATAAGTATGTTGCTGTTACCTGTAACATAAGCATTAAGTTGCTTACTTTAGGACCAGACGACCGTGTGTGTAATGTGTAGATATTTATTTATTTATTTTACTTATTAGTGGTAACGACGGAATATAGAGATAGAAATACTATTTATATATGAGATTTTTTCAATAAAAACATAAAAAGGGAAGTGTGTGTGTGCAATTCACGCACAACCTAAATGAAACTTCGGAAACGTGGTAGGAAGGTAGGCCGTTACGATTTGTTCTGTAGACAATGATCACGGTCTCATGAAAAAGGTCGTAAGTGCCATTGAAAACACGTCACTTACGCGTTTTGAGCACTAATATATTCTATCTCATTCTCTCCTATACATTTACATATGTGTCTGTTTCTTTATCGTGAGGCATTTTCATTTGATTGAGCTTCAAATCACATCGATTCTATAGAAATTTCACTTCAAAACTACATAGCGCTGGGGTCAGCCAGTGTATATGTTATAAGCTAACCCACTTACATAAATTCTGAAACACTCTTTTTCAGGCATTGTAATACGTAACAAGTACATGAACAGCTAATAACGCTTCCTAACGGTGCGGTAATTTAGTCTAGAACCTTCACGGCTGTTAAGCTCGAGTACGACACGTAACCTATTTAGCCGTGCTACTGATTAACTAGACATCTCATTCGGTTTTACCCCTTTAGCCTGTCGCAAATATGTCACAGTCATCATGAATTTATGTCCCTGTTAATATTATTATATCACGAATTGTCATTTCCCTTTTTCAAGAATATATGGGACAGCCCGACTGGGGCAGTACCTCGACCTTACAAAAGATCACAGCTAAATAATACTGCTTTCAAGCAGTGTTGTGTTCCTGTTGGTGAGTAAGGTGACCAGAGCTCCTGGGGGGAATAGGGTGTTGTACAGTTGTACACGTCTATAAGCTACGGTAATCGCTTACCATCAGGTGAGCCGTGCGCTTGTTTGCCGACCTAGTTGTATAAAAAAATAGTTTCATAGACTCTACCACCTTTCCTCGTCATAATTATGTTCTCACACTAAGTAAGATTACTGTCTTGTACTTATATGCAAATGGTTTGAATTTACAAATTACATTGTAATATTTTAAATCTACGTAAATTTTATTCTAAATGTCCCTAATACTTGGCTTTTCAAATACAAAAATATATATCTTTCTAATTAGACGTATATTTAACTTAGGTAGAGCACAGCAAAAAATACCCTGCTCAAAATCTGGAACAGCCTGACTGGGAAAATACCTCGAGCCCACAGAAGATCACAGCTACATAATACTGCTTTCAAGCAGTGTTGTGTTCCTGTTGGTGAGTAAGGTGACCAGAACTCCTGGGGGGATTGGGGTAGGTTCTTCTGATGTTGCAGGCGTCTATAAGCTACGGTAATTGCTTCCCATTAGGCGAGCCGCACGCTTATAAAATATATTGATGTATTAACATGTCCAAACAAACAAACTCTTCAACTTAACTATTAGTATAAATATATTGTCTTGCATTGTCTTGTCAAAGTGTCTTACTTGGATTGGCATACGAAATTCAATTTACATAAGTAGAGACAGCGTGAACAATTGTATGTCGCGGTTGTCGATCTACTGTTTTCGAAATCATTGTTATTGTTTTGTCGTAATAATAATACTATTTGGTAGACTAAAGAAATACAATAACATGTATAGTATAAAGATTTTGGCACTATTACTCAACCCATTACTCAAAGTGAATGAATGAATATGAATACATTAACATTTATTTACTCGTAATACATTTTGAGCTATATTAAAATATAAAAGGAGAACTTTACCTGAGGTAAGGCATTGCAGGACATATCCTGCTCAAAATCTGGTGCAGTCCCACTGGTGATGTACCTCGACCTTACAGAAGATAACAACTAAATAATAGTGCTTTCAAGCAGTTTTGTGTTCCTGTAGTGCGTAAGGTGACCTCGTGGGGGGAATTGAGGGTAGGGTCGGCAACGCGCTAGCGATAAATATATAATCTATAGCCTCACTCGGTAAATGGACTATCCAACATAAAAATAATTTTTCTATTCGAACCTGTAGTTCCTGAGCTTAGGACGTTCAAAGTAACAAAGGAACTCTTCAACTTTATAATATTAGTACACATTTGTTGTGAACTAAACGTCTTAATAGTTTAATTGTTCATTTACTTTTTATTGGTCACAGCACTGGCTGTAGCGCTGGCGGTCGCGGGTACGATCCCCGCACATGAGTAACGTCGTGGTCTGGGCGTTTGTGCTTGTGTATAGTGTGTGTTCCGGTCCTCGAAACAATGGTGGCCCTTGAATGTGAAGCGTTTATTTATTTATTTCAGAAAAGTTCATGGTTGTTATTAAAGTTTTGTAAAAAAAAATAACAATCACTAAGAAAATAAAACCCAACGATAATAAAAGTATTTTTCGAAGTGAAAACTTCTTTCATCAATTAAGCCATTATAACTAACCATTAAGCGAACTTTGTATAGAAAAGCTTATTACGATATCAATGAATACCTTAACGATGAAAAGGCATGGCAATAATTAGGCTTGACCAGGCTTTCTATACATCCCGCCCTGTCATTAAATATACCTATTTTAAAATATTGTAAGCAAGTGACATGTAGTGATTTCAGTACACAATTGGCTGTCTCGTGTTGTTATTTCATGGTTATACTGTGAATTTTATTTACTTTTTTTATATAACGACCTTAAATTAAAAAAGAGTAACGAGAGTGTATTTCCGGCTTTTTTTTCCTCTCGGCCAACACTAGGGCAATTATTTATTTATTTATTTATTTTACACTTTATTGTACACCAAACAAGAAACAAAATAAATAAGCAACATTAACAGCGATTATTAAAAAAATGTACAAAAGGCGGCTTTATTGCTTGAAAGCAATCTCTTCCAGGCAACCTTAACTTTTACTTTACACATAACTAACTCTATTAGGTTAAGTAATTTGTTTTAATAATTAATTAAGCCGATGACATAATAAATAGGTGATGTCTACCAGACAGACACTAGGGATTAGAGCAACATAAAAATATTGTTATTTATTGCATAATGCTGGTTACATTAAGTGTGTAATGCTAATGTTGTAGCAATTTTGAAATTGTTAGCTACCATGACTCTTTTCCTTTTTTTTTTAAATGTAGAAAAAACATTTTTGACTTTCGTTTAGTTTATGTAATCACTTAGTAGTGAAATAAATACTTTCGTTACATTCCTTAAGTATATGAAGGTAGCAAAAATGTGCCAAGATGTAATTCTGGTACTCCAGCTACGATAAAAAATAAGATTGAAATCCAATAATTTTAAAAAGTATAATAAATTAAGTTAAAAAGTTTAAAAAAGCACATATAAAAATAAAATCACTTAATTATGATGAAACAACAGTCCATATGATTTAATTGGCAAAACAATTAGTGCCTAATTGAAACAACGAAAATCCATTAATGGATAATTTCATAGAATTAGCTCGTATTGGGGTTACTGGTAGCATTATAATGATAAGGTATTATAATATTTTTTATTATGTTAATCTTGAAGTCGGATTTAATTCAAAGAATTTGCTTTTTGTTTTTTCGCTTGTTGATTAAGAAAGATTAAAGTACTTCGCTCCGAAACAAAGCGAGAAAAATGTTATTTGAGATTTTATTTTTATTTTACAAAAAAGTAGTAAGGAATGTCCTCATTCTTTTAAATTTAAGATTGGAACTTTGTCATAAATTAACATGGCATATTCTGTAGTTAATTAAGTAAGTATACCGTTTTTTTATGAAAAGTCTTTTTAGTAGCAAACAAAGCGATGATAAGAGAAAAGAAAAACATTCAAATAAAAAAACCTACTTCTTTTATAGTATTAGCTGCCCAGATGGCAGATGTTATCCTGTCTTGCAAACTATCAAAAGAAATAAAATGGGTAGAAACACAGTTATAACCTAGTGGTAAGAAATTTACTTAACGACATATTCTCATACATACCAAATATAAAAAATTCATAAAAATCGATCGAGCAGTTTCGTAGCACTGCGACCACAAACACCGTGATCTGTAGTTTTTATATATTAGATGTTATATTTATATTATAAACGTCAATATACAATGCTAATAGTACTCCAATGTTATACTCGGATATACATATAATATATTGTATCAACAGCTGCAGGCTAAAATGTACACAGCGCTATTAGATCGCGTTGCATAACTTATCGAAGTGAAAGAAGACATTTGACGACACGTTGGCGCATCGGTCTGGCTGATGTGCTAGCGGTCGCGGGTTCGATTCCCGCTCACGGCAGATATTTCTATTGGCCATATAGATGTTTGTCGTGGTCTGGGCGTTTGTGCTTGTGTATTGTATGTGTTTTCGGACTCCCGACACAGGAGAAAATCCAACTGGGGGCCGTTGAGTGTGAAGCGTTTATTATTATTATTTATTATTTCGACCGTATAATACGCTTCAATTTTTTAGTATCCATATTGTTTTTTTAGCATTCCAATATATTTCTTTTTATTACAAAGGCGAACAAGCGTACGTTCTGCCTAATGCTAAGCGGATACCGTAACTTTGAACCCCAGCAACACAAGAAGTATTACCACCATATTGATAACCCTATCCTCATATCCCCGGAGTTCTATCTACCTTACTAACCACAGGAACACAACAACTGATTGAGAGCAGCTTAATTTAGTTGTCTCAATTACTTTTAATAATAATCACCCACACGCAGGACGTAAGGCTGTTTGGTGTTGATCGGAAAATTCAGAGGCGATTCAACGGAAAAATTATGTAAATTGTAAACATTCGTGATGTCATTTCATACAAACGTGATTTATACACTATCTATAATAGTCTAAAATATATTTATATATTTAAAATAGTTATGTTACTGCCTATTTGTAAAATGAATCAAAAGTGGTTTTGAAGCCAATTTGAATAAAGATATTTTTCATTTTGTTTTAATTAGTATAGCTGGTAGATATATTCAAATACTTAAGTTTCTTTTTTTATAAATTTGTTTTTTATTATTATTATTTTACGTTAAATTAAAACTTTTTTATTTTAATTGAAGCTTGGACCAGAATATCAATTCAAATCGTACGTTAATTTTATTCGAGTATTTATAGAACATTTTGTTTTCGACCACTTCTTGAATCAAATAACTTTTTAATTGAAATACTTGTACTTATAGAACATTTCATTTTCGACCACTTCTTGAATCAATATAAAATTTTAAGGATCAAACATCATTATATTTATAATGTCAATGATCTTTAGATAATTAAGGAACTCATTTAAAAATTCCGTATTTTTAAAGTGAAGATGTTTCTTGAATATGAAGCAAATTTTCCTTTTTAATTATTAATTATTTCTATTCAAGTGTCATTCAGTTACATCGAGATATTTTCGGATCGTCAAGGGCTATTGAGTGATTTTCTATCAGCTCCGAATTTTCATATTTTATGAGTTTGTTTTAAGTACCAAAATTAATAGGGAAAGTTACAAAACATCTCTAATTCAAGTTTTTTTTTTTATGTAACTAGGTTGGCAAACAAGCATACGGCTCACCTGATGGTAAGAGCGTAGCCTATAGACGCCTGCAACACCAGAAGCATCGCAAGCGCGTTGCCGACCGTATCCCCAATCCCCCCAGGAGCTCTGGTCACCTTACTCACCAACAGGAACACAATACTGCTTGAAAACAGTATTATTTAGCTGTGGTCTTCTGTAAGATCGAGGTACTACCCCAGTCGGGCTGCTCCATATTTTGAGCAGGAAATTTCCTGCTGTGCCCTACCTCAGTTAGAGGCTTATGGCTAAGTAGCCATAATAGGCCTTCAAATATACTACTACTAGAGAAATTGGTCCTTCATTGCTTACATAATAATTTAGATAATTAAATTGAAAAATAGGAATATGACAAAGTTATAACCGTGTTAGAACACTTTGTTTGTATTCAGAAGCATCAGCTGACTTCAGCAGTAATTATCCCTAACTGTAACGGACAAATTAATCTTGTAAATAAACTCCTCACGGCAGTTAATAATGGAGTTATCTTACTTTAGACAAGGCTACTCGTTTGACGAAATTTAGGAAAGTCGGGGTTACTTGTATTTGTGTTTCAATATTTGAACAAGGTAATGTAAACTATGTCTAACGTTTTAACAAATACAAAATGGAAAGAAAACATTCTCCAGACTGAATTTATTTTGTTTTAAAATAGAATATCGAAATTAAATTATGTTAGTAACAAGATCTCAAGAAAACTATAGTGCAGATTTACTGTGCGGTTTTTAAAACACAAGGAAAATTTGTAAGGCCTCATTTACGGAGAAGCGGGGCGTTGCGCGTAGCGTGTGGCGTGGCGTCGCGCGTGTGTCAAAATGTATGAAAATGAACGCCTGTAAAATCGCTTCTCCGTAAACGCACTCATTTAATGCCATACATTTTTTGAATTTAGTGCGTTCCGCCACGCCACACGCTACGCACGACGCTCCGCGTCTCCGTAAATGAGGCCTTATTGTGTATTTTTATGCGAAAATACAATGGTGCAATGGTGAAAATTTACGTTATTTTACAGAAGTCAAAGCATATTAGCAAATACCAACTCTGCCGTAAAATATCGTTTTGTGTTCATTTTAACCGACTTCCAAAAAAAGGAGGAGGTTCTCAATTCGGTTGTATTTTTTTAAAGTATGTTACCACAGAAGTTTTGACTGGGTGGACCGATTTCGATGATATTTTTTAATATAAATTTGTATGACTTAACCTTGTTACCAAATATCCACACAATTTGATAAATGACAAATTGTGTGGTAATGGCTCTGTAAATTTGAAGCTTGTATCAACTTGTTTTGAAACGATTTTGTCATTCATTGCGCTTCCACTTTGAATAGGTCTGCTGATTGCTTTTGTAGCTCGTTTGTGTGTTAAAGTCATCAAATATACACCTTTATATTTAATACATACTAATTTTACAAGGATTTTATTTGATAAAATATAGAAAATGTACCTCTATGTGTAGTATGCGGTACATGTACATTCAGGTTTTATTTTTAAAACATAAAATAATTTAATTTTGGAATCCACCAAAAAAGAAAAAAAAAAACAAATAGGTACATTTGTTATTGTGTAATGTGTATTCAAAGAAATTATTGACTTTTTTAGGTTTTATGTAATATATAGAAACATTAATGTACATTTTTGTAGTTTAATCAATGGTGTAGATTTTTTTACAAAATAAAAAATAAAATAAAGAATTGTTACCCACATTTATATGATTCTTTTAATTTTATTTCTTTTTTATTTTTAAACAATCTACAGCGCTTAATATACAGTACAGTTTTAGTTTAAATCATAATTAAAAAAAAAAACTATGTAGAGAAACCTAAATATGACCACAGATTAAAGGACCAAATAAATATGACACCAAGAAAACTCTATAAACGAGCCATTACATGTTAACTTCTATCAATTCTCATTACTAACTAGCGTTCTCTTTCGCAGGTGGCGGCATGCGAGATAAGATTAGATAACCGAAGATGTGTACCATGAAAACACAACAGTTACAATTGAAACTCGGACTGACTCGGAACTAACAACGCACAGTCTGAAAAACTTTAAAACACACAAAGAAATGGAACAGAAAACTTTCAAGTGACTCCACTCGACACACTGATCACAAATATGTCAGTGATGTAATAATTGTTTAAGTGTGTTACTGGTAGTAATTAGAAGTACAAGTGAAAGCTTAGAAGTGTAAGTGAAAGTGTAGAAGTGTTAGTGTAAGTGCGTGATGTCAATTTTGTGAAGTAAAGTTGTAGCAATGGGTTGTCAGCTGGGTAAACTGGCTGCGTCTGAGCGTAGGTCGAACAACCAGGTTCTGACTGATGGACCGCCTCCAGCGACGGACCCGAGACTGCCCCTCACCGCGAAGCAGAAGTACTCCATGCTGGCTTCGTGGAAGGGCATCTCGAGGGCTATGGAGAAAACTGGAATTTGCATGTTTATAAAGTAAGTCCTTAAGTTGTCAGGCATGGTGCAGGGATTTTGTTGTCAAAATTATGAAAAAATGAATTAGATACCTACAAAAGTTTTGATATGTGTTCGTATTTGCACCATCCAGAATAGTTATTTTAATGTTTCAAATTCTATAATACGACTGATTTACCACTTAGCACGTCGAAAAGTCTGTTCGTAAAATTCTTAGTTTATTTTATTAAATATTGGTATGAATTACAAAGACATCACATCACTGTATACTCTTAATAAACCACTTTACACAAAATAAACCCACTCCATAATAATATATTTTTATATTATTTGTGAAATGAGAATATTTACTTTCCGGTGGCAGATTGGGGTCCAGGCCACCGGTAGTTAGGGTTTCAAGCAAAGGAATCTCATAATGCGTCTTATTTCAACACTGCCCTATGTACTATTTATTATTTTATACGTTGAGTATTAGGAATACTCGTAAACTTTTTAATTTTTCGAATAAAGTTAAAAAGATTATCGTAACTTCATATAATATTTCAGGATACGAATAAATTATTATCCATATAAATCTTGAGTTAACATTACTATGGTATCAGTAATAATGTATAATCTATGAACTGTTTTAAAACTGATCTAAATTTTAACTTCCTAAAATACTTCTAAATATATACAAAGATCTCTTTGTTAACTTCCCCGTGACTCTGTATTGCAGTAAATGTATTGCAATAACTCCGTCAACAGACGTTTGATCTGTGTTAACAAACAATATTGCTATTAAATTGCTATTTGACTTAACAACCAAAACAAACTATAAATTTATCAGCCACTTTTTTTTTGTTATGACTGGTGAATCGGTTGACAAATTACAAGTCACTTTATGTATCAGATAGATATATTTAGATATCAATCATCAACCTGTTAAACTAAGTTGTAGTTTATCTTGTGGATATGACCTTAACAAGTTATTCGTGACTTTATCGGTAAGGAATAAAAAACTCCATCTGTGTTTTGTAATTAGCGTGTTTTTTTAATTAATGTATTTTCAATGTTGCTAAGAAATTTCTTTACTGAGAATTAGATTATATATAAAGAAAATGACTAGGTTTCAAAGAGAAGCAAAGAGCAATTTCTTTTGTGTTTAAAGCTGTTTTATACATTAGTTACTACAATTTTATTGCTACTTGCACCTTGGTTATTTGTAAAAGATACGTGTAGCAGTAAAATGACGTCATTATCTAGAGATAATGTCTATCAATACATATAAGAAAAAAATACATTTTTTATACCTATAATAATTTTAGATGTATTAGTTGTTATATCGTATTTATTACATATATTAGTCGCTTTTGCTGTATTAGTGGTTTTGTTTAGTTAATGACAAACCTTTATCTTTAGTTCGAAACATTATGAAGTGTTTCCTTCAAACAATATTTCTAGTACATTTACGACTATATTATTATTATCATAATTATATTTTATGAGCTACTTTATTTTTTTAATTCATGTATTACATTAATTAATGCATCCCGCATATCAATATTCTTCTCCAGCATGGAGAAATAGGCCTATGCCCAGCAGTGGGATTTTACAGGCTGAATCGATCGATATCAAATAAATTGAATTTATCGTATGCAAAGATATTAAATTATAAGAAAATCTATAATTTAATTGCGTTACACTAAAGTTACAACCCGATGTGCCGAACTAATGAAATTACAGCCACGAGGAGGCTTGACTGGGCTTAACACGGCACGGGCGACGCGGTAAACATGCCTTTGTCAACAAATATTTAATATGCGTTAATCCATTAATTTATTTGTTTTATTTTATCAACAAGCGAATAAAACTATCGTAATAGTGTGTAACTGTAGGCCATTGATAACAGATTGACTACCTGTGACGTCATTTGCAAATACCAAAGCGAGAATTTCACCCCCTCTCCCAATGTAAACTTTACTAATGTGATTGTGAAATAAGGAAACTAGTACTCTAGCTCATAATATGAAATAAAAACATAAGCACTACGTTTCATTTAAAAATATTAATAACTAGCTGCTGCCCGCGACGTTGTCTGCGTGCGTTCACTGCTCGTTCCCCGTAGGTGATAGCGTGATAATATGTAGCCTATGTTCTGACCCGACTTCTTAAGATATTCGTGCCAAATTTAAAGTAAATCCATGCAGTACTTTTTGAGTTTATCCCGGACATACATTGACTTTCCTATCATTTTATTATATGTATAGATATGGAGCAGCCTGACTGGGGTAGTACCTCGACCTTACAGAAGACCACAGCTAAATAATACTGTTTTCAAGCAGTATTGTGTTCCTGTTGGTGAGTAAGGTGACCAGAGCTTCTGGGGCGATTGGGGATAGGGTCGGCAGCGCGCTTGCGATGCTTCTGGTGTTGCAGGCGTCAATAGGCTACGGTAGTCACTTACCATCAGGTGAGCCGTATGCTTGTTTGTCGACTTAGTAACATAAAAACAAAATGTAAATCATTTCTAAACGATACGCGGCTAAGATACAAACTTCTGATTGGCTGTCGCCAGTCAACAGCAAAGCGAGACCGGAAAGGAAATCAATTGGCTAAATTCATAACAGCTTTTAAAAGAAAAAAAAATAACAATATATTTGAAATGGAATAATACAATATTTTATCGTATTAACAAAAATCACAACACACGTGTACAACATTCTCTTAGTAATGTACTACGTTATTGCAAAATTTAAAGATCAAAAGTTAGTTAAAAGTATACACAATAATCCACAATCCAACAAAATACCTACCTCAATACAACTACTCACCTCACAACACGTGACTGCTACCTCAAACAATACATTTTGTATGTGAAGGAGCGAAAATTGGACATTTGAGCCCTCCCATTCCCCTTCATTTATTTAGGCAGTTAATCATTTACGGCACCCATGGTGTTAATGTGAGGCAGCTATGACTTAACGTCAGGTGATACACACGGGGGTCGGCTCTATTACATTAATGTAACGAAAGTAGGTTATTAGCTTTCTAATGATTTCTTGACGTTTTTTTTTTTCAATCTACTGTTCTTATGTATGATGTAAGACCTGGGATTAGAAAAAAATACCCTCATCTGTTAATTAGATGAAACAATTTTTTATAGCCCGATTTCAATATTATGAAATTATAAAAACAACCTCTGCCACCATAAGTCTGGGTGGACCGATTTCGATAATTCTTTTTTTAATAAAAATGTGGTGTTTGCTGTACGTTCCCATTTGAATATAATCGAGGGTACTTTTTGAGCTATCTTTAATAATGTGAATTTACTGGACTAACTATTCATTTACCTACGTTCTATTACTGGTCGATGTAATTATTGTAGTCGGTTTTATAATCGTTTGCAAGTAAACACAATAAAATTATAATACTTAACTACTAACATTAAATGTACTCTATTGAAGCGTCAGATTAAAATCTTATTTTTAAAAGTTTTGCTTAATTATAAAATATCGAAAATATCCGTACAATTTAATTGAGGTTGTATTCTCAACCGCACTGAAAAAAAATATCTACTGTGTCTTCTCTTACCCTTACTTGACTTAGGCGAATAATTTTACAAATTGACAAATTGCTTTGAAATTAATTAGATTTGTTTGTTTTTAAAAACTGCAAGTCGCCACGCCTACTCTATTGGGTACATTATTAAACTTTATTTTAAGACTTTTCACACGCGTTACTTTGAAAAAAAAAGTTGCCTATAGCCTTCCTCGATAAATGGGCTATCTATTAGTATGGATAGTCGAAAGATTTTTCCTTACGATTATTATAAAACTAAGAATCTTTCAAATTCACTCATCATAACTCAAATTATATTACTGAACTCAGAACAGTAACTACATACGTTTAAACGATCAATTTCCTGAACTAAACCACGAAGGTCTTGAATAATAAAATGAGTTAACTAAAATTGAGAATAATGATAAGCTTCGCTTTGTCTGGCCGTGAATACTTGAAGTATGAATTTCACGATTACAATGTAAGGGTGTTCTCGAGCGTGGATCCAAGGGGGAGAAGAGGGTGGAACGCTCTCCTCGACTAAAGCATTATTATGAGTTTTAAAACAAAATCAAAATTAAAAGTTTACACGAGAATAATATCACTACATATTATAAAACAAAGTCGCTTCCCGCTGTCTGTCTGTCTGTCTGTATGTATGCTTAAATTTATAAAACTACGCAACGGATTTTGATTCGGTTTTCTTTAGTAGATAGAGTGATTCAAGAGAAAGGTTTTTATGTATAATACATGCATATTATAGTAGAGGAACACTGGTAATTTTAGAGGTTTCTAACGTATCTTTTATTGTAGATAGTATTTAGTTTCAGCATTGCAACCGTGCGAAGCCGGGGCGGTGCGCTAGTTTTAATATTAAAAGTAGTAACGGATCTGTGCATAAAAGACGATTAGAAATAATCCATTTTAGATGTGTTTATAAGTTTCACTTTAAGTATTATACATATTTTTTGGAGTTTACTCCTTAAGAATCGATTTTCATATAAGGCATGAAAAAAATATGAGGAGTAAAATCTACTCAACGAATGACCTCGTTACGTTTCTCGTAACGCCATCTATGATATAATATGATGATAATCTATGATATGATAACGTTATTTGATTCGTTTATTTACCATTTGATATGGTATTAATCTTTTTCTTAGTCTAGTAAGCCTTTATTCAAGTAATTTTCAAGTAACTTATTCAAGTAAATTACATTTGTCTATAAAAAACAGTAATTGATAGCGGGACCCAAACTAAGCTATGTAAAATTATATATAAAATTATGTAAACTAAGCTTTTTTGTGCCTATTTATATAGGCACAAAAAAGGCTTATTTTTAGTCGATCTGAAGGAGTCTGACACACAAACTTTTCTTTTTATTTTTTAAAAAGAATATGATTGGATATATGGAACTTAGCTCTTAATTACTTTTGTTATTTTATCTCACTATCATACAAGACTTGACTAAAATTGTAATCACTTATAGTTTTTTTTTAAATAGTAGGTATCTGCGGAGTTTCTCGCCCGTTCTTTTATTATTCTTTTATATTCTTTTATTTTCTGCAAAATGATTTATGTCTATGAAGTACATTTTAAAACTGATATAAATATTTTTATATTTTTAGGCGACTTCAAAAAAGGAGTTCTTTTGTATCCTTTTTTTATTTTTATTCGAATTTGCGAACGTTTTAAAGTATACTATACATTTTAAGTACTCTACATTTATTTAATCTTCTCTTTATTTGATGTCTTGAAAGAAGGGCAATGAACCCGATAGCCTTTTCAGTGAAACTGAAAATTCATTTCGGGGAACAATAAACAAAGTGAACAATGGAATGTATTATAGAATTACTTATTAATTAACCGTCGTTATATAAACAATAAATCAACACTTATGTATTCATTTAATTATTTATTAGGTATTATTATTTACAAGAAATGATTCACTTACTAAATTAAACAAAGTTAAATTTTATTAATTTTTGCTACTAATCACAACATGCTTAGTATTTTTTTTTTAGTTTTTAATTAAAACTTAGTTTTAATAATATGTATACATTTTCAAACAGAAATTATATTACCTGCTTAACAATATTATAAATAACTACGTACACATACATCAATAATATTACGGAAATTAAAATAGTATCAACGATTAACAATTAATTAATAACTTTGAACTACAATAACTCACACAGTTAAATAATATACACCAAATTACAAACACATATGTACATATATACACAAATCACAAACAAACTTTCACTCACTTGACAGCGCCACTGTTAGCAGTAGGTAGACCGCCTCTACTTAATTCTACTGAATCAATAAATATAACGTAATTGCGTGCGTGTCGAGCAGTACAGCCTACAGGCTAGAACGATTTTTTATATATATATTTAATCTACTATAAAACAACAAAACAACGGTTTAACTTTAATGTAGTAAATAATTTAGTGGAAAGTGTACTGTGATAATAAATTACTTCAAATCTTTGAATTATATTTTATTAATTTTGTAAATTTCTTTTTATGTGTACAATAAAGAATAAATTATTATTTAGTATTATCCGTTTTTTTATTAAATAAAAAAGTAATATATCTTTGTTATAACAAAAATAAAGTATAAGTCACTAACAGCAAAAGTTCTTAAAACTAAATTCGCAATAAATCTGAATATTCAAAAGAAACAGTAATACAAATGTTATTTATGACTATATGTATACTCGTATGAGACATAATTTATAAGTGTAAGAATTTAAGAGCACACTTAGCACCAGATCATATATCATGACGTAACATACATACATTTTCATTAATCTTTACAAAATTACTTACGCCGATTATATTATTTTGGATGTGTTTATAAAGCATACTACAGTGTCTGGAAAGGAGTTGGAAAACAGAGAGGGAAATAAGGGCAATTACCAACGGGACCCTGGAACCATTGTAGGAAGCTTATGATAAAAAATTGATTAACACAACACTTAAGGACCCCTAAGGAATAAAAAGGTCCAGAAATGCACAAAATACTGACATAAACGTGAAATTACGTAAAATAAAATTCCAAAAAAAAAAGAAAGAACAACATTAATCATTAAACAGAACATTAATCATTACAGTTGACGTCGAAAACTTTGAGTTGTAAAAATAACTGTTTCTAAATTTTATTTTTTTCTATTTTTGTATTATTATGAATAACATTTTTATAGTATTATTTTAATGGTAAACAAATTGTATTATTATTATAAATTAGATGGCTTTTACTAGTGCCTAATTAGCACAGATACTCGTAATTATTTCTTCACATAGAATAGAGAAGACATGACAGAGATTGATCGAACAAATATGTAACCTCTTTTGAGAGAACAGTGACACAGATAAAATAGAATTAAAACCTCAATTTTACAATTTCAAGATAAATAATTCGTATCCAATGAGCATTATTTTTACTTTCATACTTGAAACTAACTTTTGTACTTGAAAGTAGTGTTTTACATCTATTAATATAGTTAAATGTTACTTTTTGGTAAAATTAAACTATCATGTGTCGAAGATATCACATAATATAACCAAAATCTATAAAAACCTAACTCAACTTTTCTGATTTGAATTCCTCTAGTTTAGAGATCACACTTGAATGTTATGTTGCTGACGTTTCTGAGTTTTTTTTTTTTCACTGTATCTAAATCTAAAAGATTTTTAGGAAAGTAAATCACAAAATTGTGTACGTTTATTTTTCCAATTTCAATTTGGTCGTATCTTCCATTGTTGCCATATTTTGTTATGAGACAAAAGAATAAATTATATCTTAGCGAAGCTTTTGTGTAATTTTTACACACACGAACAATACTAGTTTTATATTATCAAATATTATACATTATCTTTGCTTTCTTTTTTAAATACACGAATATAATAAATGATGTCACATACTTTGCGAAAACTCAGTAAAGTTAAGAGAAAAATCAAAATATACCTAGGTATATCTATTCTACTATAGGTAACTGATTAATTTCCATGAGACAATTTTTAATTAGTACCATCAAAAATTACGCGACGTATAACTATTTCGTAAATTCTTAATAGATAAGTCACTTTATATAGAAACCGTTAAAGCGTTTCTTAAAGTAGATATTTCAAATTTCCGAAACATTGTCGTTTGAAGTTAAGCTTAAGGGATTTTGCTACTTTTGTGTTGTGATATCGAAGACAATTTCTCTCCGAAGTTTGGTTTCGTAGCTTCTACTTTATTTCCTAAACTAAAGTGATTTAGATAGATTGACGATACCGCGCAAAATTTTCGAGCACAATTTCGAACATCAATATTTATTTTTATTGAATGATATCATATTACAAATTACAATATTGTATTCATCTTTTACAATTTAGTAAAGCATTGCTAAAAATTAGTTCTTCTAACTATCAGTCCCAATTATTATCAAAGACAGTACCTAGTCATCTAACAACACGTTTTACCCATGGTGTAGCTGTAGGACATTATCTGGGAACTTGCGTGAAAAAAAGCGTGAAGAATCGAGGTCCAACCACTCTCCTATATGAATATTAAGGTTTCGCTTTGTTATAGCAAGTTTCAAGCTGTATTATATTGATTTCAGTTTTAACCACTACCTGTTTACTATAAGTTTTACATCCATCAACATAATACATGGCCGTCGGTCTCTTACTTTGCTAAGTAATTACATTGTGACCTCGTAAAATTCCATTTTATAAAAGTTGACTTAAAATTAAAATTAAATAAAGAAAATGAACGTAAAGTTTTTAAAAGAGGATTAAACAGTTGTATGATTTGAAAATAAATTTGTTCGTGTGAGTGTATTGACGTATTATTTATGTATGTTTTTTTCTTTCTGTGTACTTATAGTATGTAGCTGAAAGTTTAGATTGCTTAGAAAATACAAGGTTCAGAATCATGTTATTTACGTTACATACTCGTAAAGATAATATGTAACTTGTTTTCAATTCTGCTATTGCATTTGCTTTTCATTTTATTACACCACTAGACCACCATCAGTCACAAAACATTATCGAAAAGTAGCCAATAAAAATGTTGGCCAAATTAATATTTTTATAGTTTAAACAAAAACTTTTTCACAAAAATATTAATTTCAGATCTACAACAGGAACAATGTTCATTCATTAATACTCACAGTAAAAATACAATGAACGCTTGAACGAACGAATTATATAAACCGAATCATTCATCTGTTCAGGATCAATACATTGAAACGGCATATACGGCCAACTTAATAGCTATTATCAGACGTGGTTAACGAAGACGAGGATTGTTCTATAGGTATACTAAATAGTTGGATGTACAGAGAAGTAATTGCTATAGTAAATTGTCTCGATGATCGAATGTCTACGTTCCAAGGATGCGGTAAATTGTTCTTCAGCGACAAATTAAACTGTATTGTTTGATTAGCTCCCCTCCATATAGGGGGAGAATTTAACCTTAATTTCCATTCTTCTCATCTATATGTTGGTGGATAATTTGACTACCATAAGTGATGATTTGCAATCAAATGTCTATGATAACAAACGGTACCGGCTAAGCGCTAAGCTTGTCAGTAGACCCCAAGAACATCTAACTGAGGTAGAGCACAGCAGGAAATTTCCTGCTCAAAATATGGAACAGCCCGACTGGGTTAGTACCTCGACCTTACAGAACACAGCAAAATAATACTAGTTACGGTAATCGCTTACCATCGTGTGAGCCGTACGCTTGTTTGCTGACGATACTCAGACGAGAAACAAATATTTGTTCAAATGCAAATATTTGTTCAAGTTCAACAGTGAGTGATGACTTCATACACCACTACTTAAAGTTTTCACGTAATTATAAAGCACTTTAAAATCTGATCGAATAAAGTATATTTTAATTTCAATTTTCTAGGAAACGATTTAGCCCAGCAGTGAATCATAATTATAATATTGTTTCAATTCAGTTCAAATATTTCCAAGAAAAAAAAACAGAACACGTTCGGTAAAAACAACCCCTAAAGGTATTTAGCGATTGCAAGTTTTATTCGCAAGTGTAGTCTTTGGACACGGCAATTAAAATCTGAACTAGTTTTGTTTTTTCCGACCCAGTTACTGTGACCATCGGATGCCTTTATTAGAGTTGGACGAAGGGTGACCAAGCGTTCAGAAAATTACGGATTTGCTATTTTCCAGTTGACGCGTTGATGCATTTGTCACAACTCTGATTAAAGCGCTGATGGTGGCAAGTTTGATTTCCATTTATAACAAACATTCTTAAAAATTTTTGAATTTTTTAAAAGAGTACCGAGAGTTTTTTTTCCGCCGGCTTTTTTTCTCTCGGCCTACACTAGGGACTAAGTTACTTATTGTAATATTTAATAAAGCCGAGGTTAAAGTAGGTGGGTAATATCTACCGAGACATTAGTAATTTAATATTTTGACTAAGTTAAGGTTGCTTATAACACTGGGTACATTACGTAAGTTTGTAATGTACCTAATGTTAAGATATAAATTTTTATTGTATTGTTTGTTTGTTTGCTGCCTTAACTTTCTATTGCATTGTTTAGTTTTTGTTTTTTTTTTTTTTTTTTTTAAAGATTTTTTTTTACTTTCGTTAAGAGTGTAATACACCTTATGACGAAATAAATGTTTTTGATTTTGATTTTAAAGCCCATACAGACATTTACCAAATTTTGGACGTGTGTTCTTTTGTTCTTGTGTAACAGACACAATTTGTGTTTTGTACTCAAAATTTTGACCCAAGAGTAAATTCTAGTAAGTGTGACGCATTTATTTCGTGAAATTTAATTTTGTACTAATAATTCTGTAATAAATAAAAAAAAACTAATGTATTTTTTGAAATAGAATTCAATAGGTTAGGATAGAATTATATTGGTTATACTCGTACAATCTAAGTTAATACAAAATGAAATAGTACATTTTACGTGGTTACCCTACTGTAAAACAGTTTGCAATAAAGCTTTCAATGCCTTCTTCAATAAAGCTTTTGAAAACAATATCTTTTCGTTATTTATCTTTTCGTTACTGGTTTCATATTTTTTACGAGTACTATGATGCAAAATTAATATTTTTGTACCTATATCCTAATCTATATTGTTATATTAAAACTCCTTATGTATTATATTGTTTAATTATTGCAGTTGTAATTATAGTATGATTAACTTTATAACTTAGTAGAGATGTAGAGTACACAATACGGCTTTATCTTTTTAACCAACTTCCAAAAAAAATTATTTTACTCGAAAGGTAGTGCGTGTCATGTGGTCCTATATAAATTTAATTAGGATTTAACGAGTACTTTAGTTATAGCTAATAATGCGTATTTACTTGAATATTTTTTCGTCGACCTACGTAGTATTATACCGCATAACTTTTCACAGGGTAAACCGATTTTAACGCTTCTTGTTTTAATTGGAAACTGATGCTTGTCTTGTGTTGCCATTTAAGAGTCCCATTTAATGAGGTCTGATGGCTACTTTTTGAATAATCTTTAATAACGCGTATTTACTTGACTATTTTTTTTTTTCGTCTACTCACGTTGTATTACTTGTCGATGTAATTGAAGTCAGTTTTTTTTCGTTTACAAGCAAACACTATATACAGAATTATACAGATATGTATGTAGGCTATTTTATAGCCATATTTTATAGCTATTTTATAGCTATTTTATATCAAGCTATAGAAGATCACGCTATCACTTGTAGTTGTGAAGCAATAACGACAAATGTTAAAGTAGGTATCAGATCTAGTACATCTCAATATGAATTTTTACGCAAACTGTTCAAACTTTAAGCAAATGTTGAAAAATTGATATTTTACAAAAAGTTTACAAGTAGTAGACATTTACGGATAATTAATTTGTTTTGTCTACTTTTTGTAATTTGTTATATTTTCGTTCTCCTGTCTTCATTACCTTCCTGTGAAAGGTTCCTATAGAACTCAGTTCGAAATTTTTTAAATTTAACGACCGCAGAACTTCCGTTAAAATTTCAATTTGCGGACAAACTTTGTACAAAGCTTTCACGAAACATGAAACATAACGTTTCAACTTTTTACGTATACATACTAAAAAACGACTACTATAAGCACTAAGTTAGGCTCATAGGCTAGGCTTGGTTGTACTTTTTCATACATGTTCATCTGTTTTTATGCACGGAACTTTTTCGTCTGTGTTAGTACTTACTAGGCAAACAAAATACCCTGCGGCGTAATGCTATAGCTTGGTTACATCCTGTTAAATCCCTGCTCCATCCCTGATCCATTCATGTTACACCTGGTCGCAGGCCTGCAAACTTAAGAAATAGACTAGGTAAAGTTTAATCCTATACGCTGGTCTACCTTAGATTGGTGTATGTACATGTCAAAAAATATCTTCTAAGCCATACAGGTCTTCTCAAACTTTTTACTTACACGAGATGAAAAAAGTTTTTATAGACTTTTAAGCCTTGAGAATGAATCAATACTAAACGCTTATAAATATAACCTTACTTACAATACAAATAATATTTACTTAACCAAACTTATTTGTATATATTTACAAAATAAAATCTTTATTTATACAAACAAAAAAAAACATTAAATGAAAATAAAATTGAAACGAAAAATGAATTCCTTTGTCGATTAAAAGCTAACAACGAATTCAGAAAGAAAGTATTCTGGAATATTCGATTCAATTCCATACATTCTATTTCAAGTGAGATTCTTAAGAAATAAGAATGAATTCCGAACATTCCGACCAAAATACAAAATTATTTCTGTAGCCACTTTTCAATGGAAATGAAATAATATATTCCGGATTGTTTCGTTGTCTCGTTTGTAAATACCTAAAAATATTTTTAAATTATACCAAATCTTAATATTTTATTTTTTCATAGAATTGAATAAAATTGCATCTAGATTTCAGAAAACAGGACAGTCGATTAACTTGTATGTTTATAAATACGAAATTTAGAAATCATAATTAAGTTTTCCCAAATTTTTTATCAACAAAACAAAGAAGTTGTCTGACTCAGGTGCTTTATCTAAATATTTTAATTTAAAAATATAACCTCTTTAAAGTTTCAGTGATAACTTGTCTACAAATAAGTTCCATCCCATGCTAGTTATGCCCAAAGTTATGCCAAATCAGTCTGCTAGAACAAAGATTAATATATGTGCATCAGTGTACTTGAACATATATTAAACTAGCTGACCTGGCGAACTTCGTACCGCCTTTTTTTCTTAAATATAATAATTACATATACCAAAATAAAATATAGCCTATCTTTCAAGTTGGATCAAACTGCACACGGTGTGCAAATTTGATTAAAATCGGTTAAGTGGTTTAGGAGTCCATTGGGGACAAACATTGTGACACGAGATTTATATAATATATTAAGATTTAATCTTGAATTTTCCTGCAACCGCATAATAACAATACTAAAGTCTCAAGCCAAGTATATATACTAAGTTTTGAAATCAACTCCCACGTAGATTCAACCACATTTCATCTCGCTACAAATGCGTCTAACATGCTCTACATATTTGTTAATTTAAAGTTAACTGAAGTTTAATTGTCAACGAAGTCAAAATTGTACTTCTATACTAATATTATAAAGAGGTAAAGTTTTTAACTTTGTTTGTTTGTAGGGGGTAATCTTCGCAAATACTGATCCGTTCATGAAAATTCTTTCACTATCAGAAAGCTACACTATTCAGGAGTCATATAGGCTATATTTTATTGATATAAAAAAAATCATTGAAAAATAATAGTAGATGTAAATCAAGTCAGAGAAACGCTCAACAAAGTGGGCACGGGTCGGCTAGTAACTAATAAAATGATCAAGAGAATGACGATAACGAGAAAGCCTCTAGCAAGGACACTGTTTAAGGTGATTGGACAAATTTTAAATACACAATGTCTGAATGTTTTAGTAAAAGATATAAACAAAATACATAGCCAGGTTAGCACAAATAGTATTACTGACACTGTTATACGATATACTTTGCTTAAATTAGATTTATATTTATGACATAATAAGTAATGTTACATAAATTCAAGAAAACTTTTTTCAAGATTGACTTACCTGACTTTATATCCTATAGCCCCTAAGTGGGACAGATAACCTGCACAGTGTTTTGCCATCGCGCCCAGTTCTGGGCAATTCACTTTGGAACACATCAGCCCGATCGCCTTCAGTTCCGCTGTTACTGAACGTCTCCTAGTGTGCAAAGAACGGCCACGATTCCTTTTCTCTTGTGATGTTCATTCCACGGCTTACATTGGAATGTGATCGGTTCTTCTTTAAGAGTTAGTCTTTACTAAAACACTAAAAATATATTTTAAATTTAATCTGGCAACCCTAATCAAATATGACGTCATGTCACATTACCGGACATTAAGGTGAGAATACTAATAAATTGTTACAATTTACGACTATTTTACGATCTGCTTTAACTCGTAACTACTCTTTCAGTTTTAACGACAAATCAATTAAGGCCCAAATGTGTGTCAACGTCTGGAGAAAACAATCACAAACAACTAACTCTAAGAAGATTTTCACCTCTTAATGACTTGAGATTCTTTTTGTATCTGTACATATAAATTTGTCTCTTTCGTTCTCTGTATTTTTGTATATAATAGGAAGTAGTGCATAGCAGGAATTTTTCTGCTAAAACATGAAGCAGTGTAGTTACTGGGATAGTAGCTCGACCTTACAGAAGATCATAGCTAATAATATTGCTTTCAAGCGGTGTTGAGTTCCTATTGTTAGTGAAATGAGAGTCGAGAGTAGGGTCGACAACGTGCTTACGATGCTTCTGGTGTTGCAGACGTTTATAAGCTACGGTAATCGCTTACCATCAGTTGAACCGTACGCTTGTTTCCGATCTAGTTGTATAAAAAATATATAAAATAGTTAAGATTAGAAGCGCAAATATTCGTCACTTAATTCGATACTTAACTTAATACAAGTCACGGGAGGACCTCACCATGGTTACTGTAAAATATTATATATGTAAAAAAAAACCTAAAAAAACGCGATAAAATCCGAAAAAATTGTTTCATTATAAAGCGGGCTTTACACGCGACGATAAGTTGTAGCAATTTATCGTAACGATCAGATTGTTACAATTTATCGTTGTGTGTAGACGGGAGATCGTAGCGATTTATTGGGACTGGAGTTGGAGTGAACAGTCTACTCTTTCGATTTGTTGGAGCGATAAATCGTTCGATAAATTGTTACAATTTATCGTAGCGTGTAAAGCCCCCATAACAAGTCAAATTCGCGTAAACATTAGACAATTTCAAATGAACTTATTATCATTATTTATCATTTACATCCACCATACTAATAGAATTCTGTGGAAATGAAATCCGTTACAGTTTGCAAGGTACAGCCCTAATAACAGATGTATGAATTTAATTAATTTCACTCTGTAAAGGATATGTTCCACAAATATTAATTAAAAAGTATAGAACGAAGGAGAGACAATTTTGATTACTCTGTGAAAATAATTTGTGGCTGTGTTGCAAGTCTAATGAAATGAAAAATAAATATTTTGAGAGTTTTTGTTTTTTTTTTTTGTGTTTAATTACGCTTTCATAAGAAGATGAAGTAAAATATAGTAATAAAAGTTTATATAGCAAAAAAAAGTATTGCTAAAAGATGAAGCTGTTAAGAAGAATTGTAATTGAATAATAGATCTTGATTCTATGAATTGAATGAATTCTTGAACTAAAATGTATTTATCTTGTTATTTCTCTAGTTAAAGTAAAATATCTCGTTTATTCCTCGTCCATATCTTGTAGATTTGAATATATGACTTACAAATGACCTTCTATACTCAAAATTATTTTATCTTAAAACAACTTGCTACTTCAAAGTAAAAATACATAAAATTACTTACACAAGAAATACAAAATGATGTAAAACAGAATATTTCCCTAGAGAACTTTGGTTGCTCAGCTAAAATGATGTATGAAAATATTTCCTAAATACCGCAAAATTCTCAATATAGTACATTCGAGAAATTTAGTTTTAAGAATATTCGAAGTTCAACCAATATTCAATACCCTCGTCAGGCATTCTCCGATCTCAATAATCCGTTGAGATTACCTCGGAGGAAGGAAATACGTAATTAAGGACTAATGGAATGTACGGATAAGGCTGTACCTAAACGTATTCTGGTTGTTCGATTCTTCTCAATCTTATCAAATATACCTTTACCATTTCCTTAGTAACTGATCAGAAAATCGTGTTTCATAGAATATATAGATTTTATTTATTGGTGTTTTTTATAGAGAGAGCGACCTTAGTATACTAATTTGATACATTTGCCTACTAATCGTAAGTTTTTTTTTGTTAAAAAAATGTATAACTTATTGAACAGAGTTCAGGTTTAAATTAAAGTGTATAAGATAAAAAATTGTAAATGTATACAGATCACCATAGACTGCCAGACGTTTACAGCGAGCTTTATGAATGAAATTTCATGAGATTATAATATGTATTATGTATAGATTATATCGTTTTAGGGGCGATAATCCAGCTCTAGACGACATTAGGCTTATCAACGTGTAAATATCGTCACTAATACCGGTTTTAAATTCATTATTTAATATATTGTTTTCTAATTTTTACATGAATTTCACTCATTATAATGAAACAACTTTTTTTGGATTTTGTTACGGTTTATTAAGTCTTTTAGATACCCAACGTTTCGGATACTTTACAAGTTTACAGCAACCATTGTCACAGGAGTCCTCCCGTTTGAAAGTTGTTTCATTATTTAAGTTCAACACATTATCATATTAGTATAAGGATGGAAAGACTAGGTAGGTATTACGTTTTAATAAATTATTGTTAAAGATATTATAGTTCCAGCTGGACTGAGATTAGTTGACTCAAAAAAAATTCGGCAAATAAAATATTAATATATTAATTAGAAAAAATTAAAAAAATTAAGACAGTTTTTCTTTTAATGACTTTATTCAAACAGGCTTCAAAAGCAACTATGAATCGTTATTTTTCAAATTAAATTTTTCATTATAATTAAAAATGAAGCTACCGCCGATTCTAAATATAAGAGTATAGTTAGATTTTACAGAGAGAAACCGGCACGAAACTTGGCAGTTACTCTTTTAAAAAAAATAAACTGTGTTTAACAACACAAAATTGGTAATATCTTGCATAAAATACAGTGTCACTACATCCACACATATTTATCATTTATGTTATCCTTCACTGAAGCTTTAGATATTAATTTCTTTTTGAGACATTTTCTAATGCACATCACTAGGTACTCCAAAAATCACGAACAACTTCGTCCATATTTCTATTAATACACTCTTGAACGAATGGCTCTCCCGAAGTCGGAAATGGAATTTAAGTCGAGACCAATCCATCACTGTTAGTAAAGGTGTGAAAATGATTGATAGAACATAAATTCAACTCAACTTCGTGGTATTCCCGTATATATAACGATTTTCCGAATCGACATATCGAAATACAATTGAATTTTTGACTGAATTATACATAACTATAGAAAGAAGTCGAAAGTAAATTAATTTGGAAATTAATCTAAGTTTCTCTTTTTCTTGTAATACTTTCTTGGATAAACTCAAGTTGGCGTGTAACAAAATTAAAACGAACGAAACTAAACTGAACGTTTGTTCAGATATCTTCAAAGTTCAAGGTCGGTAATTATCAAAGCGTGTAAGAAGGCGTCTTTCTTCTAATAAAAGTCACATAAATCCATTTATTACACTGAAGGTGGTGTGACATGTTATACCACATATGGGTGTATGTGGTGGGTACGAAAAATTAAAACAAATTGATTTCACCAATGATATTGAGTACCTACTTGATGACGCATTGGCGCAACGATCACTGGTGGTTGCGGATTCGATTCCCGCACATGACAAACATTTGAATTGGTCATACACATGTTTGCCGTGGTGTTTGTGCAGTCGTTGTGGGTCTCCCCACAGTGCCTTGGAGAGCACGTTAAGCCGTTGGTCCCGGTTGTTATCATATACACCTGATAGCGATCGCTACTCATAGTAGGGAATACATATATCCGCCAACCCGCATTGGAGCAACGTCCCCTACACGGGGAAATAGGCCTATGCCTAGCAGGGGGATATTGCAGGCTGAAGCGTATTGAGTACTTCAGAATAAAAATCAAAAATTTCCTGTTCAGTAGGCTTAAATAGCACTTTTGTATCATCAATTTACAAATTGTAATCACAGTCGTCTTTATTAAATCACTAATGATTAATGTAAATTTTCCACTGATTCGGAATAAAGATTAATACGTTATTCTTTTAAAAATAGTTAATTTTAGAGTACAAACTGTATTAACCTATACCTAAATAATTATATATATAATAAAGTACAAACTGTGTTTACCTATAAATAACGGATAATACGGACAACGTAGCATACGTTATTGTACGTAAAATTATTCATATATCAAGCACAGTATTGATTAAACAAATAAATTCGATACTCAAATAGCTAACAGAAACTAACATTTCTATTCTTTAGATTATCACACAGCCAATTCACTCTAAATGCTAATGATTAAATGGCAAATACGAATAGAATTGGCTGAGCATTCATAGAATAGGCATATCATTAGATTTAAAATAATGAAGTTTAATTATCTGCGACCTGAATAGAGGTGGGAATAAAATACTGAAATCAAATCATGAACACATTTGAGGTTTTGTCGGAGTTTACTATAGCTAAATCACGTGATAGCGATGTTGGCATTTCACAAACAATGGCGGAATTATAACCTTGATCAAAGCTCTTGACACCAGACAAAGGGTTGTGCTGCCTTATTGCGTGGATTATGTACACAATTGATATGATTGATAGGACGGTTTGGAAATATCTATAGTTATAATAAAACTGTTATAGTTACGATGCAGTATAAGTTCAGATGTATTTAAAATATTCTTAGAGGATACACTGTAATGAATACTGGAGCAACAAATGTATTTGAAATACCTGTACGCGCTACTTCGTTCGAGTGGCAGATTGTATCTGGACACTCATTATTTTTTATAACAGCGTGATCCTGATCCCGTGAGAATTATAGGATAAAAATTATGTTGCCATGTAACCTGCTTTATATTATTTTGGGATTTCAGTTATTTTGCTAGTAAAAAATTGTCCTATTTAATATATCCGTCAATCCACATTGGAGCAGCGTGGTGGATTAAGCTTTGATCCTTCTCCCACATGGGAAAAGGGGCCTATACCCAGCAGTGAGATATTACAGGCTGCAGCGTATATAAACGAAATTCTTCCAATTCGAGTTAATAACTTGCCTAATGTAAACAAACTGTAATTTACAAATATGATTATTCCAACGACACGCGCTTCAAATAATTAATTATGTATGATCGAAATTGATTGAATCGATTCCTTGTATTGAGGCGCTTATTATAATATATTTTACTTTAAAACTCCATACAGAATACATTAACATAAAAAGAGATATAAAAGCTAACTAATATTGCTTTACAAACGAAATAATTATGTTTGCTCACAAATAAAAAACCCGACTTCAATTCAAATCGACATGTACTAATCAGATACCGATCAAATTTGAGCGGGACCAAAGTAGAAATACCAGCTTTCGAATAAAAAACATTATCAAAATCGGTACACCCATAGGTCCCACATAAAAATGCTGTCTAATTCAGAATATCCCCAGGACCACATAAAAATCCAGTCAAATTAAGAATCTCCTCCTTTCTTATGGCGGTTAAGATTGTAGCTTAATCGCAAATACAAGCAATCGTTAGAAGCAATAACTCAAGTCAGCAATTTATCGGAATCCCATGAATATCTGATTCTATTAACCTGTTACCTGACTTGTACAATCGAAGTAGATTAATCGTGAATCAAAGACGAAGGTAAACAAGCTGATTCATAACCAATTATTCTCTTCAAACATCAACCAAAGGAGTAGTTAGAAATCCTTTGTGAATTAAGCTTATAGAGAGAATATATATATATATATATATATATAATAGCTAGCTGACCCCGCATACTTTGTTTTGTCATATATGTTATTAACCCCCTTAATCCCCACCGCCCTTAATAACTTAGGGGTATGAAAATATGTAGATGTTGGCCGATTCTCAGACCTACACGATATGCACACAAAATTTCATAAAAATCGGTCCAGCCGTGTCGGAGGAATATGGTAACTAACATTGTGACACGAGAATTTTATATATTACTAGCTTGTGCGCGCGACTTCGTCCCCGTGGAATAGGACCACCCGATTTTGAAACATTCTTCATTAGTGCTACGCTCCTATTAGTCTTAGCGTGATGATATATGTATAAGCCTATAGCCTTCCTCGATAAATGGGCTATCTAACACTGAAAGAATTTTTCAAATCGGTCCAGTAGATCCTGAGACTAGCGCGGTCAAACAAACAAACAAACAAACAATCAAACAAACAAACTCTTCAGCTTTATTATATTAGTATAGATAAGTATAATAAATAATAATAATATGTATGATTTTATTTATTGGTAAGAAATCATAAAATTTCTCCCCATTTAAGTTTGGATTTGCAGGTGCCATGTTTAAATATTCACGTCACGATATTACGAACATAATCTCACATCTGATGTTATTACATATTTTTAAATCCATCGCTTTAGACGCCTAAAGAGTTTGTTAAAAAGTATAAAGACTTATTAAGACTATTTATTACAAGAATAAGTAAAAAGTAAACATACATAAATAAATAAACGCTTCACACTCAATGGCCCTCTGTAGGAACTTGTGTCACGGTCTTACAGGTTATATGACCACAAATGCCTAGACCACGGTCCACGACAAAGACCTGTATGGCCCTTACAAACATTTATCAATTGTTGTGACCAACAAAAAAGTGTGTGTGTCAGCTCCGACGCACGACTGGAGTTTACTTCTTCAGATCGTCTGTCTAAATATGCACAAAAAAGACTTTATAGTCTAAGAAAAAGATTAATACCATATGAATGGTAAATTAATGAATCAAATATCGCTATCTATCGAAGACATTATTAGAAAACGTCGTAACCGATACCGTCGTAACCGTCATAGCCGGTACCGTCGTAAACGTCGTAGCAGATAGATGGCACACAAAAACGTAACGAGGTTATTCGTTCAGTAGATTTTACTCCTCATATTTTTTTCCTTTCGGGGGCCTTATATGAAAATCGATTCTTAAGGATTAAACTCCAAAAATAAATAAAGTTCAATACTCTCCTTATGGATCATTCGGGGAAAATGGTACGCATTTTTAAACTTCATTTGGAGTTATATTGTGCTGATGTGAATGTCTGGCCCATTGGGAAATCAATAGATCGGTAGAAACTTGGCTTTCAATTACGGTCTGAAGCACTCCCATTATTTTCTAGTGCTGTGAATACAGTTCATTATATCCAATACGTTTTCTATTTATGCAATAACGTGGATCATTTCGACCTTTTGAAATTGGGAATACTTAATTTTTCTTACTTTAGTTCAAGTTATGATGTATGTTAATTATTTTGATGACACGATAATTTGCAGAAAGTGTCTTAAGCACAGCGTTTGTTTGGTGTGATTTTGATGTAAGTTTTAGATTTTCTAATTGGAAAGGACTTCATTTTAACAACCGTTCAGGTGTTTCGGTTCGATTCCCGCTCGGGATGAGGGCACGTTAACCGATCGGTCCTTGTTGTTATCATAAATACCTGATAAAGATCGTTACTCATAGTAGGGAACATATCCCATTGTCTGGAGGGTGGGACCACCAGATATCTATCCGATAACAGGTTGGAACCGCTACGGGTACGCGACCCCGGACTGCTCTAGCTGCAAGTGTCACACACCCCTCCCCGTAATCCGTGACACTGGTATCCCTAACCCCAGATCCTGTTCTCACATAAATCCTTCCCGCCTATCATTCTTTTCAGCCAAGAATTCCCAAGGAGGGTTTATGTCAGGCAGGCGGCCGGTCGTAAAATATATTTACCATGCCAAATCTTTCACAACATGAGTTCCATGACTCATGTTGTGCCGACCCCACATAAGTGGGATAAGGGCAGGAAGATGATGAGTAGGGAACATATCCACCGTTACCACCACTCAGTGGGGCAGCGTGGTGGATTAAGCTTCAATCCTTCTCCTAAATGGAGTAAGAGGCCTATGACTATGGGATGTTAGAGGCTGAATGCGAAAGGATTTTTAAATTCTTTTTTCTGTTTTTTCAAGTTGTATCGTTGTCACTCTGGTCTTGAACTCAATTCGAGCGTATAAATTGATCTATGTAATAAATCTCAGCCTTTAATATTACGGTAAGTTAACCTCAATGATATTTTAAGTCGCCGTGACGAATCAAGTTGCTACTTTGAGAATATATTTGATGTTCTGCAGACATGAATAATTAAATTTACTCTAAAATTAAGTAATTAGTCCACAAAGCGTAGCAGTTAATATATGTAGACTGGTTTAATCTACCGAGTAGGTCGTCGGTCCCTTACTAATCTCGTTAACTTTAAAGTTTTTAGCTGTTTGAAGGAATATATTGTTGGAAAGTTGCTTAATTTCAGAAGTGTCTGCCAAAATTTTAACAAAGCTTATTAAAAATTTATGTTCACGTTCTAACTTTGGTGAGTAAACTACTGGTAGGTAACGTATCTTACCTAGAGTAAATTATTTGAAATGAATGTATTTTTGTTTTGCTAATTCTCAAACAAGTTAAGATAAAAGTTTGCACTGAAAAACATAACTATATTATTATTTTTATGCAACTCGGTCGGCCAACAAGCGTACGGCTCACCTGATGTTAAGCAATTACCGTAGCTTATAGACGTCTGCGCCACCAGAAGCATCGCAAGCACGTTGCCGACCCTATCCTCGATTCCCCCCAGAACCTCTGGTTACTGAAAGAAGTATTATTTAGCTGTGATCTTCTGTAAGGTCGAGGTAGTATCCCAGTCGGGCTGCGCTATATTTTGAGCAGGAAGTTTCTTGCTGTGCCCTACCTCAGTTAAATTTTATTATGATTAATAGCTAGATTATAATGATTAGTGGTCATAACTTTCTAAGCTATATGCAGGCAACTTACAGGCCATGCTTTTGGAAACGCAGTAGGAAAGCAGTCTCAGTCGCCAACTGCTCCGAAAGACTGGTCAAAATTGATAATATAGCCACTTTTCTTTTAAATTATTACTGAGAGCGTGACATTTTATGGCCCTTTTATATAAATTACAAGCGCTTTTGACGTCATATGCTTCGTAACATGCAATGCACTTTACTTATTTCAAATTCCGAAAATATTTGGTGTATTTTACCTAACGATTATTATTTACTAATTGTCTACTAGGTAAATAACAAAAAATGACATTATTTTTATATTACAACTATATGATTTCAGTTGCCAAGATTACAGGATCTGCTGATACTTTATATCAGTTGTTATTTATAAATTCTCATTTTCATTAAAACTAAAATATGTACCGATGAACACAACGCTTCCAACAACGTTGAATTTATTTACTAAGACAAATGATATAAAAAAAATAGAAATTGCATCAGTTGCAACAAGCGGCCTTATCGCTAATACAGCAATTTCTTCCAGGCAACCTATGGGCAGAGAACTAATTAATATGGGGAGTATGGGATGGGGGCGCAAAAATTTTATGTAACAGGAATATAAACATACCTAATACCTATACATACACATACATACAAATAAACATACACATGTACATTATACTCGGAAATTTTCGCAGTAATCTCAGAATTATTATAAAATGGTAAATAAATATGGTAAATAGCCTCTTTCTATTGTTTCGTTATCTTATTTAAATCTAATGAGATTTACATTTACATAGCTTGCAATATAAGCACAAGGTCAGATTTATTAAAATACATTTCAAGACCTTTTCTGACGTGAAAAGTTTAAATCAAAATATAGTTATTGCTATGTAAAATAGTATGCTACTTTAATCCATTATGTAACCTTATAAGCTTCAATCTACATAGAACTTGCTTTGATGTTGACCCATGGGGAGTCATAACATGGTTAGAGCTTGAGTAATTGTTTTATATTACAGGGAACGAACCAAATAATTTGTTATACGACCCGTGAGGTCTTACCTTGACATAATTATTTCAGTCATGTGTGTATTTTTGATTAGAACTCACACACTGTTACTAACGAGGTAGAAATTAAGTTTCAATAATACATTTTATGATACAATTAAGAATTGAAAACACTGATGCACATACCGGCCGTGGAGTGAATTAGGTTTTGTATTTGTACAAATATTTTATTCTGGTTTGGTGTCTGTTTTGTGGGTCTCCTTAACGTACCTAAGAGAGCACGTAAAGCCATCGGTTCTGGTTTTTATCAAAAAGATATCGATCGTTACTCATAGTAAGAAATACATACATTCATTTTATTTTTATTTTTGTGTTACCCACACATGAGGAAATTATAAACATTTTAAATCATATCAAAATTTTTCGATCCAGCGGGATTTGAACCCGCGCCTTCCATGCCGTGTCAGCGCTCTGCCAACTGAGCTATGGATCCACATCTAGCTGGGTCGAAATTCTCGATATGATGATTTTGGTTTTTAAGCACAAATACATACATATTATAATGTAACAACTTTTTCGGATTTTATCTAGGTTTATTAAGTTTTTTAGATGCCCGACGTTTCGGATACTTTACAGCAACCATGGTCACGGAAGCACTCAAGTGAGTCCTGTGTAATGAAAAAGTTTTTTCAATATAATGAGTAAAATTTACGTAATTATTAGAAAACAATATAATATATAATATGTACAATGTACATATATCCACCAACCCGCAGTGAAGCAGCGTACCACCATCCGTTCTCGTAATCTTCTATCTCTCATCTAAATGAAAAAGAAGCCTATGCTCAGCAGTAGGATATTACAGACTGGATCAATAAATCAATAATTGCGCATACTTAAAAATATATACAGAATAAAAACGCGAACTCAAAGTAAATAAAATGATATATGGGCCTTATCAACAACAGTAATCTCGTAATATAATTATAACCTTTATATATGAACTGAATAAAAATTAAATAAGTATAACCGATGCAACGTCTATTTTCTAAAGCTTATGATTTGTGAATTATACTTTAAAACTCTCGCTAGTTTTCAAGATTCATTTTTGTAGGTTTAAAATAATTTTACGAACATTTGCGCCGATATGACAACTGCTGGCTTCCAAATACACGGGCCGAAGAAGGGCAGCAGCGTCTTCGGTGCGACAAAGCCAGCCCTGCGGTCACCAACCCGTCTGCCCAGCGTGGTGACTATGGGCAAAACATATGAGTTCGCGCTATAATGTGTGGCGCGAACTTGGGATGTCCAGCAGTGGACTGCGGTCGGCTGAAGTGATGATATGACAAAATGTATTTTTACTAATAAGCTTAATGTTGGTAGATAATTAATTGGTGCAATTGTCTGTAAGCGTCCTGCTTTTATCCCACTTTCATTCTGAGGAATTTCCTTTTCTTTTGTGAGTCCTTCTTGATCGGAAGTCCATCTTTTGCACTGCACTGCTTTAGAGGATTAACGTGTCTCATTATTTATTCTGAAACATGCATATTCATATTAATTTTTCTTCTTCCTCGGTAAGTACGGATAGAATTTTAAAGGCAAATTTGTCACTTGAAACTCAGTGTTGGCCTGAATTTGGATCCGCGGTCGTGTAATAATCTACTAAGAAGGGACCTTTTTTCAACAGTAGGAGTCTCTAAACATGTAACAATATTTGTGTGTATGTATATATATGTGTATGATAATCTATAGTGCACATATGGTTTTAAAGGAAATAGTATTCAGAAACTTATCACCTATCCAGTCACATAAAATATAATATATATAGCTACTTGTCTGCAAATAATATCATACAATTAAGTGCTTTAGTAGTTTATAACATGTTTATAATGATTTTTGTTTTATTTTCAGTTAAATTAATCCTCATTTCAAAGTACAAAAATAATACAACATAAAAATTTCACAAGCATTAACATACCAATACAATTAATTATTCTAGAAACAGTCGACTATAATACAGTATAAGACCAACGTAGTACGTCGTATCTACAATATTATTATATTATACTATACTGTTAGTTTAATCGAAACAAAGTCTTACAATGTTAAATTCTTTATATGGTTTTAATTGTCTCTCGTGTTCGTAATAACTGCTCGTTCAAACAATGTCAAAATGAACATCGTTTATAACTCTACCATATATGCGCTTTAATTCTCTTTTTATTGCTGTTTGATTAAACTTCTCTGTTTGTCATTAATCGCTTGTTGGATTTTAAAATCGATAAAAGTAATAAACACATGCCACGAAGTACTGTTTACAGACTTTGTAACAGCAATTTTTTTTTTATTTACTGGACAAGTGGATTATACTGAATTACTTCTATAATTACTATTTTGAAACTGAATTTTGTTCCTTGTAGTTCATTAAAGTAAGAACATTTTTACGATTTTATTTTAAGCGACAACGTCCTTCAATATAAAAATGCATTAACATCATATAAAATACACACTTATACAGAATATAGGTATATCAAAGTAAGTATAAATTAAGTATCATTTGAAGTCTTTTTAATGCTATTATAGTAAATTGAATTTATCAAATAAATATTATAGTTAGGGATCCCTAGTACATTTTTTTCACCTAATCAGTATCAAGCTAATTTTTTGGGAGTGGCTACATTTTGATGAGGCGAACAAAAAATTCCTCTTTGAAAACTCTCGATTGTGGTAGCTAACAGAGATAGCAGGAGGTAGAGCAGCAGTGATCGTAGGACCGGGATAACGTATCACGCAATTTGTAGGACATTATTACTATTAAATTATATAGATATTAACTAACTAAAAGCAAAAAAAAATCAGAAAAAAAATTAATTTTTGATGACCTTACGAGGTCATCAACTTGATGACCTCGTAAGGTCATCAAAAATTATTACTAACCGCTAATTTTTTTTTCTTTTAGTTAGTGATTATCTATATAATTTAATAGTAATAATGTCCTACAAATTGCGTGGTACGTTATCCCGGTCCTACGCTCACTGCTGCTCTACCTCCTGCTATCTCTGTTAGCTACCACAATCGAGAGTTTTCGAAGAGGAATTTTTTGTTCGCCTCATCAAAATGTAGCAACTCCCAAAAAATTAGCTTGATACTGATCAGGTGAAAATAATGTACTAGGGATCCCTACCTATTATGTTGGACGTCAACTTTTTGGATGTACAGATGATTCCATAATAACGCGTGAACCACTTGGCGAAATAAGCTGTTTTTCATTATGTCATGAAACTATTATTTTAGAAACCTATTGAATATGAACGCTGAAAAATTCTTCAATTTTTTTTAGATTTTTTTTATTATCTTTATCAATTGTTAACTATACGAAAAGTCAACTCAATAATTACACGAACTTAATAATTAATTATCTAATAAATACAACTTGGAGTCGTGCACTTTTGGATTTTCCAAACTGTATCATTTATAATCTCATAAACATTATGCAATAAATACATGCAAAATTTGAATTACTTTAGGGATCCACACAACACTGACGAAACAGATCTAGATGAAACTTCCAGACTAACGTGTAAGCTACTTTTATGCCCAAATTCCCTAAATATAAAAAGTTACGCAGATTAAACCGCAAAACTCAGCTTGTAATATTAAGATGAAAAGTCAGTTGTTTTTGGCTCGCTAACCAAAAATGCTATCAAGCCTGTTGAATAAATCAAGCCCTAAAACAAAATATTTTGTCTGAAATTTATAGTTTCTGCTCTACTTCTACGCGGATGAAAGTTTGAAATCTAAACCATTGTACAGATAAATATATACATCTATATAGGTGCATATATATAGTAAAGTAAAGTTTAAAGTTACTCCAAAATCACGTAATGTTTCACTTTCGTGCAACATTGTTATCTTAGCGTATTGTTTATCTTGGTATATTGTCTTTGTTCGGAGTTTCACACTGTCAGGTGTGTTTGAGTACTCGTATAAAACTGAAGAACATGATGTAGATAAAACAAAAACACGATTATTGTATATCTGAATGAATTTTGTGGATTTATGTGGGTAACCGTTGGTGCGGTTTGTAGTGGCCCTTCTTTCTGCTTCTTTCTGTGGGTTCAGGTCCCGTCTGAAACTGGGTAAAATATATAATTATATATTTATTTATATGTATATTTATCGAAAAAAATTTTTTTAGCTATATCAGTCGGCTGTTACACATAACATAATTTACACATTAGGTTGCTTTCTTAGGAACAGAAGCCTGTGTGTGTGTGTGTGTTAAAGATTTTTTTTTGGTTTATGATTTCGTAGACAAAGAATACCAAAGAATTTTACACTCCATATACAGTCTTTTTTTTAAGCTGTAATAGGTAGATACTTAATTTTGAAGTTAAACTTCTTTAGGCGCATGAGGGGTAAAATCTAAGCGACCGGTAACGCGGCAGCGTCATGACGGTCAGTACTTGGAAGGGTCAGTACAGGCGGTCGCCTGGGAACACCGCGTGACGTTGGCTTTTGTTTTAATAAGTTTTTTTTTGTGTTTTAAATTGGTTTTTTTAATTTGTTTGCCAAAGATGTTTCACTTCTGACATCTGTACCTACTTTGTACGCACGCAATTTTTTTTAATAATCAGAATATCGAAGTAATAAAGTTATAATAAAATAGTAACGAGATGTTAAATGTAAAAGAAATGTTTTTTCGATGTTTTTAATAAAAATTCTTTGATATTAAGATCTATTTTTATGCTTATTATTCACGCGGGACTCAAATACCGTAGAAATTTCTGGAAAAAGCCTGTATTAACTGTATCTCCAGCTATTTACATACCTAGTTCAAACGCAATATATTCTGTTTATGTACGTATGCTTGACAGTACACTAAACACAAACTTAATTTAAATCGTAAAATTTCAATAGGATTTAAGTCCATACAGTACTATTTTTTTTATAAAGAAAAATAATTGTATAATATATATATTTTATTCATTTAGTTCTTGCCAAATATTTAATTTTTAAGACTATACACTGTGAAGAATATAGCAACGGCAGGAGAGCAGATAAAAAACAAATAGTTTATAAAACAATACATAGTCAAACAATGAAAGCCAAAATAAGATAGCAGTATTTTGTCTGGCAATATTTAGATAAAAAAGCCTTGAATAAAACATTAAGGCGTATTTCAGTAACAGTGAAGGTAATTTCGTTAAATCTGTACAAATATTATGAAGCTGAAGAGTTTGTTTGTTTTTTGTGAACGCGCTAATCACATTTAGATCGCATAAAGTTAAGATGAGTTTGGTAGACTACCTACTACTTTTATATCATACGCTTCAGCCTGTAATATATCCCACTGATGGGCATAGGCCTCTCGGGTTGGCGGATATATTCCCTACTATGAGTAACGATCGCTATCATGTGTACATGATAAAAACCGGGACCAAGGGCTTAACGTGCTTTCCGAGGCACGGTGGAGAGACCCACAAGGACTAACAACCAGACCGGAAATAAATATTTGTATAAACACAAATATCCACTCTCTATTACACCAAAGCGGTCGTCATTCATATCATAATAATTATGTCTACATTTATATCATACCCAGCAAATTCGTATTTTAGCGTATCTGAAAAAAATCTTACTGGTATTATCTTCAAGATTCACATTGTTCTTATTGTTCGCTATTCTTACTATTTCTCTATTTCATATTAAGGTATTTCCTTTTTTATTTTATGTAATACAAATCAAGACACGCTCTAGAAAATTCTAGCTGACTATAAAATAAAACTTACTCTTTTCTTTCCCTACGTAAGATAACATAACATTTTATACTACAATTGTAACTTCTGTAAGCCACCCATTTGGTTTTATCGTGTTTACCTCAGGTATAGAACAATGTATACAAGAAAAACTAATTCTAAAGAATCTTTTAAGTCTAATTGTACAATAGACTTATTTTATTGGTGGATTTAGAGATCGAAAATCTTTTTTATATCCTCTCCTTTTTTCTTTTAAAAGGGTATTTGGTCACGAAATGTCAACCTTTGAGCGAGACAATGTAATTGGGGTTGCCAAATACGGTCTTCTATCGGACTACTTTTACACATTCTTAGGGCGCGTTCCCACTCTGTCGTGACGACAGATAATCGTGTAGTTTTAAGTGTCGTGGCTCATATGTTTAAATAGAGGTGTTCACATATAAAACGACACGACTAACTGTCGTCTACGACACTTTGCAGTGACGACAGATTGTCGTGACAGTGGGAACGGCTAGATACGATAGTTGCTAAACGAAAAAAAAAATTTGACGACAAACAATCGTTATAATGGGAACAGCTAGAGACAACAGTCGTAAAACGATAATTAATCGTCACGACAGAGTGGGAACGCGCCCTAAGGATTCCTTGAGTAAAATACTATACTATACAGTTTACGTAGTTCACATAATACTCTGTCAAAGTATATAAATGTCGCATTAATATGTTCAAATCTGTCATTCAAAATAATAATAATAATAAATATCTACAACACACACACGGTCGTCTGTTTGGTCGTTTGTGTAACAGCCGACTGGTATAGCTACTTTTTTTTTCGATAAACATATATATAAATAATACATATAGGGTCAGGGGGGCAAAGTGCGCCATACTTTTTTCATAGTTGACTTTGGTGCAATATTTCTTGTGTTTAAGTTCACGAGTGATACTAAGTCATGGTACCATAAGGATCTGTGATGGTTTGCAACAACAACCAATGTCGTGTCATTAGAATCTGACAGCAAATTAATGAATTTTAGCATAAAATTTGAAAACAGTCTGACCAGGCGCAATTTGCCGACAAATCGGGTAAGTGCGCCTTGTATTAATAAAACGTAATATTATAGCATTAGAATAAAAACAGCCTTATATTATTATAAGAAAACAAGCAACAAAACGAATGATATTTATTTTTTTTTTCATAGCCACATTCTAGAAGAATTTATGCATTTAAAACCAAATTTCGGCTAAATGCGCCATACAATCTTAAGTCAGAGGCTATGAACCTTTTTTCCAAATATTGATAATCGAGTGTCAAGTATATTTTTTCTTTTATTTACGATGGGAATACCATGGGGTATATGGTGTATACCAGGTATACCATGTGGTATATAAATGGAACTACTTATTTGGTATTATAAACGGACTGAAATGAGAAGTTAGTCATTGAAATTAGTTATTAAGTGTAATATTTATTTTCTCGCATTAAAACAAAAATAGAAAACATGACATTTTTGAACAACATTACGATTTTCTTGAATTTTAATATTTCGTATTGCCTCCTCGTGCTTCCATTACTGCGTTTACCCAGTTTGGCATGCTGTACACCAAGTTTTTTGTACGATTTTGGGGAATATTCTCCCATTCCTCTGTGAGAGCAATTTTGAGCTCACGAAGCGTAATTGTTTTATGCATCTCCCTAGCTAGTCCCAAGCATGCTCGATCGAATTGACATCTGGGCTGCGTGCTGGCCACTCCATACGAGTAATGTTCATCTCTTGAAGGTAGTCACTCACAATCCAATCTGTATGAGGTCGGGCATTGTCATGCATAAAAATAGCATTCTCACCCAAATTGACCATAAATGGACCAACGTGTTCATTCAAGATTTCTTTTTCAAATTCATTTGCAAGATTTGACAATCAAATCATGTTTGTATAAACAAGCAAAGAGACATTGCATGTTAAATAAAGACTTGTAACAAAGACACATTTTAAAAAGTTTGTAACCTCTGGATTGCGGCGAAGTGCGCCATATAAAAAGTCAGTATGGCGCACTTCCCCAACTATATAAAGGACAATGCCCATTTGTGCCCGGTACGTGCTTTGACTAGTTTAGACAATTCATATATTTAAGTATCGTTTATTAATTGAAACTAGATTTTTTATAATATTCTAAAAGTGAAGCCGCAGTTTATAATTTAATTTTAAAAAATATTTTATAAGTATTCCGCGTTTTTCATGTCATAATAATTGTGTTTGCTCGCAAACGAAAAAAAACCGACTTCAATTACATCGACAAGTAATACAACGTAATAAGACGAAAAAATAGTCAAGTAAATACGCGCTATTAAAGATTACTCAAAAAGTTGTGATCAGTTTTCGATCTAATTTAAACAGGACTACAAGACAAGTATTAGCTTTCGATTAAAGTAAGAATCATCGAAATCGGTTCACCGAGTAAAAAGTTATACGGTATAATATAACGTAGGTTGACCAAAAAGTAGTCACGTAAATACGCATTATTAGATATAACTCTAAAAGTACTTGCCAGATCTCAATTAAATTAAAATGGGACCACATGACACGCAACACCTTTCAATTAAAACAAAATTGATCGAAATCGGTCCACCCAGTCAAAAGTTCTGACCTAAAAACATACGTGTCAAATTGAGAACCTCCTCCTTTTTTGGAAGTCGGTTAAAAATAGTTTAAATATAAATAGTAAGTCGTCATAGCAACCACACAAACAAACGCTTTTTTTTAAATTAAAATATAAACCACGGCTTTGATCACTTTTAGACTATTATTAAAAATCTAGTTTTAATTAATAAAGAAAACTTTAATATGTCAATTTTCTGGTCGTGTCGGGTTTATAATTTAACTAGCTTCTGCGCGCGACTTCGTCGGCGTGGACTCCGCTCCTATTGGTCTTAGCGTGATGACACATAGCCTATAGCCTTCCTCGATAAATGGGCTATCTAACACTGAAAGAATTTTTCAAATCGGGCCAGTAGTTCCAGAGATTACCGCGTTCAAACAAACAAACAAACAATCAAACAAACAAACTCTTCAGCTTTATGTATTAGTATAGATTAAAAAAAGCGTTTATTTCTATGGTTGCGTTTCCGACTTGGTATTTGTATTTAACATGTTTACCCGGAATACAAATAAAATATCTTTTTTAATTAAAGTATAAATTGCGGCTTTAATCACTTTTAGAATATTATTAAAAAATCTATTTTCGATTAATAAAGGATACTTAAATATATGAATTGTCTGAACACGTCAAAGCACGTACCCGGGCACGGCTTCATAGAAAATAGGCATTGTCCTTTTAAGTTAGAATATTTAACTGCAAAAAAATATATAAATTTTACTAGATAGGAGTGAGATATAGTCAGAAACTTAAAGAAAAATATTTAAATTGTGCATTTACCTCACTCGTATATTGATAAAAACTAGATTTCTTGAGATTTACGAAGATGATCAACCCATAGTCATCTCTCCTCACCACTTTGAATATCAGTGAAAGTAAAATGGCGCGTGTCTCAAACTCACATGACTAGAGCCATCTGTGACTTTCACCAAGAACTATGATTTAGTTTGTAGCATCGATATATAGTGTCACTACTAGTATCCAATCGGTAGTTTTCGAGATATTTGTGGTAGGTGCACTTGCCCGCTAGGCGCACTTTGCCACATTAACCCTATTAATAAATATATATTACACCCAGACTCAGGGTGGGGATCGAACCCACAACCCCCGGAGCAGAAAGCAGGGCCACTACAAACTGCGCCAACGGGCTAGACAAAAGGACATAATAATGTAAACAGCATTCTTGTTAAGTAATAGTAGAAAAAACTTTACTGCGCATACGAATTTAGATACAAAGAACAGGGATTAAGACTAAGTATATACACCTCCGTGATATACACAATATGCAATGTTAGGCAGTCACTGTTGTTTCGTTTTTTCAAACGATTTCTTTTCCCATATTTTTTTTTTTTGCACCGCGCACCTTACATATTTTTTAAGTAATATACGGCTGAAAATATCACTACTTCTAAATTAGCGAAAATATTATATAAACATTTTTAAAAACAACATAACATAAATAAACCTAAAAGAAGTATCATCTCTTAAAAATCTTTTGATCTAGACTTTAAGCTACTAAAGTTTAAGTGTTCTGGAAACATGATCAGAATTTTCTTAAGCCGTTTCGTTGAGACTTGGAATTACTTACCGTCGATCCGTCCAACACGGATTGTGTAGATTGGGTTGGTTGAGTACATTAAATATCACTTAGTTCGACAACGAAGCGAAACGATAATACTTTGAAAACGTATTTAAGACATTTATTTTTTTGAAGACATTTATTTATTGACCTATGTGAATAAAAAGCTTACATAATTTTTTTGCTTAATTGTAAATGTGTATATATGTATATCTTATGAGATAAGTATAACAAGCTGATCAGGTGACCTTCGTGCCGCCATATTTTTCTCATTTAATATTTTTATTTCACTACCGACCCGCTCCGGCTTCGCACGGGTGCAATGCTGATACTGAATATAAAATATAAAATAAATATTTGCAATCTAAGCGCAAAAACTGAGGTAGGGCACAGCAGGAAATTTCCTGCTCAAAATATGGAGCAGCCCGACTGGGGTAGTACCTCGACCTTACAGAAGACCACAGCTAAATAATACTGTTTTCAAGCAGTATTGTGTTCCTGTTGGTGAGTAAGGTGACCAGAGCTCCTGGGGGGATTGGGGATAGGGTCGGCAACGCGCTTGCGACGCTTCCGGTGTTGCAGGCGTCTATAGGCTACGGTAGTCACTTACCATCAGGTGAGCCGTACGCTTGTTTGTCGACTTAGTAACATAAAAAAAAAAAAAAAAAAATGTGTTTATTTACGACATCACATTAGAAAACTTTAAAACTATCAGTGTTCCTCTACTATATTATGCATGTATTATACATATAGAACTTCCTCTGGAATCACTCTATTTACTAAAGAAAAGTCGTGTATACATTTCTGAGATTAATTTTATAGCTATATATTATTAATTTAAAAAAAAGTGTGCTTTAGACCACACAACTGAAGTAAAACTTCTTTAGCTCCACCTAACTTATAACTCCCTCACAACTTCTGTTCAGCTCGCCCGATCACACTTTTCGTAACGCTCTCGTCACGCATTCACCAACTTACTCCCCGATTCAAGGGGCGTAAAGAAGTTTTACTTCGAAAAAATTTGAAATATCTTGATCAATATCTGGTGCAGCCCGACTTTGAAGTCCTTCGCCTTTACGAAAAACAACCAAATAATGCCAAGAAACGTTTTGTTCATGTAGGGGATTCGGGGTAGGGTCAGTAACAACAAGGGGTTGCTGGCGTTTATAGGCTACGGTAATCGCTTACCTACTATCAGGTGAGCCGTACGCTTGTTTGCCGACTTAGTTGTATTAAAAAATGCATAAAATTAAATTTAAGAGCAAAACAAACCCAAAATCCTCCCTTGTTTCGAAAAAAGCATTTTGACATTGACATTTATGGATTGTCACTTTATAAAAAAATATATCCATACTAATATTATAAATGCGAAAGTAACTCTGTCTGTCTCGCAATCACGGTAAAACCACTGAACAGATTTAAATGAAATTTGGTATACAGATAGTCTAGAGTCTGAGAAAGGACATAGGCTACTTTTTAATGCGAAAAAAGGGTTAAGTAAGTTGAAAGTTGGGAATGAAAATTTGTATAGAAATATGATGAACAATGTTCGCGTGTTTCGTAACTGTCAAACATTTAATGTTCATCCCGTCGATATGGTAAACTCTCCCCTAAAATTGAAGAACGTATTTAAATAAAGGTTTCGAATCGACAACATATATCCACAATATACGGATAGTGGCGTATTTTACATTTTAAAAATGTATAATAATGTCTGTAATGATAGCGGATTGACATAATATACATTGGTTGTCAAATATTTATGCGTGCGTTCAGAAATTTATTAAATATACAATAGATGACATATGTAGATACAAATGAATTAAATACAAAAAAATCCCTCAAATCAACGCGGGTGAAACCGCGGGGCACAGCTAGTTCTCCATAATCCCGTAGCAAAGTGTATTTTTATTAAGTATTATAGCTACTGTCACCTTCGTAGAGATAAAAATTCAATGAGTCAATATAATTTAGTTTTTATGGGCGCGTCCATAAGGACCGCTGTGGTTATAAAGCGGTCTGGATTGAGAATTGGAAAGTCTTAAAGTAATGTTGCAATTGTTTTATCGCTTCATTCGTTGAAAATATAATTTAGAATGCTAATGTAACTTTTATGTATCGAGATATATATAATAATATTTATAATCATAATAAGTTGAAACTTAAAATTTCGTAGAATATATTTTGCTGTGGCCATTATAAAAATAGCAGCAGCAGCAGCAGCAGCGTCTTCGGTGCGACAAAGCCAGCCCTGCAGTCACCAACCCGCCTGCCCAGCGTGGTGACTATGGGCAAAACACAATTGTTCGCGTCATAATGTCGGGCGCGAGCTTGTGGAGGCCTATGTCCAACAGTGGACTGTGATAGGCTGTAGTGGTGGTGGATTATAAAAACAGTGCATAGAAATTAGATAAGGGCGAAGTTATGTCAGTGTAATTATGAAATAAAAGTATGATACAATTTTAACAAGAAAAAGTATTAAAATGAATTTAACAGTTAAAATGGACATATATCTTAATTAACTTATCTAAGATATATTAATACGTGAAGCAAGAACTTAAAACTTAAAACGGAGGAGTATGAAATTTCGCACACTTACTTATTTATTTATTTATCAGGAATGGTACACAGCACAGAAAAAGTTATAAATAAAAATAAGAATTAAATATAATCATAAAGGCCAATTACGACCATCCATCCGTTTAAAATTAAATTAAATAACGTGAAAATTAGAGAAGAAAAAACTAAACAAATAAGACTTAATACATTAAAACTTATTTACATATTAAACTAATAAAACCCATGGGAAGTACAAATTACAAACAATTATTAATTAATATATATTTATTAATTATTTTTTTTAATTTTTATATTTGGAAGGAAATATAACACATATAAAAAATGATAATAATAATAGTAGTAAAGATTATATAAATATCTATGAAACATATAGGTACAAATACTATTGATTTTATTTGTTAGTTTGATTATTTTTCTTAAATAATTGTCGTTTGATTTTATTTTGAAATATATTTTTGGAACCATTTAAAATATCTACGTCTTGAAATTTCAAATTGTAGGTGCTAGGTAATCTTGTAAGTATAGAATTCTGTACATAGTTGGTGGAGCAGTTCGGGACATAAAATAAGGGAGTGTGTCTTGTACGCCGTGAAGGATTGTTCAGCATAATGCGTTCAGTGAGTTCTGGGCAGTCTAGGCGCCCACGAATTATATCATATAATAGCCCCATGTCTAATACCTCTCTGCGTACGTACGTTACGTAGAGAAGAAGCGCAGAATGCTAATATTATTCTTTAAATTATGCATAAAAATACATTAAATCAATAAAGAAAGCGTTACGCACTACCATGTATTTAACACAACACGCAATACTCTTTTGTTTAGTATTATAGAAGTATGGTCTTTAACAACAGAACCTTAATAATGTTCAAACTAATACTTTAAATTAATTGTGGTCAAATTTCGACCACTAGTATCTATTAAAACATACCAATTCAAAGGTTACTCCTAGGTTCCTGCAAATTCTATTTATTATAACATTATACATAAGATGCAAATTTAGTAACTAACTTAAGATAAATGCAAACTAGTGATTGTTACTTCTATCTAGTTGAGTTTCTTTGAGACTGTGACATCTGACATCTCAAGGCACATTTGCATAATAGACGCTTGTAGCCATGAAGGCTTGTAAAATGATTCTAGAAAATAAGATGAAAGCAAAGCATGTATGCATAATTAACTAATTTGTGTAAGTGTATCTATAATGAGAGATAATGTACAAAAAAAACATAAGTTTATTAAAATATTTAAATCGTAAATAATAAAAAAGATAGACGAAACAGAAATATTCGTCGTAAGATCTGATAAATAATTCTACTCCCTATTTTCTATAGCATAATTAAATAATTTTTAAAATACACAATATATTATATAGTGAAAATTAATATAAATATAATCGTTCAAGTAACAACAAAAAGCTATACTTCCAATATAGTTATATACCAAGTAGAGTGCTGTAAACTTATTTTGATAAATATTCTTCCTACATTATAATGAAACAACTTTTTGATGAAAGTTTTTTTATGGTTGCTGTAAAGTATCCGAAACGTCGGGCATTAAAAACTTAATAAACCGCGATAAAATATGAAAAAGTTGTTTCATTATAATAAGTGAAATTCAAGTAAACAATAGAAAACCCTTCCTACACTTAATTTATGTGGTTAAATTGTGTCAACAAACAAAAATACTGGAGTCCAGAAAACAGTAAAGTAATAACAATAACTTTATACTGCACTACACTGCACTGATTCTGATCAAACTGTAAACCTTTTAATGCCTTACATAAGCCTCTTTGCCTGTAATAGCACGGTAAGAAAATTCATTAAAAAAAACTTTAATAAACTTCCAAATATCCGAGCGGAAATCAAAGCCATAACGATTACATCAAATTGGTCATCGGTAAAGACATAAAAGCCGAAATTAAAAATTATGTTTATGCGATGATGGTTTTTCACTCTTTACGTATAGACTTTTTTTTATTTAAAATTTTTTCAATTTGATTACAGACTGACAATCAACAAAATAGTAAAATATGCGTGTGTGTGTGTCACATACATGGTAGTGTGAGTAATGTTATTTTTATTAATTTAATGTACGTTTTATCTATAATTAAAAAAAATATATTACCATTGTGCTGTGTGGTTACGGCACTAAAGAATGTTGCCACCCCCTCTCTTCCCGTGGGTGTCGTAAGAGGCGACTAAGGGATAACACAGTTCCACTACCACCTTGGAACTTAAAAAGCCGACGGATGGCGGGATAACCATCCATGCTGGCTTTGAAATACACAGGCCAAAGGCAGCAGCGTCTTCGGTGCGACAAAGCCAGCCCTGCGGTCACCAACCTGCCTGCCCAGCGTGGTGACTATGGGCGAAACACATACTGCGGTCACCAACCCGCCTGCCCAGCGTGGTGACTATGGGCAAAACACATTAGTTCGCGTCATAATGTCGGGCGCGAACTTGTGGAGGCCTATGTCCAACAGTGGACTGTGATAGGCTGAAGTGGTGGGATATTACCATTCTGCACACCTTCTCTATATAAACTATAAGTGAGCGAAATTTCACACTCCTCCGTCCACGCAATTTCCGTAAAAAGGGGTACAAAGTTTTTGCTTCACGTATTAATATATAGATTATAAGTATTTTTTCTGGTACATAGTTACAATTACCGTTATTACACTCTAACATGTAGCCGCTATATAGTAATGGACACTTACTTTCGCACGTGCTCGTAAATGTATCCCTCATTTGTTTTGTTCGTTGAATCACTTCCTAAATAAATAGTAAATGTAATTTTTTCGTGTAAATAACAGCACTTCGTTTTGATGAGTTTCACGTTTTTATGGACACAGAAATGTATGGATTAGATTATTACACGCTTTTTTATTAGCTTCAGTTTGTATGTTTGTAACCGTCTCCTTTGGACTTTATTTTTTTATTTTTTTTTTAATTATGTTATGGGCTTGCTCTTGACCACAGTCTGGCTTTAGAGCAGAGATGAGGTCGAAGGTGGAGCGAGCTCACCCAGAAGATGCCTGTTCACTCGCACTTTAAAGACTTTCGGGTCATATGAACTCGGAAATACAGACGCCGGCAGGGAATTCCAGTCCTTGGCCGTGCGCATTAAGAAAGATGATTCGAAGCGCTTAGTACGTATGAAGGGTATATCAACCAGGTGGGGATGAAATCCCGCGGTACGTGTGTAAGTCCGATGGAAGAAAGGAGATGGGGGTATGAGCTCGTGCAGCTCCAGGGCACACTCCCCAAAGTACAGCCTGTAAAAGACCGTTAGACGGGCAACTTTTCTTCGGTGAGCCAGAGTGTGAAGAGACCCAACTAAACTGGCGTCACCGATTAGCCGCTTGGCTCTGCGTTCCACTGAGTCCAGTGTGGCGAGCTGATATTTAGCTGAGCCATCCCACAAGTGACTGCAATATTCCATGCATGATCGGATTTGACCACTTTTGACCCACTTCAAAAGTACCGGAAAGTAAGGACCGATGACAATACACTAATTTTATAAGATTACTAGCTGACCCTGCAAACGTTGTTTTGCCATATATGTTATTAATCCCCCCCCCCTTTTGAATTTCGTAAAATCCGTTCTTAGCTGACCTCTACTCGGCGAAAGGAATATTCCTACCAAAATTCAAGTCTCTACGCCTTATGGTTTCAGAGATATCGTGATGAGTCAATGGGTGGATATCTCTTTTATATATATAGATTCAATTATACTAATTAGTATCGTCAGGATTACATTATTTTTCTTTTTAGGTTGGTTTATTTATAAAAGCGTATTTGTTAGTTTTTTTTTTTAACTACATATTATTTTTATTCAGCCTGTAGGCTGTAATGTCTCGGCGTCTTTTTTTCCGGGTAGCAGAAGGGTCGGAGCTTAATTTAAAACTCTACTACGGGTTGGTTGGCTACTGTATTCTCCACTATAAGTAACGATCAGGTGACTATGGTAACAAACGGGGCCGATACACTGCAGTGTTACCAGAAGTTTTTGCCCGTCTGATCGACAAAGCGCCGTGAAATTATCCTACTTTTGGAACAATTATCGTACACCCGAGAAATAAATTTAAAATTCATGTTTTTAAGTAAATTACACGGAACAACTGTTTTAAAATCTTAGTATCGTAATCGTATTACGGTACAAATACTTTTCAAATTTCAGTCAGTAGGAAGTCTCGGTTAAAATAAATCTGCTGAATGTAAGTTTATCTCGACTTTTGAGTTTTCAACATTTGAGATAGCTATAAATAAATAATCTATATATATAAAAGAGATTTCCACCCATTGACTCATCACGATATCTCTGGAACCATAAGGCCTAGAGACTTAAATTTTGGTAGGAATATTCCTTTCACCGAGTAGAGGACAGCTAAGAACGGGTTTTACGAAATTCCAACCACAAGAGGGGGTTGCGGGGGTTAATAACATATACGACAAAACAACGTTTGCAACGTTGCAAGCAACTTGATGTGGTACAGGTAACAGCCGACTGTTATAGCCAAAATGTTTTTAACAAATATTAAATATACTCAGGCGGGAATTGAACCCACAAGCTGTGGAACAAAAAGCAGGGCCTAGTGAAACTGAGTCAATCGTCTAGTCAATTTATAAGTCTGTAGATACTATCTTTACTCGCCTACCGGAAGTGAAGCAACTTGATGAATTAAGCTCTAACCCATATTAATAATAGGAAAAGAAGTTTCTATCCAATAGTGTCACCCTTTCAGGGTCTTATAGAACAGTATTACAAAGGAAGCTACAGAAATATGTACATATACATAGTTTTTTGTTGTAACAATTTAGTCGTGACAAGCACTATGAGAGCTTGCAAAAGTAACTGGGCCAATGCCAGCACGGCCTACTTCGGACCTCCGTCTCATCGGGAGTAATTGACACGATACGTATTAGTTTGTATGTAAGATGAAGATTCAATGTTTACAGTGTATTTTATACATATAAAAATTTGAAGTCAGGTCCTGCTTAGATAAATTTCTATCATATAATTAAAATAATTTATTAAATTTAGTTAGGCAACGAATTAATATTTGGAAAAATAGCGTTTTAATATTAAGTGTAAGTTATTTATTTTAAATAAATATATGTAATTCTAGCTGACCCCGCATACGTTGTTTTGCCATATATGTTAATAACCCCTTTAATCACCCCTCTTATAACTTAGGGGTATGAAAAATAGATGTTGGCCGATTCTCAGACCTACCCAAAATGCACACAAAATTTCATAAAAATCGATCCAGCCATTTCGGAGGAGTATGGTAACTAACATTGTGACACGAGAATTTTATATATAAGATATATAAAGTGTCATCACTGCAAGTTTAAAAAATGTATTATTAATACTGGAGTGAATGAATAAAAATCTATATATATATAAATCAATGCCACTTTTCGTTGTAATTTTATAACTCAAGAACGGGCTTACATATCCAAACCAAATATTTAGGCTTTGTTCAGACTATTTAGTAGATGGTTTACGTGAAGTTTGCACAAAATCGGTCGAGCGGTTCTTCATTTATCACATTTTTTGTAACAAAGGAGGATCATTTTGTTAATGGGGATTTTGCTGTCAAATTGAAACTTTTTTCAGTGTTGACAGTACAAGCATGTTGTAATGTCATTCATTTATGTTTTTGATTAAAGCAAATTAATCGAAGCACGTCCAAAATGAAATCATGAAGACAAAAAACCCAGGGATATAGTACATCACAAAAATAATTAACGCCCAACGAAGTGGGCACGGGACGGCTAGTTTATTTATATATGTAAACAGAAAAAATTAGTAGGTACTATAAATGAACATAAATACCGAAAAATCGCAGTAGTTTCAGAGCATGAAAGTACAAGTATAATTTATCGAGAGACAAACCCACCAAGATCATCAAGCACGGAACGATCAAGGAATGACCAGTGCACAGGGAAACGTGCTGGATTACGTCCAATCTATTTCCTTAATTGAGAAGCCTTAGATCAGACTCAGATGTCTAGATTCTCTTACAGTAAAGAGGCAAAAGCAAACAAGTAAACTGACCCTAATTTTTGAAACAAGAACACTCCAAGTTCTCTTTTTAAATTTACATTGAATTGTCAAAATAAAATGCTAATATATACTAGTGGCCAGTACTTGAACATCGTTAAAAAAAATCTAAAAGGCCTTTCTTTAGTTCGTTACAAAAGCAATATCCCTCGCTCTCGACGAATCCTTGACCCCATTGTGAAAACAGGACGCATCGTGCGATCTAAAAAGGACTTTAATACTTTGATCTTAGGTTTATCTTTGGGTGATAAAGGAACAGATTCAGGTGATACGATATCTTTACTGCGTATATCTTTTCTTGACATATTATTCCTTGTCACGTTTCATTGCAAAGTTTTAAATGGGTTTACTTAATTCGTAAGTGGATTAATAACAAATCGTTTGTATTTAACGAAATGTTTAAGGGGTTATACGCAGTTACAAGGCTCAAAAAAACATTTTTTTATGAATTTTTTATAAACACAGTTTTTATTTATCAATTACAAGTAATAGTTATTCAAATAGAGCCTACTTTCAAGAATACAATAGCTTGTCAATCATGTAAAAATATTAATGTGCGCCGCTCCTGTAGAAGATGTTCCACACGACCTCTACAAAAAAGCGCTTGGCGGTGATCTCCATTTCTTCGGTTTGGATGATCTGAAATCAAAAAAATATGGTGAATTCTTTTGAAGGATAGATTAATACAGGTATTGAACGAAGGAATAAGAATAATTTTGATTTTTGACAAAATGGCGTCTATTTGTAAAAAAAAATTCGTTTTTGACCGAAATTATCGCTCCAAATTGTTAAAAAAAAAATAGTAATAATTTTTTTAAATCTTATTCCTTCGTTCAATACCTGAGGAATATATTTAAGAAGATTGTGTAAAAATTTGAGACTGATCGGTTGAGCCATTTCGGAGAAATCGCGATCACCGACTTTGAAAATACCGTTTTGAGAAAAACGCACTTAAAGTTTCAGAAGTAGCTTACACATAGTTAAAAAAAAATCTTCAACTTACATGGTATTATCTATTCCAGGGCCATAAGAGGTACCTTCTGCAGTATTGGTAGCTTCTAATAAGTCTAGCTGGTGTTGTCGTCTAGCCATTCTTCCAAGGAACCTCAGATAGCGCGTGTAGTATATAAGTGTAGCTACTACTCCGGTTCTTACTCTTTCTACTTTCTAGCACTAACGTGGACTTACAAATTCAGATATATCTCCGAAAATATTTATCAGATTGGCTTCAAATTTTCAGAAAATATACTTAAATATGTGTGAATTCCGAAAATGCAAAAAAACAAAATTCGATTTTTTAAAAATTCTAACTGCGTATACGTGTGTGTTTGTTGTGGTGTCGGTAGTTGCGTATGTTTCTTGTGTGTTTCTGAACCCCAGACACATAATTCTTTTCCTATTTTTGGCCGATGAGTGTTAATAAAATTATCTGGGGCTCCTAGACGAATAGGGGTTTATTATTTTAATTTTTTAATAAGAAAAAAAGTTTGAATCTATTTATAAGCACAGCGTAAAATATACGATACTTTTAGATTGAAGATACTTGAATTTTCATTATAATAAGTTATTATACCCGTAAAATATTCATTCAAATTCGACCTCAAAACATACTTTATTCAAGCGCGCTTATATAAGCACTTTTAGATCTTCGTTTGCAAGTTATATCAGTTTTATGTAACTCTACCGACCGATGCGTATCCAGTTCGTACCGGGAATAATAGTTATTCTTTAAATGTATATATTGTATTAAGTGAATTTGCTGTGTGGTTACGGCAGTAAAAAATACCTATAGCCATCCCCTCTCTTCCTGTGGGTGTCTTAAGAGGCGACTAAGGGATAACACAGTTCCACTAACACCTTGGAACTTATAAAGCCGACTGATGGCGGGATAACCAAATACACAGGCCGAAGACGGGCAGCAGTGTCTTCGGTGCGACAAAGCCAACCCCGCGGTCACCAACCCGCCTGCCCAGCGCGGTGACTATGGGCAACACACATGAGTTCACGCCATTTTGGCGCGAACTTGTGGAGGCCTATGTCCAGCAGCGGACTGCGAAAGGCTGAAGTGATGATGATGATGATTATGTGAATTGAATGAAATGGTCTTGAAACCAAATCTCGTGCGTAAAACATCTTATTTTTATACAAATAACTGTTTACAAAAGGTTGTCTGGTAGAGATTGTTACATTTAAATCGTTGCACACTAACTTGTGTATGTTTTCTGATTATACTTTTAAAGAATGCACTGTAATTAGAGTGCGTGCAATAAAGTTATTTTCTATCTATGTTTTTCTGATCTGGGTTCTTTTAGGAAGCCTTATTCTTGTCTCAAAAACACATTGGTGACCAGAGCTCCTGAGGGGAATCGGGGGTAGGGTCGGCAACGCGCTTGAGATACTTCTGGTGTTGCAGGCGTCTATAGGCTACGATAATTACTTACCATCAGGTGAGCCGTACGCTTGTTTTCCTGGAGGGAATCGGGGGTAGGGACGGCAACGCGCTTGCGATACTTCTGGTGTTGCAGGCGTCTATAGGCAACGGTAATTACTTACCATCAGGTGAGCCGTACGCTTGTTTGCCGACTTAGTTATATTAAAAAAAAAACATAAAACTGTTAGGGCCTAAGGGAATTGAACCCGTAAACCACCGGTGTGTAGGCGCCGACAAAACACATGCACCACAGAGTGGTTATTATATTATTTTCTATGTCATACTTTATAATAAACTACATTACTTGAATATGCCATAAAACAGCGAAATGAAAGTCAAAATTCACATAGTAAAACATAGAAACGTATGTCAAAGTTTTTTTCGAAGCTCGTAAATATTTTATAGGTCCGCGTAACATGAAATTGCGGTTTCATATCGAAATGCTCTACGTGCGACCGAGATGTGATCGTAACTCAGATGTTTCATTTCAGTGAATTAAATTCGTAGTGTGTGTACAAATATGTTTATAAAATACTAGCTGACCTGGCGAACTTCGTACCGCCTTTTTTTTCTTAAATATAATAATTACATATACCAAAATAAAATATAGCCTATCTTACAAGTTGGATCAAACTGCACACTGATAATAATACACGCAGTGACGTTTCGATAGACTGATTTATTGTCAAAGCACAGATCATGAAATATGACAGATGGCGCTAGTCATTACATTTATATTTTGTTATAGTATTAACACCTCCTCTTAACAAAATCATAAATACATTGAAATAGGTAATATACCAAGCTTTTTTGTGAAATATTTATGCTTTAAAGACCCTAAACTTTTCGTAAAAATATCGGCTGGCATTTCAGCTGTTTCTAAATAATCAATTTTAATAAACTTATTTGCAACTGCCTCTCTCACAAAATGGTATCTTACATCTATATGTTTAGACCTTCTATGGTAAACTGGATTCAATATAAGTTTTTGTGCACTTTGACAATCATTATACAAAGTAATTGTTTCTGAATTACCTAAAATTTCATACAATAAATTTTTTAAATAAATAGCCTCTTTACTGGCTTCTGACATGGAAATATACTCAGCTTCTGTTGAGGACAGAGCTACATTTCTTTGTTTCCTACATTCAAAAGAAATAACCGTACCAGACAATTTAAAGCAAAACCCAGAAAAAGACTTTCTATCGTTTGAATCTGAACCCCAATCTGCATCAACATATCCTTCTATATAAGAATTATCCTTAGAAAAAACAAGACCATAATTTTTAGTACCTTTTAAATATTTTAAAATTCTTTTTAAATGTTTCCAATGAGTTTCATCATATGAATTATTAAACTGGCTCAAATAACAAACACTGTAAGCTATGTCTGGTCTGGTTAATACAGCTAAATACATTAAGTTACCTACCAATTGTCTATATGGAATTTTTTTATCACAAAAACTATTTTTAGATTTTTCCAATCTTAAATTAATCTCCATAGGAGTTTCCACAGTTTTACAATGTAACATATTAAATTTTTTTAACAAGCTTTCTATATATTGTTCTTGATCAACAGTTATAACATTTTTATACATATGAACTCTTAAACCTAAACATTGCTTTATTTGACCTAGATCTTTGAGTTTAAATTTACTACTCAAGTTTTGTATTAACTGATCAGTCGCTAGTTTACAGTTAGAAAATACAAAAAAATCGTCAACGAACAATGCTATTATAACTTTAGTATTTCCTTCAAACTTTGTAAACAAACAAGGTTCATACTTAGATTTTAAATATCCTAAAGACTCTAAGTGATCATTAACTCTCTGGTACCAAGCACGTGATGATTGCTTAAGCCCATAGATGGCTCGTTTAAGCTTTAATACTTTGTTATCATCATCATTACAATCTTTATAAAATACAGGTTTTTGCATATACACAGATTCATTTAAAAAACCATTCAAAAAGGCTGTAGTGACGTCAAGATGACGTATATCTAAATCTAGTTTTACTGCTAAAGAAAATAACAATCTTAAAGTATTATAACGGAGCACAGGTGAAAAAGTTTCATGATAGTCTATACCAGCTTTCTGTGAAAAACCTTTTGCCACTAACCTTGCACGATAACGCACTTCACCAACACTATCATACTTCTTTTTAAATACCCATTTGCACTGCACTACCGTAGAGTCAGGAGGCTTATCTACAAGTTCCCACGCATCGTTCTGTTTAAATGATTCTAATTCCTCCTCCATGCTTGATCTCCAGAATTTACTTTCAGGTCCATTTAAAGCTTCCTCCAGTGTAATATCCATTATATTCTGATCATCTGATTCTGCAATACATAAATTATTAAAGTTGAATCTGTCTGGTATTTTTCTTACTCGCTTTTTAGGAATGTCCTGGTTCAAGTCTAACAAAGAATCTTCTGGTTCTGATGCTGCTTCCGATAAACTTTCATATGAGTCACTTACTGAAGAAGCTTCTGGAATATATGTTACATCATTGTCATCACATTCAGTGTCTGTACTTTCTGTGTTTCTAGTTTCCTCTTCTTCACTATGTTCCTCCTCTGAAGCCTTGCACTCTATAGGGATCTCAACTGAATTTTTGGTTCTTTCCATTATAATTATGTCTCGACTGGTTGTAATGGAGTTATTTTCTGGGTCATAAACCCTATAGCCTTTGACATTTTCTGCATATCCTACCAAAATTAGTTCTTTAGCCTTCATATCCCATTTTAATCGCCTTTCTTTTGGTATGTGCATCATAACCTTGCTTCCAAAAATGCGTACATGACTCAAATTGGGCTTTTTATTTGTCCAGACTTCATATGGAGTCATGTTATTTAAACCGGTAACAACTGACCGATTTCTTAAGTATACAGAGGTATTTATGGCCTCTGCCCAAAACTTTTTATGCAAACCAGCATCATATATTAGACATCTAGCCTTTTCAACTATTGACCTATTCATCCTCTCACTCACACCATTTTGCTGTGGCGTGTAGGCATTGCTTTTTTGATGAATTATGCCCTGTTGTTTTAAATATCTTTCAAAGTCTTGACTGCAGTACTCACCGCCATTGTCGGTTCTTAAAATTTTAATTTTCCGATCTGTCTGGTTTTCCACCATTGACTGGAATTCTTTAAAAAACTTAAATACCTCAGACTTTGTTTTCATGAAGTATACAAAAGCCATTCTGCTGTAGTCATCCACGAATAATACATAATATCTGGATCCTCCAATGGACACATTTTCCATCGGACCGCTCACATCAGAGTGTATGAGTTCTAATAAAGCCTGGGTGTTAGTCGAGCTAGGCTGAAAATGTAGTCTAGCCTGCTTTCCCTTACAGCAAACAATACACTTTGATTTGTCAACATCTGCTTTATCTGTGTATGAGATACCTTCTGCGGCTCCATTCTTCATTTTATTCAAGCTAGTACTGTTGATATGCCCCAATCGTCGATGCCAAGTTTCACTCAATACTTTAGCTGTAGCTGCTAATAACTGTTCTGATTTCTTAGTGTATAATCTGTACACACCTTCTACTAATTCTGCCTTTCCTACTAGAGTTCTCTGTTGATTGTAAATATAGCAAAATTTCTCTTTAAAGATTACTTTATTGCCATTCTCAATTAACTGACTCACTGAAAGCAAGTTTGTTGTCAAACTCGGTATGCACAATACATCTGAAACAGTAATGTCATATTCTACACCATTCACAACTGTAATGATGTTCACATTACCAGAACACAGCACCGGGACGCATGTTTTGTTAGCAACAATTATTTCTTTGGTTTTACATTTATATGATGGATTCTCAACATAATCTTTATTTGCTGTCATGTGTTTGCTGGCCCCGCTATCTATGTACCAACTATCGCAGTTGAACTTTCCACTCAAGAAAATAGCGCTAAAGGCATTGGATTGTTTTCTTTTGCTGGTTTCTAAACTAGGACACTGATTTTTATAATGGCCTATTTGCTTACACTTATAGCATTTAATTACTTTGACCGCTTTTGACCTTTCTCCTGTCAATTTCGTACGTTGCTTATTTTTGGCAGCAAAAGCACTCTCCGCGCCGGAAACGGTTCCAACATCACTACACATATCCATCAATTTCGTTTTTATGACGTCAGCACTTATATCAATGCCCGAATGTTCAATAGCCATTAACATAGGACCGTATTTCTCGGGTAATCCTGCTAACATTAATGCTCCTATCCATTCATCAGTAATTTTGAAGCCCGTACCTTGTAATCTCTGGCTTGTTTCTACAATTTCAGTTACATACTGGGTCATCGAATCACAATTATCAAGTCGTATGTTGATGAGCTTGCGTAACAAGCCGATCTTTCTTGTGTAGCCGGTATCATCAAACATATTTTTTAACTTGATCCATAAATCAAAAGTTGTTGATGCATGCTTAATATGCACATAAAGTGATGGGTCAATTGTCAACACTAATTTCGCTTTAGCTTTAGCATCTTCATTTATTTGACTAGTCGTAGGTGTAGCTGGAAGCTTCTCGACGACCGCGTGCGCCATGTTTTCTAACACCAACACATTTTGCACTGCAAAACACCAATCCTCATAGTTTTCGCGCCCTTTTAACTTTGGAATGTTAGCAATATAGTTCGTCGTCATTTTATTCGCAAAACCAAACAGTACTACTCGTTAAATCTATCAAAAAATAATTTTTAATCACGTACGCCCATAACCTGATAATAATACACGCAGTGACGTTTCGATAGACTGATTTATTGTCAAAGCACAGATCATGAAATATGACAGATGGCGCTAGTCATTACATTTATATTTTGTTATAGTATTAACACACACGGTGTGCAAATTTGATTAAAATCGGTTAAGTGGTTTAGGAGTCCATTGAGGACAAACATTGTGACACGAGATTTATATATATTAAGATGTATAAGGTGTACGTACGTTGTGTCTTAATTATATAAAATTTATAAAAGCAAGGACTTTCTCAAGCATAATGGACCAACATCGAGTCTAAATGCGGAAAATCGAGCCCACAACCAATACCAATAAGCAAGGACTTTTCTTTAAAAATAATTCAATAAGAATTAAGTGATATGCTACTAATAACACTAAGTAAAAAAGGAAATTTTAATGAGTATGAATATTAACAGAACTCCAATTCAAAAACATTTTTTTACATTGTCATAAATGAAAGCGAACACTGCCATTAATAATAATTATTGATGTAAGCCACATCCGGATATGTCTCGTTCAAATCTTGAATAGCCCCGAATATTACAGCTAAATAATACTGCTCTCAAGTACCTACTCGTACTCAAAAGATATCCGTAAGTTACGGTATGGTGCGCCGTAATCATTGAAGTAATATCTACTAACGTAGGCCGTAATAGTATTAAAAAATATTTACATCAACACGACATTTCTGCGCTATTTAATCTTAAAACCGTTCAACTTCGTAATTACTGATCTCGAATATATCGTTGATTCAACAGAAATAATATAAAAATATCACTCACACGTGTACATAATATACAAAGATACCTTTGTCTAGATTATTTTACTATTATTAGTATAAAAAAGTGTTTGTGTTAGCTCCGACGCACGACTGGAGTTTACTCCTTCAGATCGACTGTCTAAACAGGCCAAAGGCTTACTAGTCTAAGAAAAAGATTCATGCCATATCAAATGGTTAATAAACGAATCAAATAACGCCATTTATCGGAACCCTATTAGATTCAATAGATGGCGTTAACAAAAACGTAAAGAGGTCATTCGTTCAGTAGATTTTACTTCTCATATTTTTTTCATACCGAGGGCCTTATATGAAAATCGATTCCTAAGGATTAAACTCCAAAATGTTTGTTTTACTGGTCCTAGACTTTTATTTTTTATTTCATAGTTTATTTCCTAAGATAAAATATAATAGGCTACAAATACAATACGACACTCTATGACTAATAGTTACAGAAAACGTAAATATCAAAGCATGCCTAAGTCAACAAAACGTCAATTTTTAAATAAAGTATTTATCGTATACCACTTGATTATATTTCCGTATTTTGTAAATCTTTTTATGACTCTCAGTGTACTTCCGTAAAAGGCTCTTCAAGGGTTGCTTAGCGTAATTACATTTATATAATTGCATTCTGATATTAAATTACAACTCCAGTTGAATCACGAGCGTGGGGTGTTACGGTGCGGTTAAATCGCGCGAAGTTGAGCGAACCGGGAACATTATTTTTATTTATTTTATTTTTATTTTACTAAGATACATGAAAGAATATAAATTACAATCACTAAGAATAAGATGCTAAATAAACTCATTCGAGTTTTACTGGACACCAGTGTTGTCGATATTATCAGTAGGTAACTAGGTATACATTCGACTTAATGTTGAAGTACATCATTCTACTATCATTCTACTTTGTTGATGATATAAGAGAACTATCAGTCTATCAATAATAATAAAAAACGTTGAATGCATACCTTTATAACTCCAGAAACTATTATGTCAATGTAAATAGATATCAAGCCAATTATAATAATACTAGTTAAAATATCCAAGAAATATGCTATGAAAAGAAGCTGTTAATCCTAAACAATATTTTTATAACTATATTTTTACTACGCTTTTGGTAAAGTGGTGTGGCAGGAACCCTGGAGGTCGTATGTTACATTCTTACTACGGATAGACTAGATATACATAGGTACTAGATATTTTTATATAAATAAGTATTTGTTTCTGATCTGGGGTATACATTTTTGAACCCACCGTGTTACGGAAAACAGGTAAAGCCGTCAGTCCCGAATGATGTCATGAACAACTTTCCGCCAACACTGTAGCATGATAAATTAAGCTTCATTCCTTCCCCCGCAAGGAGAGTCCTTTGTTTAGTAGTACAACGTGCACAGACCGTATAGACTTGTGTTCTTGAAGGCTCAGTTTAATTTGCAAAAGTTTATCACAGGCATTACTCCGGAGTACTATCGTAGGCCATGATGCTGCAAGAATCGCTAAACTATACAACTCGAACATCTATTGTATCAATCTCCGTTAATTGTTTAACTTTTCTGTTCGCGTAAACCGCAGAACCGAGTTTTCCCGAGAGGAATGCCAAATGAGTTTTCTACTAGAGCTTAGATTGTAACGCTATTCCACGGAATACAGTATCGTTAATGTTAATAACTTCATTTTTCTACTTTTGTTTACATTTTGTATTGAAAGCTCTATGAGATTTGTTTACGTCACTTTAATTTTTTTCATTTTATCAACTGAAAAAGTGAATATATATCATATGCATAAAAAATATATTGTGTTACAGTAAGACCATTAATAATTATATTCCGAGAAAAAATAACAAAATAAAACTTCAAGCTAAATAAATATGAGTAGATCAACTGAATCTAAGCAATTACCGTAGCTTATAGACGCTTGCACCACCAGAAGCATCGCAAGCGTGTTGCCGACCCTCAATCCCCCCGGTTAGAGAACCGACCAGAGGGTCACCTTAGGGCGCGTTCCCACCGTGTCGCAACGATTAATTATCGTTTTACGACTGTCGTCTCTAGCTGTTCCCATTATAACGATTGTTTGTCGTCAAATTTTTTTGTCGTTTAGCGACTACCGTATCTAGCTGTTCCCATTGGGTCGCGACGACATTTTATTGTTTCACGGCAGTCGCTTTGTCGTTTACACATCATTAGCAAGCTACAAATCTACAGTTGCCTCTACGTTCTACGTGGCTACGATCACGTTCTAGTCGTAACGATTTTTATCGTTTTACGACTGTCGTGCTAGCCGTTCCCACTGTCATGACAATCTGTCATCACTGCAAAAAGCGTCGTAGACGACAGTTAGTCGTGTCGTTCCATATGTGAACACCTCCATTCAAACATATGAGCCACGACACTTAAAACTACACGATTATCTGTCGTCACGACATAGTGGGAACGCATTGTTACTCACCACAAAAACACAACACAGCTTGAAAGCAGTATTATTTAGCTGTGATCTGTAAGGTCGAAAGACTTATATATCCTGCTCTACCCTAATTCAGTTAAATAGGAACATTCACACACAAAAGATAAAAAGCGGGTACATTATAATTAATTTATGTTAAAACTAGTAAAAATAAAAAAGCTTATTATACCTTACTTCGTGAGTAGGATTATGAGATTAGTGTGTCAACTTTTCAAAGTAATGAATACTCTATTCACTTAGCAACAAAGGCTAATTTTGTGGCAACAAAATATATTACTTTGTATATAATTCCCGCCTCACACATCTTCGTGATCTTCGTCCTTTCACGCCAAATAAACGCGTGACTAGAATTGTAATATATCCATGACAATGTCTCCTCGGTATGTAAACACCATAACAGTTCTTATTCCACATATTATCCGTCTCTTTTGGGATTTGTATTAAAGGCGTAAGTTAACGTTGATTTTATAAAACATTATAAACACAAAAGTTTGTAAGGATGGGTGATGCTTGTTACTCTTTCATGCAAAAACTATTGGACCGATTTTAATGAAACTTTTTACATAGATAACTGAAGATCTATAATAACACATAGGCTACTTTTTATCCCGATACTCCCACGGGGTTGAAAATTACGCGAGTGAAAACGCGTGGTGCAGCTGGTTGTGTAATAATGATCAAATTATATAAATGAAAAAGATGCGTCCGTTAAGTTAGGCTGTATTTCATGCAAATGTAGTGTTTACAATCAATATAATTATTGTACATGCATATTACACAGTACGATTCGGTAAGTTATAAATAAATCGGAAAACGTAACTTGATCGCTGTATCACTTTATTTAACCGCGCCTTAAGTCCTTTCATTAATTCTGAATTTAATTACCATTTGTGCTATAAAGTTTCTGAATTATGTTATTTTATTATTGTAGTATGGGAATTAATATTACACTTTTTAATAAAAAAATAAAATGATGCTCTAAATAATATACGGCAAAATACTTGTAACGAAAAAATGTAACAAACCTCCAGCAGCAGCTTACGAATTCTTTTCCTTAAGTAACTGAAAGAAGTTGTAATATAGGTTTTATTTTCTTCCCTTTAATCTGATTCAAACTTCAGTAAAGATTTAAACTAATGTATATAATACAAGTTGAGATCTATGTATATAGTATTTACTAATTCTTATTATTTACTGTAAACTTAAATTAGTTGAGCTCTTTTACCCAGAGATGATCTCTACTACAACGACAATTTTTTATTTTATTTTATGTAACTAGGTTGGCAAACAAGCTTACGGCTTGCCTGATGGTAAGACCGTAGCCTATAGACGCCTGCAACACCAGAAGCATCGCAAGCGCGTTGCCGACCCTATCCCCAATCCCCCCCAGGAGCTCTGGTCACCTTACTCACCAACAGGAACACAATACTGCTTGAAAACAGTATTATTTAGCTGTGGTCTTCTGTAAGGTCGAGGTACTACGCCAGTCGGGCTGCTCCATATTTTGAGCAGAAAATTTCCTGCTGTGCCCTACCTCAGTTAATTATGTAGGTACATAACTCAAAAAAAGTCAAATAAAAACCTAATCAAAAAACCTTTGCGTATTTTTTTACATAAATATTTTGATACATTATCATATTTTCGTTCCGAGAGTATTCGAGCGTTAAAACCATATTAACATATTTATGTCATAAAATTTACATTAAATTTCATCTCCTGAGCGTAATAGAAATATCATTGGCGTGATAAAGGGCCGGCTCTGTTTACGTATACTTGTTAAGGGTCTTTTTATAGAATACTTCCTGGTAAAGATTTATTCCCGTTGACCTATTTAGCTGTCCTGATTCGAGCCCTTACGGTGTGTTCTGAATTTTTAAGATGACATCTTGACTTGTCACACGGAGATCACGAAGGGTATCGTATTAATAAATAACATAAAAGTTTCTTCACACTCAATGAACTCCAGTATGATATAATTCTGAAGACAGTAACACAAGTACAGAAGTAACGGTGCGGAAAAGTGATTCTTAGAGATTTTTGAGAGTATTATTTTATAAGAAACCCATGCCTACTTCGTTGGCCGCTAATTATTTATTTTTGTGATGCAATTTTCATCTCGACTTGACTGACTTGATTTACATAATTATACTATTATTTTTCACTGAATTTTTTGTTCAATAACAATAAACACACTATTCTTATTAAAGTGATATAGGCTATAGCCTATATCACTTTTGAATAGTGTTGAATAGTGTAGCTTTCTGTTAGTGACAGAATTTTCATGATCAGATCAGTATTTGCGAAGATTACTCCTTACGAACAAACAAAGTTAGAAACTTTATCTCTTTAATAGAGTATAGACATAGACAAGTTTCCTCTTACGTAGGTTATCATGGTTGGTAGAGAATTTTGTTCTTATTTAACCTGTCTTATGTTCGATCGATCTATGTATACATATAATGTTCGATCTATGATATATAGGTGTATTTAATTAATTAACAATTTTTGTTTGTATGAACTGATTGACATACCGTAACAGTAAGTTTTAACCAGTAACGGTACAAACATTACTAATTAGATTTAACTTAGATTAGTACAAATCACCAATTTCAAGTACATATTTTAGTACGAAATATTCAATGAAAAATGTTACTAACAGCTGTGTCAAATTGCCATGTCAACAACAATTTCGAGTAATTGACAAACAACGCGTGGCGTAAAAACCTTTGAGACTATTTCAATTGACAAATCTACGAGATTAACGATTGCAATTGTTTGTTAACAAGTCGTCACTTACGTTGACGTGACGTGACGCCTGCGTCACACATTCACGTCACGAGCATAGGTCATGTCATGACGATTCCCTGAAGATGTCAATTGATCATTGACAAATTATTATCAGTACATGAATAATTTAAATTAACAAAACCGAGAACAAAAGAATGACACATTAGTTAATTGAAACTATTTCACAGTCACTGTTCCAATTTTAATTCAATTGCAATTGTAAGTCTAATTAACTAATTAGTTCATAAATTATTTATTACTTGGTGACATTACAATTGGTCATCTCGATTGCGCTTAAATCAAAAATAAAACTTAATCTTAAAAAATCTTAAATTAAAAAAAAATTATTTTTATTTTAAAGTGAACTTATTTTTACTGTGTGGTAATAATGTTTTGAACCAAGCACGTTACAATTTTTGTTTGTTTTTTTTTTTTCAATGTTATTCTAATTTTAAATCATTTCAATATGTTATGGCAAAGGCTCACGACAACACAACAAGACAATTTGGCATGTCAACACGTAAGGACACAAGGTACTGCTTCTAAAATTTAGTTTATAATAAAACACCTAGATCGGCTTTTACAGTTGGCTTTAGTTATCACAAAACCAGCGCGTAGTTTCTTCTACATACTTGCAAACTAATAACAAGAAATTGTTCTTTCACTTCACTTTGCTCCACTTCATTTTGATACATACTTACAATTTATTATTGTGAAATTTAGTGACATAAAATGTAGTTAAACTTTATGAGTGGCTTTGATTAATACGGAAAACATATTTTCTTGAAGTTTTTACTAATAATAAAGAATTTCTTTAACTTTTTTCTTCATTTCACTTCACTAGAACACTTACAATTAAAAAATAATGTATAACTCAGTTTTTATTCTCCCTTAATAAACAAAGTGTTTAATTACTTCGTAAATAAAATATCCTTTAGACCAACGAATGAAATGAAGAACTGTTCTCTTTAAAAAGAAAGTATAAATTTTATGTACAGTTTACAATATTTTATTTTTCTATTGTGTGGGTTTTGTGTGAATAGCAGAAAGCGTAATAAATTGAATTTCATCGTTCGTTTTTTAACTTGTAAATCAAAGGCTTTCATGCTATGTTGAATGGAATTGGAATTTTAGTCTTCCCCTAACGAAACACTATTTTTACTGTTTATTTGCTGAATAAAATGTTTGAATACATAATTTATTTCACTTATTAAGTTAGAAAATTGTACAATGAAAAATGATTTCTTGAATCACTTTAAAATAAAATGTGTTATATAAAATTATAATTAGCAGTGTTTGTAATAATTAGTCATCTAGATTGCTTTAATGTTATGACAGTTTTCTTTTAAAAAAAAGCTTTGAAAAATATTCACTTCAATTAGTAGGAACAAAATCGTCGTCAGATATAATTACTTTTTAGAATTTAATTTAAATAAAATATTAAGAAATTTTAAATTAATAACTAACTGATACCTTGATATTTTTTTACTGAATAGAAAATAATAGAAAAAGAATAAATAGAAATAAAAAATAATAGAAATAGAATAGAAGTCTTTATTTTTATTTATGTAATATTTTGTAGTTACCTAAAAGTAGTAGGTAGGGATCCCTAGTACATATTTTTCACCTGATCAGTATCAAGCTAATTTTTGGGAGTGGCTACATTTTGATGAGGCGAACAAAAAGTTCCTCTTCGAAAACTCTCGATTGTGGTAGGTAATAGAGTTAGCAGGAGATAGAGCAGCAGTGAGCGTAGGACCGGGATAACGTACCACGCAATTTGTAGGACATTATTTCTATTAAATTATATAGATATTAACTAACTAAAAGCAAAAAAAAATCAGAAAAAAAAATTATTTTTGATGACCTTACGAGGTCATCAAGTTCATGTCCTCGTAAGGTCATCAAAAATTATTACTAACCAGCTGATTTTTTTTCTTTTAGTTAGTGATTATCTATATAATTTAATAGTAATAATGTCCTACAAATTGCGTGGTACGTTATCCCGGTCCTACGCTCACTGCTGCTCTATCTCCTGCTAACTCCATTAGCTACCACAATCGAGGTTTTTCGAAAAGGAATTTTTTGTTCGCCTCATCAAAATGTAGCCACTCCCAAAAAATTAGCTTGATACTGATCATATGAAAAAAATGTACTAGGGATCCCTACCTATAGGTATGTATTTTTATGTAGTTCGTTATTTTAAGTAATTTAAGAAGACTGAAGGTCAAGAAAGAACAAAATATAGAAAATATATATTTTTCAAGTGAACTAAGTTAATTTAGAGATCCTTCCCCTACATGGGCAAGAGGCCTATGCCCAACAGTGGGATATTACAGGCAGAATCGAAGTTAATTTAGTAATAAACAGGGCAACAATATTATTGTTTTTGTAATTTCAAGCGTCTGTTAAGTTTCTGTCTGTAAGTTCTGTCTTTTATAGAATAATTTTCGCTGAACTCGGCTTTATTTAAGAAAAAAATAATTAAAGACAATTATCGGAAACAAAACTCTTCAGCCTGAGCTACAATAATAAACTCTTTTAATTAACATGACTATAAATAGAAATTAAAAATGTAGATAATGTAAATAATAACAGTAGACTTAATATAGTACTTTCCGCCCTAAAAATAACAATACTAACACACACTAACGAAACAATATACAAAAGTAACACTTCCATTTATTTCCAGATTGTTCGAAGAGAATCAAGATCTTCTAAACATGTTCGAGAAGTTTCGTCAGTACAGGACGAAAGATGAGCAGATAAATTCAATGGAATTAGCGGAACACGCGAACAATGTTATGAACACGTTGGACGAGGGTATAAAGACATTAGATGATTTAGACAACTTTTTTGAATATATACACCAAGTTGGAGCGAGTCACAGGCGGATACCTGGTTTTAAAGTTGAATATTTTTGGGTGAGTTGCTTACAGACTATTCTAGATCTTTATTAGCAGATAAAATAGTTAGCAATTTTTTTTTCACTCAAAGCAATTGCTTTGAGTGAAAAAAAAATTGCTAACTTCCAAAAGGTTATCAATTCGATTGTATTTTTTATGTATGTTTCTTCCCTCAGAACTTTTGACTGGGTAGATTTTGATGATTTTTTTAATCAAAATGTGGTTCATGTCATGTGGCCCAATTTAAAGATCGAGATCTAATGACTCCTTTTTGAGTAATCTTTGATAACGCGTATTTACTCGACTATTTTTTCGTCTACTTACCTACGTCGTATTACTTGTTTTTATAATTGAAGTCGGTTTTTTTTTCGTTTGCAAGATTTTTTTTTAAATCTGGTCCTAAGAAAGGTAGCTTAAAGCCTTGCCGGGGCGAGGTGGCGATTGCTAGCGCGACCCCATCTCGCCCCACCCAGGCGGATGACACATGGTGGTTTTTGATGGGTAAAAGTCTGACATAACCTCTCCAGTGCCCCCGCGCTGGAAGATTATCCATGAGGATATTCCCCACGTTAAAAAAAGGTAGCTTAAAGCCGAGTAACAGCCAATAAAAAACGCATACAAACATAATATGGTGTTATATATACATAATGTTGTATTTTACAGCAGGATACAGTATTATTTATTGACTAAATATTTTTTTACGACAGAATCGTAATTATTCTATTTATCTAACTATATATAATCAAAGTTTATATAAAATAATTAAAATAAATTGTAAATTTAAATATCTTGAAAGGAATCCTAAATATAATATTACAAGCAGAGACATCAAAAGAAAACTCAATAAGCCCCAATTACGAATAGTGCAGATACTACGAACTTAAAAAGGATATTTTCTTTATGAAAATAAAATTCATAGCAATAGCAATAACTAATGAGCTATGTATTAAAAATATGGAATATTCTATAAGTAAGTATTAAAAAAGTGGAAAAAAGCAGTGCCTTGAACTATATATAGTAATATTCAATAATTCATATTATTTCGTTTGAGTCTACTTAGGTTATGCCTTAAGTTAAGCGTTATAATTTAAAGATTAATATTTGTTTAGTCAAATCTTTGGTTAAAATTCTGATCAAAATTAATTATTGTAAAAAAATAATTTTTCAAGCAAAAACTACTGAACTGATTTTAATAATCCTTTCAAGATTAGAACGATCCAAAAACCATGGCTTAAAATATTTCATGACAATTCGTAGTAGGGTTTACAGTAGCTTTAAATGTCAGCGCAGATATGAACGTGGGAGACATATAGGACTTTTTATACAACTATAGTGGCAAATAAGTGTACGATCTGTCTGTTGTTAAGCGATTACCGTAACCAATGGACGCTTGCAAGACTAGAAAACCCTCAATCGCTTCGCTAACCCTACTCCCGTTCGTCCCAAAGAGCTCTGACTATCTAACTCACCACAGGAACAAAGAACTATTCGGGTACAAATAATTTACATCGATCTCCTCTAAGATTAAGGTACTTCCCCAAATCACTCTGCGTCAAATTTTGACCAAGATATTATCTAACCTCAATATAAAAGTCGTGAATGTGTCAATACTAAGAAAAAGCGACATTTCATTAAGGGGAAAAATTACTTAGTATAATCCGTCGGGTTGTTGCTGAATTTCTTACAACTCATGTAGATTAACTTATAATAGTTTTCCTCAACAACTTAATAGAGCTGGGATTTATTCTTACTAATTTCGTAAGGGCACGACGGTCACTAATTACCGGTCTCGGGTTCTGACTCCAGCCTAATATTATCCTTGCTAATGTTGACCGTTCTTATTTTATTAATCCATAGAACTGCGTTCATCTAAGTAATTATTTCATTTAATACACTCGGCGTTTCATTCGGTTTTATGCGTTATACATTTTATTTATCAGATATTTTGACATCAATAACTTTACAGCTATCTAGTAGCTCCGTCTATTTTTAGGTCTATAAACTTCTTTTCGACACAACACTATTTACATTATTTTGTGTCCTAAGGCACTATTATAAGCATTCAAATCAGTAGTAAGCATTGTAAAACAATTTTTTTCAAGATTAATGGATCCCGTAGCATGTACGTTTTAAAACAGACAGTAAAATAATTTTGTATTACAAAAATACGTGGATAATGAATTTCTTCGAATCTAAATATTTAAATTCTCTTACAGAAAATTGAGGCTCCGTTCCTCGCAGCAGTCGAGTCAACCCTCGGTGACAGATACACGCCGAACGTAGAAAACATCTACAAAATAACAATCAAGTTCATCCTGCAGACTCTCGTCGACGGATATGAGAAAGCAGCCTCCAAAGCGAACCCAACATGAACGAGTAGATTAAAATAATTGGTCTAAAGTCTTAACTCCTTCATGAAACTCGATTACCGAATGAACACGTCTTAAAAAACTGTTCGGAATTTCTTATGTGCTAGGTATACCTGAAAATACTGTCGCCAAAATTGGCGTTTATTTCGATGTGGATTCTAAAATTTCCACATCAATTAAGAAATTCAATTGTTACGATATCGAAACCTCAAGAAAACTTAAGAAATTCAATTGTTACGATATCGAAACCTCAAGAAAACTTAACAAAATTGAAAACCAGTGCAAACACGTTGTAGCAAGAAAAATCTATAAAGATACTATATATTTTTACTTGGCTGTCATCTTTAAACAATTTATCTTCAATGTTAACTGTTTTCATATTATCCATACCACTTAACATGTCGTTTATGTTAAACATGTGCCTATTATCTTTTACGACACAATATTACATTAGATATTCATTTGCGTCATTTAGGTATTCATTAAACTTGCGATTTTGTTGTTGTCGGTGATTGTGTTCTAATAAGTATTTAGTGATAGTTATAATATTAGTTACATTTTGTTTAGGTTCGGTTTGGTTCTTTAGTAATAAAAAAAAGAATAATTCCATTGTAAAGTGAATTAATGGCCAGAATAAAATATTATGATTTCATTGTAATGCTACTATGGTAAATTGTAATTCAAGAATTCAATTTGAGAAACTTAACAGAATTCAACTTTTCGTTATATGACTGTAGTTACTCGAAGTATTTTGTAAGTCCATGCAGATTGAAATCTTATAGCTAAAGTTAGGCTCATATAACATGTATAAAGGTCCAAATTATCCATCAATTAGTCTTCAATATTTGTCATAAGTGAGGACCAAATCTTCGACTGCTAGTGTAATAACTAATAAGTTGTGACTCAAAACCCGTCAGTAAAGTCGAAGCCTAAATTAGCTCTGTAAGTAATGAATCGTTAAAAATAGCCTCTTTAAGACCAAAGTAAACGGTACAAAGGTACCTTAAATATCAATCGCTATCAGTCGAAACCACGACATTAATAAATATTTTCGAGATCGAAAACGATCCTGGTTCCCCTGCTCGTTGGATTAAATTAATTTCTGTGACAAGTATTTTATTTCAAAGGCTTTTGTTTCGAGATAATTATATATTTTTATTATTCTTTAATTTTCATTTAAACTTTTGTATTACCAATCTATGTTCTCGTTAGCTACCTTGCTGAAAGGTGTTGCGTGTCATGTGGTATTGTGGTCCCATTTAAATTTAATTGAGATCTGACAAGTACTTATACAATTATATCTAATAATGCGATTTTTTTTTTACTTGACTACTTTTTCGTCGACCTACGTTGTATTATACCGCATAACTTTTCATTGGGTTTATCGATTTTGATGATTTTTACTTGAATCAAAAGTTAATACTTGTCATGTAGTCTTGTTTAAATTTGATCGAGATCTGATCACTACTTTTTGAGTAATCTTTGATAACGCGTATTTACTTGACTGTTTTTGGTCTTATTACGTTGTATTACTTGTCGATATAATTGAAGTCGGTTTTTTTCGTTTGCGAGCAAACAAAATTATTTAACACAATAACAGGTAACAGATGTAGGTATTATAACTATATACTAACAATTCCAGGCAGCGTAGTCGTTGGTCTGGGACAATCCTTTATTATGTACAATGAACAACGAGGAAACCTTAAAGTTCAATTTTCTTAATTGGTTACTAATTAGAATGACACGCACTTATACGTATGAGAAAATACAAAATCGTGTAATTACGGTAATCGAGTATCATAACTGACGTATTTTATAATTTCTTTTAAGGGATTTTGATTAGAATTATTTATTATTTAGTATATATTTAAAAAATAAAATTTAGGCAATTAAAATATCAATTGCTTGTTGTAAATAATAATGTACTTGTCAATTGAAAAGTTTAATTAATCTAGTTTTTAAGTAAAGATTGTATACCTATGTACCTTGTCATTAAAACCTAAGAATGATATAATTATGTGTCCTCAGTCTAAATCAAAAGTCTAATAAAAGAACGTCTTTCCGTTTGTTTCTTTATTTTCTATTAATTAACGTAATTTATGTATATTTTATTTAGGTATACGAAGATTTAATATAAATAAAAAATAATGAATCCTTAAAAATATATAAATACTGCTTAATATATTGCTTGTAAAACCATGTTCACATTACACAAATAGTAGATAATTTATTTTAGGAAAAAATGTAACAAAAGAGAGGTAATTAATTTCTGTAATGGGTAACTGCTACGCAATCACATGCCAAAGAAAGATTCCTGATATTAATACCGTTTATTCACGATGACAATCACGATTCAGCCTTAAACATCCCACTGCTGGACATAGGCATCTTTCTCCGTGTAAGGGCATTTATTTATACGCACAGAATTCTATTAGACAGTAAAAATATATCACATTTTAGAGTGGTTAAGTTATGTAGCCGGAAAGACCTTTTTGTTGTATGTTTTTGGGTTAGTTAACATATTTGAATAAATAATAATCTTTATTTTAGCGTTACTTGTATATTTTCGATCTCATTTCTTTTGGTGCTCTTTTATTAATAATATTTTTTCGGCTTGTTTAATAAACTAATTTATAGGCCTTAAAATGTAATATTAATAATTATTTATCTAGTGTTCTGTACTGTAACAGATAGTGATTTAAAGCATCGCTAAGAGTTAGATTACACAGATTTATTTTCGAATCATACGAGTTTACTTTACACCCTCGTTCTTTAGCAAACGAATTTCTTTTTATGCAAATAACACTTGAACAAACAGGTGTTGCACATTTAAAACATAATTAATTTTATTGTCTACCGAATATGCAGTTTGTATTGCTTGTATAACTTTGTAGCAATTACTGAGGCGTCAAATTTATTAACGATATTTTTGTACAAATGAACTTAGCGTTAAGCATGATAAAAATTACTGCTACAGATTGAAGTCAGCAAAATGAAACAATAGTTCTATTCATTTATTCGTTTGAATTAATAAACCTGTTCAAATTCCAGTCATAATCAAAATCCTTTAAATTGTATCCTTGGACATAAACTGTCAATTTGTTGTATTGTTAAAAAAAAAGTTGTCAAAACTTCTGTCATCGTCAGCGTCGGTCTCATGCTGTCTCGTTCAGATTTTATTTAACAGAAAGAGACAAAAAATGAGATCTGCGTAGGTGTGTTATATATATATTATAAAGGCTATGATTAATTATTATGTATTTAAATGTGAATATATATTATATATATTGAGCGTTGGTTTCTGTCTAATTTTGCTGCGAACACATTAAAAAAATCTTCGTTTCAAAATTTTGAGGCGTTGTAAACTCGTATATTTGTTAAAATAATCTTTTTCCTAACTCAGTTGGATACTTGACAAATAATATTACTGTTAAATTATTTGGAAGGTTCCTGGAAGGTAAAAATAAAGTTTAACCGAAACATCTTGAGACTAAAATAATAAAGAAGCACACTTTTGTAAATTAAAACAATAATTTAGTAGAAAACAATAACAAAATTACTTGACTTTAAATATATTAAGACATTCATTTATTTCAAATATCATTTAAAGAAATAATTTAGTCATATTTATCACCCAGTCTTTATGCATATCGAATTTACACCCGAAAACCTTATTTTGATTAATTTCAACCTTGTCAAAACAAGTCTAAGTTGACCGAGGACAAAGTAAACCTTTTTGTTCTATCGAATTTCAGTCGATAATGTGTTCGCAGCCTAAAATAATATGGAAAGTCGTATTATATGACAAGGTAGTACGCTTCTAACAATAGATGTTATATTAGGTAATATACATACATAGTACATATTATATTTGTGTGTGTGTTGGATGTACTGAGACTTGATAAGCTGTAAAAACGGTATTTTAATTGTTCTTTGTTATATAGTATTATAAATGTAGTTTTTTTGGAGTTTACTCCTTAAGAATTGATTTTCATATAACGCCCCCGGTATGAAAAAAAACCAGGAGTAAAATCTACTGAATGAATGACCTCGTTACGTTTTTGTTAACGCCATCTATCGGAACCTAATAGATGACGTTATTCGATTCGTTTATTTACCATCTGATATTATGGTATTAATCTTTTTCTTAGACTAGTAAGCTTTTTTTTGCCTATTTAGACAAGCGATCTGAAGGAGTAAACTCCAGTCGTGCGTCGGAGCTGACATGGACACTTTTTCTTTAAATTTACAACTAAACCCTGTGTAAAAAAACTCATAAACGTTATAAAAACAGGCACAAATGCCGACCAAATTCTCATACCATGAGAGGTTATAAGATCTATGAGAATTTGGCCAAATGGTCAAAGTTTTTATGAGGTTCATGAGATTTTTACCACAGATAACTCTTTATGCGATCTGCCATCTTTTGTATTGCCATTTTATTAAAATAAAAATAAAAAATATTATTTTTTTTAAAATTTTAACTATCATACAAATTAATCGCTTTGTACCAAATAAAATTAAAATTGTAATTGTTTATTTTTGTTATTGTTTTTTCGAATTAACTGTATTATAAATATTTAATTTAATTTGTTGAATGTATGAATGTATTATGTAGTCAATAAAATATGTAAATGTACTGAAATAAAAGGAAAAATTTAGTGTTTGCACTCCTTTAAAGTCTGACTCTTTTGACGAATCGATTTTGAAAAAAACTTTGAAATATTGATATTATAATTAAATAAATAACTATTTTATTGAATTTAAAAGTTGAGATTGAGCTGGATTTCCCGCATCCTGTGACTCCTAGAGGTTTTTCATTGACTAATAATAATGTTTGTACAGTCGAAGTAAAATTCTGTACAAGTCATCCAAATGAGACCCAGACTGCGGTTGCGTTGTGTGCGTTTCTTGATCCCCGACAAAGTATTCATATCCTATAGGGCAGGGATGGCGAACCTTTTTTGATGTCCGTGCCACAAATTCATAAAATTTTTTTTTTAAATAGGTAACGTGCCACAATAAAATTTCATTCGAAATGTTAGCGTGCTGAAACTATACATGTTTTATCCAATACTCGATTACTTTCAATAATTTCTAAATAATTTCTTAAATTAACAAGATTTTGGTTCCATATGGTACTTGACTGAAACTCAACTAATTCCATTTCTAATTCATTAAAATTTAACCACTCAAGGACATTTAAAATTTTTCCAATGCGGTATTGTATCGGGATATAAAATAAATTTTAAAGTTTCTTCGAATTCTTTAAACTGCGTTAATCATACAAAAAAATCCTGAATCAGGGATTGAATTAACATTGAAAATTCTTTCGTTAATTTTATTTAAAAAAAATATATATATTCGCAAAATAGATTTTAATCGTGATATTATAAAGAATATCACGATTAAAAATGTGTAATTTGTCTTCGAACGCTTTGATTAAGTCAAACATTATAATAAGTCTTGTATTAACACCTTGTAGTTTTATAGTGAAATGTGAAAGTGTGTGAAATGTGTGAGTGTGATGTGTGAGTGAAAATCAAAAAATCCGTGAAAAAATATAACTTAGCTAGCCATTCTTCATCCAATAATTGATTGTATTGGTCAATAATGTTCTGATTATTTAGAAGTAATCTTATTTCCTCCAAATAATCTACAAATCTTTACATTACAATACAACGTATCCGCGGCTTAACCAGCGTACATTCGTATCCGTGGCTTAACCAGCGTACACACAGAAATAGTAATACTAAGAAATATAATTGGTATTATTACCTACTATTTCTGTGAGCGTACATTATTGTATAAAAGTAAGCTATTGTAAAACGAGTTTACTTCGTTTAACAATTCTTGAAATTTTCTTTTATTTAGTGCTCGTGCATCAGCACGTCAATTTTATATCAATAAAATTGACTAATTTTGTTACAAAACTCAAAATATCATCAAATATTTTTAAACCTGTTTTAATGTTGTATGTTGTTGTTTTATTGTTGTTTGTTGAAAATCAAGAATCGTGTGTCCAATCCGTTTTGCCCACCTTCGAAATCTAAACCTTACCCTAACATGTCATATTTAAAGTCATGGTTACTTTACCATATATATATGTACTTTCAATATCATTGAAATAACACGGTACAAATTTTTGAATTGATAAGACATATGGAAGGTAGTCAGATCCCCTCATCCGTTATTAAATAGCTGATGATCTTCAAACGGATGATCAGGTCATGGTTACCTTACCATATACTTTCAATATCATTGAAGTAACGCGGTACCAAATTTAGAATCGATCGGACATAAGGAAGTTAGTCAGATCCCCTCATCAACTCAAAAGAGCTAATGGTCTTCAAACGGCTGAACAGATTTTCATGAAAGATGGCTAAGAACCCTTGAGATAAAATTATCCATGACACAAAAAAAAAACTAAACGAAAATCGGTTCATCCGTTTGGGAGCTACGATACCACACAACTTATAAAAAAAATTTTTTTTGTGCGTGCCATCAAAATTTTCAAACGTGCCACTTGTGGCACGCGTGCCATTGGTTCGCCATCCCTGCTATAGGGGGTAGATGACTGTAAAGCGTTTATTTATGTTATTTTTACTAATACTATGGTATGTTCAATATGAGTTATTAATAATATTATTCTTATTTCCAAGAACGTTGATGAGTGACGAAAGGGTGTGGTCAAGTTCCTACCGTAACATTCAACTTTTAAAATGCAAATATATAAACATGGTTTATTATAACTATCCTGCAACTATTTCTTAATCTCGTATGTTTTATAAGTTTTAGGCAATCAAATTGCAACGTAAATCGGTATTTACAACTAATTTTTTTTTAATCATGAGTTTTCGTGTTGTCTTATACAAAACAGTATCATTTTTTTTCCGTTTTCAAAGGTTTTACAGCCCAAAAACTATTTAACTATTCGATACGTTGTTCCAATTATATAGACATATAGTTATAACTTATGCTAAAAAATGTCATGCTTTGGCACATATATAGAACCAAAACCTCAAATAAATACAAGGATTCGTCAACTTCGTAATATAATACAAACATTAAACACCCAAATTATTGTTCCCCTCGCGCTCCGGGGGGACTCAGGGGTAATTAATAATGACTACACAATTCTCGCCTCGGATTTATTCCGCAATTTGAAAGAGTCATTAGTTCTAAGGAGGGTCATTACTTGAAATGGATCTGCCGTTTCTTAGAGACTATTTGAGGTTAAAATGTTGAAAACGGCAGTGATATCTCTGGGATTGGTTTTCTCTACCAACGCTTTATGGTATTTTGCAGATAACTGACTTGTTATTATATTTTTTTATTCTTTTATTTTAATGTTTAACTTGTGTAATATATTTTTTTAAAGTGAATTAAAAAATATAAAAAAAAAATATTCACTCATGATTCATCTGGTATTGTAGGCGGCTATAAGCTACGGTAATCGCTTACCACCAGGTGAGCCGTACGCTTGTTTGTATAAAAAAAATATATTTAAACCACAATCTTACATTATTGTGTCCTCGCAAAAGGAATTAAGTAAATTTTACTTCACATTTATTATAAAAGAATAGAAATTACACTAATTTCGTATTTATTTAATTCATAAAATATATTTTTTTGTAATGTTTTATTCCTCCCGTGAACATGGTTGCTGTAAAATATCCGAAATATCGAGCATCTAAAAAACAGAATAAACCGCGATAAAATCCAAAAAAAATTGTTTCATTATACTCGTAATAACCAAAAAATACTTATTAGAAAAACCATATACAAAAAGCTTCTAAACCATGATGCAGCTTAAATGAGAGACGAGTGAAAAAATAAGATTAATTATTACAAGTAAATTATAAGCTTTAATTACAAAATACCTAATAACTGTAGGTTTTATTACGCGAACAGTATTATTTTTTATGAGTGTAGAATAATAAATATGCTTTTAAGAAGGTTCAAGGTTAAGTTGATTCAAAGAGCTTATCGGGCGAAATGTCAAAAAAAAATACGTAGTTAGTTATGATATGGCGACCGAGGGAAATCTTTTTAAAATACTATATTTATTATTATAATTATTATTTTATTTAACTAGATCGGCAAACAAGCGTACGACTCACCTAATGGTGAGCGATCACCGTCGCTTATAGACATTTGCAACACCAGAAGTAGCATAGCAAGCGCGTTGCCGACCCCATCCCCAGTTCTCTCCAGGAGCTCTGGTCACCTTACTCACCAACAGGAACACAACACTGCTTGAAAACAGTGTTATTTAGCTGTGATCTTCTGTAAGGTCGAGGTACTACCCCAGTCGGCCTGCTCCATATTTTGAGTTCAATTTGCTCTGTTGATCAATCTGAATATGTCCCAAACATTCATACCACACCAAGAATTCTGCACAAAGTACAGAAAAAATCTTACCAATCCGCACTTGAATTTTTATATATTTTAATTTATTACACATTGTACAATTGTGTTACTTTAAAAGTAAAAGGTAAATAATACTTATTTCAAGCAGTGCTGCGTTTTTGAGTGAGGTGACCAGAGCTCCTGGGTAGGTCAGCTACGCGCTTGCGATGCATCTGGTGTTGCAGGTGTCTATAAGCTAAGGTAATCGTGAAAGTGAATATAGATTAAAATCTGTGTTTACTTTGCATCATTTTAAACCTAATACTTTGTTTTTTATCTAGCTGTACGCACTGCATTGAAATAAAATACTTCAGAAATACTATTTTTTGCGGAAGGTTGACTCTTCGAAATAAAGAAAGGAACATAAATTCAATCCTTAGTCATGATTTCGAACTCTTGTTCTTTTGTAGTACGAAACAAGATTAATGGTTACCAAAAGGAAATAACGTTTTTTTCGTGAGAAAATAAAACATGAAAGGGAAAATGTATACGATTGTAACGTAAATTTTTAATAAGATAATATAATGTCTTCAAACGTGAATATTATATTGAAACCGTACTTGAAAGATTTTTTTTTAGAAGATAAGTTAATTCTCTTTGAATATTTTAATATAAATTTTTTATATATGTATTATGATTAATTCATCTTTATAAATATAATGATTAATTTTATACGTATAATAATAATATATCCCTTATTTTGCGTACTAGAGCTAGTATTAAGAGCTAGATCTAGTTTTAACTTTATTCTAAGTCTAATCCTAACCTTATATAACCCGTACGCGTTAACTTGAGACCCGGGCCGACGACGTCATATTAAATAATAATAAAATAATAATCAAAATAGTTTATTTCGGACTGTACATTATTGTATTAGTGTGTTAGTAACAATATTTACTTATAAACTATGTTAGTTATTCGTAGTAAGATTGTAATAGAATTACGTCATCGGTCCGGGTCTCAAGTTAACTCGAACGGGCTATACTAGCTCTAGATTATCTGTGGCCTATAAGACATCTGTCGCCAGCCGAGGTCGCCAGCAATCAAAGTCAAATATTTCCAGACCCGGCTTTGCGCTCCAGGAAAACTTTTTATAGGTTTTTGAAGGCTAAGATTAACAATAACTCTAATTGTGTGACACCAATCATGTTCTAATGATGGTCCTCTGAAAGAACCCGAGAAGTAGACACATTATCTTTTTAATCGACCAAAAACGGAGGAGTCGAAGTATTTTTTTTTAATGTATGACATAACTTTTTACAGAGTAGTCCGATTTTCATAATTCTCGGAAAATAATTCCTACCCTAGGGGTGGGAAAATAGTTAATTAGATTTATTGTTTATTTACAGATTTTAATGCTGAGTTATCTAATTTTTTTTTTATTATTATTAGATTCTCCTAAAATATATTTTTGTCATTCAAGCAGCATTTTTCGTAGGCTTACTCACGTTATAAAGCCTTGTTTTTTTTAAGTATTTATATTATACAGCAAATAATAGTTCAATCAGGATTATATAACAGTTAATAGCTAAAGTAAGCTAGGCAGCTATTTTCAAAGTCATCAAAAATTAAGCATGTAGTAGTTAGTAGATTAAAGAAACAAACATTTCTTTAATTTATATCTATTCAACTAATATTCAGTTGTCAGTCAATTGATGCATTCCAAGGAATCTTTCCTACATAATGTTGCTTTGAAAAAAATATATAAGTTTCAAACTTTAGAGTAAACGAGAATAAACTTCTCTTTCTTTGATATAAGAAAGACAAAAATTCCTAAGAAATTTTTCCTAATATTATATTCCGTTTTAATTTCGTTCAAATTAGAACTTCAACATGGCATATTATATTATAAGTGAATAAGATTCTTTTTGATCTCTGTAATCTTATATTGCTTGAAGTGAGATTACTTAGTCTACTGAATTTTTCCTGCGTTCTCATTACGATTGAGATGGAAATTACTGTTTTAAGAGAATATATCTCAAGGACACACACACTGTGTTTGTGTGTGTATGTTTCCGGACGCCATATACAGGAGAAATTCCTACTGGGGGCCGTTGAATGTGAGGCTTTTATTCACATACAACAACAGACAAATACTGCTAGCCATTGGACTATTATATATACCTATATGGTATTTTCAAAATATAATTATTTTTTATTTATTTATAACTAAGTCGGCAAACAAGCGTACGGCTCACCTGATGGTAAGCAAATACCGTAGCCTATAGACGTCTGCAACACCAGAAGCATCGCAAGCGCGTTGCCGACCCTATTCCCAATTCCCCCCAGGAGCTCTGGTCGGGCTGCTCCATATTTTGAGCAGGAAATTTCCTGGTGTGCCCTACCTCATTTCACAATTTTTTGCTAATAATAGCTAACTTACTACAGTAGGTAATAAATAATCCAACAGATTTTGTATTAGATAAAAGGTTTATTAATGATTTAGTAACTAAAATACCCACAGAGTCATTTAAATAGTAGTTTAAACTAGTGGTCTAAGATCCGGGATAGCAAAATATTCCCTCATCTGTTAATTAGATGAAACAATTTTTTGTGGGCTGATTTCAATATTATGAATTTATAAAAACAACCTCTGCCACCATAAGCTGCTGCAAATAATAATACTTAAATTTTTTTTATCTTTTCCCTCTCATTATTAATTACATGTAGTAAGCTAAACCCGTCAATATTTTACATTATATACCTGACTGTAGTAGGCACCCATCTCTATGATTGCTTTACTTACCTGCAGCCAGATTACTGCTGACTGAGGTTACTGACCTGGCTGCAGGTAAGTATAGCAATCATAGATGGCTGGCTACTACAGTCAGGTACCTATATAATGTAAAATATTAACGGTTTTAGCTCACTACATGTAATTAACATGAGAGGGAAAAGAGAAAAAAAAATTGCAGCAGGCTTATGGTGGCAGAGGTTGTTTTTATAAATTCACAATATTGAAATCAGCCTATAAAAAATTGTTTCATCTAATTAACAGATGAGGGAATATTTTGCTATATCCCGGATCTTAGACCATAGGGCCCGTTACACCAGTTGTAGATAACGTTATTTGATGGATGACAGTATCCGACAGTAAAAAGTTTTTCATTCATTATTCTTTTTTACCATCGAATCCTACTATATTTATGAGATATTTCTATTAGCATATATTAACCTTAAAGTTGTAGTTTATTAATTTATGAGAAACATGTCCTACTGGCCTAGGTATACCTCCCGCTGTTAATGTCTATTTTTATTATCAGCGTTAGCCACAAATGGTTAAACATGGCCTAATAGTACGGGATCCCTAGTACATATTTTTCACCTGATTACTATCAAGCTAATTTTCCGGGAGTAGCTTCATTTTGATGAGACGAACAAAAAGTTCCTCTTCGAAAACTCTCGATTGTGGTAGATAATAATAAATAGGTAGGGACCTATATGAGTGTAAATCGAACGACTTTAGCTCCACAAGTCATATAAATTACTGTCACATTACGTTTTATTACGGATTGCATCCGGTCACGTGACACGACGGAACCGCCGATGTGCAATATCCAATACAGGCGGTATGTTCTTAACGTCATGAATATATACGTATTTATTAACCGACTTCAGAAAAGGAGAAATTGTCGATTTAACTGTAATTTTTTATTATTTTTAATGTCAGGCCTTAAAACATTTTAATGTTTTTTATGTTATCGATTCAGCCTGTAATATCCCACTGTTGGGCATAGGCCTCTTCCCCATGTAGGAGAAGGGTCGGAGCTTAATCCACCACGCTGCTCCAATGCGGGTTGGCTATCGGGTGTACATGATAACAACCGGGACCGACGGCTTAACGTGCTCTCCGAGGCACGGTGGGGAGACCCACAAGGACTGCATAAACACCCAGACCACGGCAAACATCTGTATGGCCAATACAAATGTTGTCGTGTGCGGGGATCGAACCCGCAACCGCCCGCGCAACAGCCAATCGCAATCCATTGCTGTGACCGCTGCGCCAACGCGGCGTCAATAATTTTCCTATCTTTAAAAAAATATTTAAAATTCAAAAGACATAATACAATTGAATTTGAATTTTGAATTTGAATTTGAATTTATGGGCTATACAAACATTTGTCGTGAACAGTGATCGAACCCGTTATTTCTAACCCAACATTCAGTTTATTAAGCTACTAGCTGCTGCCCGCGACGTCGTCTGCGTGCGTTCACTGCTCGTTCCCCGTTGGTGATAGCGTGATAATATGTAGCCTATATGTTGACCCGACTTCTTAATAATATTCATGCCAAATTTGAAGTAAATCCATGCAGTACTTTTTGAGTTTATCCCGGACATACATTGACTTTACTACCATTTTATTATATGTTATTATAAGCTATTGCATAGCTTCTATCGCGGGCTTTGAGCGCGGCGACTGAATCAAGAAATTCTGTAACGAAAAAAACCTAATGCGTCATTCGCGCGCGCGGCGTTTGAATAATGAATAATAATAATTGTTTTATGTTCTGCGGCATAAATAATTATAATAATTGCATAAGTTGACAAAAAAATGTTATGCAATAACTTTACCGCGGCAGTCCCCGAGTGACACACACAAGTATTTTTTTATTTATTTAATAACAACCACCAACATAATTCAATGTTTAAATTTTTTTACAATTAGTAAAATGCTTAAATATTACATATACATATAATTTCTCTTAAAGGTAGTTACAGCTTGCAGTGATTACAGTGCCAACTCGTTATTTTAGAGTACTTCTTTCTTAACATTTACGTAATAACATTAAAAATACAAGCCTCATTTGAAGCCCGATATTAATCAGCCGTTGCATTGTAATAACCGCCGACATGACATCCTTATTACAAAGATTTAAGGTCTATATTTAACTGATTATTCAAAGTCTCATTATATGACGTAGATCGCCATATTTTCAAAAAAGGTTAACAATATTATCATACAATCACTTTGCGCGTCATAAAAAAATGTATGACGCTAAATTTGGACGTTTAGTGATGGCTGTGTCTGTTATCGATAAACGTTGAAAGTGTCGAATTTTGTTAGATACTATTTTTACCGTAATAGTGTCAAGCCTGTAATATCCCACTGTTGGGCATAGGCTTCTTTCCCCATGTAGGAGAAGGATCAGAGCTTAATCCACCACGCTGCTTTAATGCGGGTTGGCAGACATATTCCCTACTATGAGTAACGATCTCTATCAGGTGTACATGATAACAACCGGGAGCGACCGCTTAACGTGCTTTCCAAGGCACGGTGGGCAGACCCACAAGGAGTAACAACCAGACCGGAAACAAATAATATGTATTTGTATAAACACAAAAATCCACTCCGAGCGGAAATCGTCGGTATTTAGGCGCCGCCGACACGGCACACGGACCATTACACCAGAGCGGTCGTCATTTCGGTGATTTGTTCATAAATATATAGATATATAATGTTGAAAATATATCATACTAGCTGACCCCGCAAACGTTGTTTTGCTATATATGTTATTAACCCTGCAACGCCCTCTTGTGAGTGGAATTTCGTAAAATCCGCTCTTAGCTGATCTCTACTCGGTGAAAGGAATATTCCTACCAAATTTCAAGTCTACTCCTTATGGTTCCAGAGATATCGTGATGAGTGAATATATGGGTGGAAATGTCTTTTATATTTGTATATATAGATTATCTCAAATGGCTCATTCCATTCAGTTTGTTTTGTTACTCTATAAAAAACAAATTCGTCTTCCATCAAACGTCTTCATTATAATATTAGTACAGAAAAGATCGTAAGCTAAATCAAAGCAAAAATGAAATGAATTCCTCGGGGGCAGAATCGGGGAACCTTGTTAACAAATATCTGAGAAACGATTTATGTCTATGCCCTTAATAACGAACCGTTACCTTCAAATTTTAATTTCAGTCGAAATCTTGCTTAAAATATCCAAGAAAAGTCTTAATTAAGAACGTTTGTTTAACGCCATTCATTCGGTTTTCTGATTCTACCCACCTATTATATTTGCTAGGATTATATTGTTAAAATGGTATCAATTTTTTTTAGTTAATTAAGAACCCAGATTAAATTTTTTCCTTTTAAATAGAAACAAAAATCAAGTTCGTTATTCAAACGCTAGATAACCAAGATGTTTAAAAGAACTTAGTGTTTATGAATAATTGAATCATAGATAGACATGCGTGTAATTGTATTTAAGCCCCAATCCTTATCCTACGTGGAGAAAGAGGCCTATGCCCAGCAGCGGAATGTTACACTCTGAATCGTGATCGTAAATCTAAACCTAAAATTAAGACTTAGCTCAAGTAGATATATAAAAAAATACGTCCTTTTTTATTTTCACTCACTCAAATAGGCTTTCTTATATATCAATAATAAGAAAAACCATTTATATGTTAATTTACATAACAATAACAAATACTACAATAACTTGTAGACCCACATATAAGACTGTATACTTATTACGTAATTCGTTTACTCAACTAATAATACCATCACTACAATATAAAATTACGATAAGGAAAAACTTAGTTCAGTTATACTTATCGAAAAACCATTAATATTTGTACCTATCGATAACTCATTAATTGATTTTCACATCACTACCTCCATTCGTCGATGCATACAGTAACGAAATATACTCTGGTCGCTTCACTAGTCTAAAAAATAGCCAAATATAAAAAAAATAACCAAAGAAAACATAATAATAATAAAAATAAGTACAATTATTATAAATGTTTGCTTGTTTTAATTAAAAAAAAAGTGAGTATTGTGTATTTAATAAATAAATAAAGTTTTTTCAACATTTCGATAACGATCAATTAAAATTTATTGAAAGTATGAGAATATAAAGTACATTGTTATCAACTTTTGACCCCTAAATTAGTGAAAAAAATTGCCATTAAATAAAATTTAAATAAGATCACACGATTAGAAGCAAAAAGAAGACTTTTTAAGTACTCATTATAATCATATAAGGACGAAAAATGGGTTGTAAGCTATCACAACTCGCAGCATCTGAGTTCAGTCAAGATCCCTTAGAGCGACCTCCACCACCATCCGATCCTCGTTCACCTCTCACCACCAAACAGCAATACAGCATCATGGCATCATGGAAAGGAATATTCCGACAGATTGAGGCTACAGGAATTATTTTATTCGTTAAGTAAGTATTTTTATCTCAATTTATATTACAAAGGAATCGTCTCCATCATTAAAAACTCATTTCTTCTATAAACTACTAACTATTTGAATTAGAAATATTTCAAGAAGACAGATTAACTTTTTAATTGTTACATTACAACTTATGGTCCGGATGACAAATATATTTTACTAGCTTCTGCGTGCGTCTTCGTCCGCGTGGAATAGGATCAATTATGTCATACATGATTTTTGCGAAACCGTTTACGCAACGGAAGCTCTCAAAAGGAAAAAAAACCCGATTTTGAAACATTCTTCATTGGTGCTCCGCTCCTATTGGTCTTAGCGTGATCATATTATATAGCCTATACCTATAGCATTCCTCGATAAATGGGTTATCTAAAACTGAAAGAATTTTTCTAATCGGACCCGTAGATCCTGAGATTAGCGCGTTCAAACAAAAAAACAAACTCTTCAGCTATATAATATTAGTATAGATTTTAATGAAACAACTTTGTCGGATTTTATCGCGGTTTATTGTGTTTTTAGAAGCCCGACGTTTCAGAAACTTTATAGCAACCATGGTCACGGGAGGACTCTCGTACACTTGACATAGTAAATTGCGATAAAATCCGAAAAAGTTGTTTCATTATAATTAGCGAAATTCGCGTAAACATTATGAAATATATTTAAAACATTTTTTTAATGTAACTAGGTTGGCAAACAAGCATACGGCTCACCTGATGGTAAGACCGTAGCCTATAGACGCCTGCAACACTGGTGTTGCGCATCGCAAGCGCGTTGCCGACCCTATCCCAATCCCCCCCAGGAGCTCTGGTCACCTTACTCACCAACAGGAACACAATACTGCTTGAAAACAGTATTATTTAGCTGTGGTCTTCTGTAAGGTCGAGGTACTACCCCAGTCGGGCTGCTCCATATTTTGAGCAGGAAATTTCCTGCTGTGCCCTACCTCAGTTAAGTACCCAAAGAATAAAAACTTAACGCTTACTGTATAGATTATAATTATATGTATATCAAACTGAAAGTACCTATCAAAAACGGCCTTAAAAATTGCTAACTGAAATTTTAAACAGTGCATTATTTTTTTAAACGGTTCTCAACACAAATTTCAATTACTTTTAAATCACGTATCATATACCTAACCGTCTTTTAATCATGTTACATTAAAATGCAATTAACAAACAATTAAAATACAATTAATGACAGTAGAAGAGTTATTAATCGATATGAATCAATTGAGCTATAGCCAGACTTACCATACATACATGGACAGGATATTGCTTGTATTTACATGTATTGTTTTTCGTCTTGGTGTACAATAAAGAATGCCTACTTACCTACATGTTCAAGAATTAGTCATTGAAATAAATAACCCACAGTATGTATCGTTTTAAGTATTCATAGGAAAGAATTTCCAGCAAAAAACTATTTTCAGAGTTCGAATGTACATTTTTCTTTTACAATATAAATGCATATGTGTATATTGTTAAGAAGGATGTATTTGTACAACAACCTTTTTGATAAGTGTAGCGGAAATTAAACGAAGCTAAGGCTTTATTCATAGTTGTGTTTAGTCAAAATGTCGCAAAGCGTTATATTGTGATTTCTTTTTTTCTAGTTTTTGTAATTCAAATAATGTATACAATTTATGGCTTTGATTCAACTACTTGTCGAACTTATAAATACGGCGGTTTTAATGTATAGGATATGTGTAATTTTACGCATAATGTACGGAATCGATTTGCAATCAAGCTATAATTTCTCCGGTATATAGATAACTTAAGATCCACTACCACATAGATTAATATTCGACTTGAAAGTGACGTTTGATAAACAAGTGAAAGAAAACTAGAAATAGCTAGAACCAGTTGGTTTGACAAAAAACTTAACCAGCAGTGGGTATAGTTAAAAACCGTTACAGTACATAAAGAAGTGTAAATTGTTTTTTTTTAAATAAAAATATATAAAAAAATATATATATTATACTGTAATATAGCAGTAAAGTCAACTAGATCTTTGAGAATCGATGATAAAACATAATGAAATACAAAAAATATTACTCCTTTCGTGATATTTACGACTCTATCTTCGAGAAAAATGATATAATCCTTACTGAGAGTGTTTCCTAAGCAAACAAATTGCTATTGAAGTCCGCCCACTCGTTTTTCCTCGCGTACGCTTCATAATAGCGAGTTAGCAAATGTAACGAAAAAAAAGTTGGTTAAATAAATAAATAAAAACTAAGATAAAGGTTGTTGCGCTGAATGTGTTTTAACTGAGGTAGGGCACAGCAGGAAATTTCCTGCTCAAAAATGGAGCAGCCCGACTGGGGTAGTACCTCGACCTTACAGAAGACCACAGCCAAATAATACTGCTTTCAAGCAGTATTGTGTTCCTGTTGGTGAGTAAGGTGACCAGAGCTCCTGTGGGGGAATCGGCGATAGGGTCAGCAACGCGCTTGCAATGTTTCTGGTGTTGCAGACGTTTATAGGCTACGGTATTTGCGCACCATCAGGTGAGCCGTACGCTTGTTTGCTGTTACATTAAAAAAAATGTAATTCAAGCAAGGTTATATCTGTTAGCATTACATTAACACTGACAATTGTTTAAGATTAAGGACTTTGAATTAACTGAACTAAACATAATTTGCCTATAAATAGCCCATTGCTGGACATAGGTCTCTTGTCCACATAGATAAAGGGAACATAAATCATAATACATTATTTCATGTTACGAAGTTCTTATCCTCGAAAATCGAATATATACTCGTATAGAACGATCAATCTCTTTCATATATTCGTCATCCTTACGTGACATGGGGGAAATAATGCTATTTCTACACGATTGAAAACTATCAAACAGAAAATGGAATACAGTGATCATTTATACTTACAATGTACTCGTATGTTGTGGGATTTTTCTAGCTATAAGCAGTTGTGTGTACACGGATTAACAACGACTGGCTATTAAATCATCCGCCAAACCCGCATTGGAGCAGCGTGGTGGATGAAGCTCCGACCCTTCTTCTACATGGGCAAAGAAGCCTATGCCCAGCAGTGGGATATCAGTTTGTAGGCTGAAGCGAGTATATTAAAGATACTTCGTTAATGTTTATGTTGTTCTAGGTTTAGGCTTGCTCATACAATGCCTACTATTTCTACAGTCCTTAAAATTTTACTGAGCTTATAATGTCGACCGCACCTATTAGTAGCCTTTGTCTTTTTCATTCTATATGGTCTAAGATCCAGGATTAGACAAAATATTCCCTCATCTGTTAATTAGATGAAACAATTTTTATAGGCTGCAGCCTAAATGACCAATATGGCTATAATTAAATATTTAATAAAAATTTGAATAATAGAGGCCTAGAAATTTTTATGATGAAACAAATTTTTCGGATTTTATCGCGGTTTATTGAGTTTTTTCACTTTTTTCCTTCCGTGACCAGGGTTGCTGTAAACTTGTAAAGTATCCGAAACGTCGGGCATTTGAAAACTTAATAAACTGCGATAAAATCCGAAAAAGTTGTTCCATTATAATAAAAGAAAAATACGAAATGATATATACGAAAACTTCGTATAAGAAAGAAAACTCTAAGAAGAGATAGATACTTAAAAAAGGTGTTTACGTAAATTGGATGCTGAATATCTTCAACGAGTGAATAACAAACACAGACTTAACATTATATTGATATTTTTTTAATATCCTTTGTTTATTTTTAATGTGGAAATTATATATTGATACTAATTCGAGCTTCTTAAATCAACTCTTCACACTCAACGGCCCACAGCGGAATGAAAATTTCAAAGATTCTAAACACAAGGTAGAGCACAGCAGGAAATTTCCTGCTCAAAAAATGGAGCAGCCCGACTGGGGTAGTACCTCGACCTTACAGAAGATTACAGCTAAATAATACTGCTTTCAAGCAGTGGTTTTGTGTTCCTGTTGGTGAGTAAGGTGACCAGAGCTCCTGGGGGGAAGGGGGGGGTAGGGTCGGCAACGCGCTTGCGATACTTCTGGTGTTGCAGGCGTCTATAGGCTACGGTAATTACTTACCATCAGGTGAGCCGTACGCTTGTTTGCCGACTTAGTGATATAAAAAAAAACAAGCACAGACCGTGAGAAACATGGTGTTTGGGCATTTGTATGTTACGAGTGTCCTGACCTTCGACACAGGATTCAAATCGACATGGTACTGGGGGCCGTTGAGTATGAAGGGTGCTTTATCTTCACGGCATATTCATACAATTGTCACCAGCCAGAATCAAAGCCATGATTGCTAACACATCAACCAGTAGCTGTTACCACTGTGAAAATGCGTCGATAAAATGTACCTTTTACTAGTAAATAATAAAAGTTATATTTAACATATATTTATAAAATATCGGCGCGTTGGCGCAACGGTCACAGCACGTGTTTGTGGCTGCTGCGCTGGCGGTTGCGGGTTCGATCCCCGCACGTGACAAACATTTGTATTGGCCATACAGATGTTTGACGTGGTCTGGGTGTTTGTGCAGTCCTTGTGGGTCTCCCCACCGTGCCTCGGAGAGCACGTTAAGCCGTCGGTACCGGTTGTTATCATGTACACCTGATAGCGATCGTTACTCATAGTAGGGAATATATTTGCCAACCCACATTGGAGCAGCGTGGTGGATTAAGCTCTGATCCTTCTCCTACATGGGGGAAAGAGGTATATGCCCAGCAATGGGATATTATAGGCTGAAGCGAGCAAGCGAGCGATTTATAAAATATGGCTTAATTAAGTTCAAACAATTCAGTAACATTTAAAGGTTTTGTTATTTTTGTTTTAAATACCTTTTATCATAAATGGTTTCAATGAATAATGAAATTTGAACAGCTATGTAGTTGTTTCAGAATTAATTTATATTTCCATAATAGATAGAAATAACTATAAAAGTTTTTACGTGTAATTTAATTCTTCTTAGTTACAATATTGACCTTATTTGAAAGTACTATTACGTTTTTTTTTATAAAAAATTGAAAGGTGAAGTTTACTTGAAAGGTGAAGGTTAAGTTTACTTAACACGACCTTTTTATATCTAATACATTTTCAATGCCTAGTATTAGATGAATTTTATAATAAACTGTGTCCACGACTTCGTCCGCGTGGAATGGTAACTTTGGACAGTAGTTTTTGGATATATCTTTTGGTTTATTTTGGACATCAGAATACCTATAATATTTTGTCTCTTGTCGCAAACTTATAAAACATTCAGATAAACCTTACATATTTCCGGACAAACTTTCATCCTCAACTCCATATTGTTATTCTACACCCTGGAGGGTAAAACTTTTACAAACTTTGAATGTCATAGGTATTTATTTATATCGAATCAACAGGCTAAAAAATAAGTTTCAAGCTTCTAGCTCTAAAAATGACGATACTTCCATACAACTTTTCATCCCCATCTTTCAACCCTTTACACCCCTTTTATCGTATTAAAAAGTAGCTTATGTCCTTTCTCAGACTGTAGACTACCTGTGTACCAAATTTCATTTAATTTCGTATTTATAATATTAGTATGGATTCAAGGCACTAGATGACTAAAGCATAACAGGAACATAATTATATTTTTTTTTATTCCATGTTTTCTACTCGAAGTGGTACCAGTATTGTTGTAAGATATGTTTGGTTGCTTATATTTAAACACTTTAGAAGTTTAGACTGCCATATTTTTTTCGTAAAACCTCGATTTCGTTTTATTTTTTTAATTTTATATCATACTAAGTTTGACATGAAAATAACGGAAATAAAAAAAAGAAAAATCGAGTTCCGAAGCTATGCGTGTAGGTATATACCCCCCCCCCACCCCCCTCAAAACTTAGTGGTATGAAAAATAGATGTTGGCCGATTCTCAGACCTATTCGATATGCACACAAAATTTCATAAAAATCAGTCCAGCCGTTTCGGAGGAGTATTATAACTAATAGATTATATTAATTATTTAATGGTACTTTTTCACGCAGGGCACTGTCATTGATTTAGTTTCAGACTGCTGTAGGTCGCAAGCTGTGCGCTCATAAATTCAAGCTGAATTATATCTGCATTATTAATTCACTATATATTATTATTAATTTTAATTTACTTACTAAATAAATTTCTATATTTTTTGTCTATGGGTTTTTCCAATATTTAAAAAGAATATAATATTTAAAGTAGGTACTACGCACATATTATGTACAATCAGATTTATTTGACACTTCTTTTTTTATATCTGTGATAAATATCCAACATCCAAAGGTCAAATATGAAGAAAACACTGAATTAAAAGGGAAAAGTGTAGGAAATTTCTACAAAAATATATACATAATTAAAATACATATAACGTATGTAATGTTTCTTTAAAATATTCTAAAGTAAACCGAAAAAGATTCCACTGCTGGACAAATGGCTCATGTGAATAGGGCTAGAGCAACTGTCATTTGCTTATAATGTATAACGATTATTATCATCATAACATAGGTATTTACGATAATAACTAGAAAAAAGGATGGCCAGAATTATATATTTATTCAAAAACAAATATTACCCCCAAACAAGAATCGAAACTGCAACGGTCAATGGACTTTAACACTTAACCACGTCCACCAAAACGCGTTTAAAAGCACTCAAAGCGGCTTAACAGTCTCACTAAAAATAACGCGGAAAAATCCCACGAATATCACATCTGTTCACAAATAAACCCTGGCAGGCTTTTCTACTGGCAAAATTTAATTTCTCGACGCCGCTGGGACACGGAATGTCAAGTGGCGTATCAGTATTTAGAGGGTTAACATTGTTTCGAAACACGCAAGTCATAAAAGGTAGTTTTGGTGAAAGAATTTTACTCACCCATTTATTTCTGTTTTTATAATTTTTTATAAAATATTTTCGTTATAACATTCGTGTACAAAATGTATTTTGTTTTATTATAACACTAGCTTCTGCGCGCGACTTCGTACCTGTGGAATAGGACCAATTCTCTAGGAAGCTCTCAAAAGGAAAAAAAACCCCGATTTCTTCAAAATGAAACATTCTTCATTGGTGCTACGCTCTTATTGGTGCTAGCGTGATGATATATAGCCTATAGCCTTTCTTGATTAATGGGCTATCTAACACTGAAAGAATTTTTCAAATCGGACCAGTAGATACTGAGATTAGCGCGTTCAAACAAACAAACAAGCAAACAAAAAAACAAACTCTTCAGCTTTAATATATTAGTATAGAGTATAGATTTTATTTTGAATTAAATAATTATCATTATTAATGCAATGTACAGTACCCGGCCATAAATAATACACATTGACCTTCGGAAAGAGATAATCCTACCTTACCTAGTTGTATAAAAAAGTATGTACGTGTTTTATTTACTGTCTGCGCATTGTAGTTTCAGCTGCGTAATTTCCGATTCTTCCAGAATGTTGCGATAGAAAATTGTATATTGTTCTAGATCTCTAGCTATCTACATATCAAGTTTCATTAATACCTCAGCACCTCAGTAGTTTTTGCGAGAAAGTGTAACAAATATCACTCCATCCTCATAAACTTCCGCATTTACAACATTAAGATAACCAAAACAAAAACAAAAATAAGATCTTATACTAAAATCTGTTTCTTCCTTATTTATTAATAATTAATAAGTAATTGTAATTTTGGTTACAGGTAATTTTATATCAATAATAACATTTAGTATAACATTTAGTAAAAATAAAGTGTTTTAAAGTTAGGTCAAGTAAAAACAAAACTGATTTTATAACGGGGAAATGCATCGGAAATTTCATCAAAAATCAGAAATTTCCACGAGAACAACAGACTTTGATTTCACTCGTTTAAAATGTAAATCTACCGAACGGAGCAAGTTTTAGAAGTTTTAAATAAAAACACAAAACTTTTTTTTTTTTCATTTAACTATTGTTGGGTTTTGTTAACTATAAAAAGGATCAGGTTTTTGATGGGCTTGTCTGTGATTTTTCGTATCAATCAATCACGAAGAAATTTTCAAAAATCGATAGTAAATTTCTTAATAGAAGTAAGAGGAGCAGCGAAAAAGAGGTATATTTTCAGCAATTAGAAGATTATGATAAAATATCAGTAAAATCGAGGGAGTACCTTAATACTTGTCAATCTATATGGGTATAATGTATATAGGCTTAATAATACCATAGAAATGTAGTGATGATAATATGTTGATGAACACTTTCAAGTCCATGAGTTATACGGGTTGGTGGATTTTGTGAGATGGTTTTTTTTTTGGTATTCCTATTAGATTGGATAATCGATCAACTGAGTAACGAACATTGTCAGGTATCTTAAACAAAAAACCGGGATCTACAACTTTACGTGCTCTTCGAGATTCTCCGAGACCTACTAGAACATCTTGACCGGAAACAAAATAATGTTTATACAATTACAACCCACCCCAAACCCAAAATCAAAACGATTTTCAATACACAACATATTTTAATATTAAATTCCTTGAATTTTTAATGTCTTTTATATAGTTTTAATTCAGTAATATACCTATACATCCCTGTAACAGGAGGGACTTTGGTTTGGAATCATAACGATTTTTTATATTTAACACAACAAAATTTTAATATCGAATTCCTTCACATTTTAATTTCATTAATATAATTTTAATTCAGTAATAAATAATTATGTACATCCCTAAAACAGGAAGGACTTTGGGTTGAAACTCCAAATATGATCATAACTCTACACCTGGCTACGATAAATCCGCTATTAAGCTCCACACAGTAAATCAGCTGCCCTACATTATTAAAACCTCGCAAACAGTTTTATTTTTAGCACTTACTCGAAATTAAAAATCGTCAGCAATAAAAGGGCACTTAACAGGATTATTTTAACAGTATTTTAAATTAAACCACCGGATTTAAACATAAAACTCAAATGTATTTTATAGATATACATATGTAAATAGATAGGTATAACAATTTCAAAAGTAAAAGCGTGTTTTGATGAAAAAAGTACTTGTTCTTTGCGAACTAGTAGCTCTATTTAAAAATAAAAAGCCACCGTAATTACATACAAATAAAAATTATACATAATTTTATCGCGAAGTGTAAGATTGAGTATTGCTTGAACTATTGGTTAATTATTTTTAACCAACTTCCAAAAAAGGAAGAGGTTCTCAGTTCGATTGTATTTTTTTTTATGTATGTTACCTCAGAATTTTTGACTCGATGGGCCGATTTCAATTTTTTTTTTTTTTTTTTTATCGAAAGGTATTGCGTGACATGTGGTCTCATTTAAATTTGATTGAGATTTCACAAGTATTTTTAGTAAGTAATCAAGTAATGTTCCTAAAAGGGCACTCCTAAGTAAATACTTGACTATTTTTTCGTCGAACTACGTTATATATATTATATCACACAACTTTTAATTGGGCGTACCGATTTTGATGATTGTTACTTTAATCGTGAGCTAATAAAGCTTGTGCATGTAGTTTGTTGTATTTACTTGAGTATACTTTCGTGTACCTATGTTGAAGTCAGTTTTTTTAGTTTGCGAGCAAACACATTAATTTTTGGGATTTTTGAGTTTGTAATACTTTATGGAAAATTCTTAGTTAATTCATTCACAAAAATATTAAGAAAATTTGGCAGAATATAACAAAACCTTACAAAATTTTAAATTCACTTGTTTGACAGTTTGCAATACTGGAGTATGTCGAGCTAGCCTCTCGTAATTGGATATCTGTTTGAATAAGCATATGAATTGTCCGAGCCGAGATAGCTTATGGATGGGACGACGTATTTTAGATTAGCATTTGAAGCAGTTGAATCGAAAAGGCTCAGTGGACAGATGAATGTGAAGCCATCCATGAAAGCTAACAGCCCAAGAGCTAAACTAATCTTTAAAAGGTGATCTCATAAAAGAATAAAACTACTTGGATGATTCTATGAAAACTATGAAACATTTACATCCATTAAACTCAATGAAGCAACATAGAAAATTAAATCCAAATACTTCACAGTACATGCATGTAACAATAGGATGATTTGCATTCTGATTCAGGGTAGCTGAATCATTCCAGCCTTAGCTTATTCGATTATGATCATTAATTTCAAATAAAGACCCTCATCAGAGACGCATTAGAAGCCTGTTTGTTCGGCATATGCTCCGCGGAACATCACCAAGTTTTGAATCGATTCTAAGTTTATAACTTGTATAAGGCTGAGGTTTCACTGATTATTTAGAGATATATTTGTCAATTATATCGGATTGTGCACATTTTTGGTCTCAATATACTTTGTGTTATATTTAAAGAACTACCATTTCTTCTAATTACTGGGTCAAACTTTAGCAATTAAACAATCGCTAACTATTACTTAATAATTAAATCTCTTGTATCACAAAATTACGTGTCTCTAGTCTTAACAAAATTCTCGATCATGCACGGTAAAGTCTCGTTCTTTTATACCTAATCTTCTATATAATAAAAATGCATTCATTTTTAGGGTTCCGTACCCAAAGGGTAAAAACGGGACCCTATTACTAAGACTTCGCTGTCCGTCCGTCCGTCCGTCCGTCCGTCTGTCACCAGGCTGTATCTCAAGAACGGCGATAGCTAGACAGTTGAAATTTTCACAAATTATGTATTTCTGTTGCCACTATAACAACAAATACTAAAAACAAAATAAAATAAAAATTTAAGGGGGGCGATAATTTTTTATTACTCTAAAACGCCATCTATCAGAAATTAGGAAAACTTCGTCAATAGACATAGTTTATCGTCATAGTCATAGTTTTCTAATAGCATCATAAATGGCGTCACAATTAAATAAATATTTTACAGAATAAATAATTTACAGAAAATTTACTTATATTTAGTTTAGTCAATGGTACGGAACCCTTCGTGCGCGAGTCCGACTCGCACTTGGCCGATTTTTTGTTATGCTAAGCGCATAACTGGAGAATGGCTCGACCAATTCGGCTAAATATTTTTTTGTATGTTCCTTAAATCCCATGGAAGGTTTTTATAATAAAATAAAAAAAAACAAAAAAAAAACATAGACAGAACGAAGTCTGTCTGGGCAGCTAGTATATATTATAATATACATAAATAAATTATAAACGCTAGCCTCCAAAACAAACAAGCTTGTCATGAAATTAAAAGTGATATGACTTTCTTTTGATACTTCTTTGTCACTTTCTACGAAGATCGATATTATTTAGATAATATAATCTTCACACAGCCCTAAACAAAGTCAGGGAGTTTTTGTTTTGCCAGTGACTAACATTTTTCAACCAAAATATTTTTCTTCAGTCAACACTTATTTTACCTTTCGTCTTTCTATAAAATATGCATAATGAGCATGTATGCATAATAGCTTCAGATATTTTTTACGATTTTCTTGTAAATATAAATTTGTTGTCAGTAAATTTACATTAAATCAAATTCCAGACAAGCATTTCGTAGATAATAAATTAATATTACTATTATAAATTATTACGTTCGAAGGAAATAACAATCGAGAATTTTCCAAATTGAAATATAATGAATAAATCAATTTGGATAATCAAACAATAATTGAACGGAGGGGAGATTGAGCAAATAAAAGAAATAGTAGCCCCATTTAATAGCCAAGTTAAGTAGAAATTATTTCCTTGATTTCATTTTCATGTAATATTATCTCACCAGTATTGAATATATTGAAATAAGGAAACAACAATTGAATAAAACGAAATTTATACGTTAAAACGTAAAAGGCAAAGTTGAGCAAAAACTATGCTATAAGTTTTTATAATTAAATTCAAGAGAGTACTAAATCTATTGCAGCAATTGCAAGTTAGAACTGACCAGAAGCAGCTAATAATGGACAACTACTACTTTTTTTTTATGTAACTAGATCGGCAAACAAGCGTACGGCTCACCTGATGGTAAGACCGTAGCCTAAAGACGCCTGCAACACCAGAAGCATCGCAAGCGCGTTGCCGACCCTATCCCCATAACGCCCCTAGGAGCTCTGGTCACCTTACTCACCAACAGGAACACAACACTGCTTGAAAACAGTATTATTTAGCTGTGGTCTTCTCTAAGGTCGAGGTACTACCCCAGTCGGGCTGCTCCATATTTTGAGCAGGAAATTTCCTGCTGTGCCCTACCTCAGTTAAACTTACTTAACTTATCCCCAATAATGTAGCCTTTGGCGATAGTTACGAAACAAGAAGATGTACAACAAGCGACCAGGAAACGATCAATTGTTACGTAATAATTATGTGAATATCCTAACCGAACAGCGTGGTTTTACGCACTTTAATAGCCACTGCTCCGTATCAAATAAATAAATAAAATTGGAGTGTCTGTTTGTAATATTAAAATAAAGGCTTTTTAGTAGGTAAATTCATAATGTATGTGAGCAAAGTACATATACCAAAATAACAATTATTTTATAATTTTTGTCTGTCTGTCTATCTGTTTGTTTGTTTGTTTCGATTAATCTCTGAAACGGCTGACCGATTTTGACGGGACTTTATATGGCAGATAGCTGATGTAACTATATACATATAAAGCAGGCTCATATATAGCTCACATATAGCGGGATATTTTATGGCCTAACTTACAACCAAATCAGTGTAACTGCTAAGTTTCATCATACACGTGTCACACAGAAATGTATACAACAAAACAAATCTATATATATAAAAGAGATTTCCACCCATTGACTCATCACGATATCTCTGGAACCATAGACTTGAAATTTAGTAGGAATATTACTTTTGCCGTGTAGAGGTCAGTTAAGAACGGATTTTACGATATTCCACCCACAAGAAGAGGTTGCGGGGGTTAATAACATATATGGTAACAGCAACGTTTGCGGAGTCAGCTAGTATTAAATATACGGAATTTGGCATTGTACGATTTTGTTATATATGAAATAAAAGGAATCATCCGAATGAAAAACTATTCTCTTTTATTGCAGCTGAATAATAATATTTTAAAACAGCATCCTGAACTGAAACTTCGCAAATTACATCGGATTATGAAACAGTGATTAACAACATTGCGGCTAGAGAATGGGATGATATTTACCTATTTTCATTTTATTTCATTTCAAGCGCAACATGAGTTATGTATGCAATTGTACTTTATATTAATACATAATCTTGTATATTTTAATTTAAAATCAGACGTGACCTAGTTAATGGAAAATGGAATTTTAAATAAAGTACTATGTTTTCAAGTGTTTATGAATTCTGAGATGTTTTTCTTATTTAAACTAGAGCAGTCAAAACAACAAATAAGAAGAAATCACTAAAGTTTTACATAAATTAATCTATACTAATATTATATGGCTGAAGAGTTTGTTTGTTTGTTGCTAATGCACTAAACGTGCAAAGCATAGGTACTTATGTTATGCATGCTTGCATTGTCTGAACTATTTGGTAGAGAAAAAACATGTTGACCTATAAGAAATTCTTTATAATGATTACATTATTAAGTGAGAAATTGAAATATTTGAATTCAATTCCGAAGCACATGAATCTCACTCTAAAGCCAAGACTAAAGTTATAGGATCGTAAGGTTTCTTAGACAAATAATAAATATCAATAACATGGAGTTCGGGATTGCTTTCATCTATACTAATATTATAAAGAGGTAAAGTTTATAACTTTGTTTGTATATACGGGGTAATCTTCGCAAATACTGATCCGATCATGAAAATTCTTTCGCTAACAGAAAGCTACACTATTCAGGAGTGACAAGATAAAAGGAAAAAGATAAAAATATATAAAGATTTTAAATCAGCAGGATTTGAACGTTCGCCCTCTGACGTGCCGTGTCAACAATTCAATCTAATCAAGCATTATTATTTGCCTTAGAAATTAATTGGTGATTTTAAAACATTTATATTTATCTGATTTGCTGAAAATAGTGAGAGTGTATTGGAACATATCAAATTTCACCGTACCCTTCTTAAGTGAAATGGATTATAACGCCCAACGAAGTGGGCACGGGTCGGCTAGTGTAAAATAAAGTAAGAAGAAATGATTTGTCGTTGGGGAAACGCCAACAAGCTTTCTGTGCGTCGGACTAGGCTTTTCAATTGATTTAATAAAAGTTCAACTATTAACAAAGTTATTTAGTAATTCACTTCTTTATTCTTCTTCTTATATTATTTTCAAAATATATTAAAATCTAGCTCCAACGAAAAAGCAAGTTTAATTGAATCCGTTATTTATTTCTCAGTGAAATGGCGCTAAAAATGCTAGTAGAGTATCACAATTCTCAATAGCGATTATCTGGGTAAAAGTGCACTAATCCTCTCGACACAAGTCTATGCTATATAGAGTGACAACAGTAAACGCCCGTCTTTTGACTGAAACTACATACAGAATAATATTATCGACATTCAAACTTTTATTTTTAAAATTTCAACTATTATTACTAGCTGAAAATAGTCACAATTTTATATACGACGCAAATTGCCAACGATACCCAAAAACCGTGTTCCATTAGTTTATTTTATATAAAATACATAAGTATATTTTTTATTAATGTAGACCGTAAAAGAAAGTCAACAAATACTTTTCGTTAGATAGCCTATAAAATAATGTTATTGGTTATAAAATTTCATGCCCAAGGTCACATAGGGGTCGTCAAGTAAAAATAAAGTCATCTTGATGTACATATAGAAATCTCAAGATATATACATATATATTTATATTATTGCAGTATATTTTCTTCATTACTAAGTGAAAGACCGCCCTAAGCTTGAGAGGTTAGTTAGAACTGGGTAGTTTGTTCTGAGAAAACAAGCTGCCTCCTCAAACAGTCCTTTTTCGTTTGTTTAGTACTCTTCAAAGGATTAAGATTTTCAGTAGTTATCTGTCACGAATGAAGGCTCAATTGATACTAATGCAAGATTACGAGTATACCTCGCGCGTTATAACGTGGCACGACTGAAGTTCGCGCAGAAGGCTGCGCAGTAACATTTTTTAAGGGACCGGGGGGAAGGCGATTTTGGCATGAGACGCATGCGGGGAGGCTAGGGATTGACCATATGTAAACACAATCGACCGTTTAATCAACCGAATTGCGCAATCGATTAGTTTTATTTAGGATTTATTGATTTTTGTTTATATAAGATATTAAACGTATTAGATTTACAAATTAGTTAATTTTGTCGTTAATAAACGAGATTTCGACATTAATTTAAAAAAAAAACTACAAAAATCAAATTTTCTCAGTTGAAAGACACGATTTACTTGAATATCAGTTATCTATTAACGACTACACTATTTGAGAAAATTTAAAACCTCCTTTTAAAATTAAAAATAAATATATTTTTATGACTTAATTTTAATCGATTTCAATAAAAATCGATTAAACAACACCTTATTGCACATCCCTTTTTGCTTACTTCATACAGCTTCGTGTTTTTTCGGAAATGCTCGGATACGGTAATCTGTCTCAGTCACACGTTAGTATTCGTGCCACTATCTCTGTCTTGAGCACTATCGGCTACAAAAGTTTTCGTTTCTAATGTTGTTAATTTTTATTATTAGTATTAGTAATTAGTGTTATAGTATTCAGTTTGTTTTATTTAGCTTTAATTGTTTTATCTAGTGTTAGTATTAATTTTGTTTTATTTAGTGTTAGTATTAAGTGTGTTTTGATTTTGGGATTTTCCCCCTCAGCGACAGTGATTAAATAATAATTAATAATAAGCGTAAATATGTGTTAAATAATAATAAGTGGTAATGTATATAAAAAGTATTAAGTGTAAATATTATTTATTGTGTTGTTTGTGATAAAAATCTAGCTGCCACTATCGAAAGGTAAGGTATTGAAATTGAATTTTTAATATAAAAGTTATTTTTGCAGCATCTTAAAGTGTTATGATGTTTATTTTATTGGTCACTGTATTAGGGAAATTTTATTCGTACATTGATTTTTAATAAAAATAAAAATTGGTAATGACAGTTTTTTTTCGTGAGTGTACATGCGCAAAAGTTCGCAGAGCCTATGTTCAGACGTGCCAAGTTATTTCGCGGGTACTGTATATTGTTGTAATATAAATCTATTCATAATATAATTTGACATTAGGAATCCGAATAAATGTATTTAGGATTCTTTAGGTGACGGCATATTTGTAAGGTGATTAGCCAAATTGTCTAACTGCAGAGCAAAGGTATCGAAAAGATCCATTACATTTCCATTTTCATTGGTTTTTGCTGGATTTTAGTACTTCACCCGAAAGGTTTCATGTAGTTTCATTGTGCTATTTCTTTTAAACACTAAAATTAGAGGGATTTAATGATGATATTCAGTTAAACTAATTCAATTTCGCAACTGTGAAGGTATTGAAAATTAAAAAAAAAATAACGTTTCTAATTTTTAAGTGTCACAACTTATTTTCGTAAAGGTATATTGTGAAGACAACTTTCTAAGATGTACTAAGTATCTTTTATCGACGTTCCCGAGGGATAACCCACTGTGGAGGCCTAAGGGATAATTTATATCAATTACTTGAGCTGGATAAGGTGTTTGTAAACAATGACGCTTTTAAGTTGATTAATATATTAAATCATAATTAAAGCTTGGTGGAAATATATTAATTCAATTTTTATTTGCTTGTTTTTATTATTTTTATTTTGGGTATGAGCATACAAAGCCAGACTTAAAAGCTCGTTACATCCGGACACATGTACGCACACACAAATAGACACATACACACACACAAGTCGTGTAGATATAAATATAATATAATCTGTATGAATTAAAAATGTCACTAAAGTAAAGACAATAATTGTAAGTATAATACAAACGTGTGTGCACGTTTAATATATGTGAGAAAAAAATATTATTGGGACCTTTATCATCGCAAATAGCACCCAAAACAATGATTGTCAAAATTTTTGTCTGTTTGTCTGTGCGTTTGTGCCCTTTGTGCACGCTAATCTCAGAAATGGCTTATCCGATTTAGATGTGGTTTTTACATTTATATTGTGGCAAGCTTATCTTAATACATGGTGTTTGTTTCATGTCAATCGGTTCATAAATAAAAAAGTTATGCCAATTTAAAGAATCACGTTGAATATGTAAAGTCACTATTCAACGCGGACGAAGTCGCGAGCACAGCTAGTCTCTATATATATATAAATGAATCGCTGAATGTGTTGCTAAGCGCAAATCTCGAGACCGGCTGAACCGATTTCGTTAATTCTTTTTTTATAATATTCCTTAAAGTACGAGGATGGTTCTTACGGAGAGAAAAATTTAAAAAATTTCCCTGAAAAAGTCTAAAAACAACACTTTTTTATATTCCCATACAAAAGATTCGTAATAATACTTAAAAGTCAATTTGAGCCATACCATAAAGTTCAAGTGTTAATGGAGGGGTTCCGAGAAGGATAAGTATTTAAAAATAAATAAATAAAGAATCGATTGTTAGGCGGTACGAAGTTCGCCGGGTCAGCTAGTCATATATAATTATAATCGAACTGACAGGCAGCGTTGCATTGCAGCATTCGTCATCTGTACACCGGAACGCTCGACATTCACTAGATTACATATGAGGATTTTTTTAAAACTTGATCTCTAATACTTAAAATATTTCTAATACTAAAACTTAAACTAATATTTAAAATAGTTCACGCTAACACATCATGGCTATTAAAGTTTTAAAATATCATTTTCAATTTTCAGATTATTTGAAGAAAACGAAGAGCTTCTTCACTTGTTCGAGAAGTTTCGCGAGCTTCGTTCAAAGGAAGCCTTCGTTAGTTCCGCAGAGCTGGCTGAACATGCTACTAAGGTCATGCATACCCTGGACGAAGGGATCAAGGGCCTCGCTGACATGGACTCGTTCTTCGCCTACGTGAGACACGTGGGCGGTACGCATCGGCAAGTTCCAGGGTTCAAGGCGGAAAACTTCTTGGTAAGATAGTCTTTAACAGTCAAATATGATTTTATGACACATTAGAAGCATTTGATCAAATTATTCAGTGACTTCGTTTATTAAGGCAAAACTTTTAGCAAATAATTTTCATGTAATATATCGAAGGTTTGCAAAAAGGTTTATGCATTTTGATCACTGATTTTGACTAACTTAAAATAAGTAATAAGGTAATGCGAAAATACCAAAAACATAACGGCATAACCCAAAGTAACAAAAAAGTTTGCTTGACCAAATTCAAACAAGCGATTGCTCAAATAAGCACTATTAGATATTTAATTGTAATTGAAAAAAATTCTTAAATGAAATAAAATTATGAATATATTGAGTATTAGATATGTATTAATATTAACAACGCAATAGCTTAACTTTTTTTTGTTTTGTTTAATTAATGATTATTTAATTTAATTTAATTGGTTGACATTGTTCATTATTGGCTTCACTAAAGTATTGACATGAATTTTTATTTAATCGGCTAATTATTATATATACATGTATTTTGATTTAAATTTCCTAATGTTTTATTGTTTTACTATGTTTATTTCTGTTTTTCTGTGTTTTTTCATGAATTATTTTGTAAACGGCTATTTGATTTTATGGACTTTGTCTGAAATAAACTTATTATTATTATTATTATTATTATTAACAACTAACATAAACTATTCAAAACAGTAAATTATGTCTTTAAAAGACTATATAGGGGTTATGGCGCAACGGTCACAGCACTGGTTTGTGGCTGTTGCGCTGGCAGTTGCGCGTTCGATACCCGCACATGGCAAACATTTGTATTGACCATACAGATGTTTACCGTGGTCTGGGAGTTTGTGCTTGTATATTGTGTGTGTTTCCGGACCCCGACACGGGAGAAAATCTTAGTCTGGGCCGTTGAGTGTGAGGCGTTAATAAAAAAATTATATTAAGTTCTTGGATCCTTTTAGTTTCCGATAGTTTAAGGTTTAAGCCTTCTAATCAATGTTTCAGAAAATCGAACAACCTTTCCTAGAAGCAGCGAAGACAACCCTTGGCGACAGATATACACCCAACATCGAGAATATATACAAGATCACCATCCGATTCATATTAGAGAACCTCGTGAAGGGCTACGAAGAGGCTGGCGAGGAGAATGGAACTACAGAAACTTGATACATATTTTATTTAAAATATATGAAATAGCGCTCATAAATCACTATCTAAAATTATAAATTAAAATAAAACTTGCAACATTGTTGATATAATAATTGATATTTTGATATACCTAGTATTAAATATTAGTATACATATTTTAGACGATTTTTTTTTATATTTTAGTATTTAAAAAAATTATACAACGTTATAGCTTCGCCACATACTCGTAATATTGGCGAAGTTATTTGTGTCTAATTGACACAGCTAAAAGCTATATAATGAAGAATTAAATTAAGGCAGCTTATTATGTGTGCTTATTTGGCAGCTTATTGGTAGCTTATGTAGCAAAGAATTACCAACGAATTTGACTAAGAAAATTATTTGTGATGTAAGATGTAATTTTTAAAGTAAAACTTCTTTACGCACGCTTGACTTGGGGAGTAAATAACGTTGTGAATACGTGACGAAAGCGTTACGAAAAGTGTGATCAGGTGAGGCGAACGGAGCAAGATAGAGAGGTGCGAGTACACGTTTTCTTTCTCTCGTTTTCTCATAGTCAGTTACGTTTCGTATATCTAAGACACAGTGCAGGCCTATTGCTAAAGAAGTTTTAATTCAGTGGTGTGGTCAGCACACTCTTTTTTTTTAATTGTCACATTTTTTCTTAATACATATTAAGTAGTCTTACCTCCTGAAATAAAAAGTAAAATCAATCAATTATTTATTTTAAAAGATTTGTAATAATTTTGCCAATATTATATCTTTTACTAGTGTATGTAATTGTGCCATTATTCTATCGCCTTTAATATATTTAATTAATTAAATCATTAACTTGTTAATTGGTCTGTACAAAAAAAAAGTGTAAAAATGTTATTTGATCTTTTTCTTTTTTTCTTTTCTTAATAATATTTCAATATTTTTTCTACGTATTAATGTTGTTTAAAATTAAGTTAGTAATAATTATTGAAAGATCTATATAAACATTGTTTTATTATTATTTATATTTAGTCTATTAAATTTTTTTTATGTAGTGTTGTTTTATTATTTTACCCTTCTAGTGATTTGATTTTAAATAATTTTTGAAGTTATTTATCTTTATAATTATTGTGATTTGTGACTCGATGAAGCGAAAATCAAAATAACAGAAATAAAGAAACATACATTACGGCGCGTTCACATAGAACGTCCGTTTTCCAGGATCCTTTTTAACGGATCCGTCGCTACAGGAGGTAATATTCACACAGAATTTACAGGACGTCAACGAAAACGAAACGGGTCAGTATTTCCTTTGTGTGGGATTTTTTACTGGATCCGGAATACTGTCATGTGTGTGAACTGGCTTATACAACAACATACGCTAATAACATAGTATATACGTTTAAACGGACCTGTAGAACGGAAGTTCTATGACTCTATGTGCTGTGTGGTTACGGCACTAAAGAATGTAGCCACCCCCTCTCTTCCCGTGGGTGTCGTAAGAGGCGACTAAGGGATAACGCAGTTCCACTACCACCTTGGAACTTAATAATTGTGTTTGCTCGCAAACGAAAAAAAAACGACTTCAATTACATCGACAAGTAATACAACGTAATAAGACGAAAAAATAGTCAAGTAAATACGCGCTATTAAAGATTACTCAAAAAGTTGTAATCAGTTTTCGATCTAATTTTAAAAAGACTACAAGACAAGTATTAGCTTTTGATTAAAGTAAGAATCATCGAAATCGGTACACCGAATAAAAAGTTATGCGGTATAATATAACGTAGGTCGACGAAATAGTAGTCACGTAAATACGCATTATTAGATATAACTCTAAAAGTACTTGTCAGATCTCAATTAAATTTAAATGGGACCACATGACACGCAACACCTTTCAATTAAAACAAAATTGATCGAAATCGGTCCACCCAGTCAAAAGTTCTGAGCTAACATACATAAAAAAAAGAAAAAAAAAACATACGTGTCGAATTGAGAACCTCCTCCTTTTTTGAAAGTCGGTTAAAAAGCCGACGGATGGCGGGATAACCATCCATGCTGGCTTTGAAATACACAGGCCAAAGACGGGCAGCGGCGTCTTCGGTGCGACAAAGCCAGCCCTGCGGTCACCAACCCGCCTGCCCAGCGTGGTGACTATGGGCAAAACACATGAGTTCGCGTCATAATCTCGGGCGCGAACTTGTGGAGGCCTATGTCCAACAGTGGACTGTGATAGGCTGTAGTGGTGGTGGGGGGTTCTATGTGAACGCGCCCTTACTGCTCAAAGCACGTAAGCGACATGTTTTACATAGCGCTTACGACTTTTTTCACGAGACCGTGATCATTAAATTGAAATTAATTTGATGTCAAGTATTGAAGATAAATTGACCCTTAAATTAACTAAATAAGGTTTTACGTCAATTGTAATCATCGGTCATTCTCCAATTCGGCGTTATTTGCCTAATTACCGTGACGTTTTTTATTTTTCACTGATTCGACTTAAACACATTAAAATATGAAACAAATCAAAGATACTAATTCAATAATTAATGAGGCATGTAACAATTATTTGTAGTTTTCTAGATAATGAGACTTAAAGTTTTTATGAGCACGGTAATTAGAATTTTTTTATATTTAATGTAACGGTAATTAGAAAATAATATAAAGTCTATGTAAAATATGATATATGATAACAACACACATTAATAACTCGTTCACATATAATTATAATTAAAGCGAAAGAATTAACGATGTCCCTCATAATCATAACCTACCAATAGTGAAAAAAGACATTTTATCATTGCTATAATTTAATAAAAATTAGAACAGTTTCAATGAATTTCTTGTTATCTCTTCTATTGACGTAACGAGAAGAGTATCACGTGCACGCATGTTAGCTACTGTAGACATAGAGAGATAATACGAGTAAAGGGGTAGATAAAATTTTGTTTTGGCGCGCATGTTAGGACTACTGAGCAACGATACTATTTGCAGTTCTTTTTATCGTTGCTCCTACGCCATCTGCTGAGCTTTTGCCATGACCACTCTCTGTATAGTTCCAGGCAACCCCTCTTAGATTAGGAAAGTGCCACTGAAGGTAAGAGATGATAGATATAAAACATTTTTTTATTTCGATATTGGCCAGTCGAAGAATCTGATATAATATGGATGACATTTACATGAGGAGCTTCATTTTCAATGAAATTTAAGACAGGTATACAATGACCTTCTATAAGGTCATTGCACGTATGAGATGACTCCATACTGCAACTGCGTCATGTCTATGAGTGAAGGACTCAAAGTGCAAGACAGGAATGACGACCCAAAATGGTCGCATCTTGGAAAATGTCCAGTTGCTGATTTTATAAGAGTGAGTGAGTTTATCAGTGTGTGTGTGTGTGTGAGTAATTTTATAAGTATGTGTGAGTTTTCTTCCGGTTTTTTGGTGACATTTCGCAGATAGGTCGTATTTTTTATCTCTTTTACTTTTATTCAGTCAGTCAGACAGTTCAGCCTATTGCAGTCCACTACTTGGTCATAGGCCTCCCCATGTTCGCACCAGACATCCTGAATTTCCACAATCCTCATCTCCAGCCTACACCGGCAATCTTACGTAGATCGTCGGTCTAACGTGCCGGAGGACGTCCCACACTGCGTTTGCCAAGACGCGGTCTCCCCTGCAGGATCCGTCTGCTCCAACGGCCATCGGTCCTGCGACACAGATGACCAGCCCACTGCCACTTCAACTTGCTTATTCTGTGGGCTATGTCGGTTACTTTTGTCTCTCAAGGATAGTCTCGTTTCTAATTCTAACTTTGAGAGAAACCCCAAGCAAAGCCCGTTCCATTGCACGTTGAGCGACTTTAAGCTTGTGGACTACTCCCTTCGTCAGTGTACAACTGTCCATGTCTCGGCTCCGTATGTCAACACAGGCAGGACGCATTGCTCGAAGGCTTTTGTCTTCAAGCATTGCGGATTTTCTTTTATTGTACATCTTATCTTATACTATTAAACGAGCAATTCTTGTATATATATATATATATATATTTTCTGAATCTCGGAATCGGCTCCAACGATTTTCGTGAAATTTAGTATGCAGGGGATTTCGGGGGCGAAAAATTGATCTAGCTATGATTCATTTAAAAAAAATTCGTTTTATCCCTGTTTTTCAGGCAATTAAAAAATAGCATTAGAATACGAAGCTAAATTTCACAATTGATATCATAGTTCAAATAGCTCAGGTAGAAAATTGACCGGTACCGAATCGAGAGGTCCCGAGTTCAAATCCCACACCTCCAGATCAATCGTTTTTTTATCCTTTTTTTTTCTATTTGCACTCGTGATTTTTTATTTAAATAACGAGTTCATATTTTTTATTATTATGTCGGTAAGATAGAAAAATATTATTCATATTTTATCAATTATAATAGATAACCTATTTAGTAATACACTAGCCGACCCGCGCCCACTTCGTTGGGCGTTAATTATCTTTGTGATGCAATTATATTGTGTAGCTCTTAGTACTGTTTTATTAGGTTCATTGTTTAGAATTTGACTTATAAAATCGTAATAATATTGTGTATTTATTATTTTAAATCACAGAACCAAATAACATACTTTATAAATAAAATGTTGCTCCAACGCCATCTATCAAAAAGCGAAAAAACTTCGTCGTCGATTGACGTTGGTTAACTGAAATAAGAGTAAATAAAATAAGTAGACTAATAAATAGCGATAGATGGCGATCATTTCTTTGTCATTTTGATAATATATTTTAATATTTTTCTTTTTTACTGAATTTTTTGTACAATTACATTAAAATACAGCCTATGTCACTCCTGAATAGTGTAGCTTTTTGTTAGTGAAAGAATTTTCATGATAGGATCAGTATTTGCGAAGATTATCCCCGATATACAAACAAAGTTATAAACTTTTCCTCTTTATAATATTAGTATAGATTAGTATAGATATTGAAATTTACGATAAAAATGAACTTCCGATCACTGCGGTCAAAATTTTCTCTTGATGAGAAAATTAAAATAAATTCTCGAAGAATTACATGTAGACCAATAACGGTAAAGAAAACAAATTGTTTTAGGGATATAGTAGCGCACAAAATATGTAAAGTAAATAATTATGATGGCGCAAGATCCAGATGTAATCTATAATTTAGTTTTCAAATTAATCTTAGAGGATATAACATTTTTAAAATTAAAACTGTAGATATAAATGTAAATTGTACATTTAGTGAATGGGCCTCTGAAGGTATTTGTAAGAGTAGAAATAGGTTTTACGACCTGTACCTACCTACAGTAAGAAGCAATGGATTCAGGAGACTAGATTTTTGGCTTACGTAAAACAATATTCTAAAACTTTTAAAAGCTGTTTGTATGGCTGCTAAATCAAAATATATCAAAGATTACCTAATAGTATCTGTGGGAAACGTAATAAGCAAACTATAGATACCAATATAATATAATAATCAAACAACAGCAGCTCATCTGATGACAAGTTGGCATACGCCTTTGAAGCCTTTTTCGATAAAATACCCATTGACTTCTTTTCGACTGAATTCATCTTCAACTAATTCTACCCAACTTCTTAAAAATAACGTTAGCAAATGTAATGTTCATTTTTCATTCTCGCGGGTTGATTCTTTAGATATTTTAAAAGCGTTTAAGTCATAATTAAAAAAAATTGCGTGCGTACAAAGTACGAAGTGAAACTTCTTTGGCAGACTAATTTAAAAAAAAAACTAATTGACAAAAAAAAAACAAAAAGCCAACATCACGCGGAGTTCCCAGGCGGTCACTCATCCAAGTACTGACCGTGCCCGACGTTGCTTAACTTCGGTGATCGGACGAGATCCGGTGTATTTAACGTGACGCGTTTGATCCGTCAAAATTTTACCTTTCATGCGCTTAAGAGAAGTTTCACTTCAAAAACAATGCACTATGATCTGTGGAGCATTTCATTAAATTAATTAGTACTATCATTGATTACCTCGCTCCGTACTTATCTTTAACACTTAACAATGCTATTAAGGTGGGTTCTTTTTCAGATTTGGTTAAATATAGTAAAGTTTAACCAATTTTAACCGACTTAAACCGAAAGGAAGAGGTTCTCAATTGGATTGTATTTTTTTATGTATGTTACTTCAGAACTTTTGACTGGGTGGACCGATTTTGTTAAATTTTTTCTTTAATCGAAAGGTGGTGTATGTCATTTGGTCCCATTTAAATTTATTTGAGATCTAACAAGTACTATATATAGGGTTATATCTATTAATGCATTTTTACTTGACTATTTTTTCGTCGACTTACGTTGTATTATACCGCATAACTTTTTACTGGGTGTACCGATTTTGATGATTTTTAATTTAGTCGAAAGCTGATGCTTACCATGTTGTCAAATTTAAATTTCATCGAGATCTGATAACAAATTTTTGTGAAATCTTTGATAACGCGTATTTACTTGACTACTTTTTCGTCTACCTCAGTTGTCTTGTCGATGTAATTGAAGTCGGTTTTTTTTTCGTTTGCAAGCAAAGACAATTATTAAAAAGGCACATCGTAGTGATCCCAGTAATTGTAGACCCTTTTCAACCCTACCGTGCTTAAGTAAAACTTTTGAAAAAAATATACTAAATCAACTTCTTTTCCATTTTAAAGTTAATGGAATTTTTCATAGTGAACAATGTGGTTTCACTAGAGCTCTCTCAGTGCTCTTTGGTCCTATTTGAATAAAGTTTTTTTTGATTTTAATTCATATTTGAATATGATTTCCAAAAAACATGATTTACTAAAAATACCGAGCAAAGCTCGGTCACCCAGGTACTTTCTTTTAATAAAAGGTTGTTTTGATTGCTGTGTTACGTCCGCCTGACGGCGGGGTAACAATAAAAAAACACAATTAAAAGTTACAATGTATATTGTAAAAATTAATTAATAAAAAAAAATCACAATTACAATATAAAAAAAAAATAATAATCAATTAATTGACTCTCAGGGAGTAGGTCCTAAGCAACAGGAAATTTTCTTTTGGCACTTTGTACAATTAACCGACGTGCACTGGGGACTTATCTTATTCCGGTCCGATCCGGTGACGCGTGGCACGGTTACGGCTGTCCGATGCCGTCGGAAACTCGGAATGTGTAGCGGGTCCCGGTGACCTTGTAGAAGGACCCTCAGCTGTAGACAGTGGCCGCTGACGCCGCCTTACGGTGGAGCGCAAGGTCGGACTTCGTCCCGTTGGATGATGTGCAGGCGTCGGTAGTGAACCCGCAGGGTGCAATACGGAGATTTCGTCAACCCGCAGGATGAAATGTAGGGTTAGCCCGCAGGTGAAGTGTTGTAATCAACCCGTAGGGTGAACTGGAGATGTCGACAACCCGCAGGGTGAACTGGAGATGTCGGCAACCCGCAGGGTGAACCCCCAGTTTCCAAGGGGGTTTACAACAAGGCACGTAAAATTTCACTTCACAGAAAATAAACACAAACTTTTTCTTAAATACTTTAACTAGTTATTAACTGCGGCGTCGACCGAAAATAATTTCGTACGGCAGAAATGCTTTATATATAATCGTTATGAATTTGCTATCCGTCGCGGGGAAAAGGGGCTTGCCCACACCCAATTCTAGAACTTTCGTATTGACCAATCAGGAGAGTTCTAACAAAGCATTGCTACTCAACTCCAGGGACAACTAAGTGTACGGTCGCGTGGAGAAATGAAATTCCCTGTCCACTCATCATTCTATTGTAAATAAATTGCAACAATCGTAAGGCTAAACTAACCGAAATGAATCTACTAAGCGATTGTATTTTTATCTTTAACTAATACACACCAAAAGGAGAAAATTACATTTTATAAGTGATTATACGGACCATCGACCTAAAGGTTGAAATAGCATGGTATTAACAGTATTCGTGAACTAGTGGTCTGCAAGAATATGACGATGAAACGAAATCGTAACACGACCCATTATTTGACTACCCCTGGACCACAGGGCCAAAACGACGTAGGGGCTACTAGCCGCGGGGGGGGGGGAAGGACGATGTACAATGTTCTCGAAAGAATATCGCTTCTGCCGTGCAACCATTACCATAAATGGTAATGAAATTGGACTCAGTGCTGACACTAGTTAACGCGCGCGGACTCCGTTTGCTAATAACAAATCAACCGTTCGATTTGTTTGTATGTAAAAGTGATGTTTTAATTAAGAAAAATGGTTTTAATTAAATTTTAAGATATTTTCGGTTCTAATAAAAATATAATTATAATTTAATAAGTATTATACTTGTTACAACGTAACAATACCCCCTCTCCCAGAGAAAGGATTTTACGTAGTAAAATCCGCTGCGGTAAACGCCAAACAAAGATTAAACCGCCCAGCCACTGTCTCACATTCATACTTCCCTTACAAATACCAAACACGCAACCTAGCATACGACCTGTCAAATTGTTTGAGGAAATTCATAATCCACAGACTACCATACAAACTAGAGTACAACCCTATTAACGAATTGGACTCAAGAACAGCACTGCATGACAAAACAAAACGTCTAAGAGAAAGAATACTGCAACGTGAAACAATAATACGAATCGGCCCTAATTAATACGCTTGTCTTTGATGAATTTGTTACAGTCACGACCCGCTGTAACGAGAAAATTTAGTGTAGGCTTATTTAGAGAGTCACTATCCGCTCTAATGAAAAAATTAGTGTAGGCTTATTTAAAGAGTCACTATCCGCTCTATACGCGCAGAACGCAAACAACAAAGCGCTTAAACCAGAAAATTAGTGTAGGCTTATTTAAAGAGTCACTATCCGCTCTAACAAGAAAATTAGTGTAGGCTTATTTAAAGAGTCACTACCCGCTCTATACGCGCAAAACGCAAAACAACAAAACAAAGACCCATACAAGAGGTCGCAACGCGCCATAAATGCGCAAAAACAACATAAAAAAAATAATAAAAAAAACAAACTCCCAACTAAACGTCAATATTCGTGTAGGCTTAATTAAATTCATCAAAGACAACGCATACAGAGACCGACCGCAATTTTTTAATTTACAATTATAGACAATGTAAAGAGAAAAGAAAACAAAAAAATTTTAAACTAATATTCTGAAGCATTACATATCAAAGAAAACAAGAATCGAACCGTTACGGTGACAACTATTATAAAAATACGAAGAATTGATTGAAACAAAACTAATAAAACGAAACGATATGATGAGCGTGTCTAGACTTTAGCAAAATTTAATTTAATTAAAAAAACATTAATAAATTTTCATTTGGAGGTTTTTCTATTCTTTTTAAACGGACTTTAATATGTATAATTAAAGCGCGAGTACATTCTAAAATATTTAAGTCAGCTAACAATTTGCTAAAAATTACGTTAATTTCCTTGATGTCATAGTACGAGTTAAAAATTGCTTCCGCAGGGTATTCCGAAAACATTTTATTTATTTGTAACCTAAAGAACTCAACCCTATCCTTAAGTCCTAAACCGCGTATGGCTATCTCATACGTGATCTCTGGTTCTATTAAATGTAAACATTTAATGGTATAGTCCATTTATAAGCAGAGTTAACGAAAGAAAAAAAAAAAAATTTTACTAAGTTCAAATTAAAAAAAAAAAATTGTTTTAAATTATTAACGCCTAAATTAAAGTTGAAATCGCCTAAATTGCTTTGGGACAGCTATATAAAAGTTAAGTTAAAAAAAAAAACAATAAATTTAAATGAAGTGAAATATTTTAAAATAATACGCAACGAAATGTGACACGATAGTGGGCAATGTTAAAAAAAAAATATTAAGAAACGATGTAAAATAATGTACGTAACCGCTATTATCTTTTCCAGAGTATACTAAAATAAAATTACAAAACAATAAAAATAAATGCAATAAATGCACCTACAAAAAAATAAAAGCAATAAATGCACACAAAAAAAATTAATGCAAAAATGCACCAATAAAAATGAAATAAACCTCTGAAAAGAAATATTAATTACGCACAAACACAAATGCAAAATACAAAAGTTAAAAAAAAAAACAAAATGTAAATGCACAAAATTTTAGAATGCAATGTTGGTATAAAAAAAATAAATTCCACACAAAAATGTTATAGAATAAAAAAAAAAATCGATTATGCCCACTGTGAAGTCCACGCGTATGCTTCGGTAATCTAAGATAATATTCGATTACCAGAAGTTAAGATCGCTGCCCGTTCCTCTTAAGGAGAAACGAATGCGTATGTTGTGGGTAATCTGAGATGGTATTCGATTACCCGGCGGAACCAGAAGTCAAAGATCGGCTACCCGTCCCTCTTAAGGAGAAACGAGCGGTGGTACTGCCCCGTTCAGCCTCGTCCGCAAAAGACCTACCACCGTTGCAAAAGAAATACCGACACCACAAAAGTACCAAAAGAGAAAAAAAAAATCCTGTGCTTTGCCTTTTAAACTGGGCGCCACTTGTTACGTCCGCCTGACGGCGGGGTAACAATAAAAAAACACAATTAAAAGTTACAATGTATATTGTAAAAATTAATTAATAAAAAAAATCACAATTACAATATAAAAAAAAAATAATAATCAATTAATTGACTCTCAGGGAGTAGGTCCTAAGCAACAGGAAATTTTCTTTTGGCACTTTGTACAATTAACCGACGTGCACTGGGGACTTATCTTATTCCGGTCCGATCCGGTGACGCGTGGCACGGTTACGGCTGTCCGATGCCGTCGGAAACTCGGAATGTGTAGCGGGTCCCGGTGACCTTGTAGAAGGACCCTCAGCTGTAGACAGTGGCCGCTGACGCCGCCTTACGGTGGAGCGCAAGGTCGGACTTCGTCCCGTTGGATGATGTGCAGGCGTCGGTAGTGAACCCGCAGGGTGCAATACGGAGATTTCGTCAACCCGCAGGATGAAATGTAGGGTTAGCCCGCAGGTGAAGTGTTGTAATCAACCCGTAGGGTGAACTGGAGATGTCGACAACCCGCAGGGTGAACTGGAGATGTCGGCAACCCGCAGGGTGAACCCCCAGTTTCCAAGGGGGTTTACAACAAGGCACGTAAAATTTCACTTCACAGAAAATAAACACAAACTTTTTCTTAAATACTTTAACTAGTTATTAACTGCGGCGTCGACCGAAAATAATTTCGTACGGCAGAAATGCTTTATATATAATCGTTATGAATTTGCTATCCGTCGCGGGGAAAAGGGGCTTGCCCACACCCAATTCTAGAACTTTCGTATTGACCAATCAGGAGAGTTCTAACAAAGCATTGCTACTCAACTCCAGGGACAACTAAGTGTACGGTCGCGTGGAGAAATGAAATTCCCTGTCCACTCATCATTCTATTGTAAATAAATTGCAACAATCGTAAGGCTAAACTAACCGAAATGAATCTACTAAGCGATTGTATTTTTATCTTTAACTAATACACACCAAAAGGAGAAAATTACATTTTATAAGTGATTATACGGACCATCGACCTAAAGGTTGAAATAGCATGGTATTAACAGTATTCGTGAACTAGTGGTCTGCAAGAATATGACGATGAAACGAAATCGTAACACGACCCATTATTTGACTACCCCTGGACCACAGGGCCAAAACGACGTAGGGGCTACTAGCCGCGGGGGGGGGGGAAGGACGATGTACAATGTTCTCGAAAGAATATCGCTTCTGCCGTGCAACCATTACCATAAATGGTAATGAAATTGGACTCAGTGCTGACACTAGTTAACGCGCGCGGACTCCGTTTGCTAATAACAAATCAACCGTTCGATTTGTTTGTATGTAAAAGTGATGTTTTAATTAAGAAAAATGGTTTTAATTAAATTTTAAGATATTTCCGGTTCTAATAAAAATATAATTATAATTTAATAAGTATTATACTTGTTACAACGTAACAGCTGATACAAAAAGGGTCATTTTTAATTCGTTGTCGGCGTTGTAGAGCGGCAAGCCTGCTCTTTTCTTTAACTTCCTCTTTGGTCTTTTTGGGTTTACCCGTCCTATAAATTAAATAATTTGATGAATGGTCAGCATATAATATAGACAGATTTACGGACAATGATAATAATAATGTACGAAAACCGCGGGAAAACTTTCCATTGGTACGACATTGCGGTTCCAGTTAGTAAACAAGTATTATTTTTTCATACAACGGTAATTATAAACATATGGTAATTAGTATACGGTAATTAGAAAACGATAGATTTTCTTAAAAATGTCGAAAACCGACATAGTTTGCAAATACTAGCTTATTACAACGTACGGAGGCCAAAGTACTGTCTTCATTTACATGACCAACTTGGATCTATCTTAAAAATCAAGTATTAAACTAAGAACAACGGTAATTAGAAAAGTTTTTAACCAAGGCTACGGTAATTATATACTCACGTGCTTCATTGGAGGTACACTAACCTTAGAGACATTCAGATGCTGATGGGCCTCGGCACACACTGAGGAGACGCGACGCGTACGGTAGTGATGGTCCAAATACTTTTATTTAGGCATGTGCACCCGAGAACAGCAAATGTTACGGGAATTATAACTTTCCATTGGACATGCGATTACTTCATGATAATTATTTGTAGACTGGTTCTATTGAGTCGATATTTTGTTGTACGATACAATACACGTTACTTAATTTCATATAAAACGTTGAATGAATCAAAGTAAATCTTTACGTTATAAAAATTACAAGCAATTTTTAAGATTAAGTTGGTATGCGGACACGCCACGGTAATTGGAGAACAGAGATTCTTTGAACATAAGTTAAATTAATTTAGTCTTAATTACTTAAAACAGAAGCCAATATTTTTTTTACAACTAGATACGGATGCTTTCTAATATATATAAAAAAATTTATGATTGAATATGATAATATTACGGATTATACAAGCCCGGACACGAAAAATTTGCTGATCGGAGAATGGCCGTCATACTTAACTTTGTTGTGTTTGCTTGCAAATGAAAAAAATACCGACATAAATTACATTAACCAGTTATACAACGTAGATAGACGACGAAATAGTCAAGTAAATACGCATTATTAGAGATAACTAATAGTAGATTGCCAAGGGCTGTAAGGCATCAATTGCAGCCCGAGATATTCATATAGTTCGAGGGTGCAATTGATGCTTACACCCGAGATAACTATTCTGCTTTACATCTCGATTGTGAGGTAAGTAGAAAAAAACCGGCATTACAAGAATAAAACATTTTATTTGTTGAAATTTATAGTGAAATGAGAACAATTTTCAAATTGAGCTTCGTCGTTCGATATTTAAAATTGATGACTATTATACTCACACATCATCATCATCATTCATTGGGCTGAATGCATGATGATGTCTATTCCCAGTATGATGTTTAGATGTACGCGAGCTTTTTGAAAGGAAGAAGTGTTTTTTTTTTAATTACTTACCGCCCTAGGGCGTTTCTAGCTACATTATTACCCTAGAGCGCTAATAAGTCACCTACAAGCCCCATTTGCAGGTAATAAGAACCTACTTACCGAACATGAGAGATGTAAAAAAGTTTTTGTCACATCTCGATTAAATTTAAATGGGACTACACAACAAGCACTAACTTTCGACTAAAAATAGAATCTGTCTATTATACCTATAACTAAATCCAAATATATCTGTCTATTTTTAAACTCCAAGCTATTTCCTTTATTTATGTACTTGATAAATTCGATTCCGAACACTGTGTTTACCCGCTGGGAACGTATCAAAACATGTCTAAAACATGAAACATGTCTTATTCTTATGAAAGATTTACGGAACGACGTGAAATATGTCAGATGAGGGATTTTTAAAGGCTATCCAATTTGGATTGAATATTGTTTTTGGTAAAACGCATGGGTTGCATTTACTATTTAATATCAAAAAGAGCCTATAATTATTTATCTACTACGTTAATCTTTCAAGTTTGATATCACTGATGATGGAGATTCGCTTAGCCATGAATAATATGGATTTCTATCAAAACAAGAATAAAGACAGCTTAGCGGCCATCCATTAATCACGTCTTACGAATGTCACGATTTTTGGACCCCTTCACCATCCTTCATGTCACAGATGGTCACATTTATGAGACGGGTGGGGTCCGATCTAGTGTGACGTCACATATTTTTCAATTTTCACCTATAAAATGTTATTTATTAAATTAAAACATCAGTTTCGACATTATTTTTAACCGACTTCCAAAAAAGGAGGAGGTTCTCAATTCGATTGTATTTTTTTAATGTATTTTAGATCAGAATGGATGGATGAATTTTGATTCAATTGAAAGGTGTTGTGTGTCATCTATCTGGTCCCATTTAAATTTATTTGAGATCTGACAAGTACTTTTAGAGTTATATCTAATAATGCGTATTTACTTGACTATTTAGTCGTCGACGTACCTTGTATTATACCGTATAACTTTTCACTGGGTAAACCGATTTTGATAATTATTGTTTTAAATAAAAGTTATTGTCTGTAGTGTGTTTTTTATAAAATTTGATCTACTTCTGATAACTACTTTTTGAGTAATCTTTGATAACGCGTATTTACTTGAGTATTTTTTCGTGTTTGCGAGCAAACACAATTATTATTTACATTTAATTAAGAATTATATATATATATAATTCTTTTATATAATTATATATTATATAATACTTTGATACTTTTTAGCGATCGTCACTCATAGTAGGGAATATATCCCCCAACCCGTAGTGGAGCAGCGTGGTGGATTAAGCACCGATGCTTCTCCTACATGAAGAAAGAGGCCTATGCCCAGCAGTGGGATTTTACAAGCTGAATTGTATGACGGGAACTATGGTGGCTCCATGAAGAAAGCTTATTAATTGACTACAAGTGTTCGCAGAAATTGTTCGAAAAGAATCATGAATAGGTATCTCTTAAATTACTATGAAACATATTGGTGTATTACGAGTATACTCTTCTCCATAGTAAATTTGAAAAGCATTATAATGAATACCACCTATTAATGTAGGTATACATGTTACGCTACAATTCATTTTAAGAAAAATTAGTTTGCCAAAGAAGTTTCACTTCTGATATGTGTAGGTACTTTGTACGCACGCAATTTTTTTTGAAGTTTCTTTTGGCGCGTTAGAGAAAAATGATGAGAGTAAATTTTTACAATGCGCGTGTGGATACGAACTAGTTCATGCATGCATGAATAGATGTCGCTAGTTTTCAGACAAGAAAGTAGTCTTTATCATTTCTAAGAGATGGCGTTGTGGACTTATTGTCTAATAATTATTAAGTGGTAGGTTTTTTGCGAAGAATTTTAATACTCTAGCTTGAAGTATAACTTCTTACGTGCGTACATAAGTACACACACACATTTTTTTACTACTATAATCTCTCTATATATAAAAATGAATCGCTGAATGTGTTGCTAAGCGCAAATCTGGAGAGCGGCTAAACCGATTTTGCTAATTCTTTTAGTATAATATTCCTTGAAGTACGAGGATGGTTAATACGGAGAGAAAATTTTAAAAAATTACCTGAAAAAAGTCTAAAAACAACACTTTTCTATATTCCCATACAAAAGATTCGTAAGAATACTTTAAAGTCAATTTGAACTTTAATGCCATACCATAAAGTTTAAGTGTTAGCGGAGGGGTCCCGGGAAGGATTAGTATTAAAACACTATTCAAAAATTAAAGAATCGACTGTTAGGCGGTACGAAGTTCGCCGGGTTAGCTAGTATAAAATAAATCTTCGTAAGAAATAGAAAATATACCTAAATTTAGAACAACGTTTAAAGTATAAATAAATCACAAACTGTCCATACAAAATGTAAACAAAACGCCGACCATACGCGACTAGTAGTTTAAGTAAGCTCACGAAATATTTACATATTGTCCTTACTACGGAACAAAAAATATTTCATCCATGTCAGGTTGGTTGTATCAAGACACGAACACTGAACTATCGATTAAGCTAAATATAGCGTTGTGAAACAGGGAGAGTAGAATTTTTAAATCAACGCGATGTAGCATAAAAACGTAACGATGTTCTCTCCGAAGTTAAGATATTTAATTTAAAATTTATCTATTTTTCGTATACAAATTGTATATTTTGGTTGTTCTTTTTTTTATATATCTACAAAACACACACGGTCGTCTGTTCCTAAAGTAAGCAACTTAATGCTTGTGTTATAGGTAACAGCCAGTTGTCACCACAGCGTCTACGCAATACATTAAGAGAAGATATTATATGTTGAAGACATATGATGTAACTAGCTGTTAGAAATAGCCTGCCTTCCTCAATAAATGGGCTATCTAACACTGAAAGAATTTTTAAAATCGGACCAGTAGTTTCTGAGAAAGCGCGTTCAAACAAACAAACTCTTCAGCTTTATAATATTAGTATAGATTAGATATTATAATACTTTGCCTAGAAGCAAATTAATACTGTTTTCTATTAGTTTCTTTCCTATGATATGACATACATTCTATATTTATTACGTTAGCTAGTAAATAATAATAATAACTAAATAAAATAAGCGTAATGTGTTTCATTTTAGACAAAAATAACAATTTAAAAATCGTATATCAACTAAAGATCAAAAAAAAATTCGTAAATATATTTAAAACTAATTATCAGTTACAATTACGTTGAAAAAAAAGTGAAAAACACCATAAGCCAAAAAATTATTTAGTGTGACCTATTTTTAAACAAAAAAGGTGGAAGTTCTGAATTCAACTACTTTTATGTGTTACCTCTTAACTTTTTGCTGGGCCTACCGTTTCTGATGATTCTTTTTTTAATCGAAAGCTAGTGAGGAGAACGTTTGGGGTCCTAATAATGATTATTAAATTGATTGTTTTTTCGAGTAGCTTAATTAAAACGTAAAATGAAGTCGGTTTTTGTCAGTTACGAGCGAATAAAATAATGTGTAAAAATTAAATAAAGCTTATTGTTAGTAAATCACATTAACCCCATTTAAAAGATTAATCACACCAGATATCGCAGTAGTCTCATTAACAAACATGTGTATAATATTATAAATTCACAACTAACTTTGTTCACTTCTAAGCTTAGCACCGTAAAGGGGATTACAGATAACCGTTAAGTGGGCCAGTGATTCTCGAACATTGGGAAACTATGCCACTTCAAGTACTTTTTTTTTTTTTTTTTTTTTTTATGTTACTAAGTCGACAAACAAGCGTACGGCTCACCTGATGGTAAGTGACTACCGTAGCCTATAGACGCCTGCAACACCAGAAGCGTCGCAAGCGCGTTGCCGACCCTATCCCCAATCCCCCCAGGAGCTCTGGTCACCTTACTCACCAACAGGAACACAATACTGCTTGAAAACAGTATTATTTAGCTGTGGTCTTCTTAAGGTCGAGGTACTTCCCCAGTCGGGCTGCTCCATATTTTGAGCAGGAAATTTCCTGCTGTGCCCTACCTCAGTTAAAACTTACGTACTTCTATACAAATGTAACAACTGAATAAAATTTCGAACTTAAAATTTAGAAACAATAATTGTACTTCATAAAGTAAAGATATGTAATTTTCTGATACTGTATCTTAGTAAAATAATTTTATTGGTGTAGACCACATCAGGAAATAGCTTCAATCTGTAATATCCTACTGCTGGGCACAGGCGTCTTTTCCTATATAGGAGAAGGATCAGAGCCTAATCCACCATGTTGCTCTAATGCAGGTTGGCAGATAATAAAAGGAAATACGAGTATTCTAATCTGTAACCAACACGCGGACCTGTACGCTTGTTTACCTTCCAGTTCCATGAAAAAACTGTAGATGGAATTATCTTTGCATATATACTTAAAATTTAGAGATTCTATATAAGCTTGTCTGACGATCGTTTTCTATAATGTATATTTTGCTAATTAAATTTTACCAAACAGTAATTTATGCTTATTTCAATAATATTTTAGGGCAGGGGTGTCAATTTTAATTTTGCAGAGGGCCATATTTTAAATTTAGAATGTGTAAGTGGGCCAGATTTAAATTTAAAAAAAAAATTTACTGAATTATTTTATTTATTCCAATCGAGTGAAATCATGATGCTTCTTTCTGTGACACATTGCGATCGCGGGCTATATCTTTGACATCCCTGTTTTAGGGTATACAGGGGTAACAAATAAAAAATATGATAATCTCTATAAGTGAAAAAAGATTGACAACCACTGGAGTATAGAAATCTCGGTCAATAAAGTTATTCCCGTGGTAAAGATTAACGGCGCATGAGGGGAGTTTTAATATTAGCTTAAACTCGAAACGAGGTCATCTCTCCCTACGATATTTAGTTCTTGATTACAATTTGCTGGTCCGGCCTGAATTGATTTTATGGGTATAACTTTATTTATACCTGAAAAACAACATACTTTGAGTGAATAAAAGATTGTTACCAATTTATTAAAATTTAACTGAAAACCTAATAGTGAGGCGTTTGCAGATTAACAGTTCATTTCAGTAATTGATTTTCAGTGACTTATTTAAAAAAAAATCAAGAACGTTGGAAACTTTTAACTGAGGTAGGGCACAGCAGAAAATTTCCTGCTCAAAATATGGAGCAGACCGACTGGGGTAGTGCCTCGACCTTACAGAAGACCACAGCTAAATAATACTGTTTTCAAGCAGTATTGTGTTCCTGTTGATGAGTAAGGTGACCAGAGCTCCTGGGGGGAACTGGGGATAGTGTCGGCAACGCGCTTGCGATGCTTCTGGTGTTGTAGACGTTTATAAGCTACCGTAATCGCTTACCATTAGGTGAGCCGTACGCTTGTTTGCCGACCGAGTTATATAAAGAAAAAGTCGAATTTTGATTGTTAACCATTTCCTTTTTTTTCCTAACTTAAATACAATCAATCAACCTCCTTTTGTCTCTCAGTCTAGGTTTTACTTTACTGTAACTGTAAAAGAAATACTGGCTTAAAGTCTTGAACCGACACTTACATTTGCAGCATAGGACAAACATGATTTATTTACTTCAAAAATATGTGACCTTTTTTTTTCAAGAAATTTACTTAAGTTCTTATAGTTTTATAAGTAAGTAATATATAGTAATTAAATGAATACTGTATTCAAATCTATGTAGGTACTAATAACAGCACTAAGAGCACCAATTTGGATACTTTTTTTTTTTGGTTCGTTTTATTTTCAGGACAAGGTTTTATAAAAGCAAATTAAAAAAAATCGATCTATTATGGAAATATAATAAGTTTGCTGGGTAACCATTATTTAAATAAATATGGCTGAATTATAAATGTAGGGTACTGCTAACTACTAAAAACGTATCAAATAACTTCGTATACGTAAAGATTACAGAGTAAATTTCCTATAGCCTTTCTATAACTTTTTCTTTATCCAGTAACGGTATAAAAAGTCTCCAAAGTCCGATAACAAAGTAATTTCCATATCAAATATATGGGAAAAGCTTTATGTGATTACTTATAGAAATAAAATCCACCTCCATATCCATAATATATTGTTCGCTATAAAAATAGATTGAAATTATAAAAATTGTACGTGCCTTACTAAGTGAAGATTACTTAAAAATATCAAATTAAATAACTAACTTATAAACAGATTTACAAGATACATATATCCGTCGGCTGTTACCTAATAAGTAATAACACAAGCATTAAGTTGCTTACTATAAGAACAGACAATATTATCTGTATGATAAAGATAAAAAAATAAACTAAACCAAAAACAAAAAAAAATGAGTAAGGAAAAAATATAAAAGGAAAGAAAATATAGGATCTCTATTTACGCATTGTTAATAATATATTAAACTAATTGCTTCCACCAGAGATGTTATAGATTTCCTTAAACGTAATCGAATATTTTATATCGGATATCCAATAATAATAATTCGAAATAATAATTGAATATCATGCTAAAGTTTCCTATAAATCCGGATAGGGGAGCGGGAAATACGTTATGACAGATTCTCGCCCAAACACGCTGTCTGCTGACAGCTACGAGTACTTGGTTCAGACATTTTATAACTTTATTACTAGCTGGGGTTATTTCTTTACTTGCAATATGTTGGCGTATTCTAAAATGTTATTTTTTGGTGATCGTTAACCGATCTCACTTATTATCACTGATAATTGCTTAAAATTATAATAAATAAATAATAAATATCTTATAACATACACACACGGTTGTCTGTTCGTATGGTAAGAAACTTAATGCTTGTGTTACAGGTAACAGCCGACTGTTATATCTATTTTTTGTTGATAAATATACATTGATATAATACATATAAGTATATAAATACACATATTACACCCAGACAGGCGGGAAACGAACCCGCAACCCGTGGAACAGAAAGCAGGGCCACTACAAACTGCGCCAACGGGCTAGTGCACTCTCGAAAATTAACTCTCTTATAGGCCTCTACGTAATAACTTCTTCTCTTTTGTGTAGTTAAATAATGCTTTTTATTTGTATATAGAACGCCAGTTTTTAAATGGTTTTGAATATATTTTTTAGATTATTTTATTAAATTTAAGAACTTTTGTCTTACACAGCCACGCCAGTGCCATTGTAACTTTAAAATAATCACTACACGTACAAAAAAAATCTAAATTATTAGCTAATTTATAAAAATCAAAAATCACTCTAGTAGATTTTGGGATTCGATAGAATATTAAAAGAAGAATCAATAATATACATAATATCTTACATTTTTATACTTATTTAATTAAAATTAAAATATATTTTACTAGCAAAATTTGAATCAAAATCTTCTTGAGTACGGTGATATTTCACTATAGTTTATTCCCACAATATCTCTTTATATTCTTTTACCCTATTAAAATTTTACTTTAAGTCCCATAATATTCAAAAGAGTTTGATGAATATTAAAAAAAATATAAGACCGTTAATCACGTCAGTGCTTCATATTAAAAATGGCGTTGTAAGTGAGTTTTATGAACGATAATTTCTTAGACGTGGAACACATCTGCGCAACTAAGTGAACCTGAATCGACCTAAATGGGATTGTCTATAAAATAATGACTACACCTGGGTGACTAAATGACAATGGATACTTTGCAGAATTTAACGCAAATGCGTTGTCGTGAGTAGACCACTTTTTTATACAACTAGGTCGACTAACACGCGTACGGATCACCTGATGGTAAGCGATTACCGTAGCTTATAGACGCCTACAACACCAGAGACATCGTAAGCGCGTTGCTGAATCTACGCCATATCCGCCTCAAGAGCTCTGGTCACTTTACTCACCACAGGAACACAAAACTGCTTGAAAGCAGTATTATTTAGCTGTGATCTTCTGTGACGTCGAGGTACTTCCACAGTCAGACTGCTCCAGATTTTGTAATTTACTTCTGTTCCCTATCTCGGTTAACACTTGGTTATAGTCAAAGTATTATAAAAAAATATATAAAGTAGCAGGAATGGAATTTTTTGAATATCTTAAAAGTATAAAAATAACTTCAGAACGTCTGCACTAAATTGGATAATACTTGTTTGTGTGTTCGTTATTGTAAGCACAGAGTTTGTAAAGCAAAAATTAAATAAAAAATTGGCATATTTAATAGATAAGATATGGCGGGACGAAGTTCGCAAGCTCAGCTAGTATTAAATAAAAAATACGAGTTTTCTCTCAATAAATTCTCTCCTGAATACGAAATAATAATTCTAAAATAATTTTGTACTTAAGTCTAAGTGAATTTCAACATGAGTTTTACTGTTCGAAGCTATGCTTAAAAATCAAAATCAAAGTATAATTTCATTACTTTTTATATTTTATAATATTATCGTAAAAATATAATCAATAAAATTAAACAGAATAGTAAGTGGAATTTTTTGCTTTAAAAACAGCCTTTCTCGCTTTAATCATTGTTGGAGAATTACACGTAAATGTATCAGAGCAATAATAATCTTCAAGACATTTCATCATAATATCCAATGAAGTACTTCCAGGAGTGTTGACTTTAACTACTTCTTTGTTTAGCAACTGTGGAATCAATTCCCCAAATAGCTTATCTTGGTATGTATCAAAGCAGACTAAATTTGGGCTAATCTGACCTAACCTTACACAAAGAGAATCCCTGTCACAATAAAATAAGCATATCTTACAGTATTCTGCTAGCGCCCGTATTATTTTCCAATCATGACGAGAATTGCCTGGATTTGTGACTGCTGGGAATGCGAATTGAGTCCTACATTCCATATTCATAAATGTACCTCCTGCTTCTGTGTAAGCGCTTCCTGGTAATACTATTGAGGCACATTCTGCTCCGCGATCACCTTGAAATCCAATGTAAATAACGGAGCAATCTGTCGGTGGATTCCATTTACAGAACACATCATCTGCACCTAATGATATTACTACTTTTGGGCAAGTAGATATCAAAGCGGCTAATCCCCCCGGCTTCCATCCAGCCTCTAAAGCTGCAGCAAAACTGGCTTCCTTCGTTATAAAATTAACAGCTCCCCAATTTTTGTCTATTTTAAGAGAACCAACCAATTTATACAACTCTTTCATAATACTAACTGCATTTGAAGATTGTAGTAGATCAATACCAACAAATATTAATGGTCGTTTAGCATCCTGTAAGCAATTTTTAGCGCAACATATATCTTTAATTGTTTCGCCGATGTAATTGACGTGATAATTGTATTCACATTTCGGACCAATCGCATATATATCACAATCATTAAACAAATACGCTTCTCGTATTCGGCTGTTTAATATAGGAGCTTCGAAACGTGGATTAGTACCTATTAGTAAAATTTTATCGGCTGTTGCCACATCCTTCATGTTAACGTTCAGAGAATAACCAGCTCTTATGTCGATATTTGTTTGAGAATATGACATACCGCGTTCGATGTATGTATTATCAGAACCGAGTATATTAAGTAAGTCTTTTGTAGCCACCAAAGTTTCTGCATTGCAATGTGGACCTGCTATTGCCATTATCTTATCTGGGCACGTGCATTTTATTACTTTAGCAGCCATTTTCAAAGCGCAATCCCATTCTATTGGGCATAGTCCACCTTCATTTCTATGCATTGGAGTCACAAGTCGTTGAAACTCGAGAGAATCTATTGCCCAGCGACCTTTATCAGAAAGCCATTCCTGATTAACTTCATCATTTTCACGCGGTAATATTCTTAAAACTCTGTCAAATCTATGATTAATGACTATATTAGTTCCAGTCGCATCTGTCACATCGATGGAATCAGTTTTTCTTAGCTCCCATGGTCTTGCCTTAAACATATACGGTTTAGATGTCAGTGCCCCAACAGGACATAAGTCAATTATATTTCCAGAGAGTTCTGATAGGAACATTCTGTCTACATAGGTCCCTACTAACATTTCATTGCCACGACCGGTCGACCCTAAAACATCTAATCCACATACTTGTGAAGCAAAGCGTATGCACCTTGTGCAATGAATACATCTTGTCATTTCAGTTCGAATTAAAGGCCCTAGATTTTTACTTTCCAATGCCCTTTTACCATCAAAATGTATATCCGTAAATCTTGTTCTATCGTTGCCGAATTTCATGGAAAGATCTTGCAAGTCACATTCACCTCCTTGATCGCATATAGGGCAGTCTAAGGGATGATCAGCTAACAAAAACTCCAGAACTCCCTCCTGAGCCCTCATAGTTGCTTCGGAGTTTGTTCGTACTTTCATATTTTTGGCAACTGGCATGGCACAAGCTATTTGCGGCTTCCACATACCTTCAATTTCTACAAGACACATCCTACAATTACCGGCTATTGACAGTCTATCATGATAACAGAATGTTGGTACAGCCACCTTTTCCCGGCGTAGTGCCTGAAGTATTGTGAAGTAGCTTGGCACTGAAACTGCCTTACCGTTTATAAAAATGTTTACTTCATTCGTCTGACTGCGTATCTGGTTCTTACAAAAGGTTTTATACTTCAACGATTTTATAAGCGATCTTAACATATTTTTACGTAATTTTTCTAAATTTTGTTTTGAAACTAACGTTTACTAGTTTAGTGGCAAATGCCATAATGACACATTTTGAATGTTTTTGAAGTGTAAAAAGTTTATATATGAAATGGGTTGTATTCAACCTTTATGTGTTTATTGAGCGAATATTTTATGAAAAGTAAACAAAGAGTACCCTACCTGTACCTACCTATGACACACTAAAACAAAAACAGTGCAACGAAATTTTTAGCCGAAGTAAAAATTTGTTGAATCATAAAATAAATAAAATAATAAACAATCAACAAACATTTTTACAAATTTTACAACCGGGATACAAATTGTTTTAACGAAGAGGATTGTTTTAATTTAAAACCCGTTACATCAGCGTGTGTATTTGACAACCTATCTGCCTACGGCTGTTCTGTTCTGAATCGCATTCCGATCACAACGTCTGACAATTATAGAATTAACTGCGTAAAATCTGTAATTTGCTCAATTTTAAATAAAATAAAAAACTAATTAGAAATGTTACTTTATAAAATTATTTATCAAAGGACTGTTCTTTTGCCAGTCTTATAAATGTTTTGGTCTTTGGTATATCTTTTCTGCTATGAAGTAAAAAGTTTTGAGTCTATTTCATCATGCTGCTCCTTCGGTTCCGTTTGGTAATGTGGATTTCTTTACACGTTTAGTAATCTATACTAATATTATAAAGCTGAAAGGTTTGTTTGTTTGTTGGTTAGGCTCGCTTATTTCAGAAACTACTGGTTCAAATTGAAAAATAATTTTTGTGATGGATAGCCTATTTGCTGAGGAACAGGAAGGCTATAGGCATTTTTTTTTTCGAATTAACACGTGTGTCAGCTTGGTGGATTAAGCTCTGGTCCTTCGGCTACATGGGGAAAGAGGCATTTGCCCAGCTGTGGGATGTTACAGGCTGAAGCTTAGCGTACTCGTATTCGCCATTTATTGTATAATATACATTTATCTACTGGGCTTCTTAATATCGATTATAAGGTATAAAACGATAAAAAGGTACTTCCTATTTACGTACCGTGGATTGCAAAACCAATATAACTGAAATTAAAACATTCGTTACAGCTCTTTCTGTTAGCAAATGGAATTCAAACTACTGTTAACTTAGTTTTGTAGTTCAAAGAAAAATTAATTTGTCCTAGATAACAGTTTTAGACTAAAGTGTCAAGAATTGTTAAATATTTCTTTTTACCTGCAATAAAGGAAACGAAACCGTGGAGCAGGACAGCGACAGATATAATTTCCCCGTGACGTGAATAAGTACAGACATTTTTATTAAATTTACATTTACGTGTACCAATTTGTAGTGTCTCAATACTAAGAGCGTTCATCTCACAGTTAACTCGACATTCAGTCCTACTATTTTTCTATATTTATATCCACTATATGGTTTTATTTTCAAGAATCTGTATATTATCTACACTAGCTTCTGAGCGCGACTTCGTCGGCGTGGACTCCGCTCCTATTGGTCTTAGCGTGATGACATATAGCCTATAGCCTTCCTCGATAAATGGGCTATCTAACACTGAAAGAATTTTTCAAATCGGCCCAGTAGTTCCAGAGATTACCGCGTTCAAACAAACAAACAAACAAACAAACAAACAAACAAACAAACAAACAAACAACTAAACAAACAAACTCTTCAGCTTTATATATTAGTATAGATTACTGCACATTTTTAGCTGCTGTAACATTAGTTGTCACTATCACAGGTTGGCTGGAAGTGATCTCTTCTAGAGATCCATCGCCACTAGTTTATATTTGCATTATAATAAAGAATATAAAAAAAATTGTCCGGTTGAAAAATAACAATTCCTTGCAATTGTTTAAGCAATTTCGGTTTAAAAAATATGGCCCCGGGTTGCCCCCTTTCAACATGCATTTACATAGGTAATATATCATCGGTATGGCAATTTGAAGAGGATTGCATTAAAAATTGAGGTGGAATAGTTTTCGGAACTCACTACAAATTGTTTATCTATATATTTAGAAAATTAAATAAGTTTTATATTACAAAATTTACGACGAATTGTAATAAAAACATCTAGACAAATACAAGGATAAAGAAAAATAGGTATAGTATTTCGTATAAAAAATTCTATAAGGTATTTATCAAAGAAAACAATGGTACCGCTTACCCCTGTCGGATATAATAATTTAATATTCCCGGCATGTACCCTTTACAGGGACAGGGGAACGATTTAACACCTAAAACAATATTATGTTAAATGGATTCCATCACAATGCCAGCGATCTTATCCCCTACGTTTTGGTCTTAGCTTATGTATGGGATTTCCTTTTCTCTCACCTCTCTTCTTGTAAAACTTTACATCTAATATTATTCCACTAACAAAAACTGTAATAACCTTTAACAAATTCTACTGATCGGCACAGACTTAATGTAAGACATTGGTGAGGCTTAGAGTCACGACAATCTACTTCGCTGCGGATTAGAAAATACTTATTTAAGCAGAGCACAGCAGGATATATCCTGCTCAAAATCAGGAGCAGACCGACTGGAAAAGTACCTCAACCTTACGAAATACTTACGAATCACAGCTAACTGAGGTAGAGCTAGAGCACAGCAGGAAATTTCCTGCTCAAAATATGGAGCAGCCCGACTGGGGTAGTACCTCGACCTTACAGAAGATCACAGCTAAATAACACTGTTTTAAAGCAGTATTGTGTTCCTGTTGGTGAGTAAGGTGACCAGAGCTCCTGGGGGGATTGGGGATAGGGTCGGCAACGCGCTTGCGATGCTTCTGGTGTTGCAGGCGTCTATAGGCTACGGTCTTACCATCAGGTGAGCCGTACGCTTGTTTGCCAACCTTGAAGTTACATCAAAAAAAAAAAAAACTAATATTGCTCTCAAGTAGCGTTGTGTCAAGTACCTACTATTTACTAATCTGTGGTCGTGTTCCTGTGGAGTCGGGGCAATGGTTGGCAAACCGCTTGCAATGAATGCTTTTATTATTGAAAAAACGATTATGCGAGTAACTCTCTTTCTCACTTTCTATCTTCACTAACATATATCTCCCTCTCAACTTCTGTTCGCCTCGCGTGATCATACTTTTCGTAACACGGCAATCGTGCCTAAAGAAGTTTTACTTCAACAACGCAACGGTAACCGCTAAGGCGGACCCGTACGCTTGTTGCCACTATTGTAGAATATTAAAAAAAAGTCCCTTACCTATTATATACAAGAACTTTGGTCGTGATCTGGTATTTTTGATTTGATATTACGCAATAAATTAAATTTAGATAACCAATAAGATATTTATTTCATAGAAATAAGTCATCATTTACAAATAGGAATGATAAAAGAAATTGTTATCGTTGATCCCTCAAAGGGTCACCAATAAAGCTTAAAAACTTTTTCTATAGGGAGGTCCAGTTCTTGTCTGGCATTTATTTATTGTTTCGCTATTACTGCGTAGACAAATTGAGAGTATTTTTTATATAAAGTCTCTATTTATAGCATATAACATATATTTTTAAGTTATGTTTAGTAAACTTTGGGCTTTATTAGTAACAGATATATTATCGATGTAAATATTCTATAAAATAGTATGTTTACTATGAAATATTGTAGGCTATAAAACATCACGTTATGACTCAAACGAATGGAGCAGTAACTTTAATTATCAACCTTGTTAAAACAAACACTAAACTGTATTTAAAGTATGTTTCAATTTAAAGTATACTTTCTTAATTTTTAGCTGTTGTTATTTTATGCGGTATCAATTCCAAGGTAATGAAATTCAAAAGTGAAAACTCATTCCGTTTTAAAAGACGGAATTCGATAACCTAGATAAATTTACAATCCAATTGAAATATAAAGAAAAAAGAAAGAAAGAATTTTTTTTAAATATAACTAGGTCAGCAAACAAGCGTACGTATCACCTGATGGTAAGCGATTACCGTAGCTTATCTACAGACGTTTGCAACACCAGATGACCAGAACCATCGCAAGCGCGTTGCCGACCCTATCCCTAATTCCCCCCAGGAACTCTGGTCACCTTACTCACCAACAGGAATATAATAGCACTGCTTGAAAACAGTAGGTATTATTTAGCTGTTCTTCTGTAAGCTCGTGGTACTACCCCAGTCGGACTGCTCCATATTTTGAGCAGAAAATTTCCTGGTGTGCTCTGCCTCAGTTAAAACATGTTTTTCTTTCTTTCTTTCAATTTAAATATACAAGTAAGAAATATAAAGTACGTTAAAACATTATATACATTCATATAAATGAATATAGGGGAGACTGGGTACGATTGTGCCAGGGTACGGTAGTGACAGTCGTTATAACCGCGAAACTATAAGGAATGCGGGGAAGAGTGTAAGGGAAAAAAGAAGCGTAATGCATGTCTACACATGTTGCCCAGTATCGCGTTAGCCAGTGCACGACGTAAACAAAAGCAGGAGGCCACATTGCTTTGCAACAGCCAAAAGTAAGTTTTTTTGTTCAGATTCTTTTAATATTTACTTTTATTGGTATACAATACAGATATACTATAGCAAATATTTTTTTGTTGTCAATTGAATGTTAGTAGTTAATTACAACTGATTACTTTTTACGTAGATAATTTAGGTTACTCATGATCTTTTATTGTTTTCAGAAGTATGCGTTGGGTACGGTTGTGACAAATGTAGATGGGTACGGTTGTGACATATATATTCTTAATGTTTTTGCTTTTAGATGACCAGAAAACGCTTGCGGATGAAGTAAGACGTGGGACGTCTTTACGGAGAGCTGCGGAAATGCATAATATTAATCGCATATCGTTGTTACGATACATTCGTAAACATGATGAAGTCGGTGCGAATCACGATGTAAACAGCATCAGCATGTGATATGCAGCTCATAGCAAAGTATTTTCGAAGGAGCAAAAAGAGCTGTTATCAAAATACACGTACCACACGTTGCGCGGAAATATATTTTGGCCTTACTACAAGAGAGGTACGGAAACTGGCCTTTGAACTGATAAATAAATACATACAACATAAACCGACCTGCTACTTGGGATGAGAATGAGATGGCTGGTGAGGAATGGTTTCGTTAATGGCTGTACGCGTAGCTCAAGCTACAAGCCTTTCAAGAGCTACAAGTTTTAACAAAACGAATATTGAAGCTTTTTATAACAACTTGCAGACTATTTTTTACATACACCTATATGAGCCACAAAATATATATAATATTGATAAAACTGGTGTAAACTTTATGTAGAAGAAAAGTATTTTGTGTTATGTTAAACATTTCTAACAATAAAAGTCATTATAAACCATTTCTGTGAATGTTTATGTCTGTCACTACTGACCCCAGCCACTGTCACAAACGTCCTTGGGGTGAGGACGGTTGTGACATTTTCCTTTTTTTCTCAAATTTGATGCTATAAGTAATACAGCATAATTTGAGACAAAATTTCAGTATTTTTATGTGGACAAATGTATAAGCTACGGTTTAAGTAATTTTTGTCTCAACTAACTAGTAAATTAACAAAATTATTGGCGGTCAAACCGAAATTGTCACAACCGTACCCAGTCTACCCTACTTACGTTTCAAATATTTGAATAATATCTACAACAATATAATTAAACACAGCAAAAAAATCCAACAAGATTTGTGTTCAATAATAAAAATGCTCACGTCTTGTAAAAGAATTTACAGCATCCATTTGATAAATTTCGATAATTTTTTTTTGTGTTTGGGGCCCATGTTGATAGAATAATTATATTTCTAAATTATGGCTTATTTACACTAGCCTAGTTACTTGCTCGAGAAACAAAAAGTTTAGTAAGTAAAAAAGTGTTTGAGTGCATTAGTAATTTAAGTCGAGTTCATATTGTTATATTTTAGGACAAGTAGCGTTATACGTTGTGTTTATTTATTATTTTCACTGATCACCAACATTTTTTATTAGATATATCAACAGCTTACTATCTATTGTGATTTACTATAATTATGTAAATGCTTTTTTTTAATTATTACGGTAAACTATCTGACTTGGCAAACTTCGTAGCACCCTATGTTTTCTTTGGAGTTTACTCCTCAAAACGATACAAGTCCAACACAAAATAATGACGCTGAGTTCATCGACAATGGATCCCTGAATCTCGTATTGTTTATTAAAGAGTTTACTTCAAAAATAATTTGCCAATTTGATGCGGTCCTTCGGAAGTATTCTTTTTTATGTATACGTACTTAAGAACTTATGTATACAACTAGCGGCCCCTCGCGACTTCGTAAGCGTGGAGTTAGTTATTTCCAAATAATTTTTAATTATATTCGAATAAGCTAAATACCCAATAAAAGGAAGAAATAAAAGAAAGATAAAAACAACGTATTGTATACATAAGTGCTAAAGTACGTATACATAAAATACGTTACATGTTCTTAAAATAGTTTTAACGCACTGTATTGACTCGAGATAGTAAGTTAGTCGACTGGCAAGCTATTTTGTTACTAAATACTCGACGAACTAACTATCCTGATGCAAAGCAATATTTAAGGCCCTCATCAATCTCATCCAACTTGTAAGTCACTTTGCGCTGACATTGAAACTTTTTTCTGCAACAAAACTTCATTAATGACTTGACTGGTGTTCTGATTTAGGGCACCTGGACACTTTGTAACGTGTTGACGGCTAGAATGGTTTTTCAGTCTCCTGATTTAATGCAGGTGAATTTGTCACATGTGTTTGTCGTTTGTGTGAAAATACATATATGAATAAATATTACCTTCCAAACTCGGAGCTGAAGTCGAACGCACAACCCTGGACGGGAAATACGGGTCACTGCCAACTGTGCTAATGCATGGTACCATCATACAAACACATGCTCATCTTCTCTACTTAGAATTCAGCCTAATTCCTAAAATACATGGTACGTACTCATGGCTACATAGACTTATTAACGGCAAACAATCATAATTAAACACTGCAAAAAAATAGTAAACGACAATTCTGAGTATAAAAGATACTATAGAAATTACTTTTCACTGACTATTTCTAAAAATTCATACATTTATCCATATTTATATGCGCTGAAACGAACCTTAGGAAAACGTTGCTATGAAATAATCGGAATGTGGTGAAAATAAGTACAATATTTACAGACCAGTTTTCGCTAAATTCCTCGGACCAATTCAATGTTTATCCATATTTTTAGTAGCTGAAACCTGCCTAAAAAAGCGTTGTGGCGTAATAAACAAAATGTGGTGGAAATAAGCAAATGGATTAGAATCAGCTGCATTAAAGTTAGAACTTATACTGCTAAGCTAAGCTTAAGCTAGGCTTAGATAGAGGACACTTATGACTGATGACTAAGCACACTGAGTTGGACCGATATTGGAAAGGTAGCCGCAGTATTTTATACAAATTTGTGTTAACGATTACTCATGTTAATAAGATAGACAATTTGTGTAATGTAATAATAAGTATTATTATTATTATTATTATTATTATATATTCTGTACACCAAAAAACCCGCACTGGAGCAGCGTGGTGGATTAAGCTGTAATCCTTCTCTGACAAAGGGAAAGAGGCCTACGCCCAGCAGTGGGATATTACAGGCTGAAGCTGTAGCTGTCTACCAAAAGAAAGAGAAATAAATTACAAAATAAAAAGACCACAGGTAATTATATATGTGTAGGTACGAATGTGATCGTCGATCGATTACAATGACAATCATTATTTCGATAATGGTTTTTAAATCGATGGTAAGAACACCATTAATTCCTTGGTTCTTTGATTCATTGAGCAGCGATAATGGATAGCATTATTTTAATCAATATAAGTCCATAGTATTACAGTGGTAATACTACACTTATTACTTATTTAATTACTGTTTATCTTTATAATATTGTTGTTATAATCTGTACGAATTAAATATTTTTAACTAAAAAAAAACTAAATACCAAATTAAATTATCCTTTTACGCCCCACGACTTGGCAAAAGGCTCTCTCGCGTTGCTCCACTGCGTAATGGTGGAAAATGTCCCGAGATGTGATGTACGCGTAAAACTCTATCGAAAGTCTATGATAACAATCGGAACCGGACCTTTACGAGCTTCCCAAAGTACAGCAGGAAGGCCCAAAAGTACATACACCCACAACCAAACAAATATATTTGTACAAATAAAAGTATCTGTCCCTGGCGGGAATCGTGCCTACGACCGATGTTTGGGTAACTCCGACCACTAAATTACAACTGGAACCGTAATCAAATTACATAAAAATACTATTTCTTAAGTTTTCGTCCTTAATAGGCCTATTACATACGTCTAGACATTTGTCTAGTCTTAGACAATGAGACAGTGCCAAAAGCTTTTATCGGTCATGATAACAACGAACAAAATAAAGTTTTAGTGTTTAGATCGAAATCAAAACACCAGTACCAACAGGCTTAATAGATAAGCTTTGGAACAAACACCAATTTGAGGTAGACTCCATAACCGCCCGAATAAACGCATAAGCAAGACTATAAATTTACAGTAAATAATATCTAATAAGTAAGTATTCTACAAGATAAGGATAATGCGTACTGGATACTGAGTGTCCTAACACAGCATGAGGTTAGGAATCGAACTTTCTATATAAAAAAGGAAGAATTTTATATCTACTTATCAGAGCTTAGCAGAATGTATTCATTTTGCTAACTTCTATTAATAAAACTGCAAACAACTATTCTACTAAGTAAGTAGTAAAACAGTCGCTTGTCGCTTCAGCCTGTAGGTAATATCCCACTGCTGGGCATAGCTCTCTTTCCCCATGTAGGAGAAGGATATATAGCTTAATCCACCACGCTGCTCCAATGCGGGTTGGTGGATATATTACATAGGGAATACATCGGCAGTAGGGCCCCAAACCAGTGCTGTGACCGTTGCGCCAACGCGTTGTAGTACCTACAACAGTAGCAGTATCTAATACTTACACCTAAAATAAAAAAATATTTCCTTGTGCAGTATCTATACAAATGTGTAGGTTATAGGTAGGTTATGCATGCACCTTTTTATACCGTAAAACTTATTTGTTAATAATTATGTTACCCTCTTTATATTTGTTAAAACAATTATTTTGTTTCTCACTCACACACTTCAGGTTATCGCAGTCCACTGCTGGACATAGGGCTCCACAAGTTCGCGCCCGACATTATGACGCGAACTCATGTGTTTTGCCCATAGTCACCACGCTGGGTGACCGCAGGGCTAACTCTGTCGCACCGAAGACGCTTCTGCCCGTCTTCGGCCTGTGTATTTCAATGTCAGCAGTTGGATGGTTACCCCGCCATCGGTAGGCTCTTTAAGTTCCAAGGTGGTAATGGAACTGTGTTATCCCTTAGTCGCCTCTTACGACACCCACGGGAAAAGAAAGGATGGCTATATTCTTTATTGACGTAACCTGTTTATTTTGTTTAAATCTATACTAATATAATAAAGCTGAAGAGTTTGTTTGTTTGTTTGTTTGTTTGTTTGTTTGTTTGTTTGTTTGTTTGTTTGTTTGTTTGTTTGTTTGTTTATTTGTTTGTTTGTTTGAACGCGCTAATCTCAGGATCTACTGGACCGATTTGAAAAATTCTTTCAGTGATAGATAGCCCATTTATCGAGGAAGGCTATAGGCTATATATCATCACGCTAAGACCAATAGGAGCGTAGCGCCAATGAAGAATGTTTCAAAATCGGGGTTTTTTCCTTTTGAGAGCTTCCGCTGCGTAAACGGTTAAAGTTTCTACGGTCTTAAACGGTCTAAGTCCTATTCCACGGAGACGAAGTCGCGCGTACAAGCTAGGCTAAGTCAAGCAAGGCTATAGGCTATGTATCATCACGCTAAGACCAATAGGAGCGGAGTCCACGCCGACGAAGTCGCGCGCAGAAGCTAGTCTATACTAATATAATAAAGCTGAAGAGTTTATTTGTTTGTTTGTTTGAACGCGGTAATCTCAGGATCTACTGGTCCGATTTGAAAAATTCTTTCAGTGTTAGATAGCCTATTTATCGAGGAAGGCTATAGGCTATATATAATTACGCTAAGACTAATAGGAGCGGAGTCCACGCCGACGAAGTCGCGCGCAGAAGCTAATTAATTTTAAAATTATTGCAGCATAACTTTAAAGTTATTCTGCAATAATTTGAATTAATACGACTTTTTGGCTTTAGGGTTCCCAACCCAAAGGGTCCCTTTATTAGTTAAATTTCGCTGACCGTCGTTACAGAACTGGATCTTTACTGTAGGAAGTAGACCATTTAAGAGTATAACTACGATCCATGTAACAGTACCTATTTAACTTCGCATTGTAAAATTGTAGGTCTGTGGCTATAAATCTATCTTAAATAATAATTATCTAGTAAACTTACGACATATACAACACTAGCTTCTGCGCGCGACTTCGTCGGCGTGGACTCCGCTCCTATTGGTCTTAGCGTGATTGACACATAGCCTATAGCCTTCCTCGATAAATGGGCTATCTAACACTGAAAGAATTTTTCAAATCGGCCCAGTAGTTCCAGAGATTACCGCGTTCAAAGAAACAAACAAACAAACAAATAAACAACCAAACAAACAAACTCTTCAGCTTTATATATTAGTATAGATTTCATATATTTTGTGATTGCTCGCAAATAAGCAGACTTCATAGGCAGGTACACTGACCAGTACCTAATACAACGTAGGTAGACGAAAAAATAGTAAGTAAAGTAACCACGCATTACAACCCAACAACACACACCCAAACGCCCAGACCATTATATATGAACAAGGTATTATACCTATGTATGTAGTATACTTATTATTATTAATGACTAGCTGACCCGACGAACTTCGTAGCGCCTAACAGTTGATTCTTAAATTTTTTACTTTTTTAATACTTATCCTTCTCGGAACCCCTCCACTAACACTAAAACCTTATCAAAGTAAACCTTAACTTATTAAAGTTCAAATTGACTTTTAATTATTATTTCAAATATTTTGTATGGGAATATACAAAAGTGTTGTTTTTAGACTTTTTCAGGGAATTTTTAAAATTTTTCTCTCCGTAACAACCATCATCGTACTTCAAGGAATATTATAAAAAAAGAATTAGCAAAATCGGTTCAGCCGCTCTCGAGATTTGCGCTTAGCTGTTGCATTCAGCGATTCATTTTTATATAATTATAATTAGAGATATGGTCAACATCCTCGTTTTAGTATGTACCACGTGAAGCCTGTCATAATTGTAACGTAGGCATTCACTTCTTTTTGCATCATCAATTTATTTGATAAAAAGAAAGTATTAAAATTCATTCAACAAAGAAATTGAACATAATTTAGCTAATGTTCATTTCCATCCTTAAATGGAAGGAGCAAATAAAGTCGAGTTCTGGTTTCGCACCGCGTCGGCAACTTTTCCTATAAATTTTTCATAAAAGATTTCAGAGCCAATATAATGGGCTGTAATACAAATAAATGATCTTTTACTGTCACTTCGCTTTATTAATGAATGACAGACAAATTAAAGAAGAAAATATTTGCAAAAAGAGTGTTTCATAGATATGAAAATTTTATTTTCGTAATAATTGTGTTTTATATTTATACTAGCTTCTGCGCGCGACTTCGTCGGCGTGGACTCCGCTCCTATTGGTCTTAGCGTGATGAAACATAGCCTATAGCCTTCCTCAATAAATGGGCTATCTAACACTGAAAGAATTTTTCAAATCGGCCCAGTAGAACCAGAGATTACCGCGTTCAAACAAACAAACAAACAAACAAACAATCAAACAAACTCTTCAGCTTTATATATTAGTATAGATTGTATTGCAAACATAAAAAAATACGAATTGACCAAAAGCCAATTAAAATTTTCATTATTAAAGATAACTCAAAAAGTAGGTACCTACTCGTCAGATCTCGACCAGAATGGGAGCACATGACAAGGACCAGCTTTTGATTAAAAAAATTATCAAAATCGGTACATCCAGTAAAAAATTGAGGTAAGAGACATAAAAAATACAGCCGGATTAAGAACCCCATTCTTTTTTGAAGTTGGTCAAAAATAGTGAACTTAGAAGCAATGGAGTCACTGAGTCACAATCACAAATGCGTTGATGACTGGCAAGGAGTATGAGGTTAAAGATGGTAACAGGGGTTTTATTGGCCTACTGTGGGAATGTCACACTTCTCTTATTGACCCAGCCAAAATACAAGCTATGGTAAAATAATTTCAGCTAAAATATACTCCAAAAAAAATTAAATCAGAATTTAAATAAAAGTGATGACTAGTGTGTAGCTACCTTGACATTGTGTGTGGCTTTATTTAAATTTTTTTTTTCGTCATACAAATTAACTATGTACAACTCGATCAACTTAACTTGACACCTGACTCGACATGTGTCCCTCTTCCCGTTCCCCATACCTCACCCCGCCATCGCCCTTTCAGTAGCGTTAGCATACTCGTTAACGATACGAGCGTGATTTATTTGACTTTCGAGTTTTTGAATATTCTTTTGCTGTTTTTTGGTTGTTGTTTAAGAAGACAATTAATAATTTCCGTTGGAGGCGAAGAAAGTGATGAGTCGGAGAGCGAGTTTGAGGACGATAACGGCAGTGATACCAAGTCTGGGGTGGAACCTATGGACCTTAGCAGTAATGATTCTTTTTAATTTAATAATAATAATAAAAAAGATGTTCAAAATGTTATGATTTTTTTTTATTTACGAGTACATATAATATTTTAATTTTGTATGCTGTCGGTACCGTCATTCTGGCCAGGTGTCAAGTTAAGTTGACCGAGTAGTAGGTATTTAATATTTATGCAACTCCCGTTATAGGTACTTTTTTTTTTGTCTAGTTGCACCTTCTTTCAGCGACATGCATTACCTTTTGAGGAACTCAATCGTTTTCCCCTAGTTTTCCCTGAAAATCCTGAAATTACAAAAATGACGAGATAATTTCACAGACAAGCAAAAGATGTCGCTAAACAGTAAATTTTTTTAAATGTACCTATCTCCTTTTATTATAAAAACTTTTAAGCCGACCTACTAAGTAAACTTAATCAGTTCATTTTAATTATTATATTTTAATTTAAAATTAAAAAATGTTAGTTACATATTAAAAAAAACTATAATTAATTTCGTTCGTCATTCATTCTCGCATCTTGTAGATATCTGAATTAGGGCTTGGAATACCGGTAAAAATTCGGTACCGGTACTTTGTCTCGGCAGACGTATCGTTATTTATGGAGTACCGGTACTTTAAATACCGGTACTTTGGAGCCATTTTACCGTTAAATTTTTTACCGGTAAAAACTCGTTTAACGTTATTTTTACCGGTACCTATCCATACCGGTACCGTTAATTGCTACTGTTACCTTTATAGGTACCGGTAATTATTACGCTAATAGAATACTACCTACTTTTCTTTATTTTTGATCTAACAGCGTTATAATCTAATGTCACGCGCTGTAGCCGCTCTTATCAGCCCCCCCACGCAGCTTCGAGTTGAACATTTTTTCTTTGCACGGAGCGGCAACGTCGTAGAGGTACCGATAAAAATATCGTTAATCGTGACGTCAGAGGTACCGGTACCAGTATCGTTAAAATTCTATTTACCGTTAAAAATTACCGTTAAAAATCGTTTCCGGTACCGAATTACCTTTAAAACTTTTACCGGTAAAACAGGTATCGGATAAAATTAACGCTATTTACCGGTATTTTATAAAGGTAATTGGTACCGGTAGGCGGTAACAAGCCCTGATCTGAATGATCAATGAACTAGCCGCCCTTCGTTCCCGGTTCCCTTCGTTCAAATATTGACGTCAATGACGTCAATCGTGAATCGTGACGCTTTTCAATTTTCATGTTACATTCTTAAAGCAAAAGTTTGTTTTTTTATGTGTTTGCTGTTGATTTTATTGAAAAAATCAATAGAAATGATAGGACACACATTATACTGATAGGCTTTATATTTACGTTATCAATTAATAGTGAAATATTGAAACTTATCGTTGTAATGGACGCGGCCTTGTGTGATTATGAAGAGGGCGAGATTCCTATATGGCAAGAGCCAAGATGCGAACCTTTGGGAGCACCTAAAGAAAATCTTTGTGATGAAGTACCCCCAGAACAAGTGTCAGGAGACAGAATACACGCTTTGGAAGAAGAACAGGAGATATTATCATCATCAGTGTTTTCTTTGACATCTCATCTCGCGCAAGTTGAATTTAGATTAAGACAAATCCTGAAGGCTCCTCCGGAAGAAAAAGATGCAATGCTACAGGCTTTGGAAGAATTTACATCTAGGGGAGTCGATTCTCGAGCAGCCCCGCAAGGGAGCGCGGGAGAATCGTGTGGTGAATGCTTAGAGTTGGAGCGAAAAATTCGTAGCCAACGAGCGAGGCAAGCGCATTTTATCGAAAGATTAAAAACTCAACTGAAAGAACTCGAGAGATACGCTGAGAATCCCTCGAATTTGGACGATGATAAACATAGATCGTTAATAGAACATCTACGCCGTGAAATAGATCGTAGCTTAGAAGAAGGCTGCCATCAACCACTAACAACCGAAGAATTAAGGCATCAAATTGATTGTGCAGTGCGACAGTATGCGGAACGACAACTTTCTAAAGAGGAAATCATTGGGAAACTCCAGGCTCACATTGACGACATGCAAAAATTCATAAAACTTATGAAAAATGAAGATGTAAACAGTAACACGAGGAAAGCAAAGGAAGCGAAAAAAGTTGGTAAGTCTGAATCGTTTGAGAAAAATTTTAACAGAAACAAAGTGAATGATGAACTTAAAGCGGAAACAATTAATTTAATGAAGAAAGCATCAACGCTCATACAAATATTCACCGTCTCACAATTTGGTTGTTCTACGAACACAAATAAGAAATTTGATAGAAAATCGTCAACTATAGTGACACATTGGGGTAATCTTAGAGCAAAACTTGAAATGTCAATAGATGCAGTACTTCATATAGTATCTAGGGAGCGATCTTCACAATCAATGATTGATAGCTACGATAGCGAGTCAGAAGAAGGTGGCATTATCATTAACGATGCCCCTCTCACAACTGCTGTACGTAGACACCTAGCTATTAATCTAAGAGACTTACTACAACATGGCTTAGTCGGCCCGGAGTCAACATCATTAGTACCTTTAATTGGATGCTTCCCAGTACGTAAATCTTCTGCATTCAGATCTATACATATATGGGAGTTAATCTTACGTTACTATGACTTGAACGACGGTGATAAATTCAATTCGACCCCAGCAAGAAAATTAAGCCAGAGTTTTAACTTAGACATAGTGGGTGGAACTGCCATTACTAATAAGCAGAGCTTGTTAAGTGCGATCGGCAGTATAATAGCCTCTCATACACCATATAAAAGAAGCTATGATGCACATTTTAAAGCTTTTGTGTGTGCCGCCTTAAACTCACACAAACTTGTTTTATGGTTGAATATTATGTTAAAATGTAGGTCGCTCATTGATTCATATTATTCTTCAACAAGTTATGTTGTTAATACAGGGTTTCAAGACACTCTGCAAAGTCTTGATCGTTTAACTCCATATAATTTTGACTTGCCAGTGGATCTCGCGGTGAAACAGTTTCAAAATATCAAAGATGTATTTATGTAAGAGTAATGATAATTTCTACATAATCAAAAAAATGCCTTCCATATTAGCTATGCATTTATTATAGTTATAGTTTAAAAGTACCACAGTAGGACTTTTAAAGTTATTTCATTATAAAACAAGATAAACTAATATATTTACTGAAATTTATTATTTATTAATAGTTATTAATTTAATAATCTAGTCTAAAAAAGATCTGACTTAATTTATGTGTATTTCATTCAAAAAAATATTACTTAATTCATTGAAAATGTAGAAAGTAATAAACATTGTAATTAAATAAAACTTATTTTTAGTAGAAAATGTCCTACTGTGTAATTCTAGTCTACTTAAATATAAGAAAAATATATTAAATATCAGGGCAAATTGTATAATTACTATCAGTATATATATGAAAGCAAAATATTACTTGAAGGCATTTTGAAATTATATAAATGTTATGATTTCATTATTTAAGGAATGAGCATAATGTCGCATGCTTTGAAACATGTATTTAGCAAATGGCCTAAGATTGGTGTATGATTTTTAACTCGCTTAATATTCGTTTTTAAGAAAATGTGTCATCAACTTGACATATGACAGGAGTTTACTCCTTAAAAACAAATAGTTATGTTAAATAATTAAAATGTTAAAATAATAATAAATAAAAGTAGGTAAACTACAAAATCAAAACAAAAAATTGACACTTGCTATTTGTATTTGTACAGTAAATTCTGGTATACTATTTTTTTATTATCTTACTCAAATTGTTTCTTACAGAGTAAACTCCAAAAACTTTAAACTTGATATCATTATTTATTGGAAACATGTTCTATCTGTTAAGATTAGTACGAGTATATTGTAATTTGAAATTTATTTGTGATCACTTACCAAAGGTATTTGTTACTTATTATTTTAAGGTTTCACTAATTGCGGATAATGCTATTTGACAGATGACGATACAGAGATTTTGACAGCGGGAGGTAGAATAGGGATCTGTATCTCCTCAATTAATAAACTGCAACTTTAAGATTAATATATGTGAATAGAAATTCGATGGTAAGAATAATAAATTAAAGACTTTACTGTCGGATACTGTCATCCCTCAAATAGCGTTTTATCCATAACTGGCAAAATAGCGCTAAACATAGTTGTTAATTTATGTTTGTTTTAACATAGACTGTGTGATATTTAGGGATAGGTCAGAAGTGAAAAATTTAGCATTAATAAATGCATTTTAGTACAAAATATGTTCTTGAAAAGTTAGGTTTTTTTTAATTTCACCCATTTTGATTTGATGATTCAGTCCGAATTGTGATTTTATTATTTTCTTACATATTGACTTCTAATTGGTTACGAAAATTCATTTTTTTTTTTTTTTTTTTTATGGCTAATAGACAGGCATTTGACCGCAATCTCACCTGATGTTAAGTGACGATGCGGTCGAAGGAAATAATGAAAAAATGAATCTTTATTGCTTGTTTACGGATTTTTTATTACAAAATACTTGTAAAATGTTAGCATATGAATTGAAACATAAAAAATATCAATAGTGCCTTTTGAAATCATCCTACAGTTCATTTTCATATAAGTTCATATCACTCAACAAATGTTTGGTTATTTTTTAAGCTTGCAGAATCTGTACATAAATGAGACATAAAAATAAAATGACCAAATATTTCGAACATAATTTATTATTTAATAAGTGAAACAATTACATATGTATACATGTAAATAAACATTCCAAAATCTTAATCACTGAAAACTTACATTCCGGACTTGTTATGTATTTATTTTACCAAAGATGTAAATATTATTTATTTCAGTTGCAAAAATATAACATAGTTGATATTGAAAATGACTTTAATTGCACCAACCCTTTATTTTTCTAAATTATTTTCCATAGAAAGTTGAAATCCTTAGTTATTATTTAACGAAAAATAATAATTTTAAGAAGTGACAAACATTGTGTGAAAATTTCTGGTGGTTTAAGCCTTTAAGGCGTTGCTTGAGGCTAAATTGAACGTAATTTAGTTTTTTGAAGTGAAACTTCTTTAGGCGCATGAGGGGTAAAATTTGAGCGACCGCTAACACGGCACCGTCAGGGATGGTCAGTACTTGGATGGGTGACAGCCTGGGAACATCGCGTGACGTTGACCTTTTATTTATTTTTTTCAATTAGTTTTTTTTTGTATTTTAAATTAGTTTTCCAAAGAAGTTTCACTTCTGACATGTGTACTTTGTAATTTTTTTTAAATAAAAAAGTACATAATTTAAAATTAAAAAACTTGTCTGTCATTTAGTTCAACGTTTTGTTAGCTGTTATCTTTTTATTTTAAAAGTAAACATTTACCAGTCATTTCATTCAACCTTTATAACTATCTATATAATATTATGTTAGTTAGTCTTGTCATATCTTCAAATGTAAGTATTCAGTTCATCTTCCCATAGAACTGGGACAGTTATTGTAACAAAATACTTTAAAACAATAATCATCAAATAATTTAAGTTTTTAATCACTTCATACATCCTACAACAATACTCGTTTACAATAATAGCTTTATAAATACATACATGTAAGTATATTTATTGAATATTCTTGTTAAATATTTTCAAAGATTACTTGAAATAATTCAAAACAAAATTTATTATAGTCATACAAATTATAATTTATTAACAAACTATTCTTTTATACAGTAAAAACACATTACATAACTTCTTTGAAATTTTCGGAATCGAAAATTTTCGGATCTTGAAGTTTCGGCAGTAACATTAAATAATATAAAACATTCGAATAATACATACTGTATTACATTTTGTACATAAATTATTAAGTATACAGGTTTTAAAATTTATTACTTTATCTGTCAAGTGGCACGTCTTAGACCTTAGACAAACTTCGCAGTTTTTATATAAAAAGCTATTGTCATATAATGATTTATTGATTCGATTTACTTAGGTCCCAACATATCTTCCGGTTTCACCCATTGGTCGAATTGTTCAGCGGTTAGGATTCCTAGTTTGATAGCGGTGTCTTTAAGAGTTCCTCCTTCTTTATGAGCCGTCTTTGCGATTTGAGCGGCCTGGAATTAAAGAATTATAAAATTAGTTAACAACTCAGATATAAGGTTGACAATTTAGAACAATGGTACATCGCTGACATAAGCCAATCAACAACTCAAGGTTGGAAGCCATATAGATGTGTTCCATGGTTTGGGTGTTTGTGTTTCCAGACCACCAACACAAGTAAATCCCAGGATAACCGTTGAGTGTGAGGTTGAGGTGTTAAAGGTATAGTTGATGGGGTTCTAGTTGTCCTTATGGATATAAATAAACATACGTAATTTGATCTGTTTCTGTTGAATAGGTATTGAGTTATGGAGGGGTCAAAAGTCGCTCGAAATGGTTCGTGTAAATATACACACGGCGCTGAGTCGCCAGTTCTTTTGCTTGAACTTGGCTTGTCTAGATAAATGGTGCATCTGGTTTCTACATATATATACATTTTTTATTACATCACTAGATGGGCAAATAAGTTTACGGCTGATTGTAAGCTTGTACCGTAGCTTGTAGACGTTTGCAACACCAGAAGCATCGGCAAGCGCGTTGCCGACCCTACCCCCAATTCCCCCAACCCACCGGTGCTCTGGTCACCTTACTCACCACAGGAACACAAAACTGCTTATAACAGTATTATTTAGCTGTGGTCTTCTGTAAGGTCGAGGTACTACCCCAGTCGGGCTGCTCCATATTTTGAGCAGGAAATTTCCTACCGTATCCTACCTCAGTTCAGTCATAATATGGGTTCTTAGTTTTATTATGGCAAAACTCTTACAACAGTATAAATAGGATTTTAGGTATTAAAGAGTTTTCAAAAAAGATATTTATACATTTGTCACAAAATATTTTTGTCTTATTTTCAAGCATACCTTATCATATCCGATGTGCGGGTTGAGGGCGGTCACCAACATGAGAGACTCTCTCATGATCTTGTTAATTTGGTTCACGTTCGCTTTAATACCGACCGCGCAGTTCTTGTTGAACGCCTGGCAGCCATCGCCTGAGACAAATATTTTTATTTTGTACTAGCTGACCCGGCGAACTTCGTACCGCCAACAGTCGATTGGCATTAAAGTTCAAATTGACTTTTAACTATTATTACGAATCTTTTGTATGGGAATATAGAATAGTGGTGTTTTTAGACTTTTAAGGCTATTTTTTAAATTTTTCTTTCCATAAGAACCATCCTCGTACTTTAAGGAATAATATAAAGAAAGAATTAGCAAAATCGGTTCAGCCACTCTCGAGATTTGCGCTTAGCAACACATTCAGCGATTCATTTTTTATATATAGAGATTTATTGGGTATAACAAGCCGTGTACACACAACAAGAATGCTTGTGCTATAGGTAACAGACGAATGATATAGCTACGTTTTTTTTTAATAAACATACCTACATATACAAATAAATATACATATATTACACACAGACACGAGGCGGGAATTGAACCCATAGCAAGCCTAGGGCCCCGGAGCAAAAATTAGGGCCACTACAAATTGCGCCAACGGGCTAGTCAATACTTCATAATACCATTACACAAGACAACAACATTTCCACATATATTAAAACACAAACTTAATAAAATACGTCCCAAAGATGAGAAACGATACTTTAATTAATAACAAAATGTGTATTTATGGCTGGGGGGGCATATAACAAATTTTATGGGGCCCCCCAAAATAAAAGGCCATTAAGGTTAGTTAGTAGGTACTTTTATTGTTTTATTAGTTTATTCTGTAAGCTTATTTTGTTATAAATTATTATTTTTCAATAAAATACCACCTCATCACCACCTCATTTTTATGCTAAATTTTCAATTTTGATTTGTTTAAAGTTTTTTTCCTAATCATTATGTTTCACATAATGTTATAGTGCTGTTGTATGTATTAGCTAATAATGGAAACTTTACCGATTTCAGTTATTGTAATTTTAGTTATAATATAACAATGTAATATTAAATTGAATGTTTCCCAAATAAAATAATAAATAAAAATAAAATTACTTGAATCACTCACTCACTCATTATGACGTTATTATAGGATGAATGAATGTAAATATCATAAGCAATCTAGCTTGTTTGATCCAAACCACAGATGAAAAATACATAAGTTTACTTGGGTGTATTTTTTTTTAAATAGTTCTATGACTTACACAAGCAAATATAACTTTTAAAAAAAATTCTCACCAATAAGCCTGATAGACCTGAGAACATTAGCTACAATCATGGGTTTGAAGACGTTCAATTCAAAGTGTCCGTTGCTTCCTCCGATGGTACAGGCGACGTGGTTGCCCATCACCTGAGCCGCCACCATTGTGAGAGCTTCACATTGAGTCGGGTTCACTTTACCTGGAAATATTTATTTCATTTAGTATAATTTTGATTAAATTGTGTAAGTTTTGGAGTTCTTCTGGAGTAGTGCGGGACACTACTACACACTTCGTGATGAATAATTATTTTATTATTCGTGTTTACTTTTTTTTTTCATCACACCTGATGGTAAATGGTTACCGTAGCTTTTAGACGCTTGCAACACCAGAAGCATCGCAAGCAGCTCTGACCAAGGTGGCACAACACTACTTGAGAGCAGTATCATTTAGCTTCAATCTTCTGTAAGGTATAGATATCTGATGTATTTTCCAGTCTAGCTGTTTCAGATTATAAGCAGGATATATTCTACTGCCTACTGCTGTGTGACTACGGCAGTAATTAATATAGCCACCTCCTCTCTTCCCATGGGTGTCGTAAGAGGCGACTAAGACACAGTTCCACTACCACCTTAGAACTTAAAAAGCCGACCGATGGCGGGATAACCATCCAACTGCTGGCTTTGAAATACACAGGTCGAAGACAGACAGCAGCGTCTTCGGTGCGACAAAGCCAGCCCTGCGGTCACCAACCCGCCTGCCCAGCGTGGTGCCTATAGGCAAATACATGAGTTCTCGCAGAACTTGCGGAGACCTATGTCCTGTAATGGACAGCGATAGGCTGAAGTGAGTGAGATATCCTACTGTGTCCAGTTACTTCAGCCGTCACCCTGCATCACTCTTCACCCGTAACTCCTCACCCGTAACACTGCCCCCGCCACTCACCCGGCATGATGGAGGAGCCGGGCTCGTTCTCGGGCAGCATGAGCTCGGCGAGGCCGCAGCGCGGGCCGGACGCCAGCAGCCGGACGTCGTTCGCGATCTTCATGAGCGACACGGCCACCGTGTTGAGCGCGCCCGACACTTCCACCATGGCGTCGTGGCACGCGAGGGCCCTCGTAACACTACACTCGTCACACCTCACCCGTAACACATCCCCCGCCACTCACCCGGCATGATGGAGGAGCCGGGCTCGTTCTCGGGCAGCATGAGCTCGGCGAGGCCGCAGCGCGGGCCGGACGCCAGCAGCCGGACGTCGTTCGCGATCTTCATGAGCGACACGGCCACCGTGTTGAGCGCGCCCGACACTTCCACCATGGCGTCGTGGCACGCGAGGGCCCTCGTAACACTACACTCGTCACACCTCACCCGTAACACTGCCCCCGCCACTCACCCGGCATGATGGAGGAGCCGGGCTCGTTCTCGGGCAGCATGAGCTCGGCGAGGCCGCAGCGCGGGCCGGACGCCAGCAGCCGGACGTCGTTCGCGATCTTCATGAGCGACACGGCCACCGTGTTGAGCGCGCCCGACACTTCCACCATGGCGTCGTGGCACGCGAGGGCCCTCGTAACACTACACTCGTCACACCTCACCCGTAACACATTACCCGCCACTCACCCGGCATGATGGAGGAGCCGGGCTCGTTCTCGGGCAGCATGAGCTCGGCGAGGCCGCAGCGCGGGCCGGACGCCAGCAGCCGGACGTCGTTCGCGATCTTCATGAGCGACACGGCCACCGTGTTGAGCGCGCCCGACACTTCCACCATGGCGTCGTGGCACGCGAGGGCCCTCGTAACACTACACTCGTCACACCTCACCCGTAACACATTACCCGCCACTCACCCGGCATGATGGAGGAGCCGGGCTCGTTCTCGGGCAGCATGAGCTCGGCGAGGCCGCAGCGCGGGCCGGACGCCAGCAGCCGGACGTCGTTCGCGATCTTCATGAGCGACACGGCCACCGTGTTGAGCGCGCCCGACACTTCCACCATGGCGTCGTGGCACGCGAGGGCCCTCGTAACACTACACTCGTCACACCTCACCCGTAACACATTACCCGCCACTCACCCGGCATGATGGAGGAGCCGGGCTCGTTCTCGGGCAGCATGAGCTCGGCGAGGCCGCAGCGCGGGCCGGACGCCAGCAGCCGGACGTCGTTCGCGATCTTCATGAGCGACACGGCCACCGTGTTGAGCGCGCCCGACACTTCCACCATGGCGTCGTGGCACGCGAGGGCCCTCGTAACACTACACTCGTCACACCTCACCCGTAACACTGCCCCCGCCACTCACCCGGCATGATGGAGGAGCCGGGCTCGTTCTCGGGCAGCATGAGCTCGGCGAGGCCGCAGCGCGGGCCGGACGCCAGCAGCCGGACGTCGTTCGCGATCTTCATGAGCGACACGGCCACCGTGTTGAGCGCGCCCGACACTTCCACCATGGCGTCGTGGCACGCGAGGGCCCTCGTAACACTACACTCGTCACACCTCACCCGTAACACTGCCCCCGCCACTCACCCGGCATGATGGAGGAGCCGGGCTCGTTCTCGGGCAGCATGAGCTCGGCGAGGCCGCAGCGCGGGCCGGACGCCAGCAGCCGGACGTCGTTCGCGATCTTCATGAGCGACACGGCCACCGTGTTGAGCGCGCCCGACACTTCCACCATGGCGTCGTGGCACGCGAGGGCCCTCGTAACACTACACTCGTCACACCTCACCCGTAACACATTACCCGCCACTCACCCGGCATGATGGAGGAGCCGGGCTCGTTCTCGGGCAGCATGAGCTCGGCGAGGCCGCAGCGCGGGCCGGACGCCAGCAGCCGGACGTCGTTCGCGATCTTCATGAGCGACACGGCCACCGTGTTGAGCGCGCCCGACACTTCCACCATGGCGTCGTGGCACGCGAGGGCCCTCGTAACACTACACTCGTCACACCTCACCCGTAACACATTACCCGCCACTCACCCGGCATGATGGAGGAGCCGGGCTCGTTCTCGGGCAGCATGAGCTCGGCGAGGCCGCAGCGCGGGCCGGACGCCAGCAGCCGGACGTCGTTCGCGATCTTCATGAGCGACACGGCCACCGTGTTGAGCGCGCCCGACACTTCCACCATGGCGTCGTGGCACGCGAGGGCCCTCGTAACACTACACTCGTCACACCTCACCCGTAACACATTACCCGCCACTCACCCGGCATGATGGAGGAGCCGGGCTCGTTCTCGGGCAGCATGAGCTCGGCGAGGCCGCAGCGCGGGCCGGACGCCAGCAGCCGGACGTCGTTCGCGATCTTCATGAGCGACACGGCCACCGTGTTGAGCGCGCCCGACACTTCCACCATGGCGTCGTGGCACGCGAGGGCCCTCGTAACACTACACTCGTCACACCTCACCCGTAACACATTACCCGCCACTCACCCGGCATGATGGAGGAGCCGGGCTCGTTCTCGGGCAGCATGAGCTCGGCGAGGCCGCAGCGCGGGCCGGACGCCAGCAGCCGGACGTCGTTCGCGATCTTCATGAGCGACACGGCCACCGTGTTGAGCGCGCCCGACACTTCCACCATGGCGTCGTGGCACGCGAGGGCCCTCGTAACACTACACTCGTCACACCTCACCCGTAACACTGCCCCCGCCACTCACCCGGCATGATGGAGGAGCCGGGCTCGTTCTCGGGCAGCATGAGCTCGGCGAGGCCGCAGCGCGGGCCGGACGCCAGCAGCCGGACGTCGTTCGCGATCTTCATGAGCGACACGGCCACCGTGTTGAGCGCGCCCGACACTTCCACCATGGCGTCGTGGCACGCGAGGGCCCTCGTAACACTACACTCGTCACACCTCACCCGTAACACTGCCCCCGCCACTCACCCGGCATGATGGAGGAGCCGGGCTCGTTCTCGGGCAGCATGAGCTCGGCGAGGCCGCAGCGCGGGCCGGACGCCAGCAGCCGGACGTCGTTCGCGATCTTCATGAGCGACACGGCCACCGTGTTGAGCGCGCCCGACACTTCCACCATGGCGTCGTGGCACGCGAGGGCCCTCGTAACACTACACTCGTCACACCTCACCCGTAACACTGCCCCCGCCACTCACCCGGCATGATGGAGGAGCCGGGCTCGTTCTCGGGCAGCATGAGCTCGGCGAGGCCGCAGCGCGGGCCGGACGCCAGCAGCCGGACGTCGTTCGCGATCTTCATGAGCGACACGGCCACCGTGTTGAGCGCGCCCGACACTTCCACCATGGCGTCGTGGCACGCGAGGGCCCTCGTAACACTACACTCGTCACACCTCACCCGTAACACATTACCCGCCACTCACCCGGCATGATGGAGGAGCCGGGCTCGTTCTCGGGCAGCATGAGCTCGGCGAGGCCGCAGCGCGGGCCGGACGCCAGCAGCCGGACGTCGTTCGCGATCTTCATGAGCGACACGGCCACCGTGTTGAGCGCGCCCGACACTTCCACCATGGCGTCGTGGCACGCGAGGGCCCTCGTAACACTACACTCGTCACACCTCACCCGTAACACATCCCCCGCCACTCACCCGGCATGATGGAGGAGCCGGGCTCGTTCTCGGGCAGCATGAGCTCGGCGAGGCCGCAGCGCGGGCCGGACGCCAGCAGCCGGACGTCGTTCGCGATCTTCATGAGCGACACGGCCACCGTGTTGAGCGCGCCCGACACTTCCACCATGGCGTCGTGGCACGCGAGGGCCCTCGTAACACTACACTCGTCACACCTCACCCGTAACACATTACCCGCCACTCACCCGGCATGATGGAGGAGCCGGGCTCGTTCTCGGGCAGCATGAGCTCGGCGAGGCCGCAGCGCGGGCCGGACGCCAGCAGCCGGACGTCGTTCGCGATCTTCATGAGCGACACGGCCACCGTGTTGAGCGCGCCCGACACTTCCACCATGGCGTCGTGGCACGCGAGGGCCCTCGTAACACTACACTCGTCACACCTCACCCGTAACACATTACCCGCCACTCACCCGGCATGATGGAGGAGCCGGGCTCGTTCTCGGGCAGCATGAGCTCGGCGAGGCCGCAGCGCGGGCCGGACGCCAGCAGCCGGACGTCGTTCGCGATCTTCATGAGCGACACGGCCACCGTGTTGAGCGCGCCCGACACTTCCACCATGGCGTCGTGGCACGCGAGGGCCCTCGTAACACTACACTCGTCACACCTCACCCGTAACACATTACCCGCCACTCACCCGGCATGATGGAGGAGCCGGGCTCGTTCTCGGGCAGCATGAGCTCGGCGAGGCCGCAGCGCGGGCCGGACGCCAGCAGCCGGACGTCGTTCGCGATCTTCATGAGCGACACGGCCACCGTGTTGAGCGCGCCCGACACTTCCACCATGGCGTCGTGGCACGCGAGGGCCCTCGTAACACTACACTCGTCACACCTCACCCGTAACACATTACCCGCCACTCACCCGGCATGATGGAGGAGCCGGGCTCGTTCTCGGGCAGCATGAGCTCGGCGAGGCCGCAGCGCGGGCCGGACGCCAGCAGCCGGACGTCGTTCGCGATCTTCATGAGCGACACGGCCACCGTGTTGAGCGCGCCCGACACTTCCACCATGGCGTCGTGGCACGCGAGGGCCCTCGTAACACTACACTCGTCACACCTCACCCGTAACACATTACCCGCCACTCACCCGGCATGATGGAGGAGCCGGGCTAGTTCTCGGGCAGCATGAGCTCGGCGAGGCCGCAGCGCGGGCCGGACGCCAGCAGCCGGACGTCGTTCGCGATCTTCATGAGCGACACGGCCACCGTGTTGAGCGCGCCCGACACTTCCACCATGGCGTCGTGGCACGCGAGGGCCCTCGTAACACTACACTCGTCACACCTCACCCGTAACACATTACCCGCCACTCACCCGGCATGATGGAGGAGCCGGGCTCGTTCTCGGGCAGCATGAGCTCGGCGAGGCCGCAGCGCGGGCCGGACGCCAGCAGCCGGACGTCGTTCGCGATCTTCATGAGCGACACGGCCACCGTGTTGAGCGCGCCCGACACTTCCACCATGGCGTCGTGGCACGCGAGGGCCCTCGTAACACTACACTCGTCACACCTCACCCGTAACACATTACCCGCCACTCACCCGGCATGATGGAGGAGCCGGGCTCGTTCTCGGGCAGCATGAGCTCGGCGAGGCCGCAGCGCGGGCCGGACGCCAGCAGCCGGACGTCGTTCGCGATCTTCATGAGCGACACGGCCACCGTGTTGAGCGCGCCCGACACTTCCACCATGGCGTCGTGGCACGCGAGGGCCCTCGTAACACTACACTCGTCACACCTCACCCGTAACACATTACCCGCCACTCACCCGGCATGATGGAGGAGCCGGGCTCGTTCTCGGGCAGCATGAGCTCGGCGAGGCCGCAGCGCGGGCCGGACGCCAGCAGCCGGACGTCGTTCGCGATCTTCATGAGCGACACGGCCACCGTGTTGAGCGCGCCCGACACTTCCACCATGGCGTCGTGGCACGCGAGGGCCCTCGTAACACTACACTCGTCACACCTCACCCGTAACACTGCCCCCGCCACTCACCCGGCATGATGGAGGAGCCGGGCTCGTTCTCGGGCAGCATGAGCTCGGCGAGGCCGCAGCGCGGGCCGGACGCCAGCAGCCGGACGTCGTTCGCGATCTTCATGAGCGACACGGCCACCGTGTTGAGCGCGCCCGACACTTCCACCATGGCGTCGTGGCACGCGAGGGCCCTCGTAACACTACACTCGTCACACCTCACCCGTAACACATTACCCGCCACTCACCCGGCATGATGGAGGAGCCGGGCTCGTTCTCGGGCAGCATGAGCTCGGCGAGGCCGCAGCGCGGGCCGGACGCCAGCAGCCGGATGTCGTTCGCGATCTTCATGAGCGACACGGCCACCGTGTTGAGCGCGCCCGACACTTCCACCATGGCGTCGTGGCACGCGAGGGCCCTCGTAACACTACACTCGTCACACCTCACCCATAACACATTACCCGCCACTCACCCGGCATGATGGAGGAGCCGGGCTCGTTCTCGGGCAGCATGAGCTCGGCGAGGCCGCAGCGCGGGCCGGACGCCAGCAGCCGGACGTCGTTCGCGATCTTCATGAGCGACACGGCCACCGTGTTGAGCGCGCCCGACACTTCCACCATGGCGTCGTGGCACGCGAGGGCCCTCGTAACACTACACTCGTCACACCTCACCCGTAACACATTACCCGCCACTCACCCGGCATGATGGAGGAGCCGGGCTCGTTCTCGGGCAGCATGAGCTCGGCGAGGCCGCAGCGCGGGCCGGACGCCAGCAGCCGGATGTCGTTCGCGATCTTCATGAGCGACACGGCCACCGTGTTGAGCGCGCCCGACACTTCCACCATGGCGTCGTGGCACGCGAGGGCCCTCGTAACACTACACTCGTCACACCTCACCCGTAACACTGCCCCCGCCACTCACCCGGCATGATGGAGGAGCCGGGCTCGTTCTCGGGCAGCATGAGCTCGGCGAGGCCGCAGCGCGGGCCGGACGCCAGCAGCCGGACGTCGTTCGCGATCTTCATGAGCGACACGGCCACCGTGTTGAGCGCGCCCGACACTTCCACCATGGCGTCGTGGCACGCGAGGGCCCTCGTAACACTACACTCGTCACACCTCACCCGTAACACATTACCCGCCACTCACCCGGCATGATGGAGGAGCCGGGCTCGTTCTCGGGCAGCATGAGCTCGGCGAGGCCGCAGCGCGGGCCGGACGCCAGCAGCCGGACGTCGTTCGCGATCTTCATGAGCGACACGGCCACCGTGTTGAGCGCGCCCGACACTTCCACCATGGCGTCGTGGCACGCGAGGGCCCTCGTAACACTACACTCGTCACACCTCACCCGTAACACTGCCCCCGCCACTCACCCGGCATGATGGAGGAGCCGGGCTCTTTCTCGGGCAGCATGAGCTCGGCGAGGCCGCAGCGCGGGCCGGACGCCAGCAGCCGGACGTCGTTCGCGATCTTCATGAGCGACACGGCCACCGTGTTGAGCGCGCCCGACACTTCCACCATGGCGTCGTGGCACGCGAGGGCCCTCGTAACACTACACTCGTCACACCTCACCCGTAACACATTACCCGCCACTCACCCGGCATGATGGAGGAGCCGGGCTCGTTCTCGGGCAGCATGAGCTCGGCGAGGCCGCAGCGCGGGCCGGACGCCAGCAGCCGGACGTCGTTCGCGATCTTCATGAGCGACACGGCCACCGTGTTGAGCGCGCCCGACACTTCCACCATGGCGTCGTGGCACGCGAGGGCCCTCGTAACACTACACTCGTCACCCCTCACCCGTAACACTGCCCCCGCCACTCACCCGGCATGATGGAGGAGCCGGGCTCGTTCTCGGGCAGCATGAGCTCGGCGAGGCCGCAGCGCGGGCCGGACGCCAGCAGCCGGACGTCGTTCGCGATCTTCATGAGCGACACGGCCACCGTGTTGAGCGCGCCCGACACTTCCACCATGGCGTCGTGGCACGCGAGGGCCCTCGTAACACTACACTCGTCACACCTCACCCGTAACACATTACCCGCCACTCACCCGGCATGATGGAGGAGCCGGGCTCGTTCTCGGGCAGCATGAGCTCGGCGAGGCCGCAGCGCGGGCCGGACGCCAGCAGCCGGACGTCGTTCGCGATCTTCATGAGCGACACGGCCACCGTGTTGAGCGCGCCCGACACTTCCACCATGGCGTCGTGGCACGCGAGGGCCCTCGTAACACTACACTCGTCACACCTCACCCGTAACACTGCCCCCGCCACTCACCCGGCATGATGGAGGAGCCGGGCTCGTTCTCGGGCAGCATGAGCTCGGCGAGGCCGCAGCGCGGGCCGGACGCCAGCAGCCGGACGTCGTTCGCGATCTTCATGAGCGACACGGCCACCGTGTTGAGCGCGCCCGACACTTCCACCATGGCGTCGTGGCACGCGAGGGCCCTCGTAACACTACACTCGTCACACCTCACCCGTAACACATTACCCGCCACTCACCCGGCATGATGGAGGAGCCGGGCTCGTTCTCGGGCAGCATGAGCTCGGCGAGGCCGCAGCGCGGGCCGGACGCCAGCAGCCGGACGTCGTTCGCGATCTTCATGAGCGACACGGCCACCGTGTTGAGCGCGCCCGACACTTCCACCATGGCGTCGTGGCACGCGAGGGCCCTCGTAACACTACACTCGTCACACCTCACCCGTAACACATTACCCGCCACTCACCCGGCATGATGGAGGAGCCGGGCTCGTTCTCGGGCAGCATGAGCTCGGCGAGGCCGCAGCGCGGGCCGGACGCCAGCAGCCGGACGTCGTTCGCGATCTTCATGAGCGACACGGCCACCGTGTTGAGCGCGCCCGACACTTCCACCATGGCGTCGTGGCACGCGAGGGCCCTCGTAACACTACACTCGTCACACCTCACCCGTAACACATTACCCGCCACTCACCCGGCATGATGGAGGAGCCGGGCTCGTTCTCGGGCAGCATGAGCTCGGCGAGGCCGCAGCGCGGGCCGGACGCCAGCAGCCGGACGTCGTTCGCGATCTTCATGAGCGACACGGCCACCGTGTTGAGCGCGCCCGACACTTCCACCATGGCGTCGTGGCACGCGAGGGCCCTCGTAACACTACACTCGTCACACCTCACCCGTAACACATTACCCGCCACTCACCCGGCATGATGGAGGAGCCGGGCTCGTTCTCGGGCAGCATGAGCTCGGCGAGGCCGCAGCGCGGGCCGGACGCCAGCAGCCGGACGTCGTTCGCGATCTTCATGAGCGACACGGCCACCGTGTTGAGCGCGCCCGACACTTCCACCATGGCGTCGTGGCACGCGAGGGCCCTCGTAACACTACACTCGTCACACCTCACCCGTAACACATTACCCGCCACTCACCCGGCATGATGGAGGAGCCGGGCTCGTTCTCGGGCAGCATGAGCTCGGCGAGGCCGCAGCGCGGGCCGGACGCCAGCAGCCGGACGTCGTTCGCGATCTTCATGAGCGACACGGCCACCGTGTTGAGCGCGCCCGACACTTCCACCATGGCGTCGTGGCACGCGAGGGCCCTCGTAACACTACACTCGTCACACCTCACCCGTAACACATTACCCGCCACTCACCCGGCATGATGGAGGAGCCGGGCTCGTTCTCGGGCAGCATGAGCTCGGCGAGGCCGCAGCGCGGGCCGGACGCCAGCAGCCGGACGTCGTTCGCGATCTTCATGAGCGACACGGCCACCGTGTTGAGCGCGCCCGACACTTCCACCATGGCGTCGTGGCACGCGAGGGCCCTCGTAACACTACACTCGTCACACCTCACCCGTAACACTGCCCCCGCCACTCACCCGGCATGATGGAGGAGCCGGGCTCGTTCTCGGGCAGCATGAGCTCGGCGAGGCCGCAGCGCGGGCCGGACGCCAGCAGCCGGACGTCGTTCGCGATCTTCATGAGCGACACGGCCACCGTGTTGAGCGCGCCCGACACTTCCACCATGGCGTCGTGGCACGCGAGGGCCCTCGTAACACTACACTCGTCACACCTCACCCGTAACACATTACCCGCCACTCACCCGGCATGATGGAGGAGCCGGGCTCGTTCTCGGGCAGCATGAGCTCGGCGAGGCCGCAGCGCGGGCCGGACGCCAGCAGCCGGACGTCGTTCGCGATCTTCATGAGCGACACGGCCACCGTGTTGAGCGCGCCCGACACTTCCACCATGGCGTCGTGGCACGCGAGGGCCCTCGTAACACTACACTCGTCACACCTCACCCGTAACACATTACCCGCCACTCACCCGGCATGATGGAGGAGCCGGGCTCGTTCTCGGGCAGCATGAGCTCGGCGAGGCCGCAGCGCGGGCCGGACGCCAGCAGCCGGACGTCGTTCGCGATCTTCATGAGCGACACGGCCACCGTGTTGAGCGCGCCCGACACTTCCACCATGGCGTCGTGGCACGCGAGGGCCCTCGTAACACTACACTCGTCACACCTCACCCGTAACACATTACCCGCCACTCACCCGGCATGATGGAGGAGCCGGGCTCGTTCTCGGGCAGCATGAGCTCGGCGAGGCCGCAGCGCGGGCCGGACGCCAGCAGCCGGACGTCGTTCGCGATCTTCATGAGCGACACGGCCACCGTGTTGAGCGCGCCCGACACTTCCACCATGGCGTCGTGGCACGCGAGGGCCCTCGTAACACTACACTCGTCACACCTCACCCGTAACACATTACCCGCCACTCACCCGGCATGATGGAGGAGCCGGGCTCGTTCTCGGGCAGCATGAGCTCGGCGAGGCCGCAGCGCGGGCCGGACGCCAGCAGCCGGACGTCGTTCGCGATCTTCATGAGCGACACGGCCACCGTGTTGAGCGCGCCCGACACTTCCACCATGGCGTCGTGGCACGCGAGGGCCCTCGTAACACTACACTCGTCACACCTCACCCGTAACACTGCCCCCGCCACTCACCCGGCATGATGGAGGAGCCGGGCTCGTTCTCGGGCAGCATGAGCTCGGCGAGGCCGCAGCGCGGGCCGGACGCCAGCAGCCGGACGTCGTTCGCGATCTTCATGAGCGACACGGCCACCGTGTTGAGCGCGCCCGACACTTCCACCATGGCGTCGTGGCACGCGAGGGCCTCGAACTTGTTCGGGGCAGACTCGAATGGGATGCCTGCAATTACAAAATATCGTTTTTAACACAGCTAGTGTTTAGTGTAACTAGCAAATAAGTGTAAATATAAACATAGTTAATTAATTGATTATTATTGAAAGGAAAAAAATAAATAAAATAAAATAAAAAAAAACTGTCAGCGTCGGACCACGTTCTAGTTTTACTACGTAGTCGCAGGACTGTCGATCTGTAGTGTTAATGATAAATCGCCTGTGGTATGATAATGCATGTATTATATGTTTAACAAATAGGCACGGGCATTCTGAGCTCGTGGATGTTTATTTTAAATAAAAAAATAAATAAAAAAAACAGCTAGTGTTACAGGGATCAAGCGTATATATATTATTTATTGGGAAACTAACAGGATTCAAAATAGAAATTAAATTGACGAAAAATCATCATAAATGGACAAGTCTACCTTCTTTTTAGTTTCTTATAAAACAAAGATTTTCGCAATAATAAGACGCTATTTCATACTAAATATCAATTACTAATTTAAAAAAATCAAAAGAATTTCATAACTGCCGTAACACATATTTATGTATTTGTGACCTAAATACCATTTCATGTTTCGAACTCCAAAATGATGGACTTCCACCCTAACCTGTATACGAATTGTCGACGTATATTACACCCCCTTCCACAGAAGCTTATTCACGTGTTTACTCATTTTTAATGAATAGTCCAAAAATAAAGTTTTATGGTCCTAAAACTTTAAATCCTTATTTCACACCCTCAGAGGTATAATTTTTCAAAATCCGTCCTTAGCGGACATCTACTAAATATAAAGTAGTAGCTTTTGTAGCACAAAAACTTTTGACTTGACTTTTGTAAAAACTTGCGAAAGCCTTTAGACCTGGTTAATGCAGCGCTGTCGCTAACTATTACCTACCTCCCTGCTAAATTTCATGTTTGTATTACAGAAAATGGAAGACTTTTATAAAATCTTACGATAACTTTGACCTTCTTAATGCGACCCTGTCGCGAAATCTGTACAAGTTGGATAAATTCAAAAAAATTCAAAATTCAAAATCATTTATTTCGTCATAAGGTGCATGCCACACACTTAACGAAAGTCAAAAAATAAAATAATATCATTTATATAAACTAAACAAAAATAACAAAAGTTAAGGCAGCAGCAAAAAATCAAACAATAAAAAATAAAATTTATATCTTAACACTAGGTACATTACAAGCTTACGTAATGTACCCAGTGTTATAAGCAGCCTTAACTTAGTCAAAATATTAAGTTATAATGTCTCGGTAGACATTACCTACCTACTTTATCCTCGGCTTTATTAAATGTTACAATAAATAACAATTTCCCTAATGTAGGCCGAGAGAAAAAAAGCCGGAGGAAAAAAAACTCTCGGTACTCTTTTTAAAAAAATGCAGCCAGATACAAGATAAAAACGCAGTAGTGGACCATGAAATAATCAGGACAAACACGAGACAGCCAATCGTGCGTGCCGAGACCACCACATGCCACCTGCTCACAATATATGTAACTATCTATTTACAGCGGGTCATAGACATAGCCTGGTCGAGCTTTATTCAATCCCATGCCTTTTCATCATTGAGATAATCATTAATGGTATAGTAGGCTTTACTACATAAAACTCGCTTAATAACTTTTTTAAACTTCAAAAAAGGCAGAGATTGAAGCGCAGCCGGAATCTTATCTATACTAATATATAAAGCTGAAGAGTTTGTTTGATTGTTTGTTTGTTTGTTTGTTTGTTTGTTTGTTTGTTTGTTTGTTTGTTTGTTTGTTTGTTTGAACGCGGTAATCTCTGGTTCTACTGGGCCGATTTGAAAAATTCTTTCAGTGTTAGATAGCCCATTTATCGAGGAAGGCTATAGGCTATGTTTCATCACGCTAAGACCAATAGGAGCGGAGTCCACGCCGACGAAGTCGCGCGCAGAAGCTAGTTATATATAAGGATAGACATTCCTATAAAGGAACTACTTTTTTTCTTGAGCCGGCATTTAGGAAATATTAATTTGTGGTCGTTCCTGAGTGTTACATCATTTGAGGCATTTCGATCACTACGACTAACAAACAAATGCCTATTTTTCCGTATATACATTATATTTTCATAAATATACTGCGATGCAAAGGTCAGGATGTTGATCTCTTTAAACTTCTCTCTCAGAGATTCTTTACATCCCATTTTGTAAATATAGCGGATAGCCCTTTTCTGCAGAATAAAAATAATACTAATATCAGCCGCATTGCCCCATAGCAAAATGCCATAGGACATTATGCTATGGAAGTAGCTGAAATAAACTAATCGGGCTGTATCGATATCCGTTAATAATCGTATCTTTTTAACCGCGTACGCTGCAGAACTCAGTCTATCCGCCAATCTACAGATATGAGGTCCCCACTGTAACTTTGAATCAATGGTGATTCCAAGGAAAACGGTTGAGTTAACTAAGTTGAGTTTATCACCATTGAGTTCTGGTTGCACATCAACTTGTTTTACATTTCGAGCAGAAAATTTAATACAATTCGTTTTTTTACTATTAAGAAGCAAGTTATTTGCGCTAAACCAATGAACCAGTTCAGAGAGAGCATTGTTTACATCGTCATAGTTAATTTCTTGTCTACGCAATTTAAATATTAAAGAAGTATCATCAGCAAACAATACAATCTCATGCCTCTTCTCTACTAAAAATGGTAAATCGTTAATATATATTAAAAATAAAAATGGACCAAGAATTGAGCCTTGTGGGACCCCCATCTGTATATGAGACCCAGATGACTTAGTACCATCTACTTCAACCCTCAGAGTTCTATCACTAAGATAAGAACTCAGAAGTTTTAGTGCGGTATTTTTAATGCCATAGTGACTGAGTTTCCTGATCAAGGTGTCATGATGAACACAGTCAAATGCCTTGGATAAATCACAGAATACACCTAGAGCATCGCGTGACTCCTCCCAAGCATTGACAATCGATGTAAAAAGCTCAACACCGGCATCAGTTGTGGAGCGTCCTCTAGTGAAACCGAATTGCTTATTATGTAAAAGTTTATTTCTTGTGAAATGATTTAAAAGTTGACTGAGAATCACTTTTTCAAATAGTTTACTACAGGCAGGTAGAATTGAAATAGGCCTGTAATTAGTTGGATCTACTAACTATTAACTACCTCCCTGCCAAATTTCAAGTTTGTATTACAAAAATTAAAGACTTGTATTAAAACTTGTGAGAGCCCTTTGACCTCCTTAATGCGGCCCTGTCGCGAAGTCAGTTCCTCTAGAGTCTAGAATATCAAGGTCATCTGTTCCTAAGGTAAGCAACTTAATGCTTGTGTTATAGGTAAAACAACCGACTTTTTCGACAAATAGATACAAATAAATACACATTACGCCCAGACTTAGGGCGGGAATCGAACCCACAACCCCTGAACCAGAAAACGGTAACTGCAAACTGCGCCAACGGGCTAGTCAGAACCTAGAAGGCCTATATGATGTATAAACTAATTGACAGAGGCACATACCAGTAAGATTGCCAATTTCCTTAGCGCACTTCTCAGCAAATCCTTTCCTAGTATTCAGACCGGTACCGACGGCAGTACCTCCTAGCGCCAAGTAATGGAGTCTTGGCAACGTTGAAACGATTCTCTCAATGCCATATGTTAGTTGAGTGGCATAACCGCTGAACTCTTGACCGAGGGTTAAGGGTACGGCGTCCATTAAGTGGGTTCTGAAAAGTAATAATAAAGGATTTTTTTTAATTCAAATTAATATTATAAATATGAAAGTAAGTTTTGTTTGTTTGTTCCACTTTTTGAATTTAAGCTACCAGTGACCCCCTCCAACGAATTCCAAAGGAAAATTGCAGCTTCCAATTGTTTGTAAATCTAAAATACTAATTTGACTGGACTAATATAATAATTACAACTTTAAACCAAGATATTCTTATAAGATCAAAACCCATGATATGATGACGAGGAATCACTACGTAGACGACATCATGCACTAATCATTATAGACCATCCTGGGGGAAATTTCAATACATATGACCCGAAGATTACTAATTGCAAACTTGAGAGTCATGACTCATGAACAAGTTTAGACTAGTTTATACTAATATTATAAAGAGGTAAAGTTTCTAACTTTGTTTGTTTGTAGGGAGTAATCTTCGCAAATACTGATCTGATAATGAAAACTCTTCCACTAACAGAAAGCTACACTATTCAGGAGTGACATATGCTATATTTTATTGTTATTGAACAAAAATTCAGTGGAAAAATAATAGTTTATGTAAATTAAGTCGGAGAAATGCGAGCGAGATGAAAACTTTACTATATATTTGCATCACAAAAATAATTAACGCCAAACGAAGTGGGCACGGATCGGCTAGTTTTCTATAAAGCAATACTAACAAACCTGCCGATCTTGATGATCTTATCGAACTCCCTGGACTTGGCATCCAGGGTATCCCTCAGAGCCACGATGCCGGGCATGAGGCGGTCCCGCAGTTCCATGGCCACTGCTATGTGCATCGCAGTGGGGTACGTGTCGTTGGAGCTCTGGGACTTGTTCACGTGGTCGTTGGGGTGAACGGGGTCCTTACTGCCTAACTTGCCCCCCAGTATCTGGATGGCTCGGTTGGCTATTACCTGAAATGAGAAGTTTTAGATGCTGTTATTATCGTGTGCTGAATGATCTATGCTCTTATAAAAGATTAATGTTTTGATGATACTAAGGTAGGGCACAGCAGGAAATTTTTGTCTCAAAACGTTTTTTTGGTTGAGGTACTACCCAGTCGGGCTGCTCCGTTGAGCAGCCCGACTGGGGTAGTACCTCAACCTTACAGAAGACCACAGCTAAATAATACTGCTTTCAAGCAGTGTTGTTTTCCTGTCGGTGAGTAAGGTGACCAGAGCTCCTGGGGGGATTGGGGATAGGGTCGGCAACGCGCTTGCGATGCTTCTCGTGTTGCAGACGTCTATAGGCTACGATATTTGCTTACCATCAGGTGAGCCGTACGCTTGTTTGCCGACTTAGTTATATATAAAAAAAAAAGATATGCTGAATCACTAAATCAAACCCAACTGTTTGTGATATTGCAAAAAATTTAGTATAGTTGTATAATTAAGCACTTTATTGTACTCTAATGGTTGTAACGACATCTATCTCGCCACATAAGACCTAAAAAAACTGAAGTATCCTACATCGCGATATTAAAGTTATCCGAGCGATTTAAGATATATACAAGAACCCGACAACAACCGTGGGGGAAGTAGCCCACCAGACACAACACCCGTCTGGTCGGAGGATCCTCCCTTTTTAATGGTGGATGAGGAACTTAACACCCTGATCTCACGCCCCAAATGGTCTAATTTAAAAACTCTTTTTGAAAAATAAAATTTTTCAGACCAAATAGTTTTGATATGTATTATAGAAGATAAAAAGGTCTCGTATTATGCAAGAGAAACTGTCTAATCATTTATAAAGTAGGTAATTCTTTCTTCCCACCTACACAAAATCTCTACTAACAACAAAAAAGTGTTAAGGGGTCCCATGGAAGTATGTTTCACATCTAGTACAGCCCGGTACAGGTAATTGAAACAAATACGCGATGTTCCTAGGTAGTCACCCATCCAAGTGCTGACTGCGTTGCCGTGTTGCCGCGTTACCGGTCGCTCAAATTTTGCCCCACATGCGCCTAAAGAAGTTTTACTTCAAAAATTACTACTTACTTTACTTTTAGTTATAAAAAATTGCAGTAGAGCAATTATTATTATGCTATGGGTTGCTTTACTCTTTTTGTACCATCAACAATGCTACAATAGACCATAAAGCAAAAATCGTCAAATAACTGTTTTATAACTTTTTAAGGTGTGACAACAGGATATGACATGCTCAAAATCTGGAACGGCCCGACTGGGAAAGTACCTCAACCTTACAGAAGATCACAGCTAAATAATACTTCTTTCAAGTAGTGTTGAGTTTCTTGGGTGAGTACTAGTTTGGTGACCAGAGCTTCTGGGGAGGGTCAGATATAGGGCCGGTAATGTGTTTGCGATGCTTCTGGTGTTGCAAGTGTCTATAGGCTACAGCAGTGTTCCGCAAAGGGTGTACCGCGGCACACTGGTGTGCCGTGGTCGTTTATTGGTGTGCCTCGAAAAAAAAAGTTTACGTTTATTGATTAATAATACATATTGTTTCGGTGATTAATAAATAAATGTTGGTTAATGTTACTTAAAAAAAGATTTTTTATTTGTGGTGTACCTCCAAAATATTATTTTCTTATTCCTAGGTGTACCTTGAACACAAAAAGTTTGCGGAACACTGGGCTACAGTACTCCCTTACAATCAGGTGAGCCGTACGCTTGTTTGCCGACCTAGTTGTTTAAAAAACAATCACAGTACCTCATTGGTGTTCATATTGGACTGAGTACCGGAACCAGTCTGCCAAATGACGAGAGGAAAGTGACCTTCGCGGTATAGTTTGCCGGATATGACGTCATCACACGCCTGCATGATCGCGTCCGCTAGAAATAGTTTTCAGGATAAATATTAGTATTATAATTAAAAAACTTTTTCGGACTTTATCGCGGTATATTAGGCTTTTTACATGCACGGCGTTTCGGATACCTACTTTACAGCAACCATGGTACGGGAGGACTATTACTAATAGTTATTAGTATTATATATTTTATTGAGGCTCATTATTATTAATAGTCATTTTTGAGTGGAATAAGACTACCTGAGACAGTGGTATTGGCCTACAATAATAAGACAAAATAAATGTGTTCTTATATAAAGGATATAACAAAATTTCTGAGCAAGTTTTGTTTTAGTTTTTCATTCCATAAGAATTCTCCAAAATATTATTACATATTGTTCTGCTGCAAAATGTTGGCTAGAATTGGTACAGCAGTCGCTAAACTTGGCGTTTACGGTTAGCAATACATTTAGAAATTAATTTTCATTTGTATAGATTGATAAAAAAAAAAACTTACCAAGCTTCTTGTCGAGACCGAATTCAACATTAACTTTAGCGGCAGCTTTCTTGAGAATTCCAAAGGCTACGATAACTGGGTACTGGAAAGAAGAAAAGGCATGATGTAATACTTACATTTATTTTATTACTAGCTGACCCGGCGAACTTCGTACCGCCTAACAGTCGATTGATATTAAAGTTCAAATTGACTTTTAAGTATTATTACGAATCTTTTGTATGGGAATATAGAAAAGTGTTGTTTTTAGACTTTTCAGGCAATTTTTTAAATTTTTCTCTCCGTAACAACCATCCTCGTACTTCAAGGAATATTATAAAAAAAGGATTAGCGAAATCGGTTCAGCTGCTCTTGAGATTTGCGCTTAGCAACACATTTAGCGATTCATTTTTATATATCTATATAGAGATTATTAAATTAGATAGCAAATGAAAATTATCAATTAACCACAATATTTATCAAACACTATTTGTGGTTGAAATTATGTTTAACGAAAACCTCAATATTATCACTATTCTGATAATTTTAAAATTACATTTTTTTTAACCTTGTTTTCTTATCAAAATTTATAAATATAATGAAATCGTTACAATTATTTTATTATTATTAAATTAGATAACAAATAAAAATTATCAATTAATCACAATTTTTATCTAAATTTAAAGATTATTATCAATTTTTAATATCAATATATTATAAATAGACCAGATGAAACCCATCAGAAAAGTAAGAAAATATTTGTTTTAATCATTATGTAAAATTTGATCTATTTATTAAAATTTACACTTTAATTACTCGAAAAATGTCAGTTTCATAATACATTGATAAATTAAATAATTGCGAATCGAAATATGCTATTATAATTAACAACCAAGTAAATTATAACTGAAAATTTTTACTTAGTGATTAAAACACAACGTTTCAAACGTCACAAAGTTTCGAATTCAAGTTTTTTTGTTCTTTTTCATTTTCTGCGAAAATTTTCCAATTAAGTATTTGTATTAATATTTTTGTACAATTACAAATTAATAGAGATTCCAACGAAAAAAATTTGCATCAATTTTTTTGATAAACCAAATATTTTGACGTGAGAAAATAAGTTTTGAAATACAACTGTGTATCGATTTTTAGAGCAGTCATACAGTTATTGTGACACTCCACTATGTTCTGAGGGTACTTTTATAGAAAGGCGAGTGAAAGTAACTGGTACGCTCCAATTTCTAATACAATAATACTTATTTATCTATTTACTAGACGTATAGTGGCTCGACTTTTGTATTACTTTTTTTGTTATGTTGTATGAGAGCTTGTACGGCGTTCTTATTTACTATGTAGGTATCTTTATATAAAAAAATTTACAGGTCTAATTTTGTTAAGACTTACATACAGTTTTAAGTTGAGAAACCTTTTGTAAGGTACTCTATTATCAACACTGAACACAAGTGTATTTTTATATGTATATTATTTTGTCTTTCTCTCTGTAACTAGGATATGTTTGGATTTCTAGCTTTGTAAAAACAATGTTTTAAATTACACTAATGCATTTTACCTGCAAACATATTGCTGTTTCTCAATTTCTTTTTTCTCAAAATTCGCTTGTTTTAATTATTTTATGTAGATTATCACTTTTTTAAGACAATTTCTATTTGAAGCTGTCATAGCTGAATTTAAATACATAATCTGTTTATTTAGGTCTTGTAGTTAATATTTTTATCGCACAAATTGGCTTAAACCCGTATAAAATCAATGAACTTATAAAATTATAATTACTAATGCGTTACAAGAATTGTTGTATATTAGTTTTTATAGCTCTGTGTAGAAGTAAGCCTTGACATGAAACAGTCTAGAATGTTATATTTTATGTAAGTAAATAAAATCACATGATGTAGGTATGTGCTTTAGTGATAAGTACCATTTTCTGTGACCTTCTACGCATTAAGTTAATATTATTTAACCAAAATTATACTATGCTCTAGCTAATTATAAATTAAATTATTCTAAAGTATTCGAATTTCCTTAGGATTTTTTCCTTCGTCATTATCAAAACTTGCAATTTAAAAAAAGACAGCTGAATTTGAAATTGCAACTACCTGGTATCACTTACGAGTTCCATCTATTGCACGGTGCACCATATAATTTTACGCTATTTTAACGATATTTGCAACCTATTACTTTAGTTATTGTACAACACTTAATCTGTATAGGTATGGCATTTAATGCATAGTAAATAAATCATGAATAATTTAATTATTAAAATGTACCTGTACTTATAAGTAGATATAAAGACTATCTCAGAGCTAAGAGACTAATCGACTCGACATCGTATAAGACTCATCATTGAAATATTATATTAAAAGATTTATCAAGCCATTATTACAATTCAAAAGACTATTATTTTGAGATAAAAGATATTTTCACACGTTCTATCACAAAGATGTAATCATATCTTCTAATGACTACATTATCAAGTTCTAAGAACAATGAACGGTATTTAAAAAGTTAACAAAGCGTAATGAAAAACTAATTAACTAAGATTATGATTTAGTCAAAATTAAAACTAGAATTTGTAAGCTATTAAAGACTAGCTCGTTGGTGCTGTCAGTGACCCTGATTTCCGCTTCAGGGTACATAATAAACACTTATTCATGTGAAATACATATATATAATTATATACTAGCGGACCCGGCAGACGTTGTCCTGTCCGGAAAACAGCTACCAAATTTGATGGCTTACATACCGATAGCAGCGCCACCTACCGGGTCCCAATTATGATAAAAACTACCCTATCTCTCAAGTTAGTCCAAATTACAGATGCTTACCAAATTTGATAAAAATTGGTTCAGTAGTTTCGGAGTTTTTATATATTTTGTAATCTAATATATACAATCTATACTTATTATAAAAAGAAGTCCCCCGGCCGCGTCTTTCTGTCCTCCTGTCTGTCTGTCTGAACGCGATAAACTCGAAAACTACTGAACGGATTTTTACACGGTTTTCAACAATAGAAAGAGTGATTCTTGACGAAGGTTTAAGTGTATAATTTATTATGCTTTTATGTAAATTAGCAGAAATACGGCGATAAATGTTGAAGAGGTCGCAAAAAATCTCGCCAACGGGGACCTTTCCTCGCGAACGCCGCGTAAACTAGCAAAGATATAGTTAAGTAATGTACTAGCGAATTCAAAATCTATAAAAATGCTACAAAAAAGTCAGCGACAGCATATCTCTATCTCTTACGGTTGACTTACAATAACCACTTTTATGTTCAAATTTGTAATTAAAAACATTACGTTATTTTCAAAGCTATTTTCTTTAGTTCAGTATTAATTCTTATCGAAATAAATATGTTAGTTAGATTAAAAATTTAATGTAGATTAAAATTGCCCTTCACACTATATCAATCAGATGAATAGTTTTTGAGATATCGTAGTTAGAAGTAATTATTAAAAATAAATTAATGCGCAACGAAGTGGGCACGGGTCGGCTAGTAATAATTATAATTAACAATGAAAGGACTTTTTATACTTCACCAGAGAAACGTATATTAAGACAAAATAAAATTTTAAAAAGTACCAAATCGGAACTTTTTTACGTGTGTTTTTGTAACGTGTTCTATAGAACTACACCTAAAGATTATATTTGAAGGACCGCAGTTAGTAGACGAACAGCTATCAGTCGACTTTCACTTGAAACAGACGACCACGTACGTAAATTAAATGTTACGTTAAGTCATTTTATGCGTAGGAGGCATTGCATTATGCGTATCTTTTGAAATTCACTTACCGGCATACGTTCCTCAATACCGCCGATGGGGAAATTCATAACGGATCGAACGGTTTGCGCGCCGTACAATTTATCATCGGGCACGTCCAACTCGCCGAATGTATCCCGTTCCTTCCTCTGAAAATAAATAATTATACTATTAATAATTTAATACAAACAAATCTATGTAAATATATATAAACCGATGAATGTGCACATAAGCTCAAAACTCGGTAACGACTAGACCAGGGGTCGTCAAGTGGCGGACCGCGGTCCGCATCCCGGTCCGTATCCGGACCGCGCCGACCCATTTTTTGCGGACCGCGAAAACACAGAAACTTACACTACAGAGTACATAATTTAATAAAAATATATCCCACGCAACTTCAAACTTCAGACAGATAGTCCGCAATAAAAAAATGTCATTTTTTTCATTAATGCGTAAAAAAATACCTTTGTTATTTCGTTTGTTTACTAAATATTTTTGTCTATAAATTGATGTGAAGACCGCGACGGCCATTTCATTTTTTCAAACGGACCCCGAGCGAAACTAATTGGTGACCCCTGGACTAGACCCATTTTCGGCGTATTTTTTTACAAAGTTTTCTTGAAAAATGAAAAATTAAGAGTATTGGAAAATTTAACAAATATATCTGAGTTTATGCGTTTAATAGTTGGCAAGACAGGACTACATCTGTAAGGTCAGCTAATAATGTAGCAATACCTAATAACTTTACTTGACAGACTCTAATTGAGACCTTATTGTATAACATACAACACGAACACCAAGATCGCGACAAGTAAATATTTGACGAACTAGCTAAGCAAGCAGTTGCTATGACGTCTTTCGCTTGCATAAACTGGTCCATCCTGGGGTGGACACTAACGATGAGCATTAAATTAAAACACATGTTGGATAGGTACAGAATGCGGGAGACAAAAGCAAAAGTTTAGGCTCAAAATAGTTTTACAAGTGAACTTAAACTATTGCTCCCATTTCACTTTTTTTTTAACCGACTTCCAAAAAAGGAGGAGGTTCTCAATTCGACTGTATTTTTTTTTTTTATGTATGTTAGCTCAGAACTTTTGACTGGGTGGACCGATTTCGATCAATTTTGTTTTAATTGAAAGGTGTTGCGTGTCATGTGGTCCCATTTTTTTTAAATTAAGATCTGACAAGTATTTTAGAGTTATATATAATAATGCGTATTTACTTGACTACTTTTTCGTCGACCTACGTTGTATTATACCGCATAACTTTTTACTCGGTGTACCGATTTTGATGATTCTTACTTTAATCGAAAGCTAATACTTGTCATGTAGTCTTCGTGAAATTAGATCGAGATCTGATTACAACTTTTTGAGTAATCTTTAATAGCGCGTATTTACTTGACTATTTTTTCGTCTTATTACGTTGTATTACTTGTCGATGTAATTGAAGTCGGTTTTTTTTTCGTTTGCGAGCATACACAATTATTTGTATTCGGCTTAGAAATGTTGCGACGTATATCGGGTTTAGTTTTATCCAATCTATATTGGATTTACTCGGTATACTTGAAGTATATTTACAATGTCCTAAAAAATCAATTATGTATGTACCTACTTTAAAAAGGCTATTGACATTGCTTTGTACAGTAAAACAGTATTTGGGCAATGAACTTGATACGTTTAGTGTTTTTTATTTTTTATTTATTTTATTCATTTAGGTACAGTATATTTATAATGGGCTGTATTAACAAATTTGTCTATCAATATATCGTAATGACTAATATCCAGAGGGTGGGACCACTAGATAGGTATCTATCCGATAACTGGTTGGAACCGCTACGGGTACGCGATCCCGGACTGCTCTAGCTGCTAGTGTCACACACCCCTCCCCGTAATCCGTGGCACTTACCAGTGCCAGACGAGGGGTCTGGGGTGTTCTCACATAAATCCTACCCTTCTTCTTAGCCAAGAATTCCCAAGGAGAGTTGATGTCAGGCAGGCGGAGGGTCGTAAAGTATTCCATGCTAAATCTTTTTCAACATGAGTTCCATGTTGTGCCGACCCTACGTAAGTGGGATAAGGGCAGGAAGATGATGTTATGACTGTGCAACTGATAAATTTTGGTCGTCTAGTGAGCGTGATTGATCGAAACGTAAGCCTTCAAAGTGGCAAATTAAGAGCCAAATGAAATCCACATTATAATTCATACAACAAATAATACGTAAGCTTCTAGCTAGCTATATAAGCTGATGTAACATATATTATAAACTAATACTATACATATAGACGATCAATAATGAAAAGGTCCATGACTTGAGATAAGTTGCTTACGAAATCATAATATACTTATTTAAAAAGTTACAAATTTTATAACACCGTTTGTTTGTGCTACTAATTATAACTGCGATTATGTACGGTTGTTACATAGCAAGATAACAGGAAAATAAATAATCCATTAAATTGAATTAAATAAACAAGTATGCATATTACTAACATTAGATACAGTATGTTTATCGCAACATAAAAAGAAAACGAAGCAAAAAAAACTTAAAGTTAAGAGTTATTATTAAATTGACAAGTCTTCTTATTTAAGCTTCAATATAAAATCCGATAACTTTACCTGCTCCGATAACTTGATGATTGTATATTTAATATATAATTATAATTGTTAATTTTAACACTTACCATTTTAACTGGTTTATTTTCATCGCTCAAGCAAACCGTACACGCCATTTTAATGCAAAATTTAAAACCGAAAATTTAAAACTTTCAAATTTCTCAAAACACGATACTATGACAGACGATTGGCAGCGTCAAAAGATGTTTTTATTACATAAGTTTTTTATAAAAAACGATACAGCCAGCCAGTTATAATATCGAAATACGATAAGAGGTTTTATTAGAGATAAATATACACGTGAAACAAGTTCTGCCACGTCGCGTCGTCGAGACAGGCGTCCCCTCCAAATGAACTGCGAAGACCGAATGACGCTATAAATGTTTTTTATTTAACCAGGCAGCGTACGATCGTACGATTCTAAATGTCAAACGATTTGCATTGTTGTATGCGTGTGTTTGAAATATATAATGCCCCGTCCATACGCTTGGTGTTCGTCACGAACACGAACAAAGTTCCAAACATCGACCACAATCATCAAACACAAACAGTCGTCCTCACGCTTGACGAACGTGTTAGTATTTTGTGGATCGGCAAACATGGCGGACGAATAACGCGGCGGCATGGCGGACGGATAAAATCTATAATGTACTTAATACTACTAAAATAAATATACTGTACTACTACTGTAACTAACTACTACTGTACTAGTAAAATAAATATACTGTTTTACCATTATTTATCGAATAATAATTTAATATAATTCATTTAAATATTTTTAAATGAAGAAATAAAACCTTTACATGACGTCACACAAACAATATTAAAACATGATTTTGAGTACCTAAAAGGCTGTAAATAACGCGCCAAAAACTGCGACAAGTAATGTATGTACTATATAAGCCGCGACACGTCCACCACCCGTGAAGCTCGCGCGCATAATGATCGCTGGCCAAACGTGTGGATACACCGCGAACTGTTTGCCAAACATCCTTTGATCTGTGAAGAAAAACCGACACCGATGCCGAACACTGCCGAACACAAACACGAACAGGCGAACAACGACAAACACCCATCCACACGTCCGTTTTTGCTGTTTGCTGTTCGCTGTTCGCCATTGTTCGTCAAGCGTGTGGATGGGGCTTTATAGTAGGTAATAGGTACACAAATGATGACAAGGTTGATAAGACGGGCATAGGCCCCATTCCCAATGTAGGAGAAGGATCGAAGCTTAATCCACCGCGCTGCTCCACTGCGGGTTGGCAGGATATTTCCCTACTATGAGTAATGATCGCTATCAGGTGTAGGTACATGATAACAATCGGGACCGACAGCTTAACGTGCTCTTCAAGGCACGATGGTGAGACCCACGAGGACCATAAACCAGACCGGAAATAAATATTTGTATAAACACAAATATCCACTCCGAGCAGGAATCAAACCCGCGACCGTCGGCGTTTAAACGCCGCCGACACGGCACACGCACCATTACACCAGAAAGAGCGGTCAGAGCATTACAGCTTAAACAATTAACAAATTCCAGGGTTGTTTCATTACTACTCGTAGATCGGCTTTGTTCTTATTTACTAATTATACTCTAATCATTTGATTACAAAAAATGTTTGTGATAGTTAAGAATTTGTGATAAGATAATATTGTACCTATTAATGTATCATTCATCACTGCAAAGGCATTCAAAGAAATTATTAAACAAGTGATGCATATAGTTAACAAAAGTTTTGTTGGTTTTTTTTTTTTTTTTACTAATACTGAAGTAGAGGACAGCAGAATATATCCCGCTCAAAATCTGGAGCAACCCATCTCGGGAAGTACCTGAACCTTACGGAAAATCACAATTAAATAATACTGCTCTCAAATGGTGTTGTGGTCCCGTGGTGAGTTAGGTGGCCGGCGGTCCTGGGGATAGGGTCGGCAACGCGCTTGCGATGCTTCTGGTGTTGTAGGCGTCTATAAGCTAATGTAATCAATCGCTTACCATCAGGTGAGCCGTACACTTGTTTCCCGACCTAGTTATATAATAATAACTAGCTGACCTGGCGAACTTCGTACCGCCTTTTTTTTCTTAAATATAATAATTACATGTACCAAAATAAAATATAGCCTATCTTTCAAGTTGGATCAAACTGCACACGGTGTGCAAATTTGATTAAAATCGGTTAAGTGGTTTAGGAGTCCATTGAGGACAAACATTGTGACACGAGATTTATATATATTAAGATAATTTTATCAAAAAGGTAGTCCGATCATTCTACACCTACGTAAACTTGAAATTTTTTATGGTTCTCAGCTTTTGGGAATCGGAATAATGTGTTAAAATTTTTTAGAGAGGTAATACCTATTTTTCCTTTTTAGTAATTTTTTTAACAGCAACATCAGTTAAAAAAATTCCTGAGGGAACTAGACTTTAAAATATAATTTAACTAGCGGACCCAGCAGACGTTATCCTGTCCAGAAAATAGCTACCAAGTTTGATTGCTTACATATCGATAGCAGCGTCACCTACTGGGTCCAATTGAGATAAAAACTACCCTATGTCCCAAGATGGACCAAATTACATATGCTTACGAAATTTGATAAAAATTGGTTCAGTAGTTTCGGAGTTTATCGCCCACATACTTGATTACTAATGAAATAATTTTATAATAATATCCAAGAGTAAGTACGGATTTATGTGAAAATATGCAAAATTGATTTGTTCCATTTAATTGCATGAAGCAGATCTATTACCAGTCCGAGCGTCAAAAATAAATCGAAGAGCGGGGCATAGTGAAACAGTATTGCAATATACAGTAGACCCCCGGTAATCCGGCCCCCGGGTAATCGGGCACCCCCTGTAATCGGACATGGTCTGTTTGAATATTTTGCTAATGCATGATTGAACGAGTTATAACTTGTACGCACTAGTAGGTACTATTGTGCTCGACGCGTAGGGTATTCATTTGTTTGTACACAATTATTTCCTAATGTAAAGTTATTGCATATTTTTTGTAAGTTCTATAGCATTACTTAATGACGTTAGTTTTATAATAAAACGTAAGCTCTCTATTGAGTTGTTTAATTTACTAAAGACATACATAATGAAGTATCATTTTTACTCCTGAATACATATATAATCCTATCATTGAACCTGTAATTTGTCGGATTACAAGGTACTCTTTTAAAAAAATTCCGGACTATAGGGGGTCTTAGGCAGGGTACTCTATAATCCGACAAATTCGGTAATCCGACACTGCCCTGCAAAACGTTTGTCCGATTACCGCGGGTCCACTGTAATATTATATTGTCAAGACTAAGGGCGCCTTCAAATTAGCCGCGCGACGTTGTAAATGTATGTAAATAACAACGCGCGACAGCAGCGCGACAAATTTGAAGGCGCCGCGCTGCTGTCGCGCGTTGTTATTTACATACAGTACCTGGGTGACCGAGCCTAGCTCGGTATTTTCATTTTATTTTTTGTTTTTTTTTCTCGGTATTTTTATATTTTAATTTTATTTAAATAATAAATCACGAGTGAAATTAAAAAAAAAGAAAAAAAAATTATCTGGAGACTGAGATTCGAACCCGGGTCAACACGATATGACGCCCGCTGATTTCCTAATTACGCCATTAAAGCTATGTTGACGCGTAGTGAAATTAAGCTTCGTATTCTAATGATATTTTTTCATTACTTAAAAACAGGGATAAAACGACATTTTTTTTAAATGAATCCTAGCTAGATCAATTTTTCGCCTCCGAAATCCCCTGCATACTAAATTTCACGAAAATCGTTGGAGCCGATTCCGAGATTCAGAAAATATATATATATATATATATATATACAAGAATTGGTCGTTTAATAGTATAAGATTTACAACGTCGCGCGGCAGCAGCGCTGCAGACGCGCTGCCGCCGCGCGGCTAATTTGAAGGCGCCCTTAGAAATGTCCTGTATTTTACTGTACATATGAGTTATACGATTTTACCCCATCTTAGCTTTACTCTTCTATAATCGATCACTAATGTATTACCATAAAAAATTAATAAAAATTACAGTTCTGCGAACAAATATAGGTACCATCGGAATCGATATAATTAAAAAAAAAATGTGATTACTAACAAACGAGAAAAAAACCCACTTCAAATACATTACAACGTAGGTAGACAGTAAGAAAAATAGTCAAACAAATACATATTCATTATTAAAGATAACTCATAAAGTATTTGTCAGATCTCGATCATATTTAAATGGTACCACACGACCAGCACCAGTTTACTATTAATAAAAGAATCATTTAAATCGATACACAGGTATACCTAATACAACGTCGGTCAACAAAAAAATAGACTAGTAAATATGTATTATTAATGATAAGTCAAAAGTATTCATCAGATCTCAATCTAATATAAATGGGATACACCATATATATGTAGATATAATGAGGACCACATGACAAGCACCACCCTTAAAAAAATTGATAAAGCTACTCATTGTCAAGTTTCAGAGTCCCCACAGAATGTTCAATCACAATTGCAAATTATTATTATGTCCAATTCATGAAAGTAATAATATGCTAACGAAAAAGTATATTTAAAAATCGGCCAAGTGCGAGTCGGTCTCGCGCACGAAGGGTTCCGTACCATTGGCTAGGTAAACAATAGTAGGTACATTGATTTTAATATCGGGCAAAAAGCAGCAAAAAAGTCACTTGTTGTATGAGCCCCCTAAATATTTTTTTTTTATTTTATTATTTATTAATAAAATAAATATACAATTAAGTATTTTCTGAATATTTCAAATGCCTACCTGTTACCATTTATTGATATCGAGCAAAAATAGGCAATAAATAGCGTTTTTTGTATGGGAGCCTCCCTTAAATATTTATTTTATTTGTTGTTATAGCGGCAGCAGAAATACATAATTTGCAAAAATTTCAACTGTCTAGCTATCGCCGTTCTTGAGATACAGCCTGGTGACAGACGGACGGACGGACGGACAGCGAAGTCTTAGTAATAGGGTTCCGTTTTTACCCTTTGGGTACGGAACCCTAAAAAGTTGTCTACGAAGTAAGCTAACGTATAAAATATATAGAAATCATGACAAGCTAAGTTACACTAAGCAAGAAAAAGCCCTGCAGCAAAACTAGCAAATGTTTATATCACGATGTGCAGTGTTTCCTCGGTAAAAGGATCGAAAACCCAAAACTGATTGCAATTTTTGTCTTAAAAAGATATATAGAGAACATACCATTTCCATTCCTGAAGAATGTACTCAAAAAGTAGTCATATAAAATATAATCGACATTTTATATAAATAAATGTTTTAATTATTAAGTATCATAAGTAAGAATATGTTACGTTATTTTGATACTAAACTTAATTTTTTTTTAAATCTTAATATGTGAATATGATTTTATGATATAATGTGATTTCATTAAAAAATAATAAAACATTACATTCGTTCATATTGCATTATGGGACGTGCCTCCTGCCGATTTATTAAATGTATTTTAGTGTAAAAATTACATTTAATGAATTTTATTTGATAAAGTTGGTGTTTAGTTCAGCTATAGTGGTTATAGTATAAGTAAAATCAACTAAAACTCACATATAACTGAGGTAGGGCACAGCAGGAAACCTGCTCAAAATATGGAGCAGCCCGACTGGGGTAGTACCTCGACCTTACAGAAGACCACAGCTAAATAATACTGTTTTCAAGCAGTATTGTGTTCCTGTTGGTGAGTAAGGTGACCAGAGCTCCTGGGGGAGATTGGGGATAGGGTCGGCAACGCGCTTGCGACACTTCTGGTGTTGCAGGCGTCTATAGGCTACGGTAGTCACTTACCATCAGGTGAGCCGTACGCTTGTTTGTCGACTTAGTAACATAAAAATAAAAAAAATATATATAAACATATTCAACATCTTTATAAAAAGCTCTAACTTTAAAATCTTATACGCTTAATTTAAAACCATATTTTAGTCTGCTGTCACAAGTTCACAACATACATGAACATTAATTTTGTTAAAAATTAGGAAAAAATATAGTAATTCCTCTTAACATTGTACTCGCTTACTTTATTTAACTGTAAATATTAATACGAAAAAAGATTTTTATATTCGTTTTGTTACAAAATTGGAGTTATGAAAAAGTCATCAGTGACAAAAAGTGCATAACAATATATTAATTAAATATAGTGAGAAGATAGTGAATACCAATTTTTAGTATCTTTATTAAGCTGGTAACTTTTAAATGTAAGTACTTTCAAAGATCTACATATTTTTTATGAATGCAAGCGGTTATGCAACTTACCATCGTGACATTTGTTGTGGTGAAATTACTTTTATTGATGAGACCGACGACATAGCGATAGTTTTTTGATGAATTTATTATCGCTGAAGATAACTTAAATATTGTTGTAGCCATAGTTTTATGAGTTAATAAGTTAATACCGAATAAATATTAATGAACACTTCTTGACTTCTGTCATTAATAGACAGCAAAATATTCGGTTTTTAAAACATCAGCTGTCTCTGCAATTTGACAATTTATGTCTAAGTAAGTCTATGGTAGGTGGATGAAACGGATGAATAGGTATCAAATGGCGATCGTATGCCAAAAATAAAAGAAGGAGAAGATTATTTTTAACTACAACAACAAAAGTACATCCCCATCACAGATCCCCATTTGCCTAAACTCAACAAGCTCTCCCAACTGTGCAACCCAAACCGTCCACTACCTACATATTGAATACCTTCATCAAATTTTCCAAACTCTCAAATCCTCTCGTAACCTTCCTTAAAAATCTAGTGCTACAGAGTACAATTGAATATACCAGTATCTATTGTTCTCTACATCCTTCAAAGCCCCTTTAATATTCCAATCATCATAGATCTGGCCGATCTGGGTCTTAAAAAAGATGATTAGTCAAATCATCATCTCATTATTTTATACTGACGCATCCAAACTTTTCTCGTCCAGCTGTGTTGCTGACTAGGTGCTGCCTGCTGGATGGAAAATCAAAATCATCTCTCTCATCTCAAATATCTGTGTTTTCCGGTGAAGCTAATGCTATACTGGAAGCTCAATGACTGGAAGCGATCTTCTTTGCCCTCTCCTAAGACTTAGGACCAACAGTTAGGTACCTTTATTCTCACTAAGCTGTCTCTGAGCAATTAAGAAAACTCCCTTTCGGAGTATGTTGAATATTTTTATTGTTTTTAAGATTAGAGGCCTTGCTCGTTCATTCAAAAGGGTCTGCATTTAGTGCTTGTCTGAATTCCAGGTCATTCTGAACTTGCTGGAACCAAAACAGTGGATTCATGCGCCAAATCTCCTATCATAATCGGTGTCCTTGATCACATCAAAAACTCCTTTCAAGACCTCCAGTCCGTAGATAATCAAAATCCACATGGACAAGTCCTGGAATTTATTTTGGAGTTCATTATAATCGGTGAAGAGTAAATTCTACTTAAACATACTACCAGATATCCTCGGGGATAATAGCCTGTGGGCTGTGTGTAAAATGTTAAACATTTTAATAAGATTTCTATTCGAGAAAAAAATGTATGTAGACTGTAGTGATGTGTACATTACTGAAAGTAACTAATTTAAGTAATATTAGTCATAAAAATTTATAAAATATAGTCATTCAAAAATAATTTAGAATACGCTTACTTATAAATTAACATACATTGTTATTTTACATAACTTTTAATTAAAAATGAATTAGGTATTGAAAGTAGAATTGAAGTTAAATTATTAGGTCCTTCCAACTAGCTTAAATTAATAAATAGTCTTTGGTTGAATCAAACAACTAATGATTATTAATGAATTAATGATCCTGAATTATTGTAGTTTATACAATAAAAAATAAAATAATTTATTGAGAAGTAACAAATATTAACAACTTATTATCTCGTAATCATAACATACCATAATACATAAAACACAAAAATTTGTATCTTTCTTTTTTTTCTTACTTAAAGTAAAATACAATTTAAAATTTTTAATATGAAAGCGATACATCACGTAAATAAGGAATTTATTTTCAAATAATTAAGTAAAAATAATTTTAACAAATGAGTGTACTTTAGTTTAAACCACACGACTGAAGTAAAACTTCTTTAGCTGCTACAGTAACATACGACACGCAACTCTCTCTTTCTATCTTCACTAACATTTATATCTCCCTCTCAACTTTCGTTCATCTCGCTTGATCACACTTTTCATAACGCTCTCGTCTCGCATTTACCAGCTAACTCCCGACGTCTAGCGTGTGTAAAAAAGTTTTACTTCAATATTAGAAATAATTTATAATAATATATAATAGGGTATTCCACCATGTTTGAAAAAGTGCTTCAAAATGTTGATTTTCTAATAAAAAGCCACAAAAAAATATATTTCGGCAAAATAAACACGCTTTCATGCCATAAAATTATATTAAATTTTAAACCTTTTTTTATTACCGCGAAAACGCTACAGCCATTTTGGTGACGTAATAAGTGCAATAACAAAAGTGTTTGACGTATGTAAGAGAGTAACATAACCTACAATTACTATAACAACCATCAACAAATTAGTAATGAATGGATATTATTTCAGTTGGAACAAGATATAAAGAGTTATTATACGAAAGAACACAACTATTACTCCTTGAAGTTAAAATTGATAGATATTATTGATATAGATAGCTGTTGACAGCTCTGACAGAACTTTGTTATTGCCCGTATGACGTCACACCATGGCGGCTCGTGTTTTAGGTCACGTGATATACAGATTAAAATATACGACTTTTAATTTCAATATAATAAATCAATAATGTGCTTTTATGATTCCAAATCAGAATATTTAAGTGTATTTCTATATAAATTTTAATTTTTATCAAATTTTATAATTTATTTTTCACTACGGAAAGTACCCTATTTTTTGTAGTAAATTGTAACGAAATATTATTTCTGAACGCATCCGTAGACCGTGCTGCTCCAAGCGGGACTGTAAGGAACTATTTCTTTGAATCGGGCGTGATCGGTATCGTTCGGGTCAGTCACGCCTAGACTCGTTCGAAAAGCGAAACCAAAATCATTCCATGGCGATATACGAAGACTGATGCTCTTGTCGTGGACTTCCAGTGCAATCGGGCTTCATTGCATACTAAACCGAAAATAGCAACCGAAAACAAGTTATTTTATTACAATTATGTGATTAAGACTGTTAGTTGTGGTGTTAGTGTTTTTGTTATCAAAAGTGATTATACAAAGAATATAGTGAAGTGGTGCAGTGTTTAGCAAGCTTGCCACCTGGTCCTGGATTCTTGAGGATTGTATCTTTTAAAAGATTATTATTACAAGCGGTGAGTTTTGACATTAAAATTAAATTATATTCTAACACGGTTGAAAAATTGGCGTTTATTGAAATGGCTTCCGTTTATCGACTCGCGTGCGCGGTAATGGCTGACATTCTTTCTCCGTTCTCCAGCGAAGCATAAGGTTTACTGTAAACGTTGAAATATTACCGTTTTGTAGGTTTGTAATCAATGATTGTAGATGCAATAGTATTTTTATGTCGGTCCGCGTGCGTAGGTGGAAGTTTAGGTCGAGTGGGTGGTGGCGAGAATGCAATCGACAAGAACTACGACCGGTCGCGGTCGTGCGGTATAGCGCTGAGATTCTGTCCGGGTTATCGGTTCATTTTATCGAGCGCTAAACTCTTTTACGATTCGAATAAAAGTATTGAATACATAAAACTTATAAGAATAAATGTTTAATGAAATCGAAGTTTTAAGTATATAATAAAGTACTTTAATTAGGTTTATTAGGTTTATACGAAATTGAATTAATGCAACTAATTTAATTTATATTTATGAGGTTATGATAGTACGATACAAGAAGATAAGAGATCGCGGAAGGTGCCCCAACGGGCCTTAAACACAATGTTTGTTGTTACAGGTCTCTGCCAGAGCCTACTGCGCGGTGTACGCATTATGAAAGTGCGTTTCCATACATGCATATGATCAAATAGGAATAGAAATTTCGAAGCCCGTCCGATCTTATACCGTCATGGCTCTCCTGTAAGTATGATTCGATGTCGTCGATGTATTCAGTTCTTTCGAATATGATTTGTTTTCTTTTATTTATCGTTACGCTACCACGTTCACTCCCTCGTACGAACAGCATGCCAATTTGTATGATTTTTTGTTACTCCTTTATAATGCTGAGGCTTTCGTCGGCGTGTGACTATCAGTACACTGACCGCGTCGGGGCCGCCGGTGCCCGTTCATTCCTAGTACTAACCTATTTTTGTACGCGCCGATAGAAAAACATCCGTTGCACAGGTTGTTACATTTTTTTATTTACGTACTTTCAAGGCATTTTACTCATGATTGTGTCAATCCATATCATTACTGTCGAAACGTTTAAACATGTAAGACGACCAGTTATCGTACGGGGCGGCTGAATAGTCGATCGAAATGTAAAATAGGTTGGTACTTATGTCATCGAGGAAGACGGGTAACTGGGCGTCCCCGCTCCAGCTCGCGTACTCGATCCGATCGCACCGGACCCCTCCGAGCCTTTGCGTTCTCGTCGTTTTTGTATTTGTTGAGATGAGTCATAGATAGAAGATGAAAGAAGGCGACGGAGCGGTGCTGTGCGATAGGAACGGCGATAGAGGGCGGCAGTGGCTGAGCGGGTGTATCGCGTTCCAGATGGACGGGAGGGTGCCTCCGCGGGCGACAACGGTAGGCCACATGCGCCCGCGCCATGTGGCGCGTGCTGCTGGCCCTCGGGGCCGCGTGCGCCGCCGCGCGCGCCTCGCAGGACGTGGTGTGCACTTTCTCCGACAAGGTCGCCGCGCCAACCACCCTCTTCAACCACCTAGTCGTCGATCGCAACACGGGACGTGTCTATGTCGGCGCTGTCAACATTATCTACCAGCTATCCCCGGATCTCGAACTGGCTCAGTCAATTAAGACGGGCCCGGTTAACGATTCCGCACAGTGCACGTTCGATTGCCCACCTAACTTTGTAAAGAAGCCGACGGATAACGTGAACAAAGCGCTCGTGATTGACTATGCGACGAGCCGCCTTATAACGTGCGGTTCGGTGCTTCAAGGGTTGTGTTCCGTGCGAAATCTGAATAATATATCTCATGACGTACGTGAAGTCCGCGAACCAGTTGTTGCGAACAATGTCAGTGCGTCCACCGTAGCGTTTATTGCGCCGGGACCTCCAAATCCACCAATGACACAAGTTATGTATGTAGGAGTTACGTTTACTGGAAACTCACCTTACCGTTCCGAAGTACCTACAGTTAGTAGTCGCTCTTTGGAAGATGATAGACTTTTTATGATAGCAAGAACAGCTGTTACTACTGGAACTCGTATGTTCGTTAATTCTCTATCTCGAGAACGTTACCCTATAAATTACGTGTACGGCTTTAGTTCGGAAGGATTTAGCTACTTTTTAACGACGCAACTACGAGGCGTTGGTTCTGATACTTATTATAGCAAGCTAGTACGTGTTTGCCATGACGACGAGAATTACTATTCCTATACAGAGATTCCCATGTCTTGCATGGGTGAAGGCGGAGGCAATTTCGGCTACAACATCGTACAAGCAGCGTTTGTTGGAAAAGCCGGTTCTGTATTAGCCGGTGAACTTGGAATCACTGCACAACATGACGTCCTATTCGCTGCATTTAGTCAGAGTGAATCTATAAATACTAATACGCCATCAAATTTATCGGCCCTTTGCGTTTATTCACTTAAAGCCATACGTCGCAAGTTTATGCAAAACATAAAAACCTGCTTTAGTGGAAATGGCTCCCGTGGGTTAGATTTCATATCACCATCTCACGCATGTATTAGTACAAAATTGCAATCAATAAGCGAAGATTTTTGTGGCCTTGATGTAAACACTCCGTTAGGAGGTGAACAACCAGTTGAAGCAGTTCCAGTGGCAGTATTTAAGAAGAGGCTAACAGCAGTAGCTGCGACAGCGACAGGAGATTACACTGTTGTATTTGCCGGCACTGCTGAGGGACATCTTAAAAAGATTGTTGTAGAAAGCGCTACTTCAGCTTTTGAATATGGAGATATTGTTGTCGATGAGGGCTCCCCAGTGAATAAAGACTTATTCTTTGATACTCAATTAATGCATTTATACGTAATGACCGAAAGAAAAGTGTCGAAAGTAAAAGTTCAAGAATGTAGCGTTTATAAATCGTGTCTAACATGTCTTGGAGCCAAAGATCCCTATTGTGGCTGGTGTTCTCTCGAAAATAAGTGCAGCTTACGTTCAGACTGCCAGGACGCAGCTAAAGATCCGCTGTATTGGATTTCTTACCGCAGCGGTCGTTGCACTACAATAACCCAAGTGACGCCCAATCAGTTACAACGAACAACAGCAAGAACTTTAGATTTAGTAATTGAAAACTTGCCCACACTTAATGGACAATTCCTATGTGCATTTACAGCTTTAGATCGTACTCTTATAACTAATGCAACTAGAAAACCGTACGGGGTGAATTGTACTACACCGCGTACAGATACTCTCCCACCTATACCTGCTGGTCAGCATCATTTTACAGCTAAACTCTCTGTTCGCACTACTCAGGGACCTGATTTTGTAGCAACTAACTTTACATTTTTCGATTGTAATACGTATAGCTCGTGTACTCAGTGTGTCAGTTCGTCTTTTCCTTGCGATTGGTGTGTCGATGGTCATCGCTGTACACATGATACAGCTGAAAACTGTAGAAATGATATATTAGTAACCGGCGTAAGTAGAATCGGTCCCAGTTATCGCTCCGGTCCCGGATTTTGTCCTACAATAAATTCAACATCCGACGGTACTAACGAAATTTTAGTACCATCCGGCGTAAAGAAAGCTATTAAAGTAAAAGTTCACATTATCGGTCAATTTATAGTTCAAACAAGATTCGTGTGTCAGTTTAATATAGAGGGTCGTGTAACTCACGTTAATGCTCAATTACTCGCTGATACAATTTACTGTGAAGCTGTAGAATTTACGTATACTTCTCGTGCGCCTAACATAACTGCTTCTTTCGCTGTTATATGGGGTGGATCAAAACCGTTAGATAATCCAGATAATACTCATATTCTAATTTATCGTTGTAATGATATGGCTGATAACTGTGGTATTTGTTTAGCGTTGCCTGAGAAATTTGGATGTGGTTGGTGTCAGGGTTCAGATCGATGTGAAGTTCAGGAACAATGTGGTGCGCCTAGTGTATGGTTAAACCGAACTCAGACTTGTCCTAATCCCGAAATTCACTCTTTTAAACCTCAACTAGGTCCGTGGGACGGTGGCACGAATATTACTATTGAAGGTATAAATTTAGGGCGAAATATATCTGATATCTATAACGGGGTAACAATTGCGGGCATAAAATGTCAGCCTATTATCGAATTATACATTAAAACGAGGCGTATCGTTTGTACTGTTGATGGTCCGGGAGAAGAAGTTCCCCGAGATGGACCAGTCGTAGTGCGTGTTGCGGATTATCGCGGAGAGTCGAAACATCATTACGCCTTTGTTAATCCAAAAATAAATTCGATTCAACCCAAATACGGTCCACAGTCTGGTGGTACAAAATTAAGTATAACAGGTGAATATCTAAATGCCGGAAGTAATATTCAGGCCTTTATCGATGATTTACCGTGTGCTATTTTATCTGTATCTCACGAGGAAGCGGTTTGTAGAACTAGTCACTCATATCAATTAAAAATGGGCACGCTACGGATGCGGTTCGATAATGGAATGCGTACGCTAGAGCGCGAAAAATTCGAGTACATCGAAGATCCCGTTGTAGTTTCCGTAGAATCTGGCCCACCATTAGCATCACAACGCAAACAACCCAAGGGCATTCCGTCCGGAGGGATAAATATCAAAGTAATGGGCCGTAATTTCCATTCCATTCGGTTTCCACAAATATACGTGTATCACGATAATCGGCCGTATATAGCTCCTTGTCATAGAGTCGATTTTCAAACACATCTCATATGTGAATCTCCCGGGATCGAAAGCGCTGGCCTGAATCTAGATCCTGATAAGCCGTTAGAGTTAGAATACGGGTTCAATATGGACGACGTTCAAAGCGTACAAAATCTTACCACAAAAACTGGTGAAGCATTCCTTCTGTATCCTGATCCAATTTATGAAAAATTTGATGAGGATGTTAAATATTATAAGTCTGAATATTTGACAATTAATGGTCAAAATTTAGATAGGGCTTGCACCGAGTTAGATGTCGAGGTTCACATTGGGGAAAGTATATGTAATGTTACTTCTCTTTCTAGGCATCAATTAACGTGCAGGCCGCCGTCTCGAGACGAATTACCAGACGGGGTAGATACCCCAGAGGTGGTCGTCAAGGTCGGACGCGCTCTTACTTATAAGATTGGTAAATTATCATATTCGTCGCAGGCAGGCTTGCAGGCAGCAATAGGAAAGCCAGTGTTATTCGGTGTTATAGCAAGTATCGTAATATTCATATTAGTGTTAGTCGTGTTTCTAGTTATGTATAGGAGAAAATCCACTGAAAATATTAGAGTTTTAAAGAATATGCAGGAGCAAATGGATATTTTAGAATTAAGGGTAGCTGCGGAGTGTAAGGAAGCCTTCGCGGAACTTCAGACTGAAATGACAGACTTGACGGGAGACGTTACGGGCGGTATACCTTTCCTAGATTATCGTACGTATGCTATGAAGATATTGTTCCCCAATATAGACGACCACGCCGTCCTCCAATGGGAACGCCCAGAGCTTATTAGGAAAGAAAAAGGTCTGAGATTGTTTGGACAGTTAATTATGAACAAAACATTCCTTCTATTATTTATTCGTACTTTAGAAAGCAATAGGTATTTTTCAATGCGTGATCGCGTTAATGTAGCTTCTCTCATAATGGTAACCTTACAAAGTAAAATGGAATATTGTACCGATGTTCTAAAGACACTCTTAGCGGAGCTTATAGAAAAATGCATGGAAAGCAAAAGCCACCCTAAATTGTTGCTTAGACGTACTGAAAGCGTTGCTGAAAAAATGTTGAGCGCGTGGTTTACTTTCCTCTTATACAAATTCCTTCGTGAATGCGCTGGCGAGCCTCTTTACCTTTTGTTTAGGTCAATGAAAGGTCAAGTAGACAAAGGACCTGTAGATGTTATAACGTCCGAGGCGCGATATTCTTTAAGCGAAGAAAAATTAATTAGGCAGTCGATCGATTTTAAACCAATGACCGTGAGCGTGTCCATATCGCAACAAACGATCTTCGTTAGCGGTTTAGAAGCTACAACAGAAAACGTGCAAGTAAAAGTTCTCGACTGTGATACGATTAGCCAAGTAAAAGAAAAATGTTTAGACGCTATTTACCGCGCCACACCGTACTCACAGAGACCCAGTCGTGACGAGTTAGATTTGGAATGGCGCACGGGCGCTTGCGGTCGTTTAATTCTGTACGATGAAGATAGCACCACTAAATGTGAAGGTGAATGGCGTAAGCTCAATACCCTTAATCACTATCGCGTACCCGACGGCGCTTGCTTAAGTTTAGTCGCTAAACAGAGCTCGGTTTATAATCTTTCTAACATGGAAAAGAACGATAAGTCGCATACTTATGAAACTCTCAATAGGGGCAAGTACGGTTCTGCTAGCCCCCCAGCTAGCCCTCTTAAGTATGAACACGGCGGCGGCTTTAAATACTGGCATCTCGTTAGGCACCACGACGGTGACGCACATAAAGAGGGAGAGCGTGGAAATAAAATGGTATCTGAAATATATCTTACACGTCTTCTCGCTACTAAGGGCACGCTACAGAAGTTTGTCGATGACTTATTCGAGACTATTTTCAGCACCGCGCATCGCGGCTCCGCTCTACCTCTTGCAATTAAGTATATGTTTGATTTCCTCGACGATCAAGCTCTTCAACATGCAATATCCGATCCCGAAGTGGTTCATACTTGGAAAAGCAATTCTCTTCCCTTGCGTTTTTGGGTAAATCTAATTAAAAACCCTAATTTCGTATTTGACGTTTACAAGTCTAACACAGTCGACTCGTGCTTGTCTGTAATCGCGCAAACTTTTATGGATTCGTGCTCGACATCCGACCACATCCTCGGCAAAGATTCTCCTTCTTCTAAGCTTCTGTACGCTAAAGATATTCCAGTGTATAAGGAATGGGTGGAGCGGTATTATGCAGACATAAAACTGATGCCCGCCATATCCGATCAGGATATGAACGCGATGCTGGCCGAGGAGTCTCGGCTGCACACTAAAGAGTTCAACACGAACTGCGCGCTGAACGAGCTATACGCGTACGCGGTGAAGTACAACGAACAGCTCATGGTGACGCTCGAGGAGGACGAGTTCTCGCAGAAGCAGCGGCTCGCGTTCCGCCTCGAGCAGGTCCACGGCCTCATGGCGCACGACTACAACGTGTGATCGGCGCGCGAGGCCCGTACCCACCGCCCTGTATATACTGCCCACGCACATATCTATGCTGGCAACTATTGTATATATTAGATAGTGTACAGTCTTTAATATTGTAATTTTTGTATTATTTCAGCGGTCCGATGTCGTTTTTTAATTTTATATATGAACTTTGTATTGATTTTACACGACGAATCCGACCGGCCGCGGTCGTGCCACAGTATGCATCGTAAACTAAAAATTGTGTATGTCTGTCTATGTGTGCTCGCGTCGTACGAGTTAATGTTACGTCGATCGGTGTAAAATGTGTGTCGCAAATGAAATCGCATGTAAGCCCGCCGGCGAGCGACGCATCGCTCGCCGACGGGCGATTTTTAAATTTGTACTCGCAGTCTACTTAACGAAATAACCGTCAGTGATCCGGTGAACGATTCCATTAATAAATATCGTCGAATGTACGTATTGTGTTTTATTGAACGCGCAGCGCCATTGTCCGCGTCCGACGAAAGCCCTCGCGTCTCGGCAGCTGTCCGCAGGGAGAACGCGGTGCGGTGCCGCCTCGCTAGTCTCGCTAACTCGCTCTCCGGTGTCCCGTCCCCCCGTGCGGTGTCCGAGTGTCCCGTAGTCCGTCCCGAGCGCTGCGAGACGGCAAGGCGGCAGGTATGAACCGCGGCCCTGCTTTTTCAGCCGGTACGTGAGAATCGTGGCGCGCACGACATTCGCGGTCGCGAACAACATATACTGCATACCCGCTTACGTGGTGTGGATGATGGCGCTGCGTCTCACGAGACCCTTGAACGCATCCCTCTATTGGAAGATCGAAGGACTAATGTACCATTGGCTGTTGGCGATGGTGTCGCTGTGGGCGTGGACGGCCGGATATGAAAGTAAGTACGATAACTATCATGAAAAACGAGGAAACAACTAAAAGCTAATCTGCCATTGACACATGTTATGACAATAAATATACAACACGTAAGCCTAAATACGTGTAAATATTTCTCGTAACTAAGCAAAATATTACACTGAATCATAATTTAGTGTATGCTCAGGCAGCATGATGAGGTAGTTAGTGAGTAAACTTTTACTATTGTTTGTTATGACAGCGTTTCCACGCGATGCCTGCGTTTTTTTTTTCCTTTTGTTTGTAAATTTTATCTTAATTTACTTGAAACTAAACTTGATTACGTAAGCTAGGAAATAATTAACGGTTTACATGACGCCGAATATGATTCATTGAGGATTACTCCTTTTGAAGTATAATATTACTGGTTTTAAAATTCCATGTTATTGATTTCTCAAAAAAAAAAGTAGATACGTCAGTATATATCTACAATCCAATTCTTTGATGGTGAATGAGTAACATATGAAGATAAAAATGATTCATACGATGAGATAAAAATAACGATAGTGTGTACAAACAATAATTGAGGTTTCAATTTCAATAATGGTTAGTTAAGGCGCTAGTCCCATTTTTTAAAGACATCGTAATTTTTTTTGTTTGTTCTACAGAACTTGAATTATAACATTTTAATTTAAAAACTGGAAATCAGCATTTTGTTTTATACATTTTCTTTTTACATAATTGGCTATTAAAAGTATGCAGATACCAATTATTTTGACACACACAGACCAGTTAAATGGAATAAATTGTTGTTCAAACAAGTTATGTAATATACACAATAATGTAAGATATTTTTATACTGCATTCAATTACAATTTTTAATTTGTAGTTAATTAATTATTGAATGGTTAGAATAGTTTTTTTTTTCAATTGAATTAATCTAAATGGAATTAGACGAAGCGTTGGCGCAAGGGTGACAGCACTGGTTTGTGGCTGTTGCGCTGGCGGTTGCTGGTTCGATTCCCGCAAATGACAAACATTTGTATTGAACATACAGATGTTTTCCGTGGTCTGGGTGTTTGTGCAGTCCTTGTGGGTCTCCCATAGTAGCGAATATATCCGTCAACTCGCATTGGAGCAGCGTGGTGGATTAAGCTCTGATCGTTCTCCTACAAGGGGAAATATGCCTATGCTCAGCACCAGTAGTGGGATATTACAGGCTGAAGCGTAAAATTAGACTGTAAATGTCTCATAGCTTGGCAAGTTTCTTCTATACAGAAGACCTTATGTAGCCTCGCTGCTTCTTTGCATCTTAGCAGATAACTTTTCTACCAAGAGTAACGATCGTTAACAGATTTTTATGATTACAATCGGGAACGACGGTCTTTTGTGTTCAAGACAAACCCACATATCAGAAACGTGTACAAAGACAAATATGCGATACAAACTGGGAGTTGAATCCTTGATTGTCATGTTAAATACTGTGGTTATCACAGAATGATCGGTGTTGAAACCAATGAAAGCAAAACAGTATACTATAATATACAAAATAGTATCTAGAAAATACTGTAACAACATTTGTATTGTTAAATGGGAAAGAAAAAGAAATATCAACGACATCGCACGAGTACTGTTCGACCAAGGTAAGTGATATATTATCATTGAATATTTATTACGAGAGAACACGCGATTACACTCGGTAGGATAATACGAGTAGCTAGCTAGCAATGAAGTCATCCTCTCACAGCGCAGAAAAACTTAGCATTCAATCTCAGCGAAATATTTATTTTTTATTCGTGATGTGTGACGTAATAGTCGGAGGAAAAATAAGTTTTAGATGCGTTTTATAGCTTAATATTTATGATTTTTGATACCAAAAATAGATGACATTACTTAAATTATTTCTTTTTTTAATGTTACTAAGTCGACAAACAAGCGTACGGCTCACTTGATGGTAAGTGACTACCGTAGCCTATAGACGCCTGCAACACCAGAAGCGTCGCAAGCGCGTTGCCGACCCTATCCCCAATCCCCCCCAGGAGCTCTGGTCACCTTACTCACCAACAGGAACACAATACTGCTTGAAAACAGTATTATTTAGCTGTGGTCTTCACATTTAAAATCTGTTTTAAAATATGACGAAAGTGTTACAAGCATACATCCGTTACATATCGTTTTTTTTTTTGCTTAAAAATAAGGAAGCTGATGAGGCCGCAGATGCCGGAAATTAACTGTATCTATTTAATCATGTGTTTACACTTACAATAGTATATTAATTCTAACAATAAATATAGACCGGTTAGATTCGATTCGTAGAATTATAAAATTCCAAGTAAATTCGAATGTTATCATTAAGCTTATCTATACTAAAATCCAGATGATTTTTTTCCTGTAGCGCGGATATCAAAGAATTTGAAACATCATAGTGACGCATGTCGACCACGTTTACTTATAGAGCGATTACGTTACACGAATATTAATATTTCTCAAGTGAAACTTACTGAATATGCATGATCGTATGACTAAGAAATTGTCATATGATCCATTGTTAGAAAGTTTAGGTAAATTTAAACATGTAGCGACATGCTCATCATGACTCACTATGCCGTGCTTATCAGAAATCGGCGACGTGATTATTTCATTCGGTTCTCTAATATTACTAGCTTGAGTCGAATAAATCCACGTAGTTTTGGAAAGGAAATGTGATGCTCATTAACCGTTTATGAAAGCGGATCCATATTTAGCGTAACCGGAAAAATTATACGTAAATCGACGAAAAAACTGTTTACTTCGAGTCGGGTTGAGTTACGTGTAAGTAGGTTTCAAAGCAGGTTCGACAAACTTATTACGTTCTAATCGATTAAGAGATAACATCCTCTCTTTCGCAAGTGTATTAGATTTAGCATGCGCTGTAATTGATTCTCGAAGTGTGTGGAGCAGTCTTTTAAACAATGGCGTTTCGAAACGGCCGGACCGGTCCGCGAGGCGAGCTGTATTGACCTTATGCGGCTGCGTAGTTTATACGGCCAACGGAGGACGGTCGATGACCGCTCCCTCCCAGCTAGGAATGCCGCCTCACCCCCCCACTCGTCATGTCACGTTGCATTTCGAGTGGCGAATTTGCATGTCACCGCCAGATTCTGACTTTAGAACTTTTGCATACTGTAATTTAAGTTTGAATTCGGTTACGTATAAAATTTAAAATCGATAGATCGAGCGTGGCGTGTTCAGTTCGTTTATTGGATTAGTCAAGTAACTTATAACTCGGTTAGACTGATTAGTTTTTTGAATTATTATTTAGTTATACACTAAAACGCTTGCTTTCGATTTTATTTCACTTACTAAAACGTCTTGTTTCGATATTCAAATGAATTGAGTCACATGGTCGGCGTCGGCGACACACTTACAAGTTACGTGTCTGGTTCGATTCGATGTAAACTAGTCGTTTCTTTGGTATTTGAATCGTGATTCATAATTCATTGCGGCTTGTATTTGAGTGATTTTTAACCATCTGAGATTTATGCAGCTCGCTCTACTAATTAATAAGATTCTTATGATTTTTAGGTTATAATATTATAATATGTTTTATATGCCATTAACAATTTCGTAATCTTCCTTAACCTTCTTTATGTGTGTAGTGTAATATTGTTATTAAATATAGATAAAATATTAATGTTATTTATATTAATAGAACTTTACGTTACTTTAATGATATCAACCTATAAAATAAAGGTAAATTATACAGTCATAAAATTCTAACGCTAAGATAATATATTGTATTATCGCTACATTATGGTATAATTTATTATAAAATGATATTACTTACATAATTTCGCGTTACAAATAACAATAAACTACGCAACTTAATGTAATGTAAACTGTAAAAAGAGCTTTAGGGTCTGTTTCACCGTGGTTTCACCAGTTGTGGATAACGCTATTTGACGGATGACGGTACGAATAGACCCCTCCCCCCCTCCCCAAGAGCTCTGGTCACCTTAAGGCGGATTTATATTTGACTGACGTGTCGTGTCGTGTCGCATCAGAACAGAATCGGTATCATACATTTTGTATGACAACGTTTACATTTATGTGTTGTGACATGTCGTGATGGCTTCTGATGTGTCGCATCAGATCCGATCCCGGTTCGCATCAGACTAGCGGGTTGCGGGCGGTACTGAAACACCGCCATCACGACACGTCAGATTAATGTACGCGCGCGGCAGTGCTGTGTTATGACGCGTCAGAGTCGTTTGTTTATTTACGTAAATTATAAAATGATTGGATGAAATCAAAATCTTCTTCTCTTTCTTTCTTTTTTTAAAAGAGTTAGCAGCATTAAAAATTGAATATTTTTCAAAAATCTTAAAAATTGATTATCTATCCCATGACCCATAGAAGAACATTTCAAACGTTTGGCCTGTTCTAGAGCTGCGGCTGTATTGATTCAAAATATTGTCCTGATGCGTCAGGACACGACATAATAGTGTAAACGCTAGCCATCACGTCATGACACGACACGTGTCGTCACGTCAGCCAAATATAAATCCGCCTTTACTCACCAACACAACAACTGCTTGAAAGCAGTATTATTTAGCTGTGGTCTTCTGTAAGGTCTAGGTACTACCCCAGTCGGGCTGCTCAATATTTTGAGCAAGAAATTTGCTGCTGTGCCATACCTCAGTTAAAAATACTTTATCTGATTGGGAAAAAATTACAATTATATCTACGACGTAGATAATTTACACCGTCGATCTGATGGTACCAACTGAAACAAATGTTATTCAATCGGTGTACGCCTACGTGGTCATTATACATTTAAATCAGGAGTGCTATAAATTCCATAGGAACATCCTCCGATTGTCGTCGGGACCAAATGAGGATGTTATACGCTAGGGGTATTATATTTTGATCGTCCTGTCTGCTATTTCATAACAAAGAATACAATTTATTCATATTTTTATAAGATCTTCACAGGAAAACGCTGACTCTATTACTTTGGAACAATTTAGGAGTTCTTGGTCGACAAAAGCAATATTTATCATGCTGTCTAGATTAACTAATTATTTAATTTAAAATTTTATACCTATTAAGTTGGTATTACTCTGAAAAAAAAAATTGAAATGTAACAAAGCAAATTGTCATTCTCATTGTGCCTACACTTTACATTATTTTTAGATTTTGTAAGAAATCTAAAAATAACTCATTAAGAACAGTAAAGGGCAAAGCGGTAATAATTCATAAAGACGACTCATGTTTTGGAGAATACAAAAAATAAAACGATAAAAGAAAAGGTTGAACCCATAAAGAACTAAAACAAAGTAAAATAAAAGTCTGATCGAATGTTTTGAGTAAAATATCGTAACGGAATCAGATTTATACGATAGTAAGTACATACAATGAAAATAATTATAACATCAAATAGGTATTTCTTAATAATTATAAACGCAATTAAAAAAATAAAAAGGTGTGTGTGCGATTCACACACGATAGAAGTGAAACTTCTTTGGCAAACTAATGTAAAATTAGCGGCGTGCAGCGCGGCCAGGCCCCGGCCGGCGCGACATTCCCTGTCGTTGCCTTCCGGTTTGAAATCACAACGAGTCTAAAGAAGTTTCACTTCAAAAATAACGGTTATTTGAGTAATTAGATCAGTTTTTTTATTGTACCTACATTTGGTGCGTTTTTTGTGAGCCATTTTGTTCTAATGACACACATGACCTTAACTTGCATGTGATTCAGACCTTTTCAGACATCCTTCCGATTTTTTTTTGTTTTATGAATTGCCCATTGATTAAGTTTGCGAGTTTATTGGTTCGTCTTACTATGACTCAATGTTCCGGTCATTTAAAGTCGTTGCTTGTTTTGTTTTTTGAACATCAACGTCGGCCTGGCAACGGATTTAATTTTGTTGCTTTGAAGTTTGTTTAACGAATCTAAAAAGATTTTAGGGCAATGCGTGTATAAGACTATTTTTCACTGAAGTCTAATTTTACGTTTTGATGTTAGATGTATCAGTTATTAATCTTTTTTATTAAAAAGTACACATTTCTGAAAAATCAGGGCAATTTAAAATGTAGGCACATAACGCTTAGGTAACAAACTTCAATAACTTGTAAAATTTGCAAACGCATTAGATTTTCGTACAAAGGCTTGGTTGCTTTGCCAACATTCTTAATCTATACTAATATATAAAGCTGAAGAGTTTGTTTGTTTGTTTGTTTGTTTGTTTGAACGCGGTAATCTCTGGAACTACTGGGCCGATTTGAAAAATTCTTTCAGCGTTAGATAGCCCATTTATCGAGGAAGGCTATAGGCTATGTGTCATCACGCTAAGACCAATAGGAGCGGAGGCCACGCCGACGAAGTCGCGCGCAGAAGCTAGTCATAAGTAAAATTAATTTCAGGTAATCTATACTAATATACTAATATAATATAAAGCTGAAGAGTTTGTTTGTTTGGTTGTTTGTTTGTTTGTTTGTTTGTTTGTTTGTTTGTTTGTTTGAACGCGGTAATCTCTGGATCTACTGGGCCGATTTGAAAAATTCTTTCAGTGTTAGATAGCCCATTTATCGAGGAAGGCTATAGGCTATGTATCATCACGCTAAGACCAATAGGAGCGGAGTCCACGCCGACGAAGTCGCGCGCAGAAGCTAGTAATAGATAAATAAAGACTCGTTTTTATTTATTAGTCTGTTCGAAACATTCGTTTTATAATAGTGAGCAAGTATTCTTATCCACACAAAAGTATTATTTAAAATCTTACATATAAATAGAACAAAGCAAAATAAAAATTAGAAACTAAAATGCCGATTACGACGAAACGTCACTTTATGTCCTAAATAGGATATAGGCTAATCAATATAATGTGACACCATATAGCCTATAACTAGTGAACTATTTAGACGCTTCTAATGATACCTCATTTGTCTAAATATGACAAGGGGTTAGGAGATGTGAAGGAACTGATAAACATACATAAATACATAGAGTGCTAAAATTATAACCCTCCTTTTGGCTCTGGCATAGTCGGGTAAAAATAGTGGTGAACTTTACATATATTAAGTAGATATGTTAGTTTTATAAATTATTCTATATTTTAGAAATTGTTATTAACTTTATACATTTAATGATATTAGTTTTCTATGGATATAAGTTAGTATAATAAGCTATATATTTTTTTGTATGTCACAATTTGTGGACAAAAAGTATGAATCCTGCGAAGAAAATAAGGATGTACTGATAGTGTTTGCATAATGATGATTATTTCTTTTGTACAGCTATAAATCTTAGAAAGACATTAACTTTTAAGTTTTTTTACTTTTAAAAATATCTAAACACGGATGACACAAAGCTTCACGAGAAAGAGCCGTTGTTAAGATGAACAAGGTGACGCATAGATGCTAAAATTAACACCAAGATAACTTATGGACCAAAAGAAAGTAAGTGCATTCTGTATGCCCCTTATGTTTAAATCATTGAGATGAAATTTAGATTTTTTTTTAATTCCATGTTTTAAAACAAATAGTTCCTTGTTTAGTGAACACTTGCCAGATTTTATTCTTGTTTATTGGCTATGGTTAAGTTTTATTTACTAGAAAACGTCTGGTCTAAAAGTTCTTGGAATCTTAAACTGATTAATAAATGTAACTATATCTACATAATTCTGAGAAGCTCCTAACAAGTTTTTAATGGTTACAAACATTATTTACTTATAAATTACTCAAATAATTTAATCGAAAAACAGACATTATACACAAAAAAAAATTTAGATAATTTAGGTTTATTTATATCAAGATATACTTTTTGTGAACATTATTGCACTAAAAATATTTATCCACATTATTTTGAAATATTTAAGCGGTAATAGAATAAATAGAATTTAGTTTGAATTATATTGAACAAGGTTAGCTACATCAAACAGTCTACGCTGTCGCAACATAATTCAATAACTTACATTTAGTCTAGCACCGCTACTAAGCACATTATTCTGTTGACTCGCCTTTGAGGGTGGTTCCGGTAACTTAGTTTGTCTTGACAAGAATCTAGATTTCGGATATCGACGTAGTCTACGGTTCAGCGCCTTTAAAGGACAAGAGGAAAACTTATTGGATCACATTATTATTAGTTTGTCTGGTTGAAATTCCTTCTAGAAAATGGGGGGCGGGGGATACTATAAGTAGTACAGTTTTTTCATTTCTGTAGGTATAACGCTTTTTGAATTTTAAACTTAGCGCTAGGTGTCTTCCACTTCGTGAACTAGCGTGCGAGTAACTCCAATCAATTGGCAGCCTTTGGGTCTCCAGAGTTTTCATCAGATCATCATTCATCGATCGACAACTGCCTCGCGCGAACTTTCTCAAACTGTTAGTTTAATTATATGAAACAATAGTACTTAAAGGTTTTTTGGTAATTATATAAAAATAAAGCAATTGTAATACATACATATATCTACATATATAAACGAAAAGTTATATTGTACTATATACAAATATTCGATTCCTAATTAAAAACAATAAATGCACATATAAAAAGATGTATTTTATTTACCCTAATATTGAAGATATACTAACCAACACTATTTTTAATTTCCTATGAACATAATATAAATTTGAGTGATTGAAATGGATAGGTACCTAATTAATCGTCATTACTAGTATTTTTTTATCATGCCTATGATTATTGTGATTAGTAGTTATAAAGAGTGACTGTTGATACAGCTTATTAGTGGAATATATACCTACCTATATTGATTTTTCGCAAAAAATCAACTGCTAGAATATGTACTAATATTACAACTAAGTATAGTCTTGTTAGTAGCCTAGCTTATTTTAATTTTAATGTTTTACCGAATGGAGTACATACAGTGGATAGGTACCTATACATTATCTATTTAGGAAAAATTAATTCACATACAATCAAGATAAAGTTTTTATTTTTATTCGTTACCTTATTCGTTACTTATTTTAATTTAAATATTTTACCGAATGGAGTACATAGCCACATAGGTACAATGGATAGGTATACGTTATCTGCTTAGGAAAATTTTAAATCAGCTTAATAATTCACATACAATCAAAATAAAGTTCGTTTATACATACTGTAAATGAATTGATTGTGATGATAAATTCACAATACTACACTACACTATATTTACATAATATATTAACTTCTTTAATTAAACCTTTTTTATACTGAAACAGTTGCTAGCAGCTGTAGGTACAATCTCATTTAAAATTTTAACGATATCGTATCTCAGTCTCACGTTGCGTCTATACTTACCTACTTTGTATAAATATCATACAAGTTTTATTACACGTAACATATTGTTGAAATCTCATTTCATTTTCGAGATATTATGTCTTATAAGGAATATTTTACAACACGAGAAATACGTACAAAGACAATGTTGCACAGAGAAACGGAAACAACTGACATCGTACTCGCTGCGTCGAAGAAAGTAGAACACGACCAAATTTGAAGAAACAATGTTTAGATTGCAATATCAACACTGTACTAGGCGTTATGTTTTACATATAGTTCTTTTTAAATGTACAGATTGTTCTCATTCAAAATGGTACGTGTCCCAGAATATTTGTATCAAAAATGTTGATATTACCTATCTGATAAAAAATATATGTATGTATTGTATGAATAACTCTTTTACAAGATAGGTAGGTAATGTCACGAAACTCTTTTTGTTCATCAATATCTCAAATCTTTACTTGAGTTTCGAATGTAGGATAATAGTCAAAAGATGAAATTTTTTAAAACGTCTTAGATGGTAAAGAATACCGCTAAGTATCTTATTTCGCCTACAGGATTTTTATTCAGAAAGCATAGGTACATTAACTTCCCTTAAGAGCCCGAAAATACATCAACAATAATGGCCTCGTTTCTGCAACATCTTGTAAATAGGTAATCGTATTGGTAGGTCTTCGCCTCTACCTACGTCGCCTACTGAGGTTTTCCTGCATTAATTCGTAACGATGGCCTATTACTGATTAAGGGATACATATTGTTATATCTTACAAGAGAAGTATGATTCTTTCACCACCGAGCTTGGAATAAATAAATGTACCCATGTACTTAGGGGTCGTTCAAGTATTACGTAACGCAAATTTTGAAGATTTTAGACCCCCCCTCCCCCCCTCGTAACGCGCCGTAACGTTTTCCTGTACCCCCCCCCAGCCCATAAACGTTACGTAACACCCCAACTGACCATTTTGACCCAAATGTCACAACTTTGTTGCGAAAACTACCGTAAAGTCGCTTAAAAAAAATCGCGTTTGCGGTAAGTATAAATATATATATACAAAAAGGGATATAAACGAAAAGGGTTGCCAATTTGGGAGATTTTAGTACACTAGTTTTTTTTATTTAAATAAAAAACAACGTTTCGTAACGCGTTGTTCGAGACCCCCCCTCCCCCCCATGTAACGCATCGTAACGTTTTACACGACCCCCCCTCCCCCCCTAATTGCGTTACGTAATACTTGAACGGTCCCTTAGACTAATAGTAGTCTGGTCGTACAGGACATCTCGATTAGAAAATAGATATGATTTATTTTCACTGAGTTATATCAATCAACTAAATATCTACTTCACGTTACCAAATTTGTATGAATTATCTCTATATAAAGATAATTGAATAAATAACGAGTCTTACAAAGATTTGCAATTTTATTTCTTATATATGTCATGCTATTATGCTAACCGACATAGGTATAAGCATCTATACATAAATATGTTCCTATGTCATAGAACTTTATAAGTTTATGCAGGTTTTATAAGTCATTATGCTGCCTCAACGGTCCCTATTAAAATAGGAAACGTTTGTAGAGAGAAAATAACGCACTAATAAGTAATACAACTTTTTAATGATATTATACAAACATTTGCGGCCGCTAGCGCATCAGCCAGTTGATGCCGTGTATGATAATAATAATAATAATAATACTCTTTATTGTACACCATTAAAAGAAACAAGAAAATAATAACATAAAGTAAAAGATGTACAAAGGCGGTCTTATCGCTGAAAGAGCGATCTCTTCCAGACAACCTTTGGGTATAGGACACAAAGCAGAAACTGCAGTTAGGAAGTAAACGAATAATAACTGGTGTGCGAATTAAAGTATATTTAAATAAAGTACATATAAATAATATAAAATATATATAATATACATATAATAATATAAAATATATAATATACATACTTTATACTTACACATCTATACATATAATAAAATGGTAGAAAAGTCAAAACTGTACATTGAATATTTTTTGAAAAGAATACTTGGGGTGTGATCTACAATCGATACCGAAGCCAAAAATATAGTTTTTAGAATTTTTGTCTGTTTGTCTGTTTATCTGTTTGTCTGTTTGTCTGTATGTATGTCCGGGATAAACTCAGAAAGTACTGCATGGATTTACTTCAAATTTGGCACGAATATTGTTAAGAAGTCGGGTCAGAACATAGGCTATATATTATCACGCTGTCACCTACGGGGAACGAGCAGTGAACCTTTATTTCTTCAAATGTATGTCCGGGATAAACTCAAAAAGTACTGCATGGATTTACTTCAAATTTGGCACGAATATTATTAAGAAGTCGGGTCAGAATATAGGCTACATATTATCACGCTATCACCTACGGGGAACGAGCAGTGAACGCACGCAGACGACGTCGCGGGCAGCAGCTAGTATAAAATACACATATCATACAAAGACGAAATAGGCGATCATAACGTGTTTAGTGACAAATAGTGTAGTTTAAGATGTTTTTTATGATGTATGAGTGTGAGCATTTACTAACGCGTGGTAATTGCAAATTTTTACAATCGAAATTTTATAAGACGAAAAAGCAACAAAACAAAGCAAAAAACAACAACACCGATAGCTAGGTACAATAAAAAATGAATACAAAAATTAGTTGATAAAATCAATAGCCATATAATGTTAAATCGCGCAACTATTTCTAGCGATTCAATTTTAAAGTACAATAGATATTCGTATCTAGGGCATGCTGTCGCATATTGAATATTTATTATCTGCATCTTCATTCACTATACATAGATAAAAACTTTTTTGTTTGTTTGGCGTATATTTTAATATTTTTCTATTTTTAGTTTCTATACAGTTCTAAGCGAATAAGCGAAGTAATAGGAATAATGAAATGAAATCATTTTCAGGTTTCAAATGAAATATCTGTTTTTGTTGTTGCTTATTTGTTATCCATTTGTTCGTTATGTACCTGTATGTATTTCGTATAATTAAAAAAGTATGACTCTTTCTAAATTAAATTTTTGTTAAAATTACATATTACGTTGCATTTTTTGACGAAATTCAGACAAATAATATTGTCTATTATGTATCTATCTATATAATAATAGTACCCAATTTGACTAGTGATTATGTTATTTATGTTAAGATATTTATACTTGAATTTGATGTTGTTTAGGATCAAAAACTGTTGTTAAAAGTTATTACAAGCCATAAAATAGTCGTGCTCAGCGGTCTTGTTCTAAAAATACGATTTATTTCCATAACCATCTTTTGACATGTGTAGGGTAGTTTTTATTGTTTTCGCGGCGGTGACTAATCGTGTAGAGAATTGATATACGATTCAATGGGAGCCGGTACGAATACGAAAAGAATATTGGAAACTTTTTTACGCGCGCTTGATATGGAGAGTAAGCTGGTGAATAAGTACGTTATGAAAAGTGTGAACGGACGAGGCGAACGGAGTAAGCGAGAGAGGTGCGAGCACATATTTTCCACCTCTCTTTCTCTCATAGCCGTTGATTTTTCTTATAATATCTAAGACACGAGGCAGGCCTATTTTGCAGAAGTTTTAATTCAGTCGTGTGGTTCTAAAGCACACTTGTTTTTTTATACATAATTATATAGTTATATACATATTTCGATATTTTTTTATTCAATGCGTTTCTTAATAAGCTGCCATTACATACACATTTTTAATTCTCAATTCGACTGTAATTTTGTGTGTTACAGTGTTAGGTTCGGTAAGTACCTACCTCATAACTTTGTACTGGGTATACCGATTTTGACGATTCTTTTTTTTATATCCGAAAGTAGGTGTTTGTCAAATGAACCCATGTAGTGATTCAAGGTATTAAACTTTGTAAAATTACTTTAGTTATTACTTTTTATATTACCTCCTACTACTTAGGTACCTATGATAAGCGTAAGAGGTATTTATTTTACAACATTTTAAGTTTATCATAACTATTATATACCTAGTTATTTAATTAATAATTAATATGCACTTATGTTGATGTTCATTCACACATATTTTATGTCAAAAGACATTCCTCGATAACGTCGGGTAAAGTTTCATCAAAGCATTCTCATGATTCTCGTCATTTATGTGAATGTAGTAGTCTGAGAACTGGTATTTGGGTATTTTTAACAGATTCCCAAAAAGGAGGAGGTTCTCAATTCGATTGAATTTTTTATTTTATGTATGTTACTTCAGAACTTTTGACTGGGTGGACCGATTTCGATGATTTTTTTTTAATCTAAAGGTGGTGCGTGTCATGTAGTCCCTTTTAAATTTAATTGAGATCTGACATGTACTTTTCGATCTATATCTAATAATGCGTATGTATTTACTTGATTATTTTTTCATCAACCTACGTTGTTACGTACTACGTTATTATATCGAATAAGTTTTCACTGGATGTACCGATTTTGATAATTCTTGTTTTAATCGAAAGCTGATGCTTGTCTTGAGTAGTAAAGAGTAGGTACATAGCATTTTGGAATTCATATATTAAAAATCCAAAAAAAAAATCACAATTTTTATAAAAAATGCTTTTTAAATATAAATAAATATAATTTAACAAATGAATAAATTTTAAACGAAAAAAAAAAGATACCTTTTCAATATCAGCACACAAAACACAATGTTTATTAAGTATATATTTATTGTACTTAATATTTTTATTACCAGCAACAAAAATATTATAATAAATACATATATATGTATAATAAACTTCGTTTGCTCGCAAAAGAAAAAAGTAATAAGTAGTACTTAGTAATAGAGTATGCGTATGATAACGCTATTTATTTCACTACTTTTTCGTCCACTTACGTTGTATTACTTTTCGATGTAATTGAAGGCGGTTTTTCTTTTTCGTTTGCTAGCAAACACAATTATTAATACTTATTAAGTATTACTATATTTTATAGAAAATTTTATTGCATTTCTATGCTAATATGTTTAAAAATACACATTACTTTCTTATTTGTTCTTCTTAACTGTATTTAATTAAAAATAAATAAATTGGCGATGTTTATCTATACTAATATATAAAGCTGAAGAGTTTGTTTGTTTGTTTGTTTGTTTGTTTGTTTGTTTGAACGCGGTAATCTCTGGAACTACTGGGCCGATTTGAAAAATTCTTTCGGTGTTAGATAGCCCATTTATCGAGGAAGGCTATAGGCTATGTATCATCACGTTAAGACCAATAGGAGCGGAGTCCACGCCGACGAAGCCGCGCGCAGAAGCTAGTTTCCTTATAAACTGATATTGTATGTAGTACGAGTAGACGAGTAGCTGTTTTGACTGGTATGATTACCCAGTAAGATCATAATTAACATTCTGTGATTAATTTATAAATGTAACGCGCCTTTTTAATTATCCATAATCTTAAATTACTTTTTATGTAACACAGTGGGATTTGTAACTGCACCCGTCGCGTCGGCTATCACAGCCGGATGCTCTGATAATAAGTATAGCTGTGAGAGTGATATTTTTATGTTTATCTAGTCTTTGATAGTAAAATAATTGTTTTTATTTAATAATGTGATTTTAAAAAAATAAACATTTAGTTTAAAATGCTGCCATACATACTATACATACCTACAACTGTGCGGTAGGTATTGTACGTCCTAAGTTTCTTGTTTTATATTATAATATATTCTTATTATTCCTAATAAGTCCTAGAAAAAAAAAACAGAAAATACATTTAAACTCTTACCGTAAGCTACGTATTACCGTAAGCTACGTAGGTACGTATATTTTAAAAATTTTAATAACCTAAAGTCCTAAACTACATATAACTCATTAAATTCATTTCGTCCTTCAAACCACGTGATATTCTTTTTTTATATAATATTATTTATCATAGTTGATAAGCGTGTAATAAAATAGATAATTTATGTAATTCTATCGCATCACATAGCAACATGTCTCAAATCTCTTGATAGCGCTCGAGGTTATCAAATCATCAGTTCAGACAAGGTTCCCGCATGCTTAAAAAAATATACCATTTAAGGATCGAATTCCTATATGATTTAACCTTTCGTGATCGTGACCTTAAGATTTTGCGTTTGATATTATCATATTATTCATTGGATACTGACAATCCCATCCTGGTGTAGTGGTACCTACCTGTAGCGGTCTAAACATCAGCGATCGTGGGTTTGATTCTCACCCGGGGCAGATATTTGTAATTATAAGTACAAATATTTGTTATCGGTTTGGTAGTACATAATTATGCTCTTGCTCGCCACCGTTTCTCGGAAAGCGTATTGCATCATGAGAAAAATTGTTTTAAATAATATACGTGTGCAATTAATCGATTATCTATTAATTTTGTTAATATATTTACATCACGATAAACGATTCAGCCTGTAACATCCCACTGCTGGGCATAGGCCTCTTTCTCCATATAGGCGTTCTCTTACATATTATGAACATAATTTTGAACCGACTTCAAAAAGGAGGAGGTTTCTCAAGGAGACCGTATATATATATTTTTATGTATTTTCACGGATAACTTCGTCGTTTATGAACCGATTTTGCTGGTTCTTTTTTTGTTACAAAGGAGATATCCCAAGCGTGGTACTATAATAAGGAAACCAGGATCTGATTATGGCATCCCAGAGAAATCGAGGGAAATCTTCGAAAATCGTAGTGGCTACTAGTACGTTTGTTAATTTTTTTCGTCTACTTGCGTTGTATTACTTGTCGGTGTAATTGAAGTCGTTTTTTTTTTCGTTTGCGAGCAAACACAATTATAATTTATAACATATCAATATTATTAAATATTTTATTTATTTAGTGACACAGTCATCAGGTGCCTGAGACGGTATATTTCACAAGTCACGTCAAAATATCATGCGACTGAACGCCGTAGAACCCGAATTCCTGTACCGGTTTAGCTTCCCACACGGGCCCGTGTGTCTTTAGTTTATACCCGGGATGTTAGCTTAGCTATGTTTAATGAACCGATTAGATCGATGTTCGAAATTTGGTGATCCAACTTTTGAGTTTGGTTTTTTTTTTTCGTTATCGAGTGACATTGATTTTAATGTTTTTTATTTATTTTGATGGCCTTTTCAAAATCGAAAAAGAAATGAAAATCGAAAATACTTGATTCACGTAGGCTATAAAACACGTTGTTTTTTTTCATTCGATTTAAAATAACCGTAATGTGTATACAATTATTAGGTATATGACTGAGGTGTGAGGTAACAATTTATTATTAGATACCTATATGTTTCAGCCTTCAGAGTAACAGTGATTTTTACGTATTATTATTATTTCTTAATATTTGGTCTTTACTCTTTAGATAATAATGCTTGGCATTATTTGGCCAATGTTACGTAGAATAGAAATGGCAAAAATGAAATCGGTGCATTTGAGTCAGAAGAGTTTAGTTTTTAATCTGTGATTTTTTCTTGTCAAGTGTGTAGTGTATTCGTTTAAGGATATAAAAAGTGTCATTGTTTTTTTTATATTAGGAATTTAAATATACTACGTGTACAATATTGACATGACAATGTCTCGAAAAAAAGTACCTAATGATAAGTATATGTTTGTTTAGTTTTTGTATGTTACGTTTAAAAAAAATATACAACTTAAAGCCGGACTTACACAAACGGGTTCTGTATTACCCTTAAATTGTTATTCTTTTGACTTCGAACTATTGTAATAACAGCTTTAGAGAGCTATAGATTATATTTATTTTCAAAGTCTATAAGCTAAAATACATGACTTACTGCACTTAGCGTATTAGGCATAATATAAACACATAGTATATGTGTTAACAATTAGTAAAACCGTGATTCTTGTATTAGAGGGCGTTCAAATAATACGTTCGCATACAAGAAAGAGTTGCAGGGATATTGCTTGGTACTTATATGGCGCAAAAGGCGATGGTAGAATCAAAAGAAATGTGGTATTCCGGGTTATCACAAAAAATTTCATGAAAAAGAGAGCCTTGAGATATTATGGTGTAACTAGCTAGGCCCCGCGGTTTCACCCGCGTTGATTTGAGAAAAAAAATAGCCTTCCTTCTTAAAGCATAACTAACCTTCCTTTTTAAATAGTTTAATTTTTTAGTTGTGGATGCCGGTAGAGCAAGTAATCTCTATCTCTATCTCTTCTCTATCTCTATATATATAAAAATGAATCGCTGAATGTGTTGCTAAGCACAAATCTCGAGAGCAGCTGAACCGATTTCGCTAATTCTTTTTTTATAATATTCCTTGAAGTACGAGGATGGTTGTTACGGAGAGAAAAATAAAAAAATCTGTTAAAGTCTAAAAACAACACTTTTCTACATTCCCATACAAAAGATTCGTAATAATACTTAAAAGTCAATTTGAACTTTAATACCGTACCATAAAGTTTAAGTGTTAGTGGAGAGATTCCGGGAAGGAAAAGTATTTAAAAAAAATCGACTGTTAGGCGGTACGAAGCTCGCCGGGTCAGCTAGTTATCTATAAAATGATATAATTGATACCTATATAATTTGTGTGGAGTAATTGTGAGGTTTTTTTCAAAAAGAGAGGCAAACATATTAACCTTAGCGTATTAATATATATTATGATATTCAAAGCGGAATCAGAAAAATTTTGACGCAGCGTGATAAAGTAGAGTCAAAAATTATATAATGTTGTGTTTATTAACGTCCTTTTTAAGTGTTCCTACAAGTAAAAGATAATTTAATTTAACGATCCGTAAGCTAAACGAACCTTTTTCTGAATATTGTATCTAGCAACTGTGATTTTAGACCTGATTTATCGAACGTCGAATCAGAATAAAAAACAAATTGGTGAAACCACGGAATACTACCACTTTCTACTTAAAACTTCTTAAACATTTACCATTTGTAGATCTAATCATTGTTTATTTACCTAATTCCGAATGAAACATTCCGTGACCTTCAAATTAAACGCTTATACGACACTAACTTGGCTATATTTAGAGCACAGAACAAGGGCCGCCTTGGTAAATACAAAACGGGAGAACGCATTGCAGACTTTGAACGCACTCACTGTTTGGGAAACACAAACAATTTCACCAAACGCCGATGACAGATTACGTACAGACATTCTAAATGTTTTAAAAGTAAATATTTCATTACGAATAATGTACTACGTGTTTCGCGTGATTTTCTTTAACCCTAGATCACTAACCTTATTTTACAACGCTTATTACTAACCTTCGTCGTTTCGACTACGCCGTATAAAAGGGAGGCTTCTAAGGGTTTATTGAATAAAATATTTATATGTGTTTTACTTATTTATTACAATAATCATTTGTTCACATGTTTATAAGTTTTTTTATTTACTAAAATGACATTTTAATTACTTTGACAGTCTTTTAATTGAGACCAGAGATTTTACTCGTTATTTAATATTTAAGTTTTTTAAATGCTTAAATCTTATTATCTAAAAAATAAAGACTTAAAAAAATTTTAAAATATTAAAACTAAGTAATAAAATCAACAAAGGAAAGAAACATTTTAGAAAAAAACTATTAATTAATACATTTGTGACAAATGTCAAGTTTGTGTTCGCCACACAAGGATTTGTTGCATTTGTTGCACCAACTCTTTGTCATTCTTCGCCTTGCGGAGTGGCAAATTGCACAAATTTTTCTTTTTTTTAGTGATAGGAAGACTAACCGCATCTTCTCTTTGATCAGTCTCATGTGTAGAAGTAGAACTGCTGGTTTGAAGTTCCGGAATTTGTAATCTTTTTTGCATGTGTGGTGCGACTAATTTTTGTTGCAGAGTTTTCAAGTACTCACGCCCCGACAAAGGTTTTTTATTAGCCTTCAAAGTGTTTGCTACATACATATATAATATTAACTATTTATACATACAATGTTTAGCATTCCGTAAAAATTACATAAAGGTCAACGTCGATTTTTTCGGCTGCAAGAAGCGAGATAACACATTTGGTCCAAGGGTCTTCAATTGATGATGATGTCTTCAGTTGAAGGTGGTTGTTCTGTCACAGAAAAAAACTCTTTCTCATCATCTGTTTCATAAGCCGGGTCAGCCTCAAGGTTGTCTTCTTTCTCAGTCTCAGAGCAGATTTCTTCGTCACTATAATCATCTTATAACAGCTGAAGAATCGTATCTAAAATAAAAATATATTCAAATAAAAATAATATGGATTCTTATTTCAATGTAGGCAAATTAAATATAAAGTTTATAAAACACTGAAATAATTATAACAGCAAAAAAGAATGAAAAATAACTCTGCAATAATAACGTTAATACTAACCTTCGTCGATTCGACGACTCATGGTGGCTGGAACGGCGCACACAGGGCCCCTACACAAAAAATAAACCCTAGCACCGCGCGAGCTGCAGGTCGAATGAGATTAGCAGGAATATGGAATTCGTACGACGACGCACTCAAAATTTATACCACTTTTATCGAGTGCGCGTCGTCGTTTCGACGAAGGTTAGTGATCTAGGGTTAAGGGGAAATCTTTTCCACGAGATACGTACAATTATTTTTGTCACTTATGTTCTTCGAAGTTTTGATGAATATTATTTGTATCACTTTAATTGTAAAAATGTTAATTGTACCTATTTATTTGTAACCAATGAAATGTTTTTTTTATTGATTGAAAAATTTTTTAAGGGCTTTCTATAATTTTAAATAGAGATTATTTAAAAATCTTACAAATATTGTGTACCTACTAACCCAATTTAAAACAGTACATAATTATACTTTCTTATATGTTTATGAAGTCGCATAGATAGAATAAATATATATCTATATAATATATATCTAATGCCTCTTGTGTCATATAGAGTTCATACATGTTTGTATGAATCTTTTTCTTTTAAATATTATTCAAAGGATTTTTTTGAAGCTAACTTTTATTCTACTCCTCTTTAAAAAAAAAAACAGATGTTTCAAACAATTTTTGTTCAGTTTTCACAAACGAATATGTATTTCCTGGTATTTCCTATTTCACCTCCGTAAAAGCAGAACTTCCAAAATATTTCTTATAGAACTGTATACCAATAAAAATGAAACACCGAATTGTATGTACACGCGTATTACTTCAGATATCGACCGAAAACGATTGTACTTACTCTCTCTTCACTAACTTATATCTCCCTCTCAACTTCCGTTCGCCTCGCCTGATCACACTTTTCGTAACTTAGTCCCAACGTTAAGCGTGCGTAAAGAAGTTTTACTTCAAAAAATCGATATATTCGCGAAAAAAATATTTGATGTTCAACAATTAACACGTTACTGCCTCATATACGGTCTTATTTTATAATTTTATAGTGAAAATAAATTACTTATACTAGAAAAATGCAATATGTCTTCTTTAGTACATCGTTCCGACTTGACGCCAACAGGATGGGTTTCCGCTATCCTGGCGTCTGCGTGCATATTTATATTATAATAGGTAAAATTCCCTACCAGAGGAAATGGTGGCCGTGTTCCATAACGTCCTTGGCAAGTAATAGAAAAAATGTCATATTTATAAGTAAATTTAACAAATGCTTTTATTTTAACTCATCAGACTAGTTTATTTATTAGGTAGTTACGTAGGTTAATGACCGAGGTATGTGGGTTTGATATTTTAAAAATTAATTTTAGTGAGTGATTTATACATACTTAGTTATATATTCATCATACCTTTCTGTAATGTGAGTCTGGGTGTGTATGAATATTACACCCAGACTCAGGATAGGAATCGAACCCTGGAAAAGAAAGTACACTGCCAATTGATCAATTATATCGCCACCAATGTGCCAATCATGTCATGACAGCCATCGTTATAAATATTGTCAATGAAAAATTCAAGTGTCTACGTATTACATATAGTTCCAAACATAGGTACTGCTCTAGATATAAAATTAGATTCACGGCGAAGTATTAATTATAAGATTTATAAGATAAGAAAGAACTTGGAATACTACAAAATGTACAAATACTTATTTATAAAGGTAAAATAGTTAAATATGAAAACGATACGTGTAACAATAACTATGTCAGTAAAATATGCGCATTATCCGATTAAAGCTGATTATACAATTCTCGTGAAACTTCATACTTCCGTCAACCTGAGTATAGTACGAGTATAATGAGATATGTGACACACATTGCATAATCACAGGAACAATCTGCCTGTCCTACTGTCCACAACTGGCTATGAGCTATTGCGTAGAAAAATATAATGAGAAACTTATTGTATATCGTGTATTGATACATATAGAAGTGCTGCTTTTTTATTACTAGGTCGCCAAAAAAAAATGTACGTTTCACCTGATGGTAAGCTAGTACCGTAGCTTGTAGACGTCTGCAACACCAGCAGCATCGCAAGCGCGTTGCCGAACCTATCTCGAATTCCCCCAGAAGCTCTGGTCTGGCCTGGTCATCTTACTCACCAGTAGGAAGGAACCCGACACTGCTTGAAAACAGTATTATTTAGCTGTGATTTTCTGTAAGGTAGAGGTACTACCCTAGTCGGGTTGCTCCATATTTTGAGCAGGAAGTTAAATAGACTTATAAAGAATTTATTATTATTTGTGTTAGATAGACGGCTTATTGAGAGAGGTGATAGACTTTAGAATGTCTACTATATTCCACGTAACTCTATCTACTAGTAATAGACTAGTATGGGTATTAAAATATTATTTATGCTGATAAAAAGCATAAATTAATTTTCTGATTGTACGATTATAAAATCGGTCAATTGTTAGTATTATTTAGAATTATTGGCTTTCACTAGTGTAAGTTTTTTTGTTAAATTCTTTATTGAGAAAAAATGGGCTATAAGTTGGCTGACAGACATTATTGGCGTGACATTGGCAGCTTTTTCAAACACTTTCTAAACACCTAAGAAAAATAATAACAATTACATCAATCAGTCCATCCATCAACCTTTAGAAATACACTGCTGGACATAGGCCTCCCCTAATCTCGCCACTCTTTCCGGTCCTGCTCCCTCTGAATCCAGCGATTTCCCGTTGTCTTCTTCAGGGCGTCATGATTTAACAATTAATTTTAAGGCTATAGACCAAGTTGCACAATGAAGGAACCAATGATTTTTCCTGTAGATTTCGAAGAAGTACAAAGCATAGTTTGATAATAATCTCAAAACAATTTAGGTGAATAAGTTTGTATCGTTTGGTACAAATACGGTACGGAGACAAGACACCATAATTCTAACGGTATATTCGTAATAAAATCTATTATATAAACATAAATGTTACATGTGGCAATTATTAGATAACTCACGATTAGGTAGGGTACCTATATAACTATATATATGTATAAAGTATATGAGTAACGTAAAAATATATTATTTTATCGAGTGTATGGTATCATGCTGATAAGCGCACACTATGATACTAATCCTGTCTTGTTAGATAAGATTATTATTATTATATCCAGTATGTAATTTAAAAAAAAAATTGTCATTAGTTTCGTTAACGAGTTTTTTTTTGCGATAACATACTGGTGTAGTTAGTTGGCTGTGATTTAGTTTCCGCTAGGGTCACGCATTCGTTTTGCTGTCCGGAGGTCTGAATTTAAAATTTTAAATCCATTATATCAATTACTATTGTAGAATACTACTAGATTGACAGATAGGTATATATATTTCACATTTATTCAACCCTCAGCCACCTACCCCCTATTTTTGTCTCGTCACCACCTATAGCTCCGTCTCTGAGACACCAGTGCGATGTCACTGTTATTTGTAGAATATAATTCCTGTAAAGGACTTAATTAAAAAAATATCGTTTTACATAAGTCACGATCACGATTCAGGCTTTAACATCCCACTCCTGGGCATAGGCATCTTTCTCCATGTAGGAGAAGGATTGGAGTTTAATTCACCACGCTGCTCCACTGCGGGTTGGTGGATTAAGCTCTAATCCTACGAAAAAACGAAAAAAAAAAAACCGTCTTCAATTACATTGACCAGTACTTAATACAATTATACAACGTATGTAGACGAAAAAATAGTCTATTAAATACATAATGCGTTAATATTATTCAAAAAGTAATCATCAGATCTCGATCTTGACTTATTTCTCGAACTTGACTTGATCGAACTTTGACTATAAGACAAGCATCAGCTTCCGATTAAAATAAGAATCATCAAAATCGGTATACCCAGTGAAAATTTATGCGGTTTAATAAAACGTAGGTTGACGAAAAAGTAGTCAAGTAAATACGCATTATTAGATACTAGCCGACCCGTGCCCACTTCGTTGGGCGTTATAATCCATTTCACATAAGAAGGGTACGGTGAAATTTGATATGTTCCAATACACTCTCACTATTTTCAGCAAATCAGATAAATATAAATGTTTTAAAATCACCAATTAATTTCTAAGGCAAATAATAATGCTTGATTAGATTGAATTGTTGACACGGCACGTCAGAGGGCGCAGGTTCAAATCCTGCTGGGTTGAAATTTTGATAATTTTTATCTTTTTTCCTTTTATCTTGTCACTCCTGAATAGTGTAGCTTTCTGTTAGCGAAAGAATTTTCATGATCGGATCAGTATTTGCGAAGATTACCCCGTATATACAAACAAAGTTATAAACTTTACCTCTTTATAATATTAGTATAGATAACTCAAAAAGTACTTATTAGATTACAATTAAAATTAAATGGGACCACATGATACGTACCACCTTTCGATAACAAAATCATCGAAATCGGTACCCAGTCAAAAGCTCTGAGGTAACAAAGATAAAAAAGTACAATCGGTCCTCCTCCTTTTTTGGAAGTCGGTTAAAAATTACTTAACAACATACCTCTCGTCTCTGAGACACTCGATGTTAGTTTTTTACTCACCGTAGGCAAACGCACGCACATGTGGGCTCTCCAAGTGTTCACGTAGTCACTTAAGGGAGCGGGGGAAAGTACAGGCGTTACGGGCAACTATTATACGACACGTCCGATTCGAAACATTTAATATAACAGTTTTGTTTCCGTTCAGGAGACGTAAGGTTAAGGGTTAACCACCATAATAATTTGTTTATCAAGTCAACTGTTACATGACAAATAGCAATTACAAGCTGTACCCCGCGGTTTCAAATTAATTTGAGGAGAAAAATAGCCTATAGCCTTCTTCGGGTAATTAAGTAATAGTAATTGCACGCGTCACACGCTTAAGCGTGTGGGTGTGCTTTACTATCGAAAGACGGCTCTGTGTCCATTTTCCAAGATAAAATCGTTCTTATACGTTAAGTGAGGCACTGAATTTAAAAAAAAAAGGTTGTTTCGGGAACTAGACATGTTAATCTATAAAGTCAGCGTATTTTCTTTTCATTTTGTTTAATATTTATAACAAAAAAAACATAATTAAAAAGTGATATGTCAGCTGTCCGTTGGTCTGTGCCCTTTTGTTGTCTTCACGTTTTAGAAAAATATAAACAATTAATTGTAATAATTTCTTTTGAATAATACTTCAGTCACTCTAAGGATGAACTGTATATCTTTTTATGATTGAACTCTTAACCGTTTTAAAGATATTAAAGAAATTCGAAAGATTTTCTGGGTTTCTTTCATAAATATTTTTTCTTTTTTAAACCCCGGCGCAAAACGAGGGGTGGTATAAGTTTAACGTGTCTGTGTATCTGTGTAACTGTCTGTGGTACTTTTTTCTAGTTGATGAGGGGATCTGACTACCTTCCTTATGTCCTATCGATTCGAAATTTAGTACCGTGTTACTTTAATGATATTGAAAGTATATGGTAGGGTAACCATGACCTGATCAGCCGTTTGAAGAGTATCAAATCTTTAATAGTTGATGAGGGAATCTAATTACCTTCCATATGTCCTATCGATTCGAAATTTGGTACCGTATTACTTCAATGATATTGAAAGTGTATGGTAAGGTATCGTATTATGTATAGTAAGGCATCCGCCAACCCGCATTGGAGCAGCGTGGTGGATTAAGCCCTTTAATATATATAACAAAAAAATGTAATCAAATAATATATCTACAGCTGTCCGTTGGTATGTGCACTTTTAGTTGTCTTCTCGTTTTAGAAAAATATAAACAACTTTAGCGAAATGTATAAGCTATTGAACGAGCGGATAAATAATAAGATGTTATCTATCTTTGCTGACTCTTTATTGAAGAATAATAATGATAGAAAAACAATATTCAAGTAGCAAAATATAAAAAAGTAGCAAAATACAAAATATAATTATAAAATAATAGAAAAACAATATATTCAAGTAGCAAAATATAAAATATAATTATAAGATAACGTGCTACGGGTACGTACATAATTTTACTTACTAAATTGAAAAACAAATTATCAAGAAGAATTTAAAATCAAATTCTTTGACGACTATCAAAAACACGCCACATTACTCTCCTTCGAGACCGAAAGTCAATAGCCGGTTGGCGGGCCAGTGGAACCAGATGCTGCATAGCTCTCGGTGAGTTGGAACTGTCTGCGGTGATGCTTGCGAAGCCTGCGTTGCCGTTCAAGCTCGAGGTTACCAGCTTAGCGAATGACCAGCAGCTTAGCAAATGAGCTCGGTTTAGCGAATGGATGAGCGGATGATAAAATATTCGCTAACTCCGCAGACTTTTTATTAATAAATTGTTATTTTGTTATAATATAAAAAAGAATCAAGTAGCAAAATGTAAATATTAACAAGAAGAGCTTAAAATCAAATTCTTTGACAACTATCAAAAAATATTTTTATTAAAATGATAAAAAGAGGTTTTTATTATTATTTATGTAAAAAGTCTATATATGTAGAGACGCCAATTAATTGTAATTATTCCTTTTGAATAATACTCCAGTCACTCTAAGGATGAGCTCTTTTTCTTATTATGACCGAACTCTTAACTGTTTTAAAGATATTAACGAAATTCGAAAGATTTTCTGGGTTTCTTTCATAAAAATTATCACCGTCTATTTTTTTTTCCTCTCTTCTTTTTCATGAACTATTTAATGTTTCGTGACGTGTCGACAGATTTTCGATAGTATAAAATGCCAAAAGAAAATAAAAACTCTGCAAGAAAACGTGATCAATTACAACGTGATAATAAAAGAGAACGTCGTAAAAATTATGAGTCTTTCGAAAAATTATAAAGATGATGTTATGATTGAGCTGAATAAACCTGAAAGCTGCTGTCTTGGAAATAAATATAGTGGAATCTATTCTGCTCAAATTCCTAATAAGGATGATGTAAACCTTGCTCAAAAAAATGTCGAATGTCTCAAGTTCGTCAAAACGATGATTTTAGACAAAGCGAATGAGGAAAAGATAGGTTAGCTAAGCAGGCTCACCGATAATTTAGTGCCTACCTTAACATATAAGAACGATTTTATCTTGCAAAATCGACACAAAAAATAATAATATATTATTCAATTGATTTCTCTTTTAGGCAATTATTATTAATTTCAATTCGTAACACAATGAGCGTGTGAGGCGTGCACTTTTGGATTTTCCAAATTATTTGCACGCGTCACACGCTTAAGCGTGTGGGTGTGCTTTACTATCGAAAGACGGCTCTGTGTCCATTTTCCAAGATAAAATCGTTCTTATACGTTAAGTGAGGCACTGAATTTAAAAAAAAAAGGTTGTTTCGGGAACTAGACATGTTAATCTATAAAGTCAGCGTATTTTCTTTTCATTTTGTTTAATATTTATAACAAAAAAAACATAATTAAAAAGTGATATGTCAGCTGTCCGTTGGTCTGTGCCCTTTTGTTGTCTTCACGTTTTAGAAAAATATAAACAATTAATTGTAATAATTTCTTTTGAATAATACTTCAGTCACTCTAAGGATGAACTGTATATCTTTTTATGATTGAACTCTTAACCGTTTTAAAGATATTAAAGAAATTCGAAAGATTTTCTGGGTTTCTTTCATAAATATTTTTTCTTTTTTAAACCCCGGCGCAAAACGAGGGGTGGTATAAGTTTAACGTGTCTGTGTATCTGTGTAACTGTCTGTGGTACTTTTTTCTAGTTGATGAGGGGATCTGACTACCTTCCTTATGTCCTATCGATTCGAAATTTAGTACCGTGTTACTTTAATGATATTGAAAGTATATGGTAGGGTAACCATGACCTGATCAGCCGTTTGAAGAGTATCAAATCTTTAATAGTTGATGAGGGAATCTAATTACCTTCCATATGTCCTATCGATTCGAAATTTGGTACCGTATTACTTCAATGATATTGAAAGTGTATGGTAAGGTATCGTATTATGTATAGTAAGGCATCCGCCAACCCGCATTGGAGCAGCGTGGTGGATTAAGCCCTTTAATATATATAACAAAAAAATGTAATCAAATAATATATCTACAGCTGTCCGTTGGTATGTGCACTTTTAGTTGTCTTCTCGTTTTAGAAAAATATAAACAACTTTAGCGAAATGTATAAGCTATTGAACGAGCGGATAAATAATAAGATGTTATCTATCTTTGCTGACTCTTTATTGAAGAATAATAATGATAGAAAAACAATATTCAAGTAGCAAAATATAAAAAAGTAGCAAAATACAAAATATAATTATAAAATAATAGAAAAACAATATATTCAAGTAGCAAAATATAAAATATAATTATAAGATAACGTGCTACGGGTACGTACATAATTTTACTTACTAAATTGAAAAACAAATTATCAAGAAGAATTTAAAATCAAATTCTTTGACGACTATCAAAAACACGCCACATTACTCTCCTTCGAGACCGAAAGTCAATAGCCGGTTGGCGGGCCAGTGGAACCAGATGCTGCATAGCTCTCGGTGAGTTGGAACTGTCTGCGGTGATGCTTGCGAAGCCTGCGTTGCCGTTCAAGCTCGAGGTTACCAGCTTAGCGAATGACCAGCAGCTTAGCAAATGAGCTCGGTTTAGCGAATGGATGAGCGGATGATAAAATATTCGCTAACTCCGCAGACTTTTTATTAATAAATTGTTATTTTGTTATAATATAAAAAAGAATCAAGTAGCAAAATGTAAATATTAACAAGAAGAGCTTAAAATCAAATTCTTTGACAACTATCAAAAAATATTTTTATTAAAATGATAAAAAGAGGTTTTTATTATTATTTATGTAAAAAGTCTATATATGTAGAGACGCCAATTAATTGTAATTATTCCTTTTGAATAATACTCCAGTCACTCTAAGGATGAGCTCTTTTTCTTATTATGACCGAACTCTTAACTGTTTTAAAGATATTAACGAAATTCGAAAGATTTTCTGGGTTTCTTTCATAAAAATTATCACCGTCTATTTTTTTTTCCTCTCTTCTTTTTCATGAACTATTTAATGTTTCGTGACGTGTCGACAGATTTTCGATAGTATAAAATGCCAAAAGAAAATAAAAACTCTGCAAGAAAACGTGATCAATTACAACGTGATAATAAAAGAGAACGTCGTAAAAATTATGAGTCTTTCGAAAAATTATAAAGATGATGTTATGATTGAGCTGAATAAACCTGAAAGCTGCTGTCTTGGAAATAAATATAGTGGAATCTATTCTGCTCAAATTCCTAATAAGGATGATGTAAACCTTGCTCAAAAAAATGTCGAATGTCTCAAGTTCGTCAAAACGATGATTTTAGACAAAGCGAATGAGGAAAAGATAGGTTAGCTAAGCAGGCTCACCGATAATTTAGTGCCTACCTTAACATATAAGAACGATTTTATCTTGCAAAATCGACACAAAAAATAATAATATATTATTCAATTGATTTCTCTTTTAGGCAATTATTATTAATTTCAATTCGTAACACAATGAGCGTGTGAGGCGTGCACTTTTGGATTTTCCAAATTATTTTTTTCAATTCGAACCAGTAGTTCCTCAGATAAGCGACTTTAAAACAATCTTTTCAGCTTGATGAGCGCTGTTTCATTGCGAATACGATGAAATATGGTTGCCTGTTAAGTCTTGTTTAAATGGCAACCAAACAACCATCAATCCAACCAACCCTTTTGCGATTTATCTTCAACATACTAAAGAAGATAATTATTTAATTTTTTTTTATTCATTGTACGGTTGGATAAAGTTCGATTCTAGTTAGTAGTGTGTTTGTACCAGTTCTGGCTCACGAGCCAGAACTGGTACAAACGGTCGGTCCTCTGATCCAGTGATCCTAAAAAAAAAAAAAAAAAAAAAAAAAAAAAAAAAAAAAAAAAAAAAAAAAAAAAAAAAAAAAAAAAAAAAAGAAAAGGTTTTGGGGTCATCTAAATCGATTGCACGCATCCATTTTGTGCTAACTCTAACGATTCGCGACTTAGGTTTCTACATTTGCAAACTCCAGTACCCTTAATTACCTCTATTGTCCGCTTATCTATCGTTCCTCGAGCATCGTCGCTATTGTGCTCCATCCATTGTTTCTCGAAAAAGGTCGTTGCCGCTCTTATCTGTTTCTAATGATGCACCTTGCTTATCTGTGCTATTGTATTATATTATTATCATTCTTTGTTATTCTCAATGTATATATATATATATATAAAAATAAATAAAATTGGAGTGTCTGTTTGTAATATTAAAATAACCGTGTTTTACTAAACTCATATGTATGCATACTCAGTACATATACCAAAATATTTATTTATAATTTTTGTGTGTCTGTCACTGAACAGTAACTATTTTGTAAAGCTCCACGCGGATGAAGTCGCAGGCACAGCTAGTCATAAATAAAACTCATACTTTTTTTTTTGTTACAATTTTTATTTCCAAAATGTTATTGTTGATTATGTATAAAATAGGAGCGAAACATCTCATCCACTAAAATATCGTTGTACAATGTGTTCCCTGTAAAAATGCTCGTAAAACTGTGCATTGAACATCCCCGAAACTTATACAGCAAATACATTAAACAATATTCGCCACAAACTGAAGTCCACTCATTCTGAATCATATCAACATTCCAGTCCCATCTTTTACAATTCCTTTTTAAAAACTCTAGATGATATCGTGCAGGTGATCGTCCGTATGAATCAAAATATTGACCGATGCCATTCGTATCGATATGTAAAGCTATCCAATGTGAGCCTGGTTTATCATCTGTATCTAAATTGCATATTATATACGTTGGTACGTGGGTATACATGGGCAGTCTATTAGCAGCATAAACATTATTTTCTAGACTGGGGTGAATCTTTTTCAGATGTTGTTGTACATCTAGTGTATCCATGATATTACTGCTATTAGTAGATTATTACTGTACCAATCTATTCAATGGTTAACATAGGAATGATTAATTATATTGATTTCTAAATATTAAATCATATTCCTTAGTGATAATTTGTATGATTCATCAGCGTAGCGCGTCTCGTCGTGTCGTCAATACGAAACATACTTTCTAAATATTAAATCACATTCCTTAGTGATAATTTGTATGATTCATCAGTGTAGTGCGTCTCGTCAATACGAAAGAATGCGAGATAAGTGAAAAAGTTAAAAAATACTTTTTTAACAATGACAGTCATTAGCTGATCATTAGTGAATCTGTTTACTTAAATTACTTCTTTGTACTCATTATATTCTTTTTCTAATCATTTGTAAATCTATATTAATTGTTTAAACCAAAACTTTCATTTTTTATTTCACCCCCTAGAACCTTAGACGTGTGTAATGTTTCACTTTATCCATCCGTTTACTGCTATTGTAGCAGGACCAAGTGGATGTGGGAAGTCAAATTTTGTAACAAATTTCATAAAATCAGTTACAGAAATATGTAATTGTGATTTTAATCAGATCACATGGTGCTTTGATGAAATGCAACCTTTATATAATTTACCAAATGTTAACTATCATCAAGGAATTCCAAATCTTAATATGTTTGATGGTGAAAACCCACATCTTGTTATTATTGATGATCTGATGAGAGAGTCTGATGGAAGAATTGTGGATATATTTACAAAAGGTAGTCATCACAGGAATCTTAGTGTATTTTATTTAACACAAAATTTATTTCATCAGGGTAAAGGTCAAAGAGATATTTCTTTAAACTCAAGTTATATAATATATTTTAAAAATCCTAGAGATAAAACTCAAATAAGATATTTAGCACGACAAGTGTCACCGGATAACCCAAAGTTCATTGAAGATGCCTACAGGGATGCAACTCTAGAAGCACATGGATATTTAATGGTAGATTTAAAACAGAATACCAATGATTTTTGTCGTATCAAATCAAATGTCTTCCCATTTAATGGTTTCTGTACAGTCTACGTCCCCACAAAAGAGTTTAAATACACCAAGAATCAAACAATTCAAATCATTTCTAAATGATGCATCGTCGACTCACAACGCATAAGCATTTGCTAAACGCTTTGCATACGCTTAAACCAAAATATCAAAGAGCATTACTTAAAACGTGTGACGAAGAAGAAATAAATTGTATTTGTGAATGTATTCATAACGTTTTACAAGGAAAGGTACCTCTTAAAGATCAAGATAAACAAAAATTGAATAAACATAAAAATATACTCCGTAAATTGGTGCGTAAGTGTAAACATAAAATAAGAAAAAACATAATTATACAAAAAGGAGGAGCTTTCTTACCAGTAATATTAGGTGCAATATTGAGTGGATTAGTAAGTGGACTAGTCAGTTAACATGGAAAATGCAAAGAAAATGATACTAATTGAACCTGGATTGATTGAAAAATTAAAACAAGAAAATAAGGTTAATAGTAATTTGTCTCGATTAGATATGGAAATGCAAAATATTATGAATAGTAAGATAGAAGACCGAAAGAAGTGGATGTTATATTTACAAACACTACAAAGATATCTTCACTTTGTCGAAGAGGATCGTCAACCACTCAGATTACCAATTTATTCTGATACATCTAATGAAGATTCAAATGAGTCTAAAATTGGATTTAAAAATAAAGATAGAGATTTAAAAAGTTCAGTTGATGCTGAATCTTTGTTGGAAGAGAATCGTTCCATTAAAAGTAAAGAAAATGATACAAAACCACTTTATACAACAGCTCAAATACTCAGTTTAATACCAAAAACTTATAATAAAAAAGGTGAGTTATTATTAAACTTAGTTGAAACAAGTAAAAGTAAAATAAATTGGGATAATGAAGGCACAGTCATAATTGATAATGAAAAAATTCCTGGAAGTAATATTGTTGATTTAATAAATGATTCACTAAGACCCTTAAAAAGAAGTGATCCGATAGGGTGGGATAGATTTGCTAAAGCATTAAAAGATATTAAAGTACCACTTACTTATATTGGAAATCCAAAGAGATGTGAGTTTATTAACCGGCTTCAAGTAAAAGATCTAAACAAATCCTCTGAGACTGAAGTTCAAGAGTTTTCTACACCAAGAAGTGGAGATAAAAAATCTGAAACTAAAATAGAGTTTTCTACACCGGGAAGTCGAGATAAAATATCTAAAATACGTAAAAAGTTTGATTGGGAAAAATGGACCCCGTACTAGAAGAAATTAACAGGATTTATTATGATCCATCTAACCCCGCTGGTTTTGGTAGTATTGATAAATTATCGAAAGCCATGAATGGTAAAATGGATAAAAAGCAAGTAAAGGAATGGTTACAATCACAAGAAACATACACATTACATAAACCCATTCAAAAAAAATTCCCACGTAATAGGTACATTCTATCAAATATTAATGAATTGTGGCAAGCTGATTTAAGTGATATGCGAACTTATTCTCAATATAATGATGGTTTCAACTATATACTTTGTGTTATTGATGTATTTAGTAAATATGCATTTGCAAGATCAATGAAAAAGAAAAACTCAGAAACTATTAAAGAATGTTTTGAAAGTATATTTACTGAAAGTAATTTAACACCTACTCACATACAATCTGATAAAGGTACAGAATTTGTTTCAAAAGATGTACAAAAATACTTTAAATCCAAAAAGATTAATTACTATACCACTAACAATCCTGATATTAAGGCCAGTATTGTTGAACGATTTCAAAGAACTCTAAAAATGAAAATGTGGCGTTATTTCACTCATAATAATACTTATAGATATATAGATGTTTTACAAGATTTAATATATTCTTATAATCACAGCTTTCACTCTAGTATTAAGATGTGTCCATGTGATGTGAATTCCAACAATATTATGACGGTTTGGACTAATCTTTATGATAGACGATCAAACAAACTTTCCAAAATCAACTTTCAAAAACCAAATTTCAATGTGGGTGATTATGTTCGAATAACTAAATATAAACATGTTTTCCAAAAAGGATATGAATCAAACTGGAGTGATGAAATATTTATTATAACTTCAATAATTGATAGATCTCCATGGGTTGTTTATACAATAACAGATTTACAAAATGAACCAATAGTTGGTACTTTTTATGAAAGGGAATTACAGAAAATCACTTACAACCCCACCTCACAATATAAAATAGATAAAATAATTGACACTCGTTATTCAGGTAACAGAAAAGAAGTATTAGTGAAGTGGAGAGGTTATCCAAATAAATTTAACAGTTGGATTTTAGCTTCTAGTTTAAAAGAAATATGAATAAAGAAAGTTTTTATTTAACATTGCTCAGCAATAGTTCAATGGAATACTTTCCTGATAACAAGACCACAAATTTTTCAACGAAATTACCAAAAGTTATAAAATTAGAAGGTGAATGGTCGGTTGGAGTTGTTGAGTTTCAATATCCATGTACCATGTTTACTGTTCAAGATCATGAAAATGTTATATACATTACAAAATCCATGATAATGCCTAGTGAAGATAAACCATCCACAGTGCACTACAAAAAACATATTCCAGCTACCAGCTATGCTAACGTTGAGCATATTTTAAAAGCATTAAGTGGTATCGGAGAGAGCATAAAATTTCGCTATGATGAAATAACAAAATTTGTTTCTGTTTCTGCTTTGGATAAAAATATAACATCTATAACATTATCACCCAAATTAAGTTTACAACTAGGTTATGAACCAAATAAAAATCTCCTAGACAGAAATTTCGGAAAGTGTCCTGCTAATTTACACTTAGGGTTACCATCTCAACTATTTCTATATTGCGACATTATCGATCCTCAGATTGTGGGTGATGTTATGACTCCCTTGCTAAGAGTAATTTCATTAGATCCTTCAAAATACATTTATGGAGCAAATAAAATGCACGTTTTCTCTCCACCTCACTACTTACCTGTTATGCGAAGAGAGTTCGATACGGTGGAAATAGTTATAAGATCGAGCACAGGACAGAAAATACCATTCCAGTTTGGAACCGTGTGTGTTAAACTACATTTCCGAAAATTGTGATAATGAATTCTCTTCGTGATCATCATATATGCCCATATGAAAATTATTATACACATCAAGCTGGTTCGGGGGTAGGAGTAATTTATAAGGGTTCACCATACCAACGTGGTCATGGTATTGGAAGCTTCTTAGGGGGGTTATTTAGATCAGTTTTACCTTTACTTTCAAGTGGGGCTCGAGTGGTTGGTAAAGAAGCATTAAACGCTGGAGTAGGACTTTTATCGGATATGATTCAAGCGCGTCCTATGGAAGCATCAATAAAAGATCGTCTAAAGCAAGTTAGTACGAATTTAAAACGAAAGGTTGATGGCAAAATTGATCGATTAAACATGACAGGTTCTGGGTATATAACTAAAAGAAAACGATTGACCTCGCTCATTCCACCATTAACTGCTAAAGTGAAAACCGCTAAAAAACTTGGTATAAATCCAAAAAATATCAAAGATATATTTTCAAATTAAATATGTCTTTCCTTCATAATAATTCTTGTGAGTGTGCTAAGTCAGAATTAGATTTGTTTGCACTACCGTCTACACAAACAAGCATTGAAAATGGATTGTGGATTCACTATAAACCAATTTCGTCTCTTGCTGATGATGGACCTATAGAGTTTCAAGTTCCTGGGACAGGCGATGACTACATAGATTTGTCTCATACATTACTCCACATAAAGGCAAAAGTATTAAATCAAGATTCAACTAAATTGACATCGACCACAGTAGTAGCACCTGTAAATAATTGGCTGCATTCACTTTTTAGTCAACTTGATGTTTATTTAAACCAAAAACTTGTATCACCACCTAATAATACCTATGCATATCGAGCATACATAGAAACCCTTTTAAACTATGCTCCTGCTGCTAAACAATCTCACCTTACTTGTAGTCTTTGGTATGAGGATACATCAGGAAAAATGGATTCTACAGATGATAAAAACTTAGGATTTGTTAAAAGACAGGATTTGGCTAGTGAAAGTAAGGAAATAGAAATGATTGGACATCTTCATGGTGACATTTTCAACCAAGATAAATTTTTAATTAATGGTGTTGAAATGAGTGTAAAATTAGTTCGGTCAAGAGATAGTTTTAATTTAATTGCTGGATCAAGCGATGTAAAGATCAAAGTTTGTATTACGGATGCAACTCTTATTGTTCGACGAGCAAGAATTAATCCAAGTGTATTACTCGCACATCAGAAAGTTTTAGCTGCTACTACTGCTAAATATCCTATTACTCGAGCCGAAGTAAAAGTTTTAACAATTCCATCGGGTGTTCAAGGAAAAACTCTTGATAATATATTCCTAGGACAGGTACCCAAAAGGTGTATAATTGGATTTGTGAACAATTCTGCATTTAATGGTTCCCTTACTAAAAATCCATTTAACTTTGAAAACTATGGTATTAATTCTTTCAGCTTATATATTGATGGACAACAAATACCTTCAAAAGCTTTGCAACCATCTTTTAATAGTAGTATATTTACATCAACATATCATACTCTATTCTCGGGAACTGGTATTCACTTTCTTAATGAAGGAAATGGAATCTCTTGTGAACAGTATGCCAAAGGTTACTGTCTATTAGCATTTGACTTAACTCCTGATTTATCAGCTAACTCATCAACTCATTGGAATCTCATAAAGCATGGTAGTGTAAGATTAGAAGTACGATTTGAATCCGCACTAATACAAACAATTAACTGTATAGTTTATGCTGAGTTTGATAATATTATTGAAATAGATAAAAACAGAAATGTTAATGTAGACTATAGTAGTTAAAGTTATAATGTGTGTTAGATTTATGTGTAATGCATTTTTTTGTGTATGTAAAAATTATAAATTAAATAAAACAAATTATATGTAATATATTATTTTTTATTTCTCATACAAATTATCACTAAGGAATGTGATTTAATATTTAGAAAGTATGTTTCGTATTGACGACACGACGAGACGCGCTACGCTGATGAATCATACAAATTATCACTAAGGAATATGATTTAATATTTAGAAATCAATATAATTAATCATTCCTATGTTAACCATTGAATAGATTGGTACAGTAATAATCTACTAATAGCAGTAATATCATGGATACACTAGATGTACAACAACATCTGAAAAAGATTCACCCCAGTCTAGAAAATAATGTTTATGCTGCTAATAGACTGCCCATGTATACCCACGTACCAACGTATATAATATGCAATTTAGATACAGATGATAAACCAGGCTCACATTGGATAGCTTTACATATCGATACGAATGGCATCGGTCAATATTTTGATTCATACGGACGATCACCTGCACGATATCATCTAGAGTTTTTAAAAAGGAATTGTAAAAGATGGGACTGGAATGTTGATATGATTCAGAATGAGTGGACTTCAGTTTGTGGCGAATATTGTTTAATGTATTTGCTGTATAAGTTTCGGGGATGTTCAATGCACAGTTTTACGAGCATTTTTACAGGGAACACATTGTACAACGATATTTTAGTGGATGAGATGTTTCGCTCCTATTTTATACATAATCAACAATAACATTTTGGAAATAAAAATTGTAACAAAAAAAAAAGTATGAGTTTTATTTATGACTAGCTGTGCCTGCGACTTCATCCGCGTGGAGCTTTACAAAATAGTTACTGTTCAGTGACAGACACACAAAAATTATAAATAAATATTTTGGTATATGTACTGAGTATGCATACATATGAGTTTAGTAAAACACGGTTATTTTAATATTACAAACAGACACTCCAATTTTATTTATTTTTATATATATATATATATACATTGAGAATAACAAAGAATGATAATAATATACAGTAGAATCCGTTTATTATGACTCCGCCTATATTGACCAACCGGTTATTATGACGTAATTACACTACGAAGTTTGGTTTTCATATAAAATTCTTTATAAAAAAGTCGGATATAGTGACTTCCCTTACAGTGACATGTCGCTTATTATGACCCATTTTTAAGAAATGATGTCCGGTTATAATGACCGATATGATTCTTTACACCTCCATTGATTCCCGACGACGTTCGACTTGCTGAACGCGTCGCCAAGTGCAAGCCACGTGTGGCTCGTTTTTGTTTTGAGTCTCAGTTTGGTCCATAGAGTAACATAATGGTCTTCTCAGTGAGTAATTGACGCTTAAAGGTCACGCGTTGTTTTTCGTTTGTCGTTTGTGTTTTTCATTGTACATACTGTGAAACAAATGTCATCTCATCGCCGTAACGCTTTTACGATTGAGGAGAAAGGTGCCATAATATGCATATTAGAAAATGGAGAATCAAACTTTTTTGTGAATATTTAGACAGTCGATCTGAAGAAGTAAACTCCAGTCGTGCGTCGGAGCTGACACGCGTTTTTTTTTTTCACAAAACGCTTTGTATGACGTCCGCTTATTATGACGTGTTTGTCAGTTCCCTTCGATGTCATTATAAACGGATTCAACTGTAATACAATAGCACAGATAAGCAAGGTGCATCATTAGAAACAGATAAGAGCGGCAACGACCTTTTTCGAGAAACAATGGATGGAGCACAATAGCGACGATGCTCGAGGAACGATAGATAAGCGGACAATAGAGGTAATTAAGGGTACTGGAGTTTGCAAATGTAGAAACCTAAGTCGCGAATCGTTAGAGTTAGCACAAAATGGATGCGTGCAATCGATTTAGATGACCCCAAAACCTTTTTTTTTTTTTTTTTTTTTTTTTTTTTTTTTTTTTTTTTTTTTTTTTTTTTTTTTTTTTTTTTTTTTTTTTTTTTTTTTTTAGGATCACTCGATCAGAGGACCGACCGTTTGTACCAGTTCTGGCTCGTGAGCCAGAACTGGTACAAACACACTACTACTCTAGTTTGGATCTTCTACTATTATTTACTACTAGCTGCTGCCCGCGACATCGTCTGCGTGCGTTCACTGCTCGTTCCCTGTAGGTGATAGCGTGATAATATGTAGCCTATATGTTGACCCGATTTCTTAATAATATTCGTGCCAAATTTGAAGTAAATCCATGCAGTACTTTTTGAGTTTATCCCGGACATACATTGACTTTCCTACCATTTTATTATATGTATAGTTATTTATTATTGTAGTTATAAATATAAAAAAGGAAATAAATGAAATTTTTACCTGTAATAAAAAACTGTGTTCTCTGATGCCTTAGTTAAATAATTATGTATATAACGTATATTTTTCGGAATTCAACAATTCGTACACGAAACGATCTGTTTTCCTACCGTACCTATCTACCGTTGAAGTTGGAGATCTGTTTAGCGAAATGGATTTCTTCTTAGATTTTCATCGCGTGTAGCTACTGCGAGTGGAAACGAGGCTCACAAGTACTTATATCATAATAAAACCAGCCTATATTACATAGCGTTTATCACATAACTGGTATGGAATTAATTTCATAACAATTTAACTTGTAGCTATAATATCTATAGTTTTCAATTTGATCACGATACCCCCAGGCTTTCTTGACATGTATTTATGTAACTTGTCGTGTTTGTTACAGAGAGCTAATTGTCGTATTCACAATTACATTAACATTGATTCTGACAGGTTTCCAGATGGACTGTCGCAATCTTTTTTTATTTCTGAACCGGTCTTTAACTATAATCGCTCATTAGCGATAAGCCCGCCTTTTGTACTTATCTCCTGTTTTTATTTTTGTGATTTTGCTCATTTTCTTTGGTGTACAATAGAGAGTTTTTATTATTATTTATTATTATTATAATAAGACTATTCAGAAAAGTATCTCAAAGTTCTCATTTCAACCTATCGCAGTCCACGGCTGGACATAAGCCTCCTTAAGTTCACACCAAACATCCCGGTTTTCCGTAATCCTTATCCAGCCTCCATCGGCAATTTTACGTAGATCGTCGGTCCAGCGGGATGGACGACGTCCCACACAGTTCATACACGAGGTCTATATTTCAGGACACTTGTGACTATAAACTTTTAACTGATGTAGGGCACAGCAGGAAATTTCCTGTTCAGAATATGGAGCATCCCGACTGGGGTAGTACCTCTCGACCTTACAGAAGATCACAGTTAAATAATACTGTTTTCAAGCAGTGTTGTGTTCCTGTTGGTGAGTAAGGTGACCAGAGCTTCCGGGGAGAATTAGGGGTAGAGTCACTAATAAGTTAAATAAAATGCGCGATAAATTTCTACTGTAGATAATAAAAGAACATATTTGATAACCTTGAAACGTGTGAACAGATCTTCGAAGTTTTAAACTAAGTATCACCTCGATCACGTCACCTTTCAAAGAAAAAAAAACGCATCATAATTGACACATTTTTGTAGGAGCCAAAATGTCACAGATACACACACACACTGATAATCACTGATACGTCAAACAGATAATACTCCTCATTTTGTGTTGATGGTTAAGTAATTTGTTTTGTTAATAAAATGTAGATATTTGTTTTAGTTTTGTATTTTGCCCGAATACAGCGTAGACTGCGGTGTATGACGTTGTTTGCCATCATACTCTACTGGTAACAAGTGTAGTTGAAATTAGACAATAATTTGTAGTTGTTTCGCATTTTAGTTATCAAAAAGTTTTATTTAAATAAAATAAGTTTCAATGTAAGTTTTCTAAAATGTTTTTTATTATCATATCAAAATTTCGATCTGGCAGGGTTCGAACCCGCACCCCCGTGTAAGTTTCTGTTCCATATAAGAAAACTGTAACAATTGCCAGTTATAAATTTAAATAGGTGTAGTTATATGTAGTTGATAATGATTTTTTTTTTGTGTTCTACGGCTTTGTAAGCTGATGATACATTTTTATATGAGTTTTTACTTGATTTGTGTTTTCTTACATATTTTATTGAGTCAATGTTCTAATAATTTTATCCCGTCTAAAATAAATGAATAAATGAAATTCAAGCAATCTGAAACTATAAACTTATGTCTATTATAATATGTCAAAGAATTCCATTAAATATTTGAAAGTCCAATCCTAATGTATACGGGATCATGCGGGAGCATTCTTTCGTCGATCAAAAAAAAAGTACACTTTTATGATCCGTAACCACATGCATTTTTTAAAACCTTGAACCTCGGAAAGATTTAAAAAAACTCAATTTTTTTTTGTTTAATACATATCTTCTTTACTTCACTCGATAGATTATACCTATACTATTCTTTAGTAATTCATTAATTATAATGTCAATCTTTCACCGATTTGGAATGTAGATTCTGCTGAGAAGGCAAAAGTCTCAAGTTAAACCAGTTACTCTTTCATAAACCGTCAATCAATATAAATTCTGCTCAAAGACACTGGCCATAAATTAAAAAAAAAATTTGCCTCTGGCCATAAATTAAAAAAAAAATTTGCCTGGTATATCACGATCGATCACGATTCAGCCTGTAATATCCCACTGTTGGGCATAGGCCTCTTCCCCATTTAGGAGAAGGATCGGAGCTTAATCCACAACGCTGCTCCAATGCGGGTTGGCGGATATGGCCTGGTATATATGGTGGTTATAAATTAACTTAATATTTCTAATAATTTCCCGTTTTCGGAGTTAAAAAGAAAACAAATGATAAAAGCGTATTATCCTATTACTTGACATAAAAAGACACCCTAAAACCTGCTTTGCATAAACTCATTCTTATTGCGTTAATTAGGATCGTCTCGAGAGTTTTCTACCTTGAAATGAATAAAATCTCCATCCTCATTCAGCACTAGCCTTTTTGCTTTCCCATCACGACTTTTGTTCAAGCAAAAGCGGTACTTTTTAAGCGTCGATACCTCAAAACAAATAACCATTGAAAGAGCTCCCCATCTTGGAGTTATAGCCGACGTCACTGCATTGACTGAACGTAGGGCTGCCATCAACTAAATTACCGGAATAAAATTTACATTTCGTTGAAATTGCGTAATTTTTTAAAGATACTTCCGGAGCAGAATTTTAATAAAAAGTTCATGGTAAATAGCAAAGGATGGTTACTGGCTGTCAGTTTTTTTTTTAATTTTAATTATGTATAATGAAATGTGTGTTCTTTGCAAAAATGTGTTCCGGTTTCATTCGAGTCCCTTCCCGTACGGCTTCTGAACACATTAATCTGGATAAAATTCAGTCGGATCGCAGCCCTAATTGTATACAATATAACAGGCGATGTTAAGGTAGGGTTGCGTTGTATGGAATCTTTTCTTTTTATTTTTTACTAGCGACCCACCCCGACTTCGCACGGTAAAAATTTTATTGTAGATAAGCCCATGACATCTTGCCAAGCGATTATTTTTCAGTCATTAATATTTTTAATGTTGATTACCTTTGAAACACAATTGAAGTCTTTATTTAGAGTCAATTTGAAATTCCATTAGAACTTCTTCTGAAAAAGTAGGTACTTGAAAGACAGAGAAATCTGATGAAGAGTATTGTTTTCTAATGTTTACGCGAATTTTACTTATTGAAATGAAACTAATTTTTCGGATTTTATCGCGGTTTATTAAGTTTTTTGAATTCCGTACCGTAGTTAAAAAAAAATTGTAAACAAAAAAAAAAATATATTGAAAAATCGTAACCAACGAAATGTCGTTTCGTAACCTGCCAGTGGCGGTTGATCATATTTAAAAAAAGAATTCTGAGTTTTTTCGTAGTATGTCATTGTTATTTATTTATACCCCGTCCGGCGACTAATGATCTTTTTGACACTTCAAGAAATTTTGACATTAGTGACTGCCTCACACGTTATTTATTCGATTCGAAATAATAATCGATTTTATTTAAGAATAACTTTCAATCGATTTAATTAAATACATTTAGTGTAAAAATATTATTTATTTATGCGTTTATTAGTTTTTTTAATTATAAATGAAATATATAAATAATAAATTAAATGAATTAACAGAGTTATTGCTCTTTATTCTTGGTTTGCAATTAAATTTCAAGTTTTCGACTTAATTCCTTGCAAGTAATCAATCTTGGGGTCATAGATACTATTTTTATTTCCTTTTTTGTATTAAATTTATAGAAACAATAATCACCTGACGTAAAATAATTTTTATCATATGATCGATTTATTATCGATTTATTATTTCAAGAACTGTTTCATAGTCTGTGGTTGTTTGTTATGCACAGGGTACTTCACTCAATCAATCAAATCGTCAATAAAGTATGACATTACAGTAGAATTTTAGTACGTTATTCCGAAAAAAAAAACAACTGTAATTTATAGGCGTGGGCTGTCAAAAAGATCATTAGTCGCCGGACGGGGTATAAGTTTTATTTTTTAATACTACGTAGTGCGTATACTATTCTAAATATAATTTAAGTCGTTAAACTAAAAAAATCTTAATTTGAACCTTCTTAAAACGTAAATTGTATTGTTAACATATTTCAACAAAGCTAGTTGAATGTCACGAACAAGTGCACACACAATACAGCTTTTTATGAGGCCCGGTTTGTGTTTAGGACGTTTTATCTGTGATCCGACGTCGTGCGCAAGCGCAAACAAGTTCTCATACATCTCATCTGGTATTTCGAGATGCATTCTTCGTGTCGACATGGGAGAATGGGGTTGTGGTATAAACAGAAAAAAGTTAGGGTCTCAAGGGCGGTTTGTTGACACTTTCGCTTAAAGAATGCGGGGTTGTTTGACAGCCGTCGCAGACGGAATTGTTAATTAGGTTTTCAATTCGTGATAGTTCAGTAGTAGCCAGTAGGGGAGAAACTTATACCTATCAAAATAAAAAATTACCGCATTCAAGTAGGCTTTAAAAGTTTTGAATCGTTATTTTACAAATGTAAATTATATTCGTTTATAATTAACTAGCGACCCGCCCCGGCTTCGCACGGGTGCAATGATGACATTTTTAAATGACAGGATCTTTACGTAATATTCCGACGTGGTGGCTGAGGTACTACTCTTATAACACGTAATATTACGGCGATGGCGGTTAAAGGGTTAAATGTTTCGCTGTTAATTACTTCTAACGACGATATCTGAAAACCTATTCATCTGATTGATATAGTGTAAAGGGCAATTTTAATCTGCATTAAATTCCTAAGCTAACTAAAATATTTGTTTGGATAAGGATTAATACTGAACTAAAGAAAATAGCTTGGAAAATAACGTAATGTTTTTAATTAAAAATTTGAACATAAAAGTGGTTATTGTAAGTCAACCGTAAGAGATAGATATATGCTATCGCGGACTTTTTTGTAGCATTTTTATAGATTTAGAATTCGCTAGTACATTACTCCACTGTATCTTTGCTAGTTTACGCGGCGTTTGCGTGGAAAGCTCCCAGTTGGCCCGATTTTGTGCGACTTCTTCAACATTTATCGCCGTATTTCTGCTAATTTACATAAAACTATACTAAATTATATACATAAACCTTCTTCTTGAATCACTCTATCTTTTAAAAAAAAGCGCATTAAAATCCGTTGCGTAGTTTTAAAGATCTAAGCATACATAGGGACATAGGGACAGAGAAAGCGACTTTGTTTTATACTATGTAGTGATTATAGTAAAAGTAAAGCTACCACAGATTCGGAATGTAGATTCTGCAGAGAACAATCGACAAGAACCTTTGCAGTTACTTTAAAAAAAAAACTGTCAAGTATAATTATGTATTTATATATCTTGTTCAAATTTTTTATCGTTTATAAAATAGTTTTTATTTGACCCAAGTTTATACTGATTTTTGAAGTGAAATTTCTTTAGGCGCATGAGGGGTAAAATTTGAGCGACCGGTAACGCGTAGCGTCATGACGTTCAGTACTTGGATGGGTGACCTCCTGGGAGCACCGCGTGAGGTTTGCTTTTTGATTTTTTTTCAATTAGTTTTTTTTTGTATTTTAAATTCGTTTTTTTTAATTAGTTTTTTTTTAAATTAATTTGCCAAAAAAGTTTCACTTCTGACATAATTATGTACTTTATACGCACGTAATTTTTTTTAACATATCAATTGATTAAACTAATTAATTAATGGCGCGTGATGTTAATACTGGTTTTTCAAATATCATTTCGTTATGTAAGTTTAATAAATTAATTTTAGTTTTATATGGAATTTTACCTAATTAGGGATTTACTTTAATATACATTTTTAGTTACTTGTTAAAATTATATATTACATAATTATAGGAAATAATGAGAATATATCTGTTTATAGGCGTTAGAGGTTGACATAATTTTTAGGTATTTTAGTTATCATTTTGTCTACTTATAACATATGTTGATATAAACGATATCCTTATCAGATAAGAAGCGATATGTTGACAATTTATCTTGAACAGACATTTGTTATATCAATTGTAAATTAAAAATGCGGTCAGGTGCGAAATGAAGTTATTTTTTACACGATTTTTTTAGCTTCACCTGTATGTTTGTTTAATATCTTTGTAAGTTTGTAACCGAACACTTTGCACTTCATTTTGACCCACTTCTAACGTTCAGATTTCATTCAAACTTGGTAGATTTATTGAGGACCGATGACAAACTAATTTGATAAAATTATTCAATTATCCTAACGGCTTGGCACAATAATCAAGGCTTTTATCGTTATCCTTTGGACTTTTCTAACGTTCAGATTCTCTACTTTTTTTTTAGTTTGGTTTATTTATAAAAGCGTGATTTTTAGTTTTTTTTTAACTATTATTAAATCATCTATTAATTTATATTAATCTATTAAAATATACATATTTGGTTATTAATAAAAAACAAAGTTTATCAATTTTTAGGATTCTTTACCTGAAAAGGAAAAACGGAACCCTTATAGGATAACTTTGTTGTCCGTCTGTCTGTCAAGACGAAGACAAGACAAGGAAGTGTTTTTATCATTAATGCGTAGAGGTATCAATTTGAAATTCATATTAAATACTCAGGCCTACTGTCCCTTGAATCTGTGAAAAAATCAAACTTTTTAAGCCAACGCAATCAAAATATACAGCCGTTTATGCTGCGAATTTTCGACACTCGCAAGGGAATCAAAACCTACAGGGTACTTTCCCGTGAACTTAGAATCTTGAAATTTGGTACGAAGCAACTTCTTATAGCACACATAAAGGGAAAATTGCAAAAAGCATAAATTTTTGGTTACATCATATAATAAATATCTTTTTAATTTTGTTTATACGGAACCCTCGGTGCGCGAGTCCAACTCGCACTTGGCTGGTTTTTTATTACATATTTTTACTTATTATTACATATTACAGAAGATTAATAAATAAACGTGATAAAAAAATAAAATTCATCATTAACAATCAAAATGACCATTCATTACGTGGAAATTTCGTTCATGCACGGCACACAAGTACACGGCGGTTATAGTGAATTATCGCGTTTGTTAAAAAAAAATTCGTGACAAGCGGAGTCATGTCGTGACAAGTTCCTTACGTTTCCGTCGAGAACCGAGCTCTCGAATGAATGAACTTGTAAAACTGCATTCTGCGGGTATTGTGAGGGGGTAGCAGATCTCGCTTCTCTTATGCAAGGCGGCCATTTGTGAAATCATTAAAAAAGGGCAACGAAGGGAAATTCGTAATCTTTTATCTTTCGAGCATCAGAGGCGGTTATTTTTAGGAAAAAAAAAAGATGTAATGATGTTGTTGCTTTGTGGTATAATATTTTCTGAATATAGATGTTTTTTGAAGTGAAACTTCTTTAGAGTCTGTGATTTCAAACCGGAAGGCAACGACAGGGAAGCTCGCACCGGGCCGCGCTGCACGCCGCAAATTTTAAATTAGTTTTTTTTTTTAAATTACTTTGCCAAAGAAGTTTCACTTCTATCGTGTGTGAATCGCACACACACCTTTTTTATTATTTTTGTTTATATTATTACAGTATGCAAATAAAAGAAATTATAGTCAACAATTACATATATTCGAATTTTTTTGAAGGAAATGTCTATTTTATTCTAATGGTCTAAGATCCGAGAAGGTAAATCTTCCCTCATCTGTTAATTAGATGAAACAATTTTTATAGGCTTATTTCAATATTGTGAATGTATAAAAACAACCTCTGCCACCATAACAGCACACACACACAAAGCAGCAGGCTTATGGTTGCAGAGGTTGTTTTTATAAATTCACAATATTGAAATCAGCCTATAAAAAATTGTTTCATCTAATTGACAGATGAGGGAAGATTTTGTTATATTCCGGATCTTAGACCATAAGATTTAATTTTAATTTTAATTAAAAATACATTATTAATTTAATATTCTGGACAACTTAATAATAAATTATTCACATAACAACGAGAATAAAATAAATCTACATTTATACGAGTACCTATGTAATGCAACATTGTATTTAAAAAGTTTTAACGTATCTACTTTCTATTTCTTTCTGCTACTGAAGAATATTGTAATTAAATAATATAATACCTAAGCAAAAGTTTCACGTTCTATTACCAATAAGTAATATTAAATTAGCAAAGTAAAATTTAGTATTGTGATTAATTTTATGTGTATAAATGTAAAAATTTGTACCTCTCTTGTTTAAAGAGTACCTACTCTATCATCTATTTAAAATCTAAAATCACTTTTGCATCGTCCTTTTTTAAATCATTACAATATTAGTTATTAATAAATTCATTATCAACATGACATTGGCGAAAAGACCTATAACTCTGCCACTGTTGGAAGTCACTCAATTTAGTCCATTGAAATGTTACATTTTTTTTGGCTTACCTTGCGTTTGTCAGAGGACGCAATTTTATTTTTTAGATATGATGGGGGGGTTAGTCTAATGTTAAATCCAAGTTTGTGGGTTTGTAGTCCTTGTGCAACGGCCACCATCTTGAAAAAAGAGGTTCAAATGGTTTTTATGGTTTATCTGCCAAACTATAAGTCTCACAAAAAAAATTATTAAACATTTTTTGTTGCAAATAAAATTATCTACAACTTATGTTTAGTAACTTTTAGTCGTAGAATCATAAATAAAAAAGTTATAAGTGAAAATCCATAAAAATTTGGGTGAAAAAAATCTGTTTGTTGATAAAACTTTTTTTTTAATCATTTTACATAAAAATAATATCAGACCATTTTTATAGACGGTGTTTTAAGGAACAATTTTTATTATAAACATTTTTAAATTTATTTATTATTTAAGGTTTTACAGCGCTGCGAAACGACTACTATTCTTCAGTACTCATAACCATACGTGAATATAAATATAAATATTCATGATTTGCCTTAATTTTTAATCACCTTGTTATTTTTTTATGATGATCTTTTTAATTATTGATAGTAAAATATTGTTAATATATAAATAATTCTTGATTTGACACTTTACCTACGAGGTGGAGTCTGGAGGCGCGTTTTTTTACGTGGTATCCGCAGTAGGCATAATCAACGGTGATTTTCTATATCACAACTACTGTCCTCGATCTTGCAGCGAGGGGCTGGTTGGCTTTCTATATTAAATACTTGAGGGAGAACCGAAGAAGAAAGTGGCGTAAATTTCAAAATGTGTGTAAATCATTTTCTTCAATTAATTTCGAGAGCTCCATTATTTTGCTGCAAGTTTCCCCATAAATAATGAAAAAAAAACGTTCACCAATGATAGTGAGCAGTGCAAGGTCCACTCTCTTGTTGAGGAACAACGCCGTTCCACTTGCTAACTCTAGATGTTTCTCCAGGGTTTTCAGAAATTTGAGTTTACCCATATTGTAAGCACCTGAAATTGTGTCACATCCTGAAAAAGTATGAAGAAACAGCAAGTTATACGCAATAAGGTCTCCGTACATAAAACCACTTCACACTCCTTGCTAACTTCCTTCTCCGGTTCCCCCTCAAGTATTTAATATAGTAAGCCAACCAGCTGCTGAGCCGCAGCTTGGTCCATCAAAAAGACCGAGGACAGAGTAGTTGTGATTTAGAAAATCACACGTGTAAAAAACGCGCCTCCAGACTCCACCTCGTAGGTAGAGTGTTAAATCAAGAATTATTTATATATTAACAATATTTTACTATCAATAATTAAAAAGATCATCATAAAAAAATAACAAGGTGATTAAAAATTATGGCAAAATATACGAGTATTCATGTATAGTTACAAATACTGAAGAATAGTATTCGTTTCGCAGCGTTGTAAAACCTTAAATAATAAATAAATTTAAAAATGTTCCCCATAAAAATTGTTCCTTAAAATATTGTCTATAAAAATGGTCTAATATTATTTTTTTGTAAAATGATTACAAAAAAGTTTTATCGACAAATAGATTTTTTTCTCTTAAATTGTTATGGTTTTTCACTTGTAACTTTTTTATTTATGATTCTACGACTAAAAGTTACTAAACATAAGTTGTAGATAATTTTATTTGCAACAAAAAATGTTTAATAATTTTTTTTGTGAGACTTATAGTTTGGAAGATAAACCATAAAAACCATTTGAACCTCTTTTTTCAAGATGGCGGCCGTTGCACAAGGACTACAAACCCACAAACTTGGATTTAACATTAGACTAGCCCCCCCTTGATATCTAAAAAATAAAATTGCGTCCTCTGACAAACGCAACCCCAAATGTAACTTTTCAATGGACTAATTATAAACAGTCAATTATTTATTAATTATTATAACCATGCATTAAATACAGCGTCAGTAAACTGACACATATTATGTATTCTGTATTATACATAATCTGTGCCTAAGGTATAATTTTGATCCGTATAATAAATATGCTATAACTATTAAATAATTCTTAATAAAAACTTATGTACATTATTGCAGGTTTTAATTATATTAAAATGAATAAAGAATTTAATAATTTAAAAAAATCCGTTACAATGTTACAAAACATACTGCTAATCAAATTATTGTTTATAAAATATTTTAAAACGGATATAACTCACGATTATGTAAAATCAAATATAAACATACATATCATTGTTTTTTTTGCATATCTTTGTTTTTAAGATTTGCACTCGGTTACAAGGTTATCGTTTTCGATAACCTGCAAAAAATTACAAGAAAAATAATGTGTGTGTTTATTATTGTATAAATTTTAATTAATATCTTAATTAACGTATTTTACGGTTGAAAAAGATAATTTTTAACGTCCTCTCGAGTAAGTTTAGTATTTACATTTTTTTTTAAATTAAAGAAGTTATGTTTCGTAAGTCATTTCTTAATTTAACTTTTTTGTTATTTAAATAATAAATTTAAAATTTGTTATTCGTATAGTATTTATTTCAATCGCTTCGGCCTATCGCAGTCCAATGCTGGACATAGGTCTCTCTACTATACGAGCTATAATATCTCTACTACTTGAGCAGCGGAGGTCTCTGCGTATGAGTTTTCTTACCCTCTTGGAAAGAGACTCCTATTCTGGCGAAGCTGCTTAAGCAGAATGCAACTCGCGCCTTCCCCTCATCAGATCCAAGCTTTCAGGAGAAAGTTTTGACTTATCTTAAATTTATTTCTTAATTTTATCTTAAATGTTCGCGTTAATCCCCGTGTTAACATTAAAATATAATTTATAAAAATGTATAAATTGTGAACCTCCTTCTTTTCTAAGTCGGTTTTAGAACTAAATTAGCTCAAGTAATGAGACAGACGATTTACTAAAATGTGGATTAGCCTCACATCGCTTAATTTTTAAGTGCTAAACATCGTAAAGTTACAGTAAACGAAATCAAATCTACGTATTACTTTTATTTAAAAGTGAAATCTTACATGACCAAGTATTCGAATTGAAGAATGTAATTAAATTTACCAAAACCGGAGTTGTATAATTATTATTAATATAATTCTTTAATACCGGTTATTCGTTTGTTGATCAGATGTCGACTTTAACTTCGAAGCTCGTGTGGTGTGTGTGTTGTTTGGTATATTGTCTACTAGCGACCCGCCCCGGCTTCGCACGGTTGCAAAAACTACCAGTGTTCCTCTACAATATTATGCATGTATTGTACATATACCTAAACCTTACTCTGGAATCACTCTATTTACTAAAGAAAACCGCATCAAAATACGTTGCGTAGTTTTGAAGATCTAAGCATATATATGGACAGACAGACAGCGGGAAGCGACTTTGTTTTATAATTTGAGTAACTTCCGATCTCGTGGGAACAGCGGTATAAAAAGTACCTTATGTTTAGTTCTAGAGCTACAGCTATATACATAACAAGATTCACTGCAATCGAGTCTGTACTATCTATACAAGAGTAACAAACATCCGACCAAACTTTCGCATTTACAGAACTAGCTGCGCCACGCGTTTTCACCCGCGTATTTGCCTACCACGTGAGAATATTGGGATTGAATGTTGCCTGTGTTATTATGGATGTAGAGCTCATATACGTATCAAGTTTCATTTGCAATTAGTTCGTTAGTTATTGTGTAAAATAGTAAAAATACGTCCATCTATTAATTCTCTCAAAAGTCTCCTATTTTTGTAAATATACAATTTTTTAAACTTGTGCCTACGGCGTTGTATGTTAATTAACTCTCAACGGTGACCCACAGTGACGTAACGATTACATAGCGGAACGAGTGAGTCACGCGTTATATGGGACTCTTATATTATGGTTATCATAATTATGCTATGACTTGTTTTATTAAAAAAATTTTTTTTGTAGAAGTGCCTTTACGTATTTTTTTTTAATTTAAAAGTGTTTGTTTTGTCGTAAATTCGTCACATTTATTTATAAGTATGTGCAGCTACGTTTTAAAATTAAAAAATTATTTATTCTTTAAAACCTTTTTTTGCGACCAAATTATAATATTTTTAATACTTAGAAGTTAAGTGAGTAAGAAACTGCTCTATGCGATAATACTGCCTATTGTACCTACTTTTAATAAAATAATAATACCCATTTAAATAATTATACGTGTATCATATTATATAATTGCTTTATGACATTACAAAATTAATATTAAATTTCATTTTATATATTATATCATAAATCTATGCGATAAGGTACCTACATACAATATGCAAATTTTGAACAGTTGCGATCATGGTGTTATACGGCTCTTTGAGTTAATTAATATAAAACCACTACTCTTTCTGGTCGAGAGCAGCTTTGTATTATGTATTTTATATACTATACTATAGTTAAAAATAGTTTGTCCACATTTATAACTAAATATGTAAATAATCTAATTACTTTATGTTTTGGTTCCGCACATTATTTTCTAGGTTATGGTATTATATCGAATATTGTAGTGTTTCAATTATTCTTTATTAGCGACGCGCTTCGGCTTCGCACGCGTGCAGTGCTGATACTAAATATAAAATAAATATTTGCAATCTAAGCGCAAAAAATGGGTTTATTTACGACATCACATTAGAAAGCTTTAAAACGATCAGTGTTCCTCTACTATATTATGCATGTATTATACATATAAACCTTCCTCTGGAATCACTCTATTTACTAAAGAAAACTGCATCAAAATCCGTTGTGTAGTTTTAAAGATCTAAGCATATATACAGACAGACAGACAGACAGACAGCGGGAAGAGACTTTGTTTTATAATATGTAGTGATTCACGTTATAAGTAAGTTAGTACCAATTATTTGATTTTATAATGATTGAAGGTTTTCATTGAGGTATAGCACAGCATGGAATATGTTGCTCAAAATCTGGAGCTGCCCGTCTGGGGAAGTGCTTCAATCTTACCACAGCTGAATAATACTGCTCTCAAGTATAATTATATAATTATATTATAGTTTGTGTTTCTGTGGAGAGTGAAGAGCTTTTAGGGGACGGTCGGGTTCCACCGTCAATAGGCTACGGTAACCGTTTACCATCAGGTGAGCCGTACGCTTGTTTGCGTACCTAGTTGTATATAAAAAAATTCTATATCCTTGGTAGTTTCTTACTGTAGTTAATTTATTAATGACTCTTTCAAATTACGATTGAATGGCTTTTGAAGCGTATTTAAATAAAGATGTAATTAAAATGTTTGATTTGATTAACTCTCAAGAAGACCTTCGGAACGAGACAGTTCGATCATAATTCAGCCTGCAACGTCCCACTGCTGGGCATAGGCCTCTTTCTTTATGTAGAAGAGGGATCGGAGCTTAATCCACCAGGGTGCTACACTGCGGGTTGGCGGATATATTCCCTATTATGAGTGACGATCGCTATCAGGTATTTATGATAGTAGCCGGCACAGGCAGCTTAACGTGCTCTCTGATGTTAGGTGAGGAGACCCACGAGGATAGACTTCAGAATCGGAAAGAAATATTTGTAAATACAAATATCTATCCCGAGTGGGTATCGAACCCGCAAACCGCCGGTGTGTAGACGCCATCACAGCACGCACCGCTACACCAGAGCGGTTATGAAGATATATTTATTAAAATTATAATGATTTTGTTAGATAGAAATAAAACAACACACACAAATTAAGATTAAATTTTATTTTTAGAGAAAAGATTAAAAATTTAGATGAGAGAGTGCATTTTTAAATTTAATAAATTAGAATAAATACTTAAATAATTCCTAAAATAGTAATTTCAATTTCAAATTTAATATGATGATGAATCAAATATTCAAAGATGAAGTCATAACCAGCTGGTATTAGTAATGCAGTCAATATTTATATTCGTTGATTCAATGGCCTTATCAGTGCTGTCGCCGGTTTGAGTTAATATTAGAATTATAATAGTGGTGGGAAGGATTTTTTAATCACCATATTTTTAGAATTTATAATGTACCTAATGTATATTTCAGTGGAGATTAATTTTTTATTAATGTACAGATGTAGGATTAGGAGGCTAGGATTCCGTTGGGTAATCGTATGATTAGAAATAGTGACAATTTTATTTATTTAAAAGTCAAATGTACAATTAAAATACAACAACCGATATTGTTAATTAAATAATTTTTATTAAATATTTTGAAAATCTTTATAGTGGCGGGGAAGATTGTTTTGAATCACAAAACGCTTTTATTCCCTCTATACCTACTCGTCAGGTTTTTACTGGTTTTGTTTCTTGGAGTCGAAATACATTATTTTATACACTAAAACTTTCTTCAATAAACAGGCGCGTTACTCCAATGTCCGAAGATTTTGGAGTAACGCAAGCAAAATATACACATTTTATTTATAAATTTCAGTTCAACTGGCATATAATCATGAAGATATTTATTTAGGTAAATTTTATGTCGTTCGCAAAATGATTTTTGAGAGAGAGAGATAAGTTAATTAATAGGAGTTATCATGTCCACTTGTTTACGCGTGATTTCATCGTCCACACGGTTGAAAGAAATTATTTTATTTTATCGATAGCAATGACCTCGTGAACTTTTCATTTTAAACATTGCTTCTAGACGCAACTCTATCGGCATAATATCATATTTAAAAATAATTTCTTATTCTCACACTTATACGACTAAGTCCATTACTATGATTCAGAAGTTTTTAATTATGAAGCGTACTCATATTCCAATAATAGTATCTCGTCAGCTCGATAGCTTTCAGATTAAAAAGCTTTACGTTTCGAAATAAAATGTATTCGAAAGCTCTCTTTTTTTTTACAATCGGATTATCCCAAAACTCGGGATGGAACAAGGTTGTCGTTTTAAATATTCAAATGATGACAATTCCGTTACATTATCATTGCATTAACGGCCTCGAATAATTCACTTTGAAATATATTATCCGGGGGTAATTCTTTAAGCTGCGTTTCCTTGGGAAATTAAAGTAGAAAGTATCTGAACTTCGAACTGTTTCAAAGAGAATTATTGGAAAGGATAGATATTGATCTACATTAATTCATTTAAGTAAATGCCGTTAAAAAGTGCCAAAATAGCACGATTTCATTCTAATGTCACGTCTTGATCGATGTAACTCTTAGGGCGCCTCAAGGCAGTAGTCTGCTTTAGAAGCCGAAAAAAAGCGTTTTTGTCAGCGCGACATTTCATCTATCGACTAGTGACCGCTAACTGATCGAATAGTAAGACTAATAGTAGTGTTTCTTCGTCAAAGTCCATCGTGAAACTATGTACAACACTACGATTCTCAAACCTAGCGACAGCAGCGCGGCTGCAGCGCGGCACTTTGCGGCAAATTTGAAGGCCCCCTTATGCTGATTGACGTTTAGTAATTTTTTATGTCAAACTTAAATAATGGTCATAATCTTCAATACACATGTAGAACCGAAATTCCTAAAATATCTCCAAGTTTAAGCTGTCAACTCTTTCTGGGTACATTTAGGAATTGACCTAACTCTATAATTGTAAGGATTTTTTAAATATCAAATATGCATTTAAAGTAAGTATAGATGTGATTGTGATAAGTTCAATGTCATTATATATTTTTTTTTAGATTTAAAATAAGTTTATGGAGTAGTTGGGTTAGTCAGTTAGTGTTTCACTCAAAATATAAACTATAATAATAATTATACGCATGTAGGTAGTTCTTCGGAAACTACAATAAGTAACACAATTAGAAATTTTTTAGTTACATTCTGATGCTAGTTATGCTCCACGGTTTCACCCGCGTTAATTTGATAGAAAAATAACCAATAACCTTCCTCAATTGGGCTATCCAACACAAAAAGAATTTTTTAATTCGAACCAAAAGTTCCCGAGATTAGGGCGTTCAAACAAAACAAACAAACTTTTAGTTTTGTAATATTTGTATAGAATAGTTACCATTACACACAGATAAGCGAAGTCATGGGTATAAATAGTGAAGTACATAGTTTATTTATACTCGTTACCTCGACGTGTCATTAGTCATAACGGTGTCCGCGTAAGTGCGGCGGTTCGAGTTTTTCCGATGCATTCCACACGACGCGCGACGGTTTCGTAGATGGACATAATGGGATGTCCGACCAGTTCAGCTGGTTGAGTGAAATTTATTAAGGTGACCAGACTTGTGACATTTTCCCACTACATTTTAGCCTGATCTGTGGGTTTTACGGATGAGGGACTATGGTCCATGGATTTTTACATCCTCTCTTGTGGTTACAGCAGCGTGGTTATTTTGATATACTGTTTGAATTGCTTTTTTGTTATATGCTATAGACGATTCAAATTTTCATTTAATTAGGCAAACAAGTGTACGGCTCACCTGATGGTAAGCGTTTACCGAAAGCTATAGACGCCTGCAACGGTACAAGCATCGTAAGCGCGTTGCCAACCCTACCCCCAATCTCCCCAGGAGCTCTGGTCACCTTACTCACCAACAGGAACACAACACTGCTTGGAAACACTATTATTTAGGTGTGATCTTCTGTAAAGTCGAGGTACTTCATCAGTCGGAGTGCTCCAGATTTTGAGCAGGATATTTCGTGCTGTGCCCTACGTCAGTTACCTTACTTGTTTACAATACTTTTGACAATGGTCCGCGAATGTGTATTTATTTTCCAATTAGGGTCGCTAAAATAAAAATACAACAAGAGAAAACTAATAATTCCAACACCTTAATAATTTTTATTTATAAAAAGCGAAAATTCCATAATTTATAGTTTTGTAATAATTATTTATGTAGGTACATTACAAAACTCAAAATACATGATATTTTTCTGTTTTACGCATTTGTTCATCCAGAAACGCATTTGTATTTCTTCTGCTGCTGTCTTCAGGTGACCTGAAACAAAAATTGACCAATTATTATATAAAATCACGTAGAATATTCTCTTGCGAAATATTTTTATAGATATTTTTTTATTTACAGTCAAAATTAATTATCTAATACTAGCTGACCCCGCAAACATTGTTTTGCCATATATGTTATTAATCCCCGCAACCCCCTCCCCTCTTGTAGGTGGAATTTCGTAAAATCCGTTCTTAGCTGACCTCTACTCGGCAAAAGGAATATTCCTACCAAATTTCAAGTCTCTATGCCTTATGGTTCTAGAGATACCGTGATGAGTCAAAATGTGGGTGGAAATCTCTTTTATATAGATAGATTTTTTCAAATGTACTTGAGGTTTGTTTTACTCTTTAGTCTCGTATGTTCGATGTAACTGTTTCGGTAACTACACTTGTATTCTAAGAATACTTTCATATTATATTTTATATAAAATCGCGTAAAATTTGCTTCTTTACAATACTAATGGAAGAGCACAAGGTCGAGAGTCTGAATGGAATCAAGTCTAAAAACTTGTAACGGATACCTGGAATCCATTGAGCCGTGTCTCGGTGTATCAAATTAATAATTGAATCATTTGCTATAAAAAAACGTTTAGCCGGGCTGAAGTTAGTATGATAGGTTTAAAAATATGTGATAAAAATAAGTTATTGCAGAAGTATTTGATGTATAAATTAATGGGCAAAAGCTTGATTGAAAATGAGTAAAAGCTCGGTAATTTCAAGTGACTATTTTTAAGATTATTTTATTCTACTAACATCTTCTGAAATGTGGTGCAAACGCAAAAACTTATTTTTCGGAAAAAAAAGTTAACTTATTCTGTTCTTTTTTTGCATTAATGTCGGGAACTAAAACTACAACATTAAGGATATTTAGCGTACCGACTTCATTGGTATTCATGTGGTAAACTATTAAGCAATAGCGAGTGATAATGAATTTTGTCTACAGTAAAGACTTAACTTAAGTAGGTACATAAATCCTCAATGTCATCAGTTCGTAAATAGTTCAGAACTATATGCAAATATCTGGCGCCACTCGGCCACGGTCTGATTAACGTTGTAATGCCTCGGACGTATTGGCGCAATGCTGCCGTATTACTGAGGATTATCAATGATAATTTCGGCTAGTGTTCGTAAATTGTTAATCCTAAAATATGAGTAGATATTTTGTGTTTTTTTTTTTTGTATTTTGGAATAGACCGTTTTGTATTTTAACGCAGATAAAATTATAAGTTTATTTAGTAAAATATATATAAGAATCATCAAATAAGTTAACAGTTTGTAAGCAAATTGCAACTTGAGGGTTAGTCGGCCATATTTCTCCAGCGTAAAGTACTAATATTACTTACATATAATTATTACATTTTGTTTAAGGACATGAGCCATGTATCACTTCATCGTTTTCATCATCATCAAGAAACTACTATTAAGTTGAGCAGACAAAATTTTGTTATTTCATTATGCCTTTGATATCAAAATTCCTGTTTCGTTTCGGTAAAACAGGGTGGGTTTTGAGTGAATGCGTTGAATTTCGTAAAGGGTCCATATGGCTCGTCACGTTCGACCACCCATCGTGTTACAAGAATACCCTGTTGTACAGTTTCTGGCATTTTTCTATGGAAATGTACTTTCTAAGTGTAAATTGAAATGGAAAATCATATGAAAATTTATGCACTTAACGGATTTGATGTTTTATGTCATAGGATTAACGAATGGTTAATGTGATTATGTACAGTGGCGGCCTTAGGGGGTGGCGAACGGGGCAATCGCCCGGGGCCTCGCGCTTGCAGGGGCCTCGCGCAACAACCCAAGCAAATTAAAAATAATATAGATTTTTAACTGTATTTTTTTAAATTAAAATTATTAAAACATATTTGAGGAATTCGATGACACAAGATCGGCTTTCAGTCCTTGCTATTCTTTAAATCGAAAATAACGTAGCTCATTCGTTAGATTATTGTGCTTTAGTAAAGATTTTAGTCTTAGGAAAAGCCGAATAGTCTAGTCGACAAGTTGAAAATGGTCGAAAATAGAGATACTACTCTTAAAAGTATGTGTGATAGCTCGTTGGATTCGGAATGACGTCTAGAAAAATGCTCTAAAAGCCTGCACATAAAAAATTGCAAAAGTTATAAACAAATAAATTAACAATTGTGTTTGCTTGCAAACGAAATAAAAACGACTTCAATTAGATACATCGACAAGTAATACAACGTAGGTCGAAGAAAAAATAGACAAGTAAATACGCGTTATCAAAGATTATTAAAAAAGTTGTAAACAAATCTCGATGAAATTTAAATGTAGCATGATGATAAACACCAGCTTTCGATTAAATTAAAAATCATCAAAATCGGTAAACCAACCAAAAGTTATGCGATATAATACAACGTAGGTCGACGAAAAAATAGTCAAGTAAAAACGCATTATTATATATAACTCAAAAAGTACTTGTAAGATCTCAAATAAATTAAAATGGTACCAAATGACACGCACTACCTTTCGATTAAAATAAAAATCATCGAAGTCGTTCCACCCAATCAAAAACTCTGAAGTAACATACCTACATAAAAAATACAGTCGAATTGAGAACCTCCTCCTTTTTTAGAAGCCGGTTAAAAAGGAAAAAATTGGCATTTCGTTTTTTGCCAATATTTCATAAACTATTAATATTTAATTTATTTGTTAAAAAATTAACTTTAAGTTAAATTTTCAACGAGACGAGTATTTGTAGTGTTCAGAATACACCATAATTTTTTCAAATTTATGAAAAAATTTTAATATCTATACTAATTGATTTGTATTTTTGTGTGTATGTTTGTAAGAAATAAACTCAAAAACTACTGGACCGATTTAAAAATTTCTTTCACCATTTGAAAGCTTAGTTATCCCTGTGTAACACAGGTACTGTACTTTTTATCCCGGGAAAATAATATGTTTCCACGGGAAATTGTTTGCGCACACGGGTGAAAGCCGTTGAGAACAGCTAGTCTTAAATAAATTAACCAATGTGTCGTACTCGCTTTTGACGCCGCGCGCGCAACCTTAAAATGTCACGTGGAAACCCATTTTCAGTTTTAAATTAAAATTATAAATAATGGAGATAGAGTTTCGGGAGTGAGAAGTTTTTTATTGAAAATATCCTCTTCTTTCAGAATCTGTTTTTGAAATTTCTTAAAGATTAATAGGTTATGAAATATTGGAAAAAACGAAATACCATTTTTTTCCTTTTTTTAATTGTTTATAACTTTTGCAATTTTTATGTGCTAAAACACGCTTTTAGAACATTTTTCTAGCCGTCATTCCGAATCAATTGAGGTATCACACATAATTTTAAGAGCTATATCTTTATTTTCGACCATTTTCAACTGGTCGACTAGACTAGAAGGACAAAGGGCCTCGCAAATACTTGCCGCCCGGGGCCTCGCAATGGGTAAGGCCGCCTCTGATTATGTAAATAAGCACGCTGCGGAGAAAGATATTTACATACATATTTTAATTTTAATAAAAATAAATAATAAATTTGGATATCATTTAATTTTTTCTTAAATTTATGCTAATTGTTACCTATCTATTATTAGATTAGATTCCGAGATTATAAATAATGAAACAAATAAATGTTTTATATTACTAAAATTATTTAATACGGGATATTTACCACGTTTTAAGTATTATCTACGAATGTCTTTTTCAGACAGATAATGACTAAATATTGAGCTCCGCAAAATAAAAATAATAAAACATGGTAAATATTCTGTTTTAAATAATTTTAGTAATGAAAATGTTTTACAATCACTCTGTAGGGCCTATGTATAAACATTTGTCTTTAGCGAGAATAAAATTCGTGATCGCTAGCGCAATAGATAGTTTCTGACTCATATGCTATTAAAAAAATGTTATCATGTGTGTACTGCTGGTGTCCTATTTAAATAAATAAATAAATATGCTAATGCGTCGTACTTTTATAATACATATAAATAAAGAATGGTGTCTTTTATATTGATTCTTTTAGGGAAATGTTAATATTTATTATTTTTATACTTTATTGTACACCACAAATATATTACAAAGAAAGCATAATTAATATAGTTACAGACAGTGAAGTATAATGGGCGGCTTATGGCTAATTAGCCATTTCTTCCAGACAACCCAGACATAAAAGGGAAACTTATTATCTAAATTGGGTAGGTGGTGTAGTTATATAATAAACTTACATACAAATGTCTACATTCTAATACTTATAGAAAATACATAAATAAATAAAAAGAAAATTCAAAAATGTTATATTAATCTGCACTATACTGCACGACACTCTGATATATAAACTGTGGAGAGCCAACCTATGCGATAACGCAGTGATATTGACCTAGTTTCCGCGAAAAGTCACAGGCTGCGATGTATTCAGGGGAGGCAATAAATAAAATTTTCCTTTTTGATAGTAAAATTTATTATGATTTTATAAAATGTACAATTTTCATCGAGACGTTTCGATAGCGTGCTTACAAATGAAACAAATTGCATAACGCTTTTTTGACTGCTCTACTATGTTAGGTACGACGTGATGTTTTATAGCCTATAGATCAGTGTAGAGGTCATGGTCAGTTGCGTTAGTGATTGCAATTTGATATTAGCTCATAGCAGAAAATCTGACCATAATATTTTTGTCGTGGTCACGATGTTTGTATCTGTCTTGTGTGTCCCACTACCAGTCCACCTGATACAGAATATCATCCCACTGAGGGCTGTTGAGAATAAAACGATAAGTCTCTTTGTTATCAGTTAGTTTTAAATGTAAAACTGAAGGTTTAAGTATAGGTAGGATCAGAAGAACACAGCTGAATAATACTGATTCCAAGCAGTGTTGTCTTCCTATAAGTGATCCTGTAAGGTGATCAGAGCTTCTGGAGGGATTAGGTGTAGGGTTGGCAACGCACTTGGGATGCTTCTGGTGTTGCAGGCGTCTATAAGCCAAGCTATTTGCTTACCATCAGGTGAGCCGTACGCTTCTTTGCCGATTTAGGTTTATAAAAAAGGCTATAATGATTAAGAAAAAACTCTTCTTTGTTCGTAATGGTAATGTCAATGAAACTAAAATCAGTACAGTTTTTTTCCTTTTATAAAAAGCTCTTAACAACTTAGAGTACAAGAATTAAAACATTCCGAGAAACAAAGGATTTCGTAGATCTGTATTCATTCCAATCAATTCAATGATTATTAATTAAAACACTAGAATATTCTCAAATGGTCTGTTTAGTTCGCTCGCTCCAGCTGCAAGGCTCACTGTTCTAATCCTCTTACAAGTACGTACAGAAACCTTTGCAGTTTGACATTAATAGGAAATTCCTGTTCCACATTTGTATGTTTTTACTACGAATGCCACTGGACAGTTGTAACCTGCTTTTAATGGTGGCAATATTGTATTGATATATCTTTCTCAAAATTTTGAAGTGCCCATCAGTATCTATACTTTAATCTTCAACTCAATCAATCTTCAACTGAGGCAGGGCACAGCAGGCAATTTCCTGCTCAAAATATAGAGCAGCCCGATTGGGGTAGTACCTGGATCTTACAGAAGATCACAGCTAAATAATACTGCTTTCAAGCAGTGTTGTGTTCCTGTTGGTAAGGTGATCAGAACTCCTGGGGGAAATTGAGGATGGGGTCGGTAACGCGCTTGCGATGCTTCTGTTGTTGCAGGTGTCTATAAGCTTACCATCAGGTAAGCCGTCCGCTTGTTTGTCGATATATAAAAATAAAAAAATAAAATAAAAAATCTTAAAGAAGATCTCAGACAAAAGTAATTTTATTTCAATGACAATTGATAGTGGGTAGTATGAAAATATCCTGTACAAAATTTGAAATGACCCGATTGGGGAATTATCCTTCGATCTTACAAAAGATTATAAGCCAAGTAATGCTGCTCTTAAGTAGTATTTTCCTGTGGTTAGTAGACTAGGCGGAGCTTCTAAGGGTGCCTTGCGTTGACAGCGGATGTAGGGTCGGCAATATGCTTGTAATGCTACTAGTGTTGCAAGTGTCCATAGACCACGGTTTCCGCTTGCCATCAGGCAGATAGTGCGCTTACTTGCCATCTTTGTATATGGTATGAGAAAGAAAAGTTCATTAATTTAAGCGTTCCAATGTTATATAGATAGTTTCCATTCAAATATTGTATTAAGAACTTGTAAAAATAAAAATAAAATTTTACATCAGTTTCAATTGTTTTATAGTTATGCGCTTCGTAACACATTCAGTGATTTATTTTGACTTTAATATGCTTGTATGTATATACAGAACGTACATACAGATAACGAGGTTAATCAGTTTTTTCTTAACATAACAATTTTTTACTTATTTATTTATTAGATAATTTAAAATTAAAAGAAATGATAAGCGTTATTAAAACGTTTATTTTAACAGTCGTGTAGAGATAATAATTTTATAATTACAAATATTTTAAAGGTCAAGCAAGATGTATTTGCGAAAGAAAAACAAATGTACGTAAGTTTTATTTGACTTAACAGAACGGTCTAAAATTAAAGGTGATCCAAATATTTGATACTCGTATCAATATTCAACACTTACGCCAATGCCTGATCTTCGTTTAGGTCTTTAAATGTGTGACCGCAGCATTTCTGGATAAACTTAAATAAAAAAAGGTTAATTAATATATAGGTACACATAAGTAACAAAAATAATTAAAAGTAATTTTATAAATGTATTCGAGTGTTATTTGTTGGCTTAGTTGTCGTATTTATTATGTTGGAAATCCTTTATAAATAACTTGAATCTTTATATGTTTCTATATATTATAACATTTATATATTGACGCCGCGTTGGCGGAACGGTCACAGCACTGGTTTGTGGCTATTGGGCTGGCGGTTGCGGGTTCAATCCCCGCACATCACAAACATTTATGTTAGACATACAGATGTTTGCCGTGGTCTGGATGTTTGTGCAGTCCTTGTGGGTCTCCCCACCGTGCCTCGGAGAGCACGTTAAGCCGTCGCGCGTCGGTCCCGGTTGTTATCATATATTCACAACTTGAGAACGACCCTAAAGATTTCATTAATTTGTTTTTTAATATTTTTCATAGCTATTAGCAGAAAATCGAAAAAAAAAAAACGATTTATCATTAGTTATGAATGATAGAGTATGTCCTTCTTCTACATGGGGAAGTGGCCTATGCCCAACAGTGGGATATTACAGGCTGAATCGTATCGATAGTAGTTTAATTAAATATAACGGTTCTATTAAATTCTTTTGTACTCGGTGTAGGCTTTAAAGTGTACAAAGGCTGAGTCTACGCTATACAGCGCTTTACGCGCTTTACGAGGCTGTATTCTAGCGACTAGTCGAGGGTCAACCTACTCGATTGTGCAGTGCTCATTGACCTGGTTTTCAGGTGTTATTACTTTTAAATTGGCCTCGGATTCGCTGTTTGTTTGCGGGAATACATTGTGTGCAGGAAATAATTCGGTTTACTCTTTAATAATTCTCGCTTATATGACCTCATTGAAATGTTTTTATTATTGCAACACTTTATGCATTCGTTGTATTTATTTTGAGTATCATACGAAGTGTTCCTAGAATGCTGTAATGAGGCTTATAATAGTTTTAAATTTTAATGAAATTAATTATAATTTTAATAGTTACGCTCTAAAGATTTTTATGTATTATGCTTACATGTGTGTATGTACACATGGATTGCCCAAGCTTAATCAACCACGCTGCTCCGCTGCGGTAGGCGGATATATTCCTTGTTATGAGTAACGAACGCTATAAGGTTTCTATGATAACACAGTTGGGAGACCCACAAGGACAGACATCTAGACCGGATTTAAAGATTTGTACACATACAAATATTGTCTCGAACCCGCGATCTCCGCAGTATAAGCCAACTCGGCCGCGCACCACTAGACCAGAGCGGTCATCTCACGATCGTTATTAGGTGTCAATGTCAATAGACATTCCCGGTATACAATAAGTAAGACTCACAACAATTAGACCAGAAAGAAATATTAAAAAAGTACGAATATTCGAGTGAAAATTGAACTTGGCACCATGTTACCAACGTTAGTGGAAGTTTTGTATCACTAAACTAAAATCAATTTAGCAAATTACCTTCCCCAATGACTATCTCGCGTAAAAATAACTTTTTGAATCGAAATCTAAAACAAAAACATTGGCGCTTACAAAAAATAATTATTTTCAAATGTAAATAAAATCCCTGATTATTAGGAATACTATTTCTACACTATACACTTTAGTACTTAGTATAAAGTATTTGCACATAAAACTGTTTTAAGATGTTGTTTATGTTCTAATACATAGTTATCTCTCTTACTCCCACAGTTTCCGTATACCTACACATAATATATCAATTCTGTTCATAAGTTCACAACAAAGTGACTCATTCAGAAAAGCCCTAATACAACACAATGTTTTGAACGGTTTAAGTTTTTGCTGTTTTCGTTTAAGTTATAGAATTTATCTCTATGATATTAAGTTCTTATAATTTTACCTCATAAGAGCAACCTACTTACTTAGTGTAGCGATGTTTTTAGCTGTTACTCGCACATAGCAGTACAATGACCTCTCCTATGTGACATTTCGGTACAAGTGTAGCAAAGTCATCAATTATTAGTATCTATTTATTTGAAAACAATATCAATATCTTTAGGCAGCTTAATATATACTGTCTGAAATAATGAGAACTTAAAATGACGAATAATAAATATAATAAATACGCAGTTTTACTAATAATAATTTATACTAATAAATGATAGCCGGTTTTTTTTTGTTCGGTTATACTGCGAAAACTACTGAACTGATCGGAATAATACTTATACCATGAGATGCAGCGTGTTTCGGAGAAGGTTTTAGTATACGATATGTCTGTGATTATTTATCGTATAAAAATATGAACGGACAGAGGTTAGTCATAGTATAAAACAGAATATCTATATGCATCTATGACTTACAAATAAAATGAAAAATAACTGTATTCAAATAAGCTTCAAAAGCACTTTCGAATCGTCATTTTACAAATTTAAATTTTAAATGTGATTATTATTTTTAAAAGTGAAGCTACCACCGATTTGCAATGTAGATTTTACATAGAGGAATCATCAAGAAACTCCGCAGTTAGGTACTCTTTTAAAAATAATATACAAACTGTGTTTTAGTACAAAAAATGAGTAATGTCGTGCATGAACTACAGCGTCACTGAGCACGCATCTTTATCATCTATGTAATCCCGTACCGAATAATAAGCTTTAGCTATTAATTTCTGTTTAATAAACACTTTAAATTTATGTTGAGACAATAGCAAAATTGTTTGTGAGATTTTATAATACATGCAAATACAATAACCCAGAAAGGAGACGTTTACTTTGCGCAGTTATATACCGTAAATTGTAGTGTACTTCTATTTAAGCAATAATACAAAAAAAGTAACTACATCAGGTAAGTAATAGGCAATTTCAAAGACCCGTTGTAGCTAAAGATATTAGCTTAGCCCGCCTAGTGGACGTGTGGCTAGATTGCATAAAAATATAGAACAACTTGCACCTGCCTTCGCGATTAAGATATAATTACACTCTCCGCGGACAAGTGGGCTCTAATACAAAGCCAAGCTGTAATAAAGCCTTCTTAGTACAACTTCAAAGTGTAATGTAACTAAAACTAAAAGTATTATTTAATATAAGTGTTATGAAACATTAGTTTTTAAACGTCATGATCACTTAGAGACTTAGATTGTGAATTTAATGTACCTAAAAGGGATTTTTGATGATTTCATATTTTTGTTTGTTCTATATTAGTTTTGGTATTTTGCGTTCATTTTGAGGCACTATTGTAAGCGCCAAGATTCCTAACCCGTCAAGCGATTTTCGATACTTGTGATGAGTCAATGACCTAAGTTTTACATATAAATGTAATCAATATTTAATAATATACACACACGGTCGTCTGTTTCTAAGGTAAGCAACTTAATGCTTGTGTATAGGTCACAGCGGACTGATATAGCTAATTTTTTGTTGATAAATATTATACATAGAAGTAATACATTAATACAAATATTACACCCAGACTCAGGCGAGAAGCGAACCCACAACCCGGGGAGCAGAAAGCAGGGCCACTACAAACTGTGCTAAAGGGCTAGTAGAACATACTTGTAGATTATAACATGATTATAACAAAGTTTTATCGCATGCTTCCCTTATTTGATTATATTTTAATGGCATGTTTATTTAATTAAACTCCAAAGATTCAGTAATCGAGTTCTGTTAGCATACTTTTACTATGAATGAAAAAAATAATTATTTTTTTATGCCTCAAACTATGTGTTAAGTACTCAATTATTCTAGTATCAATTGAACAGTTAAAAGTGTTATTAAGGTGTATTGGCGCCTTATTTCACGGTACATTATGTAAATTGATTGGTATAAATTTGACTAATTTGTGTATCAATCGTACCGTCGTACGATATTATCCGTGTGTGGTATGCTTTATCGCGATGATAGTGGTTATAAATAATACTTGTAAATTGTAATAAACAGAATAGGAAGTTTGTTTAATTTAAAAATATTTATATCTGCAATAAAACTGTAACAGATCCGATTCGTTTGTGTGTATTTGAAAGATATGGTTTGAAGATTTTTTAATTTTGTAAATGTGAAAATTACAAAATGTTTATTGAAAAATATATACATCAGACTTTTCCTACACGAATAAAGAGGAGTAATGAGATATCAGCCTAAATAAATGATTAACATCAAAATGACGTTTCTCAACGCGAGCGAAACCGAGTGTAACTTCTGTATTTTATTTTGATTACGAAAACTAAATAATTGCACTGTTCCCAGTGATCTCTATCTCAATAAATCGTGAGTTAGTGCTTCCTCTACACGTGAGTCCCTTGAGTCCGGAGGCGGTGCTTTTTGCATGCTATGTGTAGAACCGCAACAATTTTCTATCGTAATTTCATTCAGATCGTGTCGCCACTATCCGGAAAGTAAACTCTATTTATCGACGTTTATTTGAATTTTTAAAATAGTATCTGAGTTCCTTGCTGCTTCTTTGCGGAATCTACATTCTGAATTGGCGGTAGCTTCATATTAATATAACACACTAGCTGCCTCGGCAAACTTCATACCGCAATATTTTATTTCCTTTTTTTTGTCGTCTATATCAGTGTTCCGCAAACTTTTTGTGTTCAAGGTACACCTAGGAAAAGGAAAATATTTTGGAGGTACCTACACCACAAAAAAAAAAAAAACATTTTTTAAGTAATATTAATCAACAGTTATTTATTAATCATCGAAGCAATTTTTATACTTAATTAACAAAAGTAAAGTTTATGTTTCCGAGGCACACCAATTAACGACCACGGCACACCAGTGTGCCGCGGTACACCCTTTGCGGAACACTGGTCTATATTACTGCTGTTATTTTTATTTTGTGTAAAAACTGTCGATTTGTTTGATGTCCCAAATAAAGTGTTTCTTTCTTTCTTTAAAAAAAAATACAATCGAATTGAGAACCCTCTCCTTTTTCGAAGTCGGTTGAAACCCATCTTGAGCTTGAAGTACTGCTTCTGTTTGTCTGATTTCTATATAGCTTAGAAATATGTATATTCTTGTATATTTTTTTCTATGTATATTTTGGTTTAATTTAATACTTTTTTTAGGCAAATAAGCATATGGCTCACCTGATGGTAAGCGATTACCGTAGCTTGTAGACGCTTGCGATAACAGAAGCATCGCAAGCGCGTTGCCGACCCTATCCCCAATCCCCCCATCCCCCCCACAAGAGCTCTGGTCACCTTACTCACCAACAGGAACACAACATTGCTTGAAAGCAGTATTATTTAGCTGTGATCTTCTGAAAGGTCGAGGTACTAGCCCAGTCGGGCTGCTCCATATTTTAAGCAAGAAATTTCCTGCTGTGCTCTACCTCAGTTAATACATAAAATACCTTTTGCCAGTAGGTACTCCTACCGTATAATAAAACCTATACTCAATCATTTGTTAGTTTGCTTTACACGTGTTTATTGATGGAATAGCTCTAAACGTGATACTAAGACGCATACGTATGAAATCATAATCATAAACCCTTTACATATCTGAGAAATTCCACACGATTGTTGATGAGAGGTTGTTATAGCCTAAGTGAGTATATCAGGTTTTAAATATTTGCTTTTAATAATAATATCTGAAACTTTAAAATGTGATTAAAAGTTGACAATGTGAAATTTAATTCTTAAAATTTAATCTTGAAATCGATTTCTTACTCTTGTCCCGAAAATATAGAAATTTATTTAATGAAAATTGGTAAATGTGACACTTGAATGCTAAATACAAGAACGGCTAGACTAATTAGCAATTTTTTTATGTTGCTAATACTATAGAGATAGACCAATAGCTTAACGGCTAGATAAAAATAGCTTGGTGCCGTCTCTTGTCAAAGAATCATATCAAGAATTTCGATTCCGCTGGACATAGATCCATAGCTTAACGGCTAGAGCACCGGACAAGGTATGTCGGTAGGTGCGGGTTCGAATCCCGCTGGATCGAAAATTTTGATATGATAATAAAAATCATTTTTTTAAAGAAAGAAAGAAAGAAAAAACACAATTTTTGTTACGAGTACGGTGTTTGACAGTTTGCAACAACGTCTGTGGGGTCAACTAGATTAACAAGCAATATACAATTTAATAAGATTAAAACGGCCAATGTAAATGACCCAAAATTAGTTAGTTAAAAAAATTATAACAAAGAGACAATTGTTTAGAACGAATTCTTAGAAGATTCGGTTATCTCAGAACTATTATAAAATAATTAAGTTATTCCTCGTCATAATTGTAGTTTATCCCGACAATGGCTCGACCGACCACTATTGTCTAAGTTATAAAAAATATCGATTGTTGTCCATGAAATCGCCCCCAATACACCATAACGTTTTTAAAATTTCCATCATTACACTTTAATTTCGGAGTCCTTATGGGTAATGGTGTAAGGCTCATGGTAGGATGGCAAAAAACAGTAACAATTGGTCCTCTCAGCGTAGCGTAGCGGCAGATAGGGTTGTCGATTTTTTTTTTATTTGACTGGTAATAAATGAATATTTTTTTTATAATTTAATAATACCCTCAAAATTCACAATTTTTGTTACGATACATAATATATTAAAATTATTGAAAAATTAAATAACATAATTTAATGAAAGTGTAACTTAGTTTTATGACGCTTAGACTAAAATTAGACAGATTGTGTTATCAATACTACAGATACAGCTTGAATGACTCTTGCGATAATATTAAACTTAATCTTTCTTAAATATTACCAATTTTCATTCAGATGATCATCATTCATTCAGATTTCATTAGTGGTTGCGAAGTGATTCGGCCAAAATACAAGACAGAAAAAAGAGGACAAAAAATAAATCTACAATTTAGACATTTTGGAATTCACATTGATAACAAAATACATCCTTCTTTAACGGATTATATTAAAACATAGAACTAGTCCTAATACTGCTTTATTATAAATATTAATATAGATAACGAGACACATTAAACGGGGCACTATATAAATTGCTTCCTAATCAGAGCAGTACTTCGTTAGACAGTGTGAATAAATTTTTAAAAGATTTTACAAAATAGCAGGGATTCAGATAGCAATAATTATATTAGATAATTAATAATTGTGTTGTATTTTAGCGATCTAGAAATCACATATTTGTGAGGTAATTCTTCATATTGTGACAACCCTTTTCAAACACAGAGGGGCCATACGTCGAAGGCCGATCGGATGACAGCTTACTGGACCTCTAATTAATGATTCCGTATTAGGAATTTAATAACACAGCAGTAAGCGATATCCAAAGAAATGATTAGTATTATTTTAGTTGAATTATCGTACGTTGAACTTGATCTATGAAGGTTGTTTTGTTCTCACGGGATATTAGTATTACATATTTGAACTATTGCAGACGTGATTGATATTGCTTCGAAGCTTCGAGTTTTTGTTCGAAAACTGGTTGGTATTGTCTGATTTTGTATGATTTATTTGTCTGTTATAAAGTTTTAAATCGAATTTATATAAAAGTTTCTACAACCCTTAGAAGATTGATTACAAAAAAAATATTTTTACACACACACTGACACTGACTATGCAATGGTTATCTAAATGATAATCTGATTTAATCTTAGCTGTAAATGTATATGTTGTTCTTTTATTTCACTGACGCACACAAACCAGAAAATATAATAACTAAATTATAGTTTAGGTAATCAGGTGTGCTGTGTGGCTACGGCACTCTAGAATTTAGCCACCCCCTCTCTTCCCGTGGATGTCGTAAGAAGTCGACTAAAGGATAACAAAGTTTCACTACACCATGGAACTATTGAAGCCGACCGATGGCGGGATAGCCATCCTACAGCTGGCTTTTTAAATAGACAGACCGAAGACGGGCAGCAGCGTCTTTGGTGCGACAAAGCCAGCCCTGCGGTCACCAACCCGCCTGCCCAGCGTGGTGACTATGGGCAACACACACGAGTTCACGCCATTTTTGGCGCGAACTTGTGGAGGCCTATGTCCAGCAGTGGACTGCGATAGGCTGAAGTGAAGTGAAGTTCAGGTAATTATAACATTAACAAGTTAGTTACCATGGAGTTATTACATTGTAAAGTATTATTTTAAGTGTTACAGATCAATTAGCAATTATTCTCTATACAAAATCCGTTTCTGTTCCGTTGTTCGTACGTACAGACTCGTGCCATAATGATGTATATGAACGTTTATAGCGTTACAGTTCTTATAATTTTTTACGTATTAAAGTGAATCGAGCGCTTTAAAGCAATAAATTTCGATTCAGACCCTTCAATTAAAATATCGGTAGTTAAAAAATTAAAAATAATTATGTATACCGTTCAGTGATAAATGAACGCTTTACAAAACTTTTTATTGATTAATTACTGCTGCGTCTCTCCCGAACTAACTCTACGTTGTAATTGGGTGTTTGTTAGATTGGTCAATATTATTTTTAATAAGACCTATTTGTTACAATTTGCATTTCTGCAGGTTACAAAATCGACAAATTGTTTCGGCTAACCTATATTCGAATTCGGCTTTCGGTTCGATGACATTTGATTTTTGATCTCAAGGATTCGATCACCTTTACCTACGATTTTTTTTCGGTAAGGACTGTGGAAAAAATACGATGATATGGAAAACCAAATCTTGATTATTATTTAATATTTATGTTTTTTCAGTACAATTAAATATGCTTTTTTGTGTTGATAGATTATTATAAAGGCTTTGATTATATTAACTCCATGTATTTGCTTATCCAGCGTCGTTCCTAACATTAGCTTATTGTTAGTCATATTCGGTATGTGGATATATCGCATCTGTCGGTTGATTATATTAACTCATATATTGTATTTATTATCCAGCGCTGTTCCTAACATTAGCTTAGTCATATTCGATAGCTCGCATCTGTCGATTGATATTTAACTGATGTAGGGCACAGCAGGAAAATAATATCGTGCTCAAAATCTGGAGCAGCCCGACTGTGGAAGTACCCTCGACTTTAAAGAAGATGACAGCAAAATAATACTGCTCTCAAGCAGTGTTGTGTTCCTGTGGTAAGTAAGGTGGACAGAGCTCCTGGGGGCATTGGGGTTGGGGTCGGCAACGCACTTGCGTTGCTTCTGGTGTTGCAGGCGTTTATAAGCTACGGTAATCGCTTGCCACTGATGGCTCTCCTGAGAGAGCCGTACGCTTGTTTGCTGATCTAGTTATATAAAAAAAAATAGCATTGCGCCATCGCGTCGTCGAATATATACCTACTGTAACAATACGTAATAAAATACTTAAAAAACTACCTTTATACCTACTTAAAGTAGGTATAAACTGAAATTTCCATTTCGTTAACATTAAAACGTGATAAAAGTCGTTTAACATTGACCTCGAAAGGACCTTCAGTCAATAAATCTGCTTAAGAACTAGTGGCCTGTCAAAGGGTTGGAATAATAAGGGTCTTTTATTTGCCACAGTCGAATGAAACTTGCTTATCACGATATATATTTTTATATACCACCCTACGAGTATTCCATATTTCTTTAATTTTGATTGCAGGAGATAGAATTTTGATATAATCTCCATACTAAATATTTAAAAAAATAATGTTAATATGCAGACACGTGGTCATGCGTGTTCTTAAAGGAATAGCTTATTTCCTGTAGATAACAATTTAAAAAATATATTTTTAGGTAAACATATGGATACATAATATAAAACCCAGACTAGAGGCGAGGGTCGAATTTATAACCTTGGTAATGAAAGCAAGGCCGCGGTCAACTGCGCCCTGTAGCCCTCAATTATTAGATAGTGAGAAATGTCAGATATTATTAAAGCAAGCGAAATTGTTTCCTTGTTTCATCGTTGCAACATTGAAACACAAATATATTTAAAACAGATTTCACACTTTGTGTACTTAGAACGTCTGTGAGTTCTGTGACTTTACATATAATATGATATTAGGTTTTGACTTGACACATGAATAATCGTTGTTTGATTCAATACTAAAAATCGAGTAAGATTTTTTGTAAAATATGCTTATAATTATATGTTACTTACTCAGGTACTTAGGTACCTTACTTAGGTACCATCGTCACCTTACTGCTTGAAAGCAGTATTATCTAGCTTTAATCTTCTGTAAGGTCGAGGTACTTCCCCAGTCGGGCTGCTCCAGATTTTGAGCAAGATAATTCTCGCTATGCTGTACCTCAGTTGCAAAACATAGGTACCAAACATACAAAGCTACCGTAGACGATTTTTTGTTACACCTTAACAATAACATATTATTTTAAATAGTATTATAATGTCTCATAGTATTATAATGTCTCACGTATCAATCAATCAATCAATCGAATTATGCATTGTACTAGTAGGCTATTGAAATTGCCTTTGAAGTGTAAAAACAATGATTGTTCTAATAGTTACTATTACTAAGCTACCAGCGCTTTGGAATGTAGTCTCTACTGAGAAGAGATGATAAAAAAACTCAAAAGGCGCCTTTTAAAAGGAATTAATTGAACTTAATTGATTATATCAAAATGGTATAAAGGAATTGCATACATACATAATTATATGCTAATTTATATACCACATATTCCAATGCCTTCAAAGAAAACCGTATCTTTACTGAATCAATTTATCGTATACGAGTCCTTGAATAGAAAAATTAAATATTTAATAAGCTCATGTTTGAACTTTCTGTCTCTCTTCGTCTGGCTTCGAGATCAGTTGGATAATATAGGTACTAAATTCTTGGTGTCCTTTAATTTCATACAAAGTAAATTAAGTTGACTTTCGTTTGATTTGAAAGAATCGAATTATTTATTTGTGCTCTCTTAGGCACGGTGGTGAGACCCACAAGAACTGCACTCTCAGACCACGGCAAACATCTGTATGACCAATACAAATGTTTATCATGTGCAGGGATCAAACCCGCAACCATCAGCGCAACAGCCACAAACCAGTGCTGTAACCGTTGACACGCCATAACACACTTAAAAATTACAGAGAAGTTGAAAATCCCATCCTTGTTTGAAGTTGTTAAAACTTAATTTTACCAACTTAATAGAGTACAAGTGGTCTTATCAAAGACAAGTGGCGAGATACAGACAAAATGATTGGGTCAAGAAATGTTTAATTAATAAAATCTTCATTAGTATGCGAACAAAATTACTATTTACGAATAAATTATGAAAATTTAATTTTATTCGTATTTGTGTAATCAATCATCAAGTTGATATTTTAGGCAGGAATCCAACAAGGTCAATTTTTTTTATTAATATTTAAGTTGGTTATCGATCAAATAATCAGATTTTAACTTACATCGACAAGAATAGTAAAATACATATTATTGAAGATTACTCAAACAATACTCATGAGATTGATTGATTCAATTCAAATAAATGCGAAAACACGATGAGCGCCAGTTTTCTAATACAAAAATGATCATTAAAATCGGTGCACTCAGTAAAAAAAAAAACAGTCGAATTGAGAACCTACAACTTTTTTTTTGATTTTTTTGAAATCGGTTAACACAATAATTATAGATGATTTCTAAGAAGTCTTTAGTTTTGTTATAGAGAAGGGCTAAAATAAAACTATGAAAGCAATTCGTTTCAATTCGCATCCCAGACGTTAAGATTGCATCTCAGATAAAATACCAACCGATTAAGTTTCGGTCTACGCTGATTAATCTAGAAAAATAAGACATTTTTTTTAAATAATCTTTTCTTGATATCATTTTTGCTTGTTACTTTATCAATGATGTAAAAAGTCGTTGTGGTATAGTTTTACTTTTAGTGATGACTTTTTTCTGTTATTGTTTTTCTGCCTTTCTTTTAAAGTTATTTAATTAACTATTGGTTTTACGCAGCGCAGTAGATGAGCATGGGGGGTTAAAGTCCGACATTTCTCCTACGTGAAGAAAAAAGGCTTACACCAAACACTAGAATGTTCCAGGCCGAATCAATCAATTAGTAATACATATATTATAAAGGGTACATGTCATGAAATACATCTTATCCCACCTTCATTGCTATAGATTCTTGTTTTACTCATATTATGAGATCGTACCTCGCCCTTACAGAAGATTACAGCTAAATAATACTGTTTTCAAGCAGTGTAATGTTCCTGTGGTGAGTAAGGTGATCAGAGCTCAAAAATTTTGTTTATATTTATATACATGGAGTTGCTTCTAGTTGCCTAAACATCGGCGGTCGTTGGTTTAGTTCTATGATGTTCAAATCTGCTATAAACTATAAACATGCTATAGACTAAATGCTAAATTTTTTTAGCATGCTATTTTATATGCTATAATTATAGCACATTGTTACAAAACTTGGCCGCTCAGTCTATACGCGGAGACATTAACTAACTTCAAAAATTAAAGTTTTATTTGTTTTGTTGGCGAATTGACTTTTATTAAAATGAAAATAAAAATAATGTCGAAACTGTCATCAGTTTGCTCATGCAAAATTGAAAAATATGTGACGTCACACTAGGTAGGGGGGGGGGTCTCATAAATGTGACCATCTGTGACAAGGACGGGGGAGGGGTCGAAAATCGAGAAATTCGTGTGACGTAATTTATGGATGGCCCCCAACGCGCTGTACACGAAAGAATGTAATAATATCTCATGAAGCGTTATAGATCAATGAACTTTCCTTCATACTTTCCAGGCTTAGGACTAGTATTAGTAATTAGTTTATTGGTGTTATAGTATTCAGTTTGTTTTATTTAGTTTTAATTGTTTTATCTAGTGTTAGTATTAAGTGTGATTTGATTTTGGGATTTCCCCCCTCAGCGACAGTGATTAAATAATAATTAATAATAAGTGTAAATATGTGTTAAATAATAATAAGTGGTAATGTGTATAAAAAGTATTAAGTGTAAATATTATTGTGTTGTTTGTGATAAAAATCTGCCACTATCGAAAGGTGAGGTATTGAAATTGAATTTTTAATTTATAAGTTATTTTTGTAGCATCTTAAAGTGTTATGATGTTTATTTTATTGGTCACTGTATTAGGAAAATTTTATTCGTACATTGATTTATAATAAAAATAAAAATTGGTAATGACAGTTTTTTTTCGTGAGTGGACATACGCAAAAGTTCGCAGAGATGAGACTTTAAAACGCTAATAAGTAATGTTATCCCGCTCTAGCCTCGCTGCAGCGCACTGTGTACGTTTAGCGTTTGAGACGTTATAGATTTAGCAAATTAGCACGAAGTCATAGTCGGTATAGCAAATGCTATCTGCTATAAACATTTAGCATGCTATACTTTTATGCTATATGCTATATTAACCACCACTAGTTTAGTTCCCACTTGCGTAGATTTTTGTTTCTGGTTGGGTGTAATTAATTATTCTGCTGACCTAGAATAGTTACTCTCTAAAAAAAAATTAATACAAAATTGAAGGCAAATATAGTTATATGTAAAGTCAATATTAAACGTGTTTAAATAAACAGTTATTGTTATAAATAATGACAACATTGTTTGTAAAAAACTTTTTAAAAGGTTAAATATTCGACCATATCCTTTCTCATTTCCTGCGACGGTTGCTAATTGAGTTATGGTATGCCGTTATGTTTAAGGGTTCTGTGTAATGTATATACTGTATTTTACCTGCATTATTTTTTGGTCATAAATCTAAGATTTTTTTATAATATTACATAGTTCTCGGAACGCAGCCAGAATGGAGATCGCTTTTCGCATAATGTTTCGCAAAAGTTTAATTAAGTGCAAATATAAAAATAAATAAAATTTAAGACTTTTTAATACTCTTTTATTACCTATATTTATATCCATAAAATATGGAAATAAAGAAGCTCAACGCTCAATATGCGTATCGGTAAATTTACATATGAAGAATGCATAACTAATTATATGTATGTATTTACATTTTTTAAAATCATATCAAATTTTTTTCTGCTTATCAGAACAATTTTTTAAAACAATTTATTCTACTTTAAATATGTTGTCTGTAGTAACTAAGTCAAGGAAATGTATTTTCGTTTTTATTTGCATTAGTATTAATAACTCCAAATATAGCTATTAGTTTATAGAGTGACAGTAACAGAAATAGACTCAAAAAATAATTTTCAAAATTTCAGAATAAACTAAAATGTCTACAAAAACGTATAAAAAGGTTCGAAATCTCCAGTGCATTTTCCCTTTGCATAATAATAAGCTGCATAAAAGTTATCAGTCCGATGTCGCGATAACGCCAGGGTTTAATTACAGAGTAGACAATGGGTCCATGAATGGAAGCCGTTTGGACAATGGCGAGTTTAAAGTCTTTGAGGACGGCTGATGTTATTATGGTGCGCCAGTTTTGTGTGGTCATTCTAGAGTACTTCTGGTTTTGTTCTGACTTATGTGAGACCTATTTATTTTTGTATGTACTCACTTTTGAAATTAATCGTTTTTCTGATCATTTTCATCTTTGTTGTTTTTTTTTTATTTTTTTTTCTAACGCTAAAAAATAATATAATATGTCTTTTGATTTATTATATCTCCCGTCAATGTTACGTTTATTACATTTTTTTGTATACCTACTTCCGGTAAGGGCGCCTTCAAATTTTTCGCGCGACAGCATCAGCGCGGCCGCAGCGCTGCAGCCGCACTACTTTGTAAATCTATGTAAATAACAACGCGCGGTTGCAGCGCGACAGCAGCGCGGCGGCAGCGCGACAGCCGCGGTTTGTTATTTACATAGATTTACAAAGTAGCGCTGCAGCCGCGCTGCCGTCGCGCTGCTGTCGCGCGACAAATTTGAAGGCGCCCTAAATTTCATTATTTCATTGATATCATCCATATGTAGCTAGCTATTTTAACTCGTCAGTTTTAAAATTAGGTCGACACAGCTATTATTAATTCTATATTATTTCGTTAATAAAAAAAGTGCTGTAAAAGTTGTTTTATTATTTTTACATTCAAGATTAAATTTTACCAGTAGTATGATTAGGAATGTGTGAAATTGTCATTGTTTTAGCAAATATCTACTGCAAGAATTGGGAAAAGACTTATAAACTAACTGACCCCTCAAACGTTGTTTTGTCTTATATGTTATTAACCCCCGCAACCCCTTCTTGTGGGTGGAATTTCGTAAAATCCGCTTTTTAGCTGACCTCTACTCGGCGAAAGGAATATTCCTACTAAATTTCAAGTCTTTAACGCCTAACGGTTCCAGAGATATCTTGATGATTCAATATATGGGTGGAAATCTCTCATTTATACACATATCTATATACATATATAAAGGAGTTATCCACCAATGGGTGATCAGACTATATAGACTATAGACTTGAATTTTGGTAGGAATATTCCTTTCGCCGAGTAGAGGTCAGCTAAGAACGGATTTTGTGAAATTCCACCCACAAGAGGGGGTTGCGGGGGTTAATAACAATATATATGGCAAAACAACGTTTGCGGGGTCAGCTAGTAATATATAGATAGATAGCTACAGGTTTAGAATAAGGTATAGGCAAATTCGTATCTCACAATGTCTAAAGTTGCGAAAATAAAACAGCTATGCGTACAGTGTAGCTAATGCTTAAAAAAATAATACCTACATTTTTTAATTGGACCACAATTGGACTATATTTCGAACAGTCGGATTTTACTGAATACAAATTAATGGCTTAAACTCGGTCGGAGCGACTATCACAAATCTATTTGAAACAAAGAGTGACGCGTAATTTGTATGGAGTAGTATTGTCATGAATTAATCAATAGACCCGCTCACCGGTTTTCCCGGAGCAATCAACTTAAAACTACGTATACGCGGACGTACTCTACACGTCTAAAAATCTATAGACTTTTGCGGCTTATATACAAAAAAACTAGTTATTTTTATATGTTCTTTACTATAAAACATAAAAAAGTGTATGTACACATACGCACGTAAGAAGTTATACTTTTTTTAGCTAGCTAACTTCACGTTGCCAAGTTCTTCTTCGTTGACTAGCTGACTTCAGGGACCAGGGTGTCGGTTTTTTTGTCGCGGTGTGCGCGCGCTTTCATCGGCTAGCTAACTTCACGTTGCTAACTTCTTCATTGACTAGCTAACTTCAGGGTGTCGGTTTTTTGTGACGGTGTGCATGCCCATTTTTATTGACTTAATGTATAAAAAAAAATAGCATTATGCACTCCTTCTCTATATAAACTATATATAAGTGTGCGAAATTTCATACTCCTCTCCGCACAATTTGCGTAAAAAGGGGTAGGTAGGTACAAAGTTTTAAATTCACGTATTAATATGTATAGAAGAAGATTTGTTTTTAATTAATTAATTATATGTATGGTTAAGCTACCACCTTTTCGAAATTTTATTTTATTTTATTTTATTTTATTTATTTAGTTGCACCAACAAGATAAACACTAATACATCATAAAAAATAGCATGAGTATAAAATGTTGATTGTTAAGTGTCACCTCAATTACAGGTGCAAACCACAATGCGAATAAGACAAATTTTACTTCAATTAAAAATAACAAGTAAATACTAAGTAACTAACATTGAATTAAATTATAATCATTAGAATATGTATACTAAAACAATTAATTAGAATAACATTAATTAAATTTAGAAATTATATAAATAAAATATGAAGAAATAAAAAAAAATATGAAGAAATAAATGAGGATATAAAACACAAATAGACGGTATAAGTTACAGATTGATTAAAAATTAATTAATTAATTAATTATGTGTACAATTTTGATAATAGACGTTAATGCGTGTAAAAATACTAGGACATAGAATACATACATCAACAATTTCAAGCACAAACCATCTCTTATGATTCATAATATTTTAAGCCAATATGTTTTCTAAATGAACTTAAACTATTTGAGAAAATATCAATTTCATGGCTTGAGTGGTTGGCGGAAACAGTGGTATTATGAATAACATTGTATGCTTTCGTGACTCTGTTTAAAGGAGAAAACAGTCCCAGATTGGTTCTAGCTCGTTTTTGAGCAAAAGGCTTGTATGTGTTGACTCTCGGTAGGCGCTTAGGTATATTTATATCTAACAAAGAAAGAAGTTGAGGAGCATCCATGTGAGCATTGACCAGCTTGTATAGAAACATTGCGTCGAGGAACCTCCTACGATTAGAAAGGGAGTTCAGGTGGAAGTGTTGGAGCCTATCCGAATAGTTTGTTGAATTCTTCAATATATTACAACTATATGATAGGTGCCAAAGGAATCTTTTCTGTACGCTTTCTAAACGTTTGGTGTACACCTCGTAATGCGGATTCCAAACAATACTGCAGTACTCTAATGTACTGCGCACAAGGGCATTATAAATGGTGATTTTTGTCAACGGATGCCTGAACTCTCTACAGCTTCGCAAAACAAACCCTAGCATTTTGAAGCTTTTTTTAACGATGTAGTCGATGTGGATGTTGAATCGTAATTTATTGTCAAGTATGACCCCAAGGTCCCTAATATGGTCAACCTCCGACAATGGTTCACCGTGGATGAAGTATGACCGTGGGGTCACTTTTTTCTTTCTTGTGAAACAAACTACACGACATTTATTAATATTGAGGCTCATACCGTTACGAGTGCACCACAACACAAGATTATCGAGATCGCTCTGGAGAAGCGGGCAATCAGCAGTCGAAGCTATGCGCCTGAAGAATTTCAAGTCATCGGCGAACATGTATACCTTGGAGTTCCGGAAGCACGTTACAATGTCGTTGATGAATATATTGAAGAACAAAGGTCCCAAATGCGAGCCCTGAGGAACTCCAGAGTAGGCAATAAAAGGTTTGGAAGAGAAACCCGCAGCCACAACCACCGATCTTCTATTAGTTAAATAAGATTGACACCAACTAAGGAGCTCCCCTGCTATACCATGAAGATTCAATTTATGTAAGAGAATATTGTGATCTACTTTGTCGAAGGCCTTACTGAAGTCAGTGTAAATAGCATCTGCCGAGTATCCGTCATCAACTACCTCAATAAGGTCCTCGACAAACGATGTTAAGTTGGTAGACGTGGATCTAGCCCTTACGAATCCATGCTGTTCTACAGTGATCGATTGTTTGAAATGCCAAGAGAAAATTGGGCATAATAACATTTCAAATACCTTTGCGAATACGGAAATAAGGGAAATAGGTCTATAATTTGTGACTTTACTGACATCGCCACTTTTTAGTAACGGTACTATGCGGGACTCTTTCCAAGCAGTTGGAAAGATGCCAGAGCTTAAAGATTTGTTGAATATTATGGAAAGAGGCAAAGCCAGGACACTAGCGCATGTGACGACGAAGACCGGTGGTATGCCATCAGAACCGGCTCCCTTTCTAGAATCAAGTCTTTTTAAAACATTTAAGACCTGCTCCCTGGTGACTGAGATTTGTGATATAAAGTTTGTGGAAACAGGTTCGCACGGCTGGGATTGAATAGACGAGTGGTTCCTATTATAAACCGAGGAGAAGTGGTCAGCAAAAAGTGCACAAATATCATGCCCGTTGTTTGCAACTCGCGTATCAGAAGCCATTTCCGCGGGAAAAACAGAGGTTCCTCCTCTTTTATGTTTGATGTATGACCAAATTAATTTAGGATTAGACTTAATGGATGATTCCAAGCGCTCTAAGTAGGTAGAGTAATTTTGGTCCAGAAGCTTGGCACAGCGATCCCTAAGAAGTTTAAAAGTGATATCGTCTCTAGGGTTCCCATATTTACGGAATTTCATTCTGTACTTATGTTTCTCTTTAAGTGATCTAACTAACGCAGCGGAAAACCAAATAGGATACTGATTGTTGATTCGAGGCCTAGATTTTGGTACATGCTTAGCTATTAGTGAGTTCAAATGACTGTAAAAAATTTCGACTATGTCGTCTATCGAGACGCAAGCATCAAATGCATTATTCCATTGAACGTCAGCCAGATCACTTATAATTTTATCGTAATCAGCCTTGTGGAAGTGATATCTGGCGTCGCACTTTGCTCTCAGATTATTAGAACTAACAATCGGAATGCAAAATTCTAGAGGTGGGTGGAGGGGATCAACTGTAGACAGTGGATTCGAGCAGATATCAAATCGCGACAATGTCATGGAACTGAGAACAAGATCTAGAGTTTTATTAATAGAGTTTCGACTCGAATTATATTGGCTGAGATTATTGAGAGACATAAAATCTAATAACTTATTATGCAAAGAACTGTCGGTTCTCTCAGGGGTTAGCACGAGGGAATCTGTAACCTGCCAGACCATACTGCTCAGATTAAAGTCGCCCAGAAAAAGAGTCTCTCCGCAGCAAAATTCCAAATTACGATTGGAGCAATCTAGAAAATGTGCCAGGGTAGTAAGTTTAACTGGTGGAGGCAAGTAAGCGCAACATATATAAAGATAGGAAGGATTGTTGCTATTGTTGCATGTTTCGATTTTAATCCATAGGTCTTCACAATCGGACTCGAAATCAAGTATACGTTGAGACTTATAACGTTTAGAAACCGCGATCAACGTACCACCACCCTCCTTGCCCCTGTCAAAACCGTGACTTTCACGGTCACGCCTGTACAAAACATATCGATCATCAACGATTTCGTTGTCGAACACACTGCCATTCAACCAAGTTTCCGTAAAAGCTATGACGTCGTAGTCGCAACATACAATGTTATTAAATAGTTGGATAGTTTTAGTCCTAAGGCCTCTTACGTTCTGATAGTAAAAATTAATATCAGTGAAGGTGCCTTTCAGTATATTTATGGCAAACTAAGCGCTATTATGACAATTTATTTAACATATCTAAGTTTTTCACATGAACAAAAGCTGATTGCTCGCTTTTGCGCATAAAGATACGTCCGTCACGCACCCATACAAATTGGTATTTTAGTTCCTTCGCTTTTTTTCGTGCCGCGGCATGAAGGGTTTTATTCTCAGAAGTGAGGTTTTCTACGACGTAGATGGGCTTCTTTTTATCCGCTCCAATACCCAAATGGCTAGTGTTGAGTTTGTCATCTTTATGGTTCTTATTAAACTTGCTGGTAGCAGCAAGAAACTCGTCGCGCAGACGAGGGCTACTGAACTTCACTAGGATGGAGCGAGGGCGGGGACTAGCACTATTCATTTTAGCCATCCTTGTGCAGTAGTGGATGTTATTTTCACTGATAGGACATTTGATAGTTTTAGCTAGTTGCTGGATAGTATTAAGAAGGTTCTCCTGTCTATGCTCTGGAACACACTGGATCTCAACATTTGAAGAACGAGATTGTTGGTCTAACTGAGCAAGCCTAGAAGATAAAGATACACAGGCTTCGCGCAGTGCTTCATTCTCTTTCCTCATAGTATCTAGTGCAGCGGACTGTTCAGCCTGTGTTGCCTGCACCTTCAGTAGTTCATTGCTGTAAAAGGTCATAGAATCCTCCAGAGACGTTACCACGTTTCGAACCTCTAGTAGTTGTGGGAGAAATTCATGCTTGAAAGCGTTGAGTAGTTCCGCACGAATGATGTCTCTTATACTACTAGATGATATACACGAGCACTTCCCGACGTTGCTGGCAGATATGTTAGAAACGGGAGAAACTGGATGGACAGTGGTAGTTGCTGGAGCGTTGTCCAAAACGCAGGTGCCACTAAGAACAGTGGAGATAGCTGGCATAGGCACAGAAGTAGTGGCAGGATGAGTTGTTGTTGCGAGAGGACTAAAATTCGTAGATGGAGAGGTTTTAGTTCCAGTGGCGGTAGTCACTCTTGATTTCGTGCGTATGGTGACGTACTGCGGCGATGATGTGCATCTAACAGGGGTATTAGTGTTATCGCCCCCTTTACGTTCGTTGCAGCGACATAGCACGCAGATCCAACATGCCTTATAGTTGGTGTCTAAAGCGTTAAAATCTTCTATACTCATATTTAAACATGTATGATGATACTTGGCCGAGCAGCGAGAACAATTAAGGAAGGGAATATCATCCAAAAACGTTTGGCATCCTTCGCATTTCTCCATGTTTGTCATCAAAAAAGTATAAAAATAAATAAAATAAAAAATTTAAATTAAAATAAAAAACTTAAATTAAATGAATGTTTTATCTATCAACTAGGTTTGAACCTAGGATACTATGGTGATTCAATAGTATGCGTTCCCACTGAGCCAGTCACTACACTCGTGTTATGTTGAAAGTAAATGATGTATTCGTTCTCGGTCGAATTTCGTAGTGCGTAACGGATCTTTTGTTTACAAGTTTTATAATTTATAATTTATTTCCACACTACCGTCGCACGTCATTAGTTGATCTTGTACAAACTATGTTTAATTCACTTCATGGACATTTGATAGTTTTAGCTAGTTGCTGGATAGTATTAAGAAGGTTCTCCTGTCTATGCTCTGGAACACACTGGATCTCAACATTGGAAGAACGAGATTGTTGGTCTAACTGAGCAAGCCTAGAAGATAAAGATACACAGGCTTCGCGCAGTGCTTCATTCTCTTTCCTCATAGTATCTAGTGCAGCGGACTGTTCAGCCTGTGTTGCCTGCACCTTCAGTAGTTCATTGCTGTAAAAGGTCATAGAATCCTCCAGAGACGTTACCACGTTTCGAACCTCTAGTAGTTGTGGGAGAAATTCATGCTTGAAAGCGTTGAGTAGTTCCGCACGAATGATGTCTCTTATACTACTGGATGATATACACGAGCACTTCCCGACGTTGCTGGCAGATATGTTAGAAACGGGAGAAACTGGATGGACAGTGGTAGTTGCTGGAGCGTTGTCCAAAACGCAGGTGCCACTAAGAACAGTGGAGATAGCTGGCATAGGCACAGAAGTAGTGGCAGGATGAGTTGTTGTTGCGAGAGGACTAAAATTCGTAGATGGAGAGGTTTTAGTTCCAGTGGCGGTAGTCACTCTTGATTTCGTGCGTATGGTGACGTACTGCGGCGATGATGTGCATCTAACAGGGGTATTAGTGTTATCGCCCCCTTTACGTTCGTTGCAGCGACATAGCACGCAGATCCAACATGCCTTATAGTTGGTGTCTAAAGCGTTAAAATCTTCTATACTCATATTTAAACATGTATGATGATAATTGGCCGAGCAGCGAGAACAATTAAGGAAGGGAATATCATCCAAAAACGTTTGGCATCCTTCGCATTTCTCCATGTTTGTCATCAAAAAAGTATAAAAATAAATAAAATAAAAAATTTAAATTAAAATAAAAAACTTAAATTAAATGAATGTTTTATCTATCAACTAGGTTTGAACCTAGGATACTATGGTGATTCAATAGTATGCGTTCCCACTGAGCCAGTCACTACACTCGTGTTATGTTGAAAGTAAATGATGTATTCGTTCTCGGTCGAATTTCGTAGTGCGTAACGGATCTTTTGTTTACAAGTTTTATAATTTATAATTTATTTCCACACTACCGTCGCACGTCATTAGTTGATCTTGTACAAACTATGTTTAATTCACTTATTTTACAGTTAAATAGTTGTAGATTCTTCAGAGAAGAATCCGGAATTTCCGGTACACGTAACAAATAGTTGAAGTGGAGTTACAGTAAAAGTTCCATTTTAGGAAGTTAATGAATAAAACGCAGTCCTCTGAGACTCGAACCGCCTAGAGGCCTGGCTTATTCCGTTCTAGAGGATTAAACTTGCAATGCTTTATTTTCTTTCTCGATTACACATTAATTATCTACTTTTAAATATACTTTCTTTTTAATTTTATTGGAGTTAACTCCTTAAAAAGAGTAATATGAGGAAAAAATGGGGGAGTGAAATTGTGTGAAACTATGAAAATAGCCAAATAGGTGCACCAACCGTCGTAAAACTTTAGTCGCGTTTCGTAGTTGAAACACACTTTTTTATTAATAAAATCTACCTATCCTCCAAATATGTTAACACAAAATGCGAATGACGTAGTCATAACAATAAAATTTAGAAATGGCCGGGCAACAATGACAGTCTCTACTCGGGTATTTTATTTTCAAAACAAATACTACATGGGTACGATTGGTGTAATTGGACCCAATTATGGCTTGGAATTTCACTCTTTGTTCCCTAAGGGCTGTTATGAATGTCCTTAATTCTGTACCGTCTAATTTCTGTACAATTTTCTCATTTATCCATCTTTGGGTCTGTACGAACTATTTGCGTATGCCTATACGAGTATGTTACTAATACTTACCTACGTTCGAAGTACACATTGTGAATAATTTAATACGTTTATTTATTATGTGTACGTCTATATATATTACGCGTGGGCGGCTGCGGGTTTGATTCCCGCACACGACAACATTTGTATTGGCCATACAGATGTTTGCCGTGGTCTAGGTGTTTGTGCAGTCCTTGTGGGTTACCCCACCGTGCCTCGGAGAGCACGTTAAGCCGTCGGTCCCGGTTGTTATCATGTACACCTGATAGCGATCGTTACTCATAGTAGGAAATATATCCGCCAACACGCATTGGAGCAGCGTGGTGGATTAAGCTCCGATCCTTCTTCTACATGGAGAAGAGGCCTATGCCCAAAAGTGGGATATTACAGGCTGTATCGTGATCGATCGTGATAAAGACTACTGTGTATATATTACTAGCTTCTGCGCGCGACTTCGTCGGCGTGGACTCCGCTCCTATCGGTCTTAGCGTGATGATACATAGCCTATAGCCTTCCTCGATAAATGGGCTATCTAACACTGAAAGAATTTTTCAAATCGGTCCAGTAGTTCCAGAGATTACCGCGTTCAAACAAACAAACAAACAAACAAACAAACAAACTCTTCAGCTTTATATAGATGTGTATGTATGTGTAGATTTTTATAGATGTGTACGTCTATATATTATGTGTACAAACAGCAGTCGTGGATTTTGGTTATTTTGTCATATCAAAATCTACCCATTATTTTTTACGTAGATACAAAATATTTATATTTTTTATCCATTTCAGGATAAATGTTTTTGATAGCGGATTAATTAAAAATATTTCAATGATTTTAAAACCATTGTAATAATTCTGTCACGTTCAGAAATATTTTCCAATTTTCGCTCTATTTATGAAAGTAAACGGAGACCATTAAATAAATATTTCATCAATACTTTCAGTAATGTTTCAACGTCGTACAATAGATCAAATTTACGGCTGAACGAGAATGATATTTCATTTAAATGTATTTATATTAAAAATATGAAGGGTTGCCTTTGGTCTTTGTTGGAATATTTATTTTTTTTATACAATTTCGAAGCTAATTTTTTATTATATTATTTTTTATCATCGAATCGTATTTTCGTTATCTCTGTGATCTTGTCAATTGAATAGAATCGTGTTTCTCACCGAAATGTGAATATTTCCAGTCTCACGTGAAACGGTGAAATAATAATTTTTCTTTACTGATGAATTTCTTTGTATTTATACAATAAAATACGAAGTTATTACATTTTTTGCACACCAACGTCTCCAAAATATATAACTGAGGTAAGTTATAAAGTTAGGTTAGAGCAAAAAATAGAGCAGCGCGACTGGGATAGTGCCTCGACCTTACAGAAGATCACAGCTAATTACTGCTTTCAAGCAGTGTTGTGTCCCTGTGGTGAGTAAAGTGACCAGAGCTTCTGGGGGAATTGGGGCTGGTATTGCAGACGTCAATAAGCTAGGGTAATCGCTTACCAACAGGTGAGCCGTACGTACGCTTGTTTGCCGACCTCGTTATCTATATAAAAATATATACAAAGTAACTTTCCATTTACCATTTAAAATACGTATATATTAAATTAATTAACCATATTAATAACTTATACTAACGATGAATAATTAAAAATAACATGTTAAGTCCGTCAGTTTGTATTAATTGTAATTGATTTTCTTATTATTAATTTTAGTGGTACATTTAGTTAAACGATTTTTCAATCGGAAACCGTAATTTCAACCAATTAATCGTGGATTAAATTATTATTTCCTGTACGTAATTAATTTTAATATCAAAGCAGTTTGATGTATTAAACCAATCGTATAAAGTACTAGCTATCCGCTCGCGACTTCGCCCGCTTGAATCACACAATTTTGACTATTCTGTAAGCGACGACGCGTTGGCGCAACGGTCACAGGCACAGCACTAGTTTGTGCCTTTGTGGCTGTTGCGCTTGCGGTTGCGGGTTCGATCCCCGCACATGACAAACATCTGTATTGGCCATACAGATGTTTGCCGTGGTCTGGGTGTTTGTGCAGTCCTTGTTCGTCTCCCCACCGTGCTTCGGAGAGCACATTAAGCCGTCGGTCCCGGTTGTTATCACGTACACCTGATAGCGATCGTTACACATAGTAGGGAATATATCCCCCAACCCGCATTGCAGATTTGCAGCAGCGTGGTGGATTTAGCTCTGATCCTACATGGAGAAAGAGGCCTATGCCCATCAGTGGGATATTACAGGCCGAAGCGTTGTATAGGTATACTTACTGAATATAACTTAGGTACCAGCGTCACGCGGTTTTCCGATCTCGTGGGAACAGCGGTATAAAAAGTACCTTATGTTTAGTTCTAGAGCTACAGCTATCACATAACAAGATTGACTGCAATCGAGTCTGTACTACTTCTATACAAGAGTAACAAACATCCGACCAAACTTTCGCATTTACAGAACTAGCTGCGCCACGCGTTTTCACCCGCGTATTTCCCTATCACGTGGGAATAGTCGGATTGAAAGTTGCCTGTGTTATTATGGATGTAGAGCTCATAATTATACTTATCAAGTTTCATTTGCAATCCGTTTGTAAGTTTTTGCGTGTAAAAGTAAACAAAAATACATAATCATTCAGCTAAATAATACTGCTTTCAAGCAGTGTTGTCTTCCTGTTGGTGAGTAAGGTGACCAGAGCGCTTAGGGGAGATTGGGAATAGGGTCGGCAACGCGCTTGCGATGCTTCTGGTAGACGCCTGCAACACCAGAATCTGGTGTTGCAGGTGTCTATAAGATACGGTAATTGCTTACAATCAGGTGAGCCGTAGGTACGCTTGTTTTCGAGAACGTTTCTCCTATCCTAGTCAAAGACTTCTTAAAATCGGTTCGGTCTTTAAGTTTATCATCAAACAAGAAAATCAAATATTTTCTCTATATAATATTATACGATACTAGCTGTACACCGCGCTTTCGCACCGAGTTAGTTTGAGGGAAAAAATACGTAGACTATACCGTCCTCGCTAAATGGGCTATCCAACACAAAAAGAATTATTCAATTCGAAATTTCGAAATTGTAGTTTCTGATATTAGCGCGCTAAAACAAACAAACATTTCAGCTTTATAATATTAGTATAGATGTATAAATTGATCGCAATCAACAAAGTAACAAGATATGAAATTATCGATACAAAAAAAAATTTAATTATTCAATTCACGGATCGACATTTGCCATTGAGTATTCTTGAATGATAAAAATGTTTGGGAGTGTGCCGGTATGAGTCAACGCAAGGTCGCGATAGAAGCAAGACCGGTCTTATTATTAATCTTTACTCTTATATACTAGCTGACACACGAAGGACTACGCTTCTGGAATTTTTACATATTTCGAGTAGTATTGGTATTTAAAACTAATGTACCTAAATAAATAACACCTCATACTCAATTACCTATACTTAGATAAATTACTCTGTCGGAGGTCCAGGTATACATAACACAAACAAAATTGCCCAGATCAACGAAAAAATGCGCGTGCGAAGCGTGTCGGATCGGTGTTTCGCCGATCTGTAATTAATATATGTAGGCTTCAGCCTGTAATATCCCACTGCTGGGCATAGGCCTTTTTCCCCATGTAGGAGAAGGATCAGAGCTTAATCCACCACGCTGCTCTAATGCGGGTCGGCGAATATATGTACATTATACAATAATTATCATTCATTGAGTACTATATTATTTTGTTATGTTTTTTGTACCACCATGCTGGAAAAAAAAACATACAAATCGCCTGATGGTAGCCGCTACTGTGACTTGTGGACGTCTGAATCACCAGGAGTATTGCAAGCGTGTTGCCGACCTTTCAGTTCCTATGCATATCGTTATTAAGGATTCCATACTCATCAGGGTACTTCTTCTTATAGTCCTCAGGGAATAAATACCTTGGCAGGGTTTCAATTATACGAGCACAACCGAATCGTTGGCTGAAGAAAGTGCCTCCAACCAAAATTGAATGTGTACCCTATTAAATATTAACAACAAAATATTTGGTATCAGAATTTTTCAACACAGCTTTACTAAATATCCATCTCATTTACTAAATTTTACGCTTTAAATGTTTTTTATTGTTGACATATTGATTTGTTTGTTTTCTGTTGTGTAATGCCTTTGTTCGATCGATAAGGGAAATCGTTTTCCATTCGAACCATTTGTTCGATATCGTTCGATCCATTTATGTGTAATTTTACACAATATCTAATAGATTTGAATGACTTTGTTATTGAAATTTAATAATAGTTAGTTTTTTCTTCTGTCGTTATGTACGAAGTGCTTTTTTATGTAACTAGGTCCGCAAACAAGCGTACGGCTCACCTGGTGGTCAGCGATAACCGTAGCTTATAGACGTCTGCAACACCAACACTAGAAGTGGCGCAAGCGCGTTGCCGACCCTCTCCCAAAATTTCCCCAGGTGCTCTATTCACCTTACTCGCCAACAGAAATACAACACTGCTTGAAAACAGTATTATTGAGCTGTGATCTTCTGTAAGTTCGAGGTAGGTACTACCCCAGTCGGACTCCTCCATATTTTGAGCAGGAAATTTCCTGTCCTACTTCAATTCCAGAGCCTGTATTTGGATTTTAAATAATAATGTTGTATCTTGTAAAATAAAATATACAAACGAAAATGTATGGGAATGTTTATGGCAAACGTCAGTAGGTCTAGTCTATAGAAATATATGCCATTCTACGCCACAGATTCTGCAAATTATTTTGTATTTCAACTATATTTCTAATACAACTACGTTCAATAATAACTTTTCAACGTTTCCCAAACAAACATGCCAAAAGTCTGAATAAGCGAGTTCTACAGTTTGGAGTCGAGTCCAAAGTCGTTATCCTGCTTTGATATATTGTATAATCAGGTCAATAATCTTATTACTATTAATACTTTCCGAAAGCTATGATTTAATAAGTTTAGGTAATCAATTCAGCCTGTTACGTCCTCTTTCTACAAGTACGCGACGGATTTTTTCTATTTAAAATCCACGCATTTGATAGTTCTCAAAACAGAACGTCTGACGTGTGAGCTAAATTTTTTTTTAATGGTCTAAGATCCGGGATTAGACAAAATATTCCCTCATCTGTTAATTAGATGAAACAATTTTTTATAGGCTGATTTTTTTTTTTTATCTTTTAATTAACAGATGAGGGAATATTTTGTCTAATCCCGGATCTTAGACCATATCATATTTATAGTATTAACAATTTGTTAATATTTAAATTTAATGCTTTGATGTATATGTATATTTAAAAGTACTAGATAGAATATACCAATTGTACGACTCTTAAGTATGATACTCGTAAAGACGAAGCCTTCTAATCGTATATTAAGCTGGTAACATTGCCGTTTGAGTACTTATTTCGCCGGTCACGTACCCGCTTTTATCGGAAGCATCCCATCTAGACGGGGATCTATTTAAATCACCCAATTCAAAAGAAGAGCCACCAAAATCTTAAAAGAAATCTGGATGTAAACAGTATTTATAAGGTACTGCGCCCAAAAGGGCCCAATGGAAATCCTGTGACTCAGTAGCCACCGTCATTCTGTTTGTTAGTTTATCTGTTAATAGGTCTTTAGAGCCGTTACAGATAGATAGTTTTAATGTTTGTGTGTACTTGTGTAGGTATGTTTTGTTATACGTACGAGGTGCTATTTTTGTTTTTCGTTTCTAAATAAAATTAACGTTTTTATACATTATAATTCTTAATAATGATTTTGTTATTGAATAAAGTCTTTTAACACAATTTATATAATATGTATTTTAAAACACAGCGGTGCTACACGAATTTGAATCGCGAACATCTGGTATTGATATGTATTCCAGCCACTGAGTTATCACAGTTTACTATTATTTCTTCGTTAATTCACTGTGTTAGTCATGTAGCCATTAAGGCTTTCAATAAACGCGAAAACAGAATTAATTACTAAGAATACAAGAACGATACAATATACCCTAAGAGAGTTACAAATAGCAATCGAGTAATTTACACAAGTAAGCGTGGGTTTGTAAGGTTGCTATTTTTTAAAGATAAAGAATCTTCTTGCTTATACAATTAACGAGGTAAAACTATAAATATTCTCCTTCAGGGAGCAAAAAATAGCAATCAAGCGATCCGCAACTATAAACGTGGGGTTTTCCGATTTACATTCCAAATATGCACCAAATATTCCCCATTTAAATCACGATTTTCATTCATCATATTGTATATATTCATCATAAGGGGAATTTTAATGTTCACATGTGACAGCTGAAAGCCCTTAGATTCCTTTATAAGTGAAAACGGCAAGGCTCGAGTAAAACGGCCATGATATATGCACGTCAAATTTCACATAAAACGCGTATAAAAGTGGTGCGTTCTCTCGGAAAAATAAGATAAGTAACTTTACGGACCGTACCCGTTTAGATTTACGTTATAAATGTAAAGGGTAATATAAATATACATTAATGCTATATACGTTTTATTTGTAATGTTCTATTGCTGTATTTCTTTTTTCTGTATAACACGACGACATTCACTGAGATAGGGCAGAGCCGGAAATTTCCTGCTCTAAATCTGGAGAAGCCCGACTGGGGAAGTGCCTCGACCACACAGAATACCACGGCTAAATAATACTGCTTTCAAACAGTATTGTGTCCCTGTGGTGAGAAAGGTGACGAAAGCTCCTGGGGGGTATTGGGGGTAGGGTCGGAAACGCGCTGCGATGCTTCTGGTGTTGCACATGTTTATAAGCTACACTGTTAAAAATTTCTTCGGAAATTTTACTAAAAATGTGTAGGAAGTTTTAACGCAAAACAATTTAGTAAATTTACTAAACAGAATGCTTCATCACTTACAAAATATTTTTGGAAATTTACCAAGCAGTTCCATAGTAATTTTACCATACAGTTTAGTAATTTTATTTAACAATTGATCATAAAACTGTTTAGTAAATTTACTGTGGAGTTTTGTAACTATACCACTCAATTCACTTGAATTGGGTTCGATAAAATTACAAAATATTTTTGGAAATTTACCTATAAATTTGATTAGTAATTTTACTATACAGTTTTGTAATTTTATTCAATAAATTATCATAAAAATGTTTAGTAAATTTATTATGCAGTTTTCTAAACAAACCATCCATCATGGAATATTTATTATCTTAAATGATAGTTTATACATAAAAATTTTCCTTAGAACTTTAACGTATTAGAAAAAAAAATACTTTTAAATGCACGAAAAAAAAATATTAAAATACATATATTCAAATTGAATGAAAAGAAATTAAGTATATTTTGATAATTTATTTTCTAACCAGCTGTTTCACCAACATTTTCAAACTTGGTAACTTTTTAAAAAAAAATGCTTAATTAATTATATGAGTTATTACTATATAATTTTCAAATCAAAATTTTAACATATATATATGAGAAAAAAATATTGATAAATTTTTAATGATTTCAAGGATATTTAAATAAGCTCTTTTTTTGTTCATCTAAAAAAGTAGCTACTCTGTTATACTGTTAATTATACAAAACACTGTATAATTTTACAGTCAAAATAATAAAATTAATAAGAAGATTATTGAATTTCCAAAGGATTCATTAAAATTCGAATTTACATATTTTTTTAATAATAAAATTACACAAGGCTAAAGAAAACTAGTATTTTTAGTGATTTTACAATACTTGTACAATTTTACAACAAGAATAATAAAATTACCAAAGCAATTTTTTTAATTTTCAATACTTCGATTGTAGTTTAAATTACAATGTTTTTTTTTTGTAAATTTACAACAAAATTTGTAATTAAAAACACAAAAAATATTAGTAAATTTAAGGAGCTTGGTACCGAAAATTGATAATCTGTTTAGTAAAATTACACATGGTCACAGACAAATAGTATTTTTTAGTAACTTTACAATGTATTGTGTAATTTGACAGTTTAAATTGTAAAAATAATAAAAAAAAAATTAAAATCCTAAACACTTCACAGTAATTCGAATTTTAAAACATTTTGTAATTTTACAAAAAAATATAGTAACTCAAATTACTAAAAAATGAGGTAAATCTTCAAAGTATGTTATTGAAATTTAATAAACAGTTCAGTAAAATTACAACACAAGTAAGATTTACACTCTGAGATTGTAAAATTACACCGCATCTTAGCAAATTTTCGCATATGTCTTGGAAAATTACTCAAATTGTGTTGTAATTTGAATTCATACACACTGATTAGTAAATTTAGCCACCTCATGTTGAGTAAAGAAATGGTAATTTTACAAAAAATTTTTACAGTGTACGGTAATCGCTTACCATCGGGTGAGCCGTACTTATACGGCAATAATACGCTTCTTTGCGGATCGTTTCGTAATTGTAAAAATACAAAAAAAAAAATCGCAAGTTCGATATTTTTCGGTACCTATTTATTTACATTTTACAATTTATTAGTGTAGTTATACTATATTAATGATTACCACCAATAAAATTTTATATAATATACTAGCTGTGCCCGCGGTTTCACCCGCGTTGATTTGAGGGAAAAAATAGCCTTCTCTCTTCTTAAAGCGTAACCTTTCTCTTTAAATAGGCTATCCACCTCAGAGAAATTTTTCGATTCAAATCAGTAGTTCTTGAGTTTAGCGCGTTAAAAAAAACAAAAAAACAAAACAACTTGCAGGTTTATAATCCATGCTATAATATTATAAATGCATAAGTAACTGGGTCTGTCTGTCTGTCGCGGAATCACGCGAAAACTACTGAGCAGATTTAAATGAAATTTGGTATACAGATAGTCTAGAGTCTGAGAAAGGACCTAGGTTACTTTTTAATGCGAAAAAAGGGTGTAAGGGGTTGAAAGGTTGTAATGAAAATTTGTATTTATTTATTTAACAATTTATCTACACTGGAAAACAATACGAAATAGCACTTAGAAACAATGCTGGCACAAAGGCACTACTTATCCCATGATGGAATCTCTTCCAGTAGTCCTGCCACAGGAAAATTATAAAATAATGATCTAAGAGACGTGGAAGAGCGACCTTCACCGATGAGACATATTTTTTATCAAATATAATTTATAAATAAATATGCCTATGATAACTTGCCTATCGAAAAGTGGTCATAGCTACTTTTAATTTAAATAATTTTAATCAAATTTTTTTTCATCACCTTCACTCATATGATAACCGAATGAGTTTTATCTCAATTGATAGTTTTTAACACACAGAATATGCCTACGTAGGCTTGCCTACTTATTTTTGGTCACGGCTACCTCCTGGCAAGTAGATGTGAACAGGTAGGTCAATATATACCTATATGCGATACTACATCGATCTGTTCGAATCAAAATTGATATCGTAGGTAAGATATTGTAATTACAAAACCAATAATATAGGCTTGCCTGCAAAAACTAAAAAAAAAAAAAAATAGCTATGACCATTTTCGTTAGGCAAGTTATCATAGGCATATTTGTTTAAAAATTATACTTGATAAAAAATATTTCTCATCGAGTTATCAGATCGGTGAAGATCGATGTTCCATGTCTCCTCTACTATAATGGAATTAAACGTTCGTGTTTCGCAACTGTCAAACATTTCATGTTCATCCCATCGATATGGTAAAGTCTCCCTAAAATTAAAGAACGTATTAAAATAAACGTTTCGAATCGACAACATATATCCACAATATACGGAAAGTGGCGTATTTTAGATTTTAAAAATGTATAATAATGTCTAACGAAAACGGATTGACATAATAAATATTGGTTGTCAAATATTTATGCGTGCGGTGCGTTCAGAAATTTATTTAGAGTAAACTTAGAAAAATTAAATATACGATAAATGATAAATGTAAAAATGAATTAAATACAAAAAAAAAAACCGTTCGATTGATTGGTCTCATTGAAACCTTCCAGATTATTCTGTCAACCCAGTTAAAGTCAATATATTATATAAATACTTTATAGCTTTTAGTAGCTTGATATATTTTCCTTAGTTTACACTAAATAAATTTCTGAACGCACGCATATATTTGACAACCAATATAAATTATGTCAATCCGTTTTCATTAGACATTATTATACATTTTTAAAATCTAAAATACGCCACTTTCCGTATATTGTGGATATATGTTGTCGATTCGAAACGTTTATTTTAATACGTTCTTTAATTTTAGGGGAGACTTTACCATATCCACGGGATGAACATTAAATGTTTGACAGTTACGAAACACGAACACGCTTCCATACAAATTTTCATTCCCACCTTTCAACCCCTTACACCCTTTTTTCCGCATTAAAAAGTAGCCTATGTCCTTTCCCAGGCTCTAAAATATCTTTATACCAAATTTTATTTAAATCTGATCAGTAGTTTTGGCGTGATTGCGAGACAGACAGACAGACAGAGTTACTTTCGCATTTATAATATTAGTATGGATGTAATTGATTTTATTTTTCATACATAGGTATGTAGGGCTGATGATGATTTTATTATTAAATTGAAAAATAATTTAAAATGAAATAAAAATAATGTCGAAATCTGATATAATTTATATGTGTAAAATTGCAAAATATGTGAAGTCACACTATTGGGGGACTCATAAATGTGACCATCTGTGATCACAACAGGGGAAGGGTCAAAATATAGTGAAATTCGTGTGATGTAACTTATGGATGGCCCCTAAGCGGTGATCGAACATGCGACCACAAACACAACAGCCACTGCTGTGACCATTGCGCCAAAATCTCATTATTATTTACAGATAATATAAATGTATAAAATATAATAAAATAATAATAAAATATAAATGAGGCATACGTAGACCTAAATAGAAATTTAACAAGGCGTGGTACGAATACATTTTCACCATCTGTGGTCACCGTTGAACGACTTGAGTAACCTGCTTTGTTATGGTCACGTAATAGGTCTAAGGTTACGGTAAGTAGAATTTCATATAAATTATACGGAGGTAATATAATAGTAATGGGTTGAATAATTATTGCGATATTATTAGCATATTTAGTGCTGATAATATCTTTGAGGGAAGGAGAGCGAAGAAATCATATACAGTGCAGTATATTTTATTTTAATTACTTTTTAAGTTTAATTTTTTATTAAGTTTGCGATATCGAGTGCGTTGGTACTACACTTTCTTTTTTAACGACATATTTCTTGAAATCCGCGAAATAACTTAATCAAAGAATAAATATAACGTTCTTTTAAGTACAAATACTTTGATTACAGCATTTGCATGCATGCATTCAACCTGTAACATGCCATTGCTGGGCATAGGCTCTTTGGAGAAAGACTACGTGGAGACGTAGTAGAAGGATTGGAGCTTAATCCACCACGCTGCTCCACTGCGGGTTGACGGATATGTACCGTATTAACGATCGCTATATGGTATTTATGATAACAACCTGGACCGACGGCTTAACATGCTCTCCGAGGGACGGTGGGGTGACCCACAAGAACAGACATCCAAACCGGAAAGGAATATTTGTTCAAATACAAATATCCGTCCCGAGTGGGATTGGAAAACCGTCGGTGTTTTTAGGCGACTACTAGCTACACTCTACTAGCCACTACACCTCGCACCACTCTCACATAATGCCATAACAAATTATCGAGAACACCTAGCTCTCAAACTTACGTCATAATAGACCGCAGTCAAGTTTTTGATCAATACACCGGTTCACATACAATATACCCATTGTTTGGAATTCCGAACGTTTATTATTGTACATAATAATTAGTGACGTTGGTGCTGTGGTCACGGAAACTGGCTTTCACTCTATTAGTCGCTAGTTCTATCTCAGATGGTGTGTAATTTTTGCACAGGCTATTCATCATGTTAGTCGTAATTTGTATTATTTATGTTGTGAGTTTCCTGACTTAAGAATTTCAATCTGGTAGAGTCTTCTTTGTTCATTGTCAAATAATCAAAAATTACACATCTGATAACGTTTATTTCAATTGTGTATAATACGTGAATTATTTAATTTAATACAATAAATTAGTAATTTAAAACTACTTTCAATAAGCAAAGATGATTCATTGTAATGTACTTCACATTCTAAAATAAAGATTCTTAAACGAAACGTTCCATGATAATGCAATACTAATTCGTTAAAGTCGAACTAACACATCTTAAAAACATATAAGTTTCTTCTTAGTAGAGGAGACGTGGAACATCGACCTTCACCGATCTGATAACTCGATGAGACATATTTTTTTATCAAATATTATTTATAAACAAATATGCCTATGATAACTTGCCTATCGAAAAGTGGTTAAGGCTATCTTTTTGATCCTTTTTTTTTTAGTTTTTGCACACAAGCCAATATGATTGGTTTTGTAATTACAATATCTTACCTTTGATATCAATTTCGATTCGAACAGATCGATGTAGTATCGAATATAGCTATATATTGACCTACCTGTTCACATCTACTTGCCAGGTAGCCATGACCAAAAATAAGTAGGCAAGCCTACCTAGAGTACCTAGATATATTCTGTGTGTAAAAAACTATCAATTGAGATAAAACTCATTCGGTTATCATATGAGTGAAGGTGATGAAAATAAAATTAATTAAATTAAAAGTAGCTATGACCACTTTTCGATAGGCAAGTTATCTTAAGCATATTTGTTCATAAATTGTATTTGATAAAAAATATGTCTCAAGTTATCAGATCGGTGAAGGTCGCTCTTCCACGTCTCTTAGACCATCTACCACGTGCGGTATAAAATATACAGACATCTGACACACAGACGGCTTGACAGCCGAGGCTTAGTCATCACATTCTGTTGACAATCTTTGAATAGGTATAGGATATCCTTAAGCGATAATGAGAACTATTTTAATATTGTGTGTCATATACCTTGTTCTAGTACCACGAAGAGTATGTAGAGCTGTTGATCTTGGTTGTTATTGGAAACTCTGATAGACAATGTTATTCATGTTGTGAAAATTAGTCAGTAAAATATGGTAGATTAACTTTTAAATCTACTTCAATTTCGAGAGGAGGCCTCAGAAGTAGGACGTGTAGAGGCTTGTACAATTTACTACATTTCCAAGCATATATCAATCACATTCTACATCTATAAATAAGGCAAGAAATAAATAGGTGGTTAAAGTTATCCAAAAGATATCCTGTATAAAGTTGGATGAGATCATTTAAACATGTAATCCAGTTGTCTGGCCAGCGGTGACATAAATCTCCTTACAAAACCCTATGTCATCGTAAGTGATGAAGTCACCATAAAGGTGAACTAGACACCTTAAACACCAAACCCATTCCAAGATTCCACGTAAAATACAAATTAACCAATCGTAAAATGTTAAACCAATAAATATAAGTCAGTCTGGTACCATACAAGTCCTTATTAATACCGCAGTCGAAACAAAACCTGATTTCACAAAGGAACAATTAATGATATTTCAAAAGGCAAATTGTACGCCGTCTTCCATAACTTCTGGTGTGTCTTAGTAACATCGCCTAGATACGAATGCTCCATGATAATGAACAAGTCAACGACACTAGTGAATGCATATCGAAACAAATCATTTACATCCGCTTAAATATAACCACGTCCTTATTACCAGGAGTTAGTGTTGCTTTTTGTATGGCGTTAGTTTTAAGAGATAAATTGATCGTTGCATGCATATCCATTCAATGATCAAGTTACTGCACGAACTCTACACCTTATTGTTGACATGAGACGTCTCCTGTCCCTTTCTCGCTTGTGGCTTTATTATTCATCTCTGTCAGGTGTCTGTGTGCGAGATGTTTGGCGATATTTCAATATGTTTATCAAATATAGTGGGTATGAGATGTTTTGATATTTATGCGAACACGATTTTTGAGCCGTTCCTTTAAATAGGTACTGTCTTTATCGATAACTAGAAGACCTGTGCCCACTTCGTTGGGCGTTAATTATTTTTGTGATGCAATATATAGAAAAGTTTTCATTTCGCTCGCATTTTTCCGGCTTGATTTACATATACTAATATTTTTCTTTGAATTGTTTACTCAATAACAATAAAATATAGCCTATGACACTCCGGAATAGTGTAGCTTTCTGTTAGTTGAAGAATGTTTATGATTGGATCAGTATTTGCGCAGATTACCCCCTACAAACAAACAAATTTAAAAAATTTACCTCTTTATAATATTAGTATAGATATAGATTGTTGTAAATTTGAATGTTAAAATAAAATGTAGTCATTCAATTTGAATATTATATACCTACTTTAGATTGGTCCATCTAGTATTTTTAATAGTTTTTTGTAATGAAAGTGTTTTCATGGACCGAAATATAAGTGCATTGTGAGTTCATGGAGATATGAACAAAGCAGTCAAGACATGAAACAAACAAAGACACTGCTCTATTTATAAGTCGATTAGGAACTGAAGTGCTTTTATTATCTTCTTTTTGAGTTCGTATACGTATAAAGTGTATCCGGCTTAATGATAGTACATTTCGAAATGAATGTAGAAAAATAGTGTAATAAATTATTGGACATATTAAAATTTAAAAAAATTATAATTTTCTGAAAAAAAAAACCTTATCATATTGGTGGTTGCGTAATATTTTTTTCTACATTAACAGCTTTTATTAGTACTAATTTTCTCGACATTCGAATAATAATAGAGAAGTTTTAATACAATTCAATTTAGAATTTCAATAAAGGAGACAAAATAGAAGAGCGGTCGAGATCCCAACGTCCATACGATTTTTAAGACAATAGAAAAACAGTTGGAATTTTTGGTTAATAGTATTTATTTATCATTAAAATATTAAACTGAAGTAAATTGAACACTTTTAAACCTCTGTGCCCGTCTCTTTGTTTGTACAATTGGTTAAAAGATAGAAACTAGAGAGTGTATAATATATGGTGGTGAATTGTGACTAAGTACAGTTACATAGATGTTAAATGATGTATTGATAATTTTAATAAGTCACCATTGAATTCCTTATCGATCTCTATGAACCGGTGGCTGATGTTACGTTTAACGGCCGTTTTCAACAATCTATCTATCTCTGGTTTTGGGTATTTGCGATAGGTTTTTGCTAATATAACAACAAACATTGTGCTAGCCTAAGAATATAAAAACAAAGTAGGAGAGAATAAAATATAAGCAATAGAGGGATGTTCTCTTTTGTCTCTTTTACTCATTCTACGATACAAACGCTTTGCACTACGCTATTTCTCCCTTCTTTTCTCTGTATCTTCTTCGTAAAGTGCACCTGGGATTAGTGAAGTACATTAAGTACTAGTAAGTATACAAGATAACAAAATGACGTATCCATCGTTACGTTAACGACACACTTTAACCGCACAAGATTATTTTTCAGAAGCGAACTTTAATACGGGGGTATTATATAAAAATCGTTATACACAATAAGGAGACACGTAGGAGCGAAGTTCGCGATTCGCCTCGGCATTCAGGGACCTTCATATTTCGTCCCAACTTCCCGACGAACCCCTCGAAAGTTTTAATTCGCTCACGTACGAACATAAGCGCGACATAGCATTAGCGGCGATGGCGCGGGGATCGTGTGTGCGTGTGTTCATTTACACCGGGCGACGTGTTACGTGACCTTTTTCGGGAGTTTAGACTCACACAAACGCTTTAAAAAAATGTTTTAAAAGAATGAGAATTTTATCTTTAGTTTTAGTTTGTGTGCTTGTTTTGTTTTAAATGTATGATAATTTACACACAAATTATGAAAGAAAAAAAATTGTATCTTTTGATTTAAGTATGGGTATGTCTGGTTGCTTTTCATAAATTGTTTAAAGTCACGATAAGTATTTTAATGTAGTTAATTTGAATATTGTAATTGTTCTATCGGTATCAGTCAAAATATCTTTACGTTAACTTCGGTTGCTCTCGTTATGTAATGATCTCTTAAGATTGCATGTGTAGGCTGGATGAGGCTTGCGGAAAACCGGGATGTCTGGCGCGAACTTGGGGAGGCCTATGTCCAGCAGTGGACTGCAATGGGCTGAACTGACTGATTGACTGACTCTTACTAAAAGGAGGCTTTTACGATAGTTTTTAGTTGATAGTCATATCATTCACCCAAAACACGCGCTATAGTCTTTGTCAGTATATTAAGGATAATAGAAATGGATATTTCTATCAAAATTATAAATGAGAAAGTCTCAACTCATAGAAGTAATTATTATAAGGGAGAATAAATATATTTATACCTTCATTGATGTATCTATATGTATGAAACAACACATCCCGCAAGCCAGTAGCCTACAGTGACTGTTACACCAACACGTTGTCTATCAAACAATCACACAAACTCATATTCATCCCTCACACACGCTATCCCTTACAGTTTACTACAACGAAACGTTAAAAATACCGCAAGGACACAATGGAAACATCGTTCAATACCGTATGCGGATTGTTTTGTTATGTTGTAGTGTGACAGTCACCTTTTGTATGAACGCGGCATTAATGGGGCGCTGATCCGAATCGCGGCAGGAACATTCTTACCTAACTCGCTGTAATACATAATATATAGGTATATAATTACATGTGTACGTTTTGGTGTATGTCACTACATATTATAAAACAAAGTCGCTTTCCGCTATCTGTCTGTCTGTATGTATGCTTAAATTTTTAAAACTACGCAACGGATTTTGATGCGGTTTTCTTTATTAGATAGAGTGATTCAAGAGGAAGGTTTTTGTGTATAATACATGCATATTATAGTAGAGGAACACTGGTAATTTTAGAGGTTTTTGACGTATCTTTTATTGTAGATAGTGTTTAGTTTCAGCATTGCAACCGTGCGAAGCCGGGGCGGGTCGCTAGTTAATGTATAATCTAATATCTATTTAGGTAAAGCACAGCAGAAAATATCTAAGAACAAAGAAAAGCCTTGCGGAAGATCGCAATGAAATAATACTGCTTTTAAGTTGTGTTGTGATTCTGTGGTTAGTAAGGTGGCCAGAGTTCCGAGGGTGAGTCGGGACTCGGGGGTAAGGTCAGCAAAGCGTTAGTAATGCCCATGGTATTGTAGACGTCCATAGGCCGTATCTGTTTACCATCAGGCGAAACGTACGCTTGTTTGTCAACTTTGTAGTATAGATGAAATAATAGTGAATGACCTTTCCAATGTCATGCCAATGAAAGAAGGTACTTTGATCCTTTTCATAACGTATCGAGACCTAAATAGATATTAAATGGTCTATTTACATTTTGTAAAGATTGTCTGCTGCATAAATAATTGATACTAGCTGGTTTGGGAAGTTTTTATAATTTCGAGCACGTATTTTATGTTCGTATATTTATATATGTATACACACACAAATATTAATCACGCTCACGCTTTAAAGATATGACGTGTCATTAGATTTATCACAACAATGCGAGTGACGTGGGGTGCGAAGGCATTTTAAGTTATTTAATTACGTGATTATTCTTGTGAATGTTCGCCATTAAGGGCTGTTTAGTTGATCAAGTTCAGACGAATTTGTTTGAGGGTGACTTCCGTTCTGAAATCACAATATTTAAAAATATTGTATCATGTGTTGTGTTGTATTGTAATAGATTGAATAGATTCTAACAACTAAGGAATTAGATTTGAACTTAGTTTGCCACGTTGCTTTACTAAACGTCGACGCATGTCTTGTTCTTGTATCATTATATATCTCTTATGTTTTTAAAACATTAACACTTATTTATTTAATTTCTATTTAGTCCGTCTGTTATATAATAGCCTACTGGTCTATATCGATTCGCAGAAATAAATTAAAGATGATCAAATTACATATCAAATATTGTAACTAAGTACTTGAAATGTTTTGACTTGTCTTTAATAGTAAATGTTTTGACTTTCTTTAATGGGATTTGTTGATCGTTAGACTACATCTGACTCTTGTAAATGATTGATTACTCAAAATTACCGAATATGTGTTATTTAGGTTGCTTAAGACAAGTAGGTGCAAGTTGAGTGCTTCGCATATATTTGTTTTCACCAAAGGCAGCAAATACTACTGTGATCTTCGAATGCGTATGTTTACAATTCATCTCGAGTAATGACAAAACATTGTAAATCTGTTTCGGGAAATATTTTGACATGCGAATTTATGATGGAAATTCTGTCTTATAGTAGAATACTAGCGATCCGCCCCGGCTTCGCACGGGTCCAATGCTGATACTAAATATAAAATAAATATAATATAGTAGAACATATACGCAAAAAATGTGTTTATTTAGGACATCATTAGAAACGTCTAAAACTATCAGTGTTCCTTTACTACATTATGCATGTATTTTACATATAAACCTTTCTCTGAAATCACTCTATTTAGTGAAGAAAACCGCATCAAAATCTGTTGCGTAGTTTTAAAGATCTAAGCATGACAGACAGTGGAAAGCGACTTTGTTTTATACTATGTAGTGATTTTAATACGTAAGTAATGGGCAGTAATTTAATATTAGCTTTTGCAGTAGTTTATTTCAAAATAGATTTATGAATAACTAGCGACCCGCCCCGGCTTCGCACGGTTGCAAAAACTATCAGTGTTCCTCTACTATATTATGCACTAGCTTCTGCGCGCCACTTCGTCGGCGTGGACTCCGCTCCTATTGGTCTTAGCGTGATGGTACATAGCCTGTAGCCTTCCTTGATAAATGGGCTATCTAACACTGACAGAATTTTTCAAATCGGCCCAGTAGTTCCAGAGATTACCGCGTTCAAACAAACAAACAAACAAACAAACAACCAAACAAACAACCAAACAAACAAACTCTTCAGCTTTATATATTAGTATAGATATAAAACTTCCTATGGAATCACTCTATTTACTAAAGAAAACCGCATCAAAATCCGTTGCGTAGTTTGAAGATCTCAGCATACCTATATAGGGACAGACAGACAGCGGGAAGCGACTTTGTTTTATACTATGTAGTGATTGACGAATTAACCAGAAGGAGTAGGTATGCAACTCTACAAAATAAAATGCGATGTTCAACAGTTTTATTTGTTTTTGGAACGGATTACGGAGGTGTTAAGATAATTTTATAAAGTAGCTTTTTTAATTTATCGATAAAAAAAATCAATAAAAAATGTATACCCGAATAATTATTTTCTTTATACCTCGAATAGAACTTGAAATTAATATTTTATAGTAAGGAACTTCGTTCCTATCTGGTTTCCCACGACACCACACGGTTTTTTTATTTGTTCAAGTTATAAGAGTGTAAATAATGTGCAAAAATTAACAAGAACACGTTAAATCTGTGTCACTCGAGCGAACCGAGAAGCGGTTAGCTAAGACCTCCTAAGGAGCGTTGTCACCAACAGACGACGCTTACACCATAATCTATTTGCGCAACTCGTCCTCACCGCCATGAGCCCTCCACAAAAGAGTGTTTACTTAAAACCCCTTTCACACCTCCATTGTCACTAGACCAGCTAAATGCGACCCCAACTAGAGCACTATACCTCCCCTTATTTATCGGATCTTTAATCGTAAGAAAGAGGAGGTGAAGCTCAAGATAGATTGGCCAGTAAACGCTGAATGGACGCTGAATCGAGTCTGCGGAAAACGTAAGAATTTTAAGCGTTCGAATACGAGCATATTTCTGTGAATGCTTAGTTAAACAATTCTCGTTTCGAGTGTGGGTTGAACTCTGACATGACATAACGTGCGAATTGTTAACTATAACATGGTTTTGCACTATGCCTAGAACTAATGCTTGGTAATTGACATGATTTTCAAATATCGTTGAATTTAAATATAGAACGTGCATTATTAATCAATGGACTTATCCGCAAAATGGTCACTAGAGAATTAGAGCTAACATCGACGGGCTAATTTGTTAGCGGTCGTAGGTTCTACGTCCGGTCATGAAATGCGTTTGTATAAGCTGTACAGATATTTGTTTCAGTCTGGACGTTTGTGTTTGTATATGTATACTAGCTGTGCTCCGCGGTTTCTCTCGCTTTAATCTGACCAAAAGGAATAAAAGAGCTATACAACACAAAAAATATTTTTCAATTCGAACTAGTAGTTCCTGAGACTAGCGCCTTTAAAACAAATAAACAAAGTTTTCAGCTTTATAATATTAGTATAGAATGTGCTTAACAATTTGGTAATTAGTAAACGAATAATAAGTATAGGTACACTTAAATCAAATACGTGTATCAGCATTTTGACGGTCAACCATGCCAACAGGCTTCTTACAAAAGCGTGTTTTCACATTTGATGTTAATCTTGAAGTGTGATTTGATTTCGCTCCCCTTTGATAGCGCTAAGACATTCTGTTAATCTAACTAAATATGTATGTCTCGCATATTTTATGTGATTTTCAAATTTGCATAACTGTTATTATCCTAACTGTGATGGCATGCAGCTTTACACACGCTTTAGGGTAAAGGTGTAAAATAGACTTAATTAAATTATGATAAAATGACATCTGATATCGGAGTACCTACATTCGTTTTTCATTATTAAAAAAATGTCATTTCATGTGTTTGGTATCTTAAAACTTTAGTATCTATGGAATTTGTTTTTATAAACAATATTATGTAATATAGTTATTATATGTACAAACCAGATAGTGAGCTTAGTTGTACTAAGTCTTATGTTACGTTTGTTTGTTTAAATAGGAAGAAAGAATTACTGGTTCGAATTGAAAAATTTTTTTACATGTTTGATAGCCCATTTACCTAAAGCTATAGGGTTTTTCCTTAAAGTAACGTGGGTATATGTTATGTTATAAATTAAAATTGTACATATACCTTGTGAGAATGTAGGTTAAAATAATAATAAGTATATCCAAATAAGTGTTTAATTTCTTTCCGTTTCTTTTCATAAGTTAGGATAGGAATAGGATTATCCTAGGAATCTAGGCGGCGTTAATTGCATTGATTTTAGACTAAAACAGATCTAAATGATTTGAATAAGTGATACATACAATAAGATATTATTTTTGTGTATAAAAAAGTTGAAAATTGATCGCTTGTTTAATCTCGATTAATACGACAACAAAATTGATATTGATGATCTTTTACACTAAATTGTTCGTTTCATTTGTAACAAAAAAATAGGGGAACACGAGGTATGCGATATTGCTTTAAACGCGAACATATTCTCGCTCGAGATCAGCTCACTGAACCAAAGGAAACCGTTGCAATTAGAAAGACATTAGATTCGGTCGAAACGTCCCGATAATTCGTATCCATCCCAACCCTTACCCCTCGCCCCCAAGAATACCTTGTCTTTGAAAATTTATTATTACTGCACAATATTGTATTTGGAGGGTTGGAATCGCATGGTGCATTTGTAGCCAGCTGCTTACAGGGAGACGAATCAGCGGACACGGGGTTTGACCTTATCCCAATGACCTAAAGATCATTTTCAAAATCAGCTCCAGCGGTCCCACAGGCCCATATGGGATGCAACCCTCTACATTAGATTTAGGCAGAAAAAATTACTTAATAGGATGTTTTCTGAATGAGCAACGACAAAATGTACGGGATTTGGATGTATATATTTTTTTTGGACGCGTCTCTTCGAATGCGAGGATTCATCATGGGAATTGGGTGAGAGTTTTACATTAAAATTTTATTAAAGCATCGCCCTTGTCTGCGGTCACATGTGCGGAAAATTTCGTATTATGTATTACATAACTGGCACGTGGCTTATGTTCGTATAATGAGGAGCTGTTATGGTTGAATAGTCTTAATTTCGTCAGCGCTGATGTGGTATGACTATAAAAGGTAGTGATGTCGATATTTGGCAGTGCAAACGGTGCGAATTTTGGTCTGGTATTTTGGACTGGTATCGTCACCACTCCCAGCGAATAAATTACTACCACAATGAGAATCATTGCCATTATCAGCTTAAATAACAATGTTCTGAATATTACAGAACCATATTTAATTCCGTGCAAATTCCGTGTACATCAGATGTATCGGTAAAAGAACCCCGACTATTAACAGGTCATACATATAACCCGTTTCACTCGCACTATCGCGTCGTCTCTTTCGCACGCGAATATCGAAGGGGACGGTGGACAGAAGTAGTATTGGGTTTAACACGAACTAACCCCCGACCCTCGTACAAAAAACCCATACGTGTTTGAAAAGATCACGTAAAGGCGGTGGGAAATACTTGAGAGACTTTCGACGCTTTTAACAGCTGTTGTTCGTTTATGACCAATTTACTTTGAACCGTCGAAAAAGATTGACTGTTTTAATATATTTTCGAGAAACATAACTTTTAGTTTACGGTTAAAGTTCCATTATGGAATCAAATTAGTTATAATATGTCATACCATGTTAATGGATTTGTTTTACCACGTAGAAATTAACGTTAACATAATTTGTTAAGGTAGTATAGTAAAATGCGATGACTTTTTTTTGTCATTTGTGTTCTTATATGACGATCTTTTTTTGGTAATAAATTTCTTGAAATCTGAATTTGAGAAATAAAATCTGAATATTTTTCACATTCAAATCTTTATTTTCCAACTAGCTGTTGACAAATGTTTATAAAGGCTATGTATGTGTATGTGTATGTGTATATGTCATGGTCTGAACTTTTGTGTTGTGGTGTGAGTAATGCCGGACCCCTTAGGAATATCCCCGTAAAACCAAATAATTGTTCTTTACAAAATAGGTATATCAAGTATTTATTTAAGTATAGTGAGATGTCCTAATTATATCATATTATCAAGCAAATACATAAGTTTTTTCCGTCTTATTTTAGTCCATATTAATCTTTAGTTATACAACACGCTTCCAACAAATTAATCTAAAAGTACTCCGTCTAAATCAGTATCTGCAATTAGAATATTTACGTAATGTCATTATAATTTAATCCTTTAAAAGAAAATATCTTTTATCTACACGATATGTATTATTGTTAATCGTTGCAATTCGTAATTACGTATGTAGTAGTTGCTACATATTCTATTAAATAAATAAAAACATTTTTTGTTGGCTTATCAATCTCTTAAGAATTAAATTCAATATAAGTTTAGTCTTGAAAGCCATGTGTATAAAAATACTTTATAATAAACATGAAATAAATATGAAAAAACTTTTTTTCCTATGTGTTTCTGTTGATGATTTCTGATGATTGGTATGCTTCATAAACTTTTTAATAAATATAGCACAAAATTATGCATTCAAAACATTGATTTTCTAAACGATTTCTCTTCGAATTTTATCCACTTTCATGCATTAACTTCGTATTCAGTTCATCGCGTTTGTAAAGAACTCTAAACATAAATTTGGACTAACGTTAGTTGAGTACAGTTTTTACAGGACGCCGTCCAAGTTATAGTGGCGAGGGATGTCCCACGTGTTCGGACCCCACGCGAAGTTCGAATGATTTAGTGTCCTCGGTAGCTTGTCGATAATCTTGTACGACTGCTGGGTCGAGTGAAAAATTAATAAAATATTTTGTATCATTAATCTATACTTACGTAATAGAATTTACTGATGAATACTCCACCTACGTACATTAACATTGTAATAGGGTCATTATAATGAAACAACTTTTTCGGATTTTATCGCGGTTTATTAAGATTTTTAAATGCCCGACGTTTCGGATACTTTACAGCAACCATGGTCACGGGAGGACTGCGTCATCATTCATCATTTCAGCCTATCGCAGTCCACTGCTGGACATAGGCCTCCACAAGTTGGCGGCGTGTCAATGGCGTGAACTCATGTGTTTACCCATAGTCACCACGCTGGGCAAGCGGGTTGGTGACCGCAGGGCTGGCTTTGTCGCACCGAAGACGCTGCTGCCCGTCTTTGGCCTGTGTACTTCAAAGCCAGCAGTTGGATGGATATCCCGCCATCGGTCGGCTTTTTAAGTTCCAAGGTGGTAGTGAAACTATGTTATCCCTTAGTCGCCTCTTACGACACCCACGGGAAGAGAGGGGGAGGCTAAATTCTTTCCGTAGCCACACAGCATGAGGACTGCGTAAACATTAGAAAACCGTAATTGGTTGATGTCTGTACATTATTAATATTTATGATTCAGTCTGTAACATGCCACTGCTGGGGATAGGCTTCTTTCTCCACGTAGTAGTAGAAGCACTGCGGGTTGGCGGATACATTCCCTACTATGAGTAACGATCACTATCAGGTGTTTATGATAACAACCGGGACCGACAGCTTATACTCGTATAATAAATATTTAGGAAGCGCTAATTATAGAGGGCTCTATATAATAAGAGCACTAGAGGTTAAACTAATTATTTTTATAGCTATTTTGTGTCTGTTTGTATGTATCTTCGTCTCATCGTCATTCGAAACTTGTTTCGCGAAATTGGACGTGGTTATCACTTTTCACGTTATGATACCGGTGGCCGATCTTAAAATTTGGTATACCTATGTAGATTTAATATTGATAAACTATAGTTATAAAAATATATTATTTTATGAACTTTTTTGCTGTAAACTGTAGGTAATATATAAAACTAGCTGCTGCCCGCGACGTCGTCTGCGTGCACGCAGAGCGGTGAACGCATGCGTTCACTGCTCGTTCCCCGTAGGTGATAGCGTGATAATATTATGTAGCCTATGTTCTGCTTCTGACCCAACTTCTTAATAATATTCGTGCCAAATTTGAAGTAAATCCATGCAGTACTTTTTGAGTTTATCCCGGACATACATTGACTTTCCTATCATCTATACTAATATAATAAAGCTGAAGAGTTTGTTTGTTTGTTTGAACGCGCTAATCTCAGGATCTACTGGTCCGATTTGAAAAATTCTTTCAGTGTTAGATAGCCCATTTATCGAGGAAGGCTATAGGCTATATATCATCACGCTAAGACCAATAGGAGCGGATTCCACGCCGACGAAGTCGCGCGCAGAAGCTAGTTTTATTATATGTATAGATATATTATGACTCAGAAGAAAAGATATAAGTATACTTAAATATTTCAACGAGTTCAACCAATAAAGATAAAAAGCTAAATAATAACCTCTTGTTACTTAAACAAAAACACAATTTCGTACAAAATATATTCAAGCAAATTTTTCCAGTAATAAAAAAAATTATTTATCATAAAAATTGATAAAAGTCATAAAACGAATTCGGGTCAAATAGCTAAGCGTTGGGATTTAATTATTAAAAGATGTTATCTACGGCGATATAGGGCCATTGAACGTGTAGAAACATGTCAATCCCTACTCGGTTCAACCCAAACACCCTGATCCACGCTTAAACGACTCTCTGTCACACCGTTTATGTTCAATTGTTTGTACGTATGTAAATTCTAAAAGAGACCAATTCGCTACGTTGCAATTTGCAAATATGAAAAAGTTTGTCAGCTCTTAAATTTAAAATTTAAATGGGACCACAGTACACGCACCACTTTCCGATTAAAATTTTATAACCTAAATCTGTCCAACCGGTCAAAAGTTCTGAGGTAACATACATAAAAAAGTGAGCAAAACTTCAGCACAATAGGCCTGCACTGTGTCTTAAATAAACAAAAAGTAACTAGCTATGAGAGAAAGAGAGAAAGAAAATGTGTGCTGCTGCGTTCGCTTCGCCCGATCACACTTTTCGTGACGCTCTCGTCACGGCTTCACCAGCTTTCTCCCCAAGTCAAGCATGTGTAAAGAAGTTTTACTTCAAAAAATACGATATTTTGTTATGATATTAATATACCGTGTAAATGCGTCCCCCGCCTCAAGTGATCGCAGAGGTAAATGCGTTCAAACCCTAGTCTAGACCCGTGTTTGATTGCCTGGCTTTAGCTCAACTCCCGTGTCTCCGATAGATACCAGATTAATTAATTTATCGCGTCTGTTAGTCTGTAGTTAGGTTTGCATTGTCTCATTTAAGTGTTTTAGATAAAATTGGTTGTCTGTAAAGTTGGTTTACGGACGATAGTTTAACGTGACAACGTCATAACAAAACATCTCCTCGGACGTATAGGCCAATCAAGTGGAAGATGCTGCATCTATATATGTTCCATATATTATCACTGAGCGACTACCACTGAGCGTAACGGGACTATGAGCGTAACACTACAATGAGGCATCCTTTTTCGTGCATGCCCCGGCGTTCATCGATTTATTAGGGTGGATTTAGACCAAACGAACAAAGAGCTAGAGCTAGAACAAGAGCATTCTTTCTTGATCATCGAAAACTCGTATTCATATAAATAACAACGAAAGAATGCTCTACGCCTGTTTACACTAAAAGAATTTGATAAGAATTTGATGTGGTGGAGATAGAATGAGCATTCGCTCGTCTGATGTAAATCGATCATTAGACGTTGTCACGTCAAAATTAACATTCCATGTTAAATAAAAGCCTTTGATAAGTACACACTAGGCTTAGGTTCCGCAAGCATTTTATTTTCAAGGTACAACTAATTAAATCTTTCACTGTATGATAATGTTAATCTTGCAGATAAGTTTCTGATAGTAAATCAGCGGGAAATACAAAATAATATGAAATAGACCTTAAGGCACTACCTTTAAGCCTGTTTCATTTCAATGAAGAAACGACTAATTTGCGATTCATAGGTTGCGAATAGAAATGTATGGTAGTTTGATGGTTAGATATTTTTGTTTGATATCTCAGATAATTTTATATGAAAGATAGCGTATACGGCAAATTATTTTTTTATTTAAATAAATAAATATGCTTTATAGTAGGTTGCTGGTTCATACATATTATGTGTAGGTACTTATAAAAATGAATTGTCGATGTCACCCAGGCACCAGAAGCTCTGATCACCTTACTCACCAACAGGAACACAACACTGCTTGAAAACAGTATTATTTAGCTGTGGTCTTCTTTAAGGTCGAGGTACCTACTACCCCTGTCGGGCTGCATATTTTGAGCAGGAAATTTTGTTCTACACTACACCCTACCTCATCTAAAGATAATAATATTTCTTAGTAATTTTTTTTTTTTTTTTACTAAAACACAGCAACAAACTCCACCAGGTATTTTTAAATCAATACTCGTCTGATCCGTAAATCCCTTTCGTCAACTAAGTTCTATGCTATTTAAGGCGCTTTCACACGTAGAGCGTGTAGCGACGTTTTTCTATTGTTTTCATTTTTGTTAAAAATATTTTCTAATAAAATATAACAATACATTTGTATGATATATGTCTGACGGCGCGTTAGCGCAACGGTCACAGCACTGGCTGTTGTGCTGGCGGTCGCGGGTTCGATCCCCGCTCACGACATTTGTATTGGCCATATAGATATTTGTCATTGTTTGGGCGCTTGTACTTGTGTATTGTGCGTGTTTCCGGACCCCCGATACACGAGAAAATCCTACTAAAGGCCGTAGAGTGTGCAGCATTTATTTATTTTATTTATAAATGTGTATTAAGTAATATCTTCTGTAGTAAATATATATTTTTAGTTATGTTTAGTAAACTTTAGTTTCCTTAATTATAGCTGGTTGTAAAATTACGTTCATTGAATGTGTTCTATAAGTGTAAGTGTATGTAATTCTGTAAGTGTAAAAATAATACAAAAGTTGAAGAAAAAGTAAAATTTTATAATAACAGTTGCTCTATGGTAATATAAATAGTCCAATAAATATATTTACAAAGCGGTCGATTTATCACGTTGCCATTAGCAAAAGCAATAAAACTTTTTTTTTCACAACGTTCATAATAATTTACTTCGTTTCGACAGCTTGGTACGCGTTCAAAGATTGCACTATTGTCGTTAAAAATACAACAATGTATTACTTTTTATACATTTATAGATGTAAATAAATCTTATTTCCTTAACTTTGATTTATTTATGTGTTATTCTTAAGAATATACATAACAGTTAATTTACTTTCGCATTAGCATATATACGAAAACACAATACACTATGCTTCTCCTACAGAAGTGTAATAAATAATAATAAATAAATAAATAATAATAAATAAAAATAAATCGACTTCTATGTGTTTAGCTGTTTACAGCACTATTTTATAACAAGAGAAAAATAACAAAAAACGCATTACGTCTGAAATAACCCCAATAAGTGAATTAAGCGCTATGGCAGGGGTACAGTTCAAATAAAGGCGATTCAACCGCCCTCCGCGGCGCCTTTGATTCTCGTCAAAATATAGTAATCAGGGTACGTTCTCACGCAAGCAATCGCGCGGGTATTAAAAGTTTCATCAACTACAGGCCTTAATTCTTTAGGATTAGTTCGTTAATACGTGGCGTGCGAGCATTTTCGTAAATGTTTTATTAATTAAACGTTAAACCGAAATAAAAGTAGATATATTGCGGATTTTTATTACCGGTTTAAAATTTAAGGTTCTATTTATTTTTATATTTCTTTGATAAATGGTGTGTTGATTAATAATTTTGACATATCCTTATAGCTTGTTTTATTATACAAATGCAATAGTAAAATCATTTTTTAGATAACAAAAGAAGATATGAATAATATATTTGTTTTGTTTATTGTAAAATAAGAATAAATAGTTACATTTAACTAACAATTTTCCTCTTACAGTCATAATATATCGGAGTAAAAAGATTTATACATATTTCGTATTAAATTCTCATAAGCGACACTTATTCGTAAATTGTTTGTGATTCATGTACCAATATCCTCACCTCACGTGCCCCTTTACGAATGTTATAAAAACTGGAATAAATTCATGCTATGTATTATAGTTTATAGGTATAGATCCGTTTTATTTAGTAGAGGTGCTTCGTAGCGCACCTTTTATAATATATAAAGATTTTTAAAGTGAGGGTATTTGTGTGTGTTTATGTGTATGCATATGTATTATAAAATCTATCCAACGCTATTATTATTCATCATTTGTTTTATATTTTATATAGATCCGTTTTATTTAGTAGAGGTGCTTCGTAGCGCACCTTTTATAATATATAAAGATTTTTAAAGTGAGGGTATTTGTGTGTGTTTATGTGTATGCATATGTATTATAAAATCTATCCAACGCTATTATTATTCATCATTTGTTTTATATTTTATATAGATTCGTTTTATTTAGTAGGGGTGCTTCGTAGCGCACCTTTTATAATATATAAAGATTTTTAAAGTGAGGGTATTTGTGTGTGTTTATGTGTATGCATATGTATTATAAAATCTATCCAACGCTATTATTATTCATCATTTGTTTTATATTTTATACTAGCCGACCCGTGCCCACTTCGTTGCGCATTAATTTATTTTTAATAATCCCTTCTAACTAAGATATCTCAAAAACTATTCATCTGATTGATATAGTGTAAAGGGCAATTTTAATCTGCATTAAATTCTAAAGCTAACTAACATATTTATTTGGATAAGGATTAATACTGAACTAAAGAAAATAGCTTTGAAAATAACGTAATGTTTTTAATTACAAATTTGAACATAAAAGTGGTTATTGTAAGTCAACCCTAAGAGATAGAGATATGCTATCGCGGACTTTTTTGTAGAATTTTCATAGATTTTGAATTCACTAGTACATTATACAACTATATCTTTGCTAGTTTACGCAGCGTTCGCGTGGAAAGCTCCCTGTTGGCGAGATTTTTTGCGACCTCTTCAACATTTATCACCGTATTTCTGCTAATTTACATTCAAACATAATAAATTATATACCTAAACCTTCCTCAAGAATCACTCTTTCTATTGTTGAAAACCGTATAAAAATCCGTTGCGTAGTTTTCGAGTTTATCGCGTTCAGACAGACAGACAGACAGGAGGACAGAAGGACGCGGCCGGGGGACTTATTTTTATAATAAGTATAGATAGATTCGTTTTATTTAGTAGAGGTGCTTCGTAGCGCACCTTTTATAATATATAAAGATTTTTAAAGTGAGGGTATTTGTGTGTGTTTATGTGTATGCATATGTATTATAAAATCTATCCAACGCTATTATTATTCATCATTTGTTTTATATTTTATATAGATCCGTTTTATTTAGTAGAGGTGCTTCGTAGCGCACCTTTTATAATATATAAAGATTTTTAAAGTGAGGGTATTTGTGTGTGTTTATGTGTATGCATATGTATTATAAAATCTATCCAACGCTATTATTATTCATCATTTGTTTTATATTTTATATAGATTCGTTTTATTTAGTAGAGGTGCTTCGTAGCGCACCTTTTATAATATATAAAGATTTTTAAAGTGAGGGTATTTGTGTGTGTTTATGTGTATGCATATGTATTATAAAATCTATCCAACGCTATTATTATTCATCATTTGTTTTATATTTTATATAGATTCGTTTTATTTAGTAGAGGTGCTTCGTAGCGCACCTTTTATAATATATAAAGATTTTTAAAGTGAGGGTATTTGTGTGTGTTTATGTGTATGCATATGTATTATAAAATCTATCCAACGCTATTATTATTCATCATTTGTTTTATATTTTATATAGATTCGTTTTATTTAGTAGAGGTGCTTCGTAGCGCACCTTTTATAATATATAAAGATTTTTAAAGTGAGGGTATTTGTGTGTGTTTATGTGTATGCATATGTATTATAAAATCTATCCAACGCTATTATTATTCATCATTTGTTTTATATTTTATATAGATCCGTTTTATTTAGTAGAGGTGCTTCGTAGCGCACCTTTTATAATATATAAAGATTTTTAAAGTGAGGGTATTTGTGTGTGTTTATGTGTATGCGTATGTATTATAAAATCTATCCAATGCTATTATTATTCATCATTTGTTATTATCTTCATATTGTACACTTCCTATCCGTCGCTACTATATCGTGTCCTGTGCCCAAAGGTTATCTGGAAGAAATCGCTATATACATACACTTATAGTTTATATAGAGAAGGAGTACAGAATACTAGATTTTTTTTAAATTATTATTTATAAAAATATGTTAAATCAATAAAAAAAAACATTACACACACTACCACGTATGACACACACGCGCATATCTTTTGTTGATTGTCAAATTGAAAAATTTAAAAAAGGTTCTTGATTTTCATATTTTTTTTTTGTTTTCTATAATTAAAATTTTTAATTATGATCGAATTTCGACCTCTGGGCGACCACTAGTATATAGGTATAAACTCACAAGCATTTAGCTACAGCGAACGATGCTGTAGTTAACATCTATTATAAACTCAAACACATCTTCTGCATGAAAGCCTACTAAACCCATATGTTAACTGGCGATACACACAAAGCAATCTAGGTAAAAAGAGCTTTGTAAAAAATGTCTTAATCCCATTTCATTGATCTTCAAGACGTTCTTGTTAATACATCTTTTACCCTTTCCCCCTTGTGCCATTGTATATCGGCGATTAATCTTCGAAACTTAAGGCTTTCGATGGTTGCTTATCTGTAACGGTAAATGTGCGAGTGAGATAGATGATATTGCTATATCGTTCGCGGCTGTATGCGTATGCGTCATACATACTGGAGCTAAGTTATAAGGCCTGTTTTACATGTTCTAGATAAATTTTATTCTGTAGATAAGTTACGAATAGACTTTAACAGTGAGAGATATAATTGTGTTTGTTTGCAAACGAAAAACCAACTTCAATCACATTGACAAGTAGTAGGTACCTACAACGTTGGTCGTTGAAAAAATAGTCAAGTAAATACGCATTATTTATATATGTACTTATAACTCGAAAAGTACTTGTCAGATCTTGATTAAATTTAAATAGGAACACATACATAAAAAAATACAGTGGAATTATCGAGTCAACCTCCTCCTTTTTTGAAGTCGGTTAAAAATTGTCAACTGGTCTGTTTATGTTATGATAAAAATGTAACAGGTCAAAGTCTATCTGTACCTACATCGAAGAATTTTTTTTTGCAAGATATTATGTTATGGATATTATACTTATGTTAGAATTTTTTAAAAATAAGTACCAAATGAATATAAATTAAATTTGACGTCAAGGTTAGGGTTAAGATTACAATAATTAATAGAGAGGTAACTTAAGAATTTTATTTTATTTTTCAATTTATTTAATTTCACAATAAAACACACAGAAAATACATTATATTTCGTAATGAATAATTAATAACATTATAATTAACGATATAAAGTAACGCTACGAATAAATATTTACAAAACATTAACATAAATTTAGTTAATAATATTTTAAAAGGTAATTAATATTAAACACGATGCAATTGTATTTATTATTTTAATATGTAACAGTCATTTCTTGATGCTCTTATGCCCATAAGCATATTTAGCTGGTAGAGCATAGCAGGAACAATCCTGTTCAAAGGAGTAGCATCCTGGGGAAGTGCCTCAAGTGGTATAGTACCTAGTGTTCCTGTGATGTAAGGTAGTCTTTATGATTAGTAAGGTAGCCAGAGTTCCTAGGGAGGGATGGGGGTAGGTTCGGCAACGCGCTTGCGATGCTTCTGTTGTTACAGGCTTTATAGTAGGCTACGGTATTTGCTTTCTATCAGGTTAGCTACTAGCGTACGCTAGTTTTTAACCGACTTCAAAAAAAGAGGAGGTTCCTCAATTCGACCGTATATATATTTTTATGTGTTCGCGGATAACTTCGTTGTAGAGATTGCAACCCGGTATGTTTTTCAACGCGGCCGGGCCCGCCGGGCCCGGCCGGGTTATGTGTTAGTGATGAAACCTAAGTATTTTATGAAAATTTTCTCTATATGAATGAAAAAGCACAACGATTCAAGGTTAATATTGATTTCAAACTGGCGTATGAACAATTATCACAATAATCAGCCACACTCAAGTCTCAAAATCGCACTTAATACAGAATTTATTACTTTTACTTATGGACGGCAAAGTAACATTAGTATTAGTAATTATTCATTTTAATAAGTTTAAATAAGCAGGTTTTTCTCTTTACTCCTTATAGTGTCTATTTGAAAACACAGTATTTAAATAATTGTGTGTGCTCGCAAACAATAAAAAACCGACTTCAATTACATCGACAAGTAATACAACGTAATAAGACGAAAAAATAGTCAAATAAATACGCGCTAACAAAGATTACTAAAAAAGTAGTAATCAGATCTCGATCAAATTTAAACAAGGCTACATGACGAGTATTGGCCTTCGATTAAAGTAAGAATCATGAAAATAGATATACCCAGTGAAAAGTTATGCGGTTTAATACGAGATATAACGATACGATATACGGTCGACGAAAAAGTAGTCAAGTACCTAAATACGCATTATTAGATAACTCTAAGTACTTGGCAGATTTTAATTAAATTTAAATGGGACCACATGACACGCAACATCTTTCAGTTAAAATAAAGTTCATCGAAATCGGTCCACCAAGTCAAAAGTTCTGATCTAACATACATTTAAAAAAATTCAATCAAATTGAGAACCACCTCCTTTTTGGACGTCGGTTAGTAATAAACTAATAACGCAGCTTAAGGTACTAAACGTGTCATAAAGACTTAGATTAGATAGATAGATAAACTTTGGTAGCTTTGTTAATTGTTATAAACAAAACAAATTCTTGTTTGCTAAAAGTAAAGTATGTTTTTTTTTAAACTTTGGCTATTAAGAGTTTAGACTAGTGAGTGTTACTATTACTAATTGATTAAATAGCGAAATCTTATATGATAGGTGTACTGTAACTGTAAACAACCAAACTTGTATAGTCGCGGTTTATGTACCGGGTCCGGTGACCGGGCTCGGTAAGAATGGCCGGGCCCGGTGGGTGTCTAAAAGGGCACCGGGCTCGGGCGGGCCCGGTCGGGCCGGGCCCGGTTTGCAATCTCTACTTCGTTGCTTATGAACTGATTTTGCTGATTCTTTTTTTTTAGAAAGGGGTGGTATCAAGGAAACCAAGATCTAATGATTAGATCAGAGAGAAATCGAGGGGAATCTTTGAAAATCGTATTGGCAACTTTGATTCTCGACAAAATATATAAATATATGTGCGTTTGTCAATTTTGTTCGTCTAGTTACCTACGTTGTATTACCTGTAGATGTAATTGAAGTCGGTTTTTTTCGTTTGCTAGCAAATACAATTATCCATACTGTTATATTCTATACAAATATCTGTTGTGGTTGTGGATCACAATTCACAACAATTCACAATTCAGCCTGTGATATCCCACTGTTGGGCATAGGCCTCTTCCCCATGTAGGGCAAGGATAGATATAGAGTTGTGGTTGTGGATCAACTGCTAGTGAATTACTCAGTTGTTGTGACTATTGCGCTAACGCGTCGTTAATTGTACATCAATATAAATATAAGTACCGATTAAGATAACTGAAGATTAAAATAACGCGTAATTACGCTGATAGAATCGAGTATTCGGATAAAACCACAGTAAAAACTAGTACAATCTTAAATCAACTCATTAATTTCATTACAAAAGTAATTACGGTACCTTACAAATAACATAATGTTCCCGATTAACGATCCGAAAATATTTTTGAAAATCACAAAGCGATCCGATGTAGGAACTCCATCTCTTTCACTTGTAACGGAATCTCTCTTCTTCTCTCTTTTACTCTTTTCGTAGGCGATTGTAATTTATACTTATGCGCATATTACGTTTAATGAAAAATTACTATTTTATTCCGTTTTAGTAAGTATTAAAGTCTCATTTCAAATGAATTAGATTATAGTTTTAAGATTTAGTATTATTTATGTCGTTCGTGACTACGTACTCGGTATAGTTCGGTGTTGAAAGGAGATAGGCGATAGGGAATTGGTGTCTAATATTATAATTTTAAGTTCTATTCGTTTGAAATTAAAGCAGGTTTTCGTTTGTTAGTTTAGTGGGCAGAGCCTCAGGCTGATGCCATTGCAATGGATGTATTGTGTAAGCCCATAGATACATTGTTCCATTATCTACTTATATCTATAACGATATTAATAAATTATACATTTCATTTATGTAGGTAATTTTAAGCAACGTTGTGTGTTGAGGTTAAATTGACTATTATTGCCTGATATTATCTGATTTAATGTTAATAGCTATTATAGGTTATTACGAGTTTTGAACTATCAATTTGTTATGTAGCCCTTAAATGCTCTTTTTTTGTTTGTATATACTTCCCACGGTGTGTGGTTTGAGGATACGTAATAACGTACGAAAATACTCTGATACTGTTCTGTGTATTGTCTTTTCGTTCGCAGTTTTAATTTATACTGAGTGTAAATGTTTAGGATTTATGCAAATGTTTGGTCATGGTGTTTGTCATTGTGGGTCTATGTTTCGTACACGTTAAGCCCTCGGTCCCGGTTATTGTTATAAACATCCGATGACCACCCTTACTCTTGGTAGGGAAATTATTCGCAAGTTCGCGGTTTATTCTTTCCGTGTCCGAGCTTAGGTATATCTTTCTTCGATTGTGTTTGCTCATAAACGAAAAAAAAACGACTTAAATTACATCGACAAGTAATACAACATAGGTATATGAAAAAATAGTCAAGTAGAAGTAATAAACGTAGGTACCTACACGAAAAAATAGTCATGTAAATACGCGTTATCAAAGATTACTCAAAAAGTATTGATAAGATCTCGATCTAAATGTCATCATAATTGGTGCCCCAGTGAAGTTCTAAGGTAGCACACATAAAAAGGACAATTGAATTGATGACCTCCTCCTTTTTTGGAAGTCGGTTAAAAAGAGGAGCCAAGTGTTTACAGTACTATCCATTTAAAAAAAATGTCTCATCTTTGAAATTGTTGAGTTTTGGGTTGTAATGTGGATGTATCTACGTTATATTATATCAATTAATTTTATACAGTAATTAATAGGATACATATATAATAATGTAAAAATAAAACTAGAAATAGTGCTCTAGCGTTAAAATCTTATAATTGAATTTCTTTTTAAAAATCATTTTTGCATTATCGAACCTGCTCATTGTGGAAGGCTTCAAGCTGTATTACATTATGTTGTGGCTTACGCGAGAACAGTAAAAATAAATGTAAATTTTAATAAAAATGAATGCAGGTAGAAATTTCTTAATCGTATTTTCGGTAAATATTAAAAATTACTTAAATTCAAATGTACAATAGGTATAAACTTTTTTTTCGATTTCTTTTCGAAATAAACATTTTAAGGACAGAAAGAAAAGCATCTGGAAATTGTGATCATTTGTAACGAAGTTTCCCATTACGCTGCTATCGAAGCTGCACCTAAAGCGAACTTCAGACTGTTGACCTTTGCACTGGAAAGGTCGATAGCTAGCCTCTTGCATTCCGGTCGATCTAGGTCATTCGCATCCGATGCCTGGATCTAGAACCCTTATACTGGAATACTTTTAGACGCTGATGTTAGTTTACTTTAGAAAGTTCATTCTTTAGGACAATTCATTATGTGTGTTGTATCTTCAGGACCGTCCTTGGGTCTTATATATGTTATTAATTATTATTATGTATTAACAAAAAATTAGGAAAAGTAGTGCTAATGATACCGTACATTAGCACTAATCTTCCAAATGTCTACCAGAGTAATTATATTTTCTAGGAGCCTTCAATAGGTTGTATTTATGTGTTCAATACCAAGATAAAAATATCTGTTTGTCTTATAAAAACGTTTATCATGACCGAGAATCGAAACCGTGACCGCCGGGCTACAGCTAGTGCTATGGCTGTTATGTCAACCTGTCTCAAACCTGCTGGTTGTGGTTTGCATAATATACTTTCTTAGAAGGTGTGATGAATTTCTTTAAAGCATAATTTTTATTTAGCTACTCTTACTTTATGTTTATATCGTATTTGAGACTTTTAGTATGCACTAAATAATGTCCTATCCTACTTCAGTAGGGACCAAACAATAAAAACAATTTTCAAATGTCATCTAAAATAAATATCTAGCTATATTTAGTATAAAATGGTTTGTTTTTATTTCGTAGGATTATATAACAAATTCGATCCACGTGTTCTGCCCAACGTAACATATCAGCTCACCATAATTTACCATAATTGGACCAAATACTCAACATTATTAATATAATACGACAGGCGAGTCGAAAGCTCCGTTATTATTTTCTCGCATAATCGAAACCGGTCCAAGTTTTAATAAGATATTAAAGGTAAGTTACCGGTTCGTTTACGTCATGCCGGCCCGTGACCGCGGGAACGTCATAAGTTTATGTCACGAATAAGGTCTGTCAACCCTCCTCTGCGGGTAAATGTCTTTCGACACTTGTAATGGGACACTGTGACGCTTCGGATAGTGTGACCGTACTTTTGCAATTTAGGAGACTTTCATCACTAATAAATAGTGATTAGAGGCGCAACTATGTTGTTGCTATTGTTTCCTGTGTTTTCGGGTAATTCTATATCTATCCCTATACTATTATACGAGTATATGTACTATCTATGTACAATTGTAACTACTGTTGGGTAGTCAGCCATATTGAATTTATTATGACGTCATTTAGCTAACAGAAAGTTCAAAGTTATAATTTGTTGAGTCTGCTTTAGATAGCAAGTGTGTAGCTTGCGATTTAGCTATACTCGAGTTATTTAAGTATTTATTCCTTACGTATTAAGTAAACAAATCTTTTTTTATTAAAAAAAAGATATGTTTAGTTTGTGTCTATATAATTTAATGGTCGCTATGTCACCCGAGCGACGTCGGGCAGATGGCGCCGGATGCGAGTGGTGTGGCAAATTAGAATATGCCCCTAAATGACTATTTTTTTCTGTATTTTTTATGTTGTATGTAGATTAAATGTTTATATTAATAGTTAAATGGATTTATTTATTTATTAGGAAGCCAACGTAATACATATACAATACAAAGTAGAATTTTCTTGTACACCCAAAAAGACATTTTACTTATGAAAAAAAATTAAAAGATAAACAAAAGTAAGTGTATAAAGTGGTCTTAACGTTAAAAGAACAATGTCTTTCACGCAATCCCTGACAAAAAATATGAAAAGGAATAAAAATACATGATGGGAGTTATGATATGGCGACCGATGGAAGTCTTTTTAAAAACAATTTTATTTAACTTTAAAATTTTTATTTATTCAAAATATAAAATGAAATTACAATATTTAAATAATAAAACTGTCCAACGAGATGGTTGATGTATCAACCAGTCTAGTCTAGTAGACTAGTCTTGTAAGAGTGAATTAAACTAATATAATAATAATTTCATGGAAAAACAATTAAATTGATGAGTCGATGATTCCGTTGTTCCCGCATTCCATGCATTCTTCCTTCGTAAGCTGAACTTTTGCGTTACGGCATGGTAACTTATTAGTTACTCGAGTGTAAATAAAAAATTTATAAGTATTTACAGTTTACAATTGAAAGGAATTGATATATGTAATTAGTTTTAGACTATTCTTCTTCTGCGATTTTGACCGTGTATAATTACAGTATATCTTAGTGATTACAGCAAATGGTCGTAATGCTGGGTAAGGTTGTTTTGGTCTCTCACCCTATAGGGCAGTTTTTGTCGTTTTATCATTAAAATACTTTTATAAAGGAAATTACTACAAAGATATGATCTAAAATGATTTATGTTAGGGAAATCATTTTCTTAAATTTAAGTTTTTTGTATATTGTCTGAAATGATTATGAAGCTGAACGAAACATGTTCTAAGTTGTCTTTAAATGTAAAATATACACAAAACGTCTAAGAAATCGTATCAAATAACGAAATATATCTACGTATAAAATTTACGATGGGAATTTCCTAGCTATTATTAAGATAATGTTCCTAGGAGAATGGGTACATCCCTATTCAAGGGCACAATCTATTCCTGTTATATTCTAGAAATATTCCGGTAATGTATCAGGATGAAATAGGGCTGACAGGCGCGAGTTATTGCAGGCTCCCGTTACAGATGGCCGACGTGAATAATAATGTGTGTATTACTGCCGGCCGAATTTAAAATTATTAAGTGTGATATTTTGATTTTGGTTTTTCGATAGAGTTGGTGAAAGTGTTCATTTTATTCTAATATTATTTTTGGTAGTTGTGTACAGTTGATGACGTGAATACGAGACGTGCTCGTATGACGATCGGTAAATAATAAATACATTATACCATAATTACATATTTTTCAATTATTATTTTTTTGCAAAGATGTGGTTAACAACGTGATCATTTGTGAATATTAAAATATTAAACTTTGTTTTATATTCATCTAAAAAAATAATTATTATTTCATCTCGAATTCGACATAGGTACATATATTTTCTTGTAGTATATTATCGCTTTTTTAGCGTTATGTATGTATATGAAAAGTCCATCCAATATATTTTATATGATTTCTTAAAAAAAGTAATAATCACTTCGTTATATCAAACACAACTGTATATAAAAAAATTCAATCACAAGATATCTTATTCAATAAAAGTAACAATCAGCGATAAATCGATATAAAATTATTATTATATCAGGTATATTATAATAAAACTGTGAATCTATAAAATGCACACAATAGAAAAATTTGATTTGCCACTGAGCGGAATAATTGGTAGTGGCTAAAGTAGGAAAATATTTGTTGTCAAGTCAAGAATAAGGAATATCCTTATGAATATTTTTGTGATTTTATTATGAAAATTATTGAATTGGAACATAACACAATGCCATTGTTCTATATAATATATTTATTGCGGTTTTCCTCATCCCGTTTGACATATCAGGTCATTCGCCTCGACTGAGATTTGCATACTTAACCCTCAGGTCGTCGTGTACTGCTTTAAATTCAAAAACTTCGTAGGTGGGTAGCATTCATTATATACTTTTGGCGTAACCTTTATACATAACTTATATACATGAGGATTTATTTATATATAAGGGAGAAGTTTGTACGCGGGGTATAAGTTACGTAAATTGAGAAAGAGGCTGCGAATTGGAGGTATACCTATTGAATATCAAAAGTGAATTTTTTTTTGGGTTTTAAATATTCCTATTTGTATTTGAGAATTGGAAACCGTATGTTTTTCTCGGCTATTATTTTTTATGTTTTAATGTGGTTATTAAATAACCAATTTCATTAGACTTTTTTATTATTAAAATGTATTAATAATTATAATAAATCCTACTAATAAATGATATTTTTTATTTTACCTGCACGACTGTGTATAAACAAATAAGTAAATGTAACAATTTTGTTTTTACTTTCTGTAGTGGTTTTATTTCATCAATAATAATTAGTGGAAATATAACCGCAGAAGTCAGAGAAAGATACATTAGTGATTTTCTCGAATTTGTTGTTTCGTCAGATTCAACCACGAATATTTATAATTTGAGAAATAAGTCGTTACTAACACATTAACACTGCACTTGTCATTAAGTAAACATCCTGCAGAAGTGGCATAAACATGTTCAGCATGATGTCACATTTACAGTCAAACTTTTCTTATTAAAATTTTCTCTACCTTGTCTTATGTAGTTAAAAGTAATTTATTAAATTGCTAGAGCATATTATTCGGTTCGAGATTGTGTTAATGATGAAGATGTGTGGGTTTAGAGGCGCTGTATTTCATGCAAGATATGACTAAATTTATAGTGTAGGACAGTTTTTTAAAAGAGTAATTACCGAGATTTGTTTTTTTTTTGAAGAGTATGTAGTTACTTTATTGCCTATTCTTCTTTGCAGAATCTATATTCTGATTCAGTGTTATCTTCACTTTAAACGATTTATATGCTATATGGTTACGCCTGTAAAGAATGTAGCCACGCCCTCTCTTCCCGTGGGTGTCGTAAGAGTCGACTAAGGGATAACACAGTTCCACTACCACCTTGGAACTTAAAAAGCCGACCGATGGCGGGTTAACTGACAGACTGCTGGCTTTCAAATACACAAGCTGAAGATGGGCAGCAGCGTCTTCGGTGCGACGGAGCCGGCCCTGCGGTCACCAACCTGCCTGCCCAGCGTGGTGACTATGGGCAAAACACATGAGTTCACGCCATTTTTGGCGCGAACTTGTGGAGGCCTATGTCCAGCAGTAGACTGTGATAGGCTGAAGTGAAACGATTTATATTTGTAAAATGGGGATTCAAAAGGCTACTTAAATAAAGTTATTTTTGATTTCGTTTTTGTTCTTTGACTACTTCTATGTTGCTTAGTGTATGTGTCGCAAAGTCTACACAGCTTTGTATCGTAAGTCTTTCTAGCCATGTGCTGTACCGTGCTTAGTCTGCGGACTACCTAAAGATCCAATGGCAAACAGTTGGTATTACAGAGATGGATCGTAGCGATGCTGCTGCGTCCGCAACTCGTGACAAATCACGTCGACTCCAATACACTGCGGCGGCTGGAGGCAAATGGCCGTGTCAGAAATATTGCTTGCGTTTTGATTTAGTTGCCACGTTCACACAGAACTACTTGGACTTCATAAATATAGAATGCCATAAATGCAGGGACTGATAAGTTATTCAGATCTTTGAAATTTTTTAGTCTAGACTAAAATTAAACGAAGAAATTTTACAAGATTGTGTCGAAATTGAAAGAAAATTTTATATTACCGAGAACTTGTTTATTATTTATGTTTATAGTGGGTTCTTTAACATCATATACAAAGGAAAATGGTTTTGTTGTTCACTACAATAGATTGCTTAGTAATATGATTGGAAGACACGTCATATCCAATCCACTTTACACTTATCGGACACAGTAAAAAATAGAGAAATACGGTTAGTGTTGTATTTTAATGAATTACTTTAACGAAGAAAAACGTTTTATATACACTTCAAATGAATTAAAAAATAATTGTCATTTACAAGAACATAAATGCGTTAAAGTAACAAGTCTTGGAACAATACACACTTATCATTTTGTAATTGCACTAAATTTTAACCACAAATCTGTTGGCTCCAAGTTATTGTTAACAAAGAGTAATAAGATCAACATAAAATTAATGTCTGGGTATTACAGAGTATTGAATTTTAATCGTTTATACCTAACATGATCCTCGAAGCCATATTCGTATCTATTGATGAAGATTTGTTTTCTACCAGCTCAAATATTTATATGTGTATTATTATTTATATTACATATATATTGTGTCGGTTGATTGCTACCTAATAAAGGAGGAATGCTTACCTTAAAATTAGATGACCTTATTTTTTTATTTTTTCAATTTATTGGCCAATACTTAACAAATATATTATAACCTCGTGGGTTTATCTGGGTACAGAGAGTCATTCAGTTAATTCAGTTTTTTTTAAATATATTTTAAAATGTGATTTAATTTTCGTAGTACTTTTATACATTTATTGCAGTTGACATAATATGTAAAGAAATACAAGACCATTTTTAAATATTTTAATTTGCTCAAGAAATCCTCATTTCTGGTACAGACTTATAATTATACCCCGTCCGGCGACTAATGATCCTTTTGACAGCCCACGCCTATAAATTACAGTTGTTTTTTTTTTTCGGAATATCGTACTAAAATTTTACTGTAATGTCATACTTTATTGACGATTTGATTCATTGAGTGAAGTACCCTGTGCATAACAAACAACCACAGACTATGAAACAGTTCTTGAAAGAATAAATCGATAATAAATCGATCATATGATAAAAATAATTTTACGTCATGTGATTATTGTTTCTATAAATTTAATACAAAAAAAGGAAATAAAAATAGTATCTATGACCCCAAGATTGATTACTTGCAAGGAATTAAGTCGAAATCTTGAAATTTAATTGCAAACCAAGAATAAAGAGCAATAGCTCTGTTAATTAATTTATTTATTATTTATATATTTCATTTATAATTAAAAAAACTAATAAACGCATAAATAAATAATATTTTTAAACTAAATGTATTTAATTAAATCGATTGAAAGTTCTTCTTAAATAAAATCGATTATTATTTCGAATCGAATAAATAACGTGTGAGGCAGTCACTAATGTCAAAATTTCTTGAAGTGTCAAAAAGATCATTAGTCGCCGGACGGGGTATAAAAGCAATAAAAATACGAAACTATTAAGAAACAACTATAGTTAGGTGTGCTCTATACATAACAATTTTACTCCGAGAATCGGAATATTCCTCTAGCACGTAAAGATTCGGAGCATAACTTCGAGCATTACCAGATATACATCACGGACTTCACGGACAACATGGCCGTGTCCCGGGACAAGTGACAAATCGACTCGACTCCGCGCAGCTCGACTGCCCGCGAGTAAATGGTCCATACGTCAGAATAAAGCCTGTGCTCTGATTTAGGTACCTTATTGGCGTCTTGGAATTCGGTTTATTGTTGATGTTTTTTTCAATGATGGTTCAATTTAACTGCGAATGTGACTTTATTTTGTTTGATAAAGGTTCTTGAGAAATTAGTCTATTATTGAAGTGAAACTTCTTTAGGCGCATGAAGAGTAAAATTTAAGCGACCGCTAACGCAACTGCGTCAGGGACGGTCAGTACTTGGATGGGTGACCGCCTGATAACACCGCGTGACGTTGGCTTTTTTTTCAATTAGTTTAATTAATTAGTGCCAAAGATGTTTCACTTCTGACATGTGTACTTTGTACGCACGCAATTTTTTTTTGTGTCAAAATAATCTATCATAATTAAGTTGTGTCACCAATGTTGTTGAGTTTTTTTTTTTGTATGTATGTTAGCTCAGAACTTTTGACTGGGTGGACCGATTTCGATTTTCGATCAATTTTGTTTTAATTGAAAAGTTTTGCGTGTCATGTGGTCCCATTTTAATTTAATTGAGATCTGACAAGTACTTTAGAGTTATATCTAATAATGCGTATTTACGTGACTACTTTTTCGTCGACCTACGTTATATTATACCGCATAACTTTTTACTCGGTGTACCGATTTCGATGATTCTTACTTTAATCGAAAGCTAATACTTGTCTTGTAGTCTTGTTTAAATTAGATCGAAAACTGATTACAACTTTTTGAGTAATCTTTAATAGCGCGTATTTACTTGACTATTTTTTTGTCTTATTACGTTGTATTACTTGTCGATGTAATTGAAGTCGTTTTTTTTTTTCGTTTGCGAGCAAACACAATTATAATAATTCAACGTTCAACAAATGTGACTCAATTTTTATTTGATAAGCTTCTCAGTAAATGACTGCGTTGATGTTTTGTGCTACAAATTGCAAATCAAGCGTCTAGTACTCAAGATTTTCAAAAAGATTTATTTAGATTTAGTTGTGGCCTCAATATTTTTTTCGTATTTTTGTCTTATTATTATGACTATTTCGTTTCTCAATCCTTGGACTATGCAATTGGGTAATTATTAAGGAATCTATACCAACATTATAAAGCCGAACATTTTGTTTGTTTGAACGCGGTAATCTCAGGAACAACTGGTTCGAAATTAAAAATTATTTCTGTGTTGGATCCATTTATCGAGAAATAATATAGGCTACATAATATTTTAGTGTTGTATGTTTATCTTTAAATTAACGCGGGCGAAACTGCGGGATATAGCTAGTGAATTGTAATTGTTTTCTGTCGATTAAAATTTAAAGTCAAATTATTTCCAACCGGACGGAGCCGATGTTTTACATTTAATTGTGCGGTTTTGATTTCTGGAAATTAATTTCAATACGTTTGCACGGTTTGTCATATATTTTTCATTCATTATTGTTTCGTTCGTAGAATTCTAATTGAAGTCGTCTGAAAGTTATATTATTCATGTTAATTAATGGAAATACATGGAGTGAATGCAAATGACAATCATTATTGGATGGTCATTATACCTGGTTAGATTGATGAGGGCAAAGGGTTGATCCACACTGCGACGTTGGTGAAAGTTCTTTTTCAGAGTATTGTTAATTAAGAAATTATCTCTTCTCTATATATATAAAAATGAATCGCTGATTGTGTTGCTAAGCGCAAATCTCGAGAGCAGCTGAACCGATTTCGCTTATTCTTTTTTTTATAATATTCCTTGAAGTACGAGGATGGTTGTTACGGAAAGAAAAATTTAAAAAATTCCCTGAAAAAGTCTAAAAACAACACTTTTCTATATTCCCATACAAAAGATTCGTAATAATACCTAAATCAATTTGAACTTTAATACCATACCATAAAGTTTAAGTGTTAGAGGAGGGGTTCCGGGAAGGATAAGTATTAAAAAAATTTGAATCAACTGTTAGGCGGTACGAAGTTCGCCGGGTCAGCTAGTTAGAATATAAAAACGTTTACAATCAAGTATCGAACCAATCCCATTTTACTCAAATATGATAAAACCAAGATCGGACCAAGAAAGAAATGGGATCTTTGTCGAAAACATTTTTTTCCCAGCAAAACGGAACTAAGTTTAGAAATCATTAGCTGTTTCAGATTTTATTTTAAAAGATTTCGAACTGCAAGTGTGGTTACACCTTTAACCAGACCGGATGAGAGACCAGACCGAGACCGGCTTTTTAATGTGTATTAGTCCTTAGGATTCCGTCGTTCTTCTCGCGTGATCGTTGTGACCTATTAGATACTATTCGAATCGTTAAATGTCTACTCACTTAAACGTTTACAATGTCGCACGCAATAGACAGGGTATTGTAAAGTCATAAATTTAAAGTTTTGACGTTGTCATATTCTGATATCAAATTGGACATGATTTTTAAAGTTCAAAGCGGTCTTATTTCTTTGACAAGAATGTCGATGTTCCAGACCAGTTACTGTCGAAGCTTAAAAATGTAGATCAATCAGATCAAATTAGGATGAATACTTTACTGTAAGTACATATTATGAATCTATAACAACAGTTTAAAAATTTGGTCCAAATATACTAGTCACTAGACTGTCACTAGTTTAACTAATAATGGTTAAAGTAATGAGTTAACATAATTACGCTTTGTTTCTGTAAAAGACATGTTTAAATATTTTGTAATATAAATTATTTTTTAATTTAAAACATTCAAGTGACCTTTTATATCGGAGTCGGTTTTATCTTAATTACGTAAAGGTCTTAGAAATCTGACGCGAGTTCACGTGTCAAGGTTCGCTTCAGCGCGATGGTGACAAGTTCAATGTCTTTACTGGATTCCATTTTAGAGTGCTTTTTGGAGTTTACTCCTTAAGAATCGATTTTCATATAAGGCCCCCGGTATAAAAAAAATATGAGGAGTAAAATCTACTGAACGAATGACCTCGTTACGTTTTTGTGCGCCATCTATCTGCTACGACGTTTACGACGATACCGACTAAGATGGTTACGACGATACCGGCTACGACGGTTACGACGGTATCAGTTACGACGTTTTCTAATAATGCCATCGATAGATGGCGTTATTTTGATTCATTTATTTACCATTTGATATGGTATTAATCTTTTTCTTAAGCTATAAAGTATTTTTTTTGAACATATGTATTTAGAAAGTCGATCTGAAGGAGTAAACTCCAGTCGTGCGTCGGAGCTGACACACATACTTTTTTTTAAATACGTTTACAAACTATCTGATGTGTAATGGTATCTAACAGATACAAGCTTCTGATATTTTTTTCTTAAAAATTATTATTAGTCTGATTTCAATATATACACTATTTCTAAGATTTTTCTAAAACAGCTTCAAACTAGATTAAACCGGATTCAATCAGATTATGTCCTTTTCCATAATACACGAATTAAGTGTTTCATTCGCGATATTTATTGTAATTGAAAGATAATAACAGAGTATACCTATCTGTAATAGTTTTACAAAACATTTGTACTGTAGGCATTCTGTATTGTATTCTTCGACATTTTATAATTCTTTTATATGAAAACAATGACAGTATTATTTGCGGAAACAATACGTGATTCGAGAATAATCATTTATTACAGAAACTCGTATACAAGTATTAATATAATAAAAATCGGCCAAGTGCGAGTCGGACTCGCGCACGAAGGGTTCCGTACCATTGACTAGGTACATTGATTGTAATAACGGGAAAAAAGCGGCTAAAAATCACTTTTATTGTATGAGTGCAAAAATAGGCAAAAATGACGTTTTTTTGTATGGGAGCCCCCCTTAAATATTAATTTTATTTTAATTTTATTATTTATTATTAAAGTAAAAATACAACTGAGTATTTTGTGAATATTTCAAGTGCCTACCTGTTGCCATCATTAATATCGAGCAAAAAAGGGCAAGAAAATCGCGTTTATTGTATGGGAGCCCCCCTTAAATATTTATTTTATTTTGTTTTTAGTATTTGTTGTTATAGCGGCAACAGAAATACATAATTTGTGAAAATTTCAACTCTCTAGCTATAGCCGTTCTTGAGATACAGCTTGGTGACAGACGGGCGGACGGACGGACGGACGGATGGACAGCAAAGTCTTAGTAATAGGGTCCCGTTTTTACCCTTTGGGTACGGAACCCTAATGATAAAATTGAATATGTTTGCTTTAATATTTCTCTGAAGTTTACATTTGACTATTGTCATTGTATGTTGATTAAAGCAACTCCGTTATGTGTGCTAATATTTTACTAAAGTCTATAATTTTGAAGTAGTATCTACTCGTAATACAATAGTGCACCAATAAGTAGGTATCGTAACAAATACAAAATGTAAAAGTACTAGGAAATTATGAAACATGTGAAGTGTCCCAATCTATTAGAAATTAACTAAACTAGAATTCCCAAATATATTTATATTTTCCCAGAAATTTTAATCATTTCTTTTGTTATTGATTTTGATTATATAGTAATTTTATGGAGGTCCAGGAAGCTGACACTAAGAGTGAACACACCCTCCGAAGGGATCCCTCTCACATGCCTTAGAGTGGACTCCTCAAGGGAAAAGGAAACGTGGCCGCCCCAAGCAAACGTGGCGTCACTCCGTCACCGCGGAGATGAAGACTGTCGGGCTTTCCTGGCCCGGGATTAAGTTGATAGCCCAGGAACAAGCGAGATGGCAGCGCACTGTTGACGCCCTCTGCCCCATCCAGGGGACACAGGACTTAAAGAAGAAAGAAGAATTTTATTTCAATATAATTAGAAGCTTCAATTTTTTTCTGTTAAATTTAGGGTACTTTTTCGTTAGTACCTAACAATTTATAAGTACAGCAACGCCATCTATTATTATAATGTGGCAGCTTCATTTGTGATTGAATAGTTCGTTATCACATCCTGCATGTCCCGACCTCGACAGATAGCGGGTAGGTTATCTCCTTGTGGTTGCGGACCAGCCGTATTGTTTTGTGTAGCTTTATTTTTAGAGAGATATGACCAATAAGGGGTCAAAGATCGGAGCAATGAAAAAATTGTTATTCGTGAATTATTGCGATGCTTATTATTGTTTATATTAATATTGTAAAATGATTGCCTCACGCAGTTTTACCACGTGATTGCATTTGTTTGTATTAGTCACTGTTAGTTATAGATTCATGTTCTTTAGACTTAGTTATGATTAGGTCGATAAGTTCTAATAGTACCTATAATAAGCTTTATTTAGTCTGAACACTAAGTACCTACTGATTTGCGAATTTTGGGCTACCATCGAACATTGCTGTGTGGTTACGGCAGTAAAGAATATAGCCACCCTCTCTTCCCATAAGAAGCGACTAAGGGATAACACAGTTCCACTACCACCTTGAAACTTAAAAAGCTGACCGATGGCGGGATAACCATACAACTTCTGGCATTGAAATACACAGGTCGAAGACGGGCAGCAGCGTCTTCGGTGCGACAAAGCCAGCCCTGCGGTCACCAACCCGCCTGCCCAGCGTGGTGACTATGAGCAACACACATGAGTTCACACCAGTTTTGGCGCGAACTTGTGGAGGCCTATGTCCAGGAGTGGACTGCGATAGGATGAAGTGAGTGTGAGTGTGATCGAATACACGAAGTTGTAAGAAGTACTTTAGTATTGACACCAGCAGTGTATTTGATTTGAATCCGCCTAATGGCTGGCTACCCACTGCTGTGAACAAGCCTCTTTCTCCACGCAGAAAAAGGGTCGGATTTTAGTTCACTGCACTGAGAGATCCACAAGGGCAATACACGAAAACCAGAAAAAAAAAACTGCTACGAATAGGAATCGAAACCGCGATCGATAATATGTAGGTGACTACACGCATCAAAACACCGGAGTTGTTGCCAATTTCATAATCATTCTGGAAAAACATGAAGTATGAAGATAAAAAAAAATGTGACAGAATTGACCTCGATGCGTTTTTGTTTTATTTGCAGTTATCAATGCATTTATCTTCGTACAGCTCCAATTAAATAAAAATATTTTCACTAATGTAATACTGTTTATCGTATAAGGTTACTAAAAGGTTGTATGTACATCCGTTTCACGTAATATAACAATAATAATCAACAAGGTTAAGCTCGCGGATCATCTATTAATTATACATTTATTTATTTTGTTTAAGAAACACAATTTTTTACTAAAATTACAGTATATTTCAAAGGCGCTGGCAACGACTGAAGTAAAACTTACGAAACGTAACTCTCTTTCTATCTTCACTAATTTATACCTCCCTCTCAACTTCCGTTCCCATCGCCCGATCACACTTTACGTAACGCTCTCGCCACACATTCGTCAGCTTACTCCCAAGTCAAGCGAGCGTAAAGAGGTTTTATTGATGTAAAAGTTCATTAAATAGATGATAAATATTGCAATATCATTTCAGAAAAACAAAATGCGAACAATGTCAAATTTATAGAATTAACCATTTCCTTTTCGGTTAACCAAATTAAATGTCACGGGTTTCCGTGTAACCTTAAGTTAAAACATGAAATAATTAAATTGAAAGCAGTGTCTATGTACCTACCTACATGTACCGTGGCGTCACAGTTCAGCCTTTCGACCGAAAGCTTTGCATTATTAAAACTAGCGCAGAGGAGATAGGGTCGTCCATAAAATACGCCAGTAAACATCACTGGGGGAATATTTAGAATGTAAATTAAATAATTTTTAAAGTTAAACTTCTTTAGAATCGATGTGTTTTGAAACTCGATGAAACATAAATGCATCACGATAAAGATAGAATACATTACTGCTCAAAATGCGTAAACGACGCGTTTTGCATGGCGCTTACGACCTTACGACTGTGATCATCGTCGATAGAATAAAACCCAACGGCCTGCCTTCCTACGATTATAAAGCTGCATAAGATATTATATTAGTTTAAACTGTTTTGGAAGTGAAACTTCTTCTGGAAGATTAACGTATAGGCAGTTTCTGTTTTCTTTCGCTCTTCTAATTAAACATTATCTTCTCGTTTCTTCAAGCGAGAATCGAGTAAAGTTCAGGATTATTACGTGAATAAATTTAATATGTAAACACCGTATCTTTTTTTCTCCCAGCTACACCCCATCTCTTCATTTCTTTAAGCTAGATTTATAGCCCAGTTAGGTACTTATAAAGAACTTGAAGAAAATCTGTTCTAGTTCCTCTTAAGCTTAAAGGTAATAGACGTTTAACAATACTCACATAGCGAACTTCGCTATAACTCGAACTGCATTGAAATTTTCAATCCCGCTTTTATATTCCTTGATAACGTGGAGTAAATAATACTCTTTGGAAGTCAATGGAGCGGATATAAGTATAAGCTACAGAACGAACTCCTACTCTACTAGTCTTTTATAGGTCAGTAAAACGTTCCGGTCGTTGGTTACTTCATGTGAAGTATTCGAATGTTCCCATTGCATTATCTTAAGAGCGCGCATAATGCAAAATTACCAATCTTCTACTTGTTTTGACATGAAAAATTCCAGACCAAATCTTAAAATAAAAATATATGACAAACTACGTGATATTTGCAAGGGTTAACCCATATCAAAAACATAAAATAAGGAAATTTTCTCGATAAAATATAATCACGAAGTAACCTCTAATTTTTATATTTTTTCTTTTTATACTCGATATGGTTATGACCATTAAGACAAAAATTTGATAATTAATTACATTTAAATATGAGTAAAGGCTATGCTTAGGCATTTAATGTAATTACTTTTAGTTTCGGAATTATATATAAAATACCATATTTGTCGTTTTTTACATTCGTAATGCGCTCAAAACTATATCGTCTATTGCACTCTGACACGAGACTTTGTGTATATTTTGTTTCATCAATTAGTCACGGGCGCGCGGGTGAAATCTAATTTTTTGCTTGCCTTATGCGCCCTCTTAATATCATTATTTATATTACGCTCCATGTACTCGTAACCCAGGGATGTTAATATTGAAAACATTGATTTGGTTTGTTTGAACTTATTTTTCAAGAAGTAATTGTGACTGAGGTGGACTTTCAAATAGAATATTTTTGTCTTAGATATTGTATTGATTAGGAAGGACTTTAATTAAAAATAATTCTTAAATATCTACATGACGTAACCATTAATTTAAACGAATGATTACTGAACTGATGATTGAATGACAATGAGCAAATATAAATGTATGATGGTTAAAATTTACGTGCATATTATGGCACGTTGCAAGTCGATTTTTTTTATATTTTTGTCTTTTGATGACAAGGGCCCTAAATTTGACAAGATAAGTGTGCATAAAAATAAACCTTTTGTTGCGGCCATTTTCAATAATCTCTCTCTGATTTTGCCTACTAGCACTTATTTTGACACAATTTGTACATAATGGAGTTTACGGCTAAATTCCATCTCTAGTAAGCAAATTCAGAGATAGATAGAATATTGAAACTGTTAATTAATATAATCTTCCATTCAAAGTATTCTTACTAAGACATTATTTCCTATTCCAAACAGAATCACTTCTATTTAGTATTAAAATTTACGACTGGAACCACGCCACGCGCCTTGTTTCATATAATTACGTACTTTGAAGTATTTAATTAATACGATGCAATTGTGATTTCGTTCTTATTAATTAAATGTAATGTAGACATCGCTGAAAGCTAAATAAATGTAAAACTTTAATTAAAAACATAAAGAGTACGATTTACGGAGAGCGTTAGGATTAAATTTCAGTCGTTTCTTTAAATACTTTTGTTAGGGTTAAAAGCCAATTATGAATAGATTAGCAGTCGTTTATAGAAATCAATTTTTATTAAGAAGTTATGTTTCTGATATAAGAATAAATGTGAAGAAAATAACATTACCTCTATTGGGACTTATTCGAATATTAAGTATTTTTATAGTATGATAAATTTATTACTTAAATACTTACCATGTGTAGACACAGTCAATAATTCAATGAAATAAAGTCAAAATTATTTAATTACGCCGTCAAGGCACTTTTGATTCGTCATCGTGAACTAATTTACCATAGTCAATTTGAAATTACCAACGAATTCTTAGGGTGCATTTAGACCAAACGAACAAAGAGCTAGAGCTAGAACAAGAGCATTGTTTCTTGATTTTTATTTGTAAGCGAACACTCGTATTCATATATTATATACGAGTATAACAACGAAAGAATGCTCTACGCCTGTTTACACTAAAATAATTTGATAAGAATTTGATATAGTGGGGATAGAATGAGCGAATGCTCGTCTGATGTAAATCGACCTTTACTTCTTAATGTATGTAGAATAGTATGTAGTGTAGAAGAATGCTTCTGAAAAATACCAAAGAATTTCGATAGTGACTTTTTTAAACTAAAAATATTCGCTTGAGCCTCTCGCAGTCAACTGGTTAACACAGGCTCGCGCTACAGATGCCAGTTGTCTGTAATCCTTATCAAAGAAAAATTGTAACAATTTATTGAGTTTTTCTCCTCAATGTCCAAACCTCTCCACTAAAACTTTACGACGGATTGTCTAACAATAATATTTTATTCGTGAACGATGTCGGAGTGTCATACACCGATATACCGTGTTAGCCCTTGTCAAACAATCGTGAAAAGGGTTGGAAACTCATTCCGACTGTCCGAGCACGATTTTCGGGTCCATGTCTACTGTTCGAGATAGGAAAAATTACGTAAGACAAATACTAGCTAGTATATCATAGATTGGATAGTCCGGGGTTGATGTTTGTGGAGGTTTAGAGTCCCGTATGGAGTTTTGTAGTTTAGTCTTTCGGTTTATGAGGTAGGCAGGGAGTATTGTTGATTTAAACTAAAATTGTAAATGATTATACGTATTAAACGTACTTATATAGTAATAAAAAATGTATTTTGTTACAATTCATCAAATATCCAGTCATTTAAGTATTTGTTTTAGGAAAAAAAAAACCTAACAGACATATACGAAACAATGCATATTGTATTAAAATCCGATGTTATATTAAAACGATTATTTATATTATGTTATCAAGAGAATATTAAAAGGTTACATATAGGCATTTATTGATTATGATGTAATCCGACTTCGACGCCTTATAGGGCTTGGCGCTGATGCGCTCGGAGATATTAAATATTTAAACTATAATATGTTATGCCGCGTTGGCGCAGAGGTCACAGCACTGGATTGCGATTGGCTGTTGCGCGGGCGGTTGCGGGTTCGATTCCCGCACACGACAATATTTGTATTGGCCATACAGTTGTTTGCCGTGGTCTGGGTGTTTGTGTAGTCCTTGTGGGTCTCCCCACCGTGCCTCGGAGAGCACGTTAAGCCGTCGGTCCCGGTTGTTATCATGTACACCTGATAGCGATCGTTACTCATAGTAGGGAATATATCCGCCAACCCGCATTGGAGCAGCGTGGTGGATTAAGCTCCGATCCTTCTCCTACATGGGGAAGAGGCCTATGCCCAACAGTGGGATATTATAGGCTGAATCGTGATCGTGATCGTGATCGTTATTCAAAATGCATTTCAGTGTATCATACATATTATTATTATACTGCTTTTAAAACGGCAATAAATTGTTAACATTTTGGGATAAAAGTGGAATTGTAAGAATTGCTGCTAGTAGGAATAATACGAAATAATGATTGTATTTTACTGTTTTGCGGATATGGTGCGTAAAGTCGGTAACGAGTTAACGACGGTGGTCGTGAGTTTGATATGTTCTATCTCTCTCTTAATTTGTATACAAATATTTTTTTTATATTCTTTTGAGACTCCCTACCATGCCTTGGAGAGCACGTAAAGCTGTCGGTGTCGGGTGCTATCACAGACTCCTGACAGCGATCGTTACTCATAGTAGGAAAAATATCCGCCAACCCACAACGAAGGGGCTCGGTGAATTACCTTCAACCATTCTACTATATGGAGAATGACTTCGCCCACTTGTGGGATATTCCAAGCTATTTCTTTTGTACTAATTACATATTTAGATTTTAGCATTTTTTTCATGTCTTTTAAATATTTAGATAAAAAATTCCAACTAGTATCAATAAGAATATTTTATTTTTCGGAATCCCCGTTACTCATCTACAGATCTTCCTGTGTGAGCTTGAGCTTAAAAAACGGTTATTTTATTTGCATTAGTAAAGAACGAACATAAAATTGAATTGAAGATTTAACTGTTAACAGCTAAGCGTAAAATTGTGTTGTTTACAGCGTTCGAACATGTGGTTATAATTTGATGATTTTATGGTTCATAAAATCGATAACTATGATGAGCAAAAGATTTCAAAGCCATGTTTTTATTTTGTGATCTATGGAGAGTTAATTAAATATATCAAAGAATGTAAATTAATAAAAATAAATTTAATCGAATTAACGTGTTCTTTTTTAAGTTGGTATATTCTGCTGATTTGCATCATGATGGTAGATCGTGGTGGTCGATCAATTACTTCGTTATGGCTATTTTTGACAGGTTTGATGAACTACTAATTAAATTGTGTTATAATGGCATCGTACTTATTTTTTGTATTTATGGCTTACCATTAGCCATTAATGACAGATGTGACTCATCGTCCATTAAAACTTGATTGAGTAGTATTTTTGTAAACATTTTATTTTTAACTAATTGGCGTGTTTCTTTGTTTCAGGTAAGTTGCTGAAATTATAAAGCCTTCGCTAAAAACATCGAAATTATAATGTTCGTATTGAAATTAAAAATTAAAAACGACTGAAGTAAAACTTCTTTAGCAATAGGCCTGCACAGTGTCCTAGATATACGAAACGTAACTGGCTATGAGAGAAAGAGAGCAAGAAAATGTGTGCTCGCACCTCTCTCTCTTACTCCTTTTGCTTCGTCCGATCACACTTTTCGTAACGCTCTCGTCACGCATTCACCAGCTTAGTCCGCAAGTTAAGGGTGCGTAAAGAAGTTTTACTTCAATAACCGACTGTAAAGTCAAGTGACTCGGCCATTGACACTATACTAACATACACACGACGGTAATTTTATAAATTACTAGCTTCTGCGCGCGACTTCGTCGGCGTGGACTCCGCTCCTATTGGTCTTAGCGTGATGATAATATAGCCTATAGCCTTCCTCGATAAATGGGCTATCTAACACTGAAAGAATTTTTCAAATCGGTCCAGTAGATCCTGAGATTAGCGCGTTCAAATAAACAAACAAAGAAACAATCAAACAAACAAACTCTTCAGCTTTATTATATCAGTGTAGATAATTACATAATACATAATTAATTTTATAAATTATAATTACATATTACATAATTAATTTTATTATTTTTACTAAAGCGGTACGGCAAGTTATTATTATAGTATTAGGTTATAATATCGATTCTGATGTCGCAGTTAAATGTAAGGACGCCAGTTTAATTAACACGTTGCATACACAAATATTTATATTATATGTATAATACAATGCTTAGGAATGTGTTTCCAAAGTTTCTATACTAAGGTTCGTTTCGAAACGAAATCGTGATGGCATTCGCGCAAACCTAACGTACATTTAAACCACAAACTACTAGATAATACTATTAGCATAATTATGCATAGGTACGCATACCTCACTGGACAAAACTTACGAGTTAATTAATTAAAAACAAATTGTTTGTGATGATAATGTTATGAGCTGACCATTTCATACCGAAAAGGATGACATAGCTAGGTTAACAATGCTGTTATCTTCATTAATGTTGTTTTTTGTTTTTGTTTATACTGTGTGATGTTGATAAGCTTACATCAACAATGTCCATATTTGTCCAAGTTATTTGACAAATTATTATTAAGGATTTTTTGCGTTTCAAGCCTTGTACTTTACTTCGTACATATGTGGCTGATATTATTTATCAGTGAAACAAACTGCTACTTTAAGATTCGCATTCAGCCTGTAACATCTCACTGCTTGCCATATGCCTCTTTCTCCATGTAGGAGAAGGATTGGAGCCTAATCCACCTCTCTGCTTCACTGCGGGTTGGCTGATATGTTCCCTACTATGAATAACGATGGCTATCAAGTATTTATGATAACAACCGTTAGCGACCGGCTTAACGTGCTCTCCGAGGCACGGTGAGGAGACCCACAAGGACAGATATCCAAACCGGAAAGAAATATTTGTGCAAATACAAATATCCATCCCAGCGGAGCGGGAATCGAACCTGCAAACCATCGGTGTTTTAGGCGACTACTCGCATCACTACGCCAGAGCGGTTGTTAACTAAAAATGTATTAAAATCTTTTATCATTCGTAAATGGTAGGTTTTGTAACCGAGAAATTTTGGTGTGGTACCTTGAAAATGTTTTTTTTTTTTTTGGCAAACAATAGACCATTACATTGCCTTAATTTGGCAGTGTGACTGTAACCCGCATTGGAGCAGGCAGCGTGGTGTATTATGCTCTGATCCTTCTCCTACATGGGGAAAGATGCCTATGCCTAACAGTGGGATATTACAGGCTGAAGCGAATATTTTTTGAATCTTTATTAAAATTATATTTGTATTACTTGCTTGTCTTCTATCCTTTAACTTAATGTATCGAACAAAAAAATAATAAAAAATAATAACGGAAAGATTCGTCTTTATGTCGTTCGTGTAATAAGAGATAAAGATATTACACAACATAGCGCCAATCCTTAAGAACAATAATAATCCGATGTGAATTGGTCGGCGGAATGCGAAGACCTTTCAAAAAAGATACGAATTTCTCGGAGCGTGGGAATAAAATGAATTCGCTCGGTGTATTCGTAAAGCCTACGTTGATTGGTTGTTTGTATGGCGTAATCACGAGGACGGCATGGACGGTAACCGCACATACATTTGGATTGTTTTTAAACAGTAAGGAGTTATCTGCGACATACATACATACACGGTCGTTTGTTCTTTTTTCTTAATATATCGGTCGGCAAACAAGCGTACGGCTCACCTGATGGTAAGCGATTACCGTAGCTTGTAGACGTCTGTAACACCAGAAGCATCGCAAGCGCCTTGCCGACCCCATCCCCAGTTCCCCCAGGAGCTCTGGTCACCTCACTCACCAACAGGGACACAACACTGCTTGAAAACAGCGTTATTTAGCTCTGATCTTCTGTAAGGTTGAGGTACTACCTCAGTTGGGCTGCTCCATATTTTAAGCAGGAAATTTCCTGCCCTACCTCAGTTAAGTCCTAAGACAGGCAACTTAAAGCCTGTGTTATTGGTAACGGCTGAATTGATATCGCTGGCACAACTTATATGTACTCCTTAAAAAACGGAATAAGGCCGTAGTATGAAAAAAATTGTGTGTGCGATTGTCACACGACAGAAGTGTAACTTCTAAAAATTCTATCGACGACGATCACGGTGTCGTGAAAAAAGGTCGCAAACGCCATGCAAAACGCGTTGCTTACGCGTTTTGAACATTAATGTATTCATTCTCACTCTCCTATACATTTATGTGCTTTTTTTCTTTATCGTGATGCATTTCCGTTTCACTGAGTTTTAAATCAGAACGATTCTTAAGAAATTTCACTTCAAGATATGGGGAGTGAAATTGTATTAAACATCTTTGAGTGGCGCTTTACATCGCTTTTTGCTATTTATGTAAGACTAGCTGTCCCCGCAAACTTTGTTTTGCCATATGTGTTATTAACCCTCGCAACCCCCTCTTGTGCGTGGAATTTCGTAACATCGGTTCTTAGCTGACCTCTACTCGGCGAAAGGAATATTCCTACCAAAATTCAAGTCTCTACGCCTTATGGTTCCAGAGATATCGTGATGAGTCAATGGATGGATATCTCTTTTATACATATAGATTATACCAGTATTTACTGTATCAAATTGTGCTAAACAAAGCTATACTGAATTAAATCCAGATGATTAAAGATCGGTTGTTTTTCTGCTTCGCTCATAACTAATTTTCATATAAGACGTATGAACTTACAGATGGTTTTATGTTGTGTTGTTTATTATTTTCTCCGACAAAGATTATCATACTAGAGGCAGTTGAGATTAAAGTATTAGTTTAATATAAAGTTAATTATCTTAGGGGTCGTTCAAGTATTACGTAACGCAAATTTTGTAGATTTTTGACCCCCCCTCCCCCCACGTAACGCGCCGTAACGTTTTCCTGTACCCCCCCCCCCTCAGCCCATAAACGTTACGTAACACCCCAACTGACCATTTTTACCCAAATGTCACAACTTTGTTGCGAAAACTACCGAAAAGTCGCTTAAAAAAAATCGCGTTTGCGGTAAGTATAAATATATATATACTAGCCGACCCGTGCCCACTTCGTTGGGCGTGAATTATTTTTGTGATGCAAATAATATACTTATACTTAAGTTTTCATCTCGCTCACATATAACTACCACCCTCTGTTTCAACCCCAAAAGGGGTTAATTTCTAAAAATACATTATTAGTACACCTCCACACCATCTATAGAGCATACATTTTGTATTTCAAGTCTCTTACTTCAAAAACATAGGACTTTCATACAAACTTCCAACCCCCGTTTTACCCTCTTAGGGGTGGAATTTCGTAAAACCCGTTCTTAGCGGATGTCTACTCCCTATAAGGAACCTACTTGCCAAATTTCAAGTTTGTAGGTGTTATAGTTTCTGAGATTTCGTGATGAGTGAGTGACCTTTCGCTTTTATATATATAGAAGATATATACAAAAAGGGATATAAACGAAAAGGGTTGCCAATTTGGGAGATTATAGTACACCAGTTTTTTTTATTTAAATAAAAACAACGTTACGTAACGCGTTGTTCGAGACCCCCCCTCCCCCCCTTGTAACGCATCGTAACGTTGTACAAGACCCCCCCTCCCCCCCTAATAGCGTTACGTAATACTTGAACGGCCCCTTATTAGTCCATGTTTTAATCTTGCGGTTGCAGGGTTATTTTGAACTTTTTTATTGATTTTTAAAAAGAGTGCGGAGTTTCTCAAAACGGTTCAGAGAAGTGCTACTCTGTAAAACTTACATTTTAAATCGGTGGTAGCTTCACTTCTAACGACAATTAAAATTTTAATTCGCAAGATGGCGATTCGAAGGTGCTATTGAAGACTATTTGAATAAAGCTATTTTAATTTGATTTGATATTAAAAGTTTTATATTATAATTATTTGATAGGCACATGTCCACTTAACAACAAACAAGATATTAAGCTACAATTTTTTTTAGAATACAACTCAATTTTCTGGAATGAAAACAGTAATAATTGGCTAACAAATAAATAATTATGTAAATATCTATAACATACACAATTACACACACGGTCGTCTGTTCCCAAGGTAAGCAACTTAATGCTTGTGCCAAAAGTAACAGCTGACTGATATAGCTTATCCATCAGTTAGTCCAGAGTAAGGGTGGGAATCGAACCCATAACCCCCAGAGCAAAAAGCAGGATCAATACAAACTGCGCCATCGGGCTAGTCAACAGGAAGTTAATTACAATTACCAAACCAAGAATTCTCCATAACATCAAATTTCCTTGAAAGCCAAGCTTAGTTATTGGTTGGTGTTTTGATACGAAATACACTTCTTTGATTACGATATTCGGAAAAGCGACACGTCATTCGGTCGTTTAACTCGTGAATTGGGTCATTATTGTGAACATTGTTTCCATAAATAGACTTGCTCTCATGCTACTAAACTAACGATTGGCATAGTATACATTTTATATGTAGTTTATGAGCCATTGGTCTGATCTATTATCAAGCCTGAAGATTTCGTATGCAAAGCCCAAAAATGTGTATACATTTCAAGACTTAGCGCTTAGTATAACCAGATTAGTCGATAGGTGTCTACACAGGGTATAGCGAATTCCGTTAAATCCAAAGTTTTGATAGCATTTGCAAGTTTAATTAGCAGTAAATATTTTATAGCACTTAAAACTCGCCAAAATGGTAAAGTTAGTTCTGTTATTTTATTAATTGAATTTGAAATGATCTTACGAAAACGTACAATCACAAACGTATTCGGGTATTTGAAGTATTCCTAATGTAATCGCCAATGGCCGTGACCAGTTTATTTAAGGAAATGGTACATTCAGGAAACGTGCAGACCTTAACCAAAAATTCAAAAATATAAGCATAGTTGAGTAAACAATTGAGTTACCAAGGAGACATTTAAAAAATGATATTGTGCTTATTATTGTCGCAACGTTTACAGCATTGGCTGTTGCGCTTGCAGTCGCGGGTTCGACCTTTTTTTTTTTTTTTTTTTGGTATCGCAGGGTAACCCATTTACGGGTGATATCCAGGACGCCCGGGTAGGCACTCCCGGGTGTTTGTGCTTGTTTATTGTGTGTGTTATCGGACCTCAACACAGAAGAAAATTTTACTGGATATCGTTAAGTGTTGTGTGTTATTTTATACATTTATAATAAATGTTAAAGAAGTTGAGGCCTACGTCCAGCAGTGGACTGTAATGGGCTGGCATGGTGTAATCGGGGCGAGGGAGGTGGCGAATGCTAGCGCGACCCCATCTTGCCCTACCCAGACGGATGACTGTTCACTTCACACGTGGTGGTTTTTGATGGTGTGGTCTTCTTCTTGTTAGTAAAACAATAAACAGTGAAGTTACTTTCTTTTTATAAAACCGAAAATTGTAAATGTATCATGAGAAAATAATGATTACGACGATTCAGCCTGTAACATCCCACTCTTGGGCATAGGCCTCTTTCTCCATGTAGGAGAAGGATTAGAGCTTAATCCACCACGCTGTTCCACTGCGGGTTGGCGGAGAAAATAAAGGATTGGATAAATAAACGTTGGAGGGGTTTGAATATTTAAAAATTCTTCTCAAACTGAGTCTTGCTGATTTTCTCATTATGTTTTCTTGTCTCGCTGTAAACCTCAACTTTGAATAGAATTAGAAATTAATTATTTATTGACATTGAGATCGATTTTATCTGCGGTAATACATAGCAGGAAATATCCTGTTCAACATCAGGAGCAGCCCGTCTGGGGAAGTACTTCGATTTTACAGAAGATCACAGCTAAATAAGCTCTTAAGCAGTGTTGTGTTCCTGCTGGTGAGTAAGGTGACCAGAGCTACTGGGGAGTTTGTGGGTCGAGCGTAAGTAGTCGGCAATGCGTTTGCGAGAATTCTAGTGTTGCTATTTTCATTCACATTCTATTTATCAGTTCACATAGGCTCAAACAGTATTTGCAAGTAAGCTTCCAGCTTACTTTTATTTAAATTACGAGCTGTGTAATGTGTGCTTAATTGTTTCCATTATTTCCATAATGAGAAACTTTAAATATAATATTTGCCTTTACATGTGTATGCACCATTTCTTATACATTTGTTTCTGTAAGAATAAAAATACATTTATTATTTTTACGGACCAGAATAACAAGGAGTACAGTATACCTTGTACCGGCGAGTTCTTTGTATGTCAGGATACTATAAAGGTGCTCATTGTCGGATGCCGCTGTTATGTAATTTGCGGTCTGTCGAATTGGGGCAGGCTTAAATTATTATTTTTTTTTTGTAAGCAAAAATTCTTACAGGTATTTTATGAAATCATATGAGATAGTAGAATTTTGTTTGTTGTTATTGAAACCTACGTTATTAATTTTGATACTGTGTCATAGTTTTTTTAACGTGACTAACGATAGGTTGTACTATTTTATCTGCCTTTGATATGGTTTCCTAAAATATAATTATTAAATAAAATGTTTAAAAAATCTTGTCTTTAGGCAGTAAAATTAGAGTTACCACTACCAACCCATAGACCCTATTTCTGTATGGAGATCAATAAGGCGTTGAGACGAATTTAGTTCAGTTACACATACATAAGTATTTCTTCACGTGGAACGTGATCTATAACACCAACAGTACCCTCCATTGAATTTTTTCGCCATTTGAAAGAACACAACAAGGAGTCGAACAACCTATATAAGACAGAACAGATAAAATAGTACCTATATTCTACGCGGGTAAAGTTGCGGCAGAAAGATATTCTATAAAATATGCTTTAAATAAAACGTAAATTCAAATAGAAATCATCGACCATTTAAAACTCATTAATTGACATTTATAAAAAATGCATAATACGGTTCATAATATTTCGCACCGCATACCGATACCTGCCGAGCGAGTCGAACATTAGTAGGGATGTACATTAATAATTTTAATTATAATAAATTAAATTATAATAAAGATATAATTTGTAAAAAAATATTGTATTTTGTTAAAATAAGCTATAAGAAGAAAAAAGAACCAATTCTCTGAACTTTGTAGTTGTACTAGATGCTATAATAATTTTATTTTTGGCACATTATTAGTTCTAATATATCTCGTACATGGTTCTGTTGATATTTCATTATTAAAGTGATAATTACTGTATAGGAGCAAAATAATTTTGTAATAAATAGCTTACTCTCAAAGCAGCAATACAACTTTATTCCCATTGAGAATGCACACAATACTACACATAATGTTTAGAGTACAACAAAACATCGGTATGGCTTTACAAATATTCATATGACTCGGATAGCTAACTTTAGTCAATTTTGCGACTACTGCGTCTTCGTTCTTTAATGTGACTTCAAAAAAGGGAGTTCGCTACTCAACTGTATTATTTTTTTGTTACTTTGGGTGTGCCGATTTCGCTGTTTCTTTTTTTTAATCAAATGACCGTGCTTGTCATGTGGTCTCATTTAAATTTGGTCGAGATCTTTCGAGAACTTTTTTAATTATCTTTAATCATGCGTATATAATTGACTGTTAGACGCCGCGTTGGCTATTAAGCTCCGATCCTTCTCCTACACGGGGAAGAAGCCTATGCCCAACAGTGGGATATTACAGGCTGAATCGATCGATATACTTGACTATTCTTTCGTTTACCTTCGTTGCGAACACAATTATAATAAAAATAAAAGAGTGTCAACCCTAAGTACGAATAACATAATATGCATTAAAAAGAGAACCTCATAAACGCGGGCGCGTGCACAGATTTTTATTTATTTATTCACGACAACAATTTACATAAATATGAAGTTTTTATTTTAATTTAAATTTATGTATATACATAGTTTCGTACTATTTTATATTTATGTTGCTTAAATTATATTATATTATACTATACAGTTATCCTACATGGAGTAAGAGGCAGGCAGAAGTGGGATGTTCTAGGCTGAAAGTCCTATGGATGCGATACAGTTCTAGTTGTGTTAACTTTATTGACGAGCATATTTTACAGCAAACCCTAAAAACTAAAATACGCTACGAGTCTGTTTTACCTTGCTCTGATGAATTATGTCAGTAACTTTGACTAGCCCGTTGGCGCAGTTTGTAGTGACCCTGCTTTCTGCTCCGGGGGTTGTGGGTTCGATTCACACCCCGAGTCTGGGTCTAATATACATATTTATTTATATATCTATATATATATGTATTATTTATAAGTATGTTTATCAAAAAATAAATATGTAGCTATACCAGTCGTCTGTTACCTATAAGTCCTATAACACAAGCATTAAGTTGCTTACTTTAGGAACAGACGACCGTATGTGTATTCTGTAGATATTTATAAAAAAAAAATCTTATTTACTAGATAAACTGTATTAGCAAGTGGATCAGGCCCTTAATAAAAAGAACGGCTTTATACCGTAGTGCCGATGAACTCAAGACAATTTTATTGTACGTCTTAATCTTACTTCTATTTTGTTTACCGATTATGCGAGCTTTAATGAGTGTTGTGTAATAACGGAGTTTTTTATTCCGAGACTGTAATTACGTTAAGCGTAATTTTATTCAAAGAGGCTTGCGTATGTTCCGTACCGGTTTATCTGCGTTGATGTTATTTATTTATTTTTTTGAAATTATTTTTTAGTCAATTGATATTTTTAATACTAACTTTATACTAACAAGTGTACGGCTCACCTTATGGTAAGCGATTACCGTAGCTTCTAAACGCCTGGAACACCAAAAGAATCGTAAGCGTGTTGCCGACCCTATCCCTAATCCCCCCCAGGAGCTCTGGTCACCTTACTTATCACAAGAACACAACACTGCTTGAGAGTAGTATTATTTAGCCATGATCTTCTGTAAGGTCGAGGTACTTCCCCAGTCAGGCTGCTCCAGATTTTGAGCAGTGCCCTAACTCATTTATTCATTATATCGTCAATCAAACATATTGTAATAATATCAATGCGACCCTAATTCTGTGAATTAGTTTTTGCAATAATTATAGAATTAGCAGTTATAGTTATACTAGTGGTAATGTAGGTATAGTAGTTTACTTATGTACTTGTTGGTGTTTTTTACATTTAACTGGCAACACTTATTACATTCCAACTGATTTTTAAAAAAATACTTTGATGTGTATACATTGTGTATGTATAATATACTCGTAATACATTATTGTAATGTATTATTTATTGGTTCTTATTAATTAATTTAGCCATATTAATCTCGTTCCATATTTTAATTACGTTTGTACATTGAAAACTAAATAGGTAATAGGTTTGTAATATTCCAAGTTTTTTACACAGCACTCTAACAATTTTTTGTGTCAGTATTGATATTATACTTGGGTTTATTTTTAACTTGAGTGTATTGTCAGTGACGTAGTTACGAAATAAACCATGACCGGTGTCGGTGCTGCGAATCGTTCCGTGCGTTTCACAGTAAACAGTTATTTTGTATCATTGAGAATGGAATATCTAAAAGTGGCATAAAATACTTTAGCAATGTAAACTAGAAACTGCCTTAGAATATTAAATAATCTGGTTTACGTACATTCTAATTATTGTTTGTTCTATTTTTGTTATTCTCACACTGTTATTAACCCTTAATTACTCGCACAAAGAATATTGCATTACTGCTCGCATGGGGTCTCAGATGACCCCAAATAGTATGAGTAGTTTTAATATGTTTTGAAATATATAAGTAAATGAAACTATTTTATTATTAAAGTGCTTTGTTTATTCTATAATATCTATAAGTAATAACATGAATTACTAACTAATTATACAACAACAAGTTAAACTAAAATAATTATCAATAATCAACAATTTCTACTTAGGTATACTGAGATCATATAAAATACTCGTATTTTTTAGGAACTCTCCGAATCACTCTTGTTACATTGTTGACAGTATATGTCAGAATGATCATTGCACACAAATCTTGTACATTTCTTGCATTGTTGGTACTTTGCGATCGCATTTCCGCGGGCAGCAATTGCAACGTCCACGTTTCGCAGTGGTTGGTGAGACGTGATTTTCCAACTCATACACTTCCATCAGACGTTTTTTTAGCTTCTTAGGAGTTTCTCTGACCTCAAGTCGTCGTTTTTGGTGATTATGAATAAGTTTAACAGACAATTGCCGCAAGAAATTACGCCTCAGGTGAGTACGTGATTTGTCGGTATTCGCTCGATGTACAATGAGTGTATTTATGCCTGAAACATTTATCAGATGGAAAAAAATGGCTGACGGCCACCGTTTGGTTCTGCCAGTATGTCTGGTAAAATAGTAATTGTTATACTGCCCTGCACAAATGTCTTCCTCGTTGTCTGATGATTCACTTGATTGTGCGGACGGTTGCTCGATTTCACTAGCACTATCGTGATCACTTTTTATTATCTCGTCTAACACTGGCTCAGAACCTGACCATTCAACTTCTTCTTCACCAGAACCTCCTTCATCCTCTACCAACCATTGCGCAATTTGCTGTTCTCCTATCTAGGACTAGCTCTGAAAAAAAAAGACAAAACTCCTAGTAAAACGGAATTTTTTGATAATTTCATTGTATAAAGCTGTAGAAAACATATTTATAACAAACATTTATTCACTGAAGATACAATAATACAAATATAATTCATAATGCACAAAAAAAATTACATAAAATAAAAAACTTACCTCGTCCAAAAAAGTAACGTAATTACTCGCATGGGGTCACCGCTCAAGAGCGCAGCGACTCATCCTTCCACTCCTGTGACTTGGTCGGTGTTAAAATACAAACTTAGACGCGCGTTATGAAGCTAGAGAGGGCGCGAGAGGAATCGGGCCGCGCCAAGTGCTTCATTTTTCAATCCGAAAATGCTTTGACCCCATGCGAGTAATTAAGGGTTAAATACTTTATTTTTGAATTTTATAAGTAAATGTCTTTAAGTATAATTTAAACAAGTTTGAAAATTTTATATAAAATAAATATATAGATAATTTAAGAATACGTATTAGTATATATACGTATACGTATTAGTATATATACGTATACGTATTAGTATATATACGTATACGTATTAGTAAGATCTAAAGAAAAAAAAATTAATTCTCATAGATTATCATAATTAAGTCATACGACAATACTTTATTTGTCACTTAAGAGTGGAGCAAAAACCTTTTGAGTGGCATTCGCAGGCCAACTACCGAATTCGAAATGTAGATTCTGTTGAAAAACAAAACCATAGAGAATTAGGCATTTAATAGCTCGGACAATGTAAAATCATTATAATACTTCCACTGGACTTGCTGTTGTCTGTCCGAAACACAACCCACTAAAGGCAAGCAATTAACTAAGATATTCATCTCGACTAATTCTTTTCCGTTGTCCTTCAGAACCCTTATTTTTTGCCGCCACACAATGGCTCCCTTTTGTACCGTACACCGATATTTCACAGCTAGTGATGAGATCTAACGGATATCGATAAACGAGGTATCGTTATCGATAAACGGTTATGGGATAATTTTGGATCTCGGAGCTTCTATGGAAATGATCGGTTATCGTTCGAGAGTTTTCTATTGCTGGTTATTTTGTGCCTTTTAAAGTTAGGTGAATATTTAATAAATTGTTAAGATGTGTTTCGATAAGATTTTGTTATTTTGCATTTAAGTTACGTGCTTTTGAAGTAAAAATAAGAAGAGAAAGTAAGCAGCTGAATGCGTGACGAGAGCGTTATGAAAAGTGTAATCGGATGAGGCGAACGGAAGTTGAGAGGAAGGTATAAGTTAGTGAAGATAGAAAGAGAGAGAGAGAGGTATGTATTGTAAGTTTTATTTCAGTTGTGTTGTCTAAAGCACACTCGTTTTGTTGGTCTTGTTTGATTCTATTTTTTCTTGCAGTTCAGTTGTTTTTTTTTTTAAATTATTAATGATTACGTATACATTTTTATACAAATTACATAATGAATATAATATACCTTACGCTAGTAAGTAGTATAATATACTTTACGTAAGTTATTTATTAGTCCTCAAAGTAATAAGTTTTCTTCAAGTTACCGAAAGGTGCTTTAAGGTCACACAATATTATATAGGACTATAAAGTTCTAACAGAAATTAATTAGAAATTCATGTCACGTACAATATTTAGTTTAAATACGTATATTAAGTAACAGTATCAAGTTTGTGTACTGTATTTCAAAGTTATAAAATACTAAGTTATTTAATATTAATTTAGTTTTATAATAAAAAACCCAGCTGGGTTTTTTTTGATTTTTTCGTCCTGTTATCGTCGAATGGCTTTCAACGTTAGCACAGATAATTTCGCCAATTTTGTTTCGCAAACATTGGCATATTTTTGACATCTTATTCGTGAAAAGAAAAAAAATCTTTTCCATTGTTGAAACATTTATAGATTCGTACATACATTACACATAAATATTTGAAAACATTTTTGAAGTAAAACTTCTTTACGCACGCTTGACTTGAGGAGTAAGCTGGTGAATGCGTGACGAGAGCTTTACGAAAACGGTGATCAGTCGAGGCGAACGGAAGTTGAGAGGGACATATACGTTAGTGAAGATAGAACGTTTTATTTCAGTCGTGTGGTCTAAAGCACACTTGTTTTTTTGTGCCAATTTCATTAAGTCACTTACAATTAAAATTGACGAGGCTATTAGTGAGCTTAACATTATTTATTTATTTACACATACACATTCATGTAAACTAAGTACTGGTAACGCCAATTATAAACTTCTTTAAGTAAAACATAAATTATTAGAACTTATTTTATTCGATATGATGAAAATTAAATTATTAAATAAAAACATATCGATAATTTAATCGATAAATCAAAACGTTTGACATTACTCAAATTCAATACATTTACGTAGACCTTTTGTTGGGTCGAATTTATGACACCTCTTGGCGAACTTGTCCCGACATGTTCCGATGAAGTCGACAAGATCAAACATGATTGCACCTTGAAATAATATCCCATTGATATATCAAGGCTATATTTAGAAGACGAATGTTGTGGTGTAGTTTTTTATATGTTATTTGATACTCATGTGTCGATGTAGTGGATATTATGTTTTGTAATTTAATTGCCTTTATCATAGTTCGAAATTTCGAATATTTTTTCATATAATAAATTGTTAGGTACTATAGCATAGGACCCGACGGATTCTCGCTCGTACATTTTCTTGGGACTACGGATTTATTTTTCTTAATATCGAAGTAATATATAAATTTGAAAATAAATCTATTGTAATATTTGCAAAATAATTATGTAAAGCGTACCTACGTATTTTTTATTTTTTTTATGTTAGTTTTATAACGGAAACATATGTATCGTTATTAATAATAATAATAAACACTTAGTGCTTTTTGTTTTTATATATGCACTACTGATATCTGAATTCAGAGCCGTGATAGTAAAAAAAATACACTTAAATATCTGCGGCAAAGACAAAGCAGCGTTTCTAGAAACTACAAAGGAGTTGGACCTTTTTTTTACACAGTGCTTTTATTGTGAAGAACGTGAGGTGTGGACCAATATACAGTTTGTCATACTGAATAGTTACATCGACGCCAAACTATATCAGTTTGTAACATTTAAGTCACCAGACAAAATAGGTATATACATATATAGGTACTAGATGCAAAATATGTAGTTCTAATTAGCGTGCTTGGTAGGTAACTAATGTTCTTATATTCAATAATTATGTTTGCTAGCAAACGAAAATAGGCGTGAGGCGTATTAAAAACTCATATGCTATCGAGTATTTAAGAAGTAAAATAATTGCGTTTGTTAGCAAATGAAAAAACCGACTTCAATTACATCGACAAATAATACAACGTAAGTAGACGAAAAAAATTAACAAACGCACTAGTCGCCAATACGATTTTCGAAGGTTTCCCACGATTTCTCTAGGATGCCATCATCAGATCCCGGTTTCCTTATCATGGTACCACCCTTAGCAAGGTACGAACACACGTCACGTTAAGTGGAGGTACCACCTATTTGGAATGCAGATTCTGCAGAAAAAATCGGCAAGAAACTCCGCAGTTACTCTTTTAAAACAATATATATACATACCTATCCAATATGTATACCTACACATGCCCAATAGGGGATCGGACAAATTTTCAAAAAGTGTTTTTAATTAATCTCTATGGATACTTATACCCATAAAAAATAAAATTTTATTAATTTACAGCCTTTTAGGTACTCAAAATCATGTTTTAATATTGTTTGTTCAAAAATCCCGCCAAAATGCCACGTTATGACATCTGACAGCGCGTGACGTCAATTGTAGGTCATAAACATAGAGTTTATAAAGCACAGAGTACGTTGAACATACGGATAGAATAACCCGTGCAGTCAATGCTTGCTCTTTTCTAAAGTACTCTGTGGCTTGTAACCGACAAATGACGTCACGCACTCTAGTTGGTGTTTTAGTACAGATTAATAATATTGTAAATAACAACATTTTATTTTTTCATTTAAAAATATTTAAATGAATTATATTAAATTATTATTCGATAAATAATCGTAAAACAGTATATTTATTCTATCTAAGTACATTATAGATTTTAATCTGATTACTGTCCGATCCCCTATTATTTCTTTTTTTGTACTAACTTGGTTTAAGACAACGGCTCTTTAAATTGCAATTGAAATCATATATTATCATCTTTCATCACACATCGCACGAATCGAATCTTCGATCAATAAACACTGTTGTTGTCAGTCTGTCACCTTTATCGATCTGATTAAGAAACTACTGTGGATCTATGTGTACCAATAATATAAAATTTGACACCTACATCAACACATTGTTTCTTCTGCCCTAAACTAAACTTGTCTGGAAGAAATTGTTTTTTTTTTTTAAAGTGATAAGAGTGTCTTCTTCATATTATACATATGATTTTTTTTTCATGTGATTCTTTCTAGGCTCATTTTGGTACGTCACAGAAGTAGAAAGAAGATGGTGTATTAACAAATAAAAGATATATCTCATGTTCAGTACGATTATAGAACAAAATCATATAAACGTAACAAACAAACTTGCAGATTTATAAATACTAGTGATGTCAAAGATTGCGACATAAGTGTAAGACATTAATTTAACATTAGTCTGTACGTATTTTAATAGACCCGCGTTGCGACACTGATTGTCGTGTGATGGTAATTGACACTTTTTGAAACATTGGATTGTACAAAGACGATCGTAATAATGTAATTTTACTTGTCACGTACCACGGTTTTGTAATACAATAAAAAATTACAGTTAATTTTTTTTGAAGTAAAACTTTTACGCACGCTGGACTCGGGTAGTAATCTGGAGAATGCGTGATGAGAGCGTTATGAAAAGTGTGATCGGGCGAGGCGAACGGAAGTTGAGAGGGAGATATAAGTTAGTGAATATAGAAACAGAGAATTACATTTTGTAAGTTTTACTTCAGTCGTGTGGTCTAAAGCACTCGTTTTTTTTTTTTTTAATTATCAAGAGGTGTCATCATAGCAATAAATCCTGGCTATATGATGATTTAATTTTACTGTTTTTATTTTGAAATCATATAATATCTATATTGGTTGTTCATTAGATGTGTGGAATGAATTTATGGGGGTTTTGGGGGGAGGGGGGGAGGGGGGAAGGGAGGGTTACCCTCGGGTACTACTCCCACGATGCGAAAATCCATTAAAACAAAAATATCTATAAGTATAATTTTTACGTTAAAATCGTATAGAAACTTACCGAATAGTGTTACGCTTTACTGTGTATAGTTACGCTTTACTGTGTACGCTGCAGGAAGTGCATTCATGCTCCGTTCGGCAGCTTTAAATACACTCACAATTTTAAAAACACTAAAAAAAATGTTTATGTAAAACTGCTAGATAGAGCAACATGTGATACGAACTGAAACTGACATAAATACTATTAACGCACACATTAGTTGTCATAAACGTTTTCCTTACATTTTACACGTTTTAAAAGTATTCAATATTTCGTTTCACACGTAATAATTGTTAGTTAAAGTTACACATATTATTTACGTGAAATGGCGGCAATTCTTTACAACTAATACTGAAAACTGAACTGACAAGTGACAATTAACACAGATGACCATAAACGCACACGTTCGTTTAGAAACTGCATCATCATAAACGTTTTCGTCGATCGTCGATACGTAGTATCGTACGAATCGAGAGTATTACGAACTAACATAAATACATTATTTTTATTTAAATAACTGTATGTAAATTTACAACAAAAAAAAAATAACCCTAACCTATCTAATTTCAATATTAGACTGTTTACCGGCATATTTTTGTCACAGAAACAAAAAAAATAACCCTAACCTATCTAATTTCAATATTGGACTGTTTACCGGCATATTTTTGTTACAGAAACAAAAAAAAATAACCCTAACCTATCTAATTTCAATATTAGACTGTTTACCGGCATATTTTTGTCACAGAAACAAAAAAAAAATAACCCTAACCTATCTAATTTAAATATTAGACTGTTTACCGGCAAATTTTTGTCACAGAAACAAAAAAAATAACCCTAACCTATCTAATTTTAATATTGGACTGTTTACCGGCATATTTTTGTCACAGAAACAAAAAAAAATAACCCTAACCTATCTAATTTTAATATTGGACTGTTTACCGGCATATTTTTGTCACAGAAACAAAAAAAAATAACCCTAACCTATCTAATTTCAATATTAGACTGTTTACCGGCATATTTTTGTCAAAGAAACAAAAAAAATAACCCTAACCTATCTAATTTCAATATTAGACTGTTTACCGCCATATTTTTGTCACAGAAACAAAAAAAAAATAACCCTAACCTATCTAATTTCAATATTAGACTGTTTACCGGCGTATTTTTGTCACAGAAACAAAAAAAAATAACCCTAACCTATCTAATTTCCATATTAGACTGTTTACCGGCATATTTTTGTCACAGAAACAAAAAAAAATAACCCTAACCTATCTAATTTCAATACTAGACTGTTTACCGGCATATTTTTGTCACAAAAACAAAAAAAAAATTCTAACCTATACACTATTATTATACATACAATTATTAACAGTAATTTATTTATAAATAAATTTTAATAGTAATTTTGTAATTCACTAAAAATTATCAAAAATAAAACAATTTTTGAATACTTTTAAAACGTCTAAGATGTAATGAAAACATCTATGATGATGTAGTTTCTAAACGAATGTGTGCGTTTATGGTCATCTGTGTTAATTGTCACTTGTCAGTTCAGTTTTCAGTATCATTTGTAAAGAATTGCCGGCATTTCACGTAAATAATATGTGTTACTTTAACTAACAATTATTAAGTGTGAAACGAAATATTGAATACTTTTAAAACGTGTAAAGTGTAAGGAAAACGTTTATGACAACTAATGTGTGCGTTAATACTATTTATGTCAGTTTCAGTTCGTATCACTTGTTGCTCTATCTGGCCGTTATAAATAAACATTTTTTTAGTGTTTTTAAAATTGTGAGTGTATTTAAAGCTGCCGAACGGAGCATGAATGCACTTCCTGCAGCGTACACAGTAAAGCGTAACTATACACAGTAAAGCGTAACACTATTCGGTAAGTTTCTATACGATTTTACCGTAAAAATTATACTTAAAGATATTTTCGTTTTAATGGATTTTCGCATCGTGGGAGTGGTACCAGAGGGTAATTCACCCACCCTCCTCCCCCCTCTTCCCCCCTAAAACCCCATAAATTCATTCCACACATCTAATGAACAGCCTCTATATTTTATGTATCTATTTATTTTTTATTGTACACCTCACTTAGAGTAATTTAATACAAAATTGTAAAGTAAAAAGAAAAATGCACAAAAAGGCATTTTGTAATGCACCACTTGGAAACTAATTATCTATAAATAATTGCGGTGCAAATTATGTTCGCGTGGACGATTGCATTAATTGGCGTCATTGCTAAAAGTTTTTATTCCTTTCGTAAAAAGAGACTAACACAATTGGTTATTATATAACTAATATGAAAAATTGAAAAAATGTAGTACAACTTATGTTGTTATTTTTTTAATTTTTAGAATTCTTTCACTTGTCATAATATGATATGGATAGAGATGTGGTAATCATTTTTCTTCACAGAAAAGAGGAGATTCCTCAGTCTATCCCCATTAAAACCTATCCCCAATACATTGCATAAAATCAAAATCAAAATATTTTATTCAGCATAAAATTATAACAATTTCTTACTGAACGTCATGAGTCTACTACCAGTTCGGAAAAAAGAAGCCTCTGACCTGAGAAGAACTGGCGAAAGAAACTCAGCGGGACTATCATTTTTTTTTCTATTGTAATGTTTTTTTTTTTTCGAATCAGATTGAAATTAACAATAATTTTAAAGGTTGAAATAGCTGGAGGCGATCACATCATTCCCAAGGCGTACTGTCTTCTAGAAACAGACAACATAATATTTCTCAATATTGATAGCCTTCTTTTATCAAATTTAGTCAACAGAAGTCCTTAGATCATAAGAAGTAGGTATGTAGGGGGTATTGCTATCTAAACCAAGTTTTAAAATTTAACAGAAAATAGTAAAACTATCGAGATCCAGTGATAGAGCGTATGGTTCCCCAGTCGCTGCTCGCGTCCAATCATGTCCACAGAACAAAGTTTACGTCCACGGTCTTTACTAGTAGTCCGTTATCTGCAGTTGTTCTCGCGTGTACCGTACCGGTGCAAATACTATTATAGGCCGATGGAATAGTGTTGAACATTGAGACGAGTTCTTATACTAGATTCGGAAGTGGTTGACTTGGAACTGAAAATAACGTAAATGTAACCTTAATTATATAACTGTAATGTTACTAATTTTTTTTTCTAAGAAGTAGAAAATTTATTGGATTATTTTTTAAACTTAAGGCTTATTTCGTATTATTTTTATTTTTTGTTACCCAAACATGAAGAAATTCTAAATATTTAAAAAATCATATCAAATTTTTTTTTTCGATCCAGCGGGGTTCGAACTCGCTCCTCCGACATAACGTGTGCCAATTAAGCTATGGAACGATGTATCAGGTAGATCGAAATTCTTGATATGATGATTTTTTTATTCGGTTTTAACGCAAGGCTTATATTTATAGATCTGTTTCGTATTTCGGGGGAAATATTCACTCATTAAGTAACTGCCTATAAGGAATGAGTCAGTAGGTATACGTTTCATTACTGGTTTTGACTAGTACCTAATTGTAATGGCCTTTACCAGGACGGCTAGGAAAGCTTTGAGCTTAAACCGCTACTCATCACTGTCGGGTGTATATGATAACAACCGGGATAAATGGCTTGACTAGCTCTCCACGTGTCGACTCAGGTACGATGGCAAAACTCCCAAACATACATAATAATAACTATGCTAAAATATAAATAAAAATTAAACGCTAAATGTGTTGGCTAAGCGCTAAACTAAGGAAAAACTGAAAATTTCGGCAATTTTTTTAATATTTTTATTTAGTAACACTTTAACTGTTTAAGAAAACTGTACCGGGCTAATTTTGTATTAAAACAAATTAAAAGAACGTAAAGATTATTTATATTCAACGTCTGCCTTGTGATCTAATATTTATCTATATATATAAAAGAGATTTCCACCCATATATTGAATCATCACGTTATCTCTGGAACCATAAGGCGTAGAGACTTGAAATTTAGTAGGAATATTCCTTTAGCCGATTAGAGGTCAGCTAAGAACGGATTTTTACGAAATTCCACCCAAATAGGGGGTTGCGGGGTTAATAACATATAATATGGCAAAACAACGTTTGCGGGGTCAGCTAGTATTTATATAAATAGGTACAAACACCTCCACCGAATGGAAATCGAGCTAACTTATCTCATTACTACAGCAGATCAGATGATAGAAAGTAGTAACTGATTTTAAATATATTTGTTATTTTTTACTTATAAACGATAACGTTAGCCGAGCGTGCGTATCTTCGGCATATATCTCAAAAACTCCGTTACCGAATTCGGTGTCGTTTATCGGAGCAATTATCTGTCGGTTATCTTTCACCCCGATCTCACTAAGAGCCGTGGTATTAAATGGTTTTCTAAATGGCCTTTCTCATATAAAATTTAATAATAATTGGATTGATGTTTATATTTTTTTGGTATTTTTAACTAGATGTAAAGATAGGAGGGCAATAAATTAGGTTATTTGTAATATTTATAAAAGTAAATTCAGCAATTTTAATATTTTTAGACGTTGCAGCGTTCGGCAACAGTCATTATACTACTTTAGGAATTACAAAAAAAGTAAAATGAGTTTTGATTTCAGAATGTTTTCATACACAAAATTGGTACAAAATTAATAGATATCTTGTATATGATCCTTTTATATTTTCTTAGGAAAGTGCTAACAAAAATGCTTACATTTCCACTTTAATACCAAACTTTATTTTACAAGAAGACGGTTAATTTTAATAAGGACATTATTATCTCATTCATCAAAAATTAGGTGCTTAGATAGTATTAATCTCGTATTAATTGATCTCACTCGTATATCTCGATCTGAGATCTGAAACAAAAAATTCCATTTTACTTTTTTAACTATTTTAAATATCCATACTTAATTTTATGCATGTATGACTTCACATGCTTAATTTTATGCATGTGTGACTTTACGTCACACATGCATAAAATTATTTGATTAGTCTACACTGTAATTAATCTAAATGTAAAATATATTAAAAAATAATTATTATTATTTTAGAAAATTTATCAGTTTTAAAACCATATCTCGTTAAATGGCTGTAAATGAATTTAATTACGAATACAAGAAGTTAAACTTTCTTTATTCGTATTAAATGGATTTACTAATAATCGTTTTACCATAGGAAAGGTAAATTATCAAGAAGTAACATATGAATTATTAAATACAATTAGAATGATAACCATTCTTTGTAAGAATGATAGCGGTATTGTCTTAATATAAAAATATAGTCAAGTATCAAGTAGTCTCAAGTCCGTCTATGATACTTACGTAGTCTTCCTGCAGTCGAAGTTGTCTTCGACTTTTTATTCGGTTGCTGTTTTACGATCGCCACGTGGGTTTTAGTTTTCAAATAAATGTGGACATAATATACAATCGAATATTTTATCAATTTTATTAACTTCTATATTTAGGTATTAATCTAAAATAAATAAATAAACGAACACTTCAGCCTATCGCAGTCCACCGCTGGACATAGGCCTCCCCAAGGTGAGTACGGCTGTGTGTATGTTAAACATATTAATATAATATATATTTATAGGTTTTATTTATTTATTTTACCAGGAACTCATGAACTAAAGGCAACTAAAGCGACGTTAGTATTGAAACCTCATATGTTTTGACAAAATTCATCTAACAGAATTTTCCACGTCCCATAACATAAGTACAGTTGCACGTATATTAAAACATTATAACGGATTGCGGAGATTGCGCACCGTCTCATCATAAAGCCATCTAGTCGCGGAAATGGTTCCGACTATCACTCGTGTGGATGTGGCCTTATTAACAATAAACTATTAGTAAGTATTATAAAATTGGTCTAGTATTGGTAATTATTTTTATGGAGAATTGTTGTTCTTTTGATGATTTGTATTCTGATTTGTCAAGTCTTTCATGACTATCTTTCAGGAGATAATTTTGAAAGTTAGTCAAGTCTGCTTTTCTACAATTTCACGACAAATTTTGTATTTCATAATAATATATTAAAATATCATCCGGCTGGCCCGTTTGTGCAATTGGCAGTTAATCTGCTTATAGTCGAAATTCCCACTTCTATTTTGGGTGTAATATTTTTTTTATATTTAAGTCTACTATAATTGATTCAAGTCTTAGAAAGTCATGAATAGGTCAATAGCACTCATCTATAAATGGTCATCAATAAAAGTTCCTTGCCCTGCGCCTTAACTTGGGCTTAACCGTCAATTAAAGGTTTACCGTGTATTAGTCAGAGTTTCGAGTTCCGGAGTTTGATCAAAACGATCACGTACACATATTAAATTATCACATTTTTTATTGATCCTTGTTCCTGTGTAGGTGTGATTAATTAATGAAAGGAATATTGTTTTTCTTTGTCATTTACCGACTGTTTCTCTAAGTTATAATTTGGTTTGGTTTGGTAAAACCGTTTTAGTGTAGTAGTTCGAATAGTAGCTTAAACGCGTTTGAGACAGATCTTTAAATTTGTAAAAAGGATTTTTGGTCTTGATGTATGTTTTGTGGAACTCCCCACTGTGCTTTGGTGAACACGTAAAGCTTGCGTTAACGATTGTTATTGTAGACACCCGATAGCAATCTTCACTCATGTCAGGGACATTATAAACCATTAATCAGTGGAGAAGCGTTGTGAATTGACCTTCAACCATGTCTTATTCTGACAGAAGGCTGTTGCCCAGCAATTATATAGGTACTAACTTCTTGCGCTATTAAGGAGATAATTTGAAAACTTATTTTTCATGCTGCTCATAATACAAATATAAATATTAGTTCTAGACTCGATCGAGGCGCGAATCAATTCATTCAATCAAATTCAATCAATTGAAATTATTTTCTAATTTTTTACCTAAATGAAATTGATTTAAAAACAAAAGTTATTGTAACATAAGATTCCCTACAGTACCTACATTTAAGTGCTACAAGATAGTATTCCGTTAAACGATTATGTCCTATACTGCTGTTCTGGAGTTAATGGTGAATGAGTGCAAGTGTAATTACCGCTACCAAGTAATAGTAGCTTAAGCGCTTGGTGGTAGTATAGAATGAACCTTATGTATGTTTTGTGGGTGGGTGTGTGTGTGTGTGTTGCTTTTGCTTTTATTGTCTCACATTTGGATGCAAAATAAGGTTTTTAGATTGATATAAGTTCACTACTCTCATTTAGTAAGAGATTAGGTGTTTTCTTTGTAAAATATTTTAAAACAACATTGTTGTAGTTCTAACATTTCTTCAAGACGTATTCTTTGAGAAGTTATACTTTCAGTATTCTTTATAAATTTTAAAACTCTATAACGTAGTCGGATCAAGTATTATAATTTAAAAACACAAGTGTATTGCCAAGTAAAGCCAGGTGGAGCCACCTGTCTCGAGATCTAGAAGGATGGGAGACGAACGTGAGGCATCGACGCGTCACGAATAACAATAAGACATGTGCCTCGCTACGTACAGACAAGTGTTGTTTTGAATATATATATATATATATATATATATATATATATATATTATCTTTATTTATTTTTTTATTTAATTTTATAGGAAGCCTATACAATGTACAATGTTATGATTTTTTTTCAATAAAAATAATGATAAATGTTTACTATGCATTTCAATTATAGGCTAAATACATCTGTTTGACTAGCCCGTTGGTGCAGTTTGTAGTGACCCTGCTCTATCTGCTCCGGGGGTTCGATTCCCACTCCGAGTTTGAGTGAGTGAGTGTATAATTAGTATGTATGTGTATCGAAAAAATAAATAGCTATATCAGACGCCTGTTCACCCTTTAATATAAGCATTAAGTTGCTTAGCTTTTATGGAAATAGGTGCTATAAAGAAATCCTATATACCTACAGAAATAAATATGTTATTTTAGCCACAACTAAGATAAACATTGTATAAATGTTTATGATAACTGTTCTGAGAGTTCTTAGAGAGAGTTATAGCGACTTTTTTATTATATGTATTATCTACAATAACATATGTCCAATATCACACACATAAAATGATGTGAATAATAAATAAACTCTCAACGGCCCCCACTAGGATTTACTCTTGTGTCGGGGGTCTGAAAACACACACAATACACAAGCACAAACGCCTAAGCAACGGCAAAAATCGAATGGCCGATATAAATGTTTTTTTATGAACGAGGATTGAACACGCGACCGCAAGCGCAAACAGTCAGCGCTGTGCTAACGATGTTTTTTTTTGTGTCAGTTTATTAATTATTTTTCTGCTATTTGAAACGCTACGGTAGCGTTATCATTTCCGAGGAAAAATTAAAATTAAACAATAATAAAGTCGTGAATTTTCGTTTTTAGTTTCGTTTTTGTTTTATTAAAATAAAATATGAAATGTTTAAATTATTTCTCGTGCGATATATTTCTAGCGGATTAATTTGCAAATGAAAATATTATTTAAATATTGCGACACGTGGAAAAGCCATAGTAGCGTAAGTATTATTTTTACTTGAAAAAACTTTATTAAAATATTTTAATATGTATAAAATTAATAAAAATAAATATATTTTCATCATAATATTGTTCTCTATAAAACATGAAAAGTAATTCTTGCAACATGACAACATTAAAATATTACTTTACTGAATTTGCGGGGAAAGAATTTGATTTATTTAAACGATAATGTTTATGTAAAGATATTATAACATTTATTGTTTTTTATTTATTTATATAACTAAGTCGGCAAACAAGTGTACGGCTCGCCTGATGGTTAGCAAATACCGTAGCCTATAAGACGCCTGCAACACCAGAAGCATCGCAAGGGCTTTGCCGACCCTATCCCCATTTCCCTCCAGGAGCTCTGGTCACCTTACTCACCAACAGGAGCACAACACTGCATGAAAGCAGTATTATTTAGCTTTGGTCTTCTGTAAGGTCGAGGTACTACCCCAGTCGGGCTGCTCCATTTATTGAGCAGGAAATTTCCTGCCGTGCCCTACCTCAGTTAAATTGGTTAAATAAAATAAAATTATATGAATATTACAATATGTTCTTCAAAGAAAAAAATTAAAAATAAAGTAATTGACAAAGTTGTCACAATTATAGAGACACGACCAATGGAACCTTTACAGAAAATATTTCGCGTCGTTAAATATTATAAGCTATTAAGTTTTGTCAAATTTTTAATAAATACGTCTCTTGTGTCTTTTATTATAATGACCTTTATGTAAAAGGAACTTTATTATTATTGTTTTTTTTCCTTTATTTAACTTTTTTATTTTCAGTAAGTAATATGGTAGTGTTTAACTATTACGGTTTTAAAAACTTTAGGGGTACAGTTCTGAGACAAACTGTCAAGGGAATGAATAGCTAAGTCTTACTTATTAGTCCTGATAGTCCTCTTTAAGTAAAGAACCCTAAAAATAAAATTTAAATGTTCGCTAGTATTGCCGGAGGAACGCACGCTATGCAAAACCAAACATACTCGATATTTTACACACGAAAGAGTACTTATTTAAAGGATCAGAGGTGCCGCTTGATTTATTCACGGGACGGACTAGGGATGAGCCCTGACGGATCGATGATAGATCAAGCGTCGATATCGAGTGTCGATACTTTCGATAAATAATAGAACAGGTGAAAAATATTATGAAATAAGAGAATAATTAATTAGTGTAAAACTAATATTTAATAAATTATTTTGTGGCAATTTGAAATGCGAGATACACGATACATGGATGAAAAATTTGTTTTTACATTATTTTTATTGTGGTGTCATATGTACAGTTTTTTTTTAAATTATTATTCTTTATTTATTAACAACCTTATAATAACACAAACTAAATCAGAATTTGATAGGCAGGTTATTAAATTTAGCCCGTGAATAACTACTTATTTCGGTTTGTATAATATAAAAACTTCAATTTATCCAAAACATCGATATTCATATAACAATCAACATCCCTATTTTTCGAGCTTAAATCGTGAAGGGAAATAGTGGACATTACATTGAGATAACACTACATAGTATGGTGAAGGTCGGCTAATGTGACGGAAACTCCACGATAGTCACTATGTATGGTAATGATCTTCATGGTGAAATTTGACCTAGTGTTATGGAGTAGAACCCTCTTTGAACATTACATTACTATCGATTAAGGCCTAGTTCCTATATATATTTTTAAAATTGATGCAACGTATTAGTATATAATGTAAATGAATAATAAATTATATTTTTTACATCTTTCAGGTGGATTTTATACAGACCCCTCAATTATTCTATTTTCAAATATTATGTTTTCCAAATTTCCATTCAAGATGTTCTCTACAAATTTTCGGTGAGATATTGGTAACTTTTCTGCATTTCCATCCTTAAGGTTAAACTACTTTTATTGAAATAATCATATACTTTATTATATAATATTATTCTAGCTTAATATCTTCTAGTTCTGTATTATATGTAACCAAGTAACTTTAACAACCTATTTGAAGAAGTATAATATCTATTAATATATCCTATAATAATACCTAAAAGGTAGGTAAATAGTATCTACTGTAAACATGTGTCTATACTGTAATAAGTGTTGCTAAGTTATTTTTTCAACATTTCAACTGGGTGAGCAAAAAACAAGTTTTTTACGGATGATACGGAGTACGGACGATAGTTTAACGTGACAACGTCATAACAAAACATCTCCTCGGACGTATAGGCCAATCGAGTATTCCATATACTATCACTGAGCTTAACGGGACAATGCGTGTAACGCTACAATGAGTCATCCTTTTTCGTCTATGCCGCCGGCGTTCATCGATTTATTAGACGTTGTCACGTCAAAAATTTTATGTTATGGAACTAGGGTGGCCAAACAAACGTTTTAGTCTCCAGATAGTGAGCGGTTACCGTATGGGTGCCTGCAGGATCAGGATTGTCACAAGCGCGTTGATAACTCTACTACTATTGTTTCACACTTATCTATTCATATACATTATATTCACTAGCTATGCCCCGCAGTTTCACCCGCGTTAATTTGAAGAAATAACGTACTAAATTATTTTTAAACAATTACTGTACAACTCGGGCGACTTACAAAGGCGCGAGACGCGACGCGACGTCGTTTCATTTGATTTTACATTATCTCCTAAATTAAGCGTACAAATTAAACGTTATAAAACACAAAGTTTATCTCAGAAAATCTTCAGCTTATAATATTAGTATAGATGCAATATGCCAGAATAATTTCAAGTTTTGTCTAAAAAGTGATCACATTACGTTTAATTAATACACAATAGGTACACACATAGATGTTCTAGTTCTATGTCGGTCGCTGAAAATCATCATTGAACTTTGGAGGTCGTGTATGACGGTGTATGTGTCCCATGGGCTTCAAAATGGAATGAGTGACCTTTCTTTATGTATTGTTGGACTACTATACAGATCTTTTCTTTTGTCTTAACAATGATAATATACATACTTAATTATTATTTAATAAAAAAAAAATGTTCTAAAGTTTCTTTTGATGCCTACTTGACAAGAGAGATTACTGGATTCATTTTACTAGGTCTGTTATTTTTACATTTAATGTGTACTTTTTTTATTACTGTCTCATGACAACACTATAGGTACTGTATTTTTGATACTAGCGCTCACATAATGTGCCCATGTCGGTGTTTCATACTGTACGTATGTGTGCTCATAATTATGTAGTTTTGTACTCTATCTCTATATATATAAAAATGAATCGCTAAATGTGTTGCTAAGCGCAAATCTCGAGAGCAGCTGAACCGATTTCGCTAATTCTTTTTTTATAATATTCCTTGAAGTACGAGTATGGTTGTTACGGAGAGAAAAATTTAAAAAATTCCCTGAAAAAGTCTAAAAACAACACTTTTCTATTCCCATACAAAAGGTTCGTAATAATATTTAAGTCAATTTGAACTTTAATACCATACCATAAAGTTTAAGTGTTAGAGGAGGGGTTCCGGGAAGGATAAGTATTTTAACGAATCGACTGTTAGGCGGTACGAAGTTCGTCGGGTCAGCTAGTTTATAAATATAATTACAAATAATGTTTTACAATTCATTATATTTACTTATATGTTTATAGTACATAAAATCTCTTTATACGTTTAATACTTCAAAGCAATTGTTTCGCTATATTGCGATTGAGTCACAATCAACAAATTAGTTTAGTTGATTACATAATTATTTCAAAGTTAATTGTATTGTTAATTGTCTATGACTATTCTATCATTTATAGTTTTGTTTAAAAATATAGAATATATAAGTCTACTTATCGCTATTCTTTTGATGACACACAAAAAGCACGCTTGAAACACACACATATACAGGCAAAATACACACGCCTTCACTCGTCATACAAAATTGGTAATCTACTTTATTAAAAAAAGTATTTTTATAATAAAAACTAGTGCAAATATATATTACTTAAAGAAGTATATAATAAACAAAGACACTTCCAACGAAGAATTCTCACGCGAATATTTACCTAACACGAAGTTCATAACTCATAAACTGAAATCCCAGTAGGCGGTTGTAACGAAGTCATCCTGCCAACAATTGACTAATTACGGCCTGCGCTGAATTAGATGGCCTATTTTTATTCACGTTGCGTAAATAGAGGTAATGAGATTTGCGACTTGTTTGTTTTTGTTGGTATATTTCATGTTCTGTTTCTCAACTGCCAAAATATGATAATCTAAGTTATATTTTCTATATTTTACGTATTTTTAGTATTAACTCCTTGATGATTCTTTTTATTTTTTATTTTTGTGTTACCCACGCATGAGGAAATTATAAACATTTTTTTTTAAATCATATCAAATTTTTTTTCGCTGGATCGTAAAATTTTGATGTGATTTTTAAAAAAAATGTTTATAATTTCCTTGATGATTATTAAATGTTAATACTTATGTTTGGTTTTATGGGAGCATAAAGCTTAGTTGTTTTATGGTAATGTTTGCATTTTGTAATAAGACAGGGAGAATAATTTTTACAACAGACGATCCTAAATGTAATAAATAAATTTCTTCGATTCGCCTGTATTTTTGTAACGTACGTTACCTAAGAACTTTTGACTTGGTGGACCGATATCATATGGATGAAGCGATTTATTAATTTTTTATTTAATCCTTTCATTTTAGTACGGAACCGAGGAAATTATAAACATTTTTTTTTAAATCATATCAAATTTTTTTTTCGCTGGATCGTAAAATTTTGATGTGATTTTTAAAAAAAATGTTTATAATTTCCTTGATGATTATTAAATGTTAATACTTATGTTTGGTTTTATGGGAGCATAAAGCTTAGTTGTTTTATGGTAATGTTTGCATTTTGTAATAAGACAGGGAGAATAATTTTTACAACAGACGATCCTAAATGTAATAAATAAATTTCTTCGATTCGCCTGTATTTTTGTAACGTACGTTACTTAAGAACTTTTGACTTGGTGGACCGATATCATATGGATGAAGCGATTTATTAATTTTTTATTTAATCCTTTCATTTTAGTACGGAACCGTGTCAGTATTGGTCCAACTCGAACCGTTCCAGTTTTGTTCATTTATAAGTTAAATACAATTTCAGAACTTCGTACAGCGTATAACCATTTTTTTTTGCAATTTAAGTTGAAAAGCGAACAGAGTCGCGTTAGTTTGAAAGCATTTGTTTCAATTAATTGAACGTGTTTCAAACTTGATATGGAGTTGACCCATTTCAGTTCTGTACTGTAGTTAGTTTACACTCCACTGCAGTGTTGCGCTACTGCGGGTTGAGATATTTTTATATTATATTAAATTATACATTATTGTACTGAGACTAGACGAGCCGTGCGGTTTTATGTATTACTAGCTTCTGCGCGCGACTTCGTCGGCGTGGACTCCGCTCCTATTGGTAGTAGCGTGATGATACATAGCCTATATAGCCTTCCTCGATAAATGGGCTATCTAACGCTGAAAGAATTTTTCAAATCGGCCCAGTAGTTCCAGAGATTACCGCGTTCAAACAAACAAACAAACAAACTCTTCAGCTTTATATATGTATTAGTATAGATAACGTATTGATTATGAAAATAGACAGATGATAGTTAAAGTAGAGACAACAGCTGATGTCCGTATTGAAAGAAAAAAACAAGATTAAAAAACATCTTCTTTATGATTTAACCATATTTTTTTGTTTAATAATTAGTCCACTTCGAGGAAGTGTGGACTTAAAAGTTCGTTATTTGGATAATAATACATTCGGGTATCCGAAAACCCCCAAACCATTGACAACAAACACGAAAACATGCATTCTGACCCAGACAAATATTTGTATAACGTAAAGAATTTTTTTTTAATGTGATACAATAAAAAGTGTGATTGCTAGCTAAGTCAGTATTACCTATTTGTTCTAATTTTTTTTATTGGACTAGGTCGGCAAACAAGCGTACGGATCACCTGATGGTAAGCAATTACCGTAGCTTGTAGAGCAGGGTTTCTTAACCTGTGGTCCATGGATCCCTAAGGGGTCCGTGTTATGAAAGCTGGGGGTCCATGGCAAGCCTACTTATGTTGTGAGTAAATATTTTCACTTTGCGCGTAATCAAAAGCAACTCCTCACTTTGATATTCTAATCCAGCATAAGCAGCAGCAACCGTCACACTAGTTGTTTATATGTAAATTTTGATCGTAAACAATAAAAGGTAATTGAAGTAGAGCATCGTTGTATTTTTTTTTTTTTTTGGAAAGGGTCCGTGGACTCTTTGAAATTTTTAAAGGGGTCCATCACTAGAAAAAGGTTAAGAAACCCTGTTGTAGAGTGTAAGCGTGTTGCCGACCCTAACACTACACTGCTTGAAGTGTTACTTAGTTGTAATCTTCTGTAAGGTCAAGGTCCTTCCCCAGTCGGGCTTATTCAGATTTTGAACAGAATTAGAATATTTATGTGCCCTACCTCAGTTTAATAAAAGTATTAAAAGATTCAGGCACATACAGTTAATAAAAATTGTTATAATAATACAAGATTTTTCTCCTACCGTTATAAATGATTGTGCGAATCTATCAGTAATCTAATACAACAAAGATACAACGTAAGGGCTGAATTAAATAAAATAATAGCTCTCAATCAGGAGATTAATTTACTAATATCCTTCAATAAAGGGACCTCAGCTCGTATTAGGTATACGGGTAAGGTCACGACCTCCGCTGCATCATAAAGACTTGATGCTACATTGGTTACTCGCTGCATTGAAGTAATCTACTCTTATTCAAAGAATCTTTTAATACCTATTTGTTTAGTAGTCGAAGTTTAAATGTTACGCTTTTTTTTCGAAATTTAAATTTTGGAACTAGAAATTTCCATTAAAAAATGCTTAAAATATCCAAAGTAACAGACTACAGATGACGTTTATGTCAATATATTTTTAGTTTGATGTTTTTTTTTTGCCACAGAATAAATAATAAATATGTTAAAATTTTTTCATAGATTAATTTTTGAATTGGCCGTTTTTATATGCAACAATAATAACAATATTTCACATTGTCTACATTGTGTGTAAATGTATTTTTAATTTTAAAATTAGTTTTTTTTTTCATTTAATCAAAGTTAAACCTACTTCGTTATTTTTAGAACTGGCCTTTGCCGTAAAGAAGAAAAAATTGTTATCACATTTAAAACTTTTGTTTGTATTGTGTAGTTACGTAGAGAGTACGATATAGAACATTGAACTGTAATTCGATTTTTTGTTTCGAATTTTAGCTTTCGAAATATTTCCATAATAAAATATAATATTTGAAATGTTTCGTTTGTGTTCTGTGGACATAAAGTTTTATATAAAATTTTAACATTTTAGATTTTTCGGTGAATGTCCTACACTTGTGACATTTTATAACCAACTTGTACCAAATTTCAATTATATTGCAACTTTATGAGTGCTCTCGAATATATTTTAAGCGAATTCGTTTACTTTGTACTTGCTTAAATTATTTCTACACACGTCTAGCGTTTTTGTTACATACTCATTATACCTAACCGAAATTTTATTTTCATCAATAAATTTCATATTTTCTTTCAATGGAATCGTAGGTGGTTAATTTTGGGATTACAATTATTCCGTGCCCTAGCTGTTAAATGGAGTCGATATCACGTCAATTTTTATTCAAATCTATGTATAGATTAGCTAAAGATAAAGATAAATAAAAATGAAAGATAAAAGAAGCCATTTTTTGCTTCAGTATCAATAATAGATTATCCCCCAAAAACGTATTTCAAGGTGAATTTTTATTGTTAAAATAAATTCTTAACTTATATTATTTATTTTAATCTTTAGTTATGCTTATGTTTTGGTATAAAACCATAATATGAGCATATTAACTGAGGATTTTATTGTAATAGTATAATGTATATTCATGAAGACGGGCGGCACACCCACTAGCCCTAAAATATAGAATGAAGATAATAGTGATATATCCCGCTATTATACGTAAGGAACCTATTATGTTCCTTGAAACAACATTTTTAACAATAGTATACCTTATTCTAAAGCAAGAAGGACTATAACAACCGCAAAACCCAACAGAAGATACTGTGGTCGTTTATCAAAACGACTAGATAGCGTAGCCACCGTACCACGAATTAAACCTATAACAATTGGAACGGTTATTTCTATTGAAATGAATACCATTGCAACTGAAGTTGGCAATTTCGAACGGGGTCAAGCTAGTAATTCAGCAATGGATGCGTTTCTTGATGACGCAGGCTCTATCTACGTTTGCCTAGGCGGTGCGAACGTTAAACAAATAAACGCGGGTGATGGCGTCGACGAATTGTCGACAAATGCAGGCAAGCCGCAGTGTGACTGCACACTGGACGAGAGCTCAGATTATACGTCATTGTAAACACAGAATTGTAATAATATTGGATATGGGATTTATGAGAGAACTAGCCGACCCGTGCCCACTTCGTTGCGCGTTAATTTTATTTTTAATATTTACTTCTAACGACGATATCTCAAAAAGTATTCATCTAATTGATATAGTGTACAGGGCAATTTTAATCTGCATTAAATGCCTAAGCTAACTAACATATTCATTTGCATAAGGATTAATACTGAACTAAAGAAAATAGCTTTGAAAATAACGTAATGTTTTGAATTAGAAATATGATCATAAAAGTGGTTTTTGTAAGTCAACCATAAGAGATAGAGATATGCTATCGCGGACTTTTTTGTAGTATTTTTATAGGTTTTCAATTTGCTAGTACATTACTCAACTATATCTTTGCTAGTTTACGCGGCGTTCGCGTGGAAAGCTCCCAGTTGGCGAGATTTTTTGCGACCTCTTCAACATTTATCGCCGTATTTCAGCTAATTTACATAAAAGCATAATAAATTGTATACCTAAACCTTCCTCAAGAATCACTCTTTCTATTGTTGAAAACCGTATAAAAATCAGTTTGGTAGTTTTCGAGTTTATCGCGTTCAGACAGACAGGAGGACAGAAAGACGCGGCCGGGGGACTTCTTTTTATAATAAGTATAGATATTTAAATTTATAGTTGAACAAGTTAGTCTAAGCACGCGAATTTTAGGTCTGTATTTCTTTTACAAAGTTTTGATTGGGAATTCGTTTTGTAGGATTAGTTATGTAATAAAATATTTTGTTAATGTTTCCTTACCGGTCCTTGCAAGGGATCCAATAATTTCCTAAGTCACCTGTTCCCTCCTGAGTGATTTAAGAGGACGAACCCTATTTTTAAACGGTTTTATTTAGCTTGACCTGTTTGTGTGTTTTTCTATTACTCTTTATTCATGTCAATAATCTTGAGGTATGTTTTACATATCTAAACACACAATTTACTTACAAAAAAAGATCAATATATACAAGGGTGTTAATAATGAACCTTATCAAAGTTCTTAATCCTGAGAGTGACGATAGAAAACCCATCCGTCACAGCTCTCTCATCATCTTAATTTGGTGTATAGTGCTCGTACTAATCCTGTTAATTTTGTCGGCATAGGTGTACGAGTTATAATAAATTTATAGTAAATAGGTATACATATTTTTTATTTTATAAACTACATCCACGGGCTCTTAGTTGCCCACTTTACGGCGTGCGTTTTTTTTACAGTAGTTAGTTGTTAGTAGTTAAAGAAATAATGCATATTAGTAATAAGCGGGAATCGAAATCACAACCCGCGGAACAGAAAGCAGTTAGCAGGCCGACTAACTATGCCAACGGGCTAAGTAAACATTCATACCATATGTATCACTTTTGTGTGAATTCCACTTCTGTGAATGTTACGCTCTAAGCTTTGTGTGCTATTTCAGTGAAGACCACAAAGGTATATAAGCACGTCTATCGTGCAGTGAATGTACCACAATGTAGTTTGATGGGTATGTGGGTTGATAACCTAATTTTTAGACGCGTGGGATGCGCCTTCGATGGCAGGCAAGTAATATTCTATTGTTTTTAAATTACGAAAGCTATAACATAGTAGATGATTTATTATTAACAAGCGATATACCCTGATTTTACAGTTTTTTTTAAAAAATTAAACTAGGTCGGCAAACAATCATACGGTTCACCTGATGTTAAGAGATTACTGTAGCCCACAGACGCCCGCAACACCAGAAACAAGCCACCAATAGCAAGCGCGTTGCCGACACTACTCCGGACCAGTGGCGTAGCGTGCCTTGGAGGGGCCCCGTATCAAAATTAGTTGGGGGGCCCCAATGAAGGGTAACGATTTCTCACAAAATAAACAAAAATGCTTGCATTTAATTAAAATAAATGTTATTTTAATATAAGTTATCACTTCCTCCTAGAATAGACAATAGTGAAAAGTCTGATAGCCGTTCCAGTCTCGTCTAAGTCCTTGGGTAATTTTTGTTCAGTTTAGTTTTGAAAAACTTCTTTCAGCTGTTGCGGTTATAACTGGAAGGGTCAAGAATAGAAAGCATGATGTAATTACCAAACGTAAAACTGGATGCAAGACTATTGAATTTTATCAGCAACAATTCCAGGAGTTCCTTAATGGAATGAATTTTTTGAATTTCGGATTTTAAGCATGTTTTCATAGCAATTGATTGTTCATGAAGATTAACTGAATCCTGCAATAACCGATGAAGGATGTTGCTAACTTTTGGGCGCACGCTTAACTCGGGAAAAGGGGGATTCCGTTTTTTTACTTTTGTCATTTCTGAAGTGAAAACTCTATAGGCACGTTTGACAGTTATTTTGTATGTTTTTTTACCGGAAAGCACGAGATTAAGTGACATCGTGGATAACATTTTACTAAGTTTGCTTAAACACATTAGGGGCATCTGTAGCCCGGGGCATCCGTACCATTGATACGTCTGATAAGGGGCGTAGCTACCAAGCTACGCCCCTGCATTGCAATCTAAATCACTCACAGAAGCTGACTGCTGAAAAAATGAAGAAATTTTGGAATTTTTTTTTATAACCTACTCTCTTTTCTGTCTACTTTTTCTTTTCATAGCTCCACTGGGATAATCTCTTTTCCGTTCACTCATTCTTTTCACAAACCACAGTAATTAACCAATAAGTAATGAGAAGTACAAGATTATATTGTATTAAAATGTAATAACGCAACGGCGTTTGGCAGGCTTCGTCGAGTCTTCACTTCGAAGATTCCGTAATGCTTGAAAACAAAAGTCTTCGAGCAATGCGTCCTGCCTGTGTTAACATACGGAGCCGAGACGTGGACACTGACAAAGGGACTGGTAGTCTGGTACACAAGTTCAAAGTCGCTCAACGTGCAATGGAATGGGCTATGCTTGGGGTTTCTCTCAAAGATAGAATTAGAAATGAGGCTATCTGCGAGAGAACGAAAGTAACCGACATAGCCCACAGAATTAGCAAGTTGAAGTGGCAGTGGGCTAGTCATCTGTGTCACATGACCGATGGCCGTTGCAGCAGACGTGTCTTGGAGTGGAGACCGCGTCTTGGCAAACGCAATGTAGGACGTCCTCCGGCCCGCTGGAGCGACGATCTACGTAAGATTGCCGGTGTGCTGGATGAGGATTGCGGAAAACCGGGATATCTGACGCGAACTTGGCGAGGCCTATGTCCAGCAATTTACTGCAATGGGCTGAACTGACTCTTCTGACTGACTGACTGTGATAACGTATGAACCGGAATGAAATAAAACACGTAAATATTCTTCTCGTAATATGCATCTGTTATTGCGGGATTCCCCCGTTTAAGTCACCCACTGATGTAGGATGTTGCCAACTTTTGGGCGCACGCTTAACTCGAAAAACAAAAGAGATTACTTTTTGACTTTTGTCATCTCTGAAGTGAAAACTCTATAGGCACGTATCACAGTTTTTTTATATGCTTTTTCCCGGGAAGCACGAATTTAAGTAACATCGTGGATAATATTTAACGATTTTTTTGCTTATAGACGTTAGGGGCCCCTGTAGCCCGGGGGCCCCGTATCATTGATACGGCTGATACGGCGGTAGCTACGCCCCTGCTCCGGACCCTCGCTGGAGCTCTGGTCATCTTAATCACCACAGGAACACAACACCGCTTGAAAGCAGTGTTATTAAGAGCGTGCATAAGGCGAGCAAAAAATCAGATTTCACCCGCGCGCCCGATGAAACAAAATATACACAAAGCCTCGTGTCAGAGTGCGATAGACGATATAGTTTTGAGCGCATTACGAATGTAAAAAACGACAAATATGTTATTTTGTATATAATTCCGAAACTAAAAGTAATTACATTAAATGCCTAAGCATAGCCTTTACTCATATTTAAATGTAATTAATTATCAAATTTTTGTCTTAATGGTCATAACCATATCGAGTATAAATAGAAAAAATATAAAAATTAGAGGTTACTTCGTGATTATATTTTATCGAGGAAATTTCCTTATTTTATGTTTTTGATAAAGGTCAACCCTTGCAAATATCACGTAGTTTGTCATATATTTTTATTTTAAGATTTGGTCTGGAACTTTTCACGTCAAAACAAATAGAAGATGGTAATTTTGCATTATGCGCACTCTTAAGCTTTGATCTTTTGTAAGGTCGGTGTACTTCTCCAGTCGAGCTGCTCCAGATTTTTAGCTATATATTTCCTGCTGTGCCCACATTAAAATATTAGTTTGTAAATGTATAAAATTATAGCTATATTAATGCGAGAGAACTTTTTTGTTTGAATTTTATTTAGAGAATTATTAATTAATAATAATTATTATTTAATTAAAATAACAAAGGTGATAAAATGTCATGCTATGTGAAGAAATAAAGTAATAACACGCGTAAGAAACTGCGTTGTTGATTTTGTAAAATATACTTTTGAAAAAAAATTCCTACATGAAGTTAAATAAAAATTATATTTTTGAAGTGAAACTTCTTTAGAATCGTTGTGATTTCAAACCGGATGCAACGGAAAAACGACAGGGAAGGTCGCGCCGCGCTACTTTGTAAATCTATATATATATATATATATATATAATAAAGAATTATACTATTTTCTTTTGGGCACGTTATGACGTCATAGACATAACACGAGGCTCGAAATCATTAATCATGGGTTCAAATTGGGATTAGGAGCTAACAACTCTAACTTTAGCATTTATTAGTTTATTTGTGTGAAGGTCGTCTTCTTTCTTATTAACGACAAATTCTATTCTGGGACTATAATCCCATTAATTATTTTGCAATTATGGTCTAAGATCCGAGAAGGTAAATCTTCCCTCATCTGTTAATTAGATGAAACAATTTTTTATAGGCTTATTTAAATATTGTGAGTTTATAAAAACAACCTGTGCCACCATAAGCCTGCTGCAAATTTTTTTTTTTTTTTAGCTTTTCCCTCTCATGTTAATTACATGTAGTAAGCTTAAACCGTTAATATTTTACATTATATACCTGACTGTAGTAGGCAGCCATCTCTATGATTGCTACACTTACCTGCAGCCAGGTCAGTAACCTCAGTCAGAGTAACCTGGCTGCAGGTAAGTATAGCAATCATAGAGATGGGTGCCTACTATAGTCAGGTATATAATGTAAAATATTGACGGTTTTAGCTTACTACGTGTAATTAACATGAGAGGGAAAAGATTTTTTAGAAGAAAAATAATTTTTTTTAAGTGTTATTATTTTCAGCAGGCTTATGGTGGCAGAGGTTGTTTTTATAAATTCACAATATTGAAATCAGCCTATAAAAAATTGTTTCATCTTATTAACAGATGAGGGAAGATTTTGTTATATTCCGGATCTTAGACCATTATATCAACATCAATTTAAAGTGTTTCTGAAAAGGAAATTAATAGATAAAGCTTATTATTCGGCGCAGGATTACATAGATGATAAAGATGTTTGGACTTACTGACGATGTATTTCATGAAACATATTACTGACGGAGTTTCTTGCCGATTTTTCTCTGTACAGTCTGCATTTCGAATCGGTGGTAGCTTCACTTTTCAAATTAATAATCACTTTTAAAATTTTAATTTGTAAAATGACGATTCGAAAGTGCTTTTGAAGCTTATTTGAATGAAATAATTTTGTTTTAATTTGATTTGGATATTTTTATTCATCTCACTGTTGTGAAGTGTGGCAGATTATGATTCTTTATTCCTGATAGAAGGCTATCCGCGAGAGAACGAAAGTAACCGACATAACCCACAGAATTAGCAAGTTGAAGTGGCAGTGGGCTGGTCACTTGTGTCGCAGGACCGTTGGCCGCTGGAGCAGACCTGTCGTGGAGTGGAGACCGCGTCTGGGCAAACGCAGTGTGGACCGACGATCTAAGTAAGATTGCCGGCGTAGGCTGGATGAGGATTGCGGAAAACCGGGATGTCTGGCGCGAATTTGGGGAGGCCTATGTCCAGCAGTGGACTGCAATAGGCTGATGTGATGATGATGTGATTCTTGATAGGAATGACGGGTTTTGTCTTTCAGTTCCCACTGCGTTTAGAAGGCGGAATATTATAAGAACGATAAATAATAATTGTGGACGCTTCTTACATGAGGTCATTCATTCATTCCTTTAGTATAAATATTTCCAAAAGTGCCAAGATAGCGTAAATATTTTCGCCAATATAGACGTAGAATAAATGTGATATGTGTATAGTGTCAAAAGTTCACTTTTTTAAGTTGTTTGCAAGTTAAGAAAGAGAACTTTAATTAGTTCTGACGTTCAAAAATCTCATTAATGCATTCATTATGTCTTTGTGTCAAAAGAAAAAAAAAAACATTGTTTAGTTTTATTCGTTTCAATTACTTCAAGTGATATGACTTCGACAGTGGGCTTAGTTTCTTTGAACGATTTTTATCAAAGTATTCTTACAAAGAAAAATAAAGTCCTTAAAATTTCTATGACGTAAATGCTTTACTTTAGTTAGAGCGTGACGTCAGTCGTCAATATTCGCTTACAATCAAAGTTCAATCAATCAATAATAATTGTGCTTTGTTCTACGAGTACTCCGGCTCGTTGGACCGACGATCTACGTAAGATTGCCGGTGTAGGCTGGATGAGGATTGCGGAAAACCGGTATGTCTGGCGCGAACTTGGGAGGCCTATGTCCAGCAGTGGACTGCAATAGGTTGAACTGACTGACTGACTGTCATTCCATCGTGATTTAAATCTTTTTTACTAATTTAAACTAACCAGTAGTAGAATTTAAAGTAGTACCTACTAGTAGTGTTTTATACTATCGTTCTGTACAATATAGTTTATTGATATCATTTATATACCTTATGTATATATTCTTTATTGCACTAAATAATGTAACAAATTGTCACTACATAGGAAGTTGGCAAGGGCGAAGCAGTCAACCCATGGTAGTGAGGGATGTTGTGAACGTGGAACATAGTACCTTGTGCAGGAATAGAAGAAAAATTGCACATAAAACATATACCTACATAATAAAATACATACAATACTATCAATTTATAGTTACATATATATATCTAAACGTAATACATAATATATTAATTATACATACATATAAGCATCAATATATCGCTACATACATACACTACGTACATATTATATATGTTACTGTAAAAGCTCGAACTACGGCAAATCCTAAGATTTAAGAGTAAGTCTTAGGATTTACCGACATGGGTTGGTAAATGTAAGGATTTATGAAAATGGGACATTTTTTTCGGGCTTTTACTATTCGAGTTTAGTACATGCTAGGTTTTACCACTGACAGCTAGTAAAAGTTGGTTTTGGGAATAAAACAAAGATTAATTGTTATTCATTTATAGCAGTGTCAAAAACTTAAATTGTTAAGTCTTTAGATTAAGACCCGTAGACCGTTTATCGGCATAATATCGTTACAAAAAAAAATAATAATAATAAAAATAACCATAACCTATCTAACTTCAAAAATAGACCGTTTATCGGCACAATTTCGTTACATAAAAAAAATAGCCCTAACCTATCTAATTTCAAAATTAGACCGACGCGGGTCTTAATACAGACTTATAAAATGTATTTTTCAACATTTACTGTGCCTTTAATGTAAATCCTAAGACTTACCAAGTGAATGGTGGTAAGAGTTCGAATCGCAAAATCGTTCGGTCTTTTACCATTAAGAGTTGGTAAATCTTAGGTTTTACTCTTAAATCTTAGGATTTACCATAATTCGTGCATTTACGGTAACATATACATCTCATACATCTGTAGTGATTTTGGAGAGCAGATAGTTCTTTAGATTGTTTTTAAAAGTAGACAGCGATGAGCTTTCTTGAATGAATTTTAGGAGTTTATCCCAAAGGTTAGCAGCGCGTACAGAAAAGGAAGAAATCGAAGGTTGGAGTAATCTCATGAATCCTTTAAGTATCTGAACTAGACAAAAACGTCCTATAAACATCCCACTACGCGACAAAAGGCTTTTCTTCATAAATGTTACGATCTTTTTTAAGAATTTCTACAACAACTGGGTCCAGGTCTTACGTTCTCTTCGAAGCAAGGTGGATACACCCAACAAAAATAATTATCAAGAGCAAAAACATGTACGTATTTAGTAGATATACAAATTTCTGCATCGAGCGTAATTTTTTAAATAAAATTCTAAAGTATGCAACATTACATAAATAATATTTTCTGTACATAATTATTCTAGTTGTTTATAAACTTCTAATTATACATAAACTTCGAGCACTTATAGAAGGGTTAGAAAGTTACACAACTCGTCATTCGAAGCTGTCATTTTGGCAACTAAGTGCGATTCACTCTAATAGATGTTTGCTCAACGGCTCTGCAATTAATATCCGTTCTTGGTCTATGTCTCTAACGGCACTTTAAAACTGTAATGCGGCTTATTACGTGAAGATTGACTTGAGATAATGATGTGTGTGATGGCTATTTGCCAACTTTTTTTTTGCTACATGAGTGGATCTAAACGCGTTTATTGATAACACAGAGATATAGCCGTTATAGTTGACATCTTATTGCCCCCGAAACCCTGCATACTAAACATGAAAATCGTTGTATACAAGTATCAAGACTAGTAAATCCCAATATATCACCACAATTTTAGTATTTGACCAGAGTGCATTAGGGTTAAATGTCAGCGGCCGCATATCACACGGTCTTAGTCGGTGCACATGATTAATTATCACAACCAGTGCTAATAACGCATACAATTATAACAACGATCGCAATCCCGCTAATAATCCCGGCATCCCGGGATCACTGGATAGACTGTGTTCTGCGCGGCATCCGTACCGCGATTTCTGGCATTCGGTTAATGTTGCCGCGTTATTAAATGCCGATCGATGTGGTTTAGCGGCGCATATTTAGTTTGAAATATGTCACATAATGTCTTGTCTTTATTTCTATTACTTTATTATTATATATAATTTGTTGTAGATAAAAAGTATGTGTTATTATCTGATAATTGATTTCAAAAAATCTTAATATATATAAATCTCGTGTCACAATGTTTGTCCTCAATGGACTCCTAAACCACTTAACCGATTTTAATCAAATTTGCACACCGTGTGCAGTTTGATCCAACTTGAAAGATAGGCTATATTTTATTTTGGTATATGTAATTATTATATATGCTGTGTGGCTACGGCAAAGAATTTAGCCTCCCCCTCTCTTTCCGTGGGTGTCGTAAGAGGCGACTAAGGGATAACATAGTTTCACTACCACCTTGGAACTTAAAAAGCCGACCGATGGCGGGATAACCATCCAAATGCTGGCTTTGAAGTACACAGGCCGAAGACGGGCAGCAGCGTCTTTGGTGCGACAAAGCCAGCCCTGCGGTCACCAACCCGCCTGCCCAGCGTGGTGACTATGGGTAAAACACATGAGTTCACGCCATTATTGGCGCGTGTGGAGGTGTGGAGGCCTATGTCCAGCAGTGGACTGCGATAGGCTGAAATGATGATGATGAATGAATTATTATATTTAAGAAAAAAAAGGCGGTACGAAGTTCGCCAGGTCAGCTAGTTTAGTTATAAATTCCACATACTTTTATTGTATGATATGAAATAATATCTTGTACTCTAAACTGTTTGAAAATGATCTAAGTTAGCAAATTTTTTTTTTTTTTATAGTAAAAACAAGAAAGATGGTTTTTTGTTTCTCTTCATCGACGTGGATGAAATGATCTTAAAGACAAGTTCAACACTTGAAAATTTAAAAGCCAGCTTGGATTGAAAAAGTCTGATATCGCTCAACTGTCTCATCCACATATCCACTTTTACTCGGTATCTTAATCAGTTCTAAACCGATTTTATAGCGCTTTTAAATAGATCTATCTTAAGAGATATAGAAGCCTGTATTTAAAGACTATTAGAGTCGGTTTTAATATCTTTTTTATAAATAAATTGAATTTAAGCCTATTTGAATATAAAATTTATTATACTAAAACTAGCATCCCGCCCCAGCTTTACACTGGCATTTAACAAAAATTTCAAAATAGGTAATTTTTTGTCCATATTTTTTTTTGAAAATATAATATAGCCTATGCCACCAGCGGATGGTGTAGTTTCCCAACAATGAAAGAATTTTTTAAATCGGTTCTGTAGTTTAGGAGCCAATTCAATGCAAACAAACAAACAATCAAAAATATTTAATCTTTCCTCTTTATAATATTAGTATAGATTAGAAGGCTCTATCTTTCTGTAAGTGGATTCTATGTATTTCGGGATATTTTGGATCGGGATAATTTATTTTTTGAATTTTCAACGCAAATAACAAGTGGACGTCTAGTGATGCTGTCCTGGTTTTGCGCTTACTTTCATACATGAAGTTCAAACATGAAGTGTTCATACATGAACAATCATCCATTCTTCAAACATAAGAAACTTTTATGTTATAATGTATAGATTCCAACTCCTCTTTGTTCCACTGGCATTGAGTTTCAATTGTTAGAATGGATGTCATTGTTTTGCTTTTAATAGTCGCAGTATAATATTTTATAGCGTACAAATGTCCGTTAGCGCTCCCACACACGAACGGCACGTTGCCAACGGCAGAGGTTGACGGCAGCCGTCGACTGCCGTCGAGTGCCGTCAGCGGCAGTCGACTGCAGCCGTCGACTGCCGTCGAGCGCCGTCAGCGGCAGCCGTCGACTGCCGTCGAGCGCCGTTGGCGGCGCGCCGTCGTCTGCAGTCCTCTGCCGTTGAGAACATGCCGCACAGTCAACGCTCTCGTAGTAAAGGAGCCAGTTACAAAATGAATTCCGAAGAAGAAACACTGTTATTGTTTTTACTTCGTCGCCGCCGAGAAAAACGAAAAATAAAAACACGTTCAGTGTGGGTTCAAGAAATACTAATCAATAGAGATCAAGATGACGAAGAAACGAGCAAAAGTTTTTTAATTATTTTCAGTGGTCCATTGCTTCTTTTGATGAGCTGACGGCTATTATATTTCCTCTTTATAATATAAGCATACTAGCGACCCGCTCCGGCTTCGCACGGGTGCAATCCTGATACTAAATATAAAATCTCTATATATATAAAAATGAATAGCTGAATATATTGCTAAGCGCAAATCTCGAGATCGGCTGAACCGATTTCGCTAATTCTTTTTTTATAATATTCTTTGAAGTACGAGAATGGTTCTTACGGAGAGAAAAATTTAAAAAGTTGCGTGAAAAAGTCTAAAATAACACTTTTCTATATTCCTATACAAAAAATTCGTAATAATACTTAAAAGTCAATTTGAACTTTAATACCACACCATAAGGTTTAAGTGTTAGTAGAGGGGTTCCGGGAAGGATAAGTATTAAAAAAAATTAAAAATTAAAGAATCGACTGTTAGGCAGTACGAAGTTCGCCTAATAAGCGCAAAAAATGTGTTTATTTACGATATCACATTAGAAAACTTTAAAACTATCAGTGTTCCTCTACTGTATTATGCATGTATTATACATATAAACCTTCCTATAGAATCACTCTACTTATTAAAGAAAACCGCATCAAAATCCGTTGCGTAGTTTTAAAGATCTAAGCATATTTATACAGACAGACGGACAGCGGGAAGAGACTTTGTTTTATAATATGTAGTGAAATATAAATAATAAAAAGATATAAGTAATTTAGATTATTTTTTTTAACGAGATCAACATCATTTATCACCATTTTAAGTTGAAACAAAATACAATTACTACCTATAGGAACAATAATACATATTAATTATTAGTTACTTCTATTTTAATAACAATGGTTAAAAAAATCAAAATCAACTTTTAATAAACCGACCATTTTTTTTAAAACATGTTTTTTTACTAGCTCAGTATTTTAATATTTTTTTAATTTTTATAATTATTAATTCAATCTTGGCGAGATATTGAACTTTTTAAAATAGCCGTCAGCTCATCAAGAAGCACATCCGAAAATAATTAAAAAACTTTTGCTCGTTTCTTCGTAAAAGTGGATAGAGTGTAAAAAAATTCCCATCTTGATCTCTATTGATTAGTATTTCTTGAACCCACACTGAACGTTTTTTTTTATTTTTCGTTTTTCTCGGTGGCGACGAAGTAACAAAATAAACTAAAAAATGTTTTATGTTATTCGGTTTTATTGCAATAAAAATGATGTATTTAGGTTATGGACTAAAAACTAAAAAATAATTCGGTAAGTCCTAGCTACCAGATTGCACCAATCTTCTTATCAATCTGGGGTATTGATCAGACAAATATAAAATCATTGGGCGTATCCAGAGCGCGTATATTACAGAGTAAACATTATGATAGAAATTTCACGTGCCCATCGTTTCAAGTTTTTAGTTTCGTCGAGTAGTTTTTAGATTAGTAATAAATATACCTACACAGTCTAATAAACTGTATTCTACCAATCAAGCCCTTTCATTTGATTTCCATATTGAGGTATTAGTAGAAAATATGTAGGTAATCCACCATTTTGAGGCGGCAGCCATCTTGGATTTTTCATAGTCAGCCCTATTCTACCAATCAAGCCTTTTCATTCTATAGTCGATACCCATATTGAGGAATTTGTGGAAAATATGTATTCCGCCATTTTGTAGCGGCGGCCATCTTGGATTTTTCGTAGTGAGCTCTATTCTGCCAATCGAGCCCTTTCATTCGATACCCATATTGAGGAATTTGTGGAAAATATGTAATACGCCATTTTGTAGCGGCGGCCATCTTGGATTTTTCATAGTGGGCTCTATTCTACCAATCAAGCCCTTTCATTTGATACTCATATTGAGGTATTTGTTAAAAATGTGTTATCCGCCATTTTGTGGCGGCGGCCATCTTGGATTTTTCATAGTGAGCTGTATTCTACCAACCAAGCCTTTTCATTTGATACCAATATTGAGGTTGTTGTGAAGTTATGTGATTCGCCATTTTGTATTGGCGGCCATATTGGATTTAGAACCATAAGAAATATACTATGTTGTATTTTCATGAAGATTAAGAATGTGTACCAAATATCAGATCAATCTGTCATGAGGAAGGGGGTAAAATTCCAATTACTAAACTTGACCCAAACACACAAATAAACAAAAAAATAAATAAATACCAAGCTGGTCAAGCTAAATAAAACCGTTTAAAAACAATAACAGTATTTCTTCTTCGGAATTCATTTTGCAACTGGCTCCTTTACTAAGAGAGCCGACGTGTGAGCGGCATGTTCCCAACGGCAGCGGACTGCAGGCGACGGCGCGCCGCGGACGGCGCTCGACGGCAGTCGACGGCTGCCGCTGACGGCGCTGGACGGCAGTCAACGGCTGCAGTCGACTGCCGCTGATGGCGCTCGACGGCAGTCGACGGCTGCCGTTGACCTCTGCCGTTGGCAACGTGCCGTTCGTGTGTAAGAGCGCTTATATGTATTTAGAATTTCTAAAGGGAAAATGGATTCATAACTCAAACTAATAATTTCTAAAGAGTTTCAAACAAACACACCGTTCAATCCATATATTTACAATTTAAAAATGAGTTATTTTAAAATTATAACAATAAGTAAATATTTGTTGATATTATCAATAAAAATAACCAAATTAGGTTTGTCAGTGGAGCTAGACTGTGACATGACTGTGACCATAACGTCAATGACAGTATTGTATAATTAGTAAAGAAGCGATTTTTAATAAATAGGGTAGATGCAAAACTATATTAACAAAAAATTGTCTCTAAATGTTATAGCAATATATTATATGTAAATGTGTGAGACTGTTACTTGCGGACAAGCTTAGACTTTTGCAGGTAAATGTAATGTAATACATGCTTTTCTTAATGTTACAAAAAAAAAAAAAAAAACTACGAATTGTCTCAGAAAAACAGATTAAAAATTTCATCGGAATTGCCATTTGTTTACTTTTAATGGAAGACAACTTCGCAGAACTCAATCTTATACTATTAAACGAGCAATTCTTGCATACAGCATTCTATATATATATATATATATATATATATATATATATATATATATATATATATATATATATATATATATTTTTTTTTTTTCTTTTCTGAATCTCAGAATCGGCTCCAACGATTTTCGTGAAATTTAGTATGCAGGGGATTTCGGGGGCGAAAAATTGATCTAGCTAGGATTCATTTAAAAAAAATGTCGTTTTATCCCTGTTTTTAGGCAATGAAAAAATATCATTAGAATACGAAGCTTAATTTCACTTCGCGTCAACATAGCTGTAATGGCGTAATTAGGAAATCGGCGGGTGTCAAATCGTGTTGACCCGGGTTCGAATCTCAGTCTCCAGATAAATTCTTTTTCTTTTTTTTTAATTTCACTCGTGATTTATTATTTAAATAAAATTAAAATATAAAAATACCGAGAAAAAAAAAACAAAAAAAAAATGAAAATACAGAGCTAGGCTCGGTCACCCAGGTACTTAAGTTTAAATGGGTAAACACGACAAGCACACATGTCGATTTAAAAAAAAAATCATCGAAATCATCTAGTAAAAAGTTGAGTTGACACACATAAAAGAGAAACATAGATATATTATAATGTATTCTTTATTTATTTTTCAGTATAACTTGTTGTTGTTGTTCTGTACTTCTTATAATTTTAGCACTTTAGTCAAATCTGTCTATAGACAAAACTTTTGCGATTATCGAAAGAATACAAATAAAAATCCTACCATCGAGTTCTGTAAACAATTGTCTCCTGACGTAAACGGCAGATTGTCTTAGAATCCACATCGGCGCGGGATCGACGTGAAACATAAAATTTCAGTGGAATCGGACGGAGCGTTGTCGAAACGAATTTTCTACTCCATCCCGAATTTCCAACTACAGTGAAATAGATGCGAGCCAATCGAATTTTTACGCTTCGAAAACCGTCGGTGTCGGGACGAAATTCGCGCGAGGAATATATTCGACTATAGTTATTTTACTTTCTATATTGATAATAATAATTCTGTGATTGAAAGTCTTAAAGAGTTGGAATTGTATTAGACGCAGATGTCCCCTGAGAGGAATCTGTGAAAATGACGGAGCATTTCTCTTCGCTTTATATTAGTTTGACTATTATTAAATTTTGTGCGATTGCATACAAAAATATTTTAAATTTAATAATTTTCTTACAAATGACCATAAAATGATCATAAGATAAAAAGAAAATCATAAGGATATAGATGTGATGGTCATAACTATTCGAATTTCATTGTAGCTCAGGCTTTCTCTCTATGCCCTAAAAATCTGCTAAAGGTTCTATTTAAAATCCGCTGCTTATATTGCGTATTATATTGCGTGTCACCCTACTTCATATTTGATGAGTTTCTTAATAGGATATCGGCAAAGTCCTCAGAAGAAGATAGCTTAGAATGACGTTGGACATTTTCCTAAGGATACTCTGGTTATCGACAAGCGTTTAATTTTCTGCTTATGCTCAAATGATTGAGCCTATTTTTAAAGTAAATGCGACTATCATGTACCTCAAATGTGTATGTTTAACAAAGTCCTTTATATTGTACTTTTCTTCATTTCATTCTTTTTAAGAAGATTGAAGATTTTAAAGATCGAAAGTTGAATTAAATATATATTTTTAAAATATGTTTCTACAGACGATTCCATGTCAAATACATTTAGTATTTATTTATTGTAAATAAAGGAGATTAATTCAACCATCACTTTATTAACAATAAATATTTCATAAACCAACGGTAAACGAATCAATCTTAATAGGAGTGGGAACAACTAAGCCGAATTTAATCAAAACACCAATTAAGCAAGACGCGGGAGTAAGACTTTTATACCTAAATTATAACCGGATTTACTTACCTTAACAGTCGGGATGAAGGTACCCATATTTGCATAATACCTTCCGAATAGCAGATCGATAGATCCCGAATAAACTAAATCAGTTCGTTCTCAATATCGTCCTCAATATCTCTGTGGACACAGAACCCACTGTTTGCGACCTGCCTCCTTTATATTCATGAAAATTTCCCAAGGAGAAATATAATGAGTTATTAAAATGGGAGACGTGGTGTCGGCTGATAGGATTTTATTTATAATATAATTTTTATGTTATCGTAAAAAGGGAGGTTCGGATGTGTATTTTATTTATGTTTCATTTACGACGGTCTATTGTCGTTCGTACTCAGTGTAAAAATGTGATGTTCTAATATTGAAGACTTAAGGTCGATTTACATCAGACGAGCGAATGCTCATTCTATCCCAACTATATCAAATTCTTTTAGTGTAAACAGGCGTAGAGCATTCTTTCGTTGTTATATAGGTATATGAATACGAGTTTTCGTTTACTCATAAATATCAAGAAAGAATGCTCTTGTTCTAGCTCTAGCACTTTGTTCGTTTGGTCTAAATCCACCCTTAGATGTATTAACGTAGGTTTATGAAGGTTTGTTGTTGCCGAGGTCACTTGTAGTCTCTTGATGATATATGTAATACGCTACGCTACAGCCTTTAATATCCCACTGTTGGGCAAAGGCCTCTTTCCCCATGTAGGAGAAGGATCAGAGATATATGCAATACATATTTCTAATTATTTTTTGCGCCTTGATCAGTTACTACCATACTCATGAAGTGGTCGAATGCAGGTTCCAAGATTGGATGAATTTTTTTATTAATTCTTCTAAAGTATTCTTACGTTAATGTAATAGTACACTGTTGATAATTTAATGATCATAAACCGACTTTTTTTACTACGTAAATACTAAAATCTTACAGCTTTTGACAGTACAGGTATAGCATACTTACTAACTTACTTACTTATTTATATTAAACTAGCTCCTGCGTGCGACTTCGTCGGCGTGGACTCCGCTCCTATTGGTCTTAGCGTGATGATACATAGCCTATAGCCTTCCTCGATATATGGGCTATCTAACACTGAAAGAATTTTTCAAATCAGCCCAGTAGTTCCAGAGATTACCGCGTTCAAACAAACAAACAAACAAACAAACAAACAAACAAACAAACAAACAAACACCCCTGTCCCTTCCATCTTCGTACAACCAGACGCACTGCGTTACGTCACCCTTACATGGTTGACATACCCTCTATACGCACTAAGCGATTCGCTAACACATTCTTGATGCGTACGGCTAAAGAATGGAACTCTCTACCAGCGTCTGTGTTTCCGGATAGGTACAATCTGGGGATCTTTAAGTCGCGAGTGAATAGGCTACTTCTAGGTAAGCGTGCTCCATCCTAGACCGCATTCTCATTTAACATCAGGTGAAATAGTGGTCAAACGCAAGCCTATCTAATTATAAAAAAAAAACAACCAAACAAACAAACTCTTCAGCTTTATATATTAGTATAGATTGTGACCAATTACCTATAGGGTAAAATAATGCAAACCGTATATAAACGTGTGTAGTAGATTTATTGGAATCGATATGAAACAACCCATGGCCGCCCCCTAACTTTACTCATACAATGAATTATTAATTAATGTCACATTTTTCATTTACTTGTATTAGGGTCGGTTTACTAATGGTCAATGTTCATGTGTCTCTATTTGAATAATAGATGTCTCAAGATCAATAGATAGTTTCTATAATTGGAGTGAAAATACTGTTTATATTAGTAGGCTTTTTAGGGCTATCACAGTTTTGAAAAGTAAATTTTTGACGTGACAACATCTAATAAATCGATGAACGCCGGCGGCATGCACGAAAAAGGATGAGTCATTGTAGCGTTACGCTCATTGTAGCGTTACGCTCATTGTAGCGTTGCGTTCAGTGATAGTATATGGAATATACGAGAGTCCGATGAGATGTTTTGTTATGACGTTGTCACGTTAAATTTTATCGTCCGTAATTAACTTTACAGATAATCCATTTTTAACAAAATTTTTTTGTGATAAAACCTGAAAAGATGTTTAAATGTTTTTGATTCCAAATATTTTAAAAATAAACGAATCTTATTCTATGCGATAGTTCGAATCATAAATCAAAATACATAGCTTTATTCAAATAGGCAAAGACATTAAAATAGATTAGATAGAGAGAAGAGAAGATGTCTTTGCAAATAGGCTTCGAAATTCCGAATCGTATGTAAATCTTACAAATTAAAATTTTAATTATTGTTAAAAGTGAAGATATCGGTGGTAACCGATTCTTAATGTAGATTTTGCTGAAAAGAAATGCTATAACCTAGCTTTCAGCGGCGTGGATAGCACGATGTGGGGTGTTCCATTTTCTTAGTGATAAGATAGCATTCTCATGGTGAAAGAATTTTTAAAATTGGTCCAGTAATTTTCGAATTCATCAATTGTAAACAAACAAAAACGTAAAATTTTTCCTATCAATAATATTAGGATCGATCGGTTCAGCCTGTAATAATAATTATATTATCATTTAACTTAGTTATAAAACATTTAACAGAAATCGTTTTATCAATATTTATGTTATTTTATGTTCAAGTCTTTGATGTAATTTTTTGTATATTTATTCGCAATTTGAGTCTTGATTGAAAGAGAATCAACATTTGATCGAGTCCCCTGTTTTTATCGCTCGAATGATTCGTTATTCGTATCTAAAAAGAGTCTATTTTCGAATTGTTTGCTATAAAATTATTATGTGTAAAAGTAATTTTTACTTACTTAAGTTTATAGTATTACCCACTAATTTTTTGTTAATTTATTGCTGTTTTTGTTAGTGAATTGCGTAAATAAAATGTATTCAAACAACACTCCGGACAAATCCCTGCGATTTTTGGAGTGCATTTATTGTAATTATTGATGTAACATGAGTTTAAATAATAAAAATAAAAATAAAAAATAAAAAAATTGTGTTGCGGCAACAGTAGCTATCTCCAATTATAACATTTTTGAACAAATTTTTTAATGTGAAGCACATACAGAGGATTGGAAGCAATTGAATTTCTCTCCAAGACGAAGTCTCATATAATATACGATTCAGCCTGTAATATCCCACTGCTGGGCAAAGGCCTCTTTCCTTATATAGGAGGAGGGTCAGAAATTTTTGCGTTAACAGAAAGCATAAACGGTTAAAATATACCACACGACTGAAATAAAACTTCTTTAGCAATAAGCCTGCATTGTGTCTCAGATATAAGAAACGTAACTGGCTATGAGAGAAAGCCTCTCTCTCTTGCACTGTTCGCCTCGCCCGATCACATTTTTCGTAACGGTCTCGTCACGCATTCGCCAGCTCACTCCCCAAGTCAAGCGTGCGTTTTACTATAATCTTAACATCAACATAAACTATGCACATTAGAAAATGAAATGTCCTTGAAGTTAAAACGTCTCCGTCTGCGAGATGTTTTCACGAAACAAGTTTTAAAAAAATCAACTAAGTATATTCACAATTTCCATAATTAAGTTTTCTTGAAGGCAAACTCAAAAGGTTTCTTCTTCAAAGGGATTGTACTAGAAATTTTTCTTTGAGAATGTTGACTTTTTATAAGTTAAATAAACGCCCGGAGGTATGCATTACCGGTTTGAAACCTGGTTTAATTTTCGCTGTTGTTTTAAAGTGCTCATTTGCTTTACTATTTATGGTACAGACATAAAGTAATTTTGTACGTACAGTGTTCTTTAATTAACTAACGGAACAATCTCGACCATCTGTGTTGGAATTTTCCCTCGAAAATGAAAATTTGAGAAAATTTCCGACGATAGTGTTGAAATATAGTGTTATGTGGAGATTTCATTATTGAGACTCCAAAGGAAGATGTTTTGAGTTGGAAGATAGAATTGGTGTAATTTATAATTTGTTACGCTCTACGTATTTATAAAATTTTCTAAATTGAAGAAATTTTTTAATCAAGAAATTTTTTAATTAGTTACAGACATCAAAAATACAGATGTCGCGTTAGTTCTATGTTTTTTTGTGATTAAAAAATGTCTCATACTAAACAACGAAGGGAGAGCTTTGTAAGGACGTCGCCCTGTATCTTCTTTTAGTAAGAATTGAACGTACTATTGAAAACTCCATATTTGTATTTAAGATTTTTGTCCAAAATGGGATAGTGATTGACTGTTGCTTTGTTAAAATTAAATCAAATTTTAGACAATGTGTTTTGCTATAAAGTATTATAATGAAATGTCAAACTTTCTAACTAGCCCGTTGGCGCAGTTTGTAGTGACCCTGCTTTCTGCTCCGCGGGTTGTGGGTTCGATTCCCACCCCGAGTCTGGGTGTAATATACATATTTATTTATATATTTATATATGTATTATTTATAAGTATGTTTATCGAAAAAAAAATATGTAGCTAGACCAGTCGGCTGTTAACTATTTTATTTTTTATTTTATTTTATTTTATAACACAAGCATTAAGTTGCTTACTTTAGGAACAGACGACCGTGTGTGTAATGTGTAGATTTTTGTTTATTTATTTATTTATCTATACTAATATAATAAAGCTGAAGAGTTTGTTTGTTTGATTGTTTGTTTGTTTGTTTGAACGCGCTAATCTCAGGATCTACTGGTCAGATTTGAAAAATTCTTTCAGTGCTAGATAGCCCATTTATCGATGAAGGCTATATATCATCACGCTAAGACCAATAGAAACGTAGCACCAATGAAGAATGTTTCAAAATCGGGGTTTTGTTTCCTTTTGAGAGCTTCCGCTGCGTAAACGGTTAAAGTTTCGCACAAATCATGTATGACAGAATTGGTCCTATTCCACGGGGATGAAGTCGCGCGCAGAAGCTAGTTTATAATAAACTAGTCGATCCGTGCAAACTTCGTTGGGCGTTAATTATTTTTGTGATGCAAATAATATAGAGAAAAGTTTTCATCTCGCTCGCATTTCTCCGACTTGATTTACATATACTATTATTTTTCACTGAATTTTTTGTTCAATAGTAATAAAATATAGCATATGTAACTCCTGAATAGTATAGCTTTCTGATACTGAAAGACTTTTCATGATCGGATCAGTATTTGCGAAGATTACTCTCTACAAACAAACAAAGTTAGAAACTTTACCTCTTTATAATATTAGTATACCTAGATAAAAATGCTAGCAAAATTGCATTATAAGTTTTGGTAATGAAACAAATGAATACTTTAGATATTAGTCTATGATCGGATGGATCACTGCCAGTTATATTGTCAAAGTTTCTGCAAGAAGTGACCCCTTACTTTCTTGAGTTACGATTTTGGCAAAAGATAGGTTGCTAAATTGCTCTGATCATCTCATGGACTACATAATGTTTGTCAAACTAGCCAATTGTCAGTGTTTATTGTACAATTAGTGTAAACCAGTATATCTGCAAATACTGCGATTTTCGTCACGTTCATTCTTCAAGTTTTCTCTTCTATTTTCTCGTATATCATTTTGATCTCTGAAGCAAAAACAAAGCGTAGTAAGTAATAAACAATTTATATTTGGCTTACCTTTTAGTTTTGATTAAAAGCAGCCACAAACTAAGTCGTTGTTGAAGTCAAACAAAGTTACACATACAATTATTACGCGGTTTTACCGTTGTGTGTATATAATAAAGACAAACCAATAGCGCGATATTAGTCAAAGGGTCTATCTAGTCTGTACGTTCCGAATCTTATTATACCTTAGTGTGAAGGTAAGGTCATCGAACTTCTTGAGTTAAAAATCTTCTGTGATTTCAAAGGTACGTAAAATGTTAACTTTAACGATATTGTAAAATATCTGGACTGACTCGAGTCTGCTACTGGAGCCAACATTATAATATTTATGCATATACAAGTGTACTGCTTCACGACATGTCTGTATATCTAACACACACTATCATCGTACACAAAGAGTAATATTTATAACTTACTTTTACTGTGTATGTTTTCCAAAGTTTATTTGTATGTTTTGACCGTGAAGTAAACCCTTTAAATAAACGTTTCCTTAACCAACGTTGTAATATAGACAATTCGTATTCATTATTTGACACTTAAGGTTTTAAAAGATACCTCTAAAATAGCCTTAGCCTGTCTCGGTAATGGTATTCGAAAGTAAACTAAATAGTTCGATATTCTTAGCATCAAGTTACCCAAATTATTATTGTCCCAAGCAATTGAATCCGATGCCGGTCGTTTATAGTCATTGGAATCTTTCCGTTTCCTTAATAAGCGTATCGCATGTACATTCAACGTTTATCCGATACTAATAGCTGGCAGAGACTTCAGCTCGATGTTTAATGAAATATCTTGAGCGTTTTTGTATTGTAATATCTTGTGGTGCGGGTGAATTTAAATAAACAAGAAAAGATATAGTATCTTTGAGTACAGTTTTGTCATGGCGGGTTTTAAAATTAGCGTTTTTTCTAAAGTGTAGGTAACAGTTGAGTTTTTTACTAAATCCTTTCTGCAGATTTTACATCCCTAATCGCGCAAAACATATGAAATTATACTATGTAAAATGATGCATCCAATGCTTTTAAAGTCTCTTTGAATTTGATTTGAAGACATTTTTGATTTTGATTTGATATACAAATAACTGAGGTAGGATATAACTGAGTAGGAAATATCCTGTTCAAAATCTGTAGCTGCCTTACTGTGGTCATACCTCAACCTTATAGAAGATCACAGCTAAATAAAACTGCTTTCAAACAGTGTTGTGTTCTTATGATCAGCACTACATGACTAGAGCTTCTGGGGGGATGGGGGGTAAGGTCGGCAACGCGCTTGCCATGCTTCTGGTGTTGCAGGCGTCTTATAAGCTACGGTAATCGCTTACCATCAGGTGAGCTCTACGCTTGTTTGCCGACCTAGTTGTATAAAAAAAGAAATATATAAATAAGTTTTAATCTTGCCTGATTGTACCTCAACTGCCTGAAATCCTGTGTTTTAGTTCTAGAAACGACCATAAGACTAGCACTAACATAATAAGTGAAACATTATCAACATATAAACATTTCTCTTTAGCGGGAATCAAACTCACGACTGCTATCACCAAATTTCACAATCACCATTCTGTGGCCGCTACGCCAAACTTTTGTTATATTATTATGTAATAACTAAATTATTATTAAAAGAAAATTGATGAAATAATAAAAAAATGTCTTTACTGATTTTAGTGGCAAAAAATAACGTTTCAATTTCAATACAAACACATTTACATTTCTTCCAAGAACGATAAAGTGAAATTTTCAACAATGTCGTGTTTATATCAATTCCGTTCAGACCTTGGGTCGCGGCAAATGATATTACTGAAGTATGAATACTGAATGGCTTCAGTCGCCTAGAATTTTCCTAGTTTTGAACAAGCTAGGTCACGTTAAAATACTCGACGCGACATGACATGACTGTAGGGCGACCAGGTATATTGTATTGTAGGATATTGTTTGTGGAATAATATATTAAATATTATAATTAAATATTCTTTTTTTAATATTAAAAGCTCACTTCGAATCGTTGTTTTGCAAATTAAAAGCTACCACTGATTAGGAATGTAGATTGTACAGACAAGAATCAGCAAGAAACTCCTCAGTTATTCTTTTGAAAATCTCTATATATGTAAAAATGAATCGCTGAATGTGTTGCTAAGCGCAAGTCTCGAGAGCAGCTGAACCGATTTCGCTAATTCTTTTTTTATAATATTCCTTGAAGTACGTGGATGGTTGTTACGGAGAGAAAAATTTGAAAAATTGCCTGAAAAAGTCTAAAAACAACACTTTTCTATATTCCCATACAAAAGATTCGCAATAATACTTAAAAGTCAATTTGATCTTTAATAAGTTTAGGTGTTAGTGGAGGGGTTCCGGGAAGGATAAGTATTAAAAAAAATTAAAATTAAAGAATCGACTGTTAGGCGGTACGAAGTTCGCCGGGTCAGCTAGAAATAATATATAAATCGGTTTTCTACATACAAAACTATAAATGACCAATGTGGAGGTTTATTTATCCAATGATATCTTATAGTTTGAAACTTTAAATTAAATGCACTTTGGTTACCCTATTTCTGCTAAAACTGCATTGTCCTTCGCCGGTAAGCGACGAGGAATCTCGTTAGTTTCGGATGCGTGTATGTTTACTAAAGAGAGTTCAGAGTTGGATGTTTGCGTTTTCAGGCAATGTTTTGTTTGTTTAATAACACTAACTAACATAATTTCATGGTTATAATACTATAATAAATATCTATTTTTTATTATTTCACGATCACGATCACGATTCAGCCTGTAATATCCCACTGTTGGGCATAGGCCTCTTCTCCATGTAGGAGAAGGATCGGAGCTTAATCCACCACGCTGCTCCAATGCGGGTTGGCGGATATATTCCCTACTATGAGTCACGATTTTTATTATTTATATAATATTAATTATAACAAATTAATATCTTTTATTATTATTATTAGACACATGTATGTATGTACCTACCCATTTTATCAGAATAATTTTATAGAATGCATGTTTAAAGATGTGATTGTTATTTATTATTTCACGAGACATAGTAAATGTATCTACTTATATAATCTGATTTTTATGAAATTTTGGGTGCGTATCGGGTAGCTCTGAGAATCGGCCAACATCTATTTTTCATACCCCTAAGTTATACGGAGGGGGATTAAGGGGGTTAATAGCATATGTGGCAAAACAACGTTTGCGGGGTCAGCTACTGTATTTTCCTTTACTTTTTAATCAATTTAAATGAACTGACTGCCATGAAGTTTTTATCTATCTATGTATCTAAATGTAATAACAAAAAAGTAGTGTCCTAATAAATGGATTGATTGATTGGCTTGTTGGCGCAGTCAGTAGCAACACCCTACAATATTTTCTGCTCCAGGGTTATAAGTTTAATTCGTAACCTTCTAATATAATAGTTAAGCATCTGCTATTTTCAAGTACATATTGCGATATAAAAACTATGTTTTTTAACAGCCGCTTGTTACTTAAAACATTGCCTATCTTATAAACAGACGACCGTGTGTAACTTAACATTGCAAAAAAATGTACGTCGATTGTCTAGAAGACATGACTAAATAGCTAATTATACTTGTAGTTCATAGTCTGTAACAGTCTTAAAATATGCTTAATGTGTAACATGTACATAGTTATATTGTACAATAAAGTATAAAATAAATAAATAAGTAAAAAAAATCGAAGCCAACATGAGATGTAAAAAAATACAAAGAGAATAAATAAGGTGGCCTGTAAGTAGTAATATCTCTCAAGTACATTTCGTTTAGAATTAGTTGAAAAAATATTTTATTATTTTATTTGTACTTATTTAAAAAAGTCAACAGAAAATAAACATTAAATATGTATAACATTAAGTATTCTTCAAGGCTGAACAACCAACAATTTTTTCTTGAATAAATTTTATTTAAATAAATGATTGTCGTCCTTCGTATATAACGCGACATTTTGATACGAAATTATTATTTTTTTATTTATTCATCTCTTTTAATATTTAAAACTCTCTTCGAATATTTATTTTGATTCTCTTAATTATAATACAAGTTATTTTATTACAATATTTATTAAGTATGTTTACGAAAATGTAAAAATATATAAAATAATCTAAGTTAACAAGTTTTATATTTCAGTTCATTGAATCAGGCCGTGTGAGATACCCCATGGTGTGGTCGTAGAAGCCGTCGATCCAACCATGACCTCCCGTCACATGGGTCCATCGTTTTGTAAGGGGTTTTGATTAATGGTTTCCTTTGTGCATTTGAAATCTGGTGCTTTTCATGGTGACATTTAAATTTGAGCGAGGTATGACAAACAGTTTTTGATTAATCCTTAATAATGCTAATTTGAAGTTTTTTTCGAACAAACACATTTTTTTTTTTTTATACCACGACGGTAGCAATCAAGCATACGGCCCGCCTGATGGTAAGCGGCTACCGTAGCCTATGGACGCCTGCAACACCAGGGGCATCACATGCGTGTTGCCGACCCTTCAAAAACCTATTTACTCCCCTCTTGAAGGACCCCATACTGTAGCATTGTGGGAAAACCTCGGCAGGGAGTTCATTCCACAGCCGAATGGTCCGTGGGAGGAAGTTCCTCTGAAACCGAACTGTACGGGACCATTTGGGCTGCAATGTGTGAGCATGAATTCCCTGTCGATGGCGAGCGGTGCGATGGTAAAAAGTGGCCGTGGGCATCATCTCGAACAATTCTTCGGAACACAACCCATTGTACAAACGATAGAGCACGCATAGGGATGCAAGATCTCTTCTTAGACTTAAGGGCTCAATATCGCTCGTCAGTATTGGATCGTCGACAATTCTCACAGCTCTCTTTTGAACCGAGTCGAGAGGACCGAGGCTAGTATGCCGGTGCTCCCGCCCAGAGGTGAGAGCAGTACTCCATATGGGGGCGGACTTGCGATTTATATAAAAGCAGTCTTTGCCCCGGCGTGAAGTACCGCTTCGCTTTATTGAGCACACCGAGTTTTTTGGATGCCAGCTTGACCTTGTCTTCCAGGTGACATCGGAACTGGACGTCGCTGGATATGTCGACACCAAGGATACCAATACTGCTAGAGATGATAAGGGGTGTGTCCTGGAATTGAGGGGCCACAGTGAATGGGGTTTTCTTAGCGGTGAACGCACAAACTTGTGTCTTGGAGGGGTTAAATTGGACTAGATTGTCTCGACCCCAATCGGAGACTCTGGAAAGAATACTCTCGATTTGAGACACAAGTTGTTCGCGACTTTCAACCACAGCGGAACGAGGGATGTTTGCACGGCCTGTATAGAAAGCGTCCCCAGTGCTGTCGTCCGCATAGCAACGAATGCCGTCAATAGATAGTAAGTCGTTGATATGCAGAAGAAACAGCGTTGGAGACAGCACAGAACCTTGCGGGACGCCAGCGTTTAAGCCCAGTTTTGCGGAGCAGCAGCCATCTACAACGGCTCTTATGCATCGACCAGACAAAAAACTGGCAACCCATTTGCACAAACCCTCGGGTAGTCCGTACGATGGCAACTTCGAGAGAAGACCCCGGTGCCAGACCCGATCGAACGCCTTCGCCATATCTAAGCTAACTGCCAATGCCTCACCTTGACTCTCAATGGCTGAAGCCCATCGGTGTGTCAGGTACACCAGAAGGTCACCAGTCGAGCGACCGTGGCGGAAGCCGTATTGCCGGTCGCTGATCAAATCGTGTTCCTCTAGGTACCTAAGGAGCTTGGTGTTAATGACACGCTCCATAACCTTGGAGAGAAGGGAGGTAATAGCGATAGGCCTGTAATTCGATGGATCTGATCTATCGCCCTTTTTGGGCACCGGGTGCACATGGGCAGTCTTCCACGAAGACGGTACTTGCCTAATGTGGTAGGAAAGTGCGAAAAGTCGCGTAAGTACAGGGCACACGCACATTTTATATATATATTTTTTGTGTTACATATGTACATAATATGTAGTTAGTTTTAGTGTTTTATCTTTATTATGGTCACGAAAGAACAGCAGTTTATACGTACTAACAGACTAATATAATATACGCTGTATATAAATCAATTTAGTGTCAAATTACATCTCAGTTTAGTGTAATCAAATCATTTCGAGCAGCCCACGGAGTCTGGACCGCCCAGCGCGTATCCTTCGGACTTCGTTAGTTTTAGTGGGCTTTATGATCAGCGGGGATCTATTGTCAAATTAATACATTAGCGTATTATAAACGCAAAAGTTTGAGTGGATCTAAGAATATCGATGTTTATTTTAGACTTGAACTGCTGAACTGCAATGTAACATACATATATTACCTAAGAATTATCTTGACGAGAAAGTCAAAGAATACCCGTGCAAAAACATATCCGTTGCAAGAGAGAATCGAATCCGTGATGGTAGTCGATAATGACGCTTTTGTTGTCACTACACCAGAAGTATCGTCTCTTTCAAATGTATGAACTAATAATTTTTTGATAAATAAATTTCAGCTTGATACCTCCACGGGTTTCTGAGAAAAAGGGTCTTGACAGACAGACGGACACCAAACCAACAAAGTGATTCTATAAGGGTTCCGTTTTTTCCTTTTGAGGTACGGAACCCTAAAAAGTGTCTGAAAATATATATGTAGTTCTTTCTGAGGTAGGGCACATCGGGAAATTTCCTGCTCAAAATATGGAGCTGCCCGACTGGGGAAGTATCTCGACCTTACAGAAGATCACAGCTAAATAATACTATTTTCAAGCAGTGTTGTGTTCGTGTTGGTGAGTAAGGTGACTAGAGCTCCTGGGCGAATAGAGGATAGGGTCGGCAACGCGCTTGCTCTGGTGTTGCAGAAGTCTATAAGCTACGGTAATCGCTTACCATCGGCGAGCCGTACATTTGTTTGCCGACCTAGATAATTATATTAAAAAAAAAATTGTTCATCCATTATTCGTTTTAAAAGTCGTATATCTTTTCATTCGTATTGTGTGGAGTCGCAATTACCAAAACGATAACACTAAAATATGTTACCACACGTCCCTAACTACACAAATGGCCGTAATTTTCTAGAATTTATTCGAGATAAACCCTTTAAGATTACCTTGAATTACCTTTAGACAAAGGCATGTAACCAAATCTTGGATGAATAAATAATTTATCGGATGAAATAATTTTAGTTTCAAGTTAATATCTATACTAATATAATAAAGCTGAACAGTTTGTTTGCTTGATTGTTTGTTTGTTTGTCTGTTTGTTTGTTTGAACGCGCTAATCTCAGGATCTACTGGTCCGATTTGAAAAATTCTTCCAGTGTTAGATAGCCCATTTATCGAGGAAGGCTATAGGCTATATATCATCACGCTAAGACTAAAAGGAGCGGAGTCCGCGCCGACGAAGTCGCGCGCAGAAGCTAGTTATAAATATTTTTAAAGCATTTTTGAATCATTTCGTACAAGTTTAGTAGTTTTCTAGTAGGAAACACCAGATTTCGAATGAGACTGCTGAGCAGATTCGATAAGAAAATCAACAGGTCTCATTTATCAATTGTTCATGAAAATATACTTATAAATATATCCGGTGAGAAAGCCATTGTTGTTGAACTCACGCAACTATAAAAAAAGAATAAAGCCTTGGTTACATAGCCCATTAATCTATACTAATATATAAAGCTGAAGAGTTTGTTTGATTGTTTGTTTGTTTGTTTGTTTGTTTGAGCGCGGTAATCTCTGGTTCTACTGGGCCGATTTGAAAAATTCTTTCACTGTTAGATAGCCCATTTATCGAGGAAGGCTATAGGCTATGTTTCATCACGCTAAGACCAATAGGAGCGGAGTCCACGCCGACGAAGTCGCGCGCAGAAGCTAGTCTATACTAATTTTATAAAGCTGAACAATTTAGTTGTTTGTTTAAACGCTCTAATCTCAAGAACTACCGATTCGAATTGGAAAACTTTTATAGCTCATTTTCCGAGGAAGTCTATAGGCTATTTTTTCCTCAAATAAACGGATGTGAAACCGCAGAGCACAGATAGTATTGAATAAAATTTCAAAAAAAATTAAGAATTTTTAAACACTGTAATTTTATTTGAATAATACACACAATCAACCCTCCCCGTTTATTTTATCGTTCGGTAGCAAAATTACAGAAGTTGATACGATACTGTAATTAAGCATCTCAAAGGAGTTTGCTTAAGTAATAAAAGGTTGCATTTCTCTTGGATTTAAGAGGCGTCGCAGACTTTAGACAAGTACCTAGTATTCTCATATTCTTACAGTCTCAAATTGGGAGATTATAATATTGCCGTGTCTAGTTTTTCTTTAGAACTTAAATTTGTCGAAACCAATGTGGCTAAAATTAAACCTTATACTATTGAGACTTTTTTTTTAATATTGTAAAACACCGACGTAGATTTTTGTCAACCTGCAAAAGAGCGTCGTAAAATAAATACAAATAATTCGGTATAAGTTCCATCTACATTTCTGTGTAGAAAAAGAAATAACTGGTCAAACCGGCCTTAACTTCAGTTGCAGATTCGAATGATAATTTTTACCATATGTAACTTCTTCGTGAGCTCGGAAATTTCAAGGAAACCATCTACTCTTTCTTGATTACCCACATAAGTAGATTGTGACATTTATATCTAAAATTATAGAGAGAAACTGCTAGCTAGAGACACTGACACTCCTGAATTTATGATAAGACAAGTGGCAGTTAACTGTAGTTTAATACAAAAGTCTGTCAGTCGTAACGTTTGTCGCATGATGTGTTGACACATTGTCGCAAGTTTGCGTCTCCCGCACGAAAAACATGGATAAGGTTACCTCACTTAATTTTGTTTCGATTAAAATCCACCGTCTCATCGTCTCGTAATTTAAGTCTTATCCGGTCTTTTATTTATTTGGGACATTGTTAAAATCTTACTGTTTTTAATATAGAGTCTGCTGAAATCTTAAAAAGCCGGATTCTTATTTTTAAAATGAAACAATTTCTTTTAAATACGAACAGTTATATTTTAGAACATGTGGGTATCGTTCCTTTTTTACTTGATATATACATAAATAAAGAAGGGACGTGGAACGCGCGCTTGTAAAAAACAAGACAACTTCTCGCATCACCTAAACAGCGTTACCATAACAATATGATGTAAGCGAATACGTCACAAACGCATAGTCACGCACACATCGATAAAACATCATAACGTCATAAATATCACGAAAAATTATATCGTCTCACACGAAGTTAATTAAAAATTTAATTTTCCCGACGACAGATACATACTTTTTTTTTAATAAACTTTCGTCGCCTTAAGTCCAGGTAGTCTTCTTAATTACGAAACATTCCGCCTTGAGGCGTCTCGACACAAAGGATTTCTCAAATATAACATTTGTCGGATAAAACGAAAACAACACCGCTGTACAGGAATGCTCTTTAAATAACAGTTCTTTTGTATTTTCCAGGGTTTTCTCAATTTTCCTATTGTAGATGCTATAGCGAAGATTGTTTTTTGAGTTTCGCACGTTATTGTTTATTTTTTCATTTGTTTAATTAAATGGCTTTATACATTAGCCATATATAGTTCGCATAATACCTACAGGTCGTCAATTACCAAGGCAGGCGACATAATAGCTGTGTTTTTGATAATAGCCTCCGGTTATGTGTAATAATAGCCTACTGTTATTCATATTTTTATATTTTTGTAATTGTAAACATACACACATAAATAGCCGTAAATAACAATGTCATAGCTCTTCTGTAATGTTGCATGGACCGTGTGAGCGCTCACACACCATCGATAGCGGGTTCGAATCCCGATCGGGATGGAAATTTGTATTTGTACAAATATTTCGTTCCGGTTGGATTGTCTGTCACTGTGATCTCCACCGTGCATCGTAGAGTACGTTAGGCAGTCCCAGTTATAGACACCTGATAGCGATCATTACTCATGACTTACTTGACTTCATGTCCTGTTTCCAGTAAGTGGGGCAGAGGGCATCTACAGTGCTTCTTGACTTCGCCACGTAAGCCCGATCGCCTTAAGTTCTGTTATCACTGGTATTCTTTGTGGTGTCCATTCCAGAGCTTGTCTTGGAATATTATCAGGGGCTCTTCTTAAGATGTGCCCAATGCAATCTCACTTGCGGCATCTTATTTGGAGATTGATCAGCGTCTCGGAGCAGAAATCCCGCAGATTTTCATTGGAGATATTTTCGGACCAGTAAATACCAAGGATCTGCCTAAGACATCCGCCGACGAAGACTTGGCTGCGTTGCGTAATAATGTCTTTAGAGCCCCCACACGTCTTGCACCCCGTACAGTAGCACCGTCTTCACGTTAGAGCGAAATATTTTAAATTTCACTCGGGGTCAATTTTCTGAACCGCCACTCGCCGCAGTTGCGTGAAGGTCGCCCCGGCTTTGGCTACCCAAGATGTCTCCTGATAACCCAAGAAATTATGATAATCATCTGTTCCTCCAGTCTCCGATACGATGCTACCAAAATAGATGAACCGCTGCTCTCCCGAGTATAGTAAGAGTCTAGTTCTCTCCTTCAATACGAATTTCCTGTGTCTTCCGCGCGTTTTTTTTTCATACCAGGGTGGTGGATTTAACTCCGACCCAGCTACGACCTACATGGAGAAAGAAGCCTATGCCCAGCAGTAGAATGTTAAGGGCTGAATCGTTATCGTTTTTGATAAATAAAAATATCACGCCTAGACTCGAGTTGGAAATGTATAAAAGTTAGTCTTTGTTACTTCCACTATCAAGTATTGATGAGAAATGTGAATCTATACTAATATATAAAGCTGAAGAGTTTGTTTGTTTGATTGTTTGTTTGTTTGAACGCGGTAATCTCTGGAACTACTGGGCCGATTTGAAAAATTCTTTCAGTGGTAGATAGCCCATTTATCGAGGAAGGCTATAGGCTATGTATCATCACGCTAAGACCAATAGGAGCGGAGTAAACGCCAACGAAGTCGCGCGCAGAAGCTAGTTAATAATAAAATTATATATTTAATTCCGATGATGAATTCTAGGCAGATGCTAGCAAAATGTATGTAATTTTTAAATAAAATTAATAAGAACGTCTCTCTTTCAAAATATGAATAATAATGAGAAATAATTGAAATCTGAAGTGGAAAAATATTACAACGATCTCGTTTAAGAAAACTCGTATTTCATGCTTACAGTTATTAAAATTGAATTTTAACTTTCTTAGAACACTTCGAGTAATCTGCGTATAGCGTGACTCGTAATGAAGTTATTTCAGAAAAATGTTAATAAATTTTATAGCCTTTTCCTATTTTAGAGGGGAAAGTTATTTATTTAGGGAGATGAGGGTGTCCTTAAGAGGATAGAATGTAATTTGAATCTTAATACTATTCCATTATTTATTTTAAGTAGGATGAAACGCATGATGATTTTTTTTTTCTATGGTAATGAAGTGAAGATTTTTACGTTTATTGAAATTTTAGCGCTTTGAAGCCGTGTTTACCGAGTCCTTCGTATCTGGATCGTGTTTGCATAGAGATTTTTCTTCGAATTTTTCTTTTGACCTTTATAAGCTATCCGCGTGATATTTATTTCGTTCTCTTCGTGTATTTCGCAAAAGAACAGTAATATGAAATCCTTACAAATATTTGCAATGATCATTCGTTCGGTGCGATGGCGAGCACTTTATTGGGGTCGTTGCCCTCGTATTTCTATTGTTCAATATTTTTATATCATAATTCTTTTACTTTACCGATATTTCCCCATGAAACTCTTATCGGAACCCATCTCGTTGTTTCGCGTCACGTTCCACAAACAACTTCACACAAACGGTCTCTCTGCAAATAAATATTTCAGTCGGTTCCGTATTTGCGCAAACAAACCTCTTCAGCGCCGCACTTTAATCGTTTTAGTTGAGTCGCCATACTTGCATCTAAATGGACAACACGACGAAACTATATTATGTATACCGTTGGTCATTACAGTTCGGTATTTTATGCTCTTTTATCTGTTACAAGAGTCTGTTGTCTTTTTAAGTTATTAGTTTCAATTTTGTACAGACTTTTTAGATTTTTTTCTAACACAATAAAAATATTGATATTTCTAATAATTCTTGACTTGATACGAATTGATTTGAACATACTCGTACTTTATGTTCAGTGCCAATTATAACGCCAGGGTCAGTGCATATACGAGTTTCTATTTATCGCGTATATTTTAGCATTACATATTAAGTTTTACTACTGTCTTATATAATTAAGTGTTGAAAAACTATTCTAGTACAGTGAACTCAGAAGGAAAAAAAGAAATATTATATTTTTTTGAGCATTCATGTGCGGCAAAATTTGAATTTCGTCTATGGTGCTAAATTCTTTTCGGTATACCGCTTCTTCAGAGACTGGATGGCATCGAACAAATAAAATAGACGATTCATGAATAACTCAAAAATGACAGAGTTAGCAGCGCGATAGATATTGCTTTTTTAACGCCTTTGACATTTGAATATCGTGATTATTTGTGTCTTAAGCAGTTATCTTCTTCCAACTAACAAAAAATGTACGAGACAAGACAGCAACTGACAAAAGTTTATTGTTCACAGTTGTCGAAACCGGCGATGAACCAGCAGCGTGCAGCAATCGTAAGACCCTTGTCCTGGCTAACCATCAGAGTACGGCAGACGTGCCCATGCTGATGGCGGCCTGGAACCCAAGACCTGGAGTATTGTCCAACCTCATGTGGATCATGGACAGAGTTTTCAAGTTTACCAACTTCGGCATCGTCAGCGTATTGCACAAGGACTTCTTTATTCAAGCGGTAAGTGCCATTAGTTTATAATCTAAAAAAAAAAAAAAATATATGATTAATAATATTAACTATAAACATGTAAAAAAGGTTAGTTTTCTTGAACATTTATTCCTAAAATACATATGAAAAATAAAGATAAAATCCTAAAGATTGATTCGTGATTCAAGTAATTGCTTGGAATGTGTGATTTAGCGGATTAAACGAATGTTGAAACCCTATTTTTTAGATAACTAATGAATTACCACAGTCAGTTACGCTTCAAGCTTAATAAAAGTTATTTGCTAAATTAACAGCCTTATTCTGGAACGTTGATATATTTCGCGTCTTTGTTTGTATGTACGTACAATATTATTTATATTTATATTAAACAACACATATACACCCCCTAACACACACCCCAACACGCTGAATATATTTGTAAAATATTTTTTCCTAAAATATGTAACTAGGAGTTTGGTTTTTAGATCTTTAAAGCTAATGACCGGTTATGCATATATGTAGGTATAAAATTGTTTGTATAGGATTTCATACCATTACACAAAAATAAACGGTAAACTTACAACATATAAGTCGAGTCGGTCTCACTATCTTGCCTCGGAGAGCACGTTAAGCTGTCGGTCCCGGTTGTTATTAAGTACACATGATAGCGATCGTTACTCATAGTAGGATATATATCTGCCAACCCGCATTGGTGGTGGTGGTGGATTAGGTAAGCTCTGACCCTTCTCCTACATGGGGAAAGAGGCCTATGCCCAGCAGTAAAATAAAAGTGTGTGTGTCAGCTCCGACGCACGACTGGAGTTTACTTCTTCAGGTCGACTGTTTAAATATGCCCAAAAAAGGCTTTATAGTCTAAGAAAAGATTAATACCATATGAAATAGTAAATAAACGAATTAAATAACGCCATCTATTGATGCCATTGCACAGCTGATACTGTCGTAAACGTCATAGCAGATTGATGGCACACAAAAACGTAACGAGGTCATTCGTTCAGTAGATTTGACTCCTCATCTTTTTTTCATATTCTTATATGAAAATCGATTCTTATGGAGTAAACTCCAAAAATACTTCATGGGCATTTATTAAAGAAGTTTTAAGAGCAATTTTAAAAACATCAGTCTGTTTTTTATACAACAAATTAACAAATAACCAGAATAAGAGTGTCGAGTGATTGATGAAGCGCGAAGCATCGTTTGGACACGTTGTTGCTTCACAACTAAATATTGTTGTTGCTGGGGAAAGTGAGGACTGATATTAACTGATTGCCTTAATTGGTAAATAAAAATTGTGTGTTTTAAAGCATTTATTGTCATAAATGATCTATTTAATTCTCAAATAAATTCTACTACTGTGGCTTGTTCGTGAGCCTGTCTGCTCCGGTTTGTGAGCTTGATTTCCACCCCAAGTCTCGGGTAATACAGATTTATTTATATATGTACCAGTTGTGCCTAGAGGCTTCACCTGCGTTAATTAAAGAAAAAAAGATTTTGAAATATTATATAGCCCACAGCCTTCCTCGGGAAACGGACTATCCAATACAAAAATTACTTCTTATTTCGAATCAGTAGTTCCTGAGATTAGCGCGTTCAAACAAACAGATAAACTCTTCAGTTTTATAATCTATACTAATATATAAAGCTGAAGAGTTTGTTTGTTTGGTTGTTTGTTTGTTTGTTTGTTTGTTTGTTTGTTTGTTTGTTTGTTTATTTGTTTGAACGCGGTAATCTCTGGAACTACTGGGCCGATTTGAAAAATTCTTTCAGTGTTAGATAGCCCATTTATCGAGGAAGGCTATAGGCTATGTATCATCACGCTAAGACCAATAGGAGCGGAGTCCACGCCGACGAAGTCGCGCGCAGAAGCTAGTTATATTATATGTATGTTTATTTAAAATGAAAATGTATTTATATCAGCCGGATGTTACTTGAAACACAGTTACATGTTAAAATTGTGTATGTTAGACGTAAAAAATAAAACAAAATTATGACCAATTTATTTAATTCCATACTTAATTCACGCGCTTATGACATATTAATGTTTGTACAGTACATACAGATGTTTGCGGCCCGGGCCTTTGTATTTCGAGCACAAAGTTTTATTCTACAATGTCATTAAGAATTAATTACATGATCACGATTCAGCGCATTACATCCCACTGCTGGATATAGGCCTCTTTCTCCATGTAGGAGAAGCTGCTGCACTGCGGATTGTCATCATCATCATCATCAATCAGTTCAGCCTACTGCAGTCCATTGCTGGACAAAGGCCTCCCTAAGTTCGCGCCAGACATCCCGGTTTTCCGCAATCCTCATCCAGCCTACACCGGCAATCTTACGAAGATCGTCGGTCCAACGGGCCGGAGGACGTCACTGGGGGTTGGCAGATAATTAATTATAGGAAGTTATTTAATTTTTTCTCTGAGTAGCAATTAACTCAGCTAAAATCTTTTCTTTGTCTAGTCTAAAAACTATTAGTTTTAAATGTAGTTATTGGGCTTCTTATCAGTTCTTCTCAATAAAACTACGTTCTGAACACAGCAATTTTTGATTTAGAATTAATTTGCCTTTGTCGAACTAACGCGTTATAGCGGTACGTACGTACAAAATGTTACGAACTTTTAGCTCGGTGTTGTTGTTTTTGACAGCGTTGTACCGTACCAATAAAACGTCTATACGTGACGCATGTACGCCAAATGTTGTTAAAGAATGCAGTCTGAATGACCGAGACATAACTGAATAACTAATAGGACTTTTAGTTATATTTTTTTAAATCTACAATCTTTTGTTTAGTTTCAGTTACACTCTACTTATTTATAAATAGAGAAATAAAACTCAAATTAGGAGCATTTCGGGGTTTAGTTGTAATTTTATTTTTGTTTTCTGAGCAAAAAGTATTTTCTTTACGTATTTTTTAAATAAATATCTTACAAGCTGTTTAAGATTTGTAGTGAATATCCTGCTCTAGCAACCGTAACACAGGAACTATTTGCGAGCAGTGTTACTTGTATGTACTCTTCTGTAAGGCTGAGGTACCTCCCCAGTTGGGTTTCCCTATTTCAATAAATTTAAATGTACGCCAGTATAGCTATGAGTGATGCATATACATATATGGCTACAGCCTGAATATTGAGTCTGTTTGCTCTTGTACATGGCATCATATTGTGAACGTTGGAGATCCAGTTGTGTCATTTATGAATAATTCAATTAATCTGACCGTTATTACTTTGCTTTCAACATCCACGTGTTATATAAGAGTACAAGTGAAAATTATTTAGAACTAATAAACAATTATTTTTAATCACTTTTTACGTTTTACATACGTTAAATGTGTTGTTATAAATTTATGGCATTTAAACTTTTAATGTCTCTGAGGGTCATAGTTTGTTTTGCAAGCATCCTAGAAGCCGACATCTTCTGCAAATTGGCAAACATTTTCTTCATTATCAAAAAATCATTTCACTATCTTAAAGTTTTTGTTTGATTTGCCTACTTTATCCAACGGTCACCAGTTCGATGGATGTAAATAATACCATCAAAGATATTTAGGATTCCAACAGGCAGGCCAAGAAAGCGATGGATGGATTGTGTGAGTGAGGACATGAGAAAGAAAGGAGTATGCGCTGAAGTTACGAATAATAGAGAGGAATGGAAGAGGAGAACATGTTGTGCCGACCCTATATAAATAGGATAAGGGCAGGGAGATGATGATGATATTTAGGATTCCAACCTGAAAAGGAAATAAAATATTTAACAGATTTATTTAGTATTTTCCCCAAATAAAACCAATCGTGTATACTCCATTATGTTATCCTAACAAAATTTTTCTTCCATTTTAAAATGTCTTTTTTGGGAAAACAGTCAGTTTTGAGTATTGAAATAAGTCTGTCATATGGTATAAATCTAACGTCACGATGGAAACGAACATAGCACTTGTTAGAACAATTAACACATTCAGCCTGTAACATCCCACTGCTGGGCATAGCCTCTTTCTCCATGTAGAGGAATGATTGGAGCTCAATCCACCCACTGCTGGTTGGCGGATATGTTCCCTACTATGAGTAACGATCGCTATCGGGTATTTATGATAAAAACCGGGACCGACAGCTTAACAGGCTCTCCGAGATACGATGGGGAGACCCACAAAGCCAGACATCCAAACCAGAAAGAAATATTTGTACAAATCAAATATCAATCCCGAGCGGGAATCGAACCCGCAAACCGTCAGTGTTTTAGGCGACTACTAGCACCACTACACCAGAGTGGATATTAACAATTAGGTTCAGACAGCTAATTAAATACATATCATGTATAATAATCGATTGAAACGAATCGAATTCAATTTATTTGTGAAGTAAATGATATATTGATGTCATACTTCATTTAATGAACTCATCAGTTCTTATTAATTAATCATTAATCGCTATCGGTGTTGATAGCAGCAAATTGATTGTCCTCTTAATGAGATTGTATGCGTTCGGATAACGTTTGCCTGGTTTTGATGTCCCATGGATGTCTCGTATGCTTTTTACCGGATCGCCCCGGAAAGGATTCGCATCTGTTCTACCTAAATACTAGCGGGTCGCTCGAACGGGTGCAATGCTGATACCAAATATCTATACTAATATTATAAAGCTTAAGAGTTCGTTTGTTTGTTTGAACGCGATAATCTCAGGAACTACTGGTCCGATTTGAAAAATTCTTTCAGTGTTAGATAGCCCATTTATTGAGGAAGGCTATAGGCTATATATCACCACGCTAAGACCAATAGGAGCGGAGCACCAGTGAAGAATGTTTCAAAATCGGGTCTTTTCCTTTTGAGAGCTTCTCCAGTTAGCCCGAAGTAAGTATTCCACGCGGACGAAGTTGCAAGCAGAAGCTAGTAAAATATAAAATAAATATTTGCAATGTAAGCGCAAAAAATGGGTTTATTTACGACATCACATTAGAAACCTCTAAAGCTATCAGTGTTCCTCTACTATGTTATGCATGTATTATACATATAAACCTTTCTCTGGAATCATTCTATTAACGAAAGAAAACCGCATCAAAATACGTTGCGTAGTTTTAAAGATCTAAGCGTACAGACAGCGGGAAGTGACTTTGTTTTATACTATGTAGTGATGATGTCATCATTTATACGAGTATAAAATGAATTGCTGAAATTTGTGTATGCGATTATTTTCCAAACGATTATACCAAGTTGGATAATTCTTTTTTTGCGTTCCTTATTGTAATGACAAGGTTTATATAAAAGACTATTTTAATAAAAAAATAAGTTTTCTATGATAAAACAGAAGATTGAAAATTGCGCGACAATTTGGCACTTTTGAAGCGACAACGAAATAAACAGAAATATTCATATTTTCTATGTAATATATGTCGGGGAATCAATACAGATAGTTATTAATGCCGGTACCTGCGATATTCACCTACCCTACATCATTTTATTATTCGAGTCATTCTGTCATGCATAAAACGAACGGTGCAACCGCGGCTCAGGCAGTCTTGGCTCTGGCTTGGCGCGGTGCACTTGTGTATCCTGCTAGTAGCTTAACCTCGACTCTTCTAATAGTTAGTTTGTGTACACGAATTAATTGTTACTGATTGGGCAACTCGACCGGTGGTGGTGAGTGCCAATGCGCATTGTTAGGCGGCGCCGCCGTAAACCAACACTCGGGTCACAAGTCCCGGGCACTGCGTCGAGTTGTCTCTCTGCCACGCGATAGACGGTACCCGCTCGGTGAGTCCATTTAATACTTAGTAGTTCGGTCACCCGTCCGTTCTTCTCATACCTACTTCTGATTCCTACATATACATGCGTAGTTTTAGTTGTTACTTAATAATCTCTAACATTACTCGAATGAACCAGTGTAGTCAAAAGCAAAATTTCCACTCTATTTATTATTTATTTATTTTTTTTATACTTTATTTACACCACAAATATATTACAAAAAAGAGCATAAATATAGTTACTGCCAGTAAAGTATAATGGGCGGACTTATGGCTAATTAGCTATTTCTTCCAGACAACCCAGACATAAAAAGGAAACTTATTATCTAAATTAGGTAGGTGGTGTAGATGTTTAATAAACTAGCCGATCTGTGCCCACTTCGTTGGGCTTTAATTATTATTTTTGTGAGTTGTATGTAGTACAGTTTTCATCTCACTCGCATTTCTCCGACTTGATTTACATATAATATTATTTTTCATTGATGTTTTTTGTTCAATAACATTAAAATATAGCCTATATCACTCCTAAATAGTGTAGCTTTCTGTTAGTAAAAGAATTTTCATGATCGGATAAGTATTTGCAAAGATTACCCCCTACAAACAAACAAAGTTAGAAACTTTACCTCTTTGTAATATTAGTGTAGACTTACATATAAATATCTATATTATAATACTTACAGAAAATACATACAGATAATAAATAAATATAAAGAAGATATACCACATATCCACTCAGTTTCAAATTGTCTTTTAATTCAGAAACTCAAGAACTTATTTATACCAATTAACAGGAATTTATAAAGATTCCGACTATTGGAACCATAGAAGGCGGATCCTACTTTGGCAACGATAAAAGCCATTTTTGAGTTCAAATGATTCCTTATTAATGTGGTCCTCTAGCTAATTTGTATTTTTAGGTGTTTCCAAAATTAAAAAAACAGTATATATGACAACTATGATTGTGTTTGGGCTGTAGCCACAATTATGACTGTCATGGATTTGATTCCTGTTCGTATTTTGTGTTGTAGGGTTCTAGACGTTTGTGCTTGTATTGTATTTCCTCCCCTTTATACAGATTATTTTTGAAGTGGATTGACTTAGGCGTGTACATCTTAATATACATATATAAATCTCGTGTCACAATGTTTGTCCTCAATGGACTCCTAAACCACTTAACCGATTTTAATCAAATTTGCACACCGTGTGCAGTTTGATCCAACTTGAAAGATAGGCTATATTTTATTTTGGTATATGTAATTATTATATTTAAGAAAAAAAAAGGCGAAGTTCGCCAGGTCAGCTAGTATTTATCTATTTTTGTGTATATCAAATTGAGTAGATTGTCATAATCATTGAATTTGAAGGTGGCCCCATCCACGGATAAACAAAAGAAAATTATTAAATGAAATCAGATATAGTAGTTTGTGTATCGGAATTTACTGATTGTGACTGTTGTTTCCTTTTTTTTTCTCTACGATATCTCTATAATACCAATTTGCTAACCTTAGGTTAAGCTGTTATTGGCTATAGGTATTATTTACTAGCTTCTGCGCGCGACTTCATCGGCGTGGACTCCACTCCTATTGGTCTTAGCGTGATGATATATAGCTTATAGCCTTCCTCGATAAATGGGCTATCTAACACTGAAAGAATTTTTAAAATCGGACCAGTAGATCCTGAGATTAGCGCGTTCAAACAAACAAACAAACAAACAAACAAACAATCAATCAAACTCTTCAGCTTTATTATATTATATTATATTATTAGTATAGATTGTATGCTATATGATAATAATTGTATTTATAAGCTGTTGGTTTTCTAAATAAATATTTAGTACACAGTCAAATAGCAGTTATAGTTCAATAATTATGAACCTACCTTGTGACTGTACTTTTAGTAAGTTTTTAGCAGTTTTTGTAGTTATATTTTTCTTTCTTTTTTTTTCTTTCTTTCTTTTTTTTTGTTTAATTTGATGCGTCTCGCTCGTTAATACATTAACTCTGTATTGAAATTATATAGAAGTATATTATCAAGAGCGTGACAGAACACCCTCCGGTTATAACATGATATAGATAAGATGCGTATCAAAGCTTTCATCGTAGTTAATTAGACACATCATTTTAATATCTTAATTAGAGATGCCTGAAGTAAAGGGGTTTTGTTCTCGCGTCGGATCTTTTGTAACGATTTCTATTTGCATTTTATTGTGGAAATTATTTTTTTTTTACGTGAATCGAGATCGACAGTGTAATATCTGGATTGAGATGGGGCGGGTTAAGTATTTTTAATGGTTTTTGTAGTAACGGACAGATATCGATGTTCTCATTGCTATATCTATAATTATGAATTAACTAGCACTTCAGTATCTAACTGTAGCTTTAGCGTTAAAAACTTTCGCATTTATAATATTAGTAAGACTAGCTGTGCTCCGCGGAAAAATATTTTTTTATTCGAACCAGTAGTTCTTAATATTTGCGCGTACAAACAAATAAAGAAACATTAAAATTCTTCAGCTTTATAATAATAGTATAGATACAAAACGTTTTATGAATTAATACAAAGGATAAGATTTATATTTTACTAATTTCAGAGGAATTTTAAGTTATTTGAACAAGAGTCGCGAAGTCGCGTTCAGTAAACCGCGATTATATTCGTTTAAACTGAGCTAAGTCGCACCGCTTTAACAAAGTCAGTACTTATTTACGGATCAGAGACAATTTGCGAGTAAATTGTCCGTCCCTAACTTATGATTCACTACAAAAGATTACTCCTTATATTTATGGTTTTCTTCATGCGACAAGACTTTGAGAAAGTGTTTTGTCAAATTAAAAGTTAACGATAAGACTTTTAATTTAAACACATACCCATTCACTTTAATTACGCAATGATACTATTTAGAAAATACGATTTTTAATAATATATAATATATAATACGATTTTTAAAAGTAATAAATTCAAATAAAATAATTAATATATTTTTAATCGAAAGGTGGTGCGTGTCATGGGATCCTATTTAAATTTACTTGCGATATAACCAGTAGGTACTTTTCCAGCTATATCTAATAATCCGTTTTTACTTGACTATTTTTTCGTCGACCTACGTTGTGTTATACCGCATAACTTTTCACTGGTTATACTGATTTTGATGATTCTTGCTTTAATCGACAGCTGATGCTTGTCGTGTAGTCCCATTTAAATTTTATCGAGACCTGATGATTACTTTTTGAGTAATCTTTGATAACGCGCATTTACTTGACTATTTATTCGTCTAATTACGGTGTATTACTTGTCTATGTAATTGAAGTCGGTTTTTTTTTTCGTTTGCGAGCAAACACAATTATTTGAAATCGATTTATAAAGGAATTAACAAAATAATATTTTACTTTAAAAAAAGAGTTTTTTAGTTTTTATATAGAATAGTGTAATTTATAAAGCCCTCTCTATATTTTTATGATGTTCTGGAATTCAATAAAAAAGAAATTTTGTGTTCGTCGTACAATTATTCAGTTAACGATTTATCGTATCGTATCGTTTAAAGAGGATGTTCTTTGTCGCGACACGTTCGCCGTCATTAGGCGTGCGTGTGTCAGATAAAGTGGTCGATTATGTTTTGTATGGTATTTTAGACGTGGTCCAGTTTAATGACACGATTTAACTGTTACAACAATTGTTCTTAATGCGCTGTTTCCATTCATTTCATATTTTACTCATATATGTAAAGTGTTACACATTTTGTTTTGACATCGCTCTTTATTTGTAGTGGTGCGTCTGCATGTGCAGATAAATAAATAAATATCTACAACACACGCACACGGTCGTCTGTTCCTAAAGTAAGCGATTTAATGCTTGTGTTATAAGTAACAGCCGACTGGTATAGCTACATTTTTTTTTCAATAAACACATATAAATAATACATGTATATAAATAAATATATATAAGCAGAAAGCTGGGTCACTAGTACGCGCTCAAACATCGGCAATTTCGGGTTCGATTCCCGCTCGGAATGGATAATTTGTATTTGTGCAAATATTTCTTTCCGTTCTGGGTGTCTGTACGTGTCTTGGAGAGCACGTTAAGCTATTGATCCTGGTTTTTGTTATAGACACCTGATAGCGATCGTCACTCCTAGTTGAGAAATATATCCGCCAGTAGAGCAGCGTGGTGGAATTAAGCTCCGATCCTTCTCCTACATGGAGAAAGAGGCCTAAGCCCAGCATCGGGATGTTACAGGCTGAACCGTACACGTGTCGTTCTTATATTAGACAAATACATTGTTCGTACAGAGATAAGTGTACACAGAAAAATATTAACGTTAATTACTTACGCGGAAGCGTGTGTTTTATCTAAGTCTTAACTGTTTACAGTTACTATAAACTACTTGTTATTACTTTATTAATAATTTATGTTACATCTTGTTACATACATACATATATCTATCTAATTTTAGTAGACTGACATGTTAGTGTGTTGGTTTTAAAAACCCAAAATCTGGGTTTAAAAATCAAATTTAATATCAAAGTAAATAAATGAAAATAACTGCAAAGGATTTTAGTAACATAAATAAAAAATATTTAAACATAAAAAATCTTTTTCTATTAAAAAAACGAACGTTAAAACGAATCGAAAATACGGATTAGAAATTTTACTTACCAAAAAATATAGATAACGCAAAACTCTCGGTCGTTCCTGGTTTCACAAAGAGATTCCCTAAAAACGGGTTCGGGGGTATTAAGATTTACATTTTGTGACTTAATTATTAAAGAGAGCTTAAACCGAAGCGTTTTCCCTCTAATCTTCGAAGTTATTACAACCCTCGGAATGACAAATGCGCCCGAAAAGGAATTTACAGAATGTATCCGGTAAGATCAAAGATTTAAATCGTTAGATGCGCCCTCGCCATAGTATGACCGCTCCAAAATGTGTCCATCCTCAAATGAGTGAGCTCACTCATTCGCAATCAGTGCTAATTTATACGCAATGACGGTTAGACGTTGCACGTCACAATTAACGCGCTAATTTCAAAGGAAAAAAGTCTATCAAAATGCCGTCGTGTGCCTTTCAGAAGTGCAATTAAAACTCAAGAAACACAAATAAAGCCCAAGGTGTAACATTTCACTCGTAAGTATTTATATTTAATTAAATATTGAATTTATCTTATTCCGGTGTCAAAAAATACCACGAAATAGGGAAAATTGTGCGACAGAGAAAGTAGTATTACACAATTTGTGTAAGATAAACAGAGATGACACTATTGTCTCAGTACCGTTCTCATAACCAATATAACTAGATACGAAAGTAACACGAAAGCGGTTTGCAAAGGGTTCATCTATAAATGGACATTAACAAACGGCAATGCTGTGGTAGCGTCGGCATATTATGTTTTATAATTATTATATTTAAAACATTGTTTTAAATTGCACCGTAATATTTTTTGTAATATTAGTTCGTCCAAATATATTTTAGCTTTTAGAAATCTAGTAGCTTAGTAAATGATGGGTGTTTTATTAAAAATGGTTCAATGGTTCACCTTGGAGTAACTATTTCGGTACTGGAATAGAATTTAAATAACTGAAAACGCCTTCTTAAATAACGTTTTAATTTTTTAGATTTCCGCAAGACTCACGTTGCAAAGAAAAATGGATAAAGGTAACAACGAGACCATGGAGATGAGGAGTGGTTACCTACGAAATTATATTAAATTGATTTTATTTCATGGAGAATATAAATATTATGTAATATTAATAACGTGTTTTATTTTTGCAATTTTTATAAATTATTTACATTAACTACCTTATTTCTTACATATTACAATTTAATGAATTTGTTGACCGTACTTCGCACGCATTAGTGTGTGCGCGTAAGCGACTTGCAAACGCACACATTCAAAAACAATGCCATAGTTTTTGAAGGTGAGGGCGCATCTAACGATTTAAATCTTTGGGTAAGATCAGTTGATATGCGTTCTACTTGACAAGATGATGTTGAAACGCTAAAGATACTACGTTTTGAGGTGTGGCTAAATGTATGATTATATGAAGATGGAAGACTTTTTTATGTACATTTTATAAGATGTACATACATTTGTATACATAGAATCGTCGCTTTTCTGTATGAAGAACATTATCTCGATCAATGATAGTATTTGCTATGTTAAAAGTTATTTATAGATGAAAATTTGCTTACTTTTGTTTCACATTTTTTTTAATTATAGCTTTCTCACAAGGTTGTTTGTTTCTGGAAAGAAAGCAAGGCCTAAGAAGGCTGGGCGACCACAAACTGCATCAATGGGCTAGCATAAATACGCGATTCTTATATCGGTTTTGTTTTTGCTTACACGTTAAATTAAATTCGATGATCGATATACTTTATTCAAGATATTAGACACATAAAATTTTAAGAAAATAATCTAGCTTTAAAAAGTATCAACTCAGACGAAATGATTAATATCGCTTTTGTGCATGAAATACGGAAAGCGTTACAAAATATCTCAACAAACGGATATAACATAGCGATAAGAAAAATTTGGTGATATATTAACAAAATATACAAATGGTGGCAGAGCGGAAATGACAAGCTCAACATTGTAATGTCATTCCACTGTCGGCTTTATGACTCGGGAACAAAGTTCAAATTGAATTGCAGTTGATGTAACAGATTGCAACGTAACTGTCGGGAATTTGTGTGGTCTAAAATTTATGTCTATTGATGTGTATAAAATTATAAAAATGTTGCCACTTAAAGTCTTCTGTGTATTTTGAGATACAAAAATAGCAATATATACATTCTTATATAAATTTGTAAAATTTTAAGTTTTAATTTTGTTTAGACTCTTTGTCATCAGCTGATGTAACTTATTTTGTTTGTCGGTCAAATATTTTTTTATGTTTTTACATCTCGTGTTAATGAGGAAACCTGTATGACTGTCTAAATTAAAAGTGCCTATAAAAAACGCTTCAGCCTATAATATCCCATGGCTGGGCATATGCCTCTTTCCCCATTTAGGAGAAGGATCAGAGCTTAATCCACTGCGTCCCAATGCAAGTTGGTGGATATATTCCCTGCTATGAGTAACGATCGCTATCAGGTGTGCATGATAACAACCGGGACCGGCGGCGGCTTAACGTGCTCTCCGAGGCACGGCTGATACCTATAAATGTCCCGCTGTTATATCATACTCCGATTAAAGATCTTGCGTTATCGATAACTTGCGGATACATCCATCTTTATACATATACTGAGACATGACAATTAGATCCTATCTGTTACTTTTGAATCAATATAAAACAAAAAATCTTGGCAAATAATGCTTAGACATATATTTTTACTTCATACCAGATGCTACTTTAATACACTTTACCATATTGAACTACTTATTTATTTTTGTCTTCAAAACGCATTTTCTCATGTCTTGAATCCTAATTTCAGCTATTAAAAACATTGTATGTCCCAGGACCGAACAGGTTTATAACCTCTGCCCCTTTTATGGACACAACTAATAAACTCCAATCGTTTTACAACCTCTGGCGACGTGCAAGAAATGCTACTAGCTGCACGCTCTCTATTATAACTTAGAGCTGAATTAGTGCATATGATTTCGTTGCATATTCGCTTGAGTATAAAGTTGAAAATCCTGTAAAAGTATTCGGTATTTAAAATTGTTTGAATAGTGTTCCGGTAATGAGTGAGCACGATGATAACGTAAATATTTCTTCCGGTGCTATCTTCTTTCACATGGTCTCTCGTGTGTGGGCGGTGTGTGTATTGCGCTGTTGGTTTCATTTAAGATAATAAATTAGTTAATAGATTTATAATTTAATCTGTGGTGATAGAATTAGAAACTTAATTATTATTCGATAAAAGACGGTAGGGTCTGTGTCGAAGCGTGTGTGTTTGTGCACGTGTGCGTACGTGCGAGCTTGTAACTTAATTAATATTTGTTACTGCGATTTTTTTCTATTCGTTTTTTTTTGTGTATAATTTGAGCTCTGTTCCTCGGGAAATTTTAAACCAAACAAACGCCATAAAAAAGTCTTGATTTAAAATAAGTAGGCATGTTTACGAAATTAAATTAGGGGAAAAAAAATTTCAAGATAGGCCCTCCCGCGGCCACCCGTATTTGGAGTAAAATTTAGTTAATTCCATTTCGGCGTCAGATGAATGCTTCTTTCTGAGGATGTCACCGTAATTGAGTTTCGGAACAGCATCGTCGACCTCAGAATTAAAATTAACAATTTACCGATTGGAATCGGTATTCCGGGATCGATGTCCCTGTTTAATTTGAAAATTTAGAATGGTGTCTTTTGTTATTGAAAATCAGTCGGAACTGCGTGTCTTTCGTATAGGTTAAAAAAAGTAATTTTGGAGTAAGCGATGATGCCTTTAGAAATAGTAAGTTATACCTAAGTTAACATGAATGTAGTAGAATTCTTTGGTGGAAACATGAATAACCTTTACTATGTTTATTTTGCTGTATTTATGAAAGGGTAATCAATGTAAATCAATGTAAGGGTAATAAAGTTTCGTGTTTGCGGCCTTAGAATTATAAAAAATAATATAAATATATAATATGTATATACATATATGATTGTATTACTACGTTATTACTTACAGGGGGGGAGGGAATAACATATCGTAGTATCTATTGCTAGCCAGCGGACCCTTTTTAACGATGAAGTCAAATAACGTACTATGTGGATATTATTCACAAAGGATTATATTTATCAATAATAGTCAATTGACAATCTATAAAATATAAATATATATATTTTTTTCATCTATTGCGTACTTGAGTTTTATTGCCGGTTTCAGGTGAGATCTAATTTCGGTGCTCGATTTTCGCGTAATTAAAGATGGGATTTCGACTTGGAGAACGATACCGGCAATTTATGAGGCTCTACGGTTTTTTTTCTTACAAACGATCATGGCTTATTTCGTATTAAGGCTATGGGATAGTAATTGATGGCGATCTTATATCCGGTATTATGTTTATGTAATTGGTGCTAAAGTTTGAATATAGAGTAGGGTTCCCTTATTAGAATAAGGGACTATCGTATGAAATCCATAAAAAGTGCCTTTAGTCGTAAAATCACATATAATCAAAAATGTGTATTCAAATGTAATATAATTTTTTGCGCATTAAAAAAACTTGCAGCTCTAAGTATTGTAATTAGAATTATATTTTATTTAGTTTCTTTGGTATTGTAACAATACAATAAATAAAGAATTGTGTAGACTGGATTAACATATATGTTACCGGAAATGTATGTAATCCGTCATTGTATACAATTCCTAGGAAATGTATGTAATTCCTAAAATCGTACGGTAATGTGTTAAATGAATTATGTTAGACACATTTCCTAGGAAATCTATACATTGCCTAAATAGCAATCGGAAATGTAAATATTTGAGATATCAATGGGTATGCGGGGATAGCGGGTGAGGTCTCATTATGCCGTCAAACGGTCTAAGGGTCTTAATCTAAAGACTTACCAAATGACCTTAACCTATCTAACTTCAAAATTAGACCAACGCGGGTCTTAATCTAAAGACTAGCCATTAAAGTAGTTAATTAAAATTAAGGGTTAAAAAAATATAAATCTTATATTTATTCTAATATATTACAAAGAAAAGATTTAGTGTTTTATTACAAAAAGCATTATTTTTATACATTTCCTAATACGATATTGGAATTGTATACAATTCCTAGGAATTGTGTACATTTTCTAGGACATTTATGTATTAAATAGTTTTTGAAACAATATTTTATACATTTCCTAAATAGCTTCGGAATTGTATAAATTTCCTAGGAATTGTAAACAATTCCCAGATTTCATACATTTCCGGTAACATATATAATACAAATTATATTCGTGTGTATTTTGTATTTAATTGTAAAAGTTTATCATAACGTTTTAAACACGGAAATAGCTATATGCTAGTTTTATGAAAATTGTTATTCAAGTTTCTTTAATATTAGAAAGATATATGTATAAAAAGTAAAAATATTCCGTGTTGCTCTAAATTATTGTTTATAAATATATACTTTCGAAATATTACAAATATAAATCGAACGATCGTCAAAAAAACATTTCTCTAACACATGTTTGGAAGCGCGCCAGTTGGTAATCGTTGCAGAGAGAATTCGTTAACTTACAGTTGCAAGTAATATTTACACTACAGTTTTCTGCCGACTGCAACTGACTATAAATTTTCCTCAGGTTTTGGTTAATATTCTAGTACTTAATGATTATAATAAACAATTATATATTTATTTATTTAACAATTTATCATACGTACAAAACTTACATAATAAAGTCATGGAGACTCACGTTTAATGGGTGTGCTTATCCCTATAAGAGATTTCTTCCAGCACACCTACTAATACCAATTATATTGAGATCACAGAAAAATATCGTGTTAAAAATGTTGAAGCAGCCCAATAGGCTCAGTTCATCAACTTCACAGAAGATCACAGCTAAATAATACTGCTTTCAAGCAGTGTTGTGTTTCTGTTGGTGAGTAAGGTGACTAGAGCTCCAGGGGAAAATTGGTGATGGGGTTGGCAACGCGCTTGTGATGCTTCTGGTGTTTCAGGCGTCTATAAGCTACGGTCGCTTACCATCAGGTGAGCTGTACGCTTGTTTGCTGATCTAGTTATATAATTATTTTTTTTTACATTTAAAACCTCTCTCAATTTCCCGCTATAAGTAAGAACTTTTTATAATAAAAATTAAACAAAAAGCAATCTCAAAACTAAACAAATCATAAAAGAGTAAAGAAATGTAATTGCGCAGATTTAGTTTCAGTTGAAATCAATCTTAAGTATCTATTATGTACTTAACGACAGTCCCAACCACGTTCAATCGAAACAATCCCATATATATAGAAAAGAAACATACGTAGATATATTATGTATATATATATACATACGTATAAATATATACAGACCGTATTTACAACGTAAACGTACAGAATCGGATATTGGGTATGAGTGTATAAGGCAACGTATCCGCACTGAAATTTTCACAACTTGCCACCGAACATTCTGGCAAGTAGCCAACTATGTAAGGCGTCTTGTAGACAAGGCGGCGTTTGTCTTAAGACAAAATAATCTGGGTCTTGTTACTTAAATACCGTTACATAAACAGTTCAAGTTAAGTTCTGTGAAACAATTAGCTTATATAATTAACTACTGTTCGCAGCTGTATTTTTTGAACAACTTCGAAAAAAAAACAGAGCTCTCAATTCGACTGTATTTTTTATTTGTGTTACCTCATAACTTTTGTAGTGGGTGTAGCGATTTTGATGACTTTTTTATTGAAAGCTGGTGACTTTCATGTGGTCTTATTTAAATTTGATCGAAATCGTGCTTTTTAGTTATCTCTAATAATGCGAATTTGTCAGACTATTTTCTCGACTACCTACGTTGTATTGATTGTCGATGTAATTGAAGTCAGTTTTTTTTTTCTATTTCGCAAACACAAACTAAAAGTATCATCAGTTTATAATGTCAGCACGTAATTAAGTATTCATTTGTTTTGAATTTTATTTTCTATACTAGCTTCTGCGCGCGACTTCGTCGGCGTGGACTCCGCTCCTATTGGTCTTAGCGTCATGATATATAGCCTATAGCCTTCCTCGATAAATGGGCTATCTAATACTGAAAGAATTTTTCAAATCGGACCAGTAGATCCTGAGATTAGCGCGTTCAAACAAACAAACAAACAAACAAACAAACAAACAAACAAACAAACTCTTCAGCTTTATTATATTAGTATAGATTTAAGGCGCGAACTTGGGGAGGTCCATGTCCAGCAGTGGACTGCAGTGGACTGAAATTATGTTGATGATGATATTTAAGACTTCAGCTTTATAAATCTTTACCCGTGCTATTTTTAATTGCGTTTTCATGTAATATCATAATAATATTGTCGATGTTCAAACAAAAAATTAATAAACAATTAGCTTTATAGAATTTTAAATATTGTTTTATAATGTGGATTTAAAAAGAAATTACTGAATTCGGCAGTCCTTCTCGGTGGCGATTCCATTCACATTCGCTTTATTCAAAATTAAAGTAGTTTTTTTAAATGACTATGAAAGAGTAATTTGTAAATAAGGAAAATATATTAAAAACATCAGCAAAATATGCAATTGTATGTCGTACCTAATATTACTACAAAAAGGCGTAAACTCGAGCGAGAATCATTTGGTAGTTACACAGTATTAACCCTAGATAACTAAACATATTTCGTTGTTACTTTGTAACTAAACATTCGACTGACAGACTAACAAATGAAACTACATATGTTTGTTATATTTATTATATTTCTGAAAAAAAAGCAATATGGCAAGGATGAGTTGTTATTATATATTAAGTTTTAACAAATAAACATGTCTTTTAACTACTCCTAACAATCATTACAGGTCGGAACCGTGTGATGCCCGCAAATGGCTTTCTTACACATGTAGCACGAGTATTTGGTCATTCTGCGTTTTTTATATGGGCAAAATCCTCAAATTTATCGCTTGTTTATCTGTTTTTGAGTTGAACTAGATGCAACTTCATCAATTTTCAAAATATCTTTCATGGTTGCTTTAATATCCATTCTTAAAGTTAATGTACCGTAGCGTTCGTGCAGCAAGGTTCAGTAAGGCCATCAGCTAGATTTTTTTATGAGAGCTCTACACTTCAAGGGCTTTTGACCTAGCTTAACCGTATTAGGCACACAAATGACATATACGTTGACCATGATCAAATTTAAAATGTTATAAAATACTGCTTGAGGCCACCTGTTAGTCTTACGATTAGCACTCATACCCGAACATATTGAATCGATGGTATCGACGGCACCTTTGGTACTGTTGGATACAAAAGAATTATTTCTGGTTTACTTGTTACGCCATTAATATTAAGTTGATCGTGAGTAGTGCACAGAACATGTACCATCTTGTTAGACTTAGGTTTGAATGATACTAGAGTTTTTTCAGCATTAAAAACAAACATCGAAGTGCCAACATGCCTATCTTTTTTTCATTTCTATTGGAATCTTCTTCTCATCACTGCGAACAGTACCAACAATAATTAATTTATTGGGAGCAGTTCCGAAGCTAGAGGAACAGAAGTAAACCAATTATCCATAGTAATGTTTCTCTTACTTCCATATAAAGGTTCACACAAATGCTTCACAAAGTACGTTCCAAGAGGCAAATTTATTATTATTATACAAACAACAAACAATATTGTATAACGTTTGATCTATATAAGCATTACAAAACAATAAAAATATTTTTTTTTAAATAAACCGTGGATTTTTTTTCACACGGCGTTACTAAACATTCGTCTGTGAGTCGAATAATTCGCAATATCTCAGGAACTGTTATGGGTGCAACCACGTCGCTTCCGCATGCGACACTAATTAACGAATCAGGAAGGTACTCAGGCAGGCAGCGTAGTGACGCGTCGGGAACATACCTGAACACCGAATGCGGAGGGGGTCTGTCGACTGTGAGACGAATGATTAGTTATCTAGGGTTAAATCTGTTTTTAAGAAATCTCTCTCTGCTTTCGTTTTATCAAAGCTACGAATGTAAGGAACATATTTATGCACTCGTTTTCTGAATTTTCCGAGGAAATTCGTTTGACTCGATAATATCTATTTTATAGGTCTCCATAACGGTAAACGTGAAAGAGGCTTAAAGAACGGTATGGTTTCATCTTTGTCAGGACATTCTAATTTTATTGAGATAGTCTGACAAATTTATTTTTGAATTCTTGTAGATTTTGGTGTATGATTTATATTTTCATATTAATATTTTAAATTAAATAAGTCAAAGAGGTTAAGATGAGCTGTTCACAATCAACAGCTATACTATAATTTTAATATGTATTGAAATTTATTTTCTATATTTCTATATTTATGGGTTGACTGGAAGAGATCTCTTTTAGAGATAAGTTCGCCCTTGCCTACTTCCTTTATTATAAGTACCTGGGTGACCGAGCCTAGCTCGGTATTTTCATTTTTTTTTTTGTTTTTTTTTTCTCGGATTTTATATTTTAATTTTATTTATAAATCACGAGTGAAATTAAAAAAAAGAAAAAAAATTAATCTGGCGACTGAGATTCGAACCCGGGTCAACACGATTTGACGCCCGCCGATTTCCTAATTACGCTGTTACAGCTATGTTGACAATATGTGAAATTAAGCTTCGTATTCTAATGATATTTTTTCATTGCCTAAAAACAGGGATAAACGACATTTTTTTTTAATGAATCCTAGCTAGATCAATTTTCGCCCCCGAAATCCCCTGCATACTAAATTTCACGAAAATCGTTGGAGCCGATTCCGAGGTTCAGAAAATATATATATATATATACAAGAATTGCTCGTTTAATAGTATAAGATGAGTTGTAAAATTAGCATTAGTGCAATAAAGAATATATACATTTAAGACTGCAATTCATAAAGTTATTTATCCATGTTGTTTTTAATTGCATTCTCATGTAATACCACAATAATATTGGCGATGTACCTACAAACAAAAAATTAATAATAATCAAATGTCATCAATTAATATGAAATCCTATTATAAAACTATTTTTAGAAAACAACAATTTTCTTCTTAAAACCTATATAATACATGTATATATAGGTGAACACTAGACCCTGTTCGATATACATCAATAAAATTGTGAATAAAATATATACCTAAAATACTCGTAGATGTCGAGACGGACGCTTACCCTTTTGCATTTATTAATAAAGCAGGGACCGTATTCTTGAATCGCCGTTCGACTTGAGTATCGTTCGCTAAATGCATTTACTGTACTTTGAAATTAACCACTTAGACTTATTGGCTACTAATTTGGAAAGGTATTATTTGTAATGAAAGCTTCAGAATATTAAGTAAATTTATATTAAGTTTTATTTGATAGTAATTTTGTGATGGTAGACGTTGTTATGAGTTAGTGATTACTACGAAAAATAAAAATAACTACTTCATAATTCTAGTCCCTAGCTTAAGATTTTAATTATCTATATTAAATTTAATCTTATTTTTTGTATTAATCTAAAAAAATCTTAATCTTATGTTTATTGAAGAATATTCTTATAAATGTATCTATGTAAAAAGTGATGTTTTAAATATCACAAATCCACAACAAGACAGTCTTTATCGATTTTTAATTTTTATGAATATAAGTAATTAGCTTAGCTTATAAGTTTTAAACAGTTTTGAATTGTTTTTTCAACGTTATTACATAATTATGTGAAAGGTAAATGAAATGAACGTTATGTTACTACGTAAATGATATTTTATTTTCGTAAGGGTTTATAAATGACTAAATAAATAAATAAATAAAAAAGCATTGTGGCCAAGGCTCTATCTATATAAATATATTCTCGAATTTTCTCACTATGATATTTCATAACGTTTTGAGATTGACTTTTAAAATAACTATAAAAACAATATGTTTGATAAAAATAATAATGATTGATTGAATTTCGAATGAAATACTTTGAGAATAGCACCCTTTTCCCTAAAATGTTCCATTAAGCGTATGCTTCGGGTCCTTCACACTTGTTCGTACGAGACCCCTATCGTTTTCAAACACAATAATGGCTAAAATGTTACCTATTGTAAATTTATAATGACCTGCAAAACCTTGAGTAGTTGAGTATGAGTGAGGTTACTTGGGGGTAGTTTGAAACTATTGTTACCGTCAAATGTAGGTGAATTTTATGACGTCGATTGATCTTAAATCTGAATATGGAAATGTTAAGCTAAAATACGTTTTTATTTTTGTAATGTGGAGTTTTTTTTGGCGTATAATCGTATATAATATGCAAAGACAAAAAATAAATAAATAAGTAGTTGAGTATGAAGGTTACTTGGAAGGGGATAGTTTGAAACTATGCTTACCGTCAAATGTCGACTACAGATCATTTTGTTTGGTTTCTTTGCATTTCTTTATTTCTTGCATTCGTATTTATATGTTACGGTATAAGGTGTGTCTTTTAAATTTACATTTAAAAATAATGATTTGTATATTTGTTACGAAACTTAGAAAATAAATGAATGCTATTTTTAAATAAAAGATATTTCGAAATAAATTATATTTAAAAGTGCTTTCCTTTATGCAACAACGTAAAGAGAAAATCAGACTTTGCTAAGTAGCTTATAGAGGGAAAAGGAAAAAAAATTCTATTCGTAGAATGAATTGTACTCGAGAATTATATTATATTTTAAAAAGAAATAAACTCGCCTTTATTTTTATTTTAAATAGGACTCGCTTTAGTAGTTTTTGGGTTCCTTAAACTCCTCAACCCGAGGGTTAGCGGCAAAACTTTACTACTAAAATTACTCTAACTGTTTTCCTATCTATCATGCAGCTGTAACTTTTGATCCGTGTTAGTTGGTTCTCAGAAAATTGTTTGATAATATGTATTAGTTTAGTAGCTGTAAAATTTCCAGTAAAATTAAATATGTATATTGTAATTTGTAATATTACAAAACTGCTTCGTTTGCGTATTTGGTTGTGATCTTGATATCTGTTCAATGTTGCATGCAAAGCAGGCAGTTGCCTAATTACTTTGCGAACAGACGACTGTGTGTATCACACATGTTTACTGGAGTTTACTCCTTAATAATCTATTTTCATATAAGGCATACGAAAAAATATGAGGAGTAAAATGTATTGAACGAATGATCTCGTTACGTTTTTGTTAACGCAATCTTAATAGATTGCGTTGTTTGATTTGTTAATTTACCATTTGATATGGTATTAATCTTTTCCATAGACTAGTAAGCCTTTTTAGACAGACGATCTGAAGGAGTAAACTCCAGTCGTGCGTCGGAGCTGACACACACACTTTTTTATTATACATACCTATATAATAATTAGGGCTTTCAAATGAAATATAAAGTTCGTTTCGATGCGGAACTTTTCAAATACATCAACTCGTACTTTATCGTTTTTATTTATGTATACTTATTTATATTTTTCTCTTCTGTTTCAGGTAAGTCACGTTGGAAATATTTATAAGTGTAAGGTTGGTACCGAAATTGAGTTATAACTTTTTCTTAGTGAAATATCTTGGAAGAATATTTGATACATTCTTTCTAAAAAAAATTACGAAGCATAAATAGTTTTGTTTATAATAAACAAGTTGCCAATTCTAATACAATCTTATGTGTAGAACAAAAATTAAAGCAGAAGTGCTATTAGCAGGATCTGCAAAAAAGAATTTCAAAAATATGTAAAAAAAAAAAATTAAAATTTTAGTGTACTTTTAAAGTCGTTAAGATCACATAATAATTATGTCCAATATTTTTTTTTCTCGAAACAATATTACCCATTGCTTTTACGTAAGTTTAATATAAAGCTCTCTCCACGACCGCTGCGCAGTAGTTTCGCGTACATCGAGAATGTATGTAGCCACGTGTTGCGCTATCTTAGCGCTTATAAATATTCTAGGACATTTCTAGCTTTCCAGTTCAACAAACAGAATGGGATTTCCATATTATATGTTGATGTATTGATAGTACTTGTGTTTAAGTCTTTAATGACTAAGTGATTAATATTGTCAAAATCAGTATTTACTCCATTCAAGAAGCATTTTTGAATTTTTTTTATAGATATAACTAGGTCGGCAAACAAGCGTACGGCTCACCTGATTACAGTAGCCTATAGACTCCTGCAACACCAGAAGTATTGAAAGCGCTTTGCCGACCCTATCCCCAATTCCCCCCAGGAGCTCTGGTCACCTTACTCACCACAGGAACAGAATACTACTTGAAAGCAGTATTATTAATCTGTGATCTTCTGTAAGGTCGAGATACTACCCCAGTCGCGCTGCTTCATATTTTGAGCAGAAAATTTCCTGCCGTGCCCTACCTCAGTTAAATAAACAAAATAATTATATTTTATTATTTAAACTAGCTGACCCCGCAAACGTTGTTTTGCCATATATGTTATTAACCCCCGCAATCCCCTCTTGTGGGTGGAATTTCTTAAAATCCGTTCTTAGCTGACCTCTACTCGGCGAAAGGAATATTCCTACCAAATTTCAAGTCTCTATGCCTTATGGTTCCAGAGATATCGTGATGAGTCAATGGGTGGAAATCTCTTTTATATATATAGAAGATATACAGGATATTACAGGCTGAATCGTAAACTATTAATACAATACCCGATTTTGAAATGGCCACACATTATCCAAGATATTTGTATCGCATTATATTCTATTAAAATATATCAATTGCAAAATATGGTCTCTATAATTCGTGGAAGGAGCGAATTGAAAGCGGGTCGTAGGTCAGTATGAGATAGACCAATTTAATGTACCAAGTATGGTGCTAAGGCGATGGATATATGAACCTGTGTTAATGTATTTATTACATAATATATACTTTAAACTCTTGAAAGTTCACGAGTTAAGTGAATTATGTAATTTACGTTTCTATAATAATATTGTTTGTAAGAATGACTTGACTCTTCGATTAAAAAATATTATCTCACCAAATCTCACTCGTTACTTTGGCTTCTTGAACATTATGATTTTTTTAATGACACTGCTACAAGATAGCTCACTGATACAACAAAGCTATACGAAAACAAGTCGCTAAGACGTTTAAATAAAATAAAAAATATTTTAAGAATATATAGACACCACCTCGCCGAGAAGAATTGAACTATATACATAATATCGAGCTAAATTCATATAAAAGTTTTTGGAATGTTTTGTCGATAACTAAAATTGTGTAAGACTAGTTTTGTGGAAAAAAATCATAAACCGAAAATTGAAATAGGCTTCAAAAGCACCGTCGAATCGTCATCTTACTCATACATCATACATAATACATCCTGCAGTGGCACAAGTTAACTCTATGCATTTTTAATGTCTTTACAATTTTTTATAGAGAAAAATATTTAAAGTTGTTATTGGTATAGGTATACCTCTTGGTCAGTTTGAATATTCTATGTGAAATACTAAAAATATTCAAAGGTGTTTCACATAACGTACACTCGCCGATCCTTTTAAATTATCTCGCCACATTTACATACGTGTAAATCAAACGCACATCAGAATATCCAATTTTCGTGAAAATCAACAAACCCGCAAAGCCACTAATCAGACCTCCAAAACTTGTAAAAACAAATTCCGAAACAGACGGGTTCCGGTTTGTAAATGTCGTAACGATATTTCTGTCGTACGCTCGAATTATTTGTAGTGTAGTGTTTGTGACATTATAAATAATTAGCGTATTCTAAATAAAAGAAATAAAAATATAAAATAATAAAAGAAAGCTATGTGCAAAATAAAAACATACTTTTAGACTTACTATAAAACAATAAAGCGAATGAATGACAATGCGATGCAAAATGTCGTAAAGACATCGTATGAACGCATGTAAAGTTTAAATCAAAAAGCAAAATCCGGCTTAAGAGTTACAATTTTCCACGCCGCATTTAATCACCTCGGAGTGGCGTTCACCTAATTTCCACTTGGAGGAAATAATTTATCCCCTTTGTCGCTCTAATGGAATATTCAGTCTGACATTAGTATTAGGGCGAGTGCACATGTTATGGCACGTTACGACTCGTCTGTTAAGCTATGTGCATATGTTTTGTGAGTCGTGAATAGTATATATTCGAGTTGTTTGTGGTGGAAACGGGAGATGGTTGTTTAAATTTTTGATTGATCTGTCTGATATTTGATAGGGAAGTAAGACGCTTGGTGATACGTATAATGGCCCTTTTGAATCGTAATTCTACAATTTGAAATTATGTTAGTTTTGATTAACTATTGTAATTATATATTAGAACTGTTAATAATGATAATTTTGTTATTTGTTGACTTTACGTAGACGTCATTAGGACTTAAATTTATCTCATATCTCACTAGATTTTTTTTGGCAACTGTCGATACAAATACATGAAATGTATTAGATGACTAGCCCGTTGGCGCAGTTTCTAGTGACCCTGCTTTCTGCTCAGGGGGTTGTGGGTTCGATTCCCACCCCGAGTCTGGGTGTAATATATATATTTATATATGTATTATTTATAAGTATGTTTATCGAAAAAAAATATATGTAGCTATACCAGTCGGCTGTTACCTATAACACAAGCATTAAGTTGCTTACTTTAGGGACAGACGACCGTGTGTGTATTGTGTATACATTAACAAAAAAAAAAATTATACATAATGTGCCTATATGTATCTCAAATAATTTTGTTTGCATACGTTAGAACAATGTTAAGTTCAATGTTTTAAGAGGTTACCTCAACAATAAACCTCGACATTCAAGCTTACATAGAAAGAAAGGGAGACTATTTTAATAGTTTAAATATGGAAGTTAGTTGGAAAAAGCACGGTTATAACTATTAACTGTCGGTAGAATATTGATACTGAAAATTCTAAACAAAATCAGCTTTGTAGTACACAAATGACACCTTACGTATATATGTACGTAAATGTACATGTGTGTGGGTTAGGCCTGTTAATGTGTAGGTACTACATTTAAATATATATCAATTGGTTTTATTATTTTATTTTTATCTCTTTAAAAATATTATTTGTATAAAAGTTTGAAATATTATTCAGTGAAATATATACGCCTCGGGTTTTATTTTAGCAATGTTACCGGATGCCAGTATTCATAATGTTATAATAGGAAAGTTACGTTTAGAATTTCTGTGGATATTGGATTAAAGCTCCAATCTGCTGGCACTTGGAATTTTCAGTAACTTTCGCGAGCTTTATTCTTGTTTGAATTTGATATTCTCCGGTTACGTTCCTCAATAAAGCATAATACTTATAATAAGACCTTCGGGATTTATCTGTAAGCAAAATATTTTTTGCGAAGAAAATTCTTTTTCGGTATTTTATTTTGTATGGAAAGTTTCTTGTGTTTTTTCCATGGTTTTGCTGAGCACATGTCATGGTGGACTACAAATGTGGTATGAGCGGCAACAAAGAGTCGGCCTTTATTTGTCTTTATGGTATTGTAATTGTTTGTTTTGTTCTAGGTATAAGGTTAATCGTAAAACACTCTGTGACTCGAGGATCATAATGTTGACCTCTTTTGTGAAGTCACTCTCCATTTTACGTGACATTGCGAAATACAAAAACCATTTGTGCTATTTTGATACTATTTGAATCCATTAATCCAAATGAATGATCAGTCACAGCATGTTGCTTGATTATCCCTAATAAATAGATTACAAAGGGTTTATTTTTAATATAATTTTATTTGCTTGCAAAAAATCGACTCCAATGGACAGGACATGGACCAGTCATACAACGTAGACGAAAAAATAGTGAAGTAAATACACATCATTAGCGATAATTCAAAAAGTACTTGCCGGGTCTTAATTTAATTTAGATGCGACCACGTGAGACGCACCATCTTTTGATTAAAAAAATCATCGAAATCTGTCCACCCAGTCAAAAGTTGTCAGGTAACAAACATAAAAAAATACAGTCGAAGTAAGAACTTTCTCCTGTTTTGAAGTCGGTTAAAAGATTATCAATCAGTGAAAGCAATTAATTAAAGTCTTCACATTTATTATGTTCCAACTATAAAAACAATAAGACAGTAACTATTCGAAAAAAAAATATTCTCTTTAAGAATGCGTTAAAATTATGAGGTTTTGAGTTTATGGAAATGACAGCATGTTGGGTAATTAATAGATTATGTTCTATTATAGGTAAGCATTTAAAGCCAAAGACTGAGAACAAAGTGGTAAATAAATTGTCTCTACTTGGTCCGTATCTTAATTTAAGTCTTAATCTTTTTGTTCTTCAACAACAACATCAAAGAAAATTTCTGGCTGTCCCATGCAATCACTAAGATTTTTTAAAACGTGCCCAATTCCTTTACCCTCTCAAAACCCTAATAAGGTGCAATCCCGTTCCACTTCGAAGCTAACGTTCCCCATTTATCCAGGTGTCCCCATAAAGGCACTCAATTGAATCCACGGGAGGTCGCTGGTCCACGTTCCCTCCAACTGATTGAAATTCCATTATCATCTACCCTCTGGTTACAGTCAATCTTTCGAGGGTATTTCATATTATGGGTGTGTGATACATTGAAACGGCTCCAGGGATATTTGTCATAAATTCTCTGGGGTTCTTGATGATATCAGCTAGATTGGAACGATTTCAAAGTAATTCGAAATTTTAATTTCATTAGTAATTCTATAGTTGATAATACTATTACACTGAAGGAATAATTTGTTCCTCTTTATCAATTTGAATTGACAGCTTTTGGTAATAGGATATACGAGTATAAAAGCAATGCAAAATAATTTATGAAAAAATAAATCCTGTGCTTCGAGTGTTTACCTTTATGACGTTCAGTTGCATTTAAGCATCGATTCAGCTTATGAATTAAACTATTAAAATTTAGCAAATATACAATAGGAAAAAAAATTTAAGTGCGCAATGTCTCAGTCAAAGTCAAAATATGTGCGATGAATGGATCGCATTATATGCATCGCATCCATATTGCATTATGGATGTATGTGTGTGTATTTTATTTTTATAGAAAATTAATATGTTACATTAATTTGATAGTCGTTGTATTTGAAGCAGGCTTTATGAGACTTCTTTATGTTTTGAAGTTATATTTCAAGTATTTCGTGGTGCAAATGAGCGGAAATGATCTGCAGATTCCGCGTTAAGTTCTATAAGCAATTCTCTCTCAAAACACGGTCAGTATGATCAAACCACACCAAAAGGTTTTCCTTTCCGCTAACTTCGGCTTTCGGCTTTTGTATCGAGGATTTACCGACACCTTTTACGATGGTATAAGAATCGGGGCGGTTTGATGTGGATTTGGCTCAGAAAGTTTGTCGGAAGTTCGTCGATTTTGAGTGGAATTCATTTATATTTTAGATGAGTTTGTGCAGGACGTGTCGGGTACGGAATAAATAAGGTCGCGTTATGTCATGAATATTGTCGGTTTTGTACATATTATTATTATGAAAAAGTATATAAAATTGTATTGACTCAACACAAAAATAGTACTTACCTCATTTGAACATTTTATCCTGTAATAAATTACTGATCTTCAAGGATACGACGCGCGACGTCTGAATAAGTTTCACTAATATTAGACTAATTTCAAAGAGAAAGGAATAATTACGTTATACAACAGAAACGTAGAAATTCTTAAAATATCTCCAACGAGGACAAATTTACCAGATGTTGATATAACATTTTGCCAAGAATTAAATTTTGTCGGAAACTGAATTTCAGATCTAGGCAGACATCGCGAGTTCCTTTAAATGGTTAATTTGTATTTGCAATTCATCTTATGCTCTGCGGCAAAGTATGTGCAAACATGCGAGGAATATAGAGATAAGAAGCGCATTCACTAAACCGGAGTGGAATAGCGTTTGTTCATCTTAGTTATTTTCTATTAAAGATTCCTAGCGCTCGATTTTTCGTACTCAAAGTTTACGTAAACATTATCTTCATTTAGAACTAGTGCTATCGGCGAAACATTTTAATTTTCTTCGTCTTTTTTATGCATAACGCACAAAATTTCGGAATAAAAATCATCTAGTATACTAGATCGTGGTACGAACTTAAATCATACTAATTCAATAGCAATCATTTCAATCCATGCACTAGTTATAATGTAATTAGATAGAGGTTAGATACAATTGGATAGATATAAGGAAAGAGTATTTTGACTTCAGTATCGATTATACAATGTATTATAAAATATTCTTTTTAAATCTTTAACCTAAATGACTAGGCCTGTTACAGTTGAGAATGCGATTGTATGAAAATATTATATAGGTATAAAGTTTTGGGTAATTAAATTTAAAGATACAAATGCAGATGTCAAGATAAAAAATTTCTAGTTACTGATATTATAAATGTGAAAGTTTTAATGAATGTTCTCTTTTGCAAAAATCACCTTACCAATCGATTGCTTTTGATATGTCAGGTAGTTGAAAATCCAGAAGTAAAACATAAGCTATTTTTTGTCTCAATATCCCTAAACTGTTAGGCACAATTAGGATATTAAATGACCAAAATGGTATAATCATAAATCATAAAATCTTGCAATTAGTTTATAGAGTACAAAGAAATGCCTTCATTTGGATAACAATAGTCTTACGGTAAAATGTAATACTTTGAAGTAGAATGAAACGACGAGCGTTTTATACTTTAAATAGTAAACAATGTAGCACCTTTCAAGAGCCAGGTCCTGCAGCCCACGTTGGCGTAATTAAAAGCTTTAACGTTTCAGCGTGAAGACCTCTCGTTGTTAAGGGTTACCTACTAATCTTTTTATAATTAGCGTTAAATACGAACGCGTAAGATTCTCGCGGATTAACGTTGTGATGTGTGGCTTTGTGAATATATTACGCTTCTTTGAACATTATCTCGCGTGTATACCAAATACATTGATATATAATGTGTGAAATATATAATTATGTATATATTTTTTAAACAACTAGTTCGGTAAAGACGCGTTGGCGCAACGGTCACAGCACTGGTTTGTGGCTGTTGTACTACCGGTTGCGGGTTCGATCCCCGCACATGACAAACATTTGTATTGGCCATACAGATTTTTGCCGTGGTTTGGGTGTTTGTGCTGTCCTTGTGGGTCTCCCCACCGTGCCTCAGAGAGCACGTTAAGCCGTCGGTACCGGTTGATATCATGTACACCTGACAGCGATCGTTAATCATAGTATTGGAATATATCCGCCAACCGTCATTGGTGCAGCGTGGTGGATTGAAATCGGATCCTTCTCCTACATGGGGAAAGAGGCTTATGCCCAGCAGTGGGATATTTTTTCAAAGTAATACAAAATACACTTATAAAAATTGCTCCCATAGGTACTGAGAGTAGAAATCCGAACTACGGCCCTGGGACGAAAGAGTAGGGTCACTGCTAATCGCGTCAACGGGGCAGTTAAATATTAAAATGCAAAAGAAAGTGAATAAATGCTAAACTCGAAAATCGTAAAAAATACAATTACACGACATTAAAGGTGCGAATAACCTTTCAAGTTAAAATATCTACAATTGTAATTATATGAAAATTTCACCAGAAAATATCCGCTCCACCTCGGCAGCGGGGGTCGTAAATCAACGGGGGCTGGAACAAAAGCTGAATTGTAAATGCGACCTTTTCCAATAATTCTTCCCCTCACATCAATCAATTAAAGACTCGAAGTGTCCCCCATTCTTTACTTTGACTAAAAAGTTACGTCACGTGTAGTGTAGACGATTCGCAAGGTTGTATTTTATCCTTCTTTCTTTTAAAATGTTTTTTAGAAATTTATTTTAAAGAAGATGCAAGATCGTCTCAGTTAGAAAGAAAGAAAGAAAGACTTTTATTTGAAACACATACACTGCTTACAGACACACAACTAACACAATGTGAGCACAAATACAATAAAAAATAAAAAATAATAATTAAAAGAAAACAAAAAACCCGCCTGCATAAAAAACAACTAATAGAAAATGAACTGAAAAGACTGAAACAAGATAAAAATTCAAAATTACAAAACGTTAGCGAAACAAATCGAAACAATATCAAACATTATGTACTATACACTTAAAAATATCAATACGGTAGTCCTTTAAAATTTTATGCAACATCGTACATAATATGCAGTCGGAGTTATGAAATTGAAGGATAAGTCAAATCATTCTCTCTTTGTGCATGTCTCCGCCTGCATATTATGGACGATGTTGCATAAAATTTTAAAGGACTACCGTATTGATATTTTTAAGTGTATAGTACATAATGTTTGATATTGTTTCGATTTGTTTCGCTAGCGTTGTGTAATTTTGAATTTTTATCTTGTTTCAGTCTTTTCAGTTCATTTTCTATTAGTTGTTTTTTATGCAGGCGGGTTTTTTGTTTTCTTTTAATTATTATTTTATTTATGTCTTTTTAGTTAGACAAATTACGTAATCGGTTCAATTCATTAAAATAGTTTACATCATGTGGTTGAATAAGTAATTTATTAACGACGAAAAAAATGAGGCCGTTCTAAAGTTGCCACGTATATATCATTTTTATCTTTGACCGAGCATAACTTTTTACAGAGCAGTCCGAAATTGATAATTCTTTTTTTAAGGGAAAGGCTACACCCCGAAATTGACCGTCGGACGTTGCCTAGGAGGCGAGGAAGAAGCTCGGCTCACATCTTGCTTGCCTTAGGCATGGGAAAGAGCAAAGTCAACATTTTTAAACTTTCTTATTGTATTTCTTTATTATTATTACAGTAGTAATAATCATAATATACATTTTTGAAATCCTTGTATTGAGCCCTTTAATTTGATACCCATATTATAGTATTCTAAAAAAAAAATTATTTCTTCATTAACTACAATGGCTTCGCACAGCCGCCATGTTTGTTTTTTTTAAATGTCACCTATCTAAGAACACTTGGGCTGCTAAGACGAATCTAACGATATCTCAATTATGCAAATCCGTTCAGCGGTTCTAGAGAAATCAGGTAATTAAGAATATTACATACATACATACATACATACATACATACATACAAGATACGCGCGAAAAACATAACCCTTCCTTGGCAGTCGGGTAAAAAGTAAAATTTTTTAATAATTAATTTAAAAAATAAAAAGTTAAATTTTATCAAATAAAAAATTAAAATAGAAAAATAAAATGTACAACGAAATAATAAAAAATACATCATCGCTTTATAAATTTAAACTTAAATGTAAAAAAAATTAAAAGTGTAAAATCATTTTGATTAAATAATTTCTGCTAGAATAATAATAATTATGCTTAGGCAGAATTCGACAAATTATAAAGAAAAATCTAAAACCTGACAAAGAAAAACTACGCTTCGGGCGAAATCATTTCAGCTCTGAATATCAAACTAGGTGGAAATTTAATTTTCCGAATATATTTAATATTTCAGATGAAATTACTCTCGTTAGTAATAAAAATAGTCGGGATAAATTATTTTTAGATATAAATACTGATGTGTTGAGTCAGTAATTCTTTTAAGTTATTTGATTTTGAGTCATTATCGTCATCTAAATTTTTAGCTTCATATGCATAATGTAGTCCTTGTGGGTCTCCCCACCGTGCCTCGTAGAGCACGTGAAGCCTTCAGTCCCATTTAATGTCATATCCGGCCTATGCCCAGCAGTGGGATATTACAGGCTGAAGCGATATGCATCTTCATAAATGCGGGTAAAATGATAATTATAGATTTGAGTAATTTTTTTTTAAAGTTTATTAAATTTTACGAGCTTTAGTCATTTAAAAAAATTGGTACATGAAACTAAAGTTATACATCATTAACATTGTATTTTGGTCACTAGTACTTTTTCATTCTATTTCTTAAAACTTAGTTTTAACACAATATCAATTCAGCTGTTTTTTGAATAAAGGTATCGTTAAAATTTAATTAAAACGGAAAATGTCAATATATTTGTCAAAGTCTAAAAGTTTGAACACGTGGGCGTGAAAAGGTGCTTTATTCATCATCTTGAAACCTCCCCTTATTAATATAATTCGGGAGGGTATTCTTTAAATCAAATCTTATTGCAAAGAAAAACGACTCTTATACAATGATAATAAAAGTCAGAACCGGTTTTGTATGTTTTGTTAATGTTTGAATAACGTTAATTAACAATGAAACCAATGAGCGATTTGAATAAAATAATTATCATTATTATTTTATATAATAACAGTAGACCCGCCGAATTGCCGAACTTTTTATCGCCATATTTTTTGACGTGATAATGTCTTATAAATCGATGAACACCGGTTGTATGCATGAAAAAGTGTCACGTTGCGCCTGAGCCTGAGCGTGCAAGAGAGAGCGCGGAACAAGCGATAGAGAGGCACGATCGGCCCAAGCGTTGGCTTTTGACACATTTATTTATTTATTATTTATTTATTTACACTTTATTGTACACCACAACTACATTTTAAACATTAAACACATTTAGAGACATTTACAGACTGTGAAGTACAATGGGTGGACTTATGGCTATTTAGCCATTTCTTCCAGACAACCCAAATATCTATATATTTATCTCTCTTCTCGCGTTACGCAGAGCTAGTACATAGTAGTAGTTCGAATGGTTCTGCTACTGGAACGCCACGCGAGCTTCTTCGAGAACTTAAATTCACTTGAAGATAACTTGAATTCGTCATCACGTAAAATTATCGTCCGTAATCCGACTTTACCGACAACTATTTTTTTTTTTTTCATGAATACACTGAGTTTTTACTTTTTTTGTTATACAAACAATGGTCCTGATGAATCCAAGAAACAAGAATAATACAATTTGGTTCAGTCGTTTAGAAGTTATGCGCGTTCATACATTTTCGTGATTTATTTTTATTTACACAGTTTAGTTGCATTTATTTTGTAACAATATTATCTATATCTCGAAGGCATTTGACAGAGTCTGGCATGATGGCCTTATTAGCAAGCTTCCTTCATTCGGCCTACCCACTTCGCTTTGTGTTTGGATATCTGACTTCCTGAGGGATCGATCGATCCGCGTAGTCATAGACGGCTGCGAGTCTGATCAATTGGCCATCAATGCCGGAGTCCCTCAGGGGTCTGTACTCTCGGCAACGCTATTCTTGCTGCACATCAACGACCTGCTCAAACCCGGGATCTTTGGGTATGCAGATGACAGCACCGTTGTTGAGCGTTACGTGTCCGACGCACGAGCGAGTGGGTCTGAGACCCAGTCGCTGAGGGAAGCCATGATCCAGCGTCTGAACTTGTCCCTTAAAGCTGTCTCTGACTGGGGTGACGCTAACCTGGTCAAGTTCAACGCGTCTAAGACCCAGGCGTGTCTCTTCTCGGCAAAGCGGAGTCCTTTCCACCTGACTCCCTCTTTCCGAGGTGTGCCCGTGCCTATAGCCGGCCATCTGGAGCTTCTTGGCATTACTTTAACATCTACCCTCAATTTTGGCTCATATATAGAAGCAAAGGCCCAAACAGCTGCCAAAAAACTAGGCGTCCTCTCGAAGGTGAGACAGTACTTCACCCCGGAACAGCTTTTAAAGCTATACCAAGCTCAAATTCGATCTTGTATGGGGTACTGCTCTCATCTCTGGGATGGCTCAGCCAAGTACCAGCTGGAGCTTCTCGAGTCAATTGAGAGGCGAGCCAAGAGGCTTATCGGTGATGATACACTGGTCGCTGCTAAGCTACAAAGCTTAGATCATCGGCGCAGGGTGGCCGGCCTGTCGGTTTTTTATCGGGTGCACTTCGGAGAGTGTGCGCAGGAACTCCACGACCTGGTTCCCCCCTGCCCCTTCCATCTCCGTACGACCAGACAGTCGGCGTTACGCCACCCTTATACGGTCGACATTCCCAACATACGCACTAAGCGATTCGCTAGTACTTTCTTGATGCGTACGGCCAAGGAGTGGAACTCTCTGCCGGCATCTGTGTTTCCGGAAAGATACAATCTGGGTATCTTCAAGACGCGAGTGAATAGGCTACTTCTAGGCAAGCGTGCTCCATCCTAGACCGCATTCTCACTTAAGATCAGGTGGAATAGTGGTCAAACGCAAGCCTATCTAATTATAAAAAAAAAAATATTTATTTATTCATTTTAAACATAATGTAATCCAAACATTGTAAATGATTAGCAACAAATGTGCAATGACGGTTTTATGACTAAAAGGAATTTCTTACAAGGCAACAATGAGTAGAGGTTTTATGTCTAGACACAAAGCAGATGGTGCATAAAATACTTCTTTCAGGAGAATGTAATTTTTTTACATTAAACGTAGTGAAAGCTGTACATACTAAGTAACATTATACTCGTATTGACGTTGGGGGATACAACCGCAAGTAGAGGGGGATTCCGCAGATATAATTACATCTGAAATCTGAACACAACTTCGGTGTAGTGAGAATTGACTACTGCAACATTATTTCGAATAATATTCATTTAACGCATTAGATATTTTGGTAAATCTTAATAAAAGTAATGTAGCAAAATTCACGATGCCTTATCATTGTTAGTTGGGAATCTTGATACCTTATTTCAATAATTATACACTGTTATGTACAGTATCTATTTATATTAATTCTTAATTGTTTGTAGAAAAAGTATTAGGTCCTTATTCACAATACAATTCTCCAGTCTGGGTTGACGGTGCGCCTGTTCTTGTTAAAAATGCTCGATTTTTTTGGACTGAAAATTGTAATATTAATTTTAAAAATACATCGTTGCGTTTTGAGTTTAAAAGTTTATTAAACTTTAGGGGCTGACTTTTTGAGGTCGCCTCTTTCTTAAAAATTAATCACGCTATATTTAATTAAATTTATGTATATAAATCTAATCGATATCATAATTGTATAGAATATAATATTGAATTATTAATTTAGAATCGTATGAATACTTCAAAGGTTTTTAGTTATCAACTATGGGCAATAGTCGTGCCATAATTAATTTCGCCGTAACAATAACAGGAAGTAAGACAATAGACCGTAAAATAACCGTGACAAACACATATAATGCGAATGCTAATATTTTCACGGGTGGGAATCAAATTCACGACCAATACCAGTAAACATACGTACTTGCTAATATTTGCAATGTTTTTGCAGTTCTGTCTGAATTTATTTTAATGGATTTCTAAGATCTGGTGTAGTAGTGAGTGTAGTCGCCTAAAACACCGACGGTTTGCGGGTTCGATTCCCACTCGGTATAGTTATTTGTATCTGTACAAATATTTCTTTCCTGTTTGGGTGTCTGTCCTTGTGGGTCTTCCCACCGTGCCTCGGAGAGCACGTTAAGTCGTCGGTCCCGGTTGTGATCTGTGTGTACACCTGATAGCGATCGTTAATCATAGTAGTGGACATATTCGCCAACCCGCAGACTCACAAAGACATAATATGTACACTCATACCATAAAAAAATTGTACAACTATATACATAGTAAATGTATTGTTAAAAATATTTATAACTAGCTTCTGCGCGCGACTTCGTCCCCGTGGAGTAGGACCAATTCTCTAGGAAGTTCTCAAAAGGAAATTATACCCCGATTTTGAAACATTCTTCATTGGTGCTACGCTCCTATTGGTCTATATGCGTGATGATATATAGCCTATAGCCTTCCTCGATAAATGGGCTATCTAACACTGAAAGAATTTTTCAAATCGGACCAGTAGATCCTGAGATTAGCGCGTTCAAACAATCAAACAAACAAACTCTTCAGCTTTATTATATTAGTATAGATATGATTCTCTTATTCTGAAATTTATATTTCTATTCGTAAAGGTCACAGCCGTTTTTTCATAAAATTGAAAATTTGCCAGTATTTCTAAGCTATTTTTGTAAACAAACCGAAAGCCTTCATAAATACATTTGGGGTTGGGGTATGTCCGTCAGTCTGTCAGCGTTTGATATTATTTATTCGCGTAGAAAATTGAAGCGAAAGAACAAAAATAAGGGTAAATATTTTTTGCGATTATTTTCTTTTCTGTTTATAATTTTCTGGCCCTAAATTTTATAATTTTGAAATTTATTTTTATATTTGCAAATATTGTTGTACGTGATTGATAAATTTTCAAGAATTACGATCACATCTTGAATATATTGCAAAATATGCATTATAATAATGAAAAATATTGTGTGTAATCATCGATAAGAGACTGGAGTTAGCCTACTCCCTAAAAATGATACCTCGGTATAGAAATTAAAATGTTCTATTAAATTTAGAAAACGATAATTAATGGAAACATAAGATAAGATAAAATAAATATACTTTATTGTGCATAAAAGTTTACATACATAGGTATACAAAAAAATAAAACATACAAAATAATATTATGCACAAAGGCGGTCTTATCGCTAGGTAAGCGATATCTACCAGACAACCTTGAAACAATAAAACTCTAAAATCTAAACGTAAACTGAACTTGATTTTCATATCGATACAGTAAAAGCTAGCATACTATTATACTTATGGTCTAAGATCCGGGATTAGACAAAATATTCCCTCATCTGTTAATTAGATAAAACAATTTCTTTATAGGCTGATTTCAATATTGTGAATTTATAAAAACAACCTCTGCCACCATAAGCCTACAGCTAATTTTTTTTTATAACCTGGCTGCAGGTAAGTATAGCAATCATAGAGATGAGTGTCTACTACAGTCAGATATATAATGTAAAATATTGACGGTTTTAGCTTATTACATGTAATTAACATGAGAGGGAAAAGATTTAAAAAAAAAAAAGAATAAAAAAATTGCAGCAGGCTTATGGTAGCAGAGTTTGTTTTTATAATTTCATAATATTGAAATCAGCCTATAAAAATGGTTTCATCTTATTAACAGATGAGGGAATATTTTGTCTAATCCCGGATCTTAGACCATTACTTATATCTCACATAAACAGCTAAAAGCACTCTGAAGCGAGATTCTCAGGTTACTACTATTTCGTTGCTTCACATCATTTCACTTCCCACGTTTTTGAGCTATATATCGCTCAGGATCGCTCGGGATGGAGATACACTGTGGACGCCCTCTGCCCCAGCTTGGTGACAAAGGAACCTAATGAGTAATGACATTTTTGAAGTAAAACTTCTTTACGCACTCTTCACTTGGGGAGGAAGCTGGTGAATGCGTGACCAGAGCGTTACGAAATATGTGATTAGGCGAGCCGAACGGAAATTGGGAGGGAGGTGTAAGTTAGTGAAGATAGAAAGAGAGTTACGTTTCGTATATTACTGTGGGAGTAACTAAAGAAGTTTTACTTCAGTCGTGTGGTCCGTTTTTTTTATACTGTTTAGTAACTCCAATTACAATACCAAAATAGCTCCAATTATAGTACGCTTCAGCCTGTAACATCCCACTGTTGGGCATAGGCCTCTTTCCCCATGTAGGAGAAGGATCAGAGCTTAATCCACCAAGCTGCTCCAATGCGGGTTGGCGGATATATTTCCTACTAGGAGTAACTATTGCTATCAGGTGTAAATGATAACAACCGGGACCGACGGCTTAACGTGCTCTCCGAGGCATGGTGTGGAGACCCACAACGACTGCACAAACACCCAGACCACGGCAAACATCTGTCTGGCCAATACAAATGTTGTCGTGTGCGGGGATAGAACCCGCAACCGCCAGCGCAACGGCACAAACCAGTGCTGTGACCGCTGCGCCAACGCGGTGTCAAATCTAATTATAATTAATTATATTACCAAAATAGCAATACAATAAACCAAAGTAAACATACTGTAATAGAGAAGATAATTATATGTGTAGGTATATATATTTAGTATGTGGGAGGTAAGTTGAAGTAATTATAACGTCATCTTCACACAGCGTCACAGGTTGCTTTGTGCGTATTCACACGAATTGATGTAATCTGTTACCGATAGCAATGGATTAATCAATTAACGTAAGACAGAGGTATTTTATTACGTTATTAAGAGACGGTAGAAATCTATCCTCGTTTGCTGTAATGTTACCGAAACGCTATTTGATCCTTTTGTATGTATTTATTTATTTTTATTACCTGATTTAATGTGTTTAAATTTATTTATTTTAAGTTTAACATGCATAAAATGTCTATTATTGTTAGTTAGCTTTCTTTTTAAATGTAGAATTGAATAAAAATTGCAATTTATTCCTGAATTTTGTACATAATCGTACTATCTATAGAATACTAGCCGACCCGTGCCCACTTCGTTGGGCGTTATAATCCATTTCACATAAGAAGGGTACGGTGAAATTTGATATGTTCCAATACACTCTCACTATTTTCAGCAAATCAGATAAATATAAATGTTTTAAAATCACCAATTAATTTCAAGGCAAATAATAATGCTTGATTAGATTGAATTGTTGACACGGCACGTCAGAGGGCGCAGGTTCAAATCCTGCTGATTTAAAATCTTTATATATTTTTATCTTTTTCCTTTTATCTTGTCACTCCTGAATAGTGTAGCTTTCTGTTAGCGAAAGAATTTTCATGATCGGATCAGTATTTGCGAAGATTACCCCGTATATACAAACAAAGTTATAAACTTTACCTCTTTATAATATTAGTATAGATATATTAATCAATGAATAACCTAAATCAAAATCAGAAATAACAATATTCAAATATGCTTCAAAAGCACCTTCGGATCATTTTTTTACAAATTTTTAAGTGATTATTATTTTTAAAAGTGAAGCTACCACCGATACGGAATGTAGATTCTGCAGAGAAGAATCGGCAAGAAACTCCGTAATTACTCTTTTTGTAATAATATATAAACTGTGTTTTAGTACAAAATTAGTAATATCTTATGTGAAATACAGCGTAACAATGTGTTACTTAAATATTCTTTCAGAATAGAGCTTAAAAAGCCTAAAGGTGGATTTAGACCAAACGAACAAAGAGCTAGAGCTAGAACAAGAGCATTCTTTCTTGATCTTTATGTGTAAACGAAAACTCGTTCTCATATATGTAACAACGAAAGAATGCTCTACGCCTGTTTACACTAAAAGAATTTGATAAGAATTTGATATAGTGGGGATAGAATGAGCATTCGCTCGTCTGATGTAAATCGACCATAAGACGAACAAAAATAATCTTAGAAACGACATTCGTAAAAATCATTAGTAGGTAGATTCAGCTGTCACTGCGAAAAACGAGTCACCTTCGTGTCACACGTTATTGAGGAAATAACTGAATAAAAAATTTTCGAAGAATTGAAAAGGAAATAGGAGTAACAAAACGTCGGGAACATTTTGTTACGAAATTACCAAACCATGAATGCTTAATGTTCATAGGAGGATTAATTCGATGGTGCTTCACCATGTCGCGCTGGGAGATGGGATCGATTTTGAAACACGATGGGGTAAATGTATTGCTTTGTTGTTGCATAAATGTAAATACAAAGAATTGTGTATTTCAAGTTTTTGTACAAAATTAGTATGATCTTACAGTCGCTTAATAAATGTTTTTGAAGTAAAACTTCTTCACGCACGCTTGATTTGAGGAGTAAGCTGGTGAAGGCGTGACGGGAGCGTTACGGAAAGTGTAATCGGGCGAGGCGAACGGAAGGGCGAGGTGAACGAAAGTTGAGAGGAAGATATAAGTTAGATGGAACTACAGAAGTTTTACTTCAGTCGTGTGGTCTAAAGCACACTGGTTTTTTTATATATATTCGGCCGTATCGGAACTTTTTCCAGTTATAACGATTGTATTAGCAATTAAAAAAAAAATTATTTATTTGCATAAGCATAACGGTACTACATATTTGATCAATAACCTTTTAACAACTTCTCTCCACGATATGAGTGAAAAGAAATCAATGAAATATTTATTTAAATAAATCAAAGTCGTAATTTAATAAGTACAAAAAAATAAATTATGAATCTACGGAAAAGTGATCATAAAAATATTTACAAAATCACGTTAATATCATTAATGAAAGCATAAATATAATAAATTAAAGCTGAGAGAAATCGTAATTTTTTTTACGTCCATTTCACCGTCGACGATCGATAGCCACGCTGAAATTAACATTAAACTTGTCTCACGAAACTTAATCGTAATTTATTCATTTTATTTATTTATTTATTTGGAAGAGAAACAGTACTTTGTTACGTAAAATATTTAATTAAATAAATTTATGTACTATTACAAACATAAATGAAGTCTTTTTGTTTTTGTAGTGATTGTTCTAGAAGCGAAGTAAATAACAGGTAAGTAAGTTATAAATTATTTTGTGTTTAGCTTGATATATTCTTTTCTTATTTATATTAGTCGATTCAAATTGTTAGAAGTAGTTAAGATGAATGTGACATTTACTGTACGGATGATAAGGTCGGAATGAAAAATAAATACAAAGGTATGGGCGTAGAGGGAAAATGTAAGGGTGTCGGGGTCTCAGGTCTATGAGGGTAGATTGGATGATTGCTTTGTGTTCCCTAATGTGTGATTTACCTTAGTTTTTATTTATTTACTCAAAATATATTTTCGAAGTTACTTTATGCTTTTTAAAAGTTTGGCCAAGGTTTGATATCACTTGAATGTACTGGTCTAAATGTAGAAAATCTATATTTTATATTATATTAAAATAATAATAATTAAAAAGAAATCAAATTATAGCAATCTTTTCTACAAAATTGTCAGGAATATAAAAAATATCAATTGTTTGTACCTACTAAGCATAAAGTTGTTATAAATATGTCTATAGCTATATGTATATATATATATATATAATAGCCAGAAAGTATAGTATGACCCTTATATAATGTTATATTATATTAAAATTATTAAGAAATAATAATTTTTTTACCTGAGCTTTAAATCCGGTTAAGGAAGCAACACACTTGATTTCCAGAGGGAGCGCATTTCATAAACGGCTAGCATTTGCGGTAAATGACTTTTTGAAAGAAATTGTTTTCGGTACCGGCGTATTGCGAAAAAATGTATCACAAAATTTACAGATTTGAACTGAACTAAGTTAGCCTGTGCACATTCCGCTGCTGGGCAAAGGTACGGTCTTAAGTAAAGGTCTTCTACACAGAAAAAAGAATAACAAAAATTTCTCTATACGATTTTAGATTAACATGGTTACTTCGATTACAAAAAGTATTCGTAATAGAAGATAATCTCGTGAACAAGACATTCGCAGTCAATGTCGAAATATCGAGCTCCGCAAAGCGAAAATAATAACATGGTAAATATCCCGTTTTCGAATAATTTTCATAATAAAAATTTCTTTGTTCAAGTAGTTTTCAAATGGACTTTTGATTCTTCATTTTACAAATTATAATTATATTTGTCTTCGAAAATGTACTTATGTTTAATGTGGAGATATCACGGATTTGGAACGCAGCTTCTGCAGAGAAGAATCGGCAAAAAACTTGGCAGTTATTTCATCTTAATTTTCCACACTGCTACCCTACTAGTATGTTTAGTCAAGGAAGTAAAAATATGTGTAATAGATATGATCATAATAGAGATAGGTCGGATTATCGCAGTCTATGGCTTTTTAGGACATAGATAATGCTGCACATACTCTGAACTACTTGTTGGCGAGACGTCAATGAGTACTGAATCATTGTTGCGCTAGCGGTTTCGATGCTTCTATTCTCGCTTATAGCATACATTTCTATAAGGCGTTTATTATTTAGGATTTTAGGCCTTTATTTGACTTTATGACATGATTCATTAATAATCCGAGCATAACAAAAAATATTTATTATAAAATATTGACTCCATTCCATATAATTACATTAATTTATTTCGAGTAATTATGTAATAGTAAAATGAAATGTTGTGTAGTTGAATTTCTCGAAAGCGATACAAATCAACGATACATTTAATACACTGAAATTATTAATTCTAATAATTCCGTAACGACAAAATAAACATGGCTTAATGAACTAGAGAGGTCGTGAACAACACGTACGTAAAAAATTACACGTATACAGAACACGTAGGTACGTAAGTAAGTTGAGTCATGTTTGCGTACATACGTGAAACATTTTTTTATTAAATAAATAAAAGGACAAACATTTGTCGATACAAAGGAAATAAAAGTGTTGTTTGCTGGTTGGTGCTTTGTATATGTATATTGTAAGCTAAGGTTTTTTACTTTTTTTTGTACTAATTAAAGAAAGACTAGACTAAAGCTAGCTTACCGACAGCATGTCACTCAGAGCGCTGTGTAGAGGTCTATGCTCAGGGTCTCACTAAGGGACAAAGTCCCAAATGAGACTATCCGGCTAAAGCGGGTGATCGGGTCCTGTGGCGTACCCTAGGAGAGGCGTATGTCCAGCAGTGTACTTTAGCATATGTACTTTTTTCTTTAATTTAAGCTTAATAAAACATTTGGCGATTCATCTTAAGATATAAAAGTAAAAATAAAGTTTAATTATTGTTATCTTCAGAATCAATAATCAAATCGAATTTTATGTTGTTAGGTCGGATTATTTTAAAAATAAACGCGAATCTATTATTTATCAGAGTTGAAATTAAATTTTGCTCTTACGGATAAATAATCATAATAGCGTAACGTCAGAAAGTGTAAGTGTATAAAGAAGAAAGATATATTCGTGAAAATTAGCTAGAGTACGAGGGATTTTGTAAAATGGTTCCGTATTACGAGTTAGCCAAATAGCATTATTTTACGTGGGTCAAGTTTCTAAGTTTATTTTGAGTCATATAATATTAACGTTCTTCTCGATAGAATTCTGAAGAGATAATAATTTTTTTTACTGACGATAAGTTAGACTTTTTCATCAAAAATAAAATTTTAATAAGGCTTTAGGAATGACTGTAAAGGACAATGCCTATTTGTGCCCGGTACGTGCTTTGACTAGTTTAGACAATTCATATATTTAAGTATCGTTTATTAATTGAAACTAGATTTTTAATAATATTCTAAAAGTGATCAAAGCCGTGGTTTATAATTTAATTTTAAAAAATATTTTAGTTGTATTCCGCGTTTGTCATGTCAAAATAGTTTAAATATAAATAGCAAGTCGTCATAGCAACCACACAAACAAACGCTTTTTTTAAATTAAAATATAAACCACGGCTTTGATTACTTTTAGACTATTATTAAAAATCTAGTTTTAATTAAAAAGAAAACTTTAATATGTCAATTTTCTGGTCGTGTTGGGGTTTATAATTTAATTAAAAAAAGCGTTTATTTCTATAGTTGCGTTTCCGACTTGGTATTTATATTTAATATGTTTTGACAGCACAAACCCGGAATACAAATAAAATATCTTTTTTAATTAAAGTATAAACTACGGTTTTAATCACTTTTAGAATATTATTAAAAATCTATTTTCGATTAATAAAGGATACTTAAATATATGAATTGTCTGAACACGTACCCGGGCACGGCTTCATAGAAAATAGGCATTGTCCTTTAGCAATGATTTTTGAAAAATTAAATTCGAAAATTGCTTAAAACAGTTCACCGTCATCTCAAACAAAAACCACAGAAATAGAAGACACTAGCTTCTGCGCGCGACTTCGTCGGCGTGGACTCCGCTCCTATTGGTCTTACCGTGACGATACATAGCCTATAGCCTTCCTCGATAAATGGGCTATCTAACAGTGAAGGAATTTTTCAAATCAGCCCAGTAGTTTCAGAGATTACCGCGTTCAAACAAACAAACAAACAAACAAACAAACAAACAAACAAACAAACAAACAACCAAACAAACAAACTCTTCAGCTTTATATATTAGTATAGAGTATAGATATAGATTTAGAAGTATAAGATGTCTAGATGTGCGGACGGTGAGAGTCGGAAGCCGATTTAATTACAAAAATATAATTTGTTATTTGTAATTGTGATATTTGCCCATACCCCATACTGACATTTGTCATGAGTTACAAAATCAGTTGCTATCACTATAGCTCAAAATCATCATCAAAATTATCGTTCTAAAAGTCATTAAAAATCACGATCACGATACAGCCTGTAATATCCCACTGTTGTCTCCATGTAGGAGAAGGATCGAAGCTTAATCCACCACGCTGCTCCAATGCGGGTTGGCGGATATATTCCCTACTATGAGTAACGATCGCTATCAGGTGTACACGATAACGACCGGGACCGACGGCTTAACGTGCTCTCCGAGGCACGGTGGGGTAACCCACAAGGACTGCACAAACACCCAGACCACGGCAAACATCTGTATGGCCAATACAAATGTTGTCGTGTCATTAAAAATACAAAGTACGAACCAACTCCATCTTTATTATATTAGTAGACGGTACCCAAAAAGAACAAGAAATAATAACAGCATCGGATAATATTCGTGAGGCGGCCCGCCCTCATTATTTATGAAGATGTTTTATGCAATAGAGACAAGTCCGAAATGAGGTTTCGTTTAAAAGCGGGAAATGTACTTTTGCACTTCACTGTGAGTTTTTAGTATCGAATCGCTTTTTATACTTTGTGTATATTTTTAAGGGTAAATCATTTCGAGATGTTAATTAATACCTAAAGTGAAATAGATTACAGCATACAAAGACGCTTGTATCTTCATCCTGATTAATGTAATCTAACAGTAATGTCTAAATATACCTTATCTTTAATAATTTCTAAATATACATAAGTAGTATATATGAATAGTTAAGGTTCTATGCTGAGGAATATCCTCATAATGTGAGTAGTTTCAAGCAACACTGTCTTTTTTATCTTTCATGTTAAGCGAGAATTTCTAAAGATGTTGATTGAAGCTCTCCGCTAGTAAACCAATAATATTACGATTGAATTTTACTAATCTATACTAATATAATAAAGCTGAAGAGTTTGTTTGTTTGTTTGATTGTTTGTTTGTTTGTTTGTTTGTTTGTTTGAACGCGCTAATCTCAGGATCTACTGGACCGATTTGAAAAATTCTTTCAGTGTTAGATAGCCCATTTATCGAGGAAGGCTATAGGCTATATATCATTACGCTAAGACTCATAGGAGCGGAGTCCACGCCGACGAAGTCGCGCGCAGAAGCTAGTAAAATATAAAAAAGCTTTTAACGTTTAAATTGCTTTGAAATAGAAAGGTTTACTGACAATTGAAAGAGTTTTCGTTTGTAAATTTGTTTTAATCAGTGCCTTTTATCTTTATCAATATCTATCGCTAACGCAAAGTAAATTAAAATGAGATAATTAGATCCCAAACGAAGCGCTTTCAATTAAGTAAACAAACAAACATTGTTCCTTTGTTATATTAGTACATAAACAGCTCATTAGTTAAAGAAAATTCAACAACACACCACAGCGTAGCTAAGCGCAGCGCAGTATTATAATCACACTAGCGACCCGCCCCGGCTTCGCACGGTTGCAAAAACTATCAGAGTTCCTCTACTATATTATGCATGTATTATACATAAAAACCTTCCTCTTGAATCACTCTATCTACTAAAGAAAACTACATCAAAATCCGTTGCGTAGTTTTAAACATTTAAGCATACATACAGACAGACAGACAGCGGGAAGCGAATTTGTTTTATAATATGTAGTGAAGTCACAATCAACCGATTGCAGTTACAAATAAAATTATTTTCCAAATGTTTTCGAACGATTGATGATTCAAACGTTTTTCGTGACAAATTGTTCACACAAACATTCACCGTGACACGCTTATCAATGCTTAATTTGTACGACTCGCGGCGTGACGTTTCATTACAGCGTGACAAAACTGTCTTTATGTACTTTTTTTTTCTTTTATATATTTTTACGATTCATTGAACAATGTTTTATTGGATTGCTTTTAATTTGATTGGATTTAAAATGCGCTACATTTATAAGTATTGTTTTTACTTAAATTAAGGTTTTTGATGTTAATAATAGGTTAAAAATAACGCTTTAAATATAATTGTGCTTAAAATACTTTAACCGAAGTGAAAAACTTTTATAGGAGATTGTTATCGAAGCTCGTTGAAGAGTGAAACTTATTACTTAATCAAATATTTTCTTTTTTTTATCAGTAACTCCTGAAGGAAATACAAATCAAACAATTTTAAGGGGCGCGTACTTGATAGACTAAGAGAGAGTAGGTACCTATCAAAAAATTCGATCGGAGCGAGGCTCATTGGAACGTATTGTGACATGAAAAACTGAGGACCACTGACTGACTGACACTGACACCTAATTTATATTATACCTGAAACATTCGTGACAACAAACAAGCATAAATGATTCCAGGACTAGGAGTCTATTAAATAAAGTCGGGAAGTCTGTAATAGTTAGACTTATTTCGTGTGTTTAACTTTGCAAAGTAAGACTAACCGGAATCTATTTTTAATCTAACGTTTTTCACTCCATATTTCTAGATACATATTAAATATTAATTCAAAACTATTGTGTATACGTCGAAACAATTAGTAATTTATTAAGAAGTGTAAATAAGACGTAAATATTATTTGTATTTGTTATTATTTACACATCAAAATATATTTTATATAACAATGTATTCGATATATCTTCGTTAAAATAGCGTTAAAAACATTTCAAGCTCTCAGATTAGATTCAAAAGCCGATTAGATCAATGTTTGCACAGAATTTTCGACACTTAATTGTGTCGCGCCCTGTTTTGTGAATTCAATGAACAAGGGTAAGCACACTCAGCCATTGTGTAAACTGGATGGGATTTAGTTTGTTATCTAACTTGAGATGGGACGGAGAGATAACACGTAGGTTAATTGTTTCAATAACGTTAGATAGTTGCTGGTTTACTTTGGCTATTAATGGATTAATATTTTTATCGTAGAACATATCTGTGTAAGTGTATAGTTATATTATAAGGGTATATTTGTTTTTGTTGTAAAACTTCTTTACGCACGTTTAACTTGGGGAGTAAGCTGGTGAAGGCGTGACGAGAGCGTTCCGAAAAGTGTGATCGGGCGTGGCGAACGGAGCAAGAGAGAGTGGTGTGAGCACACATTTTCTTTCTCTCATAGTCAGGTTACGTTTCGTATATCTAAGACACAGTGCAAGCTTATTGTACAGGCCTATTGATAAAGAAATTTTACTTCTGTCGTGTGCTCTAAACTTCACTCGTTTTTTTTTTGTAAGCTTGGGAACGAATTAACTTATTTTAATCATCAATTTTTCATTGGAAAAGTATAAAATCCAGACGTGACTGACCTAAGAATATAAAACTACAATACGTAAAAGTGAACTAGAAATTATACATACAAGTACATATCAACATCAGAAACATAACAAAATGTATAATTGTTATATATTTATACACATATGTACGTATATACCTTCGTGGAAAGATTTCATTTCAGGAAATGGAAGATTAATGTAATTAAAATGTAGAAACGACATCGTCCTTTCGACAGTCAGTAAAAGCTAAAAGAACGACAATTAACGTTTCAGACGAATACCATTCACGACAACACAAGATCATTGGTGCGTGAGTCGCATCGTCTTGCGACAGACCTAATTGAAATACCATTTATTGAGAAAGGCTATGGACTATATTAAATTTTAGTACGTTGTTTCCAAAAATAGCTGCGAGTGAAATTGCGGGGCAAAGCTAGTGTAGGTATATAGCCAGTTGCCGTGAGCAAACCTTCCTCCAAATATATTTTATACGTAGTTCGTGCGACAGCTATATCGTGAATAATTTCTTTTCGCACTTGATCGATATCGACGAGGTTATTTCAAATGTGTACAATATTTTCAATCAATACTCGCCGATGTTTTTCCAACGATTACCTCTTATTATTTGTACGTAGCTCATCCCTTTGTTGCGATCGGATTGCGATTAGAAATTTCATATGTCGATTGATATCGTGTTCGATTACAGTACAAAGGCTTTTAGTGCTACGGTTTTAACGACGCGGTGATACTGGATGAGATACGCTGTTTCAAATGTATTCATTAATGATTATCGTCAGTATGTTTGATGATTCTGTTCTTTGTATATGGACTTTTATGAATTATTAAAATACTTTTTTTAGCCTGTAGCTTTCATTAGTAAACAAGAGATATTAATAAAATAATGATTTTTTGAGTGAAGTTTGAGTGTGACGGTATCTATTTTTTGGGACCAATTATGTCGGAGTTTCCTACTGTATTTGGAAAGTAAATATTTTATTTGTGCTGTGTGGTTACGGGTGCTGTGTGGTTACGGCACTAAAGAATTTAGCCACCCCCTCTTTTCCCGTGGGTGTCGTAAGAGGCGACTAAGGGATAACACAGTTCCACTACCACCTTGGAACTTAAAAAGCCGACGGATGGCGGAATAACCATCCATGCAGGCTTTGAAATACACAGGCCGAAGACGGGCAGCAGCGTCTTCGGTGCGACGAAGCCAGCCCTGCGGTCACCAACCCGCCTGCCCAGCGTGGTGACTATGGGCAAAACACATGAGTTCGCGTCATAATATCGGGCGCGAACTTGTGGAGGCCTATGTCCAACAGTGGACTGTGTTAGGCTGAAGTGGAAATATTTTATTCGTCATTGCGTTATGTTATATACACTTAATAAGTAGCTTCACCAAATATTTACATTTGTACTAAATGTAAATTAAAATGAATGCAATTTATAAAAAATCCACTGGCATATATTTATGCGCAATAAAATTTTATCCATAACGTATAGGAGAAATCGTAATATGAAAATAAGCTATGCGTGACGTGTGTTTGTCTTTGATGACGATGAAACAACGACTTATAGGCTATTTTTACGCCATCATCTTTTTACCCTTTGTTATTTTATATATAGTAGGTTATATAACTACAAAATATCTAATAGTTGTTGCTTTTGGATTTATTTGGACATCTGATAATAGAAACTAGTAATCATTTTTTGCCTTACATTTTTATTATTTAGTACACTAGGATTTACTGAACAGTAAATGTTATTGTACTTACTGTGAAACATATCTATACTAATATAATAAAGCTGAAGAGTTTGTTTGTTTGATTGTTTGTTTGTTTGTTTGTTTGTTTGTTTGTTTGTTTGTTTGTTTGTTTGAACGCGCTAATCTCGGGATCTACTGGTCCGATTTGAAAAATTCTTTCAGTGTTAGATAGCCCATTTATCGAGGAAGGCTATAGGCTATGTATCATCACGCTAAGACCAATAGGAGCGGAGTTCACGCCGACGAAGTCGCGCGCAGAAGCTAGTGATTAATATTTGTAGTAGATTTTGAGTTCTCGAAGACGCAAGCGTCCAAGTCGTCTTCGTAATACCTTTATGGCGGTCGTCTTCGCTTTTTAACCTAAGACACTGCGCCAAATACGATAACAGGCGGAGACTGCTTCCTTTTAGTGTAAGGGCGCCTTCAAATTAGAGGCGTGAGGAACTGCTGCAGTTTAGTTTTCTGGTTTTCATACAATTTCTAGAAGCGCAGTCGCAGCGCCACTACCGCGACGGTCGCTTCCTCACGCCTCTAATTTGAAAGCGCCCTAAGAAGACTTTTGAGATGTGTTAATCAAGTTATGTTGAACTTGTCTTATAATATCTCTAAGATTTCAATCAGCAAACCAAAGTATACGGTTTGTATGTAAGTGAATGTTAAAAATGATATCGAACCTAAAACGTTAGGTTTATACCGTGAAGAGTTGGTTAATCTTAGGCTTTAAAAGTAAAACCTAGGCTTTAGCAGAATTCGAGCTTTCATAGTGACATATAGATTACAAGGCTAATATTGTTCCGGATATTCCGGTCACGTGCAAAGGCTTAACCGGGTTAGCAATTACGGCTGCGAAAATACGAAATAACTTTTAATAAAACAAGTTGATTTTATATAAAACGAAATAATAAAACCTGTTTCCGTTCCCCTCCGTTGTTATGACGTGCCTAGTGTAATATGTTAAAATCCGTCAAACATTTATCCTTACATAACCAAAATTATTGGTGACTGAACTGAACTGAATCAGCCTGGAAATGTTCCTATGTCTGATGAAAATCTTCTCTGAAAATCTCTTGATGTGAATTTTACTAACACTCAATTTTGCACACCTACAAACTTCTGCTCTTGTACGTCGTAAGTTTGGCTGGTAGAGAATGATTTTAGAATTAAGCCCGCCTTTTGTACAATTCTTTAATGTATTGTGCAATAAAGGAGTAATAAATAAAATAAATAAATGAAGTCCTCTTCCCCATACGTGAAAAGTAGAAGCTAAATTTAAGGCAGATAATTACTCAATAGAGAAACCTGATAACGATCTCTAGTGCTCATTACTGCGAGGTGTTTGTGGTAACAAACGGCAACGATGGCGTAACGTTCTCTCTGAGTCTCTTTTTCTCTCTTCTGGGAGTTCTACAAATATGTCCACGTAGAACTCGACCCCAGTTAGAACCCAGGCGTTAGGACAACACTAGAACTACTGAGTACTGATACCAGATTTGAAAAACATAGCTTTTCTTTAATTGTGAGATTTGTGACGTAATGGGGCACGATAACTATAAAATTCTGTTTAAGTATGCTTTATTACCTATGTAAGACGACATTCACATTAACGAGATATCATATTTCGATCAAAAAATTTATCTGTAATTAATGTTATATGAAATTTTTATTATGTCTGTCCGATAGCCTCAAATTCAGCTCTTTAAAAAAAATCGATTATAAAGTTTCCAGAACTCTTTTCCTTTTTTTAAGAACTTTATTCGAACTATCATAAACTGTCCCTTTAAAAACTAAAAAAGACACGATCCAGCCACTTTGCAACTTCGCGACAGACGCGCATACCAATGACAAATTTGTTCTTGTTAGAAACGAAAGCGCTTCATTTAACCTGATTTAATACGATGTTTTAAATAATCATACAGGCATCTGAAATCGAATAAAGTTCCACTCACACACTTATAATGTACTTGTATTTGTGTGTGTTACAGTTAAGTAAATATAAAAAAACGAGTGTGCTTTATACCACACGACTGAAGTAATACTTCTTTAACTCCATCTAACAACTTATATCTCCCTGTGAACTTCCGTTCGCTTCGCTTGATCACACTTTTCGTAACGCTCATGTTCCGAATTCACTAGCTTACTCTCCAAGTCAAGCGTGCGTAAAGGTAGTTTTACTTCAGTAAAACTGTTTTAATAATAATAAGATCTGTAGTGTATAACATACACAAAACTTAACCACACAAAGAACCTGCCCTCAAGTACGATGAGACGATGTTATTGCGTTTTAGCGTTTTCTTCCAGACGACCTTTGGCTTAAGAAGTAATATATTGCTTTTATTTAAGCGTAACGACCCTAAGAAAATATTATTTTAAAGGTTATTTCAGATGTTATTTTTAATATTTTATTTACGGGTCATCTAATTGGTTATGTTAGCCAAAGTTCTTGGTATTGTTTTTACGAAATAAAAAGTTCGTTGTTTCATAATTAAGCTCCTTCGGTTAACTTTATTTTTAACTGGGATTCTTTTTAATTCACTAAAAAAGTTTAAATTTCGAAAGTTTGTCTTTTTGTATTTCTTATATTTTTAGAGGAGATCAATATTTTTATATAGATTTATTGTTCAGAATTTGAGTCCCTAAAAGCGTTTTTGGTAAGATTTTAGTAGAAGTTTATATATTTGTTTGTTCTGTTCGGTTAATATTATAACAGACATTCAGGACACGTACCGAGGCTTACGTCGTTGTTGGTGGATTAACATCGTTCAGGTGCTGCTGTAATTCTCGTCATTAATTTTAACATTTTTTTGTTCGTAATTTTAATAAAGTTGTTTTTTTAGTGTTTATAATATTTTTTTTCATATATTTTTTTACTCAATGATGTTATGATGGTAAAGAACAACTGGCGAAAAAATTATTGTGACTAAGAAAATTTGGTTTTCGTTTCTAATATTTTTTTTTTCGAAGTTGTAAATATTTAAATATATAGTTTTTATGATTTTTATTTAACCATTCATATAAAATTTTATCTATACAAATAAATAAAATTGGAGTGTCTGTTTGTAACATTAAAATAACCGCTTTTTACTACATGCGTATGGATTGTACATAGTCAGAGTATATAAGCAGAATTAACTTTCATTATTCATTTAAATTAAATTAAAATTATAAAATACCACGTCCTTACGACTTTTTTTTTAAAATTTCATTTACAATTCTTTCCCATTAAAACGTTAAGACATTTTACGAATAAACTTTTTTTTTTTACAAACGTAGAATTTATTTGAAATAAAATTCCGAGCGCGTTTCTAAAAATCAAGCAATTTGGGAGAAGTCCTCCAAACAAATATCAAGTTCGGAGCTTTTCAAAAGAAAAATACCCGTTTCGGAGTCCACCCTTGGCATTTCCCCTCTTCGTGTTCTGAAAAATTAGTCCAAGACGTGTACTAACTGAGGGTATGTGTGATAAGAAGATAAGTAAATACCGCGGCCTCGCCTCTTGTATTTATTTTTAGGTAGTACATTTATTTTTTTATGTATTTTTTTTTTGGGTTAATCTGGGATCGTACCTACTCTTGATTTTTTTTTTAAAGATACAAGCTAAAGGAATTAAATTGATCGGCATATTCTATATACATTCCTAAGTTATGATTTTTTTTTCGTAAATAAACACACTCAATAGACATCTGATACCATATCGCAAAATTAATAATTGTGTCTGCTCGCAAACGATATAAAACCGACTTCAATTACATCGACAAGTTATACAACGTAGGTAGACGAAAACATAGTCAAGTAAATACGATTCATAATTATGTCGATCGATTAATATGTCGATTGATAACAATCAAAGAAGCTTAAAAACATACTCATCGCAGATACCACGTGACAACCTTTCGATTTAAAAAAAGAATAATCGAAATCGGTCCACCCAGTAAAACGTTCTGAGCTAAAACACATTTTAAAAAAAATCGTTCGTACACATGTCAGAAGTGAAACTTCTTTGGCAATCTTATCTAAAAAAAACCAATTAAAAATGAATTTAAAATACAAAAAAAGAAAAATTAAAAAAAAAAAACAAATTGAAAAAATAAAAACAAAAAGCCAACGTCACGCGGTGTTCCCACGCGGTCACCCATCCAAACACTGACCGTCGCTCGAGTTTTACCCCCATGTGCCCAAAGAAGTTTCACTTCAAAAACAGTCGAATTGAAAACCTCCTCGTTTTTTTAAGTCACTAAAAAAACCTATCTTGTGCCGTAACTAATGCTTCGAATTAACTGATTTTTTATTAGTACCTACATGTGTTTTAATTTAATGACTCTCACATGTATCCATCTTATAGGTATTGAAGAGTTTAATCCAATGCTGGCAATGGTGGTCTGGTATGGTATAGGTATAGGCAATAAGGATGGTTTTACTACATCGTAAACACGCTTGGTTATTTAACGCTCTTTAATTTGCGCCAAATACTATCTTACGTCATCGCCAGAGGTTTGTTATTCAACTTTTTTTCATCTATCCCATTCTAAACACTTGAGCATTCATAGAATCTACATTTTTTTTAGCAAGACATCAAAAAATTTAATAATCAACTAATCTATAGTACCTAAAGCAGTTATCGCCTTAGTATCAAAATAACTTCTTTAACATGGAGAAAGAGGTCTATGCCCAGCACTGGGATGTACAGGCTCAATCGTATTATGTCAAATTATGTCAATTATAAAATCAATATAGGATCATTTGGGCTTCTTCCCGGCCCATACACCAATATGGCAACCACTGCTTAGTCAAGATTTGTCTAAAAGAGAGAGCATTATGTGTCCCGTGGTACCTACCACTCTAAGCTAATCCCAATCTAAGCTGTTGCTTTAATAATGTTAAAAACGCGTTTCCTGTCAATACATATAATGTTTAAATGCCACTTTTCCACTCGCTTGCCTATTAGAAAACGTGAAAATCTCTTGCTTTGTAAGTTCCCGATAAGAACTAACCTTCCTCTATAAGATATTTTAAGCTAAGTATGGTGCTCCTATAAAAGCTTCTACGCTTAGCTGCTAATGTAATAACGCTATGAACACATCATTACTGCCTTTAAGTATTACACGACTCCGGCTGTGCTTTACTCTCACAAAAATTAATATTTTTTACGTTTCCATCATAATAATACCTATAGTATCAGAGCCGTCTGTGATTAGCTGCAAGAAAACCAACTAATCGATCTTGAGAGACCAAACTAGCCCATAGTAACGCTTAGTGGATGTATCCTCGGCCCATTGGACTGGAAAGAAATCACCCGATAGTGGGTTCTACCGGAGAAAAAGAGCCTGGGTAGGCAGGCGTAGGCCTGGAAGCCCTTACCCAGGCAGGCCCACCAAGGCCTCTCAATGAGACCCCCGACGACAATTATTATCGTTGTATGATCGATCATTAATTCCTATTAGAGGGATATGCTACGTATAAGTGGCAAACAATTTTAATGGAGTGCGTGGAGGCGTGCAGTTTTGGACTTTCAACATTTTAATCAGTACATTGTACATTGTATATTTACATATAGACAATTATAGACTCCAAAACTTTTTAGGAATACTAGGAATTGCAATAGATTGAAACACAGGCTAATAAACAAATAGTTAACATGTATGAGTTAAATGTACGCTCTATTAGTTTCGTATTCCGAATATACGTATATATGTATATGTGTGAGCTATCTAAACAGCCCCGCAAATTGAAGTCTGTGTGTTATTTGCACTCAATAGTTTGGGATGCGCTTTGATTGAGGCGTTTTATGATTGTGTTTACTATCGATGTTATGTATATATGTGTTGGTGAGTGTGTGTGCGTGAGTGCGTTTAGTAAAATTATGATTTTAACCAATCAGAGATAAGTAAAAGAAAGTTGGTAAAGATACGTAAAAAATATTCAAATATATAAAAAGGCTCATAAAGTTGAAATAAGCACAAAAATAGTATGTACTTATTTTACGAAGTTTATCTCAAACTTTAGTTTCTGATTAGTAGGAGTCAAAGCAAATATTTCACAAATAAAGTGATATATTTATATTTTTCCTATTGCTTATTAATATAAAAGTAGTACATATAGTAAGGAAAAACTCTACATTATCAAGAATCTTAAAATAGTACGGCGTAAGTGACAAACCGATTTTCAATATTTTTATATGTATAGTGATTAGCTATACCCTGCGCGCGTTGCTACGCCTTTTTTTTGGTCGTACCAACTTAGATACCTTCGTGGGCTCATGCACAACACTTTTCTGAAAGATGATGACATGATCAAATGCATAGTTTACGAGTCTATAAAGGACATACAAACACACATTCATTTTTATGTATACAGATATAAAACCCAGGGTCGAGAGAGCCGCTGCCTGAGATACAGGCAACTCGGACATTGTGATAAATGACTATAATTGGTCAGGCTGTCGCTTCACTGCGCGAGGGCGAAGCGTAAAACGTCTGGGTTAAGAAAACCGGGAAACTTTTACATATATCTAAAATAAATCAAGTCGACGAAATGAACATGTAACAAAGGGTGTATGTTAATAGCAGTTACTTGCTTAAATAAATTAAAGACAGTAGGTACAATGTATAAGTTGTATTTAAAATAAATATGGTCGTATGAACAAGGATTTACAATAAATAAGAAAAAAAAATAGAAAATATAATTGAACAATAACAAAGCACTCTACTGCAAACTTTCGAACTATATACTTATGGCAAAGTTAATAAGCGTATAATTCTGTAAGCTGTAGTTACATAATTATTTACATATAATAATTGTTAAAAATTGGTAAAAAACTACCATATATCTTGGTGTGGTTTATTTGAGACTATTTATATTTTATATATTATAGAGTATGTATGTCTCGTATATACAACTCGAAAATTATGTTTAAAAAATCTATCCTATATTTTGAAAGTTCGAATAAAATAAATCAAATTTATCATTTGATACAGAAAAGTAAAAAAAAATGCCTTAATCAATGTTTATTTCTTACAATATAGGTTTACTTATTTTATTTCACTGTGCAAATTAAAAGGTGTCACAAAATCGCCTCAAAATTGCCACCCCGTATTTGACAGACACCGAAAATTAGAAACCTACAGAATCCATTTTATGAGTAGAAGTTACGAGAACAGCTCCAGACGGACTATTAAGGGCTGTGTTCCACGAATCTCATAAAGTACAGAAAACAAACTTACCTTGCACCCCTCCTGATTCTTATTTCTTTTAAAATAGAGTACAATTTTCTTTAAATCAACTCGATAACAGTTCGGCTTAGTGTTCTACGTTCGACGCCATTTTGTTCATCGTAAAACATTAACACCGTTCCTGTATTTTTGCGGTAAGCAACAAGTAATATTAAAATTGTAATTACCGATTCGTTATCATCATTAGGCGACACTTCCTTAATTTCCTCCCTTTTGAGGTTTTTATGAAATAAACAAGCCTTACTTTTTTTAATACTAAAATTGCTTAGAGAAAATTTTGATTTTTTGATTGTAATAGATAACTTCTAAAATACGGGATGGTTTTAAAAATTAATTAGCTACAAACATATTTACGTACATTAAAAAAAAACACAACTTTTGTATATGTATGTATATTATAAGTGTGCTTTTCAAATAAATAAACACACATCATCAAAACACAGAACTGTCAACATAGTGTAATCCACGCAGGTGAAGCCGCGAGCGACAAGGTGATTTAATTTTTATATAATTATATATTCATATATTAATTCTATTTTTGGAGAATACGTCCCCTCAGTTAAGTTTGATCAACGGTCCTAATTTACCAAAAATTTGCTTAAATTCTTGAGGCAACGTTAAAATGTTTTAATTGATTTAATTAAATTTTTACCATCTCAGAATCAGTGGTTAATTAAGGTGATCGGGATCTACTTGAAACTTAAAAGTTTACTGTCGATAAACTTCACTGCGGAAGAGACATGATTTAGGACAGTCTTAAATATTTTATGGTACTTTTTAATTTCAGATTTCAGTAATCCACTATTTCGTTTTTCTTTTAGTATACAAAACTAACTGACCCAGACGTTCTTTTTCTTTGTGAACAGTAATACACTTGAAGCTTAAGTAGAAAAAAAATTGAATTGTAGATATACCCTAAATACCTTGTTTTGTATTCATGTCATCGAAATACGCACAAAAAATCTTAAAAACATCTTTTCGTCAGTGTGTTGCATGTCGCGTGACGGTTGGCCGGGCGGTAAGATTGATAAAGCGACTTTTATACCCTTAATGGAATATTATTCCAAAAATTTTTTGTTAAATGTCTATAATGTGAAAAGAGTTTCACCTTTACCGTGGTTTTATAAAACCACACAGGTTTTTTTTTACATAAGTATATGTATTAGGTATATTCTTTTGCACTCGATCAGCTACAAAGCAACTAATGAAAAAGTCATGACTACCAAATATTATTTGAATGATAAATAGTAAGTTTATAATTAATTGTATCCTAATATATAAATATTTGATAACGCGTTAATCATTTAGTAGTTTAATAAAAAAAATGGTTTTATTTTAGGAAAGATATACTGTAAAACATAATAACAATTTGTGAGAACAACGCATTAATAAAATTAACTTAAAGCTAAAGACAAATTTGTGTTTACCCGCAGACATTCAAAAAGTCGGTTCAAAAGTGTTTGTAGAGGTCAATTAAAACGTTGTATATTTTGAAACTTAATCAATTATTCAATTAAGAGATTTCAATGTGAATTCGTATCAATCAGTTTCAATATTTGTTTGATCTCTCTTTTCGTATTTTAATGTCAATTAGGACGTTTCCAATAAAATTGATTGCTTCGACGAAAATCGACGATCAGTCAAACAAAGGAGGTTTTATTAATCGCATAAGGTATGTGTAGCCATTTGTATATTAAATTTATTATAACTTAAAATTACGAAAGCGTATTGAAGCGGCGTAAAAATATTCCACTTTTGGGCAAAAACTTATTCTCTTGTAGGTATAGAAGACAAGGTGGAACTTATTTCGCCAGACTTAATTCTAGGGATGCCTTTGGGCTTGTCCGCAAGTAACAGTCTCATATATACAAATCGTCACTTCAGCCTATCGCAGTCCACTGCTGGACATAGGCCTCCCCAAGTTCACGCCAAAAACGGCGTAAACTCATGTGTTTTGCCCATATTAGTCACCAAGCTGGGCAGGCGCGTTGGTTACCGCAGGACTGGCTTTGTAGCACTAAAAACGATAAAGAAGATTCATTAATACGAATATATAATACAAATTTATAATATATGTATATATATATAAAAGAGATTTCCACCCATATATTGATTCATCACGATATCTCTGGAACCGTAAGGCGTAGAGACTTGAAATTTGGTAAGAATATTTCTTTCGTCGAGTAGAGGTCAGCTAAGAACGGATTTTACAAAATTCCATAAGGGGGGGGGGTGATTAAGGGGGGTTAATAACATATATAGCAAAACAACGTTTGCGGGGTCAGCTAGTACAAATATAATTATAATATAAAAGTTGCGACCATATGACTATTGCATTTGATCGTCGAGGAAAACCTCGTGAAATCTGATATGAATTGTGATATTGGTGATATTTGAACAAAAAATATTGTTTGCAAGACAAAATGATAACTAATACGTCTCAAATTTTTATTTATGATGTTATCATAGAGTCGAGATTATTATTAAATACTAGATGGCCCGGTGAACTTCGTATCACCTACGTATATGTGAAAAATACACACAAAATACTTTCTCAACGCACCATATTTGACAACCAATTGACAACGTTTTTGACAAAATACATTAAATTTCCCCGCTAGGAACATTTTGTATTGGAAAATTAAATCGTCGTTTTTAGTATTTTTCGTTAATTATTATTTATGTTTCTCACCGTTTAAATCTTCCCTGAACTTCCACAAATATTTTAAGATCATAATTAGCCAAATCGGTCCAGCCATTCTCGAGTTTTAGCGAGACTAACGAACAGCAATTGATTTTTATATATATAGATAGATTTAATACTTCTTATTTCTGTTTATGTCTCTACCAAAATAATTACCTATGTTAAAAGCGAGTTTATAACGCAGAATTTTCAAGAACTAATTTTCTTAAAAAAAATATTTTATGTTAGGTGGTGAAGGGAAATATCATCAGCGTCTCTTGGGTAAAATTCTGAGACGTTTCGAAGCCAATCCACAGTAGGTACAACAGCAGTAAACATTTGCTTGGTAAAGAGCTTTTGCCCAGTTTCGAATAGACCGTAGTGAAAAGAAGAGAGAGAGAACCATACATATTTATACGTATATACGTATGTGTATTGGCTATCGATATAAACGCTATAGATTTAGTCATGTTTAATTTTAAGGAAAGCAAGACTGAATATATAAAGGTATATTAACAGAGTATTAAATAATAACAGTTAAACAGTTAAACATTAGGTACAACTAAAACTTCGGTTACATTGTGAAAAGATTCGTTAATAATATTGTAATTACATCCTGTCTACAGTCTGTCTAAATTTAAATGACTAATTTAGGGAAGGAAAGTACATAAAAATCACACTAAATTATGAAACATACTTGATAAAAAGTACCGAAGAATGCCCGTACCCTCTAACCTACACTTTATCATGCTCCAAAGTTACTCCACGTTCGTCTGTTATGTAATTCACGTGCGCGCAGAACATAAGTAATTATGAACAATTATCCTTATTTACATTTTTATTTCCATATAAAATTTTTGCGTCGTTTTTAATCCCGTCCTTCGGTCCCATGTTGCCCTGTGTGCTGTTTATCACAAAATGGCTCCACAGGATAAGCCCCTCATGAATAAAAAAATAAACTTTTCGGAACTTGTAAAGTGCGAAATACTGCCAGTTGTGAAGTGTTCTCAGGTCCTCAGTGGGTTTTTAGCACTAACGAGCCTGTACACTGTGCTATTCATGCGTAACCAACTATGGCTCTTATGGCACGAAACATAAAGCTCGAATTGCTGGACCATATTTTATAGTTTTGTCGCCTGTTGACCTAAAAGATTACGCGGTAAAACTCTGAAGTTTTGGTCTATTTTCAAAATATGGGACTTACTCATATGTTCGGAATGGCAACATATAAAAAATCAGTTTTTAATAAAGATGTAGTCCTGTAATTAGAAGATGTTTCATAATTAGTTTTTAATTCCTTTGCCGTTTAATGCACCTGTCAGGAACAGTTTTAAAGCCTCGTAAATGCTCTGCTAATGGCGAGTTATATAATTAACATGGAACGTACTGAGCAGACTCATAAATATATTCTTAAGCTTCGTTGATGAATATATTCAATTTAATATCATATTTCACAACACCCTTGTCTCCTCTAAGTGCGGGACATTAGTATCATTAAAACAATGTCCATAAAACAATACAGATTATGAAGCGGACAATCTCACTGAGCAATAATAAATCTAAAATCTAAACCACCTGAGCGTTCGACGTCCCCGTGATTATGAGCGCACACCCCAGTCTCCCCTCGCTCAAGCGAACCAATAAAAACCGTCTAACAAGGTAATAGAATCCATTTTACATTGTACCCACACGTATATACTTAAGAATAACCGAATTAGCGCTCGAAAAGCAGGCCGTATTCCGTGTAGCATATAGCACACTGATCGCTAATTCATATTGCGTTTTCTCGATATTGAAATATCGAACTTATCCACCAGTTATTGAGTCTAAATTTCTATAATCGTTACTCGAGTTAAGTTGTTATCGTCGATTGAATAAGGACGTTATATCTTTGAAGTAAGAGTTCGGAATTGGTCGTTGGCTGTAATGGTGTGTTTACACCCTGGCGCGACCGTCTCGCCCGGGCCGAGCTGGTATCCTGGGCGACCGCCGCGCCGGTCCCCCCCGCGCTCCTTTCCCAGGCCTGCACTTGCACAAATGTACTCAACCCCAATAAAGGTACATTGTCACCTGTATTACTATAGCGGTAAAGGTCTTATTCACTTTCATAGTCTGCGTAACGAAATGTTCGCATAGAAATGAGTTTTAAGCCTGCGTTTCGTACTCGTTTGTTTTCGTTCGGGAATAGATTGGGTTTTGATTGGTATGACATTTTATTTAAAAATCGAATGTTTTAGTTTCGGAATCCTCTGCGTTCATTGTATGCACGCAACGACCTTTCGCAACAGCCATTTTGTTTTTTATTTCTTTATTGTTTTTCATTTACAGTTCTATTCGGTTTATTTTTATTAATATCGTTGAAATTTCTATTTTATTGTATGTTTATTATTAAAGGATTATATAAAATGGGACAGCCTCAAATAAATATGGTTTAAATTATTGTATGGATGTTAAGTCGTTTTAAACTAATGTGGCAGATAATTGTACATTAATATCAGTGATCTGTTCATCATTAATTTATATATTTATTATTTTAAGACGTACCTACATCTTTTTTAAATAAATAAACGAGTGTGCTTTAGACCACACGACTGAAGTAAAACTTAGGAAACGTAAGTCTCTCTCTTTCTATCTTCACTAACTTATATCTCCCTCTCAACTTCCGTTCGCCTCGCCCGATCACACTTTTTGTGACGCTCTCGTCACGCTTTCACCAGCTTATTCCCAAGTCAAGCGTGCGTAAAGAATTTTTACCTCGAAAATATTTTGTTAGAATATTTATCTATAAATCTTTCAATGAGTTTATTAAGAGTATCTATCAAAAGAATGAAAAAAAAAACTTTACTTTAAAGAGACAGCGTTCCAAGCTTGTCCTTGGTGTAATATGCATATTGGGCCATCTCTGCTCTGTAGATTTCAGCTCAAATTATTTTACGACATTCATATTTAGAATTTTAAAGGGGTGCCTTAAAGTTAAAGGGTTGGAATAGATGACAATCGCTTTGTAATAAAGTTATGCCATTTACATGTGTTGTGTATTGTATGTGCACATTGTATTGTAGATACGTTTATTGTTTCTTTCTAGAATTATTCATGTAGTTTCCTTTCCAGTTTAACTTTAAGTTTTACATAAAAGTTTTTACAATAAGATATAATTTTTATAACCAAAGGATATTTTTATCCTTTTCTTGAAGGAATAATTTTACAGAATAAGTACCGAGTAGTAAGCGGTAAATTATCTTATTTTATTTATTTATTTGTACTTTATTGTACGCCAGAAAAATACTACAAACAAATTATAAGGATAATTACAGACAGTTAAGTAGAATGGGCGGACTTATGGGTAATTAGCCATTTTTTCCAGACATCCCAGACATAAGAAGGAAACTTATTAACTTATTATCTTATTTTATTTTTATATAATTTAATAAACGCACTAATATTTGTATTTAATATAACTAAATGTTGAATTCTTGGCACTTTTTAGCAACCATTGTTATTAAGTTCCAAAATTTTGCATCTGTTCTCCTCTAAGGTTCTCCTAACCCTATTTGGGATACAGAAGAAACCATGCAGGGTGCCTAGTTGTGGACATAACTTTATGCATAACTCGTTTTATACACGCTTAATGAATAAAAATTTCCAACTTTGACCTAATGGGAACAATAAAAGTGTTCCGTGAAAAGTTCTGTTACAATAATTCCATTGTAAAAGCGCAAAATGTATACATTTTTAAAATTTTAATTTAAAACAGCAACTAAAACACAATATCTTATAAATAAGCAAACAGTAGCATCTTAAACAACGCTCCGAGCATCCCAAAGGAGATGAATGCAATCTAGTTCAGTGCTCATTGCTATGTGCATCTGTCTGTTCGCCGTGAGGGTGGTACTCGATAAGGGTGATTCTGAAGGGTCTGTAATTATATGAGGTGGAATTGAAACTGTGATATACGTGTTGATTTTTAGATTAGTTGTATTATTTATACTAGCAGATGTCCACAGATTTTCAAAAGTTAGTCTTAATATTAATTAAAAAATAAAAATTAAAGTTAAGTAAAAAAGTAAAGTTATGATTATTGAAGTAAAACTTTTTTTACGCACGCTTGACTGGGAAGTAAGCTGGCGAATGCGTGACGAGAGCGTTACGAAAATTGTGATCGGGTGAGGCAAACGGAGCAAGAGAAAGTGCTACGAGCACACATTTCTTTCTCTCTTTCTCTCATAGCTAGTTACGTTTCGCATATATCTAAGACACAGAGCAGAACTATTGTGCAGGCCTATTGCTAAAGAAGTTTTACTTCAGTCGTGTGGTCTTAGGTCTGGTTTTTATGTATGTCTTAAGGTGGCGAATAAAATTTAAAAATGGAAATATCGAACTAAGGTAGATAATGACCGTTATTTCGTGCACTTACATAATTCAAATACACCCACGCACATGGCGTTTATTGTGTCCTTACTGACCATCGTCACTTGTTGATCTATCTGATCACCCCGTGGCTAATTACGTCACCATCTATCAGATGATCTAAAAGTACTTCAGTTCAAAACGAAAACATAATCCTCTGTAATTAGGCTAATTTGTCAGAATTAATAGCTTTCACAAAGCATCAATGTGAAAAGGTTAGAAAATTTGACAATTTGAAACATTAATGATATTTTTTTTTTAGTTTAATTCATTAATATATAATATGAGTATACATATGTAAAGTTTTAATAATTTTTTCCGGCCTGCTGGACCGACGATCTACGTAAGATTGCCGATGGTGGCTGGATAAGGATCGCGGAAAACCGGGATCCGTATATAAGTGTATAATCTATGACCGGGATGTCTGGTGCGAACTTGGAGAGGCCATGTCCAGTAGTGGTCTGCAATAGGCTGAACTGAACTGATTAATAGAAAATTACTAACATTTCATTACAGACATTTCGCAAACTAAATTATAATGTATTTTTATATTATCTATACTTTACAAGCAAAAACAAAAACACAAATATTCATAGCGTCATTATTAAAAGAATTATTAATACCTACTACTTGAATTACGTTACGTACGTTGAATGAAGTGATTAAAGTGGTTAAAATTTTTAAAAAGTTAGCAAGAGTGTATTGCTGACGTAAGCTCATTTTCACCTCGCGATACAACTTAATAGGAAAGCGTGAAAAGGCTGACAAGAGGGTACTTTTGTGCACGTACTATTTTAGAACTCGCAAGCGTTGGCTTGTTTAGACATGTTTCCGTTATATACGCGGAGGTGGAAGCGATTTTGTGATTAATTAAACTACTATTGTGTGCCATTGAAGATTATTTCAAAATTTATTTATTTATTTATGTATATAGGAAGCCAAGATAGTATACAGTGGCTTTTATCATTCGCACATAGTTAAACATAGGATATCTTACTTTAATGAAGAAATTCTGATAGACTTTGCTCCTTCTGAAGACGGATTCTTAGACGAGCCTAATTAGTTATATAAGCAAAAATAAAAATTGATATAATAGAGATAAGAGTAAGAGCCGGAAGGCAAGAGACCACCTGCCTCCCTTTGTCATCATCTTCATTTTAGCGGCGGTGATCAATATAGCGTTAGCTTCTTTTACAGTTCTTTGTTTGCTTGATCTCTTTGTAAGCTATAAATGAAATCTAAAAATTAAACGCTCTCGCTTCCGCTCACACTTTCATTACTGTGTCCTAACTCGACTGAAAACACTCGACTACTCCGCGACTGAGAATTTTGTGTAAATTTGATTTTCATTATTCGAAGCATGCGGGATATTTATTTTTAATATTCCGCTGCGGAATGTTTGCGCTTAACTCGGAGATTATGATGTTGAGATGGAAAAAGGAAGAGTTATTAACGTTTTATGAAAAGCTTTCAGTGTATTCATTTCACGGTCGGTGAATATTTTTATCCGGTTTTTACTAGATAACGGCGGTTTAAACCGGTTTTAAAGTGCTTTATGCTTAAGATGACTAGAAGAGCTAAGTAACCGTCAAGAACGCACGCACACATTTACAATATCGACGTGAACGCCATTTAACTATGGCGCTTATAAAAATTAACTCGACAGCCGTTTAGCGAGATTATGCCCGACCATGCTAATAGATGGCGCGAAAGAATTTTGAAGTTTGACGGACGGCTGTCAGTTCGCATACATTTAGTTTTTTCGATCGCAATTATTATAGTCCGGGATTCCTAGTACATTTTTTTCACTTGATTACTATCAAGCTAATTTTCCGAGAGTAGCTTTATTTTTATGAGACGAACAAAAATTTCCTCTACGAAAACTCTCGATTGTGGTAGCTAACAGAGATAGCAGGGGATAGAGCAGCAGTGAGCGTAGGACCGGGATTACGTACCACCAGTAGCGTAGCGTAGGGGGGGCGGGGGGGGGCGTTTGGACCGATTGAAAGGATCACGGAATTTCTCTTTACTTATTTTGTGGTGAAGTCGGTGAATCCCTTTTATTTTGTAGCGACTGGCAACGTCTATACTTGTGGGAATTTCCCGTTTATGACTTACTTAGTCATTAGCTTCAGAAATTAGCTTGATACTAATCAGGTGAAAAAAATGTACTAGGGATCCCTACCTATTACTTTTTCCGATCAAAAAAAAACCGAACGTATTCGAGCTGACATCCGTCCGTCAAACATCTAAAACGCCAAAATTCATTGTTATCATTGTTATGACAATCAATATTTAGTAATAATAAAATATTCTTCCCTTTTAATATCGTTCATATTTTGGGCATTTGTTTTATATGAACGTTTTTTACTTTTCGTGACGGGTTTCGCTTTATTTCCCATATTGAAAATAATTAAAAACAGTAAATAATCTTATGCGAATAATGCGGAAAAAACGAGCAACACGTCCGTTTAGCATCAGGCCTTGGCCGAGACTGTCTGTACACGGGCATTACGCACCCATGCGCACGTATTATGATTATTTATGGTCAAAAATAAGGAAACGTGTATTTATAAAAATCTATTGATCAAACAAAATAATTAAAACACTATCACGATAGTATGTTGCTTAAAGAATAATTTGACAAAATATCAGAATTATAGCCTGTATATTAACATGGTTTTTACCCGTTAAAAGATATTTTTAGAGGTATCTTTGTGATTTTTTTCTATCGTATCAAATTTAAAAAATCATGTTTTCAACACACTATCTATCTAGAATATATCCTGCAGAATATCATATATTTTTCTGTTATTTTTCACTGCAGTGGATCATATACTTTTAGGCGTTATAAAACATCGTTTTAGCTCTTCTAGTCGCCTTAAACGCTCTTTTCAAATTCTGATCAATGTAACGTAATGGTACAGTGGATGTGTGACGGCATCGGTAAAAAATGGTGTTGAGTCATCGTAATCAATGTAATATATACTGTAAAATACATAAATACACAAACCCATATAAGAGTAGTATTACATTGTATTGATTTTATGACCAATAAAAAGCGAGCTTCATGCGGGTAAAGCTATAATTAGCAGCTGTGTGCAGATAAAAAAGCAATAGAGTGAAAGAAAGAAAATTATCCCTAAATAATTTGCGCTCGGGCGCTATATTGTCCGAACACATGCAATATAATCCAACCAACTACACAATGGACACTAATGAAGGCGTACTATCCACACGTAGGGACACAGACAGAACAATTTAAAATTTAAAAGCGATCGAATCTTAATCACACACACTCCCTCTCTCTCTATTTAGTAAAAAAAAAAGTTATTTTATAAACATGAAATGGTAATCACAAACAGTATCTAAAAATAAAATCGTATAAAAGTCGACTATTTGAAAATGGAAAAATCGAATATTTTTCGGCAATATTGTTCGCGTGTACTTCTCACACAATGCGGCTTAACGAACGCAACATCGCGCGGGTTTCCCTCGGGACAAGATGATAGTTTCCAGCCAGTATTTTAGTTTAAATTTCGAATTCGAATTATTACATTTAAAGTGATATAAAACTTGTTTTGTTAATACATATTCTGTGTAAAATATTTTATATTTTAATATGCATTTGTGTCTAGATAGCTAGTTTTAATTGTGACAATAATTAATGTACGTAATGTAACGATTTTACTTTAATTTTTTTTTTGTGAATTTTGATACGTATCATAATAAGAAAATTTTTTTTTGAATAAACGTGTCTTTTCTTACAATCCGCTGGACTTTGATCTTTTATTGAATGACTGATTTGATGCTTTATTACACTACGACACTCACTCTATATTACTCACTCACTCTATATTACTTACATGTATATAAATCTTAGGATGTCTTTCGCCTTGTATTCTTTGTAGACGTTTTATATAAGTTTCTTTTTACAAAGATGTAAAATTTCTTATTTAAAAGCTTAAGATCAGCAAAAATAAAATTAAACTCGAGTTAAAGAAATAAGCTCTGGTAATCCCATAGCGTATCTCCATGCCAGTGTTTACCTATAACTGTTTATTTTAAAAGTGCACGTCTTGCAGCAAAGGGAATTCCTGAACAACCCTTACGTTCTCCGTATAAAAATTTTTCAATATACTTGAACAGTGCTGACAATATTAAATTTTGTATAACGCATTTTTACGTGTTGAAAAAAAAATATGTTTAAATATTCGGAATAAGATTTTCGTTTTATATAAACGTATTTTGTGTTATGTTTATGTGTTTGTGAATATACCGAGTAAATTTACACAACGACCGTGGTATCTTATCTTATACTATTAAACGAGCAATTCTTGTATATATATATATATATATATATATATATATATATATATATATATTTTCTGAATCTCGGAATCGGCTCCAACGATTTTCGTGAAATTTAGTATGCAGGGGATTTCGGGGGCGAAAAATTGATCTAGCTATGATTCATTTAAAAAAAATTCGTTTTATCCCTGTTTTTTAGGCAATTAAAAAATAGCATTAGAATACGAAGCTAAATTTCACAATTGATATCATAGTTCAAATAGCTCAGGTAGGAAATTGACCGGTACCGAATCGAGAGGTCCCGAGTTCAAATCCCACACCTCCAGATCAATCGTTTTTTTATCCTTTTTTTTTCTATTTGCACTCGTGATTTTTTATTTAAATAACGAGTTCATATTTTTTTTATTATGTCGGTAAGATAGAAAAATATTATTCATATTTTATCAATTATAATAGATAACCTATTTAGTAATACACTAGTCACTAGCCGACCCGCGCCCACTTCGTTGGGCGTTAATTATCTTTGTGATGCAATTATATTGTGTAGCTCTTAGTACTGTTTTATTAGGTTCATTGTTTAGAATTTGACTTATAAAATCGTAATAATATTGTGTATTTATTATTTTAAATCACAGAACCAAATAACATACTTTATAAATAAAATGTTGCTCCAACGCCATCTATCAAAAAGCGAAAAAACTTCGTCGTCGATTGACGTTGGTTAACTGAAATAAGAGTAAATAAAATAAGTAGACTAATAAATAGCGATAGATGGCGATCGTTTCTTTGTCATTTTGATAATATATTTTAATATATTTCTTTTTTACTGAATTTTTTGTACAATTACAATAAAAATACTATTAAACGAGCAATTCTTGTATATATATATCGACGCTTGAAAGGCAATAATTACCAAGCGACATTTTGGGCGATATTGAGTTATATATACCGTTGAAATCAGAAAAAAATTCTGCGTCGATTGCTCTCACTCTCATGGCGCTAGGACGAAGTTTGTTGTCGCTTGGTAACTTAAAAAAAACACATTTTCACAGTTTTCGGCGTCCAAGCGACAATAATTTTACCGATTTATCAATAACTTTCACTTAGTATGTATTCTATTTTTACAGTTTACACTTAGTAATTTTTGCCTAGACTCGAAATAATGCGTTTAAACATAAAGTATTTTCTGCCTTGCATACCTAGGGTATAAAACATTGCTTAAGAAATTTTACCTGATTATTTTTTTTTCTCTCTCGTAGTTTATGACTTTTTAACACACCTTAATTATGTATTCATTGTCGCTTAGTAATTTTTTACCTAAATGCAATTGTTTTTAAAAACGTAAAGTAGTTAATATTTACCTGCCTAAAAAGATATATTTTGTAAAACAAAACTGATCTGAAACACATACTTGACGTGGATGATTTTTTGTTTTGATTACATAATGAATAGTAAGGTAGGTAACCAGAAACCCATTCCAATTTTAATTTATTTGTAACAATAGTTTTTGACAGCAATTTTCTTCTTTGAGAGATTTAGCTGCAACATTCATGTGTTAGAGGCTTACATAGACGTCCATTAACCTTTGTTAACTTGTTAGATTAGTCACAGGCCTAAAAACTCCACCAACCTGCAATACGACAGTGTGGCGGAGTATGCTCTAATTCGTCCCTTGTCAGATGGAAGTCCATTCTCAGTAGTGAGTGATTGTAGATCACTACAACGGCTGTTTAGGTATTGATGAAGACGATAAAATTATCCATCGAAAACCTTTATCCAAAAGTTTTAAATGTTGTGTACTAAAACCTAAATTCTTAGTTACTTGTACTAAAAAGCCCTACACTTACCTTATTTAATTTGTACTATGGTTAAAATTGCCTGACAGAAAAGTTTTTCGATTTTCGTTTCGATCATTTTACCTATGGATCAAACATCTGTTACTTCTGGATGCGTCATTTTGCTTCAAACACCATTATGAAAAACTGGGGCTTAGTTAATTTTACATGGTTTATGATAAAATTTTGTCGTCGTTAAGTAATTTTTACCTGTTTGTGATTTTGATTAAAATTTTACTAACCGACACTATTTCTTAAAATATTGAGAAAATGAATAATCTTTAAATACCAGTTTATAAAGCTATCAAATTGGATTTAAAATTCGTTAGAATCGAGTAGCTATGACTAATAGGCGATTTTTAATGAATTTTTTTTCGAAAAAAAAAAAACTTTAAAATGCTCTAGTGTAAAGTTGCCAATATGTCGCTTAGGAATTATTGCCTTTCAAGCGTCGATATATATATTTTCTGAATCTCGGAATCGGCTCCAACGATTTTCGTGAAATTTAGTATGCAGGGGATTTCGGGGGCGAAAAATTGATCTAGCTATGATTCATTTAAAAAAAATTCGTTTTATCCCTGTTTTTTAGGCAATTAAAAAATAGCATTAGAATACGAAGCTAAATTTCACAATTGATATCATAGTTCAAATAGCTCAGGTAGGAAATTGACCGGTACCGAATCGATAGGTCCCGAGTTCAAATCCCACACCTCCAGATCAATCGTTTTTTTATCCTTTTTTTTTCTATTTGCACTCGTGATTTTTTATTTAAATAACGAGTTCATATTTTTTTTATTATGTCGGTAAGATAGAAAAATATTATTCATATTTTATCAATTATAATAGATAACCTATTTAGTAATACACTAGTCACTAGCCGACCCGCGCCCACTTCGTTGGGCGTTAATTATCTTTGTGATGCAATTATATTGTGTAGCTCTTAGTACTGTTTTATTAGGTTCATTGTTTAGAATTTGACTTATAAAATCGTAATAATATTGTGTATTTATTATTTTAAATCACAGAACCAAATAACATACTTTATAAATAAAATGTTGCTCCAACGCCATCTATCAAAAAGCGAAAAAACTTCGTCGTCGATTGACGTTGGTTAACTGAAATAAGAGTAAATAAAATAAGTAGACTAATAAATAGCGATAGATGGCGATCGTTTCTTTGTCATTTTGATAATATATTTTAATATATTTCTTTTTTACTGAATTTTTTGAACAATTACAATAAAATATAGTCTATGTCACTCCTGAATAGTGTAGCTTTTTGTTAGTGAAAGAATTTTCATGATCGGATCAGTATTTGCGAAGATTATCCCCGATATACAAACAAAGTTATAAACTTTTCCTCTTTATAATATTAGTATAGATTAGTATAGATATTGAAATTTACGATAAAAATGAACTTCCGATCACTGCGGTCAAAATTTTCTCTTGATGAGAAAATTAAAATAAATTCTCGAAGAATTACATGTAGACCAATAACGGTAAAGAAAACAAATTGTTTTAGGGATATAGTAGCGCACAAAATATGTAAAGTAAATAATTATGATGGCGCAAGATCCAGATGTAATCTATAATTTAGTTTTCAAATTAATCTTAGAGGATATAACATTTTTAAAATTAAAACTGTAGATATAAATGTAAATTGTACATTTAGTGAATGGGCCTCTGAAGGTATTTGTAAGAGTAGAAATAGGTTTTACGACCTGTACCTACCTACAGTAAGAAGCAATGGAATCAGGAGACTAGATTTTTGGCTTACGTAAAACAATATTCTAAAACTTTTGAAGCTGTTCTGCTGTATGTATGGCTGCTAAATCAAAATATATCAAAGATTACCTAATAGTATCTGTGGGAAACGTAATAAGCAAACTATAGATACCAACATAATATAATAATCAAACAACAGCAGCTCATCTGATGACAAGTTGGCATACGCCTTTGAAGCCTTTTTCGATAAAATACCCATTGACTTCTTTTCGACTGAATTCATCTTCAACTAATTCTACCCAACTTCTTAAAAATAACGTTAGCAAATGTAATGTTCATTTTTCATTCTCGCGGGTTGATTCTTTAGATATTTTAAAAGCGTTTAAGTCATAATTAAAAAAAATTGCGTGCGTACAAAGTACGAAGTGAAACTTCTTTGGCAGACTAATTTAAAAAAAAAACTAATTGACAAAAAAAAACAAAAAGCCAACATCACGCGGAGTTCCCAGGCGGTCACCCATCCAAGTACTGACCGTGCCCGACGTTGCTTAACTTCGGTGATCGGACGAGATCCGGTGTATTTAACGTGACGCGTTTGATCCGTCAAAATTTTACCTTTCATGCGCATAAGAGAAGTTTCACTTCAAAAACAATGCACAATGATCTGTGGAGCATTTCATTAAATTAATTAGTACTATCATTGATTACCTCGCTCCGTACTTATCTTTAACACTTAACAATGCTATTAAGGTGGGTTCTTTTTCAGATTTGGTTAAATATAGTAAAGTTTTACCAATTTTAACCGACTTAAACCGAAAGGAAGAGGTTCTCAATTGGATTGTATTTTTTATGTATGTTACTTCAGAACTTTTGACTGGGTGGACCGATTTTGTTAAATTTTTTCTTTAATCGAAAGGTGGTGTGTGTCATTTGGTCCCATTTAAATTTATTTGAGATCTAACAAGTACTTTTCGGGTTATATCTATTAATGCATTTTTACTTGACTATTTTTTCGTCGACTTACGTTGTATTATACCGCATAACTTTTTACTGGGTGTACCGATTTTGATGATTTTTAATTTAGTCGAAAGCTGATGCTTACCATGTTGTCAAATTTAAATTTCATCGAGATCTGATAACAACTTTTTGTGAAATCTTTGATAACGCGTATTTACTTGACTACTTTTTCGTCTACCTCAGTTGTCTTGTCGATGTAATTGAAGTCGGTTTTTTTTTCGTTTGCAAGCAAAGACAATTATTAAAAAGGCACATCGTAGTGATCCCAGTAATTGTAGACCCTTTTCAACCCTACCGTGCTTAAGTAAAACTTTTGAAAAAAATATACTAAATCAACTTCTTTTCCATTTTAAAGTTAATGGAATTTTTCATAGTGAACAATGTGGTTTCACTGGAGCTCTCTCAGTGCTCTTTGGTCCTATTTGAATAAAGTTTTTTTTTGATTTTAATTCATATTTGAATATGATTTCCAAAAAACATGATTTACTAAAAATACCGAGCAAAGCTCGGTCACCCAGGTACTTTTATAATTATATGAGGGTCTCTACTTTAACTTAAAATAAAATTTATATTATTTCTCAGTAAACGGCTGCGTACCCACTTATTTATAATATTTATAAAATAATAAAGACTAATTTTGTTCATGGTTGAATTTTAAATAAAGAATTACATTTAAAATTTACATTTAGAACTTGTCTCACATGTTGGTAATAAAGTTACCGGACGTATCGCGATATCTAACCGATAGAAGCTTATGATGTATTTTTGGAGTTTACTCTTTAAGAATCGATTTTCATATAAGGCCCCCGGTAAGAAAAAAAAACTAGAAGTAAAATCTACTGAACGCATGACCTCATTACGTTTTTGTTAACGCCATCTATTTGAACCCAATAGGTTTGCGATAGATGGTGTTACGACGTCTTCTAATAACGCCATCTATTGGAATCCAATAGGGTTCAGATAGATGGCGTTATTTGATTCGTTTATTTACCATTTGATATGGTATTAATCTTTTTCTTACACTAGTAAGCCTTTTTTGTGCCTATATAGACAGTCGATCTGAAGGAGTAAACTCCAGCCGTGCGTCGGAGCTGATGCACACACTTTTTTTCTTTTTACTAACGAAGTCCAGTTTGTCAGATGTGAAATGGTCAATATGTACATTAATAATGTTCTCATTTAATTACTTGTCGATATAAATAATATCGCTTTTTTCTATATTTAATCATATAACAGTTTTTTTACAATGTACGAAAAGCGCCGTTTGTAGCGAGGTCATTCACATGGATCCATAAAAAAGAAAAGCCCTCAAGACTTTAAAGGGATCGTCGACACGGCTAATTAACTATTCTCCTTTGTCTATTAGCCCTGAAATACGATCAAAATCATCTTGGTTAAAAATAGTAAGGTTTCGTTATTATTAACAACTCATTGAGTATAAGGAGGAATGTATACACGTTTGTTTGAAGAGGTTCGGTTATCTAGTTAGTAATAAATAAGTCATAATAATTGTGTTTTTTCTCAAACAATAAAAAAGTACCGAAATTTTACATCGACAAGTATAGTACAATATACATTATCAAATCAAAAAATACTTGTCAGATTTCACTCAAATTTTAATGGGACTACTGGGAAAACTCTCCCTATCTTTTGAATAAAAAAAAAATCATAAATACTGGTACACCTTAATAGTAACAAGAACACATGAAAAATAAATAAATAAAAGTCGGTTCGTTTTTTCAAGTTGTCTTAAAATACGATAGTTTTTAGACTTGTTTTAACAGACCTATTAAGGAATAATAAGTTAAATTAAATCAATATTTATTTATGTAAGTAATGTGTAGTACTTAGCTGCTTTATTAAATTTGCTCGTCGAGGAATTAATTAATTGTTAAGGAGTTTTTTTTTTGTATTGAATATTTAATGTATCTACCTTTCATCATACTATGGGTCTTACTTTTTCAATTCATTTTCTTATGAAAAAGGCACGAGTTTCTTGTCTGAATATTTATTTAAATTAAATATCCTTAAACATAGTTTTATAAAAAAGTTTTTATGCAATATTTTAGTCAGCAGTTTCTAAACAAATTAGCGTAGTGGCAGCGCGTGCCTGCGGCGTAGACGTCGCTTTGTTGAGTATTTTTCAGCGCTGCAGCGCCATAAAATAATTAGCTCCGCCGCGCCGACGCGATTTTTTAACACTAACAGGCTTTGAAATTACTTTAAACATTATAATTTTTTATCTTTAAATTATTTTAATTAAACTCTAAGGATTTTTTTTCTGAAGCAACGAGAAAGTTTATCGTTGATTCAGTTTGAAGTAATGTATATTTATAAAAAAGGCTTAGACTTTAGGTAATTGAGATACTGAGGTACCGCAGAAAATGTCCTGCTCAAATGGAGAGTATTGCTTTCAAGCAGTGTTGTGTTCCTGTGGTGTTTAAGGTGAACAGAGCTCCTGGAGGGATTGTGGGTAGGGTCGGCAACGCCATAGCGATGCTTCTGATGGTCTAGGCGTCTATAGGTTACGGCAACCCCTTTCCATTAGCCCGACGCCGTAGGTAAACCGCAAGCTTGTTGCCAACCTAGTTGTTTAAAAAAAATATTGTACCTTTTTTAACAGATTTTTAAAAAAGGACCATGTTCTCAATGGGACTGTATTTTTATATATATGTGCGTTACCTTACTGAGTGTACCGATTTTGATGCTTATTGGAAAGTTGGTGCTTTTAACGTGGTTCCAATCACAATTATATAGTTTTATTAAAAGTATAGACATTTATCAGACTTAAAACAATGTATCAGTAAATATCAATTAAAATCAGGTGCAATATATAAACGTAAGCCCTTTCTAGGTAAATTAGTTGTCAGTGCAAGTTGCAAGACCGCCCGCGGCGTCGTCTACGCGTAATTGTATGTGTTCGTCTTGTGCTGCCGTAATTATGTTGTTGGATTAATTTATCTGGAGATTGCTAATGGGATGGGAAGTTCGGTTTAGGTATGGAAACTATTGGGGTGTGTGGCTTGAGATTCATGTGGGTAGCATTTCGATTACTTAAAAGTAAGGACGGCTAAGTAAGATAAGCACTGGTAAAGTAATTGTTAAGAAGTTGTTAGTAATGTGGATTTTAATAAGACTTATTTGTGATATTCGGAGAATTATTTTAAAATGCATTTGCAATTATCGGCTGGTTGATATTATGAACTATCATGTCACTTTTTTACGGATAATCAAAACAAATTGTTTAAAAAATACATCGTTAGCACAATTAGCGATATGAGAGAGGATATAATCTTTTGCTGATACATTTTATCTAGAAAACTAGCTTCTGCGCGCGACTTCGTCGGCGTGGGCTCCGCTCCTATTAGTCTTAGCGTAATTATATATAGCCTATAGCCTTCCTCGATAAATGGGCTATCTAACACTGAAAGAATTTTTCAAATCGGATCAGTAGATCCTGAGATTAGCGCGTTCAAACAAACAAACAAACAAACAAACAAACAATCAAACAAACTCTTCAGCTTTATTATATTAGTATAGATTAAAGAAAATTTAACGTGTTTCTTTCTTTCTTTCTTTAAAACTATTACCTGATCGACAATCACAGACACTATTATGGTCCGGCCGCTGAAAGAATGCGTTTCTGACAGATCGTGATTGATTGGGCGATGTAACTTTGAACTGGCGTACAATTTACGGCAAAATTTTAAATATCTTTTTTTTACCTTTATTAACGAGTGATAACATTAAAATTCGAATAATTTTGCCAACTTACAATAAATGTATTAATTTTGGCCTAAAATTATTACAATTACTTAATTAAAAAATATAAAAACAATAGCTTTTAAAAGTCCAACCACGTCAAACGACGCTTCTTCAAGGTTATGTCAACTGTTTGTTTTTGTATTGTAGTGATGTGAAAAAATAACGAGGCAATTGTTATCGAATATTTTTGTAATCTTAATAAAATCTTCTGGTATAATATAAAATAAAACGTTATAATTTTATAATATACTAGCTGTGCCCGCGGTTTCACCCGCGTTGTTTTGAGGGAAAAAATAGCCTTCCTTCTTAAAGCATAACCTTTCTCTTTAAATAGCCTATCTACCTCAGAGGAATTTTTCGAAAAGAATGATTTAATACGAAAAAAAAAACCGTTCTATTGATTGGTCTCATTAAAACATTCCAGATTATTCTGTCAATCCAGTTAAATTCAATATAATTATTATATAATTATCATTTAACGTTGTGTCCATTATTCATAAATATTGTTGAACGGTTCTCAGGAACTTCACGACCAACCTCACGTCCAAGTTCCTGAGAACCGTTCAACAATTATATAATTATTTTATAGCTTTGACATATTTTCCTTAGTTTACACTAAACAAATTTCTGAACGCACGCATATATTTGACAACCAATATAAATTATGTCAATCCGTTTTCATTACTGACATTATTATACATTTTTAAAATTTAAAATACGCCACTATCCGTATATTGTGGATATATGTTGTCGATTCGAAACCTTTATTTTAATACGTTCTTTAATTTTAGGTGAGATTTTACCATATCCACGGTATGAACATTAAATGTTTCACAGTTACGAAACACGAACATACTTCCATACAAATTTTCATTCCCACCTTTCAACCCCTTACACACTTTTTTCCGCATTAAAAAGTAGCCTATGTCCTTTCTCAGACTCTAGACTATCTGTATACCAAATTTCATTAAAATCTGTTCAGTAGTTTTAGCGTGATTGCAGGACAGACAGACAGACAGACAGACAGAGTTACTTTCGCATTTATAATATTAGTATGGATAATGTACTTAGTATTTAATAAAGTTAATAACATAATAAAGGTACGCCGAAACAAAACTTAAGAAAAATAGTGTCACAATATCAGTCAGATGAATTAAAAAAAAACATTGAAAATAAAATTACTTACTTTACTACTTTATATTTCTGGTAAAAAATGATAATATATATGACTTAGTCTTCATTGTTTAAGGCTTAAAACAATGTATTTTATAACATACATTTTCCAATAAATGAAGCATTTTTATTTTTTCTCTTTTTACCTTTAGAAATTACGATTCTATTCAATTAATTGATTCATTAAAAAAATATTTACATTGTGAATATTTATCGAATATGTTACGGTAAAAGCTCGAACTACGGTAAATCCTAAGATTTAAGAGTAAGTCTTAGGATTTACCGACATGAATTGGTAAATGTAAGGATTTATGAAAATGGGACATTTTTTTTGGGCTTTTACTATTATAATTTAGTACATGCTAGGTTTTACCACTGACAGCTAGTAAAAGTTGGTCTTGGGAATAAAACAAAGATTAATTCTTATTCATATATTTCAGTCAAAAACTTAAATTGGTACCTAAGTCTTTAGATTAAGACCCGTAGACCGTTATCGGCATAATTTCGTTACAAAAAAAAAACCCTAACCTATCTAACTTCAAAATTAGACTAACGCGGGTCTTAATCTAAAGACTAGCTACGTTATAAGTTTATAACGTGTCTTTTTCAACATTTACCGTGCCTTTAATGTAAATCCTATGACTTACTAAGTGAATAGTGGTAAAAGTTCGAATCGCAAAATTGTTCGGGCTTTTACCATTAAGAGTTGTTAAATCTTAGGTTTTACTCTTAAATCTTAGGATTTACCGTAATTCGTGCATTTACAGTAACAAATATATTGAAATATAAATCCTATAAAAAATAACAACATATAAATTAAATTGAATAAATATGCATAATTAATGCAATAAACAACGTAACTATATATTATTAATGTTATTTACTGTACATCACTAGTCATGACGATTTGGCAGGTGTCAGAAACGCATTCTCTGAGCGGCCGGAGTATAATAGTGAAACGTTAGTAATATGTCAAAAACTTGTATCTATTAGATACCGCTGTATGTCAGATAAGTGAACTTTTCAGCAACTATTTCACGACTATTGTTAAATGTAATTGCTATAACATTGTTTTATTTTATTTCAGGTAAGTGCATCATTGTACCTGAAAGTCTTTAAACAATTAATACGGTAAGTGCATGTGATTTTGAATAAATCCGAAAACGTGTAACTTCCAAACGACGGTATCAAATTGAATAATTCATTTTTTGTACTTTATTGTCGGGACAAAGTTCGAAGAAAAATTATGGCCGTACGAATTGCAGCCTAGCACATTTACTTTTTAAAACTTGGAGGGTAGTTATATTTTTTTTATTGTTATTGTTACAATTAGCTTGTTCTGAAAGCCATTAAACCAATCAATCAATCAATTAGCTTGTTGCATTATTCAAAAATCATTGCTGATAAATCAACAATTATTTTTGTCAAACCATTTGATGCTTATGTTTTTAGTTAAGATTCTTATTTTTATTTATTTATTTATTTATACTTTATTGTACACCAGAAAAATATTAAAATACAAATAATAAGGATAATTACAGACAGTGAAGTACAATGGGCGGACTTATGGCTATTTAGCCATTTCTTCCAGTCAACCCAATTTCTTCTTCTTCTTCTTTTATAATTGGACTCCCATAGGAATTGCCAGTCAGAGTGTTTTGCTCAGTGATAGTTAAGATTCTTTTGTATTTATAATAAATAAAAGATCGTTTGCTCATCTATTTTCTATATAAACTTTATTTTATTTATTTGACGTTACTGTATGGACGCTGTACACAGTTATCACTGGACCACAGATTTATATAACGCTTTGTATAACAAATAGCAATCCATGGCACAGTTAAATTTTGTAGTCTGTTATGACTGTGACTGTACTTTTAGATACAAAAATAAAATAAAAATTTCTTTTTTATTGCTACATGTTTCTCGTTAATAAAATAATTTTCAACGAAAGCCTCTTAAAAATTAATCGTTAAAACAATGGACGCTCGTAATAGAAAAATAGGTTTCTAATTGCCAATTACGCTATTATTCAATTATTTTTAAAAGTTTTGATGGAAAGCTCGAATCGAATGCTTATGAAATTTGGAAATAGTGTATTGGAAAAATACTGTTAAAATTGATGATAAAATTTTCAATCACTTGTAGTTTAATATAGAGTCTCACGCAGTTTCACCCGACTTTTTTATTGATTTATTTATTTATTTATACTTTATTGTACACCACAACTACATTTTAAACATTAAACACATTTAAAGACATTTACAAACTGTGAAGTACAATGGGCGGACTTATGGCTATTTAGCCATTTCTTCCAGACAACCAAAACACTTTTCCCTATTTTTGTGATACTTATAGCTATATTGTTGACCTATCCGAGCCGCGCGCGAGTAGACGAGACCAGCACCCTGTGATTCAGGGCCGCCCAGAGGCTTGTGACCGCAGCCCTACCTCTTTCAACTCCGCGCCTTCTCAGCGCCAATCTTACCCCCGAACCGACCCAACCGAGCCGGGAGCAAGTTGATGAGACCAACACCCAGTGGTCCAGGGCCACCAAGGGGCTTGTGGCCGTAACCCTACCTCCTCCGAACCCCACTCCTTCTCAGAACCCTCACCTCCTCACCCTCTCTAGTCGGTCGTTAGCCGTGATGGGCAGCAGTTCCACAGTTTTTATCACTATCTCTGTTCCTCCCGTTGCTTAGGGTGCACCATGAAGAGGTCACCGACAGTTGGCACCCCTCTTGGCATCAGCCTGGGTATAGATGTCTTGTTCTTTAAAAGAGGAGAATTTTTGATTTGGAGTATAATTTTTATAGGCTTTTATAGTATAATATTATATTTTTGAGGTGAAACTTTTTTAGGCGCATGAGAGGTAAAATTTGAGTGACCGGTAACGCGGCAGCGTCAGGGACGGTCGGTACTTGTATGGGAGACCGCCTGGGAAGACTGCGTGACGTTGGCTTATTGTTTTTTTTTTCAATTAGTTTTTTTTTTTGTATTTTAAATTCATTTTTTTTTAATTATTTTTTTAAATAGTTATTTTTTAATTAGTTTGCCAAACAAGTTTCACTTCTGACATATTATGTACTTTTTACGCAAGCATCGTTCGCACGTTTTTATTTGTGTCTAGGTTCGCTTTCATCGTTCGATTATTTTAATACAAATGAAGAGAATTTTTTTTACCTCTAAACGGTAGAGAAACGGTCAAGAAAGATGTTTCGTAAAATTACAATTAAAATTTAAAAAAATAATATTATTGGATCAGTATTATTACACTTTACACTCATATATAACTTATATGTTTGTTCGTTTGCTTAAACATATTTTTTTCTCTTATCAAATTTTGTTAGTAGGTATTTCTTATAGGGCTACTTGAAACGTAATTTTTTCAAAACTTTTTATTTTAGACTTGCTATACATTATTATATGTATATAGAGTCCTTGAACATAGATAGTAAAAAAGTTGGCTTAGAGATGAACTTATGTAAAACTATGCTAATGACAAACAGTGTCAGAAGAACAATATCGGTCGGCAGCGAGCCTCTGACATATACAGACCAGTACCTAGGTAAACAAATCAGCTTCAATCGCGAAAATAACGAACGTGAAGTCGAACGAAGGACACAACTAACATGGAATAAGTACTGGAGCCTAAAAGAAATATTCAAAGGCAGCTTACCGACCAATATAAAAACGAAGGTCATGAACTCTTGCCTCTTACCCTGCTTAACATACGCCTGCCAAACGTGGAAATACAGCAATAGCGTCAAAAATAAGTTAGTAACATGTCAACGAGGCATGGAGCGCAGCATGTTAAACATCAAAAAAATCCAAAGAATACGTCACACAAAAATAAGAGAAACAACAAATGCCAAAGATGGACTAGTACAAGCGTTGACTCTGAAATGGAAATGGGCTGGTCATGTAGCGCGCTTGCAAGACCAGAGATGGACCAAAATAATAACAACCTGGAAAGGCCCACTTGGTAAGAGGAGAAGAGGAAGACCCTGCGCAAGATGGGAAGATGACTTAGTTAAAGTCGCCGGTGTAGATTGGTTTCAAATAGCCAAATCTAGAGAAGACTGGTCATCCTTGGAGGAGGCCTTCACCTGCAGAGGGGTTCTAGCAGAAGATTGAAAGGAAAACATAAAAGAAAAAAAAACGTAGATTACAATTCCTTTTTCGTTTAACATTTTGTTTTTTTAAGTTACTTTTTAATTTTTTATTTTATTTTTATTTTTTAATTATTCTATTTTATGTTACTTTCACTTTATTCTTCCAATTAAGTACTACTAAATACTTACCTTCTGGTTAGAAATAAAAGGCTTTTTATTTTTTTATTTTATTTATGTATTTTATACATTAATATTAAATTCTACTTATGTTAATATTATATAATATACAAAGCAAAAATCATCACGGTTAATATATCGCATGCATAACGTAACGACCCCATTTGAAACAATCGAGACGATGTTGTATTATTACAAGCTCCCGTCAAAATTAAAGCCGAAGCCGTGATATAATCAGAAGGGTTACCATATCGATGGGTTAATTTTCACGAGTTATTTGCATCGAGTCAAAGGCGAGACTTAATGTAACACCGACATCTGCATACAAATGGCTGTAATTTCGTTCTGTGACAGTCCTGAGGCGCGTTCAAGATAAATGTTTACGTGTAAGGCGAGCTTCAGACGGACGATCGGCTTGTGTGCGCGTTTCGTTGATTTAACTTGATGTGTCAATTTATTTGTGTAATTGTGACTGGATTTTGTTTCTGACTTTGTTGCAGAGTTTGATTTTCATATCTATATTATAAACTAGCTGCTGTGCCCGCGACTTCGTCCGCGTGGAATTTACCAAAAAGGTTATTGTTCAGTTCGCAGTTATAAAAAAAAAATTAAAATAAAAGTAGCCTAAGTTACGCCTTATTGTATCAGCTATCTGCCAGTGAAAGTCCCATCAAAATCGATCCAGCCGTTTCAGAAATTAGCCGGAACAAACAGACAGACAGACAGACAGACAAAAATTGTAAAAAATGTTATTTTGGTATATGTACCGTGTATACATCCATATGCATTTAGTAAAAATCGTTTATTTTAACATTAAAAACAGACACTCCAATTTTATTTATTAGTATAGATATAGATAAGTTTATTGAGGTAGGAAACGGCAGGAAATATCCTGCTCAAAATCTGGAGCAGCCTGTCTGGGGAAGTACCTTAACCTTACAGAAGATCACAGCTAAATAATACTGCTCTCGAGCGGTGTTGTGTTCCTGTGGTGAGTAAGGTGATCAGAGCCAGGGGGGACTAGAGGTAGGGTCAGCAACGGTCTTGCAAGGCTTTTGGTTTTGCAGACGTCTTATAGACTAGGATAACCGCTTTCCATTTAGTGGGGAATGCCCTTGTTTACCATACTTATCGTTTGAATAAATAATCAGGAAAGTAGCCCCCGGTACAGCTATTTTGAAAACATAGAAACATATTTTATGCATGACAAACCCTATTTGTGTAATAATGTATTCTGTGAGAAATTCAAAGTACACAAACCCACGTGTTTTATCATCTAAGTAATATTTTATAGAATAATTTACTTTAGATGGAAACGCCCACGTGCTTATCAACTGGGCAATTTGTATATTAAACTTAACTACAAAAGTCTTGCAGCTTTACTCGCGGTTAAGTTTTTATTATTGTCTCAACGATAAGTCGTTATGTATGTATAATTATGATGCCTGTGTTTGTGCAGCTCTTTTGAGTGTGTCGGTATCTAGTATGTGTATATATAAGTATATAATCAATAATTTAATAAAAATCCTTAATTGTGTTGCTTGTGTTGCACAAAATCTATTTATTACTTACGAAACTAAAAAAACTAAAAAATAAACAATTAACAATCAAAGTAAGTAATTTCCTTAAAGATCAAATAATGTGAAAAAATTATCTTTTAAAAGAACTATCATAGCGCTACCATTCTATAGTGGCCCTTATGTCAACACATAGGGACAAGGGCTGGTTGATTGAAGGTTCTTTCATATCAGCGGTGCAGGAAGTTATTCAGTGGAGCATTTGTCTATTGTAGTGCTGATTAAGTACGTGACAATCTGTGTGCGAAGTACTTCGTTTGATAGAGTGTCGAGTGTTGATGTAAATTGTGTTTGCTAAGATTAATTGTGTTTTTGGTCGGGGCTTGAATATTTTGTTTCGCTCCGAATTAATGTTTGTTTTACTTCTCTCTCTCTCTGTGTGTATAAATGTGATTATTTTATTGAATACTAGCGACCCACCCTGGCTTCGCACGGTTGCAAAAACTATCAGTGTTCCTCTACTATTTTATGCATGTATTAAATATATAAACCTTCCTCTTGAATCACTCTATCTATTGAAAAAATCGTACCAAAATCTGTTGCTTAGTTTTAACACATTGACTGCCATGTAGGGCACCGGTGACCGGAGGCGGTCTTGTATCAAGGCGCCACGTAGGACACCGGTGACCTCACGGTAAACCTGTTTTCAGAGTTTATTTACGCGCCGTAGGACGCGTTTTCTATAGATTTCCTATTAGTAAGTGACCGGAATGGCGCTCAGGAGTAATACTTTCGCATGGTTTCTATGTAACGTAAAAATATTTTGAATTATTGAAGATAAACCTTCAATAACGTTAAAAATCCCAGAAATTAACATTTCTTTAAAATTCAAACGTATTTATAAATGGTTTGGGAAGAATAATAAAACGAGTAGTCAAATTAAACTTTTTTACCTTTTATTATAATATATTATATATGTATAAAATTGCCCACTTATCTGAAAAAAAAAAACAAAAAAAGAAAGGAAACAATATATATGAAAATGAAGTTACAATTACAAATATCGATGGCACTTATTAAAACATTGAAGACAATAGTGGGGTAGTCCAGGACATTCAGGACAATAGGTTGCCACTTTTTTTGCCTTGTTTTTAGCAAGTCTTGATCCAAACGTCGTGACACTGGTTTTGTAGCATTCTACACAGAAGCGCCTGGATTGCCTTACTTTGCCTTCCTTTGCTTTTAATGCATGTTTTAGTCTTTTAGGTCTCTTAGAAACAGATTCAATTTCGGTTTCATTTTTACCAGAGTCTACTAGATATTCCACTAATTGACGTCGGAATTCTACAATTCCTTGTTGAGTTGCACTAAAAGCATACATAGGGACAGACAGACGGGAAGCGACTTTGTTATACTATGCAGTGATTTTTATTTGTTTACGAGGATATGTTATATAATTCTGTTAAGTAGGTGCGTATATTAATAAGGCATTCAGGTAACTTAAAACCGTTACCAAATTAATAAAAGTATGCAATTCACACACGGCAGAAGTGAAACTTTTTGAAAAGTAGCCGACGAGAGATTTTTAACGGGATTATAACTATGTAATGTATTCTGTATGTATTCTATTTCATTCTCTCCTATAAACTTATTTGTCTGTTTCTTTATCGTGAAGCATTTTAGTTACACCGAGTCTTAAATGAAAATGATTGTGAAGAAATTTTACTTCCAAAATGGAAACATGATAGGTAGGGATCCCTAGTACATATTTTTCACTTGATTAGTATCAAGCTAATTTTCTGGGAGTAGCTTCATTTTGATGAGACGAACAAAAAGTTTCTCTTCGAAAACTCTCAATTGTGGTAGATAATAGAGCTAGCAGGAGATAGAACAGTAGTGAACGTAGGACCGGGATAACGTACCACGCAATTTGTAGGACAATATTACCATCAAATTATATAAATATTAACTAACTAAAAGAAAAAAAAATCAGAAAAAAAATCAATTTTTGATGACCTCGTAAGGTCATCAAAAATTATTACTAACCAGCTGAATTTTTTTTCTATTAGTTAATTAATATTTATATAATTTGATGGTACTATTGTCCTACAAATTGCGTGGCACGTTATCCCGGTCCTACGCTCACTGTTGCTCTATCTCCTGCTAACTCTATTATCTACCACAATCGAGAGTTTTCGAAGAGGAACTTTTTGTTCGTCTCATCGAAATGAAGCTACTCCCGGAAAATTAGCTTGATACTAATCAGGTGAAAAATATGTACTAGGGATCCCTACCTATGATATCTGTATTTACTATTAGATTCGTGGTTTTAACTGTTTTAAAATGTGTTGTATTTTTTTAAATTTATATGTCATTTAATATATATTTTTCTACAAAGGAATAGAAAATTAAGGAGAGACTGATATCGCTACGATCGCGACGACGCGGCGTTGGCGCAACGGTCGCAGCACTGGTTTGTGGCTGTTGCGCTGGCAGTTGCGGGTTCGATCCCCGCTCATGACAAACATTTGTATTGGCCATACAGATGTTTGCCGTGATCTGGATGTTTGTGCAGTCCTTGTGGGTGTCCCCAATGTGCCTCGGAGAGCACGTTAAGTCGTCAGTCCCGATTGTTATCATGTACACCTGATAGCGATCGTTACTCATAGTATCTAATATATCCTCCAACCCACATTGGAGCAGCGTGGTGGATTAAGCTCTGATCCTTCTCCTACATGGGGAAAGAGGTCTATGCCCAGCAGAGGGATATTGCAGGCTAAAGCGTGATATCGCTAAGGCCTTTTTTATGGCGTGGCCAAGGAAAATAGGGATTGTTTTTTATACACATCTCTTCTCTATATCTATACTAATATATAAAGCTGAAGAGTTTGTTTGTTTGTTTGTTTGTTTGTTTGTTTGAACGCGATAATCTCTGGAAATACTGGGCCGATTTGAAAAATTCTTTCAGTGTTAGATAGCCCACTTATCGAGGAAGGCTATAGGCTATGTATCATCACGCTAAGACGAATAGGAGTGGAGTCCACGCCAACGAAGTCGCGCGCAGAAGCTAGTCTCTATATATGTAAAAATGAATCGCTGAATGTATTGCTAAGCGCAAATCTCGAGAGCGGCTAAACCGATTTCGCTAATTCTTTTTTTATAATATTCCTTGCAGTAAGAGGATGGTTTTTACGGAGAAAAATTCCCCGAAAAAGTCTAAAAACAACAATTTTCTATATTCCCATACAAAAGATTCGTAATAATACTTAAAAGTCAATTTGAATTTACCATAAAGTTTAAGTGTTAGTGGAGGGGTTACGGCAAGGATAAGTATTAAAAAAATAAAAAATTAAGGAATCGACTGTTAGGCGGTACGAAGTTCGCCGGGTCAGCTAGTAGATTATAATAATAAAAAGTCATGCAAGCTTGCCGTCGCTGCTTTCGGTTCATGTTTTATATGCTAACGAGACCAGTGCATCTTCATAAAGAGCTTTCACTAATTAGGGTTGTTTTATAAATAAAAAATAAAAATAGCCGTCAAAGGCTTTCATAGAAATGTCTCATAAAGTAACCGAGGGAGAGATCGTTAATATTTTATTTGTGATGTTTAAAGGTTTTTCTCGACGCGGTTTTCTTGTTTGATTTTTTTAAAGTTATTTTTAAATCTCGAATAATTTCCTCCAGCTCAGGATGAAGTTAAGGGAACCGCATTTATTTTCTTGTCGTTGCGATATTTTTTTTTCTTTATAAAACTTAATTAGTTGTCTGATGAGATTATAGAATAAAAATAGCATATTGCTTTGGCGTAAAGGTGATATTTCGAAGTAATAAAATATAATATAATGTTTTAAAAGAATTGAGAATTATAGTTATGTAAATTTTCCACTAAATAATCTACCACGAAATGGTTAACATTTTTACATAAGCAATTTTATATATAAAGTATTGTTAAAAATACAATTAATTTTATTCTGTGTTAAGGGTGTTTACTCAGAAAAGGTCAATGCAAATTTATCATTACTAGGATTTCGTAACTTGTAATGTCTTTAAAAATATCGATATAATTGATAAATTAATTTATTAAACGTTAATTTTTGGTATATCATTAAACTGTACATAGTTATGCATAGAACAGTCTACGAATATTTTAAGTGTCTATATTTTACTGTTCTAAAGACGAGACAAACTGATAGATAGAGAAATAACAGAGTACAGTGACAGGGTAGCATTGACACCCTTACTGAAAAGTCCCTCAAAAGGAGTTCTAGTATAACTATATTTACATACAAGTTGAATATGTCTAATAACGTTGTATTATTCATTATTTATAGTTAGAGATGAATATTTTTATTTTATAAAACCTAACAGACTCAATTCAATTTATAAAACAATTAAAACTTGTGACTATGAATATAACCATCGCAAAATTCAATATTTAACAGCAGTCTATGAAGTTGGCGACGACGGACAAACTAATAACATGCCAGTAACAACCCCCATGCTATTCAAATACTAAAATAACCAGACTACCTTTAGAACAAACCGACGACGGAGTACTAACTCGTTCCAAAACTCAGCGCAGGTAGCACTTTGTCTCATTAAATAGTTGAATCAACTCGTACGGATATGATCGCAGTAATTTAAAGCGGCATGGTTCCATTTCCTTTGACTCGGTAAAAGATTTACAACCTTGTTAAGTGTAATTGGATGAGTATGTAGCCGCGCAGACAGAGTTCTATTTGCGTTGTATGTAACGTTGATGTGGAACTTTGTCGCAACTAGTACCCAACTCCATCGTGAGCTCTTGCCAACTTTTCGAATGTTTTGGAGGAAGTTAATTATCTCGTTGTTAAAACTGTTTTATGCACCTTTTATGAAATTGATTTTCTGACGTTGCATTTTTTTTATTGTACTCAATTAAATTAGTAGATAATATGATCATAGAACTTCGAGATATATATATATATAGCTTTATCTCCTTTATATCTTTTAAGCTACTGTTCGCAGACTGCACTGATGCCGGACCGTACCAATTGCAGTCATTTTGCTGCCCCTTCAGTTTAAAACATGAAAACAATCACTACATATTATAAAACAAAGTCTCTTCCCGCTGTCTGTCTGTCTGTATATATGCTTAGATCTTTTAAACTACGCAACTGATTTTGATGCGGTTTTCTTTAGTAAATAGAGTGATTCCAGGGGAAGGTTTATATGTATAATACATGCATAATATAGTAGAGGAACACTGATAGTTTTAAAGTTTTCTAATGTGATGTCGTAAATAAACACATTTTTTGCGCTTAGATTGCAAATATTTATTTTATATTTTATATTTAGTATCAGCATTGCACCCGTGCGAAGCCGGAGCGGGTCGCTAGTACTTAATATTTCATTAATTTTGCCTGCTTTATGTTCATCTTACTAATAACAATTAAACTTCTACATACATAATAATGTACTTAGAAAAAAAAGGAAAGTTACTTGCTCATGTAGATTTATACACACGAGAATTCTTAACAAAAAAGTACTATATGAAGTAAACAAAATAAACCAAGTCTAGTTCAAGAAAAATATTACATAACTTATTTCGTGAAGTAGGTTTTTTTTCTCTATATATAACGTTACTGATCATATATTCTCTGTTACAAATATGCGAGTGATACGAAGGATGAACTACATCCGAAGTTGAGCTCATTTCATCCTGAAGAATTCATTCTTAAATAAAAACAAAGGTTTTGTTTTCGTAGGACGTATCTTTTCAATGTCGTTTGTTATTATTTTAGGTTGTCTGTTCAGGGTTCATACGCAACTTGTCTATAAGTATATTTCTGAAATGAAGTGAAGTTCTCTTTAGAATAGTTGTGATTCAAAACTTGATGAAACTAAATGCGTCATTATATGGAAACAAACGCATTAAAGTATAGGATTAAATCGGCGAGAGAATGAGATGGAATACATTACACAGTTTTTTATATTGTCAGTGAAAAAAATCTCTCGTCTCTTTTCAGAAGCTTCACTTCTGCCGTGTAAACTACAACGTACGTTGCCTTTTATAAAACTACTAGCTATACCTACCCTGCGCGCGTTGCTACGCTTTTTTTCATGATCAAATGCATAGTTTACGATTCTATAAAGGACGTACGGATAAACATTAATTTTTATACATATGTAGATAATTATCGATCGTCGGTTAATAAAACATGTGTAACCTGTTTAGATCGTAAAGTCTACGTCTATGACAATTTGTATCGATTTTATGTGTTTGTGCTGTGTGTGTCTTTGATACAATTAACTGGGATTGAAAGTGATACATGATTGACAATCGCAATTGATCTTTTATAGGTTTTATTGAAACGATTGTCAATTGCACATGTCAACTAAATGTATTGAATTACACTTGAAATTTTTTTTTATTAACTGTCATTGTAGCGCGCGATTGAAGTTATCTGTTGGTAAGACTCATACATAGCGTAGCGTCGTATAGATAAATATATAATTAAAAAAAAATATTACCATGGCAAAAACATTTAACTTGTTTCCATTTGACTTCATTATCTATCACAATTGGTAGTATTATAAGTTTTATATTCATCCTCAGAGAAGAGAAGATAAGAATATAGTTGATATATTTATTTAGCAAAATAATTGAATATAAATATAATATATTTTTCTTGTGTTAGCGTTAAAAAAAAGTGAAATATGGCTAAAAAGTATTTTCAAAATGTGTTGGTCGAATTCCGAGATTCCGGCTACCATGATTAGATAATCTGCTGCCAACATAACACGAACAGTAGGTATATAACAATTTAACAAACGTTACCTAAGGGCAGACAGCGAGATATACCATACACACTCATTTTGTCGATAATTAGAATTGATAGATGAGAATTATCTACAAAATGACGTTAAGTTAAGGGCTAATTTCGTCTACATAAATCTTAATGTATTTATAAATCTGTTCTAAAACTAATAATGACCACTTTTTTTTTAAATATCATATATAACAAATTGCATTTTCGTACGTATGTGGTTGATATTGGAAGTTTGTATTTACAGTTTTGGTAGTCTACTAATTGAATCATTCACCTATAACGCTATAAAACACTCAATTAAATTGTTACTCTAGTATTCGTACAGTTGAATAATACGTAATTAATTTGGATAAATGTGATGTCCAAAGAGAAAAAAAAACTTAAACTTATGATAACAATTATGATAACAAATTGTTATCATATTGTTATTTCCCGTATTCTACTATCATAATTGTTATTAACAATTATGATAGTAGAATACGGGACCTTCACTTTGGACAGGCCTTTGTTTACTTTCCTAACGGCCGTTATTGCACTGCTTATGAAGTGTATATTATTTCTGACGCATATTTCAATCTCTTTCACTTTCTTGTTATTAATGTCCAATAATAAAATTGTAATTACATTTTTGGCATATAATTGTCTTAACATGAATGGTCTCCTTAGTTCCGTAGATTGCAAGTTTGCAACTAATGAACCCCTTAAAGGCTTACGATTATAATCAGATTTTCATGATAATAACATGAGCTAGACTTATCGATCTAGATCAGCTTGGTTGGTTATGGTCTGATCAGCAAATTGTTTAAAATAGGTTATAGTAACGAGGTCGCCCTCGTTTCGAACTTACTCGACGTTTTTAATATAATACGCCGTATATTTAATTATTTAGTTTCTTACGACGTATAGTAAAGAAAAGTTTTTTTTTCTTGTACTTCTATACTAATATATAAAGCTGAAGAGTTTGTTTGTTTGTTTGTTTGTTTGTTTGTTTGTTTGTTTGTTTCTTTGTTTGAACGCGGTAATCTCTGGAACTACTGGGCCGATTTGAAAAATTCTTTCAGTGTTAGATAGCCCATTTATCGAGGAAGGCTATAGGCTATGTGTCATCACGCTAAGACCAATAGGAGAGGAGTCCACGCCGACGAAGTCGCGCGCAGAAGCTAGTAGTTAATAAAATGGTACATGTTTGATTTAAATGATAAGTCTGAACTTTCATAGGCTTCGATTAGTATATATTTTGATTTCAATTTAAAAACTGCCTATGTCATTTGTTATACTAACTTAGCGTTCGTTTTATTTTTTAGAAATAACGTCACTTTTACTCTCCCAAGTTACGTTAGTTACTTCTTTAAATATAGCATTAACGCCGTTTTTTTTTTACTTTCTCAGAATTATTTTCTATAATTTATATATTTTTTACAGATAAAATAAATATCATATTATATTCATGAAACAGAATGCGCGACAGCCCTGCGTTATGATTAAGTTTAACTATACAACGGATGAGATATTTGTGGTTGTCCGCAGAGCAAATAATGAAAGCAGAATACACAAGGGCCCTTTGATTAGGGCTAGGTCACAAGATTATGCAAATGTTATGAAAATCCTAGTCCTCGGGCGGTGTTTTTGTGAGGGAATACGCCATTAAGTTAATTCGAATAGGGCTTATTGGATATTTTGAGGTTTGCATTTATGCTTTTTTTTTTTAATTTGACTTTTCAATTTGTGTTTGCTGTGGGAGTTAAATGAGTTTTTGTTATGAATATTTTATATTTTCTTTAATAAATGTCATAGAGTAAAAAGCACAGATAACTTCGGCAATGTCAGATAGGATTGGAAATACACGAAGGAGGTTGATTGGTGTGGTTGAGATTACAATTATCAGTTAATTTTTAAATAAAAAAAAAATAGTTGTCTGACGTTAGAGATATGTTACATACATGATATCTATGTTATTTATGATCACAAAGGTAAATCAATATTTAGCTATGAGTGATTACATTCATAAATAAATCGACAGTAGGTTAATTTAGACAAATAACTTATTTCATGTCTGTCTGTACATGTGTCGGAAACGAACGCACCTTTTTACATCGCCGGGTGTTCGTGTACCGCTTACTTGATTGATGTAAACTGAGGTAGGGCAAGCAGGAAATTTCCTGCTCAAAATATGGAGCAGCCCGACTGGGGTAGTACCTCGACCTTACAGAAGACCACAGCTAAATAATACTTTCAAGCAGTATTGTGTTCCTGTTGGTGAGTAAGGTGACCAGAGCTCCAGGGGGGGGGGTTGGGGATAGGGTCGGCAACACGCTTGCGATGCTTCTGGTGTTGCAGGTGTCTATAGGCTACGGTCTTACCATCAGGTGAGCCGTATGCTTGTTTGCCAACCTAGTTACATAAAAAAAAAAGGTCTTGGGCTGGTCAATATTTTATTATACTAGCGGAGTGAAAAACAACAACAGAACAGACTGTTGTTGTTTCTTATTCCGCTCGCATCACATTGCTCACGGCTTTACCCGCTTTTGAATTTTAACGTGTCAGATTAGGTATTTGGCATTCGCTTATATATAACTAACACACAAACACACACACATCAGCCTATTGCAGTCCACTCCACGGCACGGCCACTCCGGCTTCCACAAGATCGCGCCAAACATTCCGACCCCAAAACGCCTAGGAATAGTGGGACTGCCGGGGACTAAGGGCCGAAATTATTGGCGCACACTCATGAGTTTTGCCCGTAGACACCACGCTGGGCAGGCGGGTTGATAACCGATATATAACTAAATGCGACACAAAAATATATAAAAAAGAACAATGTAGTTACCTTATGTCATCTTTAATTTTTATTTAGGAAGTCTGATATGTAACTTAAATTAGTTGCTTGAATATTGGTAATATTAATTTAAAAGTTCAATGCGGTGCCGGATTACATAAATGTTAAAGATGGTGTGTATTTAGTAACGCTGTATTTAATGCAAGATCTCAATTTATAATATTAAAACACAGTTCCTTTAAATGTAACTGCGGAGTTTCTTACCGATTCTTCTCTGCAGTATCTACATTCCGAATCGATGGTAGCTTCACTTTTAACGATAATAATTAAAATGTTACTTTTTAAGATGACGATTCGAAGTTCCAAGTGATTTGATTTTGTTATCATTTATGAATAAATAAGATACGATTTTCAGGTAATTTATTACTAAAACATAATAACAAAAATTAAAATAATACAAGCAATAAATAATCGTTTTTACATATTTACCCGTAAACACAATTTCGCATTTTACATTTAAGCAGAGTTGTATATAAATCGTGAAAATTGCAATCGTAACAAAGACATTAAACTTCCGAAGTGGGAATCTTTAAGTAATATTTATTACGCAACTGTAGGGTAATTATTTAGGGGGAAAGTTACCCCCTTGGGGTCTGTTAGGACGAATGAACTTCATATATGTGTATTACGTGAGCGTGCAGGTAAAAATACTGTTGCAATAAGATTTGATATCGTTGTAATTTGTTATTTAGTAGAATTCTCCATACTACATACATGGTGAATACTTAGATAAATAAAAATGTTAAAATGAGTAAAAAGTAGAAATTAAAGAGATTAGTGAAATAATAAATAAATCCGAATTTAATTAATTTATAAAGTTATATTTTTTATCGTTATTGAAGATGCAAATGAAAGTTCTGATTTTTTTTTCAGATTGGATTTTTGAAACGATTTTGTTAATAATAATTACTAATAATAAGCTGTGTGGCTACGGCAGTAAAGAATATAGCTACCCCGTCTCTTCCCGTGGGTGTCGTAAGAGGCGACAAAGGAATAACACAGTTCTATTACCACCTTGGACATTATGAAGTCGACCGATGGCGGGATAACCATCCAACTGCTGGCTTTGAAATACATAGGCCAACGATGGCAGCGGCGTCTTTGGTGCGACAAAGCCAGCCCCGCGGTCACCAACCCGCCTGCCCAGCGTGGTGACTATGGGCAACACACATAAGTACACGCCATTTTCGGCGCGAACTTGGGGAGGCCTGTGTCTAGCAGTACCTAAACTGCGATATGCTGAAGTGATGATAATGAATTAATCATTATAGTTTATAAGAAGTGGACAAGAGTCGGGCACGAAGAGCAAATTCTATTGAGAAAAGACAGGTCTTAAAACCTGCCAGTGATCAAGTTTTAAAATAACTTTATTGAATACACAATATAATATACAAAATTAAATTAATGGCAAAGTTCTTTAAGTTTAGATTGGTCATTATGAATAAATATTCTTATAAAATTTACTAAATTTTATCATTAGTTAGTATTTGTAATATGCATTTTAAAATAAAACAGCTACAATGCTTGTCGTAAGAAAAATCGAATTTCGAGCAAAAAAAAACGTTTTTTTTTCATTCGAACTTTGATCCCTCATTTCACTCCCTAAGGGGATGAATGTCAAAATATCTTCTTCCGCGCTAGCGCTCATTATGCAAAGAGCTTTTGTTTGAAATTTCGATTCAGTACCTACTCAGTGATTTTGACTGTCACTTAATCATACTGTCTGTCACATCGGCTTCTTACTTTCGTCACATCTTTACTGAAGTTACCGAGAGTTTTTTTTTTGTAATTTTTGTACATATCTTTACTAAGGTTACAGAGAGTTGATACAGTATGTAATGTATGTATGTGTATTTTTTATTTTATTAGGAAGAGGTTCTCAATTCGACTGTATTTTTTTTTATGTACATATGTTATACCTCACAACTTTTTACTAGGTGGACCGCTTTCAATAGTTCTTGTTTTTATCGAAAGCTGATGCTTGTCTGGTAGTCCTTTTTGATTGATAAATTTGATTGAGATCTGACAACTATTTTTTGAGAAATCTTTGATAACCTTGAAAATAACTGAGGTAGGGCACAGCAGGAAATTTCCTGCTCAAAATATGGAGCAGCCCGACTGGGGTAGTACCTCGACCTTACAGAAGACCACAGCTAAATAATACTGTTTTCAAGCAGTATTGTGTTCCTGTTGGTGAGTAAGGTGACCAGAGCTCCTGGGGGGGATTGGGGATAGGGTCGGCAACGCGCTTGCGACGCTTCTGGTGTTGCAGGCGTCTATAGGCTACGGTAGTCACTTACCATCAGGTGAGCCGTACGCTTGTTTGTCGACTTAGTAACATAAAAAAAAAAAAAAAAAAAAAAAAAAAAAAAAAAAAAAAAAAAAAAAAAAAAAAAAAAATAATGTCAAAAACAAATCATGTCATAGTGAAAAATATTATCTATACCCCGTCCGGCGACTAATGATCTTTTTGACAGCCCACGCCTATAAATTACAGTTGTTTTTTTTTTCAGAATAACGTACTAAAATTCTACTGTAATGTCATACTTTATTGACGATTTGATTGATTGAGTGAAGTATCCTGTGCATAACAAACAACCACAGACTATGAAACAGTTCTTGAAATAATAAATCGATAATAAATCGATCATATGATAAAAATAATTTCACGTCATGTGATTATTGTTTCTATAAATTTAATACAAAAAAGGAAATAAAAATAGTATCTATGACCCCAAGATTGATTACTTGCAAGGAATTAAGTCGAAATCTTGAAATTTAATTGCAAACCAAGACTAAAGAGCAATAACTCTGTTCATTCATTTATTTATTATTTATATATTTCATTTATAATTAAAAAAACTAATAAACGCATAAATAAATAATATTTTTAAACTAAATGTATTTAGTTAAATCGATTGAAAGTTCTTCTTAAATAAAATCGATTATTATTTCGAATCGAATAAACAACGTGTGAGGCAGTCACTAATGTCAAAATTTCTTGAAGTGTCAAAAAGATCATTAGTCACCGGACGGGGTATAAGAGTATTTTTAATGATTGTAGACATTGGTTTCAATTTAGTATATTAGTTCTTCTTTACTGATTCCTACGAATTATTTACTAGTAGATTTTCCCCGCGATTTCGCTCGCACTAATTTTTTTAAAGAAAATTATCCTATGTTATTTCTAATACCTCCAAAAATATGTGTACAATATTTAATGATGATCGGTTAAGTAGTTTTCGCGTGAAAGCGTTACAAAAAAAATTTACATTTACATTTATAATATTAAATAATAGGTACTCAGGATTATATTATAATTATCCGTATATTATATTGTACAATTTCAGATATTTGAGATTTTTTTTCCAGTTATAATTTGCTAAAGTAATCCCTGCCTAAAATTATTACAAAACAGTAAAAATAATATTCTGTCATGTTTTAAAGCCGATCCGTTCGTTTAAATTTTTATTTCAATCGAAAAGTGAATCGCTTTTCCTATGAATAAACTTCAATTTCAATTTGTTTAAAACGTTCATTCACATTGCTGCTGATAACAAAATACTGAATACAGAATGGCGTTTGTCAGAAGTGCATTGCAACTCATGGCTTAACTGTTGTACAAAAAAGCATATTTGATAACAGTGCGGCAGGTGGGAATTTTATTTTGGCATCTCTTGTGTACGACGACACGAACAAGAATCGAACGCGTAGGCCGCCTGTTGTTAAGCGCGTACATGGGACACGCGCCACTAGACTAAAACGTTGTTACGATATCAATTCTAATGTAATATAACTAATATTAAAATATAACTATTCTAAATTGTAGTTTATTTTGCTACTATGACTAATTTCATTTTAACTTTCAAACATTCACGACCACTTCGAACACTTATACTTACACCAACACTTATGACTTATCGCGATTGTCAATTTTAAAGTTCCGATATAATGGCAACGGTGCAGAGCCTATGATCAGGAGGGACTGAGGAGCGGTGACTTTGATTTTGTTGTAAAAATTGTAACAAAACTTATCGAAATAACAACTAAAATGTAAACAAAAAAACGAGTGTGCTTCAGACCACACGACTGAAGTAAAACTTAAAAATTTTAGCAATAGGCCTACAGAATAGGCCTGCACTGTGTCTTAGATATACGAAACGTAACTGGCTATGACAGAAAAAGAGAAAGAAAATATGTGCTCGCACCTCTCTCTCTTGCTCTGTCCGCCTCGCCTGATCACACTTTTCGTAACGCTCTCGTCACGCATTCACCAGCTTACTCCCCAAATCAAGCGCGCGTAAAGAAGTTTTATTTAAAAAAAGCTTATTAATTACTATTCTTAATTAATACAATAAGGTTTATTCATAACTAGCAGTGCCCTGCGGTTAAACTCGCGTTAAATTGAGAAAAAATACCCTATAGCCTTTTTTTATACATCAGGGTATCAGTGTTTTTTATACATCAATGCCTATAGCCTTCCTCGGTAAACGGGCTAACCATAACAAAAATATATTTCTAATTCGAATCAATAGCTTCTGAGATAAACGCGTTTAAATAAACAAACAATGTTATCATCTTTATAATATTAGTATAGATAAGATAGGCAACGAAGTTTTGAATTTCAAAAAGATCAACTCTCAGCCCTTACATTGTCTCCTTCCCAGTCTCAATAATTGCCTTTTCCCCTTCCAATGTCAAGGCCACAAGGGTCAAGATTAATACAATCGCTATAAACAACCCTTGATCATCTTCTGTCGTTGTTGTGAATAGTGAACTTCAGTCATTGTTCCTCGACCTTGCCATCGAAGCGATGACGATAATATTGGTACCTATCACTTATTTATTTAATACTGAAACACTGAAAGTTACCACAAGTATCACGATTATTCATAGAATAATTGTGTTTGCCAGCAAACGAAAAAAGCGACTTCAATTACATCGACAACTAATACACCGTAAGTAGACAAAAAATTATAATAATAACACACGCGCTAGTCAACTAACTACTACTACTAGTTGAACAGTTGATTTGTTTAAACGTGTTAGCTACTACTAGTAAATGTAGTAATATTTGTATTTATATATTTATATAATTGCTGTGTGGCTACGGCATAGAATTTAGCCTCCCCCTCTCTTCCCGTGGGTGTCGTAAGAGGCGACTAAGGGATAACATAGTTTCACTACCACCTTGGAACTTAGAAGCCGACCGATGGCGTGATAACCATCCAACTGCTGGCTTTGAAGTACACAGGCCGAAGACGGGCAGCAGCGTCTTCGGTGCGACAAAGCCAGCTCTGCGGTCACCAACCCGCCTGCCCAGCGTGGTGACTATGGGTAAAACACATGAGTTCACGCCATTATTGGCGCGAACTTGTGGAGGCCTATGTTCAGCAGTGGACTGCGATAGGCTGAAATGATGATGATGATGATATGAGTTCACGCCATTATTGGCGCGAACTTGTGGAGGCCTATGTCCAGCAGTGGACTGCGATAGGCTGAAATGAATCATCATCATCATCATTTCAAATATATCATATAACATAATTATATAAATCATCAGATTTATATAATTATGTATTACTCCTATGTATATTTATCAACAAAATATTAAGCTATAACATTCGGCTATTATATATAAAACTAGAATTAAGTTGCTTACTTTAAGAACAGACGACCGTGGTGTGTGTGTGTTAGAAGATATTTATTTATATAACAATATATCAGATATTTTTTAAAACGAACACACAGTTACCTTACAAACCTAACGCGAACAGCGCCGACGAGATGACTTAAAACATCTCTAGTGTATTTAACTTAGAACATTTTAGATTACAACGAGTGCTAGGCGAAGCCTTGTACAAAAAGCAATTTGTACAGGCGAAGGTTCAATAACATTGTTTATTGTGTTGCCGAAACCCTTAAACTTAAATAAAACCCTTTTCGCCCTGTAGATACCATAACTCGTTGATGGGATAACTTTTCCCTTATAATACTTTCGTTCGCCTTTAAATTTGTTTTTTTTTTCTTCTTTTCTCTTCATTTTTTCCTCAAGGCTTTATTTCATGAAATTATCTTATAAAAATATTTGAGATAATATCTGAACTCTTTTATCATGTTCAGAAAGAGTTATTTAAAATTTGCTCTCTTAGATTAAAAAAAAGTTATATTTATTACTTTTATTGATGGCAGTTTGAACTCTTTTAAAAGTTTTGATTTAATTTGAAAATCGTTTTTTATTTATGAAAAATAAAAAAGGGTTATTTCTTTTTTTTTTCAAATTTTTGGACGGTTTGATTTTTTTTTTGTTTAAATTTTTTATTTTATTATTTTTTGTAGCTATAACCTACTAATTACTACATGCTTAATTTTTGATTACTTTTAAAATAGCTACCTACCTTACTTTAGATATTAACTGTTATATGATCCTACTTTAATTATTATTTTTTGTACAAGTATAATATTAATATTTAAAAGCAGGTTTTATATACTAACATGGGTAAATAATGATGCTCGAATGATGAAATGAGTAAAAAATACACAGCTCATTAAAATCTGTGAATGAACAATAAATCATCCCTGTTTTCCCGCCCTTAGGTTAGGATTTTTTTAATTCACATGGGACCAACTTCGATGTATACCCTATCTAATAAAAATGAATTATCAAAATCGGACTACTCTGTAATAAGTTAACGTGATCATACATTAAAAATACGCGTCGACTTGAGAACATCCCCCGTTTTTTCGTCGGTTAAAAAGGAACTGCCCATGAACTTTCGATCACATCGGTATTTCAAAAGGAAAAAAAATACGGTGCACTGATGAAATGAGACGCGACTGATTTGCATCGTATGACATGTGTAAACCGTGCTTCAATCCAAAAATCCATCCAACTTTCCGTAACCAAATAGATTTCAAATAGTACACTACAGTTAACAACCCTAACATGCAATTGTAATCCTTATCTCAACGATCTAGAGGCGAGTTTTGAGTGAAATATTATTGATTTTCAGCCTAACGTATGGTACAAAGGCCGGGGGTAAAAAAAAATTCGGGGCAATATCGCGATACCCTCAGGCAGACCGATTGGACATCAGATTTCAAAGATTCTATTTTCAAACGAATATCAACTCTATGTATCATTTTTAAAGTTCATTTTTATACTTTAGATGTAATATTTGAAAGGTTTGTGTCATATATAGCGAGAACTCGATCTTTATTGCACGGAGATAAGGAGATTATTATGAAATTCGAAAGCTACTTGCCGACCCGATTGCACACAAACGCACGCCTACGCACATACACATACATCCCTATATGTATAAACGAAACAATATCTATCCAGCTAAATATATTCTATATTAATTTAGATTTATAACTTTTAATTATAGTCACTTCGCAAACGGTTGAAATTTTAATATTAATCTATTGATTTACTATTGCTATTTGTTAGAAATGAATTAGGCAATATAAATGCCTTACAAAACCAAAATTGCCCTTGGATGACGTGCCATACTACAAAATTTATAAAAAATAAGGCTCGGCTCTCAAAACTTAACAAGGATGAAGCTGCGCGAGAGATCTAGTTCATAATTTCATAAAAGATTATCTTCTAACTTTTAATCGTCAGCGATGACATTACCATAATTTGATATTAATTTCCTTCGTAGTTAGTGATGATATAATGATTGATGATGCTAGTCACGTCGGCACATGACACATCAGATGACCTCGTTTCTAAAAATTAGAGAATATATAGGTTGGTATACAACCAAACTTAAATTACGTATACTATATACTATTTATTAATAAAATAAATATAAAAAATATGAAATAGTGCCAGCAGTTTTATTAAAATAAATTTTAAATTTTAAAAGTGAAAAAATATAATACAAGATGGTTACAAACTTGAACAATATACACAAAATACCTGACAAATAGATGCAGTAGTGTAGGCACTAGACCGATCTTTAATTTTTCAATATGGTTTTAGTGACTATGGTGGTTTTTTAATTTATTTTAAATGAACATCCACAGGCTCTAAAATGCCCATGCCTTTTGTAAAACATCATGTATATAATTATGCTTTTCCTACGATGTATTTCTTAAGACTACAGATCGACAGTCCTGTCACTGCCTAGTAAAGCTAGGACGTGGTTTGACGCTGACGGCATTTTTGTATTTCAACTATCTTAATTTATTTTTCATTTTATGATGGTTTATTAACGCATACAGGCCTTATTTGTTATTTTTATTGGCTGATTTTTGTTAGGTTTAATTAATTAGGTTTATTAATCGAAATTTTATCGGAAAATCTCAAGGTTAACCCAACTCTAGTTTAATTATCCATCTAGCTTAGGCTATTCAATTTTATTTTTATAGAAATCTTATAAAAAGTTTCCTTATATTATAATTATTTTATGTAGCAGCTAATTTATTGTAACACGAGATTCGTAGCTAAGTACGTAGCAACTCGTAACACGCTACGGTTTTGCGTAGCCGTACGTAGCGCAGACTTTTAGTTTCTGTTAAATTGTAATTGTGTTTTGACGCGACAACGTCTAATAAATCGATGAACGCCGGCTGCATGCACGAAAAAGGATGACTCATTTTTTTTTTTAATGTAACTAGGTTGGCAAACAAGCGTACGGCTCACTTGGTGGTAAGACCGTAGCCTATAGACGCCTGCAACAACAGAAGCATCGCAAGCGCGTTGCCGACCCTATCCCCAATCCCTCCCAGGAGCTCTGGTCACCTTACTCACCAACAGGAACACAATACTGCTTGAAAGCAGTATTATTTAGCTATGGTCTTCTGTAAGGTCGAGGTACTACCCCAGTCGGGCTGCTCCATATTTTGAGCAGGAAATTTCCTGCTGTGCCCTACCTCAGTTATGCATCACTAATTGTAGCGTTACGCTCATTGTAGCGTTACATTCATTGTCCCGTTACGCTCATTGTACGCTTGCGCCGCATCTATCTCTCTTCCACTCGATTGGCCTATGCGTCCGAGGAGATGTTTCGTTATGACGTTGTCACGTTAAACTATCGTCCTTAAACCAACTTTACAGACAACCAATTTTTTTTAACGTTTGTTATTTTCAAGATTAAACTATATTTACTTAATTTTACAAGGCTCTGTTAACTGGAATTTACAACCTTACGAGTTTATGTATAAAAAATCTGCTACGTAATATCAGCTTTTGTTAAAAAAATTGCACTTGTTTTATATTGGAATTTAGGATTTTATTGTACCTTCAAATATTGAGTCATAGTATCATATTTAACAGCCTAGAATCTTCTTTCAAAAAATAATTTTAAAATAAGTAGCTCACAAAGTTATCACTTTCAAAGCAATAAGTCTAATTTTGATAATTTAAAAAAATATAATAACAACTGAAAAGTTATTTTCATAAGAATATTCAAAGTACGTTTCATTATTTTGAAATAATGTCAAAACACTATGCTTAAAAACAACTGTCCTCGTTGCTCGGCCTTTAATAACTTATGGTTTTGACGTGTCCTTTGTCACCCCATAATTATTTGTGCCCCCATATATAATTCTCCATTCTATGATGAGTGTGTGGATCCATGGCGTTCAAAGGCTAGTTCCGAGTTCCGCTTTATGATTATATGCCCACCATAATTACGACTGCGTGAAAAGGGGTGACAAACAACTACGTTTTGTGGACGGTTCTCATTGTAATTAATGGGCAGATTTTTACTACTTAAAAAAAGATTCAAAATCTCTTGATAAGTATAAAAAAATTATGTTTAAATAATGTTGTCGTTGAATACTACGTGTAAAAAATTGTCAAATTTTTTATAGGAGTGAAGATACTGTAGACTTTAATTTTTTTTTTTTTTGTTGCACACAAATGTACGGCTCATTTGATAGTTAGCTATTATCGTAGCTTATAGACCTGCAACACCAGAAGCATCGCAAGTGCGTTGTCGACTCTACCCCCAATCTCCCAGGAGCTTTGGTCACCTTACTCACCTACAGGAACACAACACTGAAACTTGACAGCAGTTTTATTTAGCTGTGATCTTCTGTAAGGTTGAGGTACTTCCCCAGTCGGGATGCTCCAGATTTGAGCAGGATATTTCCTGCTGTGCCCTACTTCAGTTAAATATAATATAATTTACGGCTTTTTGGAAATATGAACTTTTTTTTTATCGGTTCCATTCTGATCCAAATCAAAAATATTTTTTTTAATTCGAACCAGTAAATACTCCTGAGATTAGAGCGTTTAAAGGAACAAATAAACCAACTCTTCAACTTAACAATACTAGTATAGATATATATAAGTTTAACCGACTTACGTGGGCGCTATGAACTCTTTGAAAGATAAGATTTTAGATTAACATGGTTACTTCTATTACTAAAACTATTCGAAAACGGGATATTTACCATGTTTATTATTTTCGTTTTGTTCACGAGACTTGAATAGTCTTTGAAAGATGTTATACTATTACTATGATCCTGTCTTACAAACATATGGACATCTAAGTTTTACTAATAACATTACGTTGTTACCTTTTAGTTTCAGAATCTTTAAAACGAATACAAGTGAAAACGTTGACATTCCCGAACAACGTTCCACATGAGTGTACTTTAAAATGCATGAGCTTCGAAATATACGAGTATCACACAAATTCACAAAGGCCTTACACCACAAAGATACGGAACCATTGTACAATCACAAAGATCACAAATATAAGGTTTTTTTTTCGCGTTTGAAAAATATTTTCACTTTTCAATGTGTCGCGAGATTTGCGAGGAATTTGCATTTTCTTGAATGTATTTTTTTATGAATTTTTTTTCTTTGCTTATTTTATTATAGGTATACTTTTTGCGTATGAATGTAAATACGTTTAAGATTTGTATGTTAGTGTAGTATAACGGTGTTAAAGTTTGTTTTGACGATTCCTTGTTGCAGTTGTCAGAGTATCTGATGAACTAATTAAAAATATTTTTATAGGTCATACATATATTTTTTATCGCAACCGCGTTGCCGACCCTATCCCCAACTCCCCCCAGAAGCTCTGGTCACCTTACTCACCAACAGAAACTTGCTTGAAAACAGTATTATTTAGCTGTGATCTTGTGTAAGGTCGAGGTACTAACCCAATCGGGCTGCTTTATATTTTGAGCAGAAAATTTTCTACCCTATCTCAGTTAATACACACTTCTATAATAGAATATAAGGTTCACATCTTCCTTAATATTCTCTTCATCTTCTCTAATATCTAATTCTTTAATATTTTTTCGATAGCTATTTCCTACTGCTATACTCGGGCAAAGTCTGGTATTATTAAAATTATGAAGAATACAGCTTATCAACTAGGTATCACATTCGGCTTGTAAGATCCGCGTACTGCAACATATATGTATATTTATATGTTAGGAATATAGTTTAATAAAAATAATATACGGACATACATCTATTATTTATTTTTATTAAACAATAAAGAGGTGTCATTTAGCTAAAATGTGGTGTAAAGGGTTTAATTCTAAATTCTTACAAGACAATTTAATATTTTTTGTTATTATAATTATGAATAGGAGTTTTTTAATTGTTATTTCGTAGTTTGTTTAACTTATTAGTTCTTTGTCTCGCTTCGATCCCTTACTGCAGTATGTATCTTGTTTAAATATTATTAGGCCTATGCGAAAAAGTTTTACCATCTTAAAATGATTGATGGAGGCGTTATGAAAAAGGTATTTACACAGAAATTCCACTAGTTCGAGATAGGCATCGCGGGTTTGATGCTCAATGTAAATTAATGTTTATTATACATATAGAAATGATTGTTGTATGCTTTTATTTTATCTTCAATTTGTGCTACTTCAGCTAGTTACTTACTGTAACTATTGCGTATTGCGCTTATGCATTGTTATATTTAGACCAGAATAGTTTATTTGACTAGCCCGTTGGCGCAGTTTGTAGTGATCCTGCTTTCTGCTCCAGGGGTTGTGGGTTCGATTCCCACCCCGAGTCTGGGTGTAATATACATATTCATTTACATATTTATATAATATGTATTATTTATAAGTATGTTTATCCAAAAAAAATTTGTAGCTAAACCAGTCGGCTGTTACCTAGAACACAAGCCTTAAGTTGCTTACTTTAGGAACAGACAACTCTGTTTGTATTGTGTAGATTTATATTTATATACTAGCTACTGCGCGCGACTTCGTCGGCGTGGACTCCGCTCCTATTGGTCTTAGCGTGATGATAAATAGCCTATAGCCTTCCTCGATAAATGGGCTATCTAGCACTGAAAGAATTTTTCAAATCGGCCCAGTAGTTCCAGAGATTACCGCGTTCAAACAAACAAACTCTTCAGCTTTATATATTAGTATAGACTAGCTTCTGCGCGCAACTTCGTCCCCGTGGAATAGGACCAATTCTGTCATACATGATTTATGTGAAACTTTAACCGTTTACGCAGCGGAAGCTCTTAAAAGAAAAAAAAAACCCGATTTTGAAACATTCTTCATTGGTGCTACGCTCCTATTGGTCTTAGCGTGATGATATATAGCCTATAGCCTTCTTCGATAAATGAGCTATCTAACACTGAAAGAATTTTTTTAATCGGACCAGTAGATCCTGAGATTAGCGCGTTCAAACAAACAAACAAACAAACAAACTCTTCAGCTTTATTATATTAGTATAGATTTATTTATTTATGGTTAGAGTTCAGAAACTACTCGTCCGATCTCGTTTAAAGTTAATTCGGACCACATGACAACGATCAGCTTTTGATTGAAAAAAGGATCATTAAATAAATAAATAATCATATGAGCCAACATACAAATATGAAGACACTAATTTAAATTGATAATCTTCTTTTTCGATTTCGGTTAAAAACCAAAAGAGACTTTAATATATTTTTCCTTCTCCTTAATAATAAATTAAAAGTATTTCCAATAAAGATAACGGAGTATTATTTCATTGTACTCAGAAATCGAATAACGATTTTCAACCCTTTTATAATGAGTTTAAATAAATTACTTCGATGAAGTATTTCCAGAATTTTTCAAATTACTTTTCAAGAGTTTGAATACTTCTTGAGAATGTAATTATAACATTCTTTCAATTTACAAAAGTTATTTAATATCGAGTAAATTGGAAAAAAAATCCATTATTTTAGAATTGGGTAGACGATAGATTGGGGACTTGACCGTTGAACTAGAATTAGGTTGTGGGTTCAAACCCTATTTTTGACAAGTGTTTGGTCAGACCATCTGGAGTGGAGACGGCGTGTTGGAAAATATGGTGTGGGATGCCTACTGTCCACTGGACTGACGATCTACGTAAGATTGCTGGTGGTGGCTAGATGAGGATTGCAGTGTCTGCGGTGTGGATGTGGCACGAACTTGGTCGCATGGATTGCGATAGGCTGAAGTGATGATGATGATGGTGACTATTTAGGTACTAATATTATAAAGATGAAAAGTTTGTTTATTTAAACGCGCTAGTATCAAGAACTACTGGTTCGAAATGAAGAATTATTTTTGTCTGGGATAACCCATTTAACGAGGGAGGCTATTTTTTCTTCAAATTAACGCGTGTAAAACTACAGGTCACAGATAGTTTGTCGATGACTTGTCTGGTAGGGTGTTTGTGATTGTGTTTTGTTTCTGTACCCCCGACTATCTAATATTATCTTAATCTAGTTTTGTAATTGTGTACAATGTAAATTTGAATTAGATGATAGACTATTTGTAGAATAACGAAGACCCACATATCTTTTTTTTTACACAACTAGGTTGAAAAACAAGCTCACCTGATGCTATGCGATTACCGTAGCCTATGGACAGTGCCCACTTTACTCACCACAGGAACAAAACACTTCTTGATCAGTCTTATTTAGCTGTAATCTTCTGTAACGTTGAGCTACTTCCCCAGGGGTACCTCATCTATTTCTGCATGTTAATGTTTTCATTTATAATATCAACAACTTTTTTTTAATATGAATTATAATATTTCATACATTCTAAACTTCTATTGTAACGACAGACAATATTAATATATAGAACAAAGGAATAATAAAACATCGATTAGTAATCATTCGTCGTTTCGAATAAATGTCTCATTTGTCAAATTTTATGGGTTCCCGGATTACTGGGTCAGCTTCGATGGCGGTTTATTGATGGCTTCGGGATTATTAAAGCTTAGGTTTAGGATACAGGAATACCATCCGATTTTGTCTTTATTTTTAAACATTATCTGCGTTTTTAATGATAACATCATACAACTGCTGCAAAAAAATGAGCAGATTTTTTCTCTCTGTTGATATATTTTTGAAGTAATACTTCTTTAGGCGCATGAGGGATAAAATTTGAGTGGCCGGTAACGCGGCAGCGTCATGGTCAGTACTTGGATGAGGGACCGCTTTTTTTTTCAAGTAGGTTTTTTTTTGTATTTTAAATTCGTTCTTTTTATTAGTTTTTTAAAATTAGTGTTAATATTCCCAAAACCTCGAATTAAAAAAAAAAAATTAAATACTTGTAAGTTGCAGCGTTAACGATTACTTTTTTTTTAAATTAGTTTGCCAAAGAAGTCACTTCTGACATGTGTACTTTGTACGCACGCAATTTTTTTATTCGTAAATGAGAAGGTCAGAAGTTTAATTCGCTTCGTTATATTACTGAGTTACAGCGAAAAACTTTTTCCTATCATGAGTAACCATCTGTATTAGATGTCTCTAATAATAACCTGGACCGTTATACGTACTATCCAAAGCACAGTGAAAAGAACAAAAACGACAAGAAAAATATTGATCCGAGCAAAAATCACATTTGCGACCGTCGGTGTCAAGTCTATGCTCGTTTCACTACATGAGAACATTTGTCAGTCTTTTTTTATGTTATGTTACTAGGTCGGCTAACAAGCGTAAGGCTCATGATGGTAAGCGATAACCGTAGCTTATAGACGTCTGCAACATCTGAAGCATCGCAAGCGCGTTGCCGTCCCTATCTCCAATGCCCCCGAGAAGCTCTGGTCACCTTACTCACCAACAGGAACGCAACACTGCTTGATAACAGTATTATTTAGCTGTTGGTCTTCTGTAAGGTCAAGGTACTTCCCCAGTCGGGCTGCTCCGTATTTTGAGCAGGAAATTTCCTGCTGTGCCCTACCTCAGTCTTTTGATTTCTCTTCTTTAGAGAGATCTTCTTCTTGAACTTGAACAGGATGTTTTCGTAAAATATTGTGCTCCAATATCCGACTTCGCAGGTGACAACTAGTAAGATATCGATATCAGGAAGTTCGGAAAATGTTCGCGAAATGAGATTTGCAGTACTTAATCGTAAATCCCACTCAGTGATTAATACCCCAGCTGTAAAACGTTTTATGTTGCTGTAGCAATTACTACTTTCGTAGAGTAATGACACACAATGTTAGATACACAACTTTATTCCGTATACTAAAGTATTATTGTGTTTTCGTGTTGATTAGTATTGTACATGTTATAGTCAGTAAACAGACTATGATCATCAGATACCAAGGATGAATGTCATGGTCATACAACCACAAATATAAATTTTTTTTGAACAATTAAAATATTCGGACTAAGCCACAAAATTAACGCCCAAATGGGATATAACTCAGACTTTAATATTGCGTATTTATATAAAATGTTATCAATATAATTATAAAGAAATTCTTCGTCGAACGAAGCCGCGTGCTTCTCATTGTTATCAATATAAAATGACTCTCAGGAAGTTGGCATCTAAGCCCCGTCGATTATAATTTACGATCACTATAAAAGGGCAGTAAATCGTCTTCAATTTGTTATAAAAATTTATATTTATTGTGCAATTTTTATGTGGATAATTTTCTAATAAACTCCGGGATGAAATAGGTGTTTTATTATTTTCTCTTTATGTACTAAAATACATATTTTGTCAGCACTGAAGAGTTATAATATTTAGAGTGTATTAGTAGTTAATCGTATACTTTTTGTATACAATAAGTTAAGTTTTAAAAATACGTATCTAAAGCAATTTATTAAAATATCAAGATCCATGAAAAAATAAAGTTATTATTAAAAAAAAATATCGTTTTTTATGTATTTATATTTTTATTTATTAAATAAAGCATACTAGTTTTACTATTAATAAAAAGCCTGAACTAGATTTATCTTTGCAAGGTTGTTTTCTTCTCTTTGGTTTCTCGCTTTTCAAATGAGGGTCGGTTGATATCTATACAAGTATCTCGGAATTTTACCAGAAATATTTCTAAAGGTTTCCACAGTCTTTCTTCGCTGTGAAAAAAAAATGACTTGCCTCACTAAACTTTAAGATTTTAAGCTTACTTGACTATACTGACGAATAACTAAAGAGCCTCGAATCCAGCCCCAAAGCATCAAATCTCTATTACCGTACCTAGTTATGAATCTTTGTTAACATTCACGCTAAAAAGGTTTCCTCCATCGTGTCCGTTTACAAATTTAATTAATTTGGCATTTAATGTAATTTATCGCGACGGGAGCCGAAATCTTGAGAGCGCTTTTTAAATTAACGCCACAGAATTTTGGATAACGTACCTTCGTCAATTAGCTATTTTTCCGTCCGTCCAACCGAAAAAAAAACACCCTTATCTTTATTTCATTGGGCTGCTTTGGTCACAATCTTGACTTTGTTTCAAAGGCGACCAAGCATCCTAATCTATGTTCACGACCTCATTATTCAAGGGAAATTGTCGAATTGTCCTTGGATTTGCTGTATTCTGTTTATGTTTACAAACTGACACAGTTCAGTATAATTCCTGTGTACGAGTATATCTAGACATTGAAATTATACTGATATTTACTGTATTTACAGCTACTTAATATTAATTGTCGTTTACGGTCAGTATTTCAGTGAAGACAGATGTTTGACATAGTTGTGTGTGAGTCCCTGTATGTATGAATATGTAATTGATTATGCTGAGTAGCCACTCTGTCGTATCTTTAACACATATAACCGCTTCCTAGTTATATACTTTTTAGAATATTAGCAGATCCAAGAGTGTTATATTCAATTCAATATTTTTTAATATGCTTAACGTTATGTTCAAGTGAATCTGCTTATTATGAGTTTCTCGTGAAAAACGTTCTTGGAGCGCAAATATGATCCATGTCACCCATAATTACTAATGTTATGATTATAATTTTTCAGATTATAGATATAATTTTGATTATTTCTCACGGCAAAAGACTTAAAAGATATTTTGGACATCCCAGACTTGCAAATTCCTTTCAAAGTATCCCATAGAGCACTCTAAAAACCATATTAACGTCGCCATAAAAAAGAACGCTGTTAAAGTCAACTTTTATTGCATAAATAATTTATGTAATTTCAAATTCACAAGAGAATAACTGCAAGTTAGGAATGTAAATACAATCGGTAATAAAATTTGACAAATTATATTACTACTTATCGCACATGAAACCACAAGACTACTTTTAATACTAAGACTAAACCATAAGATTGTACTTTAAAATATTTATAGAGAAGTATATAATAGGATAAATGCAATAGAAAATATTTGTCAACGAACAGCACTAGAAAATATCCTAAACCCATTTTTGTTTTTGTTCGCAGGTAAGTAAACAAGGCTGCTTTAGAATCATATCTATGTTCTACGAATACGCAGGAAATAAAACTATGGAGAAAGACAACTTATGAAAGGTAAGATGCTTACGGTATAAAGCTGTCCGTCTACATTTAGCTCAGCTATACAGATGTGATCGTGATATTGAAATTTAAAATTAAAAATTTTAAAATTGTGATATTAATATTGATCATGGTATGGGAAATAAACAATGACAAGCATTCCGACCATAAAGAAATATTTAATCCTGCGACCAATATGTTTAATGTATATGTATCGAAATTGATCATTAACATTTTTTTTGTAGTGTTACATCACTACGAAAAAAATGTGATTAAAGAGGATTTACGAAAAATCAGAAGCTTACATTATCACTATCATAATAGTCATGTCAAACCACCGCGAGTGAATCCGGGAGTTAATTTACTATACAGTTAATGTTTGCTTTGCTTCTTTTAAGTAGAAGATAAAAGGGATTTAGCGTTATAATTTTTTGTATAGTATGTTGTATATCAAAATAATTAAAAACAGTTTGTATAGGTATCTGCTGTCGTAAAGTTCAAGGTACGGTTAGTAGTTCTTATCTAGAGTAATACTGCGTACTGGTATTCAATTTTTGATAGCGTCAAAAAAGGGAAAGTATGTATAGTTAGTTCAAGTCATCTTTGCGCGCGGCTCTATGTGTTCGTGCGCTTGTAATTATACAACTTTAATTTGTGTAGCAGACGGTCAGGGACAGTGCGACGGTCGCGTCACTACGGCGACCGTCGCACCCACACATATACCCGCGCGCAAAGATGAGTTGAACTTAGTATAATTCATTCATACCGTAAATATGAAACGTAACTTGTTCATATGAGCTCAAACCGATAAAAAAAAGAAAACGAGACACAGGTATCTATCTCTGAAATTAGATTTACGAGTTCGAATCTTGTTGGATTTTTTCGGAATTTTCCGAAATACATCGGAACGATTCGGCTGTCGGAATTCGTCCGAAAGGATCACTTTCGGATGCCACACAGCGTATTATCATATAAATGCGGTGTTGACGCAAAGATATGACGCCTATTCTGTTCCTCCTACCTGTATACGTGACCGAAATATCTTGATATTTGCCTCATGTACAAATGCATGATTAAATAGCTCTCTTGTAAGTAAGGAATATTCTTGATAGTTTTATTCGTCGAAATTTTTATGTGTTTTTTAGTGAAAACTAATTTCATAATATTAATTTTGTTCTTCAAATTCTTTTCGCATTTATAAAATGTGGAAAAAAAATATAGTTAAGAATAATTCAATATTATATTGATTAGCGTTTTTTTTAAATGATGAGTTACTATTTTCTTAACTCGAATAGACTATAATACACAATGATGTAATAATCGTCAAATCAAAAACAATACATAAATATATACATTTTTACGCAACGAAAATAGTAACATTATACTCAATCTTAAACTTAGTTCGAAATACGTCAATTGTTTCACGGAATAATAAAAGTATTCCTTACCTATCCCGCGAGGGGGGATTAATGCGGGATAGTTCGGTGAAATTGCTGGCGGGGCTCCGCATCCCCCGGGATTCGACGAGAGGGAGCAACCGCGGTATTTATAATTCCCGACTACGGGATTATATTCGAGCACGCACTGTATTTTGATAGCGTTATTTAAAATAAATTCTTCTGTACATATAATAATATATGTTGAGGTTATTATGTACATAATATAATATATTTTGTTACATACTGTATGTAGTATATATTATAAATTTCGTTTTCATTGTTTCATTGTTAGCGTTTGTTTGTGCAAATGTTTATTTAATATTACACACACACACACGGACACACCCACATTCTTATAATTTTAATTATGACTCACTTCTGAAGTAAAACTTTTTTACACACGCTTAATTTGGGGAGTAAGATGTTTAATTCGTGACGAGAGCGTTACGAAAATTGTGATCGTGGCGAACGGAAGATGACAGGGATATATAGGTTAGTGAAGATAGAAAGAGAGAGTATTACGTTTCGTAAGTTTTACTTCAGTCGTATGGTCTAAAGCACACTCATTTTTTATTACCAGTTATATTGATCTAAATCTTTTTTAATGTCGTCCATCGACAAATTCTAAATAGCTAAGTCTAATCGTGTTCTTTAAATTCGTCATAAATAAATTAATATAACTCAAAAATAAAATATACCACAATACATTTTGTATCGAATTGGGAAAAAACGTAAAAAATATAAAATTAAACTTTTAGCTCGATTTCAAAATGCACCGCTAAAAGCTTTACAGCTGTTTGGAACCTAAGTAGTCGTAAAAATTATTAATATAGACAAAAGAATTCACTTCAAATTTACGTGAACATAATTAAAATATAACTCGTAAATAAGGACTTATTCCATTTAAAAGTCGATGAGGCTCCATCAGCTTGATACTGCGCCCCCGAGGATAATTCCAACATCTGACATTACTTATGGAAACGGCCTCGATGTTCGTCCAAATAACGTTAATGTACCGAAGTAAACGTCGTTAGGATATATTAGGAATTATATTAGTATCGAAACTTTGATATATTTGGTTTATATTAAGGACTATAAATCTTAAGCGAAAGTTTGAAAGTTAAATCCAGTTTTAATTCTATCTGAAATAATTGTAAAAATGATTTGGAAGTTTGCTTCCATTTATTTAAAATAAATTAAAAGTAAAAAACCTTTTTAAAAAACAAGCTTTTATTTGAATGCGCTAAAACGGAAAAAAAATTAAGTACTTTAAAACTTTTACTATCTACTTATAAAGTCATTACACATAATCTATATGATATTAAAGCTTTATTAAAGCTTGTCGCGAGATATGCTTGTAAAAAAGTAAATTAAATAAATTGATGTGATTGATTTTAACTATTAAAATTTTCAAACTAAGGAAATACGAGGACTCATTTCACTCGTTTTAGCGCATTCAAATAAAAGCTTGTTTTTCAAAAGGTTTTTTACTTTTAATTTATTTTTGACTTTTTAGTCGGTTATCACGTCATTTTATTCGAATTATTCTTAGCAAGCCCTTTTATTTGATACCCATATTGTAGAAGTGCACTAAAAATAACTAGTACACACTTTTGGATATGCCGCCATATTGGATGTAGAATGACGTCACAAAGTTAACCATGCATTGTGCCATCCAAATTGAACCTGTATACAAAATTTCAGCTCAATTGGTTGAAAATATCTGCTTCAAAATTGATTTGCAAAATTTCACCCGAACAAACATACATACATACAAACAAACCATACATTGTCATCCAAATGGAACCTGTATACAAAATTTCAGCTCAATTGGTTGAAGATATCTGCTTCAAAATTGAGTTGCAAGATTTCACCCGAACAAACGTACAATAAACTTACATACATACATTGCAAGTTAAATAAAAGCTTGTAAAAGAGAGAGTCTTAGAAAATCCGATAATTCGATTTTACTAATTGTCTATTTTGTACGACTTCGTTTTATTGTACTTATTTATATGATTGATCAATATTTTTATAGATTTGATGAAAATATGTGTGGTGATAAGATAACCTGTTTCATAACACCTATTTACACCTAAAAAGAATAATATTACCCACATGGTAATCTGAACTTCTTTTGTATGAGACCTTCAATTCTGCCCTAGACTCTCAAACATGTATACATATATGTATATATGGCCTTGTACCGAATACAGGCGTTGTTCTTAATAAAACCACCTATGACCTACATGAAGCATATTTAATTATTTTTTTAACTCGTGTTAATGTAATTACATGTTTTCGTATTTATATTCTTAATGTCCGAAATTATATAATAATTGCAGAACGGCGCAAAGCCAATGCGTAAGTCGTTGCGTGTTGACAGACCCTTAACAGAACTAGTCGTTGTATAGTATTACCGACAATCATTTGCGAATTAAGCTAATTAACAATCTTTGATAAAAAATAATGTACAATTTTTATGATCGAACAGTTTTCTAGTAATTTTTGTTTATAAGATTTTAAATTAACATGGTTATTTTCACTACTAAAATAAATTATTTAACTCGTGAACAAGATATTCGTAGATAATGTCGAAATATCGAGCTCCGCAAAATAAAAATACAAAACATGGTAAATATCCCGTTTTAAATAATTTTAGTAAATTTTTATAAGTCCAATACGCACTTTACTGTGATAGACTGTATTCAATCGGCTGTGTGATGTTTTTTTTTTTTTTTTTTTATGTAACTAGGTCGGCAAACTAGCGTACGGCTCACCTGATGGTAAGACCGTATCCTATAGACGCCTGCAACACCAGAAGCATCGCAAGCGCGTTGCCGACCCTATCCCCAATCCCCCCAGGAGCTCAGGAGCAGGAGCAGGAGATGTATTCAAGGAAAATTGCTGTAGCTTAATCTATTACGCTGTCTACTGATGGTTTACGGATACACATGTTTCGTAAGTTCTTCCCATAGTATGCAGATTTATCTGTCTATGAGATGGATTTTCTGGATGTAATTAGAAAATTAACGATGCTAAATCAGGTTTTGTAACCGTGAACACCTGCTGTCAATTGATTAATTTTGTCTTAAGTTTTTTATAAAAAAAAAAATGCGTGCGTACAAAGTATGTACACATGTCAAAAGTGAAACTTCTTTGGCAAACTAATTTAAAAAAAAAAACGAATTAAAAAAAGAATTTAAAATACAAAAAAAAAAACTAATTGAAACTAAAAAACAAAAAGGTTACGTGGTGTTCCCAGGCGGTCACCCATCCAAGTACTGACCGTCATGACGCTGCCGCGTTACCGGTCGCTCAAATTTTACCCCTCATGCGTCTAAAGAAGTTTCGCGTAAAAAAAAAACATACAACTAAGTCATAAAAACATGCAATCATGTTTTTAAATACGTTTGTTTTTTCGAATAGAACCTTTTCTAAATACACATATTAATTTTTACGAATAGGTATAATAATATTTCTTGGAAACTTATCAGAATTGCCTACTTGACCTTAAGTTTTATTGGCCAATGAAAGGCTATTAGGCAGTCTGGTATAGGGCGGGATATGTAATTGGGTGTCCATTTTCTGTCCCTCAGACTTTTAAATATACTATAATTTTAAGTAAGGATAACATTGAGGACATTGAGAGGGTAAATTATTGTTTAAATATATGTATTACTTTCAGTATTTTTCCCTGTTATTAGGGGACTCTGTATTGTTCACAACAAATGTCTGGAAATAGCCTACTTTTGGAAATACGTGGCTTACAGTATACTGTTAGACCCTAATCCATTTGCTTAATGTGAGTGGAAAATACACACAATATTAGCATCATGTTTTATTATTTGTAGATAAATAACCTTCCCAAGTGTACTGGGAACTTGAACTATGTAAACATATTAAGAACTTATTCTATTAGATTACTTACTCTATTTATAACTGTAAAAATAGACTTTTTGAAGTATCTAGTTAACGAGCAAAAACAAACTGCTGCTGAATCCCGGTAAAAACGTATCGAACTAAAAGGTACGCTTCGATATTACTAACTCATAAAAAAATCGAGCAACAAATTAAAAGTTTATACGAGGTCGCGTGGAACAAGCGACAGATTTAGTTCGGATCCCGGTATTGATGTTAATGCAGTGTTCATTACTATTTTTTCATAATTATTAAGATAAATGTTTTTCATTTCTTCTTTTTTGGAAAATTAAAGCTCATCTGACATAAATAATGAGTATTCCCGGGCCTACTGAATAATCAACAATCGGGTTCCAGTAAACCAGTGATTGCAACTAGTTTTATACGACGTTTTGATTGATTCGGCATATAATCACACTGCTGGTTGATGAGTTGGTTCATGAGATATAATTTTACTACACAAATAAAACTTTGGTTCAGATATTTGCTACTAAAAGGATAAAATTTGGTTTGTGAGAAAAGGTATATTATTCATAAAAATAGATGTACCTATCACCTTTTCTTTCAAGTTTATGTTTGTGTTTAATATAAAGTCAGATTACTTACCCATCATGTCTCCGAAATATGAATACTTTAGGAAGTAAACAAAATGTGTATGAAAATCATTCCTTACAAAATTATATTTCTGAGATTAGTGCATATAATAAAATGAAAAAAATCTTTGAACTTTTACCATACTAGCACAAGATTTTGTATCAGTTATTTGTATCATCTTATCTTTTTTTATATTTTGACAAGGATAAATTCACAGTTTGTTATTATGATAAATTAAACTGAACAAGCAAGCAACAGGAAACAGGAATTCAACTGTAAATAATCTTTACTCACTAACGCTTGAGTGGACGTAATAACGTCCGCTGTACTGTCTTGATTCTAATGAAAATCTTACACATAAGTCAAGAGTTAGTATTACATAATATATAGGATGGATACATATGCTTTAAGATGACTATACGAACCAAAAGTGGACAGAAGTCGCGTCCGCTGATGTAAGGGCTACACGTAATGCCCGTTGTGAGCAGGAACAAGTATAAATCTAAAATAATATAACTGTACAGACACCTACAGTACTGTCTGCGATAAAAAAGCTTTATGGAACTGTTAATATAATAAAATTTATTAACTTTAATATTTAACTGAGGTAGGGCACGGCAGGTAATTTCTTGCTCAAAATATGGAGCAGCCCGACTGGGGTAGTACCTCCACCTTACAGAAGACCACAGCTAAATAATACTGTTTTCAAGCAGTATTTTGTTCCTGTTGGTGAGTAAGGTGACCAGAGCTCCTGGGGGGATTGGGGATAGGGTCGGAAACGCGCTTGCGACGCTTCTGGTGTTGCAGGCGTCTATAGGCTACGGTATTCACTTACCATCAGGTGAGCCGTACGCTTGTTTGCCAACCTAGTTACATTAAAAAAAAAGAAAAAAAAAAGAAAAAAAAAACTATTATGATCTCTTATATAATATGTAGCCATTTAAACCACTAATATCTTGGTCATCTGTTCTAAATTTTATACAGGTACTCTATCAAAATATTTATTTTTCACAACTCTAAAAAAACCTAAAATGTTAAACTTAGCGTCTCATGGTATCCACTCCACAAGAGGTCTGATTCACTATTTTACCAGATAATTCGAATTGTTGCCAGCGTTCTTGCCACGATTCCACCTAGCGTAATTTAAACCATAAATTTTTTAGAATATATATTATAAATTTATAATAAATACACAATAAACTAATTTTACTTTTTTTTTTTTAATAAATACTAGCTGTGCGCCGCGGTTTCACCCGAGTTAATTTGAGGTAAAAAATTTACATAAAACTATTATACATACGCCGCATACGACGCCGCGTTGGCCCAGCGGTCACAGCAATGGATTGTGATTGGCTGTTGCGCGAGCGGTTGCGGGTTCGATCCCCGCACACGACAACATTTGTATTGGCCATACAGATGTTTGCCGTGGTCTGGGTGTTTGTGCAGTCCTTGTGGGTCTCCCCACCGTGCCTCGGAGAGCACGTTAGCCGTCGGTGCCGGTTGTTATCATGTACACCTGATAGCGATCGTTACTCATAGTAGGAAATATATATTTGGATTGTCTAGAAGAAATGGCTAAATAGCCATAAGTCCTCCCATTGTACTTCACAGTCTGTAAAATGATATTTGTAGTTGTGATGTACAATAAAGTATAAATAAATAAAATAATACATAGGTATAGTTTATAGGCTTCCTTGGTAAATTGACTGTCTAATTAAAAAATAACTTTTCAATTTCAAATTTCCAGTAATTTCTGAGATTAGCGCGTTCAAACAAACAAACTCTTGAGCTTTATAAGATTAGTATGGATATAAAATATTTCAGTACAATTGCTTGTCTTGTAGTCAAGTAAAATATAAGCGTAGCATATGAAATTCATATTGCTTAATATCAATTAAGGGTAGGCTATTGTTGCCGGAAATTCAGTGCATAAATTGAACTACAGAACAGACAGAGTTCAATTTTTGTGCAAATGTTAGGGCAGGTGCAGATCGCGATAGCATTATTGTTTATGGTATACCTACGCATTTCAGCACTTTGATTGTTACACGTTACCCTTTTTGAAGTAAAACTTCTGTGCGCACGCTTGACTTGGTGAGTAAGCTGACGAATGCGTGACGAGAGCGTTACGAAAAGTGTGATCGGGCGAGGCGAACGGATGTTCATAGGAAGATGTAAGTTAGTGAAGTGAGAGAGGGTTACGTTTCGTAAGTTTTACTTCAGTCGTGTGGTCTAAAGCACACTCGTTTTTTTTCTATCGTTGGTAAATTTTAACATTGCTTTCAGAGAATTCTTTGAAATAAATCTTTTTTTATGTTGTAATTACATGGTGAAGCTTAAAATAAATGTTTAATGACTTTTACAAAAAAATGTTTATTAGAATATCAAGGAACGTAGTGTACAGTATATATTTTCTAAACATCCCACTACTGGTCCAAGAACACCATCATCACATTTTAGATAAAATCTAAGTTCAGCAGTCACAATATTTTACAAACGTAAATAGTCTAGATTAAACATAATATATGTGAAAAATATAAATCTGTATGAAATCATGTATAAAAAATTAACAAATTAACTATTATGTAACACAGACTTTAGCTTCATTATCTCTAACGAATTTCCGAATAACTTTTTATATCGCACATTGTCCATTTCAGTAACTATTTCCTGTGACGCTCTATATGAAAACTAAGGAATATGTATGACTAGGACTGATTTAATAATGATTATATATTTTAGTATTATTATCAGGATTCTCGCAGGAAATAATGAAAGATCTGATTGAAATTTATCACTGAAAAGAACAGAAAAATATGTAGCCACAATAATGAAGTAGCATTAAAAAGTATTTTATTCATATTACTAAGGTGGCAAACAAGCAAAAAAGAAGTTAATTAGCTTCGATCTTCTGTAAGGTGGTAAGTAAGTGGTTCTTGGTTGGGCTGCTCCAGATATTGAGCAGGATATTAAATCAATTGAAAAACTAGGAACAGTGAACAACAGAAAACTAGGACATATGCGATTATGACTAGCTATTACGTTGGCGAAAATTTGAATCAAATTTCTACTTAAACAGCTTGTAGTCTGGAACTTTTTATTTCAGAAAAAAGTACAATTTAATAGGAAAATAGATTTCCACGATAATAAAGTTACTGGAAATAGTATTTTAAGATTCAAACAAAAATAAAAAACAATTAGAAATTTCAAAAAATATGACGATTATTATAAATTGACGCGTTTGGTAGTTTACAAGACAGAACAACAGCTAAAGATTAACCTAGTTTTGTATAAATAAATTTCAATAATTTTCTTACATTAATCAAATAATGGTTACAACTAAGTAGCTACGTGTGTCTAACGAGGCGTGATGGTACTAATATAATTATACGCTACGATATAAATCAATAGACTTGTACATGCGGGTGGAAAACGTACGCAGAGTCGAAGCAACATCAATGGTATTCAACATCGTATAAGGATACGATGTTTAATAGAATTTACTTTTGTAATAAGATGCACAATGCTATATTTATATATAAATTAATGAACTGCCGAAATGTAAGCGGGTAACTTTCTAATGACTGCATCAATTATAATACTTTCTATCCTGTAAGTTTATTTACCATTTCATATGGTATTAATCTTTTTCTTAGACTAGTAAGCCTTTTTGTGCCTATTTAGACAGTTGATGTGAAGGAGTAAACTCCAGTCGTGCATCGGAGCTGACACACACACACTTTTTTGTGTGCATTATTGTCACAAGGTTTGTACAGTAGACAATTTAAAAATAAATCGATATATTAACGAAAACAAACTATGACGGTACGAATTTCGTCTGTTCAGATGGGATAAAATACATATGTCACATTTGTCAACAGATTAACATGCATATATTAGTAAACTTAGGTTTACTTTTGATAATAATATATAGAGATAACATTCCCAATATTATTATAGACTTACTTATATTTCATATAATTATCAAAATCGTGTTTCCCGACAAGATCCGTACCTAAACATACACAAGACGCACTTATCACAAGATATGTTTAACTTGTACAAATATTTCTGAAGATCAAAAATACAAGTGATCAAACATAATTGTGTTTGCTCGCAAACGAAAAAAAAACCGACTTCAATTACATCGACAAGTAATACAACGTAATAAGGCGAAAAAATAGTCAAGTGTAAATACACGCTATTAAAGATTACTCAAAAAGTTGTAATCAGTATTCGATCTAATTTAAACAAGACTACAAGACAAGTATTAGCTTTCGATTAAAGTAAGAATCATCGAAATCGGTACACCGAGTAAAAAGTTATGCGGTATAATATAACGTAGGTCGACGAAAAAGTAGTCACGTAAATACGCATTATTAGATATAACTCTAAAAGTACTTGTCAGATCTCAATGAAATTAAAATGGGACCACATGACACGCAACACCTTTCAATTAAAACAAAATTGATTGAAATCGGTCCACCCATTCAAAAGTTCTGAGCTAACATACATAAAAAAACATACAGTCGAATTGAGAACCTCCTCCTTTTTTGGAAGTCGGTTAAAAACAGCCACTTACCGTGACCGTTGCATCAATCATTTCAATCAAACAAAAGATAGACAATAGATTAAAAATACATTAATAGTCTACAACCATATTCATGAAACAACTACAAAACATAATAACAAATCCAACGGTCCATTTATTTCGCCATCATTTTGTTACATTCAAGAATATTTACAGCAACGTTCTATCATGGTTGAATTTAATAAAAATATAAGAGTACATCGCGAGGATTTATGGCAATGAATACCTATTACGCTACAAGCTCGCACTAGACTCAGAATATCCCCTCATACTTGTACTTTGTAAAATATCGCCCAAGTTGAGACGCCCGCGGGTCGGGCTTATTGAATTATCTACATATACTACTGATTGTATGAAGTTTTAATGAATGGGTCTCGCGAAGGACGTTATAACCTAGTGGGTATTGTTAGGCAATGATGGCTTAACAGCTTTTAAGTGGACTGTTTTCATCTGCTTTAGTCCTTTTCTGTATGAGAGGTTAATAGTGCGATCTTGAATAATTTATTTTTATTTTTATAGACAGATTTAATATCAACCTTCTGAGGCTTTGACTATGAATATATGTGGTTTTATAGATATTTTATCGTGGTATGTGTTTGTATCTTTAAAAGTTAGTACTTTTAAATAGAGACTGTTCAGTGTTCGACTCCTAACTGCATTCCTTCAAGTGGTGGGTTCTATAGGTGTAATATATCATAATATATCACGTTTCGCGTGAAAAAAGCCTAGCCCGTTTTTTAATCGGGGGGCACGGCAGTGCCCCCGCCAAGTCGAGCGCGAAGCAAACACTGCCGTACCATCCTTTACCCGAACCATTTCGCCGCATTTTCAGGCCCCTATTTGAGAACCTCTGGATAAGACCAGAACGCTGAAATTTTCGTCATCGAGTAAGCTATAATCACATACTTAAAATCCAAAATTTCAAGTCTGTAGGTCATTTAGTTCAGAAGTTAAGCGAAAGCAAAGTTTCGCATTTACGACACTCACTCACTCACTCATGATCATCAAAATAGAACTAGTACTTCCCATAAACTCAGAGAGCTGAAATTTGGTACAGAGTTAGGGTTTAATGGCTACATAAAGGGAAAACTATAAAAACTAGGATAATCGAAGATCTGGAGTACCTGGTGACCCTGATTAAAAAACACAAGAGCCCAATCAAACTATTAGAAGAGATCGATATACCACCTTTACATAAAATATAATGCGAAAAACAGGGTGTAAGGGGTTGAAAGGTGGGAATGAAAATTCGTATGGAAGTATATTATGTATATAATGTTCGTGTTTCGTAACTGTCAAACATTTAATGTTCATCTCGTCGATATGGTAAACTCTACCCTTAAATTAAAGAACGTATTTAAATAAAGGTTTCGAATCGACAACATATATCCACAATATACGTATATTGGCGTATTTTAGATTTTAAAAATTAATAATAATGTCAGTAATGAAAACGGATTGACATTACCTATACATATTGGTTGTCAAATATTTATTTATGCGAGCGTTCAGAAATTTATTTAGTGTAAACTAAGGAAAATTATCAAGCTACTTAAATATAAAATAAATAATAAATGTACAAAAGAATTAGATTACAAAAAAAGAAAGTTCAATTGATTAAATTAGATACAAAAAAAAAGTTCAATTGATTGGTCTCCTTGAAAAATTCCAGATTATTCTGTCAATCCAATCAAAGTCTTAAACCATATAAATATTTTCGCCGCGGAAGTGTAAAAGATATGTTTTATATATCTTAATCTGTAGGTACTAATCTATACTAATATTTTAAACCTGAAAGTTGAATTGTTTGTTTAAACGCGCTAATCACAAAAACTATTGATTCGAATTGAAAAATTCCTCTGAGGTGGATAGCCTATTTAAAGAGAAAGGTTATGCTTTAAGAAGAAACAAGGCTATTTTTTTCCTCAAATCAGTGGGTGAAACCGCGAGGCCTAGCTAGTTGGTACATAAAAAAATCGACTGTCATTGCAAAAATCAGATCACATTTTCTAATTTAATCTATCCTATAGCGTCCCACTGCTGGGCGAATGCCTCCCCTCTGCCTGCTCTCTTAACTTAATTCTACTCGAATATTACACAAATTACACTAAAATATTAATTTCGCTCAAAATTTGGTCAAAATATAATGCATTGGACTAAGAGTGGTGGTGATACCAACACGTCAAGTACAAGAATCAGAACCGGAAGAAAGGAAAAGGAATATTTGTATTGTAATAATAAAAAAAACTGTTACTAAAAAGAAAAAAAATGTGTCAAATAAGAAATTCTAAAAAATAAATCAATATGCCTGAATATGCCCACGTTTCTACTTTCTACAAAAAGAAGTGAAATCCCACCAAAAACATTCTGTAAAAAAACTAGCCAAGTCTCGATGGAGCTGCTTGTTTATCTCTAAAAAGTAATGAAATCTAGACAAAGTCGTACCAAGTCTAAGGTTCATTACTGCGATTTCTTTATTATTATAGTTAATGTTGTGTGACTTGGCCGTTGAAGGGTACACAAGGGTACAAAACCAGGTGCTACATGACACCATTGCACCAATCTGTCGCCAGAACCGCTACCCATTGACGATGGAAAATTGCCACTTGGAAAACGTTGATTGAATAACCAGTCAATTGTAGGCTTGATAATGCTGCGTATTTCAATAATACTTTTGTGTAGGCAAGCCTGAAACAAACTGTATAAAAAATTATTTCCAGTACCAGAGCGGACTTCTAATCATTGATAGAAGTCCGTCTGTACGTCTATTTTATGTTAGATCGGTGGTCGATTTAACGCTCCAAAAATAAGAGAACAGAAGTCAGCATTGTCAATGCTGAATTCATGTGTTATCAACAGCCGCCTAAAATGAGACACTAGTGTCCAATTACCAATACCAGTATGGGATATTATTCTTAGTTTTGTACCCTTGTTTACCCTTCAACGGCCAAGTCACACAACATTAACTATAATAATAAAGAAATCGCAGTAATGAACTTTAGACTTGGTACGACTTTGTCTAGATTTCATTACTTTTTAGAGATAAACAAGCAGCTCCATCGAGACTTGGCTAGTTTTTTTACAGAATGTTTTTGGTGGGATTTGACTTTATTTAAATAGGCAATCTACTTTGACAGACTCGTTCCCCATGATACCTTGCGTGAGGTGGTAAACACGGTTATAATCTATATAATAAAAATGAATGTTGCTAAGCGCATAACTGGAGAATGGCTCGACCAATTCGGCTAATTTTTTTTGTATGTTCCTTAAATCCCACGGAAGGTTTGTATGCTAAAAAAAAAAATTAAAGGAAGAACGAAGTCTGTCCGGGCAGCTAGTTTACAATAAAAATATTCTATGTAAAAAAGAATAAATTCGTTTCCATAATCGGTTTTTAGTTGTATGTGGCAATTAGTATTAATATTTAATTTTATCGAATTTTTTAAGGCTACGAAAAATAGTATTGGGTGGTTATCCTGAAGTGTTTTGCCACAGTAGGTCGTATATTAGGACAAAGTAAAATTTGAAAAATTGCTAGAATTTATTTTTCACGTGAAACGTGATCTACAATACGTACGGAACCCCACATTTTACGGAACGCAGCCAGGTGTCGAACAAGCTATATGTTATCTATATTAATATTATAAAGCTGAAGAGTTTTTTTTTGTAGGTTTGTTTGTTTGAACGCGCTAATCTCAGGAACTACTGGTCCGATATGAAAAATTCTTTCAGTGTTAGAAAGCCCATTTATCTACAAAGGCTATTGGCTATTTTTTTTTCAAATTAACGCGCGTGAAACCGCGGGGCACAGCTAGTTTTCTTATAAATTAACAAAACTGTTTATTTACTGTTTCTGTGACCTTATTTTTCTTTTTTATTATTAGAATTAGTCAACAGTATATTTCTATTTGATGTGCTAAAGCTTACGTACATTGTACCAACTGTAGCTACATTAGCTACAGTTGGTACAATGTAGTGCTTACTTTCTGAACTTAGCGTAAGATGCATCCAGCATTATCCTCTTTTTTAATTTAACTTTAACCATATACCATATTATGTTAGAGAAGATCACTTGAATTTTTACCATACGTTTTATTATACTGCACAACTTTTCAGTGGGTAGGTATATCGATTTTGAAGAATCTCTTTTTTAATCGAAAGCTGATGTTTATCTTGTGGTCTCTATTAAATTTGATCGAGATATGATGACTGCTTTTTGAGTAATACCTATTTGATAACGTGTATTTACTCGACATATTTATTGAAAAACAATATGTAACTACATCAGTCGGCTGTTACCTATAACACAAGCATTAAGAGGAACAGATAACTATGTCTTTATGTTAAAGATTAAAAATAATTTTTTTACTATTATTATTATTATTATTTCATATTCTCAAGTATTAGTAGTTCGACGTGGGCGCAAATTCTTGTAAAACGGAAATGGGTAGTTTTCAAAGTATGTAATCTATATATATAAAAGAGTTACCCACCCATTGACTCATCACGATATCTCTGGAACCATAAGGCGTAGAGACTTGAATTTTGGTAGGAATATTCCTTTCGCCGAGTAGAGGTCAGCTAAGAACGGGTTTTACGATATTCCACCCCTAAGGGGGTTAAACGGGGGTTGGAAGTTTGTATGAAAGTCCTATGTTTTTGAAGTAAGAGACTTGAAATTCAAAATGTATGCTCTATAGATGGTGTGGAGGTGTACTAATAATGTATTTTTAGAAATCAACCCTTTTTGGGGCTGAAACGGGGGGTGGTAGTTTTATATGAGCGAGATGAAAACTTAAGTATGTATATGTAAGTATATTATTTACATCACAAAAATAATTAACGCCCAACGAAGTGGGCACGGGTCGGCTAGTTAATAAAATAATTGTACCATAGCAAGTTATGATAAGGCGACCAGTAGAAGTTTTTTTAAAAAGGATTTTATTTATATACAATTATCTTTACAATTACATAATTATTTAAATATTATTTTATCAAAATAAGGCTAAGCGAAGACGGAATATAATATTAAAGAAATTTATTCATTTAAGTTAAATAATATATGGAATGCAGTTTCATATTCCTCTATTGTTTGAGTTCTTCTGGTGTCAGCGGAATGCGTTATGGTGTATATGGTGTGTTCGTTATGCCACTCTAACTAAATTAACAATAGTTTATGACATTTAAAGACAGAAGAAAAAATACTATAAACCTTTTCATTTAAATTTTCACTAATTTGCGTTAGTTTCTTGTAATAAATGAACGAATCATTTAAATAATATGAGATGAAACAACGGAAATTGAATCTGCTCTCTTGAGACAGCGCAAACTAATCCGTCAATTACGGTCTACGTATAAGGAAATACAGTGAAATTTTTATATAATATACATATAATCATTTTTGCCTCCATCGTATAAACTACACTAAATCGAATGAATGTTAATGTTAAAAAGCTAATATTGTTTATTTTTATACATTTTATATTATTTATTAGTATCAGTGGGTCCTGTACGTAGAAATCTTAGAAGCTGAGTAGGTACAGTGCCACATATCGAATGGTGTTTTGATTTTTAAAATTAATTATTTTTGTGGGTACTTGCTTACGACTAATTAAGTAATTACAGCATACACGTGAATAAAATATAGAATGATTTGATTCTATGTATGTATGCATGTTCACAGTTAACAACACCTCTGGTGTAGTGGTGCATGTTGTCGCCTAAGAGCCCTAAGATACCGTTGATATGCAGATTCGAATCCCGCACGGGATGAATATTTGAATTTGTAGAAATATTTCTTTTCGATTCGGATGTATTTTCTTGTGCACGTTAAGCCATCGGTTATTATCATAAATACCTGATAGTGATCGTTATTCGTAGTAGAGAATATATCCACCAACCCGCAGTGGAGTAGCGTGATGGATTAAGCTCCAATCCTTTACCTATTTGGAGAAACAGGCCTATGCCCAGTAGAAGGATGTTGCAGGCTGAATGCGTATTAGAAAAAGTTCCTACACGCATCATTCTTTAACTAACAAAAGTATTTCAACTTGAAAAAAATTTTAATCCTGAAAAAATATAAAGTAATGTCTCAATTGAAGCACGATATCCATTACTGCGGCTAATCAATATTAGTTGATGGGTGTTAAACCAAGCAGCAAATGGATCGGTTATAGCGCGGTTTGACTGGTTATTCCCAAGACGTCATTATGTTAGAGCAGCTGCACAATTTTCCGACTCAACGGGTGATTAATTACACCCTGGTTTCATCTCCTTTAGTTCTGTTGTATAGTTTCCAATTGTATTTAAACGTTATTACCGTTTTAGCTATTTAGTTGAAGCATTTTGAATAGTTATTTTATAGTAATCTATTATATATATATAAAAATCAATTGCTGTTCGTTAGTCTCGCTAAAACTCGAGAATGGCTTGACCGATTTAGCTAATTTTGATCTTGAAATGTTTGTGGAAGTTCAGGAAAGGTTTAAACGGTGAGAAACATAAATAATATGTAACGGACCAAAAACGACGATTTCATTTTCCAATACAAATAGTTTCTAGCGGGGAAATTTAATGTCTTTTGTCAAAAACCTTGTCAATTGGTTGTCAAATATTTATAGGTGCGTTCAGAAAGTGTTTTGTGTATATTTTTCACAAATATACGTAGGTGATAGTGAAGTAAAACTTCTTTACGCACGCTTGACTTGGGGAATATATAAGCTAGTAAATGCGTGACGAGAGCGTTACGAAAAATGTTATTGGTCGAGGCGAACGGAAGTTGAGAGGGAGATATAAGTTAGTGAAGATAGAAAGAGAGAGAGAGTTAGGTTTGGTTTAAAGAACACTCGTTTTTCACTGAAGGTTATTGATGATAGGTTAATTATTAATAAAAAATAGTGACTAATCAAATAATTATGCTGCGAATCGTATACTTATACGGACTGCATAATTATGTTTATTATAAAGATATTATTTTATGTGTTAAATACAAACTTTTCAGCTCGCGTATTTTATTGATTTCTCATACAAAGTCTGTTGCTACATTTTATCCCATCCTTAGTTGAGTTTACAGAAAATTTTAAGAGTACTTAGAGAGGAGATGTATACTTTAACTTCGTAGGCTTTATAGTTTGAGAGACGTTGTTATGAGTAAGTTCTGAGTTGTATAAAACGTGTAGTATATATACAAGGTTATTTTCCATTGAATGAAAAACTATGTTTGTTATTCTATGGAAAATATCCTTGCGTATGTAATATATGTATCTCTTTATTCCGAATTTCTTAATATTTACTTGGTAGGGAAAATAATTGCCAACCCGCAGTGAGGTGGGGTAGGTAGGCTTGGAGCATTAATCCTTCTCCTACATGGAGAAAGAGGCCTATGCCTAGCAGTGGTATGTTTTTATTTTATTATCTACCTTATTAATCATTCTGTATATTTTAATATCTGTTATTAAATTAAGTTTCTTTGTCTGTGAGAAAATGTATTAGAGTGATATTTTATTTGATGTCAGATAGAAAAGTCATAGATATTTAGCAATTGAAGTCTGCATATTGGTAGCGAAATAGAATTTCATTTCACGGACAGACCTCGGTTGCATCAATCGGTTTAGACAACGCGCTGACTGGTGGGATGCTGGTCGCAAAGATTATTTATTAATTACAGACGAGTCAATAAAATTTATTTTAGTTTAAATATTTTAATTAAAAATTGTTGCATAATTTATGAATGTTTTTGTATAAACTGCTCGGTATAAATATATTGAATAAACCTTCAATAATTTAATGTTTTTTTTTTTTTATTAAATAATTATTGGTTTGAAATTTAATTAATTTAATAGTAAAATTACATTACAAGTACCTGATTAAATAAATACATTTATGTTAAAACCCGTATTTGTGATATGAAAACGATAAAGGTAATGACTTTCCGACAAAATATTTCATAAATTTAACGAATGAATTAAATTTTATTAAAATATATTCAAGGAAATTAATAATAAAATTTCCTAAAAATAAAATGTTGTTAATACATTTATACATTTGCGTTTTTCTGAACGATATAAGTATACTAAATAATACTGTATTAGAGAATAAAGTACTATACCTACATTAATTTTAAGCTTTATACAATAAAATAATAACTAAAATAGTCGATTACACATTCTGCCTCTAGTCTGTTCTTTGGCCGGTCCGAGGGGCGAGCGGGGCGGGGCGGCGCGGCGTACCTGCGCGGGCCGGGGTTCGTATTGATTATTCGGGGGCGTTTACTTTCGCCACTGTTTTAATGCTAGCCATGAAATGTTTTTATTGCCGTCTTGCCAGCGCTGCCAGCTCCTGTTCAGACCCTGTAAACATTCCAATAAATACAGAGAGCCTTATATTACGTCTCCATCTTAAGTGTACGTTGATCAAAGATTGATATCGAGAGCCATCGAGCTTCGAGTATCGTTACGTGCCATCGATTTTGCCCGCCTTTGATAATGTAGTAATCTTGTTGAAATTATTTCAATCTACCCTCAGTGGCTTTCGAAGAATATTTTGTTAAGGTTAAAAATAGACGATACAATTTGAGATTTATTCGAATTGAAATTCAAATTACGAAATTCGGAATTGAAATTCGAATTATGAAATTTAAGTGTGCTTTGGTGATTGCAATTAACTCCATAATAAAGTACGTTGGCGGGCGTCGTGTACATAACCTCTTGACGGTAATTAACATATACGCATCCCTTATATAACTGTTTGTATATCTATACTGATATAACAGAACTGAAGAATATTATATTAATATTAATGATAAAGATGTGTAGGTACAAGGCAGTTTAGTGGAACTATATTTCATACAAGACAAGGTAAAGTTATAATGATTGAGTTTATTTAAAAAAGAGTAACTGCAGAGTTTCTTACCGATTCTTCTCTGCAGAATATACATTCCGAATCGGTGGTAGTCTCATATTAATCATATTTAATTTACCAAAGACTAATTGTATTTATAAATTGTTGAATAACGATGCATTTGTAACCTTTTTGAATAAAGAAATTGTTGATTTCGTTTTTTTTAATGTTCGTTTTTTTTTAAATAAATGTCGAAAGCATACATCAAAAATCAATGCAAGTGAAATGCTGAGATCCCACTAGTATTCATTATTATAAATTTGAATGTTTTGTAACGGGGACGATTCTAAATATTATTTTGTCTATGTAAAACCATCTTCAAAGTAGGTATCATCTCTTTAACGCTTAGTTAACCCCGGGGGTTGAGTGGCTCGAGTGGCCCTAGATTCGAGTTCCTGGTCGAGTGTACGTTGTACTTTTGACCAGAATACAAGTACAAACTTACAAAGCTTAAATATACGTTTACTATGTAATATTTACCCTCTAAATAAATTCAATAGGGCCAAGTATAATACTTTCTTATTTCTACCTAATTGGATGAATATACCTGTTCCACGAGGTAGAAATCAATATTCGACTGTGAGATTAGTATCAGCTTAAGTAAGAGTTATAGCGTGTTTTTATAGCCTATTACCTTCTTCAATAAACTGGCTTCCTTCAATAAAATGAATTTTTGAAAATTGAATCTGTATATCCTGTGATTTGAGTAACAGTGACTAATCTGATTTTAATGATAACAGTCAGAATTTGCTGCTCTACGTGTACTCCAAGGCAAGGTGGGAGACCCATAAGAATATTTACCCCTAAAGAAAACAAATATGTGTACAAATAGAAATATCTGCTTTCATGGGGCTTGAAACTGTGTCTTCTGGTTGGAAATAACCACTGACGCAATTAAACCAGAATAGTCTTATATTTGGCAAACGCAGTGTGGGACGTACTCCGGCCCGTTGGACCGACGATCTACGTAAGATTGCCGGTGTAGGCTGGATGAGGATTGCGGAAAACCGGGATGTCTGGCGCGAACTTGGGGGAGGCCTATGTCCAGCAGTGGACTGCGATAGGCTGAAATGAGTGAGTCTTATATTTTAATCTAATTAACTTCTTAAAAATGAATCCGTTAAAAACGTAACAAAGAAAATTGTCAGCGCGATGATTTTTCTTTTTACGAACGAAATGAAACGGGTCTTCGTTAAGACAATTAAAAGCGAAGAATTAGAAGGATGTACGGTGAAACAGTTTGATCGTAGCATCTTATTCATTGCTATTGTTGTTTGCTTACAAAGGGAACACCTTAAACACCCTTTTTTAAGTTTTTTTTTACTGGACTCAGCTGCGCCCGTGTCTGTCTTTACAAAGTTTTTTTAAATAACGTTTTGAGTTATTGAACGTATTATACATAAATTAATTATTTTTATGTGTTAGATTGTTTTTTGCATTTGCGTGTATGAATGCTTGCTTGCTTGCTTGCTTGCTTGCTTCAGCCTGTAATATCCCACTGTTGGGAATAGGTCTCTTTCTCCTGTGTATAAATACGTATGTAAAAATACATGTATGTACTTTGTATGTCAGTTTCCGGTTATTAAAAACAAAGGCTTTAAGTTTCCGGATTTCGAAACATATGTATGACGTTGTACCTATTGTACCTATGTAAGCTACAATGCTTAAAAATTGTGACTAAGTTAAGGTTGCTTATAACACTGGGTACATTACCTAAGCTTGTAATGTATCCAATGTTAACATGTAAATTTTTATTTTTTGATTAGTATTTTTGCTACCTGTTTTTTTTTTAAGAATTTATTTTTGGCATTCGTTAAGTGTGTGAAATCACCTTATGGCGAAATAAATATTTTCATTTCATTTCATGAACAAATAAAAAAGTGTACTTATTACATTATAGTTGTAAAGTCAATACATCTACGGATTTGAGCGAGTAATACAAATATTCAAAGCCTTTTTAATATAATTATCAAGAAAAGAACACAAAAACAAGTTCCCTTAATAATATATTCAAAGAATGACGAATTGAAAATATTTCGGTATTAGTAGCGTCTCTCCCTGATAGATTGAGTCTACGTCGCAGTACTTTTTCTTAAAACAATAGACGTCTGAGACGGTCTTAAGAGTTTCTTTTTTTTTTCTTCACAACGATAAACAAAAGGTTATTGACATATCATTGGAAGTTCTCTCCGTTTCAACGAGCTTAAAGAGAGTGCTGACTTTTAAATTTAAAAGTAAAAACCTGAAATGAAATTGTTGATTGATTGATTGATTCAACGTTACAATATACGCAGACTATTTATATGTTTTATTTTACGTAAAGATTTGGTATAGTGATTTATGTGTGTATATAATTTTATTACTTGTATAGAATTTAGAATTTTATTGGAGTTTATTCGAGTTCACTCCTTAAGAATCGATTTTCATATAAGGCCTCGCCCCGGTATGAAAAAAATACGAGGAGTAAAATCTACTGAACGAATGATCTAGTTACGTTTCTCTTAACGCCATCTACCGGAACCCAATAGAGTTCCGGAACCCAATAGGGTTCCGATAGATAGCATTATTTGATTCGTTTGTTTACCGTTTGATATGGTATTAATCTTTTTCTTAGACTAGTAACCTTTTTTGTGCCTATTAAGACGGTTAATATGAAGGAGTAAACTCCAGTGGTGTGTCGGAGCTGACACATACGCTTTTTTTTGTAGCAGTGGACGTTTTTATAGAAAATTTCATTCAGCTAATCTGTGGTTGTGAGAATAATTACTTTACAGGCTAAAAACGTGCAGTGATATAAATGCTAAATAAATACTTAAGCACGTTTTGCTAGAAATTCTGGAGACATCAATAGTGGAGTATCATAGTTGACTACCCTTTCAACTTTTTTCTTAGTAAGAATAACCTGAACCCAGCAGTTAGACATTGAAGGCTTTTTAGATTCGCTCGGATCGGATATTTCTGTACTATAAATATTACTCGTAATTTCCTATCCAAATACATTTTCTTCTCCCTATCGAGTCTCAAAAATTATGCAAAGCCGTCGGTCCTATTTATGTATTATTGCTCTTTCAAAAAAAAAAGTATGTTCTGTGCTTTGAACCTTTTTCTATATATTTATAGACTTACCCACTTACGTACTGTTCATTACAGTAAATTTTACGGTCACTCATGTAAATGATCATTACTCTCTTCAGAGACCCTTCTTTGTAAATATTTGCCCAACAATGGGCCACTTTCAGTTCATAATTGTGTTTTTCCTTAATTTGTGAACTAAAAGGCAAATTGTAACCTTTATTTGATTATGATACACGAGTTCGATCCGCTGGGACGTCTTGGTTCTTTTGAACGTACACCAAAAGGTATCTCTGACGTTAATTTCCGGTTTTATAACGAGTTCTCGAATGTTCTTTGATGTGACTCGTGCTGTTTTGTAATTTGAGTTGGTTGAGATTTGTTACATTATTGTCTCAGATTACTAGAGCTATTTAAACAATGTAAATATAGATTATACATATCTATACTAATATATAAAGCTGAAGAGTTTGTTTGTTTGTTTGGTTGTTTGTTTGTTTGTTTGAACGCGGTAATCTCTGGAACTATTGCGCCGATTTGAAAAATTCTTTCAGTGTTAGATAGCCCATTTATCGAGGAAGGCTATAGGCTATGTATCATCCCGCTAAGACCAATAGGAGTGGAGTCCACGCCAACGAAGTTGCGCGCAGAAGCTAGTGTTGTAATAAAAATGTAGCTAATAATCTAAAGTCGGCCCTTATTTAGGACTTATACACAACACCTATGTTGGCAGTTTGAAAACGCACAAAATATTCAAGCACGTCCAGAGCTTCATAAAACCCTGTATGACTATACAACTGTTCGTCAGCGCAACTGCCGCTGCTATTGCCGTTGTGTGAATGCGTTGTCAAAGTTCTACACTGTTTCTTTTTTAAAAGCAGGCGAAAATTATCCAGCAAATCGCAGTACCAGAAGCAGCGAGATGTATTAAGCTCTACACCTCTTATATAAATGTATTATTATTAAGAGAGAGAGGCCGTTGCCCAGCTGTGGGACGTTTACAAACTTTTTCAATAATGATTATTGCAGCTATCACTCTTCATTCTAAAAGTTTCTCGAATAACAAAAGAATGACAAGATATTTCGTTGCTATGTTCTTATTACTTATGTCACTAAGGAAATGTTAGTTGTTGTGTAAATGTAATTTAACGGGACCAAAATAATAATGACTTCCACAATAATTTCGCTGGATTGTTGTCCGAGAATATTATTATTGCTAAAGTTTTTGTCGTATTTTATTAATGAAGGAACTGTTTCACTAATGTTGTCTATCGAGCAACAAATGTTTTGGAAGAATTAATAATATTATATTGTTTTATTATTTAAGTAATAACCATCAAGAATAATTTATTAACCTATTTGTTTTTTTATTTTTTATTAAGAATGGAACTTTTTCTTTTTAAATTTGATATCAGGAATACTACTCTTTCCATTTATATCTCTGTATTGTTTTCTGAGTTTGATTTTGTTAGCGTTCAGTTATTAGTACCTAACTACTATATCACTTCACTTCAGTCTATCGCAGTCCACTGCTGGACATAGGCCTCCCCAAGTTCGCGCCAAACATCCCGGATACCGCAATCCTCATCCAGCCACCACCGTCACCATCTTACGTCGATCGCCGATCCACTAATATATAATTACATTATTTATGTGACTTGTGCAATGTTATTACTTTAAAATAAATGAATCCCTAAAAATCGAGCGTAAATACCTACCCTAAACAGGAAATTTTAAATTTCAGCCGTGTGCAAAAATACTAAACTAACCCTACATAAGTACAAGCAAGGAAATCTTCTGAATATTTATTATTAAAGCTACGTACCTATTTCTTTCTAAAAATGGACAATTCCTACGGGATAAGATAACTGGAAATTCCCACGTGAATAAAGTTGCAGAAGAGAGTCCTAAGTATACAGTAGTAAAAAGTATTACATAAAAATACCATAAACACACATCAAATCCCGTGGATATTACGTATCATAAGTCAATATTACTCTAATATTGTCTATCACCGTACAAAGGAACAAAAGGATAGATATTTTATTATCTGAAGCTTAATAGGGGCCGTGGTAATAATGTATTGAAGGAGACCTTATATCCCTTTACCGGCGACCGGGTGAGATGAATTCACGTGACTGGCTCTTGATATTTTGGGTAATTACTTATATGCTGGGTAAGTAACTACTTACCCAAAATATCAAACTCATTTTTAGTAATTTTTGTTTATCATTTGAAGTTTAGGTATATTCTGTTTTGAGGGAAAACTACTTATAAGTTTCAATGTTATTTTTACTTTAATTATACTTGATGTTTTATTTGATGAAAAATGACAATTAGGCTAGAAATCTATATCTATATCTATACTATACTCCGGCCGCTCAGAGAATGCGTTTTTGACACCTGCCAATTCGTCATGACTAGTGATGTACAATAAATAACATTAATAATATATAGTTACGTTGTTTATTGCATTCATTATGCATATAACATAGGCTCTGACTGAATAACAGCGCCTAGCAGTATATATTTGCTGCTAAGCAACGCTGAGGCAGAGACCTAGTTGGCCTTCATGAAGTTGTTCCTATTTTTTTTATGTTGTTGTGTCTTTATAATTTTTTATTATTATTTTTTTTTTTAATTCTTTTATGTTATTCATTTTCTTATTAGCCGCTGTAAATATACCTACCTTTTACTCTTTTTTTTAAATTTATTACTTGTTTTAATTGTCTATCTGCACAAGATGTAATAATTTTATTTTTTTTTATTTAAGGCCAATAAATAACTTTTCTTTCTTTCTTTCTTTCTTTATATTTATTCAATTTATATGTTGGTTATTTTTATAGGATTTATATTTCAATATATTTGTTACTGTCAATGCACGTATTACGGTAAATCCTAAGATTTAAGAGAAAAAACCTAAGATTTAACAACTCTTAATGGTAAAAGCCCGAACAATTTTGCCATTCGAACTTTTAACACTATTCACTTGGTAAGTCATAGGATTTACATTAAAGGCACGGTAAATGTTGAAAAAGACAGGTTATAAACTTATAACGTAGCTAGTCTTTAGATTAAGACCCGCGTTAGTCTAATTTTAAAGTTAGATAGGTTAGGGTTTTTTTTTGTAACGAAATTATGCCGATAAACGGTCTAATTTTGAAGTTAGATAGGTTAGGGTTATTTTTTTTTGTAACGAAATTATGCCAATAACGGTCTACGGGTCTTAATCTAAAGACTTACCAATTTAAGTTTTTGATTGAAATATATGAATAAGAATTAATCTTTGTTTTATTCCCAAGACCAACTTTTACTAGCTGTCAGTGGTAAAACCTAGCATGTACTAAATTATAATAGTAAAAGCCCAAAAAAAAAATGTCCCATTTTCATAAATCCTTACATTTACCAACTCATGTCGGTAAATCCTAAGACTTACTCTTAAATCTTAGGATTTACCGTAGTTCGAGCTTTTACAGTAACATATTCAATAAATATTCACAATGTAAATAATTTTTTAATAAATCAATTAATTGAATTGAATCGTAATTTCTGAAGGTAACGAAGAGAAAAAAATAAAAATGCTTTATTTATTGGAAAATGTATGTTATGAAATACATTGTTTTAAGCCTTAAACAATGAAGACTAAGTCATATATATATCATTTTTTACCAGAAATATAAAGTAGTAAAGTAAGTAATTTTATTTTCAATGTTTTTTTTAAAATTCATCTGACTGATATTGTGACACTATTTTTCTTAAGTTTCGTTTCGGCGTACCTTTATTATGTTATTAACTTTATTAAATACTAAGTACATTATATATTATAAAATTATAACGTTTTATTTTATATTATACCGACAGATTTTATTAAGATTACAAAAATATTCGATAACAATTGCCTCGTTATTTTGTCACATCACTACAATACAAAAACAAACGGTTGACATAACCTTGAAGCAGCGTCGTTTGACGTGGTTGGACTTTTAAAAGCTATTGTTTTTAAATTTTTTAATTAAGTAATTGTAATAATTTTAGGCCAAAATTAATACATTTATTGTAAGTTGGCAAAATTATTCGAATTTTAATGTTATCACTCGTTAATAAGGTAAAAAAAAGACATTTAAAATTTTGCCGTAAATTCTACGCCAGTTCAAAGTTACATCGCCCAATCAATCAAGATCTGTCAGAAACGCATTCTTTCAGCGGCCGGACCATAATAAATAAAATTGGAGTGTCTGTTTTTAATATTAAAATACTTACTTCTTACTAAATGCATATAGATGTATACACGGTACATATACCAAAATAACATTTTTTATAATTTTTGTCTGTCTGTCTGTCTGTTTGTTCCGGCTAATCTCTGAAACGGCTGGACCGATTTTGACGGGACTTTCACTGGCAGATATCTGATGTAATAAGGTGTAACTTAGGCTACTTTTATTTTAAAAATTTATTTATTTTGTAACTCTGCAACCTGAACAATATTTTTTTAAATATATTCCACGCGGACGAAGTCGCGAGTACAGCTAGTTATAAATAATTTTATCCCGACTAATTAAGTATGTAATAAAGAGCTCATTGAGTTTTGTGAAATTTATCTTACATCATAATTATATATTATGTCGGTCTCAAATTTTCATAAAAAATCGTATTACACCTTTATTTTTTAATAATATTATTATAAGAATTGACCGTTTTTTATAAAAGAGTAAACGCGTAGTTTCTTGCCGATTCTCCTCATTTCGAATCGGAATTAGCTTCATATTAACAATATTATTTTCTTATACCTATCATCAATACATATAATAAAAATGTAAATGAAACATGTTTGTGCACGCTAATCTCAGAAAAGTCTTTTCCGATTTAGATGCGGTTTTCAGTGATATATTGTGGTAAGCTTCACTTAACATATTATAGTGTTTGTTTCATGTCAATCCGTTTATAAATAAAAAAGTTATGCCAATTTAAAGAACCACGTTGAACATGTAGGTAAATACCCAAACGACGACGGTGTTTATAATCCAAAGTAAACCAAAATATATATATAAAAAAAATGCTGTCTAAAGTCACTATGTATTCCACGCGGACGAAGTCGTGGGCACAGCTAGTGTTAATATGAAATTATAATTTGTAAGATGACAATTCAAAAGTGCTTCTCAAACCTTCTTGAAGAAAGTAATATAACTTACTTTAATTGTTATTCTTTTTATTATGATTCGTAAGTCAGCCCTCCGTACGAAAGTTCTAGAAGCGGTGTCGTGTAATAAAAAATCTCTTCAAACCATAAGTATTTCATATTAAACATTTTAAATTTTCTTACCAAAGAACGTCTCGGTACACGTCAATATTATTTTTTCCAGCTTATTTCTACGCTCATCGACTCATTACTCTGGGTATCATAATTATTTCCGAGATTCAAGCTAATTTCCACCTTAAAAGTAGAAGTTAAAGTTCAATTTCGCTAGCGCTGTGCTTATTTTATTTATATGCCTATCAAATGTTTCGTTTTCTTTCGTGTAATAAATTAGGCGTTTGTTTTCATATTTATATTAATGAATTTAATTTATATTTGATGTTAAATTTGGGTAATATTGTTAAAGCGAATTAGGAGTACGTCGTTTTTGTTTTTTGCTGTGAGAAATTAAATTAGCGTTAATTAAGTAAAAAAATGTTACACTTGCATTGGTTTATTGGTGATTGACGCAGTGGTCAGAGTGACTGGTTATTGCGCTAGCGATCGTCAGTTCAATACCCTCACATGTAAAATGAATGGTGACACGCGAACTTGAATTCTTACATTATATTTCTTCAAATCAATTTTTTATGGAAATTTTCTATATAAGCGGATGATTGGACTTTGTAGTTACGTATAAAAATTAAGAAATCGGTTTAGTAAATTCAGTTTTATCAATTTTCAATAAACGAAATATTTTCTACATAAATTTACCTTTGATTTTATACTAAACGCTAAAATTTTAAATACGTATTTTTATAAAATCAATTCAGTAGATCACTAGAATTTTTCACAATAAGCAAAATATTTTCTCTTTTTTTTATACAGCTAGGTCGGCAAACAAGCGTACAGCTCACCTGGTGCTAAGCGATTACCGTAGTCTATAGACGCCTGCCATACTGCAAGCATCACAAGCGCGCTTACAACTGGTTGTACCAAAGATATATATTACTAGCTTCTGCGCGCGACTTCGTCGGCGTGGACTCCGCTCCTATTGGTCTTAGCGTGATGAAACATAGCCTATAGCCTCCCTCGATAAATGGGCTATCTAACACTGAAAGAATTTTTCAAATCGGCCCAGTAGTTCCAGAGATTACCGCGTTCAAACAAACAAACAAACAAACAAACTCTTCAGCTTTATATATTAGTATAGATTTTTTGTAATCAATGTACATATTAATAGTAAATATCCAAATAGTATTAGACCTAGATTTGAAACAGGAATCAAACCTATAGCCCTCAAAACAGAAAGCAAGATCACTGTCTATCCGGCAGACGTTGTCCTTCCCCGAAAACAGCTACCAAAGGACAATGCCTATTTGTGCCCGGTACGTGCTTTGACTAGTTTAGACAATTCATATATTTAAGTATCGTTTATTAATTGAAACTAGATTTTTAATAATATTCTAAAAGTGATCAAAGACGTGGTTTATAATTTAATTTTAAAAAATATTTTAGTTGTATTCCGCGTTTGTCATGTCAAAATAGTTTAAATATAAATAGCAAGTCGTCATAGCAACCACACAAACAAACGCTTTTTTTAAATTAAAATATAAACCACGGCTTTGATTACTTTTAGACTATTATTAAATATCTAGTTTTAATTAATAAAGAAAACTTTAATATGTCAATTTTCTGGTCGTGTTGGGGTTTATAATTTAATTAAAAAAAGCGTTTATTTCTATAGTTGCGTTTCCGACTTGGTATTTATATTTAATATGTTTTGACAGCACAAACCCGGAATACAAATAAAATATCTTTTTTAATTAAAGTATAAACTACGGTTTTAATCACTTTTAGAATATTATTAAAAATCTATTTTCGATTAATAAAGGATACTTAAATATATGAATTGTCTGAACACGTACCCGGGCACGGCTTCATAGAAAATAGGCATTGTCCTTTGATTGCTTACATACCGATAGTAGCGTCACCTACCGGGTCTAATTGAGATAAAAACAACACTATCTCCCAAGTTGGATCAAATTACAGATGCTTACAAAATTTGATAAAAGTTGGTTCAGTAGTTTCGGAGTTTTTCGTTAACGTACATCGTGACACGAAACTTTTATAATATATGTAGATGTAAAAATTATAAAACTAAAGAAACAACATCACAGACATAGTTAACCGATGTCGACCAATAACGAGCTAACTCCAACGACATTGCTAGACGTCTTTAGTCTGCGGGCGCTCTAACCGTTTGTAAATCTGTTTACACCCCACGCGTCGTTAAAACTAATCCTATCAAAGGGAATATTGGACGATGAAATCTTAGGGTTTCACTATTACGTTGCCTGTTAAATTGAGATTACGATTTAATACTAAATACGTATTTGAGTTTTTTGTTGTCAACTTTAATTTTGAGTCATTGAATTAATTTATTACTGAGGTGGCTTTGGAATACACAGGCCGAAGACGGGCAGCAGCGTCTTCAGTGCGACAAAGCCAGCCATGCGGTCGTCATCGTCAACTCGCCTGCCCAGCGTGGTGACTGTGGGTTAAACACATGAGTACTCGCCATTTTTTGTGCAAACTTAAGGAGGCCTATGTACAGCAGTGGACTGCGATAGACTGATGTGTGTGTATGTATGTGTGTGTGTGTATGTATGTGTGTGTGTGTGTATAACTGAGGTAGGGCACAGCGGGAAATTTCTGTTCAGAATATAGAATAGCCCGACTGGGCTAGTACCTCGACCTTACAGAAGACCACAGCTAAATAATACTGTTTTCAAGCAGTGCTGTGTTCCTGTTGGTGGGTAAGGTGGCCAGAGCTCCTGTGGAGAATTTGGGGTAGGGTCGGCAAAGCGCTTGTGATGCTTCTGGTGTTGCAGACGTCTATAAGCTACGATAATCGCTTATCACCAAGTGAGCCGTACGTTTATTTGCCGACCTAGTTATATGAAAAAAAGTGTGCGTGTCAGCTCCGACGCCCGACTGGAGTTTCCTCCTTCAGATCGACTGTCTAAATAGGCACAAAAAATGCTTACTATTCTAAGAAAAAGATTAATACCATATCAAATGGTAAATAAACGAATCAAATAACGCCATCTATCGATCGACCGATCGCGTTATTAGAAAACGTCTATTTATATCTTCTATCATGTATCTGTCATGTGCGAAGATCAAACTTACAACCGCCAATGGGTTCTCGTTTCTCTAATATTAATCAACTTCACATCAATTAATATTATAATGAAGTAATACAATAAGATTATGTACAAAATGTAACGTGTTCGGAGGTAACGAATACAGCGATAATCAAGGTTTAGTTTAATTAAAACGCTAAGCTTATCTAAAGGTTAAACTCCATTTATGCGTAATTAACCTCATGGTACGGGGTCAGGCTCGTTTTGTATGTAGGTTAAGTTCAGAGCGGATAAACCTGGAGTTAATGGAGTCGTAAGATGTGGGGTTACGTCTTATTGACTAAGGTTTTCTTTGTGTAATTATTAATAATATGTTTAATACGAACACGCGATCGACAGCTCCTAAGTAAGGCGAATTAGTGACTATGTTTTAGGTAATAGCCGACTGATATAGCTTCATATATTTAACCGACTTCTAATAGGAGAATCTCAATTCGACTGTATTTTCTTTAATGGATGTTATGAGTTCAATGATTATTTTTTAATCGAAAGATAGTTAACGTGTGGTCCAATTTAAATTTAATCATTTAATCGAGATCTGACAAGTACTTTTCGAGCTATATCTAGGTCACACGTATTTACTTGACTAATTTTTCGTCGACCTGCGTTGTTTGACCTTATAACTTTTTACTGGGTGTACAGATTTTGATGATTCTAGTTTTAGTAGAATTCTGATGCTTTTTTTTGTAGTCTTTTTTAAATTTGATCGATATCTGATGTCTACGGTTTGAGTAATCTTTGATAAAGCGTATTTACTTAACAATTCTTTCGTCTACCTACGTTGTAATTGAAGTTGTTTTTTTTACGTTTGTGAGCAAACACAATTATTCTAAATATTATTTGACATATAAATTCATTATTTATTTTGTTGATTCATGCGTTATAATAATTTCTCCCATAGTCGCGAATAGGATCAATAAAAAAGAAAAAAAGAAAAAGGTAATAATGTTATTACAACAATTAAGCAGAGTGACTTACCTAACTAATATGGTACCTACAACATTCACTTAATTAGCTACAAAATTTACTTTTACAGTGTAAACGAAATCTCCTTTTTTTAGTCTCAATTTCGTGTAGGTGAAGGGTAAGTTGTGAATTAGGCTTTATATTACACAGTAGTAAACGCAGTAATGATTTTTTTATTTACGAAAAAGACCCAAATCTTTCTACATACAAAATGGGAGATGATTTAACAATCCGCTGTTTTAAAATTACTAATTTTTACATCTAAATTGTAAAAAAATGTAATTATTGAACTGTTTTGATTCAAAAGCGGCATTAAATCGTCATTTTACAAAGAATACAATTTTTTTTTCATTTTTAATTACTATGAAATTACCAAAATACGAAACGTAGATTCTTCTGAAGAGAAACGGCAAGAAACTCCGCGTCGTCAAAGGCCAAATCGATTCAAACCCGACTAATAAATCAACCGACGCAGTTCAAACTCAATTTCTCGAGGCGTCCTTTTTATTTAAAACATTTCAATTTACAATCATCATCGGTGAGAAACGATTTCGCGTCAAACGGATCAAAATTGTTAGCCGGTGGAAAAAATCTCAATATTTCTCAGTATTTTTCATTTACTTCCAATTTTCCGCGTTTATGATCGCCTGGAACGTCGGGTATTTAGCGCTCGCCGTCCGTCGCTTTTATTGAGAGGAAAATATTTAATAAGAAAGATTTTCTTTTAAGCGCCCCGCGATTACACCATTGCGGGACGAATGTACGTCATGTTCATACGGAAAACTCGACTTTAAAACAATGTGTTTGAGTGCAATGTTGATTACTTTACTTGAGACATATTCGAAATACGAAAACGAAGGTTTAAAGCGAAATCGCGGAAAATATAATTATGTCGCGGAATCGAATAAAGCATAAACGTTTTAATTTTTATATTAAATAGTAAATAGGTTTTATGTGGTTAATTATAATTTAAGTAATAACCTTTTATGATTGGTGTACTTATCTATATAGATTAAAAAACACATGGAAATACGATGTTAAAATGAAATTAATAATTTATTAAAAAATATTTAATATATCTTTGGTTTATGTCTCGTATTTTATCAGCTTTTATTTTCCATAATAACTGTCATAAGTTATGTAATGCGTTACAAATAATATGCCCTTGATTTCAGTATTATAATTATGTATATTTGTACCTAAGCTTTATTTTGCTATAAACCTTTGACCATTACCATTATCTAATTGATATTAAACATAATTCCCAACTTTAATATTAAACAAATTAAAAGCAAAAAAATCAATTCAATCAATTAATTCAATAAAAAGAGATTCTCATTTCTCTTACAAAGCGTTTTGTGACGAAGAGTCCACAGTCAATCAATCGCATGTTACGGATTTACTCTCGTATTTTTTCTCTTTTGTCTTACTTCGTACGCTAATTTGTAACGAACATCGGTATTAGGGAAAATTGGGACCTTTTATAATTATATATTTTATAATTTAAATATGAAATCTAAAAAAATAAATAAACAATTTAGCGGTACTATACAAAATTTAAATATAGGATTTAGCTAGTTTAATAATTTAACACGTACGATATGTATGGAAACTATCAATTATAATTTATTGTTAGAAGATTGAAATTATAAACTACATTCACCCATATGTTTAATGGATAAAAATTGTTTTATACTTAATTTAGTATATTGAAAAATAAATCGCGAAGTGGTTGGAGGAAAAATTTGTGACCTGGAATGTGTACATAAGTACGTAGTAAGTAAGTATATTAAAGTCAAACAGCATTATTAAAGTTAGTGTCTTTTATTAAAATACTAAAATTAAATAAATTTACAAATAACAGACATTAAAATGATAAAAAAAAAATTAAAATCATAAATAAAATAAAATAAAAAACACACACACACACGTAGGTATATATACACAATCAATATATTACATTACAAACTTTGTATATTGGGAAACTGTATTAATCATAACTGTACTGACTGTATTTGTATCTTATACTATTGAACGAGCAATTCTTGTATATATATATATTCTGAATCTCGGAATCGGCTTCAACGATTTTCGTGAAATTTAGTATACAGGGGATTTCGGGGGCGAAAAATTGATCTAGCTAGAATTCATTTTTAGAAAATGTCATTTTATCCCTGTTTTTAGGCAATAAAAAAATGGCTAAAATATCGTTAGAATAGGAAGGTTAATTTCGCAATTGTCATCGAAGTTATAATGGCTCAGGTGGGAAATCGGACGGTCGAGATTGACCGAGAAAACCATGGTTCTCAGTCGAGATTACTTCTTTTTTCTTTTTTTTTAAATTTCACTCGTGATTTTTTATTTAAATAAAAATAAAAAATAAAAATAAAAAAGTATTGGCTTAATTCAATTCGTTGTTAGCTCAGGAAAATACCGCAGTAAAGGAATTTGGACTTTGTTATCTTACTTGATGACAAGTTTGCAATTAATTACAAAATCTAGAGCAGCCTGACTGGACACAATATACTTCACATTAACCTTACAGAAGATCACAGGCAAATAACACTGCTTTCAAGTTGTGTTATGTTCCTGTATTGCGTAGGGTAGTGCTCTTGTGGAGGTTCGGTGTTAGAGTCGAGAGAGCGCTTGCAATGCTCCTGTAGTTGCCACAGTCCATAAGCCACGGTATCTTCTCAAAATCAGCTGGCGGTACGCTTGTTTGCCATAGCCATAGAAAATAGTCTTAATAATAGAGCATGCCCAGCAGTGGGCTTACAGGATACAAAGCCCATATCTCTGTTACCTGGGAGGCGTATCTTAGTAAAAGGTTATTTACTGATAGGTATTCGACGTTACATTGTGCTATTATCCGTAATAGAGAGCATGCCCAGCTGTGGGCTAACAGGATACAAAGTCCAACCTCGGAAGTGTACCTCAGCAAAGGGCGGGAAGACGAGAGGTGTCGGCCCTCACGCCCGCGAGGGGGGCGTACTTTGATAATTTATTATTGAAACGTTCTTTGTGATCCTGTCTCCACTCGAAGCTTATTTGTTCCGACGTAATTTGTTTGAAAATTTCCTCTCGCCTACTCCCTGTTCTTTTCTTTTATTACGTTTGCGGTAATGCGCGATTTGTGTTCGGATTATTTGTTTAATGGCGTTTTTTTTTCATACAATGATGGTGTTGGTAAATGTGTGTAATGTTTATTATGTTTTGTGTTGTGGATATCAAAGTATTATTTATTTATAATAGGGCCAGTCTTTAGACAATAGTATTTCGATTTATGGGGTTTTTTGAAAAAGTGGGGGGAGGGGTGTGTGGTGGATTATCCTCTGGTGCCTCTCCCATCCCTAGAAATCTCATGATTATAACGATATCACGGCAAAAAAATTTAAGGTAAAAATTATTTAAATAGTTACCGAATACCTAATTTTTATTGTGCGTATTTTAGCTCCGATGCTGCAAGAAGTGCATTCATACATTACTCCGTTCCGTAGCTTTTAAAACACTTACACATTATAATAATACACGTATGTACGTAGAAACTATTTGTAACACTTTTATACATAATATTATTCGTATTTACGTTAAAACTATCTCTTGATTGACAAGAGTAATATACGATACGAAGAACAGATTAATATGAACTGACATATCGATGTAGATGTTTTCGTTCTATCTATCAAACAGGCAAAAGTCTAAGACCATACAGCCTATTCAGTCGGGATTCTTTTCAATACATTTTTTTATATGAAGGCAAAACCTATTTAATCGTAAATCTTTTTAATTTTGAGCTTAGATAAATTAGATTATCTACATAATTTCGTTATAAAAAATAAATAAATAACCCTAACCTATCTAACTCATAGTTTTTATATATTAAATTAAATTAATACTTGTGCATTGTAGGACAAATTAGAACGACATAATATTCTAATAAAATTAGTAAAATTGTGTGTTAGAATATATATACAGAAATCCGAAAAATACCCAGAACCTAATCCGAGCACCCCACTATCCACGTGGTCTTGGTCTGTCTTACCCCTAGAGTGTTCTGTTGAGAGCCCGGAGCGGATAAGGCTGGTCGCCGAAGGCGACCAGCCTCATCCGCTCCCTACGCATTCGTTCATGCGCTTTCGCACAGCGGGAGAGGTCTGTCCTCCTTTCGCGCCGGAGCCGTGTTATACTAATTTCAATGGTGGTAGGTTAAATTTTTTTCGTAACGTACTCGTAATTATGTGGATAAACCGTCTAATTTTGAAGTTAGATAGGTTTTACCTTCATATAAAAAAATGTATTGAAAAGAATCCCGACTGAATAGGCTGTATGGTCTTAGACTTTTGCCTGTTTGATAGATAGAACGAAAACATCTACATCGATATGTCAGTTCATAACTTCATATCAGTGCTGCCAACTTAGCGCTTTTCGCGCCAGATCTAGCGCTTTTTTTGTTTCGAAGCGCGTTTTAGCGCCTAGCGCTAAATCTAGCGCTTTTTCAAATTATATGAAACTGTATTTAATACAGCGTAAAACATAATAAATTTAAATGTTAAATAAAATTATTTCTACCAAAATTGAAAAACTAACGTAGCAAACTTTACTAATTTACTTCTTCACTACGATCGTTTCATTCTGTTTATACTTTTATAGTTGACCTACGGTTTACACATTTGCAGTGCTTGATTTATTCACTATAATTAATTTCAACAAATTATAAACAACGTTAAAAGAGTGAGTGGAAGCAGGCATAACGCTTTTAAACATTGATTAAAACCTGTGCCTCGTGACCGTGATCCAAAAAAGCTTAATGTAGGTACTTTTTGTAAACGGGAGTTTTTGGCTTCAGTGATATCAAAAGACATCGTAAAACAGCATCTTATTTAAAAAGGTAAAAAGTTAAAAACATTGGACACAATGTGCGTTTTCCAATTACAGAGCATAATGCGACTCAGTGGCGCACAATACTAAACCACTCAGCCACCACTGAGTTGGTAATTTGGTATCCATTGCAAGCACGCACACGGAAGCCCTACTTTTGAGAGTGTGAAGCGTTGCTGTAGCTTTGGAACTTTCAACGTTGAGCATTGAGCATTATACCGCATAATGCGCTTTAGTGCTGATATTGGAAAACGCACAATATCTCCACAATAAAATAAATTTGCAGTTGGCGCGAAATCTAGCGTTTAAAAAAAAAAATTTTTAGCGCTTTCTAGCGCTTTTTTACAGCTCTGACAGCGCGTTTTCGCCAAGACTAGTTGGCAGCACTGCTTCATATTAATCTGTTCTTCGTATCGTATATTACTCTTGTCAATCAAGAGATAGTTTTAACGTAAATACGAATAATATTATGTATAAAAGTGTTACAAATAGTTTCTACGTACATACGTGTATTATTATAATGTGTAAGTGTTTTAAAAGCTACGGAACGGAGTATGAATGCACTTCTTGCAGCATCGGAGCTAAAATACGCACAATTAAAATTAGGTATTCGGTAACTATTTAAATAATTTTTACCTTAAAATTTTTTGCCGTGATATCGTTACAATCATGAGATTTCTAGGGATGGGAGAGGCACCAGAGGATAATCCACCACACCCCCTCCCCCCACTTTTTCAAAAAACCCCATAAATCGAAATACTATTGTCTAAAGGCTTACCTATAATAGTACTAGCTGACCTGACCCCTCAAACGTTGTTTTGCCATATGCGTTATTAACCCCCTAAATCCCCCCCTCTTATAACTTAGGGGTATGAAAAATAAATGTTAGCCGATTCTCAGACCTACCCGATATGCACACAAAATTTCATAACAGTCGGTCCAGCCGTTTCGGAGGAGTATTGTAACTAAGATTGTGACACGAGAATTTTATATACAAAGATATTTAGGCAAAGGCTTAGTGCGTTGGTCGATGACGAACAAGATTTTCGAATAGCAGTCACAGAGTCGATTTCCTCGTATGACAAATGTTGTTATAGATCGTACAGATGATGTTAAAAACATGCTTATTTTTATTGTAAGCTTTTTGGACTCAAAAGTTTTTGGAATGTATTCTTGTAGCGACCATCAGTTACGAGTTACGACGAATATTAAAAATCCATTGAAAGGAAAAAGGGAAACCACTTCTTTATTTGCCCATACAGAATATACGAAACATAATTCTCTTTCTATCTTCACTAATTTATATCTCCCTCTCAACTTCCGTTCGGCTCGCCCAATAACGCTCTTGTCACGCGTTCACCAGCTTACTCCTCTTGTGCTTAAAGAAGTTTTACTTCAAAAAAAAAAAAAAACAAGTTGGAAAGATAAAAATAAACATAATTGCGTTTGCTAGCAAACGAAAAAAACCGACTTCAATTACATCGACAAGTAATACAATGGTAGTATAGATGAAAAAAATTAGCAAACGCACTAGTCGTCACTACGATTTTCGAAAGTTTCCCTCGATTTCTTTGGGATTCCATCATCAGATCCTGGTTTCCTTATCATAGTATCACCCTGGGGATATCTCTTTTCCAAAAAAAAAGAATTATCAAAATCGGTTCATAAACGACGAAGTTATCTCCGAACATACATAAAAAATATGTGTATATACGGTCGAATTGAGTAACCTCCTCCTTTTTTGAAGTCGGTTAAAAATAGGTTGGTTATAACACTGGGTACATTACGTAGGTTTGTAATGTACTTAATGGTAAAATTTTATGTTTATTGTTTGATATTTTGCTACCTTAGCTTTCTTTTATTATTGCTTATTTTTTTGTAAGTAACATTTTTTTACTTTCGTTAAGTGTGTGTATCACCTTATGGCGAAATAAATGTTTTCATTTTTCATTAGACGCTAATAAAACAATGCAAATTATATAACACCAAGCGAGGAGGTAACGCCGCACTCAAGTCGCTCAGTCACATCGTGACAGAACCGAGGAGGGAAGGAAAATCATAAAATTTTGTAATGCGTAATTTATTGATGGCATATTTACGTTTTATTATTTATCCGTCTCGTAATATCTTAGACATGAATGAATAAAAAGTACGTAACAAGTATTTGAAATAACAATTATTTATAGCTACGTCATTTTTGAATATGTAAAATATTAAACATTTTAAATCATATCAAAAAAATTTTTCGATCCAGCGGGATCCAGCGGGAAGGTTTGCTTAAAAACCAAAATCATCATATCAAGAATTTCGACCCAGCTAGATGTGGATCCATAGCTCAATTGGCAGAGCGCTGACACGGCACGTCAGAAGGCGTGGGTTCAAATCCCGCTGGATCGAAAAAATTTGATAACATTTAAAATGTTTATAATTTCCTCATGTGTGGGTAACACAAAAATAAAAATAAAACGAATGTAAAATATTGTTTGTTAATTCACTTATTGTTTTTGTTAATATTTATCCGAAGAAAGAAAATAATTAATAATTTCCTATTTCAAATTAAATACAAAAACAATAAAACAATTTTAAATTATAACGTGCATTTTCATTCATCAGCTACATAATAATCATTAGTATGTTTCCTCATTTCGATTATCGAACAAAAGTAATTTGCAATTTTTTATTTGTACATAAATAATAATACAAAAATAAAAACAATACAATAAATCACGAAATGAGAAATATTACAATTCGAAAGAAAAATCCTCATTCACGTTGGAAATAAGTTAAAATTAATCCTGCGAAAAAGTTTAATGAAAACATCACCTGCGTTCTTCGTTTATACTTATACACTCAAATATATAGCGGGGTGAAGAACCTGAAAAACTTGTATAGGAAAATGAACTTTATTTATGTCAATTATTAGAGTGAAAGTTGCTTGTATGAATTATGTTGCATTGGGGAGAAAGGGATACGCATCCAAACTCAGTGAGGGGAGTTAACAATGACGCTCGTTTGATAAATTGCGATATTGTCCTTAACGCAGATGCCCAACGGTTAGCGACCTCTGCACCTTTTACAGTGACTTACATTTTATTCACGGGACAACGTAAAGCCGTAGCTCAAGTTACGCCGGTTGTTTTATATCACGTGGAATTTCTTTCATTGGCCGGATCCCCCGTAGTTCTGGTCGTTGGTTATTGAATTGTTTGAAGTTTAGTGGAGTGGAGACCTTTTTGTCGGATCCGCATTTTGTATTTCATATTATCGTGAAATTGTTACTGAGGCCCGTTGTCTTTTATCTTTTAATATAATACGTATTTTCATATAAAAGATAGATAAATGTAATTTATTTTATTTTTTTCTCCTGATAAATTTCGTGGATCTTTTCAAGAGTAAGTGACCAATTTTTTGGCAACAAATATAAGTTTAATTAATACAATAAGCGTTCATATAATATTATGATATTAATCTAACAAAGACATTATTTTAAACATCACATTCGAAACTAATCATTTAGGTACCTAGACAAAGTTGTCAATAGGTATATAGTCCATTGAAAAGTTACATTTGGGGTTGCGTTTGTCAGAGGACGCAATTTTATTTTTTAAATATGAAGGGGGGGTTAGTCTAATGTTAAATCCAAGTTTGTGGGTTTGTAGTCCTTGTGCAACGGCCGCCATCTTGGAAAAAGAGGTTCAAATGGTTTTTATGGTTTATCTGCCAAACTATAAGCCTCACAAAAAAAATTATTAGACATTTTTTGTTGCCAATAAAATTATCTACAACTTTTTTTCAGTAAGTTTTAGTCGTCGAATCATAAATAAAAAAGTTATAAGCAAAAATCCATAAAAATTTGAGAGAAAAAATCTATTTGTTGATAAAACTTTTTTTTCTAATCATATTACAAAAAATAATTTCAGAACATTTTTATAGGCAATGTTTTAGGGAACAATTTTTATTCTAAGCATTTTTAAATTTATTTATTATTTAAGGTTTTACAGCGCTGCGAAACAAATACTATTCCTCACTATTCATACAAATCCAATACGTGAATATAAATATAAATATTTATGATTTGGCCTAATTTTTAATCATCTTGTAATTTTTTTATGACGATTTTTTAATTATTTAAATTGTATAAATAATTCTTGATTTGACATTCCACCTACGAGGTAGAGTCCAGACTCTTTATATTACGTGGTATCCGCAGCAGGCATAATCCACGGTAATTGTCTAAATCACAACTACTGTCCTCGGTCTTGCGGCGAGTGGCTGGTTGGCTTTCTATATTAAATACTTGAGGGAGAACCGGAGAAGAAAGTGGTGTCAATGTCGGTGGTTCATCTTCCAAATCATTTTCTTCAATTAATTTCGAGGGCTCCATTATTTTGCTGCAAGTCTCCCCATAAATAATGATAAAAAACGTTCACCGATGACAGTAAGCAGTGCAGGGTCAACTCTCTTGTTGAGGAACAATGCCGTTCCACTTGCTAACTCTAGATGTTTCTCCAGGGTTTTCAAAAATTTGAGTTTACCCATATTGTAAGCACCTAAAGTTGTGTCACATCCTGAAAAAGCATGGAAAAACAGTAAGTTATACGCAATTACGTCTCCGTACATAAAACCACTTCACACTTCTTTCTCACTTCCTTCTCCGGTTCTCCCTCACGTATTTAATATAGTAAGCCAACCAGCCACTGAGTCGCAGCTTGGTCCATCAAAAAGACCGAGGACAGAGTAGTTGTAATTTAGAAAATCACGCGCGTAAAAAAAAACGCGTCTCCAGACTCTACCTCGTAGGTAGAGTGTCAAATCCCGAATTATTTATATATTAACAACATTTTATTATCAATAATTAAAAAGATCATCATTAAAAAAATAACAAGATGATTAAAAATTAGGGCAAATCATGAATATTTATATTTTATATTCACGTATTGTTATGAATACTGAAGAATAGTATTCGCTTCGCAGCGCTGTAAAACCTTAAATAATAAATAAATTTAAAAATGTTGCGGATAAAAATTGTTCCTTAAAATATTGTCTATAAAAATGGTCTAATATTATTTTTTTGTAAAATGATTAGAAATAAAGTTTTATCGACAAATAGATTTTTTTCTCTTAAATTTTTATGGTTTTTCACTTATAACTTTTTTATTTATGTTTCTACGACTAAAAATTACTGAACATAAGTTGTAGATAATTTTATTTGCAACAAAAAATGTTAAATAATTTTTTTTTGTGACACTTATAGTTTGGCAGATAAACCATAAAAACCATTTGAACCTCTTTAACCAAGATGGCGGCCGTTGCACAAGGACTACAAACCCACAAACTTGGATTTAGCATTAGACTAACCCCCCCTTCATATCTAAAAAATAAAATTGCGTCCTCTGACAAACGCAAGGTAAGCCTAAAAAAATGTAACATTTCAATGGACTAATATAATTATAGATGGTTTGCATTGACGTAACTGTGTGCAATAAACAAAGATTTTATCTCTTCGGACGAAACTCTAATATAATTAGGTAAAGGCTTCACGTGATAATCAATCATTAATCAATCTAACAATGTTTTATATAAGAGCTAGCTTTTACCCGCGGCTTCGCTCGCATTGAGTTTTATTTTTATATATAGTATCCTATGTTACTTCTAAAGCCGCCAAAAATATGTGTGCAAAGTTTCATGATGATTGGTTAAGTAGTTTTCGCGTGAAAGCTTAACAAACAAACTTACATTCACATTTAAATATTAGTAGGGATTGTATGATCACAATTTGATCGAGTATACTCTCTACTGTAAAGTACTGAACTATTTTTTTTAAGTTACAGACGCCATTTTGCTGTTTGAGATGTATTTTTGTAATGTTTATTCTCATTTGAACAGATAAAAAAGACAATATTTTTTTAAAGTAATTCTAAAATGGAATATCCAATTCGAATTTCAATTGTTTCAAAAACCGTTTGATGTTATTGGACATTTGAAACATTTGAAACAATTTGCAGAGCCCTAATGTACATGTGTTTTACAGTCACCGTAGTTCTGTTTGTTTTATACAGAATCAAAATGTAATATTATTAGTAAAGCGTGTGGACGGAGTTCGGTCGACGCGGGATTACCCGGGTAATTTCAATCGCGTGCGGTCAACTTCACTGCAAATACGGATATTTGGCCGTATGACGGTTTAATTCATATAAAGACGGTTTGCAGGAAAATTTTATATGTATTTTTAAATGGATTGCCAATTTTGATTAGTCAGTTGGTTGGCGCGTTTGGCAGAGGTTCTGTTTTACGCTCCAAGGTGGGGTTTGCAATGGTCTAGTCCTTTATTATATTTTTATCGACATCTGAGACATAAACTATACACCTGCCCTCAATTTAGTGGTGCTTGCGTATGTATTGTATTTGCAAGTGAATTAATGAATACCACGTACGTTGGCAGTACTGTATATTTTATCGTTCGAAAGTAATACGCGTACACACACTTTGGCAATAAATTTTTTTTCTAAGTTTTTGTTCTGCCAACATTACACGAAATCAATAGTGACATACTAACGCTAGCATAATGTGTACACAGTGGTCGTTTTATCAGTACCTACGTACAAGTCTACCTCATCAAATTTACAGTCAAAGCAAACCAACGATATGCGTTCATTCGAGAATTAATAGCAATACTTTTGAATCTATGTAATGGTTTGCTAACTGTATTTTTAATAAACCATTTGATACATTTGGATATAAAAAATAAAAAAAAAATGAGAAAATTGATTGTAAAAAATTTGGAGAGAAAAAAATTACACGAAAAATAGAAGGTAAGCATTGTACGGACGCCGCGTTGGTGAAACGGTTACAGCACTGGTTTGTGGCTGTTGCGCTGGCGGTTACGGGTTCGATCCCCGCACATGACAAACATTTGTATTGGCCATACAGATGTTTGCCGTGGTCTGGGTGTTTGTGCAGTCGTTGTGGGTCTCCCCATCGTGCCTCGGTGAGCACGTTAAGCCGTCGGTCCCGGTTGTTATCATGTACACCTGATAGCGATCGTTACTCATAGTAGGGAATATATCCGCCAACCCGCAATGGAGTAGCGTGGTGGATTAAGCTCCGATCCTTCTCCTACATGGGGAAAGAGGCCTATGCCCAACAGTGGGATATTACAGACTGAAGCGTAGGCTACGGTAAACGCTTACCATCAGGGGTTGTTGGCTATTGTAGTGGTATAACATGTTCGGACTACATAATTATATTCGCAAGGATAATAAAAAAAAATAATTTAAATCTAAATAGGCATTGGAAAATCTTCGACCTATTTTTATAAGGTTTATGATTAGAGGGCCGGTCTAAAGGTTCGTATTACGGCCAAGTGGCTCAAATGATGCATAGGAAAGGTAGTTTAGGTTTTGAGAGGTTTCCGTATCAAATGACGCGGCGGTCGGCTTCTGATATTATAATTTTTTATAAAAAATAAATTATTCTAATCCGCTATGATATTGATTGCAGAATATTATAAGAAGTTTTTCGTTGCTTTTAATTTTACTTAAAAAAGTTTTTTTTTTCTAATATATAAATAATAGGTACTTAGGTAGGTACATCTTTTGTACTTTTTTACGATATACATAAATCACTGACTAGGGCTGGACCGATTACCGATTTATTCTTTTTATAAATTATGATTTAGACTCATTAGATGAGTCAGCAATAGGATTGACTCTCCAATAGGAAGGACAACTTGTATTCTTTTACTTCACACTAATATTATTAGATGAAATTCAATTTATGACTCCAGTATTAGTATCACTAAATACTACCACCTTAATAAATAAATAAATAAAAATAATACTACCCGTAAAAATTGAAACATTGTTTTTGGGTTACTAATTCTTTTTATTTATGATTATTGGCTATTATTCGTTAGGCTTATATAATATTTGAAGCAATAACCATAAACACGAACGAAACCTCGCAAAACTTGGACAGTTTTCTATTATCATAAAATGTAAATTACATTCATATTATCATAATTTAGTGCCGTAGATTAATTCAGTTCAATGGTTTTAATCGTTCGATATGTGATCTATTTGGTTTACGAATATCAAATAGTATATTTATGTATGTATTACAAAAGTGCTAATTTCATTAATTTAAATGTATGAGTTATGTTCTCATTTGATTTGTTTAGTATTTAGTGATTTATGGTTAGGTTAACCGATCAGTTTAGGTATAATATCACCACCCCTAGTTATTGTATCGGCTTTGGTGTCAGCTCGTGGCCATATTTTGGATATTCCTTTAAAGTTTTTTTTAAAGATCAGTCAAAAGAGCTCAAAAAAGGAGGAACTTCTGATTTCGACTGTATTCTTTTTATTACCTCATGAGTTTTACTGTGTGTACCAACTTTAACGATTTTCTTTTGTTATTCGAAAGCTTTTGTCAAATTTAAGCGGGATCTGACGAGTAGTTTTGAGTTATTCTTAGTAGTGCATATTTATTTGACTTGCCGATATAAATAGAAGTCGATTTTTCTTTGTTTGTTATCAAACACAGTTATTGTGTAGGCCTTTTGAGAATTGTCATGAGAAAAGCGCGTAATATGTAACATAATTATGTGGGCGTTTTGGTTTGTGTTGAGTATTTGGACTGATACTGTATATCTATATAGGATTATGGTGATTAATTTATCTATACTAATATATAAAGCTGAAGAGTTTGTTTGTATGGTTGTTTGTTTGTTTGTTTGTTTGAACGCGGTAATCTCTGGAACTACTGGGCCGATTTGAAAAATTCTTTTAGTATTAGATAGCCCATTTATCGAGGAAGGCTATAGGCTATACAGAGTGGGGATGACAATAGAACGATAATTGAAAACACCGTTAGTACTAGTATAAAGAAGTATTTCAAAACCATCAGATAAGTCCTAACATCAAAATCAAAAAAAAAGAAAGATTTTTTCATACAAACTAATTCAATTTAATTTAATAAAATTTTATAACATCATTTTTGTAACTACAGGATCACTGACCTGTTACACGCGTCATCGCGCCGCCTTCGCGCGTGACCTTCTTTCTACGCGGCATAATCGCGTGGAAGTGGTTTGTGCTTGTACCTACAAAACTTCATTATTTTGATTGAATAAAAAATAGTAAGTTAGAAAAGTAAATTAAAATAAATTGTTACGCATTTAAAATTAAATTGAATAAAAAACTATTTGATTTAAATTTTTTCAAACCATCAATTTTTTTTTAAATATGCAGAACTGATCAGTAGCCGATACTGAATAAGTAATTTTTTTTTTAACATAAGTTATTATAATATTATTTGGTCTGCGAACTGTCACTAAATGGCAATGATTAAAAATTGTGCCTTTTTGTGGCAGTCGATGCCATATCCATTTCTTAATCTATGATTTTAAAAATAATAATAGCTGTCCTTGAGTCGTTAACCACCGGTTTTAGGGTAGGTCAGGTCTTTAGTATAATACATACGTAGTAATTTTAAAAAATGAAAAATCATAATTTGTGACTAAACTACTGGATGTATTTTATTGATTTTTTGTATGTGGGCTTGGAATGTCATTACATATACGCTGTCCAAGTTATCGTTGTATTATAATCCCCACCCTGTATATCATCACGCTAAGACCAATAGGAGCGGAGTCCATGCCGACGAAGTCGCGCGCAGAAGCTAGTTCATTTATATATTCAGATGAAATTTGTGACACCTTTGGGTTTATCCAAGTTCAGCGGATAATCGAATACCTGCAAACTTGTCAGTCGGCTATTCGAAGTTAAATTATAGAGGCGACAATTATTAGGCCGGAAGACGGGAGACCGCGGATAGCTGTGTGCTAAATGTGGCATATTTGTTTTGGACTGTGCATATGTATAAAAGGTGTAGGTATTTTTTATACATAACTAGGTCGGCAAACAAGCGTACGGCTCACCTGATAGTAAGCGATTACCGTAGCTTATAGACGTCTGCAACACCAGAAGCATCGCAAGCGTTGCCGACCCTATCCTCAATTCCCCCCGCAACTCTGGTTACCTTACTCAGCAACAGGAACACAATACAGCTAGAAAATAGTATTATTTAGTTGTGGTCCTCTGTAAGGTCGAGGTACTACCCCAGTCAAGCTGCTCCATGTTTTGAGCAGGAAATTTCCTGCTGTGCCCTACCTCAAAGTGAGAGATTTTATACGATAATACTAATACTACTTTTTAAAAACCCCATTTTAAACTTCATAGTATTATATTGTAACTTGATAGTAAATGCTAATTGTGGTGAAAATTGATGTTTCATCCAGCGTCTTTAACTCATCGATTTTGTCAGAACCCACCCGGGTAGTGGCTCCCCCCCACCACTCCGCATTTCAATCGTTTGATTAATACAAAGTTTGTATTATAATTGAAGTGCCCGAGTTTGACGATTTGTTTTAATTGTTAATTTTCCCTCCCAGATCGATGGGTCTTTGCAAAATTTCGAAATTGAAAAGATTTGAAGTCCAAGTTTCGAATTTGCCAAGTTTGTCAACTTTACTTCGAAAAAAGGATAAAGTAAATTTTTCTTTTATCGCGATGGCCGGCTTTGTTCTTTAGCAATTATCCTAAAGTTATTGCAGTTTGTCTTCGTGTTGAATTAATGGAATTGTTTGTGTGTTCAAACTTTGTGGCTTGCTGTGATATTTTGTGCTTTTAAAATATTTATCTACTTTTACGAAATGTCGAAATGTATTTAGACTTCTTTTTAATTTATGAATAGCTAAGACTTATGTAAAATATACGCGCATTATATCTTGTGACTATTGTTCCTGAATGTCATATTGCGATTAATTTTCAATTTCACAATTATTGTAGAATTTGACAGATAATAACATGAACTTAACAAAAAAATCTTTTGTAATATCCATCATACCTTGTTAAATGTTTGTCTGTATGTCCTGTATAGAATCGTAAACTATGCAATTGATCATGTCATGATCTTCAGCAAAGTGTAGCCTTACTCAGAAACCTTTGTGTGCATGAACCCACAAAGGTTTCTGAGTTGAAGACTAAATAAAATAAAAATAAAAATAGCGTAGTAACACGCGCAGGGTACAGCTAGTTTTCAGTAAAATAAGTAGTATAATCAAAAGTACTAATCTTTTTTATACTTAAAATATTATCTCAATTTTCTTTTAATATTTTTCTTTGTAATAGATAATATATAAACATATTCTCATTTTTCATTTTAAGAATTTTTTTTTGTATAAAACCCATGAAATAATCAACAACAATAGACCCTATTGTGTCAAAATTAATTTATCAGATGTTTTAGCCTTTTTTCTACAAAAAAGTCATTTTAATTTATGCCCCTATGTTGTGAATGCTTGTTATCCATAAACGTAGCTTTTTATAGCGCATAGCGCCGTGTAGTGAGTTTAAATTATCATCGGAACTTTAAAAGGTAATATCCGTAGATTATTTTTTATAAAAAATCAACGTAATCAGGGTAACTTTAATATCATTTATGAGTCAGTTTATTTATTTAGGAATATTTAGAAGAAAAGTGAAAAAATCTTTACCGAATTAATATTTAATAATTTGAAACTAAAATAATGAATTATATTTCAAAATATTTTCAATTGTTAGGCATTAAAACTATTTAAAAAAATGTAACAAATAACATTTTCATATTATATTTTATCAAAAATATCGACTTGAAAGTTCCACTCAATATTATTACACCTTAAGTAAATGAGCGCGACTTTGACTTTATTTGTGCAAATAAAAACGAATCGCGGAAATGAATGTACGCGCATTGCTCCCGAACAACTACATTAAATTGGATAGTTCTTTTTAAGTTCGTCATTGCTAGAACAAAGTTTGTATAAAGGTGGTTTCCCCTCCTGAGGTATTCCCTGAGCGCTATAATTTGGGTGTTTTCGAGCGTCGAGTGTATAGACATCTTTTCCCTAAAGGCTGGTAACACACCCGCAACTCCTCGTATGTTACAGATGTCCATGGGTGACGGTAGCCGTTTAACATCAGATGGCTTCGTCTGCTCGTTTGCCTCCATTGGTATTAAAAAAAAAAAAAACGAGTGTGCTTTAGACACACAGACAGACTACACGACTAAAGTAAAATTTACGAAACGTAACTCCCTTTCTATCTTCACTAACTTATATCTCCCTCTCTACTTCCGTTTACCTCGTCTGATCACACTTTTCGTAACTCTCTCGTCACGCATTCGCCAGCTTACTCCCCAAGTCAAGCGTGCCTAAAGAAGTTTTACTTTTAAAAAATCGATATAACTACTCACGTAAAACAAAATAAATCGGGGATAGCTGGGTCTGCTAGTTGTTATCAAATTAAAGTGACATATTAAAGTAAAATAATATAAAGCATTACATTGCAAAGTTTGCAGTGGAAAACACGGTTGGTACAGGAAGTACGCTCGGTTGATCTTGTATGCGCACGCGACGCTCCAATGAGGCTATTTTTTCACACTAATTAATTACAGCGGCGCGTGGACAGGGCTCCGTCTGTTGTGAGTTAAAAGGTTTTTTAATGTGCTTAACGGTATAGAAAACATTAAAGTGTATTTTTTTGCGTTAAAGCTAATTAAGTAAAACATTTCTTTTTTAAAGAATATTTAAACTGAAGGAAGATTATTATAATTTAAAAATTGTGACGAAAATGCTATAAACCTTTTTAAATTTCCTCTAAAGCAATTTTTATTTCAAATGTGATAGTAAAATCTAAATATTAAATATTTTTTGTCTAGAAAAATACCCTATAGACCACTTATGACAACTAATTAAATGATAGTAACAAAAATCAATATTAATAAATAAAAAGATATAATAAAATGATAAATACACAAAATATACTATCAAATTTAACTATTGAAATAACTCCCACATAAACGTGAAGCGACTCTAATGACTCTAAACAATTATTATGTAAGTATTTAGCCCGACTTACTGTTCATACATGACTGAGGTAGGGCACAGCAGGAAATATCCTGCTCAATATCTGAAGCAGTCCGACTGGGGAAGTACCTCGACCTTATAGAAGATCACAGCTAAATAATACTGCTTTTAAGCAGTGATGTGTTCTTGTGGCGAGTGAGGAGTAGGGTCGGTGAGGCGCCTGCAATGCTACTGGATCGCTTACATTACATACATACCTACGCTGGAAAATTGTAAGAAATGTTCTAAGTTTACGTATTAACGTTAGATTAAATCTTTGTTCTCCTTTTTGCTTTTACGAAAACGACAGTCTCATACAAAAACAGTGATACAACAAAATAGTTAAGAACAAACCAATTAAAGTTTCGTTAATTTAAAGTTTGTGATCGTGTAAGGATCTTAGAAATCGTCGTTACTTTAAGCAAAATCATTCAGAGGTAAAAAGCTGATTCGTAAAACTGTATGATGGTGGGGCCGGTATATACAGGGAATTAATTCGTGATTACCGCGCAGGGAATCACATTCCTTCTCGGGTTTTTTGGGGTATTACGTGTATTCCTTTTTAGGTATATAATTATATAATCTTACGTCTAATTTTGCCGAATTCGGAGCAGAGATTTGGTTTATTTTCCAAATAGTCGAATACAATTTGGTATTTAGATAAGTAATAAATATTCTTGATAAAAAGGCTATTTTATTTTACTAACAAATGCACGAAAAAAAGGCTTCATTCGGACATTAGATTTAAAATTATGTATACCTACGATGTATATAACGCCATTTTTGGCGCTAACTTGGGGATGCCTATATCCAACAGTGGACTGTGATAGGCTGAACTGATGATGATGATAATATAACATAATAAAATTATTCTCGCGTATATTGTTTCTTAACTTTCTCTAAGTCCGTTTGCCAATTGACAAAGGCCTTCTCCATCCAAATGCACGAAAGATCTCTAAACTACTCTACTAAACTCTAACTAAATCTATACTAATATAATAAAGCTGAAGAGTTTGTTTGATTGTTTGTTTGTTTGTTTGTTTGTTTGTTTGAACGCGCTAATCTCAGGATCTACTGGTCCGATTTGAAAAATTCTTTCAGTATTAGATAGCCCATTTATCGAGGAAGGCTATAGGCTATATATCATCACGCTAAGACCAATAGAAGTGGAGTCCACGCCGACGAAGTCGCGCGCAGAAGCTAGTAAATTGATATAATTAGTTTTTTTAAATTACTCTTACTAATAAATTTACTCTTTTAAATATAAAATACACTTCGAACGTCTACTAACACATCTATACATCTCAGTTTTGAGTTCGGCCGGACCGGAGAGGAAATTAAGAGAAGTTTCACTCCAATTTGTTGGGACGAAAACTTGGGAAATTAACCGAGGCCGCTCTCCCGGATTATCTTTATTTATCTTCGGTATCGTAATTAGGTTTTTTGGATCGTTCGGATGACGCTTATTGGATAGAAGTTTTACTAGCCGACTCGTTTGATCGTATTTGCGGTTTCATTTTAGGTTTTAATGAACTATTTTATTGAGATTAATAGTATATAGTTATATTTAGATTGAATTTTGTGAAATTTAGATGAAAATTGTAATTATCTTATGATTGATAGGTCACTTCAGGCTATCGCAGTCCACTGCTGGATATAGGCCTCCCAAGTTCTCGCGAAACATCCCAGTTTTCCGCAATCCTCATCCAACCACCGCCGGCAATCTTACGTAGATCGTCGGTCTAGGCAGCGGGCCGGAGAAAGTCCCACACTGCCTGCTGAAGTCCACTCCAGAACACGTCTGCTCCAGCGGCCATCAGTCCTGCGATACAGGTGGCCAGTGAAAGTGGCAGCGGGCTGGACACCTGGTCACCATCAAATAAATAAAGCCCTAAATTTAAAACAGAAGGATTTACTCCTGCACAATAAGCACTGACGTTCAGATCACAAAAATCGTCTATATGTATATAAAATATTATGATCTGCATAATGCCTTTAAAAGACTATTGTAGAGCCTAAGCTACTCAAGTTTATTTGCAAAAAAAAAAGAATATTTTGGGGATTTATTGAAATTTTCTGAGAGTCTATTTATTATTTTCTACATAGTTATAACTTGAACATCTATTTTATTTATTTTATAACATCTCAGTTTCGTTTTATACATTTTTTATCATCGTTACTAATTTAATTTGACTTCAACATTCAGTTGTCATGTTAGTAATTGAAACGTCAGTAAGTTTCACACGTTGTTCGTGTAATGCCGCGCACGCGTCGTTACGGTGTATGGGCATACGATGTTTACCACGTTCTTTGGCGTCTTCTGTTAATGTGTTCCTATTTCATTTATAATTTTTGATTTAGTTTATATATGTTTTTATTTGATGAACGTGTCTTGAGTTTTTAAAGTTACGCTTATTTTATCGCGTTACGGAAAAACCATGAGACGAATTTTTACGATGCGCGCACACCGTCACAAAAAAACCGACACCCTGAAGTTAGCTAGACAATGAAGTGTAACTTCTTACGTGCGTACATAAGTACACACTTTTTATTTTTTTTTGGAGTTTACTCCTTAAGAATCGATTTTCATATAAAGAGGTATGAAAAAAATATGAGGTGTAAAATCTATTGATGGAATGACCTCGTTACGTTGCTCGTAACGCCATCTATCGAAACCGAATAGGGTTCCGATTGAAGTAACGACGTTTTCTAATAACGCCATCTTAGATAACTACTAACTAAACTTTAATAACTAATAAAATAATTACATAATTAAAAAAATAAATAAATAAAATAAAAAAGTTCTTAAGAAAATGAATAAATGAAATGAAAATAAAGAATGAATAATGTTCTGCGCACGCGTCGGTTACGGTTCATGAGCAAACGATTTGTATTCAACTCACTGGGGTGTGTTTTTGCTAATTGTCTTTACATGTATCTACATATTATTAAAATTAAGTGTTTTATAAAAAATAAATATGAATATATTTTTAAGGAAAGTTAATGACTGTTCATTGAAATAAAAGAAGATCTATATTGTGTTTATTTTTATAAAAAAAATCGACTAAACTGATCATATTCAGAAAACGTTTCATAATTTCAGCCTATCACAATCCACTGCTGGACATAGGCCTCCCCAAATTCGCACTATAAATGGCGCGAACTCATCTATTTTGCCCATAGTCACCACGCTGCAGCTGGGCAAACGGATTGGTGACCGCAGGGCTAGCTTTGTCGCAACGTTGATGCTGCTCGTCTTCGGCCTCTGTATTTCAAAGCCAGCGGTTGGATGATTATCCCGCCATCGCCATCGGTCGGCTTTTTAAGTTCCAAGATGGTAGTGGAACTGTGTTGTGTGTGTGTGTGTGTGTGTGTCCGTTTTGCTGACGAAACGCTAAAAAGGCATATTATATTGGTCGAAATGTAACGGTCAAAAAGGCAAACTAACCGTTTTCTGAATATATGAACATGGCTTTAAAAAATCTGACACGTCTCAAATCACGAGGAAATCAATTTTGAACAAATTAAAAAAAAAAAATCGATGCCGTAGTTCGTATTAATGACTCAAATCGTCCTAAGATTTATAAAAATGCATTCATTGGTAATTTAACATATATTAATTTTAAGTTACGAACTTCAACTAGGTTTTTTTTTAATTTTATATTTTTAGACTTTTTTTTAGAATTTTTAGACTCAGACTTTTTGTCTTCAAAATTTTCAGTCCGTATTTTCAAATTTCTCCAATAAATAAATACAAAGTAATAAATAAATATCTATCGAGATATAACTGTGAGCGTTTATCGAGATATTCCTTTGATGTTGGAAGCTGGATGCTCACAAACCATGAGTGGAAACTGATAAGCACTTAATTAGAACGAGCTGAACTGCTCCTCTATTAGACTACTTCGATGAATTCTCGGGATTCCTAAGATAACAAACCGTTTGCTGCAAGAGCCTGTAAGCGAGTACGTAATTCAAAATCCAGAATTTCGTAATTCTTGTAAGATTCAAAAGCATTTTTAAATTGTCATTTGATTTAACGGTCACATGTAATACTCTTGAATCTTTAAAAAAATTAGGTATTAACCACCGAATCGGAATGTAGATTCTGCTTAGAACAGTCAAGAAGAAATTCGTCAGTTACTGTATTAATAGACTTCAAAAAAAGAAGAGGTTCTCAATTTGACTGTATTTTTTTTGTGTATTTTACCTGATAACTTTTTACTGGGTATACCGATTTTGATAACTCATTTTTTAATCAGAATCTGGTAGCTTAAGCACTACTTACTATGTCAGCTATCTGCCAGAGAAAGTCCCGTCAAAATCGGTCCAGTGGTTTCAGAGATTAGCCGGAACAAACAGACAGACAGACAAAATTAAAAAAAAAATGTTATTTTGGTATATGTACCGTGTATACTTATGGATGTATGCATATGGATGCATTTAGTAAAAAGCGGTTATTTTAATATTATAAACAGACACTCAAATTTTATTTATTTGTATAAATAAAACAACCGCCATTTAAAGAATTATTTCAACCACACTTATAATTAAATACATTTTAACGTAGGAATTATTATTGATTTGACAATATCTAAAATAATAAATAACAATACGTAATCAACAGAATAATACATTCAAATCAGTAGGCAAGTGTAGCGGAACGTCGAACAGTGTTTAGGCAAATTCATGAATTCAGATGCATTCATCCAAATCACGAATTTACCTTTAATGATGAAGTTATTATGAGGTCGAATGATATATGTGTATACGTAATTACATATTATGTATATTACCAGAGTGATGCAGTAGTAATATAGTAACTGGCCGTACTAACGACTGGTGAAAGGTTATACCCCCCCCCCCATTGATAACATATGTTCGACTAGGCCGAGTAGATTTTTGTTGTTATCTGAGCGTATTTGTCTTGTGCATTTATCCGAAATCCAGGCACAATTTTCATCCTACTGTTCGGCCAATCAATAGGCAACGTTTGCTTTACACAAATTTCTAATATTATAAAAGAATATTTAATAACTATATTAAATATAACAGAAGTAATTTATACTTATATATATGTACATACTAGCTGACCTCGCAAATGTTGTTTTTCCATATATGTTATTAACCCCCGCAACCACCTTTTGTAGGTAGAATTTAGTAAAATCTGTTCTTAGCTGACCTCTACTCGGCGAAAGGAATATTCCTACCAAATTTCAAGTCTCTACGCGTTATGGTTCCAGAGATATCGTGATGAGTCAGTATATGGGTGGAAATCTCTTTTATATATATACATATATAGATTTGAAGCTAAGTTACGAAACAGATAAGTTGAAATAGCTCCTTACTTGACTTTTATGCAATCAGACATATAGTTGAAATAACTGCTCTATTGATTATCTGGACCTTTATGTACTAACACTAAAAACAAATATATAGAACAATGTAACTAATACAGAATCCAATTTCATCTGACGGAAATCCCATTCCCACGGGTTCGCCGAGCCGTTCCTAAACAGGAATGGTTCTTTAGTACAATCTAGTCGTCGGAAGGACTTTTGAAAACGCTAACGATCGACAGATTGAACGCGCTTAGCCATCGTTACCGACACACTGCGCCGATAATTATCTTGAGAAAAAATATTTTGAACTACATAAGTAGCTTTTTATTGAAATAATTATAAGACGTGAAATTAAATTATATGATCGTGTGTTCAATGCAAATACTGTGTTATTATTTAAAAATTAATTTCTTTCTTATTAAGATTTATCCATGCCTTTTTTAAGAGAATACAGAATAGGCTTATTTTCAGAAATGTAATGTAATGTTGTATGAAACGTCGTACATTGAGTTAAGTCAGAAAAATGGCAGCGAAAAATAACACATATAAAAAAAAAATTTCCTCATGGAACTCTTTTTGAATTTCGATAGTAGTTGTAATTACGTAAGTTAGGCATCTTTTACAATATATACACTTATAAAGCCAATTTTTTTTTGTGAAATTGTATCCCATAGGTGAAACAGGAGGTAACATAGACCAGAAGTTTTTTCAAATAGTACCTACAAAAAAAAATATATGAAAGAATGATATTAGTTTAGTATGATTTTTATTTTGTCTTTTGATTAGAGTATAACATTGTCTTCAACAATATTTTTAACGATTGTTTGAAGCTATCATTATGTATTATTTTTAATTATGTATTAGATATTAGGTATCGATTATTTGACGTGTCGGAACCATTGGCAAATCACAAACTTCGTGAGTTCTCAGTAAGCGGAGTGCAATTGGTCGGCCATCGAACCGTCGGATACGTTGTCCGGCTCTAAGTTTTTACAACAATGTACTATTTACTCGTTTGCGTTTAACTTACTTTTATTGCGAACGGTTCGGATCTCATTATTGCTTAATTCATCGTTACCAATACGCCGTGGAGCCTCCGATGCACGGGTAATTAGACAAAGTTACGTTAATCGTTAAGTGAAATACTAATATTGAAAAAATATACGACCTATACATGAATGTAAAAAAAAAAGTATTTTTAAATGTTAAGGTTAAAGAAATGATTGTACATATTTTAATATTGTCCGTAAGATTTAGGTTTCTGTCGTTGCCTTGTCAATACATAAAAACCTACAGTATTTCTACTCAATTTTTAATTAATATAACTGCCCAGCTACTTTAGTTTATTTAACCGACTTCAAAAAAGGAGGAGGTTACTCAATTCGACCGTATAATATGTTTTTTTTTTAATGTATGTTCGGGGATAACTTCGTCGTTTATGAACCGATTTTGATAATTCTTTTTTTGTTAGAAATGGGATATCCCAACTTAGATACCATGATAAGGAAACCAGGATCTGATGATGGGATCCCAGTGAAATCGAGGGAAAACCTTGAAAATCGTAGTGACGACTAGTGCGTTTGTTAATTTATTTATTATTTATTACTTGCCGATGCAATTGAAGTCGGTTTTTTTTCGTTTGCTAGCAAACACAAATATCAATATTAAATTACTTAACCGAACTTGATGGGTTTTTGTTTAACATAAACATCTTTTTTTACATTTTAACTGTCAAACATTCAGGCGTGTTGATTTCAACATTGTGATCTTGATTGTTAAAACATGTTGCTTTGACTACAGACTAAAATAGTTTTTAATAAATAATCTAAATCATTTCTAGGCTATAGATGCTATTAGTATTGAATGTAATTATTAATTTCTACATTTTTGGAAATTTTCCTTCTGAATTCTTTAGCTTTATCTGATTATTCAACGAATTTAGTAAATAAAGTATATTACATTTGTTTTAACTGTTTTTAGGGATTGTGTGAGTCGTTCTAGTGTTGTGGCTTTTATTTCTAAACCTTTAATCTAAGGATAATATAAATTGCTAAATTTCAATTCGTAATTAGTAATTACATTTTAGATGTAGGTAAACATTGAAAAATAAAGTGCGTATCTAATATTATCACAGGTATAACAAAGGCCCAGTTATGAAGATAATATGCAAAACTAATCTAAGGTTATTAATGAATATTTTATGAAATATAAAAAAGTCAGAACTACCGATAACCTTAATCCGGTATCCGGGAAAGATTTAACGTCCTCAGTAGGCTCAGTATAATATGATTTGCTAGTTTTAATTGTAAAAGTTGGAGAAGTTCGCACAATGAACTAGAGGGGAACTAGAGCTCGCCCCGTCCCCGATACGTTAGAAAATATGACAAGTTTGACACAGAAATATTATTATAAAAATGTTCAGCTTTCGAAATTTTTGTTTTAACTTACTTTGAATTTAATTTAGGTCGTTTGAAATTCAATATATTGTGTGTTATATGATGTGGAATGTGTTTTATTTAGTTTTGGTTGTGATATTAGTTTATTTTTCAGGCCATCAATATGTCTATGAAATGACTAGTATAACGGAATTTTGTAAAAGAGATAGAAAAAAATTATAAGTAACATTCTGTTTCAAATTTTTATGGCCGTTATTAAACGCATCGCATTAGCGAATTTTGTAAATGCTTTTAATAATTAGGCAAAAAAAATTTTGAAGATGGCATACTTCATTAAGGAATCTTAATGGTTGTTTGTTACTATTTTTTTTATTATTTTATGTATTGTAAATTTTATAAACGATAATAATTAAAATAAAAAAAACTATAAATCATTCTTAAATGTATCGTTACTTCACACAAGTGATGCCATGTGAACACTACAAAAAAAAAATAGTTCTAATTATCGGAATTTATTCTTGGCTACTCACATAGTTTCATTTGGCTGTTGTAATATACAGAAACCTTCACATGTGAGAGGGATTCAAGAGGGATGGCCATATCGAGTCCAGAAATATTTTTACACCAAAAAAAATAATAAAAATAATACACACAAAAGACACACATAAAGACACGAATATAACATAAATGGTTAACAGTTTCATAAAAAAAAAATCACACGCATGAAATATGCTTAAGCATTGTGAATACTATTTAAAAAATAATTGATACTTAGACATGACTCCGGGGCCCCAAATAATTAATACAATAGATACGTCCCTGTTTTTCCAGCCTCCTTTCATTCGCCATTCTCACCTCAATTTCACCAATAGCCCTTCAAATATGATACCTTAACATATATTTTCATCAATAGGCCTTATAAATAGAATACTTAACGTGTATTGTTATACGAGGGGCCAATCGTGAAATTTGGGGGGAAAAGTGCATTCTCACGGAGCAAATGTTTCTAATAACCATAACGTGGGTTGTTCACGCATCGCGCTGTATAAAAATATATCGTGAATGCCGCTCTCCCCTTTATTATCATCGTGCGTAATGTTACGAATAATTTTTGAAGTGTGGCGTTATTAAAAGGCAGGAAAATATCGTATATTTTATTTTTATTTAACATAATCTCGAAGATATTAATTGATCAATGTTGAATGCACAAGTGATCGATTTATAATTTCCTTTTGTCTTTTGTTTTTTGAAAAAAAAAAATAACGAATGGTAAAAATTAAAAAAAAATGCTTTGTACAATGAACTTGTAATAATAGTTATTCTTTGTATAATGTCAAATTTTCTGTCTATAATTTAATGAAATGAAAGTTTTTAGATAACAGTTGTTTTTATTCCCTGCCTCAAACTTTCAAATCGAAATTTCTTGTAATAAAATGAGTACGCATACATATTTTATGTAGTTTTCCCAACAAAAACAAATTTTGTATATTCATTTTTTTCTGTTCCAGGGCAAGGCGAAGCGAGAGCAGTCCCTGGTGGAACTAAAAGAACACATTCACCGGTACTACATACCGCTAGGAAGACAATTGATGGTACTTTTCCCCGAGGGAGGATTCCTGCACAAGAGGAGAGAAATCAGTCAAAGGTAAAATATAAAGACTACAGCAATATCTTAAGTGTACATACAAATATCAAGTAATGCGTACGTAAAAAATTACTTAACGCTAAGAGCATTATCTTTTATTCGTATTACATTATTCATGTAACATACAATATTCAATTGCAATTTTGACGTGAAATATAAAGAGGGAAAAATTCTCAAATGTTACGCAATTTTAAGTTGCCATTACGTCTCTGAAGCTGAAATAGGGAAGGGTGTAGTTAAAAGACCTATGGTTGTTGAGACTCAAGGCGATAGAATGGTGACCTTGCACTGAAAGTACAGCTATTGGCACAACCCCAACTAGGTGAATATTTGACCTTAAAAGAATCGTAGAAAGCCGTTGATTTTGATACAAATTTAAAATTTAGCTGACAATTATTGTAACCTTCAATTATGTGTTCACTGACAATCTTTGTTCAAAGTCACATAATGGTACTTAATAGATAAGTTTCAATTATATAGCGTTTTAGGTTATCGCTGATAAATTCTCAATTGTGGTGTGTCCGTATGCCGATTGGGCTACTTAATTTTCATAAAAAGCAATTGATGAGTATTGCTATTAATTTGTCACGTTTTTAGCCACACAGCGAGCATTCATAAATCAATTTATTTTTCAGCTTCAGAGAAACAGTAACAGCATTACTGGCTGAAGAATAAAGTAATCTTGATATATATCTTATTGTCACTGTATGAAAAAAGCGCTTAGTCCTTTATTTCAAATCAACCCAACTTGTAAAGGCAAAGATTTGGATATTCTATTCTACGAAAAACATACATTTTTCTATTTGATATTACAAATTCGTTTCCCGCTAAAAATGTAAATGTGTGTTAGTATCAAAGATATTTGTTATTATCGTGATCCTTGTTGTATGTCTATCATCCCTCGGAAAGTATGTTAATCCATCGCATCGGATCACAGACATAGACAGTAATAGTGAAATTTTGTTACAAATTTATTCTCATATAACCCTATCGGTAAACATTGTTGAATTTATTTAGAATATAAAGCTTTATTATTATAACTAAAATTTTTTTTATAGAATTTCAAAGAACAAAATGTGTTTGGGTCTCGGGGGGTTCGTTACCCACATCTTTCGTTTACCGTGATTTTGAAAATATATATTTATCTCTTTCTTACAAGAGACTGCGTGCCAAAACGTCACTTATAGCGTTACCGCTTCATACGATTTCATTATCCATATTTTTATCTAACAAGCCTTATACCCCCTCTCTTCCCGTGGGTGTCGTAAAAGGCGACTAAGAGATAACACAGTTCCACTACCACCTTGGAACTTAAAAAGCCGACCGATGGCGGGATAGCCATCCAACTGCTGGCTTTCAAATACACAAACCGAAGACGAGCAGCAGCGTCTTGGTGCGACAAAGCCAGCCCTGCGGTCACCATCCCGCCTGCCTAGCGTGGTGACTATGGGCAAAATACATTAGTTAACGCCGTTTTTGGCGTGAACTTGGGGAGGCGTATGTCCAGCAGTGGACTGCGGTATGCTGAAGTGAAGTGTATAAGGCTTCATCATCATCATCATTTTCATCATTTCAGCCTATCGCAGTCCACTGCTGGGCATAGACCTCCACAAGTTCGCGCCAATAATGGCGTGAACTCATGTGTTTTACCCATAGTCACCACGCTGGGCAGGCGGGTTGGTGACCGCAGGGCTGGCTTTGTCGCACCGAAGATGCTGCTGCCCGTCTTCGGCCTGTGTACTTCAAAGCCAGCAGTTGGATGGTTATCCCGCCATCGGTCGGCTTTTTAAGTTCCAAGGTGGTAGTGAAACTATGTTATCCCTTAGTCGCCTCTTACGACACCCACGGGAAGAGAGGGGGAGGCTAAATTCTATGCCGTAGCCACACAGCATAAGGCTTCATACCGTTTCTTAAACGAGTAAATTTTAAAGATTTGTTTGAAAATTAATAAAATTTCTCGTTCACTCAATTACTTGTAAAATCAACTTTTAAGTACGTTCGAGCTGGTCAGATTAAAATTATAGAAAAATTTAAAGCTGATATTTCCTTCAAGTTAGTATTCCGTAGACAAATCGTAGGCACTCTAGAATAACGAGCCCAGGCCTCCATTAAATTGGTCCTTGTGAAACCAAGAACGTAGGAAACATTAGAAATGGTACATTACATAAATGAATAAATTACATACCCTTGTATATTCCACTGTTATCGCAAATGTATTTAGGCTTTCTAAATTCATATTACTATATTGTAGAGACATTTAAGTAAATGTAAATATAATGATGCCTCGGAGAGCACGTTAAGCCGTCGGTCCCGGTTGTTATCATGTAGACCTGATAGCAATCGTTACTCATAGTATGGAATATGTCGCCAAACCGCATTGGTGCAGCGTGGTGGATTAAGCTCTGATCCTTCTCCTACATGGGGAAAGAGGCCTATGTCCAGCAGTGAGATATTACAGGCTGAAGCGTAAAATATAATGATAATTATCATAATAGTTCTTATTTACTTTATGTATTGAATCTTTGATATAAAACTTTAGTATACGAAAGGTACAAATAATACAATAACCATTGAGAAGTTTAAAAAAAAATATTCTTTTAAAACTGGTTTAAGTATATAAGATTTTAGATTAACATGGTTACTTCTATTACGAAAATTATTCGAAAACGGGATATCATGAGACTCGTGATCAAGACATTTGCAGCCAATGTCGAAATATCGAGCTCCACAAAGCGAAAATAATAAAAACTAAGCGAAAATAATAATGGTAAATATCCCGTTTTCGAATAATTTTTGTTTAAATATGTTAGAAATTTTACTAACTGAAAAATATACCAGACATATCATATTATGTTGTGCAATAAATAATCCTAAAAAAGACAAATTAAGAACGACAAACTTAAAAAGAACTCGTTCTTTAAAGCTATAAACTCTGATAAATAAATGCCATATTTTGCCAATAACATGTAGAATGAAAAATACACGGAAAAGATTAATTGGCCGTGGTTATAACTTTTTTTTTAAATTACAAACAAAAAATTAAATAAAAGCAAACGCCATATCTAAAACTGCCAATTCTCTGCTGTAAATAATACGATGAAATAAAATACGGCAATCGTCCATTCGGCTCTGGAAGCGATGTATGGCATCGAGAGGCTTTGTGCTCAATTGAAATATATAATTGGATATTATAAAACTTTCAGGCCATTGATACGGCGGCCTTTTATCTACTACGCTGACGATGGGGGTAATGCGTTTATCGCTTTTTGTTTTACGAGTGTATGATTGGGGTGCTGTGAGTTGTAAGATAAAATACGAGTATGTATATGTATGGCTGAATACGTATGCGTATTTGTATGTATGTGTATTGTATATGGTTGGTTTAAATATGTATGAGGAAGACTGAAGTTGTTGTAACTTTTTTAATTTACTTTTGTAAAGTATATTCCTGAATTAATTTATTGTTTCATTCAGCCGTTAACATACCACTGCTGGATATAGGCTTCTTTCTCCATGTAGGAGAAGAATCGAAGCTTAACCCATCACTCTGCTTCACTGCGAGTTGGCGGATATATTTCCTTATATGATCGCAGTCTGGTGTCTATGATAGCAATCGGGACCGACAGCTTAACGTGCTCTCCGAGGCACGGTGGGAAAACCCACAAGGACAAATATCAAGATGATAACGTATATTTGTACAAATATAAATATTCATCCCAAGCAGGAATCAACCCGCGATCGCAGGTGTTTAGGCGCCTACACGCATCAGCGCACCTGAGCGGTTGTGAATAATGCCTTGATCCCACATACCGAGTAGACGGGCGAGACAGTGTTCTCGGCCGAGTACTCGGTATGTGTAAACATAGCGCCGAGTGCTCGGCCGAGCGCTCGGCGAGTCAGGCCGTCCATCCTCCCGCTTCCCCGCACTGTCTCGCTCACTCACTCGGTACTTTTGAACGTGCTCTGTTTCGCCACTCGGCCACATATTTGTTTTGTTTTGTATTTGCCGTTCGCCGCGTGCGCCTTTTCTTGCGATAGTTTGGTTTTATAACGCAACTTTTAAAATAAAAATAATCAAATAAATAAATAATTATTATCATAAAATAATTAAATAAATAAATAATTATTATCAAATAAAATAAATTACTTATCTCACTGTCTCGACCAAGAACAATTTTACTTCCGAGTTCTCGACCGAGGGCACTGTCTCGCCCGACTTCTCGGTATGTGTGATCAAGGCATAATTACGAATAAAATTTAAACCATAAAATTTAATATTTGAAATAGAGTTTCGCGCGAAGCTTTTTTTTTTTCATTAAAAGTCGTTAACGAAATTAATATACCTTAAGTCGTTTGGGACCTGTGTTTGGGACTATTTTTCTTTCTGTCTTTTTGGGGTAGATTTATCGTTAGTTCAAACGCTCACAACTTATGGGAGATTAATATTATTAGACTGTTACTAACTGAAACACCTATGATATTCCTTCAAGTTATAATTGACTGGGCTACAACTCCATTTTACATAATAATTATTATTTAAATATTATATTGGTCCTGCCTGTGTTAACATACGGAGCCGAGACGTGGACACTGACGAAGAGACTTGTCCACAAGCTTACAGTCACTCAACGTGTAAAGGAACGTGCTATGCTAGGGGTTTCTCTCCAAGATAGGATTAGAAATGAGACTATACGCGAGAGAACGAAAGTAACCGACATAGCCCACAGAATTAGCAAGTTGAATTGGCAGTGGGCTGGTCACCTGTGTCGCAGGACCAATGGCCTTTAGACACATGTCCTAGAGTCGAGACCGCGTCTTGGCAAACGCAGTGTGGGACGTCCTCCGGCCCGCTGCTGGACCGACGGCCTACGAAAGATTGCCGGTGTACGCTGTTATGAGGATTACGGAAAACTGAGATGTCTGGGGTGAACTTGGGGAGGCGTATGTCCGGCAGTGGGCTGCAATAGGCTGAACTGATATTGATATTTTATTTCTGTTATATAGATTCGCCGAAAAAAACAATCTGCCGAAGTTAGAGTACGTCTCTCTCCCGCGCGCCGGTGCGATGAAGATCATCATGGAGGAGGTCGGCCCACAACACGAGCAAGTCGCTAGCACATCGAAGCAAGACAACAAAAAAGGTCTCATACATTTCTATTATGGCGTACATTTTTACTTGACTAGTTGCACTATTTTTAATCATAATAATTGCGAAGGAAAATGGACCTAAGTCAGTAGTGTTTTTTTTTGGAAATACAAGAACGAATTAAAAAGGATTTGAATTACAAAAGTTGTTATTGAAATGTTTCTTATATAAATGTACTTTTGTAATTTAATTTATTATAATTATTTGTAGTAGAATCGAAACATAGAAATAAAATTGAAGTGTCTCTGTGTGTTTTTTCAAGTGCGATACTAAAATACAAACAAGCGATTTAAAAAAAAATTATCTATTTAAGTCGCTACTCTACGAAAGGTATTTAAAGAAATAAACAAAATGTAAGCCCTGAAAAGGAGCGCATAAATAATCGAAGTCTAAAAATCCGGACAAGTTTTTAGATGCTTAATTCGTATTTACAATTCGCCTCTTGCTCGGCTGTGTAGAAAAATGTCGTGAGAACTTCTACACGTGTCGCCTAAAAATTTCAGGGATGTTTATACGAACCACGTTGAGCATTGAAGATTATGCTCCGACTTTGTTTCCTAGTCTTACGATTGTTTACATTTGACAATATTTTGAAGAATTACATACACCAGTAAACATGCATCTTTTTATAAAAAATAACTAAGATCAGATAAGTCCTTAAATTACATGCTATTTTATTACTATTTTATTTTAATTTTTATTTTATTTTATTAGGAAAGCATACAGTGATATATTTTAACAATTTCATAAAAAAGAAGATATATATCTAAGCACCATTAAGTTGCTTTCGCAAGTACAAATTCGATTACATTTATGTATATTATGAGTAAAAATTATGAAGTAATTTAATTATAATGTTGATGAAATTCAGTAATTGAAATTCCATCCGAAGTCGAAAGTTTAATAAATGAACTCAATGGTTCCCAGTAGAACAACGATTTATCAAACTCCATACAAACACTTACATCCTAACCACAATATATGTCTCTATGGCCTATTCAAACAATTGTTATGAATTGCCATGAAGTCTACGTATCGCTAACGAAACATATTTTGCCAATTCGTCGTCATTTTCTTGCCATTATAGTTGAATCCATCATTTCATTGGCAGATGACTTCAACCAGAACAACACGAAGATCGTTGACACGAAGAGCGGCGACAGCATCGAATGGATCCTCGACGTGACCATCGCATACCCAGATCGTATTCCCCTACATTTACAAGATATTGTCTGCGGGACGCGACCACCTTGCACAACACACTTACATTACAGACTTTACCCAAGTAGTGAGGTAAGTACATGAGCTAAATCTACTTCTATTGAAGTATGGTTCAGTTGTAAATATTTTGCTCAGAATTTCGGAGCAGTCAAATAATAGTGCTCTAAAACAATGTCGTATTCTTGTTTTAAGTGAAATTATCAGAGCTCGTGGAAAAGTTAGGGTTAATGTTGCCAAAGCTTTTGCAACACTCCTGGCGTAGGTACAGGTATTCACAGGCTACGGTATTCGCTTACGTCTCACAAACAATCCGCACGCGCTCACAAAACGTTTGCCGCCCTAGTATTGTAAAAGAATCCACCTCAATACCGATGAGAATGCTCACGTAGTAAAATACAAGTTTGAATAGTTTTTTTTATCGCTTCGTTTAAAAATAGTCGGGTCCTTTACTTAAAAGGTATTTTAAGATTTTGATTACGACTTAAATTGTCTGATTTTTCTGACAAGCTGTCAAGGGTTTTTTTATAGTGCCAAAAAAATCGGCACTGTTCTTTAAATTAAAATTTATTGAAATCAAATTACTTACCGTTAGAATTTTTTTCAGAACCACAGAACGCTCGCAAAAGTAGGTCATTTTTTAAACAAAGAAGGTACTAACACAAAAAGCACAAAGTGTATCGAAATAAAGAACCTTTAGTGTATAACGTCTAAAAAGAGGCTATATAGGTTTTGGCAACGTTTCTATTTGGATGAAGGCCAAAAGTTTATTGCATGGAAAATAATGATTAGATAATCTGTCATCGATATATTTGTGGCTTCTCAGCCAATAAAGTATGCATTGTTTGTTTGAAATAAATTTTAATTCGCATGACACTTCCCCATATTATTTTTGGAAAGTTTTATGAATATTTAAGCTTTTTATAACGAAATTTGATACTGCAAAAATAGTTTCAATGGACATCCGTGTATGATAAATGCAGTGTATAAAATTGTTTAATATTTTATATCAAACTAGCTGACCTCGCAAACGTTGTTTTGCCATATATGTTATTAATGCCTGCTGGTGGAATTTCGTAAAATCCGTTCTTAGCTGACCACTACTCGGCGAAAGGAATATTCCTATCAAATTTCAAGTCTCTACGCCTTATGGTTCCAGAGATATCGTGATGAGTCAATATATGGGTGGAAATCTCTTTTATGTATATAGATAAGTATGTATTTTCGAAGTTATTAGTTTTTAATGTCAAAATTTAATTACAGGTACCAACAGACACAGAAGGTATGACACAATGGCTGTATGATAGATTTATAGAAAAAGATAAAATGCTCGAAGAATTTTATCGTACAGGGCAGTTTCCGTCTACAGGGAATAATCCTTCAGTAGTGAGGCAAGTGAGACAGGACAATCTACGCTATCTCATCTTGCATTTATTTTTTATAGCGTCAACACTTTTACAATATAAAATATTGTGTGAACTGTGGAGTTATTTCTGGTAACGCATCAGAAGAGCGACCAGACGAGACGTATCAACTTAACTTTAATATCAATATTAGATTTAGTAATCTAACTTTCATTTTTTTTATATTCCTGTGATCGTCAAAGTGGATCAATGTACGTTGAATTATTTAATGCTTGTAATAGCTTTGCTGTGAGATAGTGTGTCTTTTTTGTTGATAATTCGTCTGGTACTCTGGTCAAATAAAATATTAAACTAAACATGCTATCTTTTATCTTGTACTGACGGCAAAGGTTTCTGTGACGATTCATAAGTCGGATATTAAATCAGTATTCAAGTCTTTTATCCATTAATTAGTAGCTATTTAACCCTCAACTTTGCCTTCAGTACGATAACGTTTAGCGGAGGTGCAAGATTGAAGTACATTTTTTTTCAATTTTTCTACATTTAGAATTAGTATTTTGTTTATTGTTTTTATTTTTCATCAATGTTACCTACTACTAGTACTGACATATCGGGACGAACTCGATGTATTGTGCCGAAGGTACGAAGGGTTTGATTTCAACCAAAATCACTATACGTTAGTGAGAGTTTCACATTTATGTGTGTGTTAATCAAAGCGTGCTGTGACAAACAAGTCAATATGTAAGTACTTCTTAGCATAGGTCTTGTGCTTTGCGCTGTACCAAAATTTTTATCAGCTGACAATAAAAATAGTTGTATATGAATAATTTAATTATTTACTAATTTCACGTGGAGCGCTGATTTTCTATTTATATCTTCAATAATATCATTAAAACAATTTGCGCTATACTGTTTAAAATAGTTAAAAAATACAATTTAACTTCATGCAATATTTCGTATTAATATACGAAATAAATCTGCGGTTAAGTTGAAATACTGTTATCAATAAGTTTAAAACTTTGAATGATTTCAGTATCGTCCGTAATTTATACAGATTTTCAGTTTTATCAGAATTATTAAACAACTCTCTCTCAACTGATATTTGGGAAATTTAAAAAAAAATGAATTTACAGTTAAAGTATTTGCTATCGTTCAGAATTTCGACGTTACAGCCGTGTCAGCGCTTCGGTGAAAGAAGCCAAAAATCACGTTTCACATTCTATTTAATCACGTCCACGCTTCTAAAATAAAATCGAATTTTATACAAAGGAAATTCTGGAGCATTTACGCATCTGGAATAATAAATTAAAATCAGCAGAGTGGCGTCTCTCGGTAATATAAAATCGATGTCCGATAGAGGTTATACTGCACGAGATATAAAACTCAAACCATCGATCAATATCTAAATTAGGTTAAGTCACTATAACAATTTTACACCTAGGTAATTAAGGTTCAACGTTTTGTTCCGTCGTCTTTTCTGGAACGTTCCTTTCATCGTGTACAGAATTTATTGTCCTGGGTATTTATGGTTATACTTACTAAAAATATTAAATGCCAAAATACGAGTACTTTCGCCGTAAGTGCCTAGGCTTATATTAATAGCTAAAAATGTGTGAACTTCATACTTTATGATATAATTTCTTGTCGTGGTTGTGTGAGTGAGACAGGTATCATCTGCTCTCTCATTTTAATGGCAGTTAATAGTGTGTTATTTTTATTCTAAGTCTAAGCCCATATTAATCTAAATTCCAAACTGTATTGATGAAAGGCGATGATACTTTGTCGTTGATTGTATTTAAAAGGAATTTAATGGTTTAGTTAATATGCGCTAAGATTATCGATGTCCTTGCTTATAAGCTTTATTAAATAGTAAGGGGATTTGTAAATGACTTTCAAATGTTCATCTGTTGTCGACCGTACTTAAGTGGTTGCAATTGTATTAGCATTATGGTGGATTTAGACCAAACGAACAAAGAGCTAGAGCTAGAACAAGAGCATTCTTTCTTGATCTTCGAACACTCGTATTCATATAAATAACAACGAAAGAATGCTCTACGCCTGTTTACACTAAAAGAATTTGATAAGAATTTGATATAGTGGGGATAGAATGAGCATTCGCTCGTCTGATGTAAATCGACCATTATGCAAAGATGCATATATAGTTTGTTGTATTGTTTTTCTTTCTATTGCTTCTAATCGATGTGTGTAGTAAAATGTTTCGTATAAGCTTGTAATAATTGCAAGTAAGGAACGTTAATAATAAAGCACTTCATCGTTTAATAATATCAATATTTAATGTATTTTGAATTTATTATTATCGTAACTATTTTTTGTGGATTCATCAAAAATCCTTCAATTAAAATCAGTGTTATGTGGTGATACGCTCTTGATACAAAACATTTTTTTAACATTATTTAAATCATAATGTAATAAGTAATTCAGTATGTCCGACCAAGTTATTTTGTCCAAAAGCGTGCCTTGTTAATAAATGTGTCATAAAAATTGTAAAATACTATCCATACCAAATAACAGATGTCTCTAAATATAGCACGAAAAGTATAAACTTAAAAAAAGTATTTAAAATTGCAAATTCAGAATATTACAGTTTTAAAATTACAAATTATATATTTAATTTGTATAATTTCGACGGGTGCAAAGTAAAAACAGTTAACTACAGTTTTGAGATTTTTTTTATTTCAGTAACTAACTAAAAACTTTATATTTTACAACATGGCAAAATAAAAAATACAAATATCGCCTCATTTCTTGTACTTTTGTCAAGTAAAAAAAGACAACTACTGCTGTTTTGTAAAATTACACGACGTACATGCGTTCAACTACCGCTGGCCGCTTTTACGCAGTCCGCGCGGGGGGCGCACGGTCATTCCTATTGCGTCATCAGTCAGATGACATGTTCTTCACCGGTCGGCAACAATGTTAAACAAAATATTATGTTACGATGTAGAAAAAGACATCTGCGTAATTATGCTTTGAACTTTGATTTTATTTAGAATATAACACAGTCATGGGCTAATTTTAATAATTGCGAAAGTCATACTTTTTATACTTACTCAAATATATATGTATGGAACATACTTTATTAAATCCAGATTTTTAATTCCAATGTAGAAACGACCAAGTGACAGTTAACTCAGTTGTCATATTTTCACAATGTAGAGTAGAGGCAGACAACTACAATATCTCGTAAATTAAACATAATTAGAAGAAATATACAAGTGTTTGTCTTTGTAAATAATGTAGCAGTGATGAAAATTTCAACAAATTTGGTTTGAAATTGACAAAATGGGAACACTTTTTCTTATTATGCGCTCTCCTGAAAAGTAGCTGTTTTGTATATATAACTCTTTTTACTTTGCACCCGTCGATTTGTCGTATAATATCTTAAACAGATATTTTGCGTTATAATATTTTTTTCGTCCATAAATGTTTACACTTTCGATGCTCTATGTAGAGACAAATAAATATCAGTAAAAACCGTACAGAAAATGTAATATTATAGAATAATTTAATGTAGTTCTTGAAATGGTATACGAAATATCAATATATATATTGACACACTGTCATGTTATGTTATTTTGTAATATCTATAAATTATTTTTTATCGTAAAAACAATTATTCATGGTTTCCGGTTTCAAATTTATTTGCATAATATTGTTATTTAATGACAAAGTCTATAACTAAATTAAATCCAATGATACGACTTATCTTGGTTATGATCATGTATGTCAACAGAAATTATGAGGTCGTTTGACAAGTCCATTGCATATCCATATTTAATTTCTGCAACTGATTTTCTTTGTACTTTTCTTGATGCAATAAAACAAATGTCTTATAAAAAGGATTTATGTTTGAATAAACTATCTTTGATTTTGTTAACTGTGATAGAATTCTGACACAGTTTGTTATGGTCTAAGAGACGTGGAAGATCGACCTTTACCGATGAGACATATTTTGTATTAAATATAATTTATAAACAAATATGCCTATGATAACTTGCCTATCGAAAAGTAGTCATAGCTACTTTTGATTTTTTTTTTTTTAATTTAATTAATTTTAATCAATTTTTTATTTCATCACCTTCACTCATATGATGACCGAGTAAGTTTTATCTCAATTGATAGTTTTTAACATACAGAATATGCCTAGGTAGGCTTGCCTACTTATTTTTGGTCATGTCTACCTGACAAGTAGATGTGAACAGGTAAGTCAATATGTACCTATATTGGATACTACATCGATCTGTTCGAATCGAAATTGATATCATAGGTAAGATATTGTAATTACAAAACCAATCATATAGGTTTGCCTGCTAAAAAAAAATATAGCTATGACCACTTTTCGATATGCAAGTTATCATAGGCATATTTGTTTATAAATTATATTTGACAAAAAATAAGTCTCATCGAGTTATCAGATCGGTGAAGGTCGATGTTCCACGTCTCCTCCACTATTATGAGTCTATGACAGATTTTATATTTAGTAAGCACAGAGAAAGAATGTTAAACTGAAGCACACTTTTTCAAAATGTCCAGTAAGTCGTCGTCTAATTAATTTTCGTAAGATTTTTCTAATTAATAATTTGTCATGTTCCATTAAAACTTACATGATAATATTAATTCATAATTTTGTATAAAATATGAAACAATCCCAAATAATAATTTTAAGAAACTTCATTATTAAATGGGTCTTTTTCTTTTAATGTTTGCATGTTTTTTTTGTATTATACCACCTTGTGGTATAATACAAATAAAATCAATGTTGCGGATTTACTTAGTCTAATATCATGTCATAAAACAGCAATTGGAGTATTATACCATGCACAGTATACTATGCATTTATGTCTAAATATCATATTCGATATCAAAAATAAAACTGTTTCATTAAATTATTTCTTAATTTTTTCTTTGTGTTTGTAACATTCATTATTTTACGCCCGTGTAAAATCATGAATGGCTTGGTTTGAATTGGGTACTTTTGATGTTATGTTGGAACTTGACACAAAGACGTAAAATACGTGTAATCGTCTGTTATGCCTAGACTCGTGACATAAATATAAGTTAACGAATGAAATGTACGAATGTTCTGGATACTTTATGTATTAAATAAACTGAGAAATCGCTTAGTCTTATGTGTAGTCTAAACTTAACAGATGATTACAATGTTCTGTATTAAAATGTACGCGTAATATTTACATTATACGTAATAAATATACCCATTTATCAGAAGGTAGTAAGCCATATTTTAATTATTTTTACACAAACACTACCTTTACTAGTTCGTGATAAACAGTTAAAATCTAAAAGTGTCTAAACTAAGCTTTGCAATATTAAAGGTTCGTTCGTCGAATATTCATAAAAAAGGAAGCAAACGCGACACTTGAATTTAACAGTGTTCTTGTGATTAAATGAAAATCCTTGTAAAAAAAACAATACTATGTGAAAATTTGATAGTTTTTAACTTAAAGTATCTTATTGTAAAGAATATGCTAATAACGAAATATCCTTTATTTACCCATTTCTCTACAAAGAAACTGTAAAGAGGAGTCGTGAATAACGATAAGGAATATAACGGATATCCGGATGCAGTCCAGTATCCGGCTTATCCGGCCATTTCATTATTATCCGAGATCGGATATCGAAATATGAAATCTTATGGAGTTCTTTGAAATTCCTCGATATAATATGTATGTATTCTGTCATTTTGATATGGAAACTGACGTCTTAAGTGTCATTTGTGTGTCGTACTTTCTATACTTATTCACGGGCTATGTGATTAATTAATAAGTCCATTGTTATATTTTGTTTTAGTTAAGTTTGTAATTTTGTAGATAATAATAGATTAGCGAATGTGTGATCGAAATGTTTACCCATTGATGTGTGAAATGTGAGGGTAATGTTTTCGTATATTTTTTTGCTTCCTAACGTCATTTTCATTTAGTCGAGGCCACCTTAGTTAAGGAAAATCAGGGGAAATTCTTAGTTGTAATTATTAATTGTAAATGCACGTCAAATGGAAATGAATTGAATTAATGTTTTTCCATTGTTATGAATTTATGTCGAGTGTATGTTGGCTTTTCATATTTTATTTTCCGTGAAATGTTTGGTTTTCAGATTCTTATTAAAAGTTTTGTTTTTTTAAAAATGTAATTAGTAATCGCGGATATTAAAATATGAACAGTCATGAAATATTTCAAGTTTTGTTTTTCCACAATTATTTTTCTGTTCTATAACTACATTTACAATTTTTTTTTTAATTTAAAACAGCTTTTTAAAATGGTCTATGTACGATTTTTCGTATAAAAAATATCAATTGTAATTTTCATAAATTATATGATGATTTTTTTCGGTATAAAAATTTAGGGCTATTTTAAATGTTATTTAAACAAGGTGATTTTTTTTTCATATTAATTGTCGATTTAACGCAATGCTTTGCCGCTGTATATAGTCTAAGGGCGTCGCTCTTCGGTTTATCAATAAAGCACTTTGTGGAACTTGAAATAAATTGTTTTATTTTATGAAATTGTTTCCTAATTATTTGTATTGCAGGACTCCATATACTACTAAAGGTATGATGCTGCTATAAAACAATTTCTTATGAACCAAAGTAGCTTCTTTGCCATTCCTTCTAGTTTAAAACAATTTTACTACAAGTTTGGAACTAACATACTAAGAAAAATAATAATTGATAGTGACGAAACATTATCTTACTTTACATTATATAAGAGCAATCGTGTTCAAGTTACATTTTTGTCAAATTTATAAAATTGTAAATTTGTATAAGAAGGACTTTAGCATGTAAATTATTTTTGGTATTGGATGAAAATAAATACGCTTACGCCTGTCCGCTTCAGCCTGTCCCACTGCTCGGCATAGACCTCTTTTCCCATGTATGAGTAGGATCAGAGCTTAATCCACCACGCTGCTCCATGCAGGTTGGCGGATATATTCCCTACTATGAGTAGCGATAACAACCGGGACCGACGGCTTAACGTGCTCTTTGAGATACAGCGGGGAGACCCACAAGGACTACACAAACACCCAGACCACGGCAAACATCGTATAGCCAATACAATGTTTGTCATGTGCAGGGATCGAATCCGCAACCGCCAGTGCAATAGCCACAAACCAGTGATGTGAACGTCCAACGCGTCGTCTACTAAAAATCTCTACTAAAATACTCTTAAAATGTATTTTAATTTTAAATCAAAGAAAATCTAACTAATATATATGAAAGCCACCTACACAAAACACCCTCTTTCCTAGAGGTAAAATGTCGACCTTTAAGTAATTCCTAGCACCAACACAATGGAATAAAAATGTTATTTTCTGATATCTTTAGTATCCTTATTTATCTGAAATATCACGAAAGCCTAAATAAATATTTTTAGAATACCGTATTCACGTATTATATATCAATTCTATTGTAATACTGTATAAATAAATCATTTTATAAATATATTCAAGTGTACCCGCTCTTCGTAGATGCAGCGTCCCACTTTACTTTATGCACCCCTATCCCACATACCTACATACATTATGATACATGTTGTTATTACAAAGCCGACTAAAAATAATGAAAACTTACAAATAAACTTTGTTGAAATTTGGCCTTAAAAATTAACGTTATAAACTTTTTGGACATCGAGACATCAGCGTATAATAGAAGATTATTTTTTTTTTTAAAAGAGGTATATGGTATTATTATGACCCGTATTCTCAATGATCGATTTTCTGCTTGGTGTTCAAAGGATTATCAAAAAGGAATATCATTCATACTGAAAGACTACAAATATTACGGAACAGCTGAAAAACATTTTCAAAAATTGATGTTTACATAAAACTTGATGGAATTCAACACTCATTAGAGAACTCTAGAATTTTCAGCATTGTAAAAAAAATTGCATACCACTTATAATTGTTTGAAACACAGGAACGTTGCCCTCTATCTACTTTTCATTCTCAAGTGACGACTTCCAATGATAACTTGAATAGACCTCGAACCCCATACGCACCAACTAACCCCCTTTTCAGGGTAAAAAGGTCTTCGCTTCACACTTCCGCGAACAAAACTTCAAGATATTAAGGGATAGTCGAGGTACGTGTAAATAAAACTGCACTTCATACTAACAACCTACATAATTCTTAGTTCCACATCTTTGTTAATCTACTCCAGTGACGAGGGTGGGTATATCTAACATATCCACCAGGATATCCTGACCCACCTCTCTTGGTACACACATTGTGTTTGTCCGTCGAAACTTTGACAGCGAAAACAAATAGGGGTCACGGGAAGTTGGTCGTCGTATGAACATGAATCCTGAATGCCTTATTTCACACCTCGTAATACTTGTCATGAATTTCGAGTTACTTGAAATTATTTTTATTGTTTCAAATGTGAAGTGATAATGAGGTTATATTTTGGGTGTTTATTCTATTACTAGCTTCTGCGCGCAACTTCGTCGGCGTTTACTCCGCTCCTATTGGTCTTAGCGTGATGATACATAGCCCATAGCCTTCCTCGATTAATGGGCTATCTAACACTGAAAGAATTTTTCAAATCGGCCCAGTAGTTCCAGAGATTACCGCGTTCAAACAAACAAACAATCAAACAAACTCTTCAGCTTTATATATTAGTATAGATTAAGTATAAGATTTTAGATGTATAAAGTATAAAAACAATTAACAATATTTACTATTTTAGGTTCTTAAGTGAAATTACAATAAGTACTAATTTCCATATCATTAACATTTTTTCCTGTACTGAAAAAAAAAAAAACGTTTCGTAGGTCCAAAACACGATGCGTTGGCGCAATGGTCACAGCACTGGTTTGTTTGTGACTGTTGCGCTGGCGGTTACGGGTTCGATCCCCGCACATGACAAACATTTGTATTTGCCATACAGATGTTTCCGTGGTCTGGGTTTTTGTGCAGTCCTTATGGGTCTCCCCACCGTGCCTCGGAGAGCACGTTAAGCCGTCGGTCCTGGCGATCGTTATTCATACTAGGGGATATATCCGTCAACCCGCATTGGAGCAGCGTGGTGGATTAAGCTCTGATCCTTCTCCTACATGGTTCAGCAGTAAGATATTACAGACTGAAGCGAAAACATTTACGTATATACGATACGTTAAATTTCCATTCATACACGAGAATAAAATAACCTATTTTCAATAATAAAAATGCTTCCAATATTACAGAATCGTCAGCAATATTCTGACATCAACGTAAGCCCTAAGTCCATCAGCAAAAATTGGACTACAAATGAATTCTACTCCATTTGTATCGGGGCGTCTAATCCAATATGAAAATACGGTCCTAAACGTCTGCAGAATATTGGAGGGAACTGAAAATCACCTCTTTCAACCTGTAAATAACATTTTCAGATGCCGTAAAAATATATAACGTTCTTCAGACACGTGTCGCTCTGCCGAGCCGCTGGGGCAAAGATGGCGCCTGTCTAGAAATGACTCGGAGGAAATTAATTAATATAACTTAAAGCATTTTTGACGTGACAACGTCTAATAAAATGAACGCCGGCGGCATGCACGAAAATGGATGACTCATTCTAACGTTACGCTCATTGTATCTCTCTTTCATTCGATTGGCCTATGCGTCAGAGGAGATGTTTTGTTATGACGCTGTCACGTTAAACTATCGTCCGTACACCAACTTTACAGCATAACCATTTTTTTTTTTAATTTATTACCGCTAAAATTTAAAACATGGTACAATAAATACCTTACAGGTTTAGAGGTGTGTAGGTATTTACAGATGTTACTATATTATAGGATTGCTACCATCCATCGCGCCCAGTATCAATAACTTCGATTATTTTGTGATTTACGTTTGTTGTATAGTGATTGAAATTGTTGAGTGGGTCAAGTTAGTAATATCTTATAACTTAGGAAACTTTAATCAGACTTTTATAGTACATTAATATCGTGTATAATTTAACTAAAAGAATCTTTGAAATGTACAATCGGTAAAGATACTAGGACAACATAAAAAATTTGTAAAATCTTCTCAATTTACATTGTATAAAAGCGACTTGCGTGTGACTACTTACTTCAAGTCTCATGAATAATAATCGTAAAAACGAGAATTAAGTTATTTAAACGGCATGTCGTTATTTCGTACTTTGATAATACATTTAGAACAGAATTTTATTTTGAACCAATAATAAGTCAAGTAAAGATTAGACTAGTAATTTTTCATGTATCAACACATACAACTTTTTTAGACCTAGATAGATAGTTAATAAAGGGGTCTGAGAAAAGATCTAAATATGTTCAGACTTTTATTGGATATCCGCTGTTACACTGATTTTCGTATCGCAACAAATTAACCTATAGTTAAATACTTTATATATAAGCAATTATATTTGGCATTAGAATATCTTTTGAAAAGCACTTATAGCAAAAAATTTAAAACATTATGTGACGCTAACTGTAGCATTTTATATCTGAAATGATTTAATGTCACACTGTCACAGCCTATATCCACTGCTGGACATGTCTCGTCTATAACGAAGATTTTTTGTCAAATAACCGATATGGCAAATTAAAACAGGTTGGCAATAAATGTTGGTGAAAGCGAAACCGCAAACTCATCTAGACAGTAATTATCTTTGTTTCATACTTGGGAAGCCCTCGATCGTCAGGAGCCGATTATGTACCGACAAAGGGAAACTGTATTGGAGTTTTTTTTTTTATGTTTACGTAAATGGCATTTTATTATTGCGTTTCTGTCATTCTTTGTATCAATTGAGTTACAAAAGCACTTATCGCCAGGTGAAAATAAAAGCCTCGAAATTGCTTGTTCGCAGATATAAGTTTGTAAAACGTTGACTATTTTTTTTTTTCGAGTAAATCTTTGTCTGTGACGGTTGTTAGCTTGACAGCCTCGGCTTGTATGTGAATATTAAATTGCGTGGTAATGGGGGTTATGGGGGTAAAAATAACAAAAAAAATAAATGATGATAATCTTTTTTTATGTAAGAGGCGAAATTTGACTGTGTTTTTATGTATACATATGAATAAACTGAGCTGAACAAACAGATCAACGTGTTTACTTCTGTATCGGTAGAAAAAAGAAAAGAGAAAAAAAAAATCGCTATCCTACTCGACTTTGCGTTGGCGAATAATTTCTCTAAGGCAACATTTTTAGTAGAATCAGATACCGGTGACAATTATGAAATACCTTTTATAACAATATAGACCGACCAGTTCGAATCTTACATGTTGCCCGAGGCATGGTAGGAAAACGTACGAGAAAAAGTTTCCTACAAATACATTTACACAAATACAAAGACTATTCCGAGCATATCAGACCTTTTTACGTAAAAAAATATAAATATTACGCAAACTCACACATAGACCACTAAAGATATTATAGTAAATATAGTTTTATTTATGTGTTAATCCATTAGCGCGGGTACGCAGGCGTATTTTACGCGGTACGCCAGCGAGCGAAAAATACAATTGAATGGACATTAGTTTATCTAAGCGTGTTGTCAGCTTTAAAAATATATCGCGTTTATATTATACGCTTAGCTTATTGCATTAGCGTTTGAGCGTTAATAAATAACGCCTTGTTAAGCGATTGATGTTATTTATATAAAATATATATTATTATAAAATAATATTATGTGAGTAGTCGATCCACATACTGTTATTATGATTGTGGTTACTTCTCTTACTACGATAGAATACGGCATAATTTAAATGCTATTTAATAAATCTGAGTTTGACAAAATGAAAATCAAGTCACTTTATTCAGTAGTTGGGATTAAAAGTACATACAGATATGCTAACAATGTATATATTTGAAGTTGAGTAAGTACATCTTAAGCGTCATCATAGTGTAAATACAAAAGTTTATGTACGAAATTTATTTATTTTCAAAATAATTGTAAACTTTTGAAATACGCAGTAAATTAAATCTTAATTTAATCAAGTTGTGTTACGTTTTTATGGACGTTGTATTGTAATGTTTGGCAAACGAAAAAAATCGACTTCAATCACATCGACAAGTAATACAACGTAGGTACACGAAAAAATAGTCAAGTAAATACGCGCTATCAAAGATTACTCAAAAAGTAGTCACTAGATCTCGATCAAAATTGAATGGGACCACATGACAAGCACAACTTTCAATAAAAAAAATAATCATCAAAATCGATTGAGAACTTGCTCCTTTTTTGGTAGGTTAAAAAGAGAAAATTTAAAAACCCTTCAGTGTCATGTAAGCAAAACCTTTTTTGATATTTACTCTAAACCATTATACTTACTCTAATGACAGCAATTGCTGTCATCATAATAAGAATGTTCAAACGTTATTGTCCAGTAGTAACAATAAATCAAATAATTCATGAAACTGTTCCAATCGTAAATTCAATCCAACGAGCCCGGTATCACGATAAAAGCCGTTAGTACCCTCGCTGAGCTGATTTAATTACTTTCTGTGTTGCCAGACCTACCATCATAAATTTATTAAAAGTAACATACATTAATTTACTTTCTTATTTTTGATTTTATTAGTTAACGTTAAGTTAACCTAGCCTAACTAATGAATATTTTGACCTTGTTGATAATTATTTTCAGTGTTCAATTAGGAGGGAAGTTTCCACAATACAAGGTATCCTAGGTGTGGCAATCACTGCAATTTTTGATATTTGATATTTATCATGTTTATTTTTATTTTGTACTAGTGATCGCCCAGTGGTCGAAATTCCACTATAATTAATTTAAATTATAATTTAAACATTATTAAGGTTCTATTGTCAAAAACTATACTTCTATAATAATCTACAAAAGAGTAAATATGCGTATGCGTGTCAAATACATGGTAGGTAGTGTGTATAATGTTTTTTTTGTTGATTTAATGTATTTTTTACGCAAATTAAAAAGAAAATTAGCCTTCTGCACTTCTTCTCTATATAAACCATAACTTCGCAAAATTTCATAATCCTCCGTCAGCGCAATTTTCATAAAAAGGGGTACAAAGTTTTTGCTTTACGTATTAGAAGTGTACGTCTCAGCAATCCAATGGTATCTCCAATGCAAGCACTGGGCCCATCAACAGGGCGCTGATGTGATAGGATCCCCCCGGACTTGCGACCGGAGCGTGGTTTAAGGCCTTTATATATAATATAATAAAGCTGAAGAGTTTGTTTGTTTGATTGTTTGTTTGTTTGTTTGTTTGAACGCGCTAATCTCAGGATCTACTGGTCCGATTTGAAAAATTCTTTCAGTGTTAGATAGCCCATTTATCGAGGAAGGCTATTGGCTATATATCATCACGCTAAGACCAATAGGAGCGGAGTCCACGCCGACGAAGTCGCGCGCAGAAGCTAGTATTAAATATCAGTACTTAATGATAATTTTGTTGAGTCGGAGCAAAGCAGCATCTCGCACATTTGGAGCAGCCTAACTGAGGCAGTACCTAAACCTTACAGAAGACCACAGCTAAAAATACTACTCTCAAGTACTCTTGTGTTCCTGTGGTGAGTAAGATTGTCAGAGGTCCTTGGTAGGGTTGAGGGTGGAGTCGGCGACGCGATTGTAACGCTCCTGGTGTTGCGGGCGTCCATAGACTACGGGTATTCAGTATTCTCTGACTGTCACGCTGACCATTACCTTGTTTGCCACCTGTATAGTATTAAAACAATAATAACATTCTTAACTGTATGAGGATACAAAAATACAACATAGATAAAAAAGTACTTAAGTCATCGCTGAAAAAGCGATCTATTCCAGACATTCTTAAATAGTGGGGAAGTGTACAAATATGAAGGAAACAAGAAGAATAGTGCTTAAAAATTTTAATAATATAATATTATTATCAAATATACAACAATGAACGTACGATTAACGCGTATCATATAACATTTTTTGTAAAAAATACTTTTCGAGTCATGTAATATTTTGAGCTATATCTATATATACTAATATAATAAAGCTGAAGAGTTTGTTTGTTTGATTGTTTGTTTGAATGCGCGAATCTCAGGATCTACTGGTCCGATTTGAAAAATTATTTCAATGTTAGATAGCCCGTTTATCGAGGAAGGCTATAGGCTATATATCACCACGCTAAGATCAATAGGAGCGTAGCACCAATGAAGAATGTTTCAAAATCGGTTTTTTTTTCCCTTTTGAAAGCTTTCGCTGCGTAAACGGTTAAAGTTTCGCACAAATCATGTATGACAGAATTGGTCCTATTCCACGCGGACGAAGTCGCGCGCAGAAGCTAGTTATATACAAGACCTTATTTGTTTTGACAGCTATTAATTGACATAATTGCAATTGTAATACTCAAGAAAATACAATTTTAGGGTAACCAGGCACGTTGGTAAGGCAACACGAATAATATACATACCTTACAATTAATTATATTAAGTGCAGTTAATATCATAGAATTTATGACAGGATGGGTAATTGTAATTAAGTCATTAATTTAGGGCAATCAACTATATTTGAGCTTTGTGTTGTAAGCTTTGTTTGTGTAAGTGATTTTAATTATAATGTCAGTTTAAATTGTTTGTTTGTTTTGATGTAATCGATAAGGGTATTGTGATGTCATGTTTTTAATAACATTAACATTTCAATAAAGCTAAAAGAGCATGAATGCTTTCCGTAATGTCACGCAGTATGGAGAAGAGACGAAAGAGCCTAATAGATCGATCGGGCACCGAAGGTTAGGACCTGAATAGAGTTTTGAGGACTTTATAAAGAGTATATTATGTCTTTTTCGAATATTAAAGTGAAGAAACTATCTAGATGTAGAGAAAAATTGAAAATAAATACATTATTTAGATAAATTATCATTAGGTATGTATGTAAGACATTAAGTGACGAAAACAAACTCGTAATATAAATAAACAATAATAATTTTTCAAACTTTCACGGATATCTGTTATGATCACTTTAGATTCTATGCGATCGTTATTTTGAAACTCGTGAAAAGTCGAAACATTTATAGCCTTATAGGTAATATATTGAATAGACTCCTTAAGAAATGGACCAAGTAAATTGTCTCTAACTAACTTTGGTTTTCGGTTAACGTCTACGTTGTTTGGTTAGGACGTAAACTAATTGATAAATATGTGCTGCGAATTCTACTCCGTGTAATTGTGATTTCGGATCACACTGATTGGATGGGACTAACTGGGGTTTACTTGTAAAGTCTGTATCATTTAAAGTGTGTTATAAAACCGCAGTGCGTTAGATTATATTTAAATTGCAGTATTGATGATGCTTTTGGTGGAGTGACATACTTTTCTAATAATTGTTTATTTATTTTAGTCCATAAAAATAAAATTAAAATAATACTAATGAATGTCTTACTCGATTTTACTTCTATGTGGGAATACGGCAATACATAATACACAAGCACACACGCCCAGACCATCACAAACATCTGTAAAGTCTAACTGACTAAACATCGACAATGTCGACTACGCGATTGCGATGCTTCTGGTGTTGCAGGCGTCTATAAGCTACGGTAATCATTAACCATCGTGTGAACCTTACACTTGTTTGTTAAGGTTGACACGTTGTTCACGCAACTAGTTGTATGAATGAAAAAACATTATTTTAATATGAAAAGACTCCCACAATCCTTATGATATTTGATATACCTACCTGTACAAATATAAGGAAGGAATATCGAATGAATATTTAATTTCAAAGTTCATGTAGGTGCTACGTGGGAGGGTTTATTGGACAGGCGTAGGAAAATTAAGGCACCGTCGGCTGTAGGAGAAACAATCACTTTGTTACAGCGATGTGCCTCGTTCAGACTTGCAAGTTACTTGTATCTAGTAAACATGGTGAAATAATTTTTATTTTGTTGGAAACTATGGAATTTTAATAGTGTTATTAATAAGGATTACTATAATATATACCATCTATTTGCAAAATAACATTGAAATTTTCGTTTCAGATTTTAATACCGGATGAAACTTATTACTTAATTTGATGTTTAAATTAAATCATACCTGTTTTTTTTTTTTTAATTATACGCTTATCGAGTTACAGGAAATCAGTTTTAATAATATAAATCGTAATTGCTCGCTATTTATAGTCGAACTAACTTACTAATAAATATTAATTAAACCTTTTAGTACGTAAATAAATAAAAAACATTACGATATAAATTAAATGATTACTGAATTATAATACCTTTTACAACGCATTTAAAATGAGATCATGGGTAAAAAAATTCTATTATAGGATCTACGTACTCAACCAAATGAAATTAAACAAGTCTCAAACATACGCTACGTAATTACGATTCAACCTGTAACATCCCACAGCTGGGCAAAGGCCTCTTTCTCCATGTAGGAGAAGGATTGAAGCTTAATCCACCACGCTACTCTTTTGTTGGTTGGCGAATATATTCCCTACTATGAGTACGATGATTACGATCCCTATCAGATATTTATGATAACAACAGGGACAGACATCCATAACAGGAAAGAAATAGTTGTACAAATACAAATATCCTTCCCGAGCGTGTTACGTGATATTTTTTTTTTCTTATGTAACTAGGTCAGCAAACAAGCGTACGGCTCACGAACGAAGTAACTACCGTAGCCTATAGACGCCTGCAACACCAGAAGCATCGCAAGCGCGTTGCCGACTCTATCCCCAATCCCCCCAGGAGCTCTGGTCACCTTACTCACCAACAGGAACACAATACTGCTTGAAAACAGTTTTATTTAGCTGTGGTCTTCTGTAAGGTCGAGGTACTACCCCAGTCGGGCTGCTCCATATTTTGAGCAGGAAATTTCCTGCTGTGCCCTACCTCAGTTAATGATAATACAAAAAAGTTAAATACTTACAATAATTACATCGGCAAGTTATCCAAACGATCCTATAGTTGATCTAGCCGGCGCTTTATCTCATCCTCTCATAGTTATTGGGAGCTGTACAAAGAAACACAAAGTTGTACACCTTTCTATACTTAATACAAAGCGGGGACTTTGTCTAAAGGCCCTTTTTACTTGATTAAAACGTGTTGTGACAGAAGGACTTACTTTATTCCTAGACAAAGGACACTGAAAGGTCAGTAAACTTTACCGTCTTCAAGCTAAATCAGAGAATGTTTAATCTATAATTAATATGTTATATAATTTTGGGACACTTTGATATTGAAATGATAACAAAATTGGTTGAGAGTTCAATCTCAGCGCTGGTATGACAGTGTTGTGTTTGTCTCTCAGTCTCAGTCTCAGTGTCTCGCAATACAAATACAAAATATTTAATAATAATAACGTAATATACTGATACGTTTATTTCACACAAGTTTTATATTGTGAAAAACATTATACAAAAATGTGTTGAAAGAAAGAGAAACAGAAATAATTATAATCTATAATTATAATTATCTATACTAATATATAAAGCTGAAGAGTTTGTTTGTTTGTTTGATTGTTTGTTTGTTTGTTTGTTTGAACGCGCTAATCTCAGGCTCTACTGGTCCGATTTGAAAAATTCTTTCAGTGTTAGATAGCCCATTTATCGAGGAAGGCTATAGGCTATATATCATCACGCTAAGACCAATAGGAGCGGAGTCCACGCCGACGAAGTCGCGCGCAGAAGCTAGTAACAAATAAAATTGAAGTGTTTGTCTGTGATCTCAAAATTACTGTATTTTTCAAGTTCGTATAGTTATTTACATGATACTAAAACACAAGCAAACAATTTTATTGTATGTCTGTGTTTTTCTTTCTTTCTATTTGTCCGGGTTAGGCTTCGAAACAGCTGAACCTATTTTTATGTGACTTTCACTGGAAGATAGAGGAGGTTGTGGAGCAACATAAAGGCTAAATTTTATCCCGGAATTCCCGCGAAATTGGGATTTACGCAGGAAAACCCACGTTTACAAAGTTCAGGTTCTTAATTTTTTGTGATATGGACTTAAAATTTGACAGAAAAATAGATAATTTCGGATTAACGGATTTTGCGACAGGGCCACATTAAGATGGTCTAAGGGCTCTTGAAAGTTTTATAAAATCCCTTATTTTTTATACTACAAACTTGTAAATTGTCACATAGGTAATATTCAGTAAGTAAAACTTCCACTAAGAACGAATTTTGTGACAGAAACAGATTAAGTTGATCGCTATCAATATGATAACAACCGAGACCTAAAGCGTAACGTGCTCTCCGAGGCACGGTGGGGAGACCTACAAGAACTGCACAAACATCCAGACTATAGCAAACATCTGTATGGCCAATACAAATATGATATGAGTGTGTGGGGATCGAACCCGCAACCGCCAGCGTAACAGCCACAAAACAGAGCTGTGACCGTTGCGCCAACGCGTCATCAGTCTGTTTGCTCCAAGTAAATGATAAGTAAATACTACATAAAATTTACTAAAGCAATTCTAATTTCCACTACTTTTCCCTTCAGTTGAGATTTCAATAGTACTTTATCAAATAAACGTAACTATAAGCTATAATATTATAAAACCTTTATTTCATAAGTATTAAGGTAGGGAATGCTTTAACAGAACGATTCCCTTACTTTATCCTCACACTGAACGCACCTATAAGCAATCACGGACATTCTTTGAGAGCAAAAAGAAATTACGTCAAAGGAAAGTAGTACTTATGTTAAAGGAAAAAGAGTAAAATTTATATAAAGTAAAGACGTATTCACATGGTCGTCATTTAATGATGTCGTGGACGGTATGCTTTGATCTTGTTTGTGGTGTCTGGTCTAAGTTATGAAGGAATTTACATTTATATTTTTTTTTTGTATTTCTCTAACACTTTTTAAAAGACCTACATTGTATTTTAACCGACTTCAAGAAGGAGAAGGTATGTACACTGATTACACCGATGTTTCTCATCCGACGTGATTTTTTTTTGTTCGATGCGGAATGGTTGTTATTTGGCCCCATAAAATTTCATTTAGTTTTGTTCAGTAGTTCTTATTTTGTAAGGATTTTTGTGAACTTGGACACAACTGTTATGTAATTATTGTTTACCTCATAACTTTTACTGGGTATACCGATTTTGATAATTATTTTTTAATCAAAATCTGGTTCCTGTTATGTAGTCCCATCTAAATTAATCGAGATATGACGAGTCTTTTTTGAACCATCTCTAATAATGCATATTTACTTGATATTTTTTTCGTTACCTACGCTATATTACTTTTCGATGTAATTGAAGTCGGCTTATTTGTTTTCGAGCAAACACAATTATTTATAATAATACATTAAAAAAATTGTAACGAAAGACAAATTTTTATTTCTCATAAAAAACGCATTTATTTATTTATTTATAGTATAGTAAATATTTTACAAATCATCTTTATGTCTAAGTGTGCAAATATAAACTATTAAGAGTTTTCCCGTACACCCTATCTAAATCAAATAACAATTTAAAAGCAACTCAATACAGTTCAGGTATACTCTTATTAATCGATCAATCGAAGACACACACCTTTAAAAATAGTCATGTCGTTTAAAACATATCTACAGCAAACTATTACCAACTTGGAGCTTTTATTTATTTTATTATAAATTTTTAAACAAAAATTACAAACAATATTTTTTAAATTTTTTTATTATTATTAATGTAAACCAAATTATTGACATTAAAGTACTGATGAAATAATTACGATAATTCTAACACGTAATTGACGAGATAAACATTTTTATCATTTTATCGTTTTCGCTTATAGTTTGTACCTCATCGATAGTAAAACTCGTCCGATAGTTGCGGGCTGTATCAAAGAACACAACTTCGCGATAGTTCGGCAACTTTCGTTAAACTTCGGAAGTAACAAGATTCCTCTTTGATGAGTTTCTTTTAATAATGAATACGTGTAATCAGTGCTTATAGTTGCTATCAGCTTCATTGTTCACCCTTCGTTTTATTAACGTTTATACATATGTCTTAATTGTAAACAGCTTTACGAAAGTTTTGAACTTGTTATTGTTGAAATTAATTATAGTGTAAAATTATCATTGTAGATGTTTTAACACTACAATATGTCAAAATTACCAACTTACCAAGGGAGCGAAAAATCTGGACAAGTTTGTATAGACACCGTTATGTACATGTTACTTTGTTCTTTATTTTACAAGTTTTTAGTGGTCGATACATGTTTCCGATACATGGCAGAGAAAGGCCATAGATAGGAAAATATGGAAGGGAATGGAGGAGGCCTATGTCAGGAGACACACTGGGGATTGAGAACGGCTACCGACGACGAGTGCTTATATATATATATATACATATGTTATACTATCCTTCAGTAAATAAAGGCTTATTATTATTATTATTATTACATGTTTCCGATTAGCCATATGAAGCGTCTTTCGATTTTCTAGCTAACGGTATCAAAATATCGCTATCGTTAAAAATGGCTTATGTGGTGTTAAAATTTCAACGATATTATATAATTGTGACCTCCAGAACATCCACTTAAAACGACTTGACGGTGAAGAAACTCCAACAATAATGTCTGTTTGTAAACTTCAGTTCGCTGATAGACATTTATCCAAAGATTTGTCATCCCTAAATCACTATTATTATTTTTTCTAAAGATTTGTCAGGTCTGAATCACTTTATTAACCAGCTATTCTGCAGGTACTCTCACATTCTATATGCGTCAACAGACGTATATTAAAATATAACCTCTTCACCCAATCCCCCAAACACTGAACAAACTATTCCATTTGCATATTTATATTAATATGGATTTCGTACTTTGAAATGCTAACCGCACTCGCACCTAAAGAAATCGTCTACCCAATTGAATATAATCACGTTTACCACAAGGGGATGCATTCAATCTGTATGCTAATTACCCTGTGGGCACTTCAGGGTAGCTTAGGGTAAAAAATTTAATGTCAGTTTGTGCATATAATAATTTGTTATTAGGTACTAGCTACCGTGGCATTCGTACTGCCATATTTTTCTATCGTGAATTTATGGATTTTTTTTAATTTCTAGTTTGGTGCAGTTGTTCAAAAGCTATGCACTGTATACACGCGTATATTTCAACGATAAGTTTTATTTATATAGATTTATGTATACTTCACATACTGAAGGCATCCTGCTGCATTCTGGGCTGGAGGCATCCGTTAGGGATTTCCTCTGGGTTAACAAAAAAAAAAAAATGGTGACTGAAGTTAATGTTTGAATCTAAATATCTAGTTTTGGAAATAAAAATTAGAAAAAAAACAAATTTCTGTGCATTTTTTATTAATTTTATTAGGTCAGTTATATAAGCTTATCAACAAAATGATACAATTATTAAAGAAAATAGACATCTTTCGATATTTTTATTCTTTTTAATTGTAAATAATATTAATATTCCGTTATGTGGTATATGGTCACTTCTCTTAAGGGTGAGATTATTAGATACAATTCGCCATGCCTTCCTATGGTGGGTTGATGAAACAACGTAGGTATGTCAAAATTCGTTACGCTGTCAGTTGCACAGCAAACTACGTATAACTTCAAACCGATTTGAAAAAAGATTAAAATATTTGTTGTGTATTTTTTATATTCGCTGATCTATTTTTTAAAACATTCATTTGTTTATTAAAGTCTTCTGTAATTTTTTTTTCGTAATCTATTTTTTTTTTTCAATATTACAATCACATGAAGCAGATGAAAATTATGTTGCGTTGCAGACCCATTTTATCCGAAAACTCATCGAGGACAGCGTAACTGAAAACACAAGCCGTCTATATGAAAAAATAATAATGATCAAAGTCAGGTGTGTTACAAATTAATCAGTTCACCCACCCTGCTGTCCCTTATATTAGATATTCCTAAAAGCACCCTACTCTAAATTAGATATGGGCCTTTTTATAAACCATCGCTTTAGGAAACGGTTTGCGAGTAGAACGACATTCGTTGACCTCGTCGTTTAGGAACAAAACACACTCAGCGACAAAGCGCAGCGTTTTTCTAGCGTCTTCACGAACGTTTTTTATCATTTTTCTTAGAAAAAAAACGGTGAATATTAAATAATTAATCTCATGATTGTTATTACAAGCAAATTTACTAACACACACCAAATTTTTGTCCAACATGTAGAAAGAGCCCAGCATCCCGTAAAAAAAAAATTTTTTTAGCTGGCTGAGTTAATCGAAAATACACATAATATTATGATTATAGTAAAATTATATTCAGCTTCTAATGTCACTCATACTGTATGTCATATTTGTCGTTGGGACAAACTCGATTGCGTGCGTGTGACACGCGACCTTGAACGTAAGGCTCTATTTGCAGGTCACGTAATCATACTCGTCTTCGTCGACATATTCGTGAGTCGGTTCGTGTTACTGTCGTAATAATTCCTTGCTCCTTGCTTTAACGTAAACAACACATACGTTAAAGAAAAAAGTACTTTAATAAATACGACGCAGGAATACTTAAAATTTTAATAAGTTGTGTTCAAAAATTTTATAAAAGATTGATGATATAAATCAGGGCTGTCCAAACTTCATACCTTCGCGGGCTAATTAAATTTACTACAAAAGCTGGAGGGCCGCAGATTTTTTTTTATTTCAGTTTTCTACTAAAAAAAAATACAGTGTAATCATTTCTTTATGCGTTTACTGGTCCTTCGTTAATTTGACCGATTGCAGAAAAATCTTTTGAAATGCAGTGAATAAAAATTTTATTAATTGACCGATATCTGTCTGATCCAACATTAATACAGTCAATTAGTACTCTATAGGGCCGCTAGTGGGAAAGCTTTGGGGTAGTTCTGAGTTCTTTTATTCTATACGTATTTTGGGGTGCTGAATCCGAATATGAGGTTTGCGGACAAAATGTCGTGACGCAACATTGAAAAAATCGCAAAAAAAGCAAAAAATAAAAATCTGCTTTTATTCGGTTTTTTGCCTAAAACTCGAAAACTATTAAATTTTAGTAAATAGTTTGTTTACAGAAATTAAATTACTTAAAATTCTCTACAAATGTCACTATTTAGTTTTTTTATACCAACCGTTTGGTCTCAAATTCGAGTTGAAAATAGGCAATTTTCAGCAGTCTCTTCAAAACCCCCTTTTTACATTCCATAACTTTATTTTTTATTAGAATGCTTTTATTTGATTTTCTCCTACTTTACTGCACAAGATTCGGATTCAGCAGCCCAAAATACGTACAGAATGAAACTAATCAGAATTACCCCAAAACTTTCCTAGTAAAAACTCTTCTCTTCTTCATGTAAAGTAGTATAAAGTTTAACATTATATTATTTACTCACAGACAAAACTTGCATACAAATCATACACTGAATTTTATTATTATTGTTGCAAATAAAATAGTCAAGTTCCCATTTTCATTAAATACACGATGTTCATCACTTGATTTTCGCTTCTTCGTAGACATAATGAAGTTAAGTATTTTTCTCAAAACTGCTTGTTAAATAGGTACTTATTACAGTGTGCAAAATTAGAGTATAGTTACGACTACGAGAAGTGGCGATACGAACTTAGTGAAAGCACAAGCTTAACTTAATATGGACACCAATAAGTTCTTTGACTCACTCTTAAAGTAAGAAGAATTCCCCCAATAAAAGTAAAAGATTCACTGATGTCATGCGAATGGAATGTTACAAAAATAAAGATAAATAAATTATACCAGATATTGATTATATGTTTTGACAAAGAATTATATTATTCAAACTATTCATGTCCAAAACTATTTTCTGATTAATTTAAAACTTTAAAAAATGCTTCACGGGCCGCACAAAAACAAGCCGCGGGCCGCATGCGGCCCGCGGGCCACTGTTTGGACAGCCCTGATATAAATGATTGATATGACTTCGTTCGTTTTTGTAACGCCATCTATCGGAAACCAATAGGGTTCCGGTAGAGGCGTTGTTTGATTCGTTTATTTACCATTTGATATGGTATTTATCTTTTTCTTAGACTAGTAACCTTTTTTTGTGCCTATTTAGACAGTCGATCTAGAGGAGTAAACTCCAGTCGTTCGTCGGAGCTGACACACGCATTTTTTGCTGATTATTTTTAGCAGAATATGGATTTCCATCCGCTTTTTTTTTACTTTTCGTCTTACAAAACTATAATTACAAGTTAAATATCGTTTTAAAAACCTGCTAGTTAAAAATAAATTTTCAAAAATCGAAACCTTTTCAAGTTTTTGTCTTTAAATATTATTAAATTTATTTTTAAGTGTATTTGTTTATTTCAGGAAATAAATGATGACGAGCGATGAATAACATACCAGCATTTTTGGGCTATGTTTGTGACCAGCCTTACTTCGAACACAAAAATTTTATCTCTGTCCTTGGTTTTGTTCATGTATCCCTAATTTAGATAAATTAAGCGTCTTCTGCTTAATTTAACTGGTCCGGATCAACGTGATGTACAATTCACTCGACTGCGTTTGGAAAAAATTAGACTGAATGCTTTAATACAAATCCTTATGTTAAATATAATTCGCAAAGGATCGAGTGCTTACACGCAAATCTTGTTTAAAAATTAATCATTTGAATGTGATTTTGGTAGTCATTTTATGTGGTCGATTTTGAGTGTAAGCGTGTGGAAAAATAAATTAAGGCTTATAAGATGTACGAGTACCTATATGTTAAGCTGTTGGTCCCGGTCGTTATCATAATTACCTGATAGCAATCGTTACTCATAGTAGGGAACATATCCGCCAACCCGCAGTGGAGCAGCGTGGTGGTTTAAGCGCCAATCCTTCTCCTACATGGAGAAAGAGGCCTCTGCTAAACAGTGGGATGTTACATGCTGAATGCATGCGTTATAAGATGTATGGAAAAAATGTATACAAAATTAAAGGATTGATTTTGTGTACATTGAAAATTTTTATTATGAAGTCTTCATTGCTTTAAAAAAATTGTTTTTATTAAACAGAATAATATAAAAATTATACAGAGACAAGGATACTTACAATTAATCCAACTTGTAAATTTGTGTGTAAAATTTTTCTTTTTGGACATGAATGTTATTCGAGACATTTTTCATTACCATCAAGAATAATACTAATTTACATACTAACCACTATCCAACTTACGTATCCTAATTTTAGACCATCTTACCTTTAGAAAAATATATCTTATTAATATTATAAATCTGAAAGTTGTGACTTGTGAGTATGGATGAGTGATAGTTTGTTATTCATTTATGCAAAAACTATTAAGTTTAATGAAAATCGGTATTGGTATTAGCGCTGGAGATCGAGAAAAAAATTGTGGCTACTTTTTATACCGGGATTGGCAATTAAGCGGGTCAAACCGCAATGGCAATTACTAAAGTATATTTTACGAATTTTCTAGATTTATATTTTTGTGTTATTCAATGATAGTGATTGAAGTTGAATTAATGAATTGATGGAATAACAATCTGACACTGAATATATCAGACTTTCTTGCGAATTGGAGGTAATTGGGAAGGTGCTGAGTCGGATTAAAAATTAATGAGTCTTAGCTGAGCCACATAAACATAATGACAAAGATAATGTAATTATGTACTCGGTGCCATAAGATGTACACGCAAGTTACTTAAACTTAGAAACTATATACTAAGAACCATTAATATTTCAAGTATGTACTCTAATGTACGTATATTAGAATTTAGTAGAATTACAAACACTAATGAGATGTTGATCTCTTACTTATACATTTCCATCAATTATTAAGTATGTTACAAATTGTTTAAAGGTATACAAATTAGTTTTACTAGCGACCCGCCCCGGCTTCGCACGGGTGCAATGATGATACTAAATACTTTCAACAATAAAAGATACGTTAGAAAGCTCTAGTCTAAAATTATCAGTGTTTTTCTACCATATTATGCATGTATTATACATATAAACCTTCCCCTTGAATCACTCTATCTATTAAAAAAACTGCATCAAAATTCGTTGCGTAGTTTTAAAGATCTAAGCATACAGACGGCGGGAAGTGACTTTAATAGGTACTAATTACTATGTATAAAGATAAAGATGTGCCTGTGCAAGCATAGTAGGCGCCGAACTTTAAATGTTTCGCTGTTAATTACTTCTAACGACGATATCTGAAAACCTATTCATCTGATTGATATAGTGTAAAGGGCAATAATTTAATCTGCATTATGCTTAAATTCCTAAGCTAACTAAAATATTCGTTTGGATAAGGATTAATACTGAACTAAAGAAAATAGCTTGGAAAATAACGTAATGTTTTTAATTAAAAATTTGAACATAAAAGTGGTTATTGTAAGTCAACCGTAAGAGACAGAGATATGCTATCGCGGACTTTTTTGTAGCATTTTTATAGATTTAGAATTCGCTAGTACATTACTCCACTGTATCTTTGCTAGTTTACGCGGCGTTTGCGTGGAAAGCTCCCAGTTGGCGCGAGTTTTTGCGACTTCTTCAACATTTATCGCCGTATTTCTGCTAATTTACATAAAAATATACTAAATTATATACATAAACCTTCCTCAAGAATCACTCTAGCTATTAAAAAAAACCGTATCAAAATCCGTTGCGTAGTTTTAAAGATTTAAGCGTACAAAGGGACATAGGGACAGAGAAAGCAACTTTGTTTTATACTATGTAGTGATGATGATTAAGTAAAATAATTGGGTTGCCTGGAACTTGGAAGAAATGGCTAATTAGCAATCCGCCTATTGTACTTCACAGTCTGTAAATGTCTTTAAGTGTGTTTAATGTTTAAAATGTAGTTGTGGAGTACAATAAAGTATAAATAAATTAATAAAAAAATCGTAGATTGGAGTATAAATGTAAAACTTACAAATCAACGTGTTTGAAAGATCATAATTCATAATAATCAAAAATAAACTAGTGATTTCGTTTATCGAAAATGCGATAATATCGATACTTAAAATTGAATTGATTAAAGACCACGAAGTATTTTTTTAAATAAATCATTTGTGTTATTCAGGCATTAGAACAGTAGGAAATATTCTGCTCGAAATCTGGAGCAGCCCGACTGGGAAAGTGCCTCGAATTCACAGAAAATCAAAGCTCAATAATACTGTTTTCAAGCATTTTTGTGTTTCTGTGGTGAGTAAGGTGACCAGAGCTCCTAGGAATTTTGGGAAAATTGGAAACATTGGGAATAGGGTCTGCAATGCTACTGTTGTTGCAGGCGTTTATAAGCTACGGTAATCGCTTACCATCCGGTGAGCCGTACGCTTCTTTTGCGACATAGTTGTTCGAAGAAAAGAAAAAATAATGTAGCTCATTCTTAGTTGCAACCCGTAAATACAAAAGGTATACTTTATTAGTTGAACTAAAGCAGGAATATCAGGACCTATTTTAGCTTCTATTGATAAAATCTATTATTAACCTATACTATAGTTACCTATATTATCATCGACCGGTGCCTGATATATGCTTATATTCTAATGATTTCATAACATTATTTCTTACTAGCTTCTGCGCGCGACTTCGTCGGCGTGGACTCCGCTCCTATTGGTCTTAGCGTGATGCTACATAGCCTATAGCCTTCCTCGATAAATGAGCTATCTAACACTGAAAGAATTTTTCAAATCGGCCCAGTAGTTCCAGAGATTACCGCGTTCAAACAAACAAACAAACAAACAAACAAACAAACAACCAAACAAACTCTTCAGCTTTATATATTAGTATAGATAAAGATGGGAAACATAATTGCGCGTTTGTCAACAAGCAAAAGCATTTTCGTTAAAACGTTAACCTACAGAGGACATTGATGGACGATTCAAATAAACGACGGAGCCCAACTTCCCCAGACTCGCTCGACTTCTACAAATGGGAGGCAATTGGAATAGTTGAGATCCGCTGAGTCACAGGAGACGGCTGTAATCGCGAATAACGGCCCGATCGGGACTCGGAAACAAAGGTACAACTGGATTTAGTTACAATGGAAGTGACTATGATTTTCCTGATGATTTGGTTATATTTTCCTCTGTTTATGCATACGATTTCAATCTGGCAGAGATACTATTGTAAGACTTATGAATTTGATAGATTAGATTCTGGAATGTTCCATGGTATACTCGCGCGCCCAACTTCTAATAAGGCCTGTTCAGGCTCATAAGTCTCATCTGATTGTACAGTTAGTATAAGGTTACGATGGAACTGACATTGTACTTGCGTATAAAAGTCTCTAAAAAAATAAAGAATTAAAAAAAATTTGATTTGGTTATTGCTATATTTTGTTATGTTAATTATTAATTTATTTATTCAAACGTAGGAACAAAGTATTTGATCAAAATAGGTATAATTATGTTCATTTTCTTGAGTAATTGCTGCTTTAGTTAGACGCAATGCTGCAATTATTTTCAACGATTGAAATATTTTTTTTTTATTCTATCAAGATCTAGGTAGATAGTTTGGATTTTAAATTAATATGGTTATTTTTATTGCTAAAATTATTCACAAACAGAATATTTACCATGTTTTTTATTTTCATTTTGCGGAGCTCGATACAAATGTCTTTCTTGTTCACGAGATTCGTGAATATAATAATAATTATTTTAGATAGTTTGGAATCGCAATGTTTATAAAAAAACATTAAAATATCAAATTAGAAGTTTGATGAAAAAATAGTACATGGACAAATAAATAGAGAAAATATTTCCTAAAACAAAATAAAAAAACAGTTCTATAACCTTAGTATTGTAACTCCACAACGAGTATCTAAGACTAATAATTAATGCTCGTCTCTAATTCGTAATTACATGTACTGTTATCTTTAAGAATTTTGTTGTCTTTATGTCGTTTCGTACCATTTTAACGACATATGGACGGTTTTTGAAAACTGAGGCACATTGTGAACCAATTATCTCTTAAATTTGTCTGTTAGCTTATACATTTATGCCAAAGTCCCCACGCTGGGTAGACGTGTTGGTGACCGCAGGTCTGACTTTGTCGCACCAAAGACGCTGCTGCCCGTCTTCGGCCTGTGTAATTGTCTATTTCAAAACCAGCAGTTGGATGGTTAACCCGCCATCGCTTTTTAAGTTCCATGGTGGTAGTGGAACTGCGTAATCCCTTAGTCGCCTCTTAAGACACCCACGGAAAGAGAGGGGGTGGCTATATTATTTACTGTCGTAACCACACAGCAAGTTAAGCAGTCTATTTTTTAATATGTGTTCATTCAATCATTTATCTTTATTATTACGTTCATTAATTTTACCAATATCATATGTAATGGAGACTCATTTAGCTGTTAGGGGCTGTCTCCACGAGCGAGCGTATCGCCGGCGATAGTATCGTCGTGCCACCTATTTCTATACACTCTCTATGGAGCCGTCTCCACGAGCGAGCGTATCGCCGGCGATAGGCTCGCTCGCGGAGACATTTCCATACAGATTGCTGTCTCCACGAGCGAGCGTAGACAGCCCCTTAGTTTTCTTTTACATAGGAGGTGTGCGAAAAATTCAATGCTTTATTCTTTAATGTTCTATTTATTCTACCAATGTTATTATAAACAAATTTAATTCAAAAATAAAAATAAAGGTTTCTCACTCTTTGTACATCTTTGTCGTCTTAAAGGTAGAATTGGAAATCACTTAGTCGACTATTGAAGTGCTATCATGCTGCTGCTTCGAGCTAGAATGCGAGGGGAATGCGTCGCGTCGCAGCGAGATGTTGGTTCAGCTAAGTCATAAATGGGTCAGTTTCCCATTATGGAACTTCACTGGAATATTTTAGTTGCACAACATTGACGTTTAGATGAATTATGTTGAATATTTTATCGTTGATAGTTGAGTAATTTCAAGTTGTCTAAAATAAATCTGTTTCTATACATTTAATAATAATGTCTAACAAAATACATAATTATAGGTATATCATAGATACTATTTATCATTGAAGATATTTATGTATTACATTGATATTTGTTTGTATTCATCTTTATATATCTATATATATAAAAATGAATCACTAAATGTGTTGCTAAGCGCAAATCTCGAGAGCGGCTGAACCGATTTTGCTAATTCTTATTTTATAATATTCCTTGAAGTACGATGATGGTTGTTACGGAGAGAAAAATTTAAAAAAATCCCTCAAAAAGTCTAAAAACAACACTTTTCTATATTCCCATACAAAATATTCGAAATAGGTAATAATTAATTAAACGTCAATTTGAACTTTAATACCATACCATAAAGTTTAAGTGTCAGTGAAGGGGTTCCGGGAAGGGTAAGTATTAAGAATCGACTGTTAGGCGGTACGAAGTTCGCCGGGTCAGAGGTATATTTATCTATATATATAAAAGAGTTACCCACCCATTGACTCATCACGATATCTCTGGAACCATAAGACGTAGAGACTTGAATTTTGGTAGGAATATTCCTTTTGCCGAGTAGAGGTCAGCTAAGAACGGATTTCCTTTTGCCGAGTAGAGGTCAGCTAAGAACGGATTTTACGAAATTCCACCCCTAAGGGGGTTAAACGGGGGTTGGAAGTTTGTATGAAAGTCCCATGTTTTTGAAGTAAGAGACTTGAAATTCAAAATGTATGCTCTATAGATAGTGTTGAGGTGTACTAATAATGTATTTTGAGAAATAAACCCCCTCTTGGGGTTAAAACAGGGGATGATAGTTTGTATGAAAGTCGAATGAAAAATACACCTACAAACTTGAAATTAGGCAGGTAGGTCTCTTATAGGGAGTAGATATCCGCTAAGAACGGGTTTTACGAAATTCCATACCTAAGGGGGTTAAACGGGGGTTGGAAGTTTGCATGAAAGTCCTATGTTTTTGAAGTAAGAGACTTGAAATTCAAAGTGTGTAGTATATTTAGTATCGGCATTTCACCCGTGCGAAGCCGGGGCGGGTCGCTAGTATATGTATATGTGTGTATATATATAGCTCGTTGGCGCAGTTTGTGTTGATATACAAACGTAGTGGTTATATACTCTTTGGATATACTTTATATTCCGCAGATCGCGGGTTCGATTCCTGCCTGGGTATGCATGTTAGATGTGATGAAAAAATATATATTTTTATTTTAATATATTTTTAAATTATTACCATTTGCAAAATTTGATAAAATTTTAAAACACATAATAAAATGTCAATACAAAACTGTCATAAATGTCTTCGTTTGATTTCATAATTACAGATCAAGAACAAAGCACGACTGAACAATAAAATAACAAATCTGTCAATTTCACGAAAATTTGAAAGAGAAACATTTTCGAATAAAAGTAATGCAAACAATTTTACTTCGAAATAACTCGGGGGCAGTTTTAATGGATATTGAAGGATATTTATATTACTTAATATTGATTTACTTTTCCGCCCTTGATTGGAATCAATCTTCATTTCAAAACTTCGTGAACGTCAAAAACGTTCTGGTTTTCATTAAAAACTTTTTCGCTACCACCTCTCTGGCTCCTTTGTTTAATGACCAACTTTGGTTAATTACGAACCCCAATTTTAATAGATGTTTCGTAGTCATTTTATTTTATTAAGTGTTTGACGAGTCTTTTGTGAGTTCGGATTGGTTTTGCCCGTGTTGGAATAAGGCGGTTCGCGGTAATTGTAAAGTTGTTCTTTAGAGTCTTGCTCAATTATGTATATCATATTGGCCAATTATAGATGAGCCTTGAGAATGTAATTGGCATATTTTTAGCAATATTAATTATAGAACAAAAACAACTAAAATATTACTTATCTAAAATGAACACGTATGATTTATATTTTGTGGAACACACATAACTTCGCAACAGCAAGAGCGAAGCTAAGCAAGAAGTCAATTTTTTACAAAACATTTCACATTAAAGGTTTCCACTAATACATTGTGTACTTATCAGCAAAGAGCTTAATGACAAGTCACTACATAGTATAAAACAAAGTCGCTTTCTCTGTCCCTATGTCCTTTTGTACGCTTAAATCTTTAAAACTACGCAATGGATTTTGATGCGGTTTTTTTAATAGCTAGAGTGATTCTTGACGAAGGTTTATGTATATAATTTAGTATACTTTTATGTAAATTAGCAGAAATACGGCGATAAATTTTGATGAAGTCGCAAAAAATCGCGCCAACTGGGAGCTTTCCACGCAAACGCCGCGTAAACTAGCATAGATACAGTGGAGTAATGTACTAGCGAATTCTAAATCTATAAAAATGCTACAAAAAAGACTTACAATAACCACTTTTATGTTCAAATTTTTAATTAAAAACATTACGTTATTTTCAAAGCTATTTTCTTTAGTTCAGTACTAATCCTTATCCAAACAAATATTTTAGTTAGCTTAGGAATTTAATGCAGATTAAAATAGCCCTTTACACTATATCAATCAGATGAATAGGTTTTCAGATATCGTCGTTAGAAGTAATTAGCAGCGAAACATTTAAAGTTCGGCGCCTACTATGCCTGCACATGCACATCTTTATCTTTATACAAAGTAATTAGTACCTATAAAATTAAGTCACTTCCCGCCGTCTGTATGCTTAGATATTTAAAACTACACAACGAATTTTGATGCAGTTTTTTTTAATAGATAGAATGATTCAAGAGGAAGGTTTATATGTATAATAGGGGAGACTGGGTACGGTTGTAACAATTTCGGTTTGACCGACAATAATTTTGTTAATTTACTAGTTAGTTGAGACAAAAATTACTTAAACCGTAGCTTATACATTTGTCCACATAAAAATACTTCAATTTTGTCTCAAATTATGCTGTATTAGTTATAGCATCAAATTTGAAAAAAAAAAGAAAATGTCACAACCGTCCTCACCCCAAGGACGGTTGTGACAGTGGCTGGGGTCAGTAGTGACAGACATAAACATTCACAGAAATGGTTTATAATGACTTTTATTGTTAGAAATGTTTAACATAACACGAAATACTTTTCTTCTATATAAAGTTGGTGTACCAGTTTTATCAATATTATATATATGTTGTGGCTCATGTAGGTCTATGTCTAAAATAGTCTGCAAGTTGTTATAAAAAGCTTCAATATTCGTTTTGTTAAAACTTGTAGCTCTTGAAAGGCTTGTAGCTTGAGCTACGCGTACAGACATGAACGAAACCATTCCTCACCAGCCATCTCATTCTCATCCCAAGTAGCAGGTCGGTTTATGTTGTATGTATTTATTTGTCAGTTCAAAGGCCAGTTTCCATACCTCACTTTTAGTAAGGCCAAAATATATTTCCGCGCAACGTGTGGTACATGTATTTTGATAACAGCTCTTCTTGCTCCTTCGAAAATACTTTGTTATGAACTGCATATCCCATGCTGATGCTGTTTACATCGTGATTCACACCGACTTCATCATGTTTACGAATGTATCGTAACAACGACATGCGATTAATATTATCCATTTCCGCAGCTCTCCGTAAAGAAGTCGCACGTCTTACTTCATCCGCAAGCGTTTTCTGGGCATCTAAAAGCAAAAACATAAAGAATATATATGTCACAACCGTACCCATCTACATTTGTCACAACCGTACCCAACGCATACTTCTGAAAACAATAAAACATCATGAGTAACCTAAATTATCTACGTAAAAAATAATCATTTGTAATTAACTACTAACATTCATTTGACAACAAAAAAATATTTGCTATAGTATATCTGTATACCAATAATAGTAAATATTAAAAGAATCTGAACAAAAAAACTTACTTTTGGCTGTTGAAAAGCAATGTGGCCTCCTGCTTTTGTTTACGTCGTGCACTGGCTAACGCAATACTGGGCAACATGATTGTGTAGACATGCATTGCGCTTCTTTTTTCCCTTACACTCTTCCCCGCATTCCGTATAGTTTCGCGGTTATAACGACTGTCACTACCGTACCCTGGCACAACCGTACCCAGTCTACCCTACATGCATAATATGGTAGAAAAACACTGATAATTTAAGACTAGAGGTTTCTAACGTATCTTTTATTGTTGAAAGTATTTAGTATCATCATTGCACCCGTGCGAAGCCGGGGCGGGTTGCTAGTAGTGAATATACCAAATATTTGTATGGCAAAAAAATTATCTGGAGGATTGAGCCCCAAACACATACATGCCCCAAACACATACATGCCCCAAACACATACATACCTCAAACATATACGTGACAGATTGGCTATAATTGACTGTTACATTAGTGTAACATTCTGTCATCTTGGTTTTGGGTAAGCTACTACCACTGAGTGAAGTTTAAAAATAATATCCTACATATTTAAGTTTTAAAAATTATTTCACTTACTTTTTTTTATTTGCACGAAAATCAAGTCATAAGATATAATAAGACAGTTTAGTTCAAATACCTACGCCAAACAGCTGCAAAATCAAAAACACGTAACCAAAACAACGTAAACGTAACCGCCGCGTTCATTTACGAAATTTAATTAAACAATTATAACGACTACAATAACAATAAATTTCTCACTAAACAATCCCGACCAAAATACATTGATCGCATACCTGGTACGTCGAGTTAATGAACTTTCAGAAAGTTGCTTCTGTCACAGCCGTGTAATATAATTAATAGCTCTAGCTGCGTTCCGTCAGCCCCCTGGAACACCCCGTGTTGTATTCCACTTACAACTTTCGCAAAAAAAGAAAATCTACCCAAAAAAAAAATATATACCTATTATACCTTGAAATTATTTTTTCTAAAATTATTATTTATTATTGATTTAAAAACTGGGGCATATTGTGAAACAATTATATCTTAAATTTGTCAAATACTAATAAAACTAAAGTGACATGATATTTTTTAAACGATATTGTTATATTTTGTTTGATAAATAATGATTTTGTACATTAAATAAAGTAGGTATTAACTAATTGTTAAGGATAAATCTCAAATGTTCGAAGAAACAAAACATTAACTAAGTAATGAAAGTAACAAAACATGACTTACATTAATTACACCAATTTTTCCAATAAGGTATTTTCATGTTAGGATTAAAAAGCATTTTGTTATACATACAAACGAAGATTAAAGTATAAATAAATGTCATGATCTTGAATTTAATAACAAGCCATACAATGTATATAAAACACATACACAAGTGACCATTATAAGTAACAATTTATGAAATAATAAAGACTCCAGTCCCAAGTGGAACACAATTACCCTCATATACACGAAATGACAAACTTCCAAAGCGTCAGCAAATAGGTATTCGTTGACTAGATTCGCAAACACGAAGCGACCAGTCCGTCGATTTGTTGCTCAACTCATCCGAAGATACGAATAAACAATTTTGATATCACGATTAGGTACCTTAATTGACATGAATTAATAATCTGATACAGGATCAGAGATTTAAATGTTCCTTTGTATTATATTATCAGGTATACGAGTATAATCACGTATTAATGCTTGTTAGATCTTAATTGAAACGGCTTAGCTCTATGGAAACTTTTGACTGCCACCAACTACTAAATTTATTTAATTTTAAAGTATATCAAATATTTATATTCACATGTCATATAAATTGATAATATCCATGAGTAATATTAACGAATATTAACACTTTTGTTTAAAACAACTATAAGAAAAACTTAGGTTAGTTTGGTGAAAATATAAGGAGACTCAGTTATGATCAGAATTGCAGACATAACCTTTAAAATATAATTTTGCTGGGCAAATAATTTTTGTGCTGAATGGAATTTATTTTCATCTCGCAGCTGCGTTGTAGATTCGACCACGATCACGATTCAGCCAGTAACATCCCAATACTGGGCATAGGCCTCTACGTCGTGTTCAAGAAGGATCGGAGCTTAATCCACCACGCTGCTCCACTACGGGTTGGCGGACAGTAGTCATTGTAGATTAACAAACAGAAAATATAAATTTGACAAAATTATTTGCCCACTTTTAAGGAATGACCAAAGATGACTCACGATAAAAAACTTACTACGATCGAAATATTCGTTACCGACCAAGTTGAGATTAACATCCCCCTTTTATTTATTTTAAGATTTGTTATATTAAAAAAGAAAGTTGAGTAAAGATATCTTTAAATATATTTTTTTCACTGATATCTGTCAACATCTTTGGACATTTAAAACATAAAATGACCGATTCAAGATTATCTTACAGTAATATATCGAAATTAATAATACACCAAAGTAAAGACAGACAACTTTTATGTCAGATTATATGAACCGTAAAACTGTAAACCTACAGTTAAGACATTGCCAAATCTCGAATTTAGAAATTAGTCGGTGATTGATTAAATATTGAACCAAATCCTCACTTGGAGACACCGATTTAGTGACGTCTCAGTTCTATTCTAATCACTAGTTACATCGTAGGACTTTCTCATAAGATAAAATACTGTCATAAAATCTTATGTAACATTTTATAAATCAAGGTTGTGTAACGTTAAATAGCTTTTTGCATACGCTGTTTTCTTTTGAGTTCCAGTATTTGAATTTTGTGATTTTATATTTTAAATAAATTTGAGGGTTGAATTGCTTGAAGTATATTAAATAACTTAACAAATAGTAGTTATTGTACTCATTATATTTTCACTCAGTTTTAATTCATATTCTGATATATAGATATAAAATATAAACATGTTTACCTGTCGTACGAACGGCGTCGATAGTCTATTCCTTAACACTTACGTCAACCTATATAATTATGTAGATAAATGGCAATTGCTAGGCGTTTTAATAACCCTTTTTACCAAGCACCAAATGCTATATGAATTATACATACACTAGCGACCCGCCCCGGCTTCGCACGGTTGCAAAAACGATCAGTGTTTATCTACTATATTATGCATGTATTATACATATAAACCTTCCCCTTGAATCACTGTATCTATTAAAAAAAACTGCATCAAAATCCGTTGCGTAGTTTTAAAGATCTAAGCATACATACAGACAGACAGACAGCGGGAAGCGACTTTGTTTTATCATATGTAGGTAGTAATAATTCATATACAGTCATATTCATATAACACGAATTGGTGCCTTTTATGCGAAAAGTGGGGTCATTGTCATCAGTGCCTCGTCCAGTTAATGTCAATAAAATTATGTTTTACATTAATTTTCAATTTTAAGCAATTTATAAGAAACAAATAATTGAGTTACATTTTAATATCTTCAAATTTGTTCGAATGCAGTGGAAATTACTTTCTTGAGGGTTTATTGGAATAAGTTTGGGTTCATACAAGTTTAAAAGTACTGTTTTCTTGTTACCATACATCTACATACATTGCTCAAGACTGAATGCATTCATACATTTCAAAGCAGGTTTTAACTTAATTAATGGAGCAATCGCAACATTAAATCAGTCTAATTTATTGAGCTACGTTTGTACTTAAGTGGTCATAGCTGTTTAATTAACAGGGATATAATTAACTAGCTGGGTCCCGTGGTTTCACCCTCGGTGGCTTGACAGCACTTCCCTCAGTCTCTCAATAAGGAGCATGATAACCAAATCCATTATTTAAAACTAAACTATGAATTTTTTTAAACAAACTTTCATCCCCATTATCTATTACCCCAAAGCAAGCTATTCAAAAAATATTAAAACAAATTTTTAATTTTCATTAACGGTATATACGATTTCTCATGCTTGCTTAAATCAAAAGTCCAAAAACAACAAAGTTCCATACAAACATTAACCCCTCATTCAACTCCATTAAGAAGAGAGTTTCTAAAAGTCTTTATTAGCGGAAGTCTTCCCATTACAATCTACTTCCGTGCTAAATTTCAATTTCATAGAATTAGTAATATTTTTATAATTATTTATAACCAGTAAAGGAGTAAAAAATTTTTATGTTATTATATGAATTTATTTATTTATTTGTGATTTATACAAGACTAGTTTCTGCTCACGACTTCGGTCGCGTGGAATACGAACAATTCTGTCATACATGATTTTTGCGAAACTTTAACTGTTTACGCAGCGTACGCAGCGGAAGCTCTCAAAAGAAAAAAGAAACCCCGATTTTGAAACATTCTTCGTTGGTGCTCCGCTCCTATTGGTCTTAGCGTGATGATATATAGCCTATAGCCTTCCTCGATAAATGGGTTATCTGACTATGAAAGAATTTTTTAAATCAGACCAGTAATTTTTGAGATTAGCGCGTTCAAACAAACAAACTCTTCAGCTTTATAATATTAGTATGGATTACTTTTTTGTGTTTTTAATTTATTTTATTTTGAAATAAAATGAATATAAAATAAAAAATAAAATCTGAAGCAGTCCAACTGGGAAAGTTTCTCGACCTTACAGAAGGTCACAGCTTAATAATACTGCTTTAAAGTAGTGTTGTGTTCCTGTTGTAAGTAAAGTGACCAGAGCTCCTTTGGGGGTAGGGTCGACAACGTGCTTGCGGTGCTTCTGGTGTTGCAGCCATACTGCGGACCTAATTAAATATTTTAAAAAAATTACTCGGCTGACCAATTATAACTCTTAAATCGCTTTCATGCGTGAAAAAACTATCATTATAAAGCTTTTTTGTATATTTCTACGTCTATTCCAAAAAAACGTGTTATAGTGAAAACATTATTTTTTTTTCTCAAAAATTTATGTTGCTATTAGAATTTAATCACATACAAAATCAATGCAATGTGAATTTAAAACTTTTGATTATGTATGTTAAAATGGTTCTTATTTTTATACACAAATACTTAGCACTATAAACTTTAAAATTACAATAGAACCTTAAACTATACCCTCTTCAACGGTCCGGTTACATCATTATAAATAAACGACGTCATAACAATCTGACGAACATTTATAAATTGGGAGGAAATGTCAAAGGCCGTCGTGTTCCTAGATTGAGCTATTACGTCGCCCAGCTATCACGCCTAACAAAACATATTTTAAATTACACAAAGTGTTCTCGGGAACAAGCGCACTAATCTCCCAAAATAACTCCTCCAAAACCTCCCGACTGTGATCTGTTTCCTTTGTTAACTTAAGTTTTAAATGGATTTCGAAACTATTATATACTTAAACATGAAACTGTTAAAAGTTTAAAACGGTTTGAGAAATTATTTTAGGAAACATCACAAAGTAATTATTATTTTTTAATTAAAAATGTAGATTGTTTTAAGCGATACAGATAAAACATTTCATAATATGATATACATGACTGTAATGTGAGTATAACATTTAGAAGATTAACAATGGTTAAGTCTCTATTTATTTATTTGTTACTTTATTGTATTTAAATACCCTGAAAATGTCAAAGAAATTGAGATAATTTAAATGCATTTTCTACCAGCCTTATTAAGCCAATTATTGATCATTTATTAATACACCATCAAATACAATACAACTGTTAGATAACTTTTGTCTAATGAACAGCAAAGATAAAATCTAATGAGGTATGTAACTGCACTTACTAAGAAAACATTTTTGCTTCTCTCCTATCCAGTAACTTTGGTTTATAACTAGCAGAAAACTTAAAGCTCTGAGGTAGGGAGATATGTCTTGTAATATATGTATAAGTCAATAATGTTTCCCGTATCGATTAAGATCAGCTTTTACTGCCACTATTATTGCGTCGCCAACCCTACTCTTAGTTTGGTTAACACAGCACATCTTCAGGAGCGGTATTATGTAACTGATATTCTGTAACATTGATTAACGTAGAGATTTTTCGTAAGATATTATGTCGTATCTTATCTCAAAATAAATGAATATAATCAGTAACAGAACCATCAACTTTTAATAAATTTTTTAGCAAATCCTTGTTATGCAATAAGAAAACTTTTGCTGCTAAAAATAGTCCCTGAGGAATACCGGTAATAAAGGTCATTAAGTCGAAAGAGATTGTTAACAATCAATCTAAATGACCATTCCCGTAGGAAATCAGACATTTAACAACACGAACCAGCAAATCTTGTAACTTTCGTCAATCTTAATGCAGGAATATATTAACAATACGTAAATTACAATAAAGAAACAAAAATTACAAAATTTTTGACTCACACATTGTTGTAAAATATTATCTTTTTTTAATTTAATTTAATTTAATTTTAAAAAAGTAAAACAAAAGCCTGCCTAATGCATCTGTAGAAAACAATTGAACATTGATTGAACATTCTAAGGAACTTAATTAGTTAGAAAAATGATGATCACAACAAGCAAACCATTAGTAGACAGGAGAGTCCAAGTGCTTAAACATACGATTTTGTATCAATTATTATTCAAATTTGAAAGCAGCTTTGAGAACTTGTAACTGACGTACACTTAAGTAAGCAAGGGCATTAAAAAGTCGGTTGAAAGCAATGGAAACAGGCGCTAAGTTTCAATTAAGCCTCCCCATTCGTCTCGTCTTCGTAGGCTCGGCTTTATAAGCCTACGATCCTGTAAACGCCTTGTAGAATCCTCCAACTAAATAGTGTTGTACAATTCAATTCTGAAATTACTGTTTACGTAATTTCTTCGTTTAATTTTGAACTATTGGTGTAATTGCTTGTTACAGTGCGATACTGTAATTGGCTGTAAATATCCTACTGTTGTTTATTGATCTCTTCTTCTATTAAGGTGGACTAAGGTTACGGGTTATCGTTAGTAGTCATTGGTTAAAATATATATGTATATATAAACTTATATGTATACAAAAATATCCTCTAGTTAGAGCCTTTTCATTGTTATATATAGTTTCTGTTAAACTTAAAAATATTTCACCTTAATTATATCAAAATATTTAAATATCAGCATCACTAATGATAGATTAAAGCCTCGAAAGCTTTTAGTTCACATTATGTATGGTGATTTTACTATCTTGAACACGATGAATAGAATTAACACGTTATCATCATGACATATTTATTGAAATTACAGATCAATGGGCTTCATTAGTGACCACATGAATCAGTTTAATGAATCTGATTAAGCTACCGCTAGATAAGGCTATACACTAATTAATTAATATTTAGACAATCACGGTAAGGTTGACGCGGAAATTTAGAACATTTGTGGCAACCAAATAATCTTACGTTATCTATCTGTTAACACTGTATTAAAGAACTCTATTCACTAAGTTATCTCAGCTACTTAAAGGGTGATTTCAATATCCAAATTAACTATTGGTTTTGTTATGAATCGATCTATTTCGTCTTCATGATTTAATAATAAAGAAACCAGGCTTAAATCACCACACAATATACGTACTACAGTTTTTAATCATCCCTGTCAGCCAATCTTCCCCATGTCCAAAATCCCAAACGTTTTCCCAGCCTCGCAAAGAACTCATAGGGCTAGACTGTCTGGCGATAAGCCGCTTAGCGCGGATTCTGATATTGCGGCCTGCATTGAATTCCGTGACCCTTAGACATTAATGTAATATGAGCTGGGATCGTTTTAAATAACTATTCTACGTTGAAACGTCCCTATTGTGTATTAAAAGGCACGGATTATTTAAGTGCATTATTTAGTTTCATGTATAACGTGCTATGGATATACGCAGTTGTATACGATGCAAATACTTCAAATAATAAAATATGAAACAGCAAATAAGTCTAGTATAATTTTAAACGTTGAAGAAATGTATTTAAAAGTTTTCTTTGAAAGACACTGTATAATCGACATTTTCTTTTAGTTTCTTTACAATACATTCTGTCAATTTTACCACTCAGTTAGTCAGGTCATTCATGCCAGCTTATAGCAGTCCACTGCTGGACATAATCCTCCCCAAGTTCGCACCAGACATCCCGGCTGTCCGCAATCCTCATCCAGCCTACACCGGTAATCTTACGTAGATTGTCGGTCCAGCAGGCCGGAGGACGTCTCACACTGCATTTGCCACAACAGCTTGCTAGCTTTAACTTGCTAATTCTGTAGGCTATGTCTGTTACTATCGTTCTCTCGTAGTTTCATTTCTAAACCTATTTTTGAGAGAGACTCAAAGCATAGCCCGTTCCATTGCACGTTAAGCGACTTTGAACTTGTAGACTTTTTATCAGTATCCACGTTTCGGTACCGCTCATTACGCTAAAACTTCAAAAAAGACCTACTTGGTAAGGTGGATATTTTTATCTTGAAACTAGCTGTACCCGCGAGTTCGTCCGCGTGGAATTTAACAAAAAAGTTTAAAAAAAAAAGTTCGATCAAATGATCTTTGATATTCTTTGATTTCCTTTAATAGCATGAGCAAGCGGTCGAGCGATGCGTGCGGGGCAGAGGGGACGGACTCGCCCGCGCCGTTATAGGCATCTCAAGGAAAGAACGCTCAACGCTGGCTCGCCGAGCATTAAGTGTTTCGCTGCTACTTACTTCTAACGACGATATCTCAAAAACTATTTATCTGATTAATATAGTGTAAAGAGCAATTTTAATCTGCATTAAATGCCTAAGCTAAATAACAGATTCATTTGGATAAGGATTAATACTGAACTAAAGAAAATATCATTAAAAATAACGTAATGTTTTTAGTTAAAAATTTGAGCATAAAAGTGGTTATTGTAAGTCAACCCTAAGAGATAGAGATATGCTATCGCGGACTTTTTTGTAGCATTTTTATAGATTTTGAATTCGCTGGTACATTATACAACTATATCTTTGCTAGTTTACGCAGCGTTCGCGTGGAAAGCTCCCCGTTGGCGAGAATTTTTGCGACCTCTTCAACATTTATCGCCTTATTTCTGCTAATTTACATTAAAACATAATAAATTATATACCTAAACCTTCCTCAAGAATCACTCTTTCTATTGTTGAAAACCGTATAAAAATCCGTTGCGTAGTTTTTGAGTTTATCGCGTTCAGACAGACAGGAGGACAGACAGACAGGAGGACAGAAAGACGCGGCCGGGGGACTTATCTATACTTATTATAAAAATAAGTCCCCCGGCCGCGTCTTTCTGTCCTCCTGTCTGTCTGTCTGTCTGAACGCGATAAACTCGAAAACTACGCAACGGATTTTTATACAGTTTTCAACAATAGAAAGAGTGATTCTTGAGGAAGGTTTAGGTATATAATTTATTATGTTTGAATGTAAATTAGCAGAAATACGGCGATAAATGTTGAAGAAGTCGTAAAAAATCTCGCCAACGGGGAGCTTTCCACGCGAACGCTGCGTAAACTAGCAAAGATATAGTTGTATAATGTACTAGCGAATTCAAAATCTATAAAAATGTTACAAAAAAGTCCGCGATAGCATATCTCTATCTCTTAGGGTTGACTTACAATAACCACTTTTATGTTCAAATTTTTAATTAAAAACATTAGGTTATTTTTAAAGATATTTTCTTTAGTTCAGTATTAATCCTTATCCAAATTAATATGATATTTAGCTTAGGCATTTAATGCAGATTAAAATTGCCCTTTACACTATATCAATCAGATAAATAGTTTTTGGGATATCATCGTTAGAAGTAATTAGCAGCGAAACATTTAATGCTCGGCGAGCTAGCGTTCTTTCCTTGAGATGCCTACGGGCGGCGCCGGCGCGGGCGCGGGCGAGTCCATACCCTCTGCCCCGCATCGCTCGACCGCCTGCTCATGCTAATAAAGGAAATCAAAGAATATCAAAGATCATTTTATCGAACTTTTTTTTAACTTTTTTGTTAAATTCCACGCGGACGAAGTCGCGGGTACAGCTAGTTTTATAATAAGTATAGATTTATCGCAGTATCCCTATCAGAAAGGAAAATTAATTTATACTGAGCCATAATAAATTAACACATACACAAAGTGATTAAACTAATTAGACGTACAACAATTTAGATAATCATTATGCTTTAAGCTATCAACGTTCTCATTTTTAAGCACGTCACGTAAGTATTCATCACGTTACGTCACGTCATGTCACTTCACATCACGTTACCACTTAATACTACTTAGCATAGCGCCTTCATTTCAGAACTTACTAGATATTAACATAAAATGTTTATTTAAGTCAAATCATTTTGTACTTATTTAGTTGGTATTTTAATTTATTAAATAATTAATATCCTGAGAACGTTTAATATGACACATCAAACGAAAAACTTAAGGCATTCTTATTTAAAATTATCTCTCGCGGTTGTTAAGTTGATTTTAAGAAATCATAGTGTGATGTTTTCACATAAATAGGGTAATATATCTATCTAGTGGTGATAAAATCGTCCAATCTATCCTGTAATTTCAAAATATATCACTTACAAATCAAAAAGGTCCCTCTTAATGACATTAATCAGACAAATGCCTCAAAAATATTAACAACTAGCCGACCCGTGCCCACTTCGTTGGGCGTTATAATCCATTTCACATAAGAAGGGTACGGTGAAATTTGATATGTTCCAATACACTCTCACTATTTTCAGCAAATCAGATAAATATAAATGTTTTAAAATCACCAATTAATTTCTAAGGCAAATAATAATGCTTGATTAGATTGAATTGTTGACACGGAACGTCAGAGGGCGCAGGTTCAAATCCTGCTGATTTAAAATCTTTATATATTTTTATCTTTTTCCTTTTATCTTGTCACTCCTGAATAGTGTAGCTTTCTGTTAGCGAAAGAATTTTCATGATCGGATCAGTATTTGCGAAGATTACCCCGTATATACAAAGTTATAAACTTTACCTCTATATAATATTAGTATAGATTTCTGTAAAGTTTTGAATTGTAATTTTAAACTAAGATTATAAGTAAACAACTAACAATTCAGCGGGATTTTTATTTCAACAAGTTACTCGTAATATTGGGTACGTAGAACAAAGGCGGGCCCACGGGACTCAGATAAAGAACGTATTGAACTATCTAAAGTTTGACAGTTGGAATCACCTAAAGGAACTGCGTAACTTCATGGATTTAAGGGTAAAGTAACCTTAAGTATCTTTTGATATATTCAGCGTGTTTCGGTCTGATAGTAACTTTCGTCCCTTGATTTTGGACTATTTAATAGGTTATTAGGTTTTGCAAATCTATATTTTACTAAAAGTAAGTTTATATATAATTACTTTATACACAGTAAAGTATGTGCGTATGTGTGTGACGTGTTTAAGATAATTGAGCAAAATATTCTGCCTCATATTTTTTTTAATAATTAGGGTATTTATCTAGTATAATTACTTTCATAAAAGCTTATCTCCTCGAAAATGCAGTTACTAGTCACAATGAGACAATATAATTGTCAGTCTTTTATATAATGTAATTTGAACGTCAGTAATCAATATAAGATTTTAGATTAACATGGTTACTTCTATTACGAAAATTATTCGAAAACGGGACACTACCATGTTTATGAATCTCGTGACCAAGACATTCGCAGTTAATGTCGAAATATCGAGCTCCGCAAAGCGAAAATAAAAAACATGGTAAATATCCCGTTTTCGAATAATTTTCGTCAGTAATCAAGTTTTCACAACCTATGCATGAATTTACAATAGACCGTGAAACAAATATACTGAATACGTATCTATATAAAGTCAATACTGCTATTTTTTCCGAAAACTAGAGTTAAAAAACTGCCGAGTCAACGTATTTATAATAATGTTTCACCGGTACCTTCAGGAATAAGAATGGGAGGGAATATCGAATATCGTTCGCGAAAGTCTCGGGGGCATATTGTGTACCGCTTGTATTGAGATTAGGGTTTGACAATTTCATTCCTCTGTAGTTCTGTTTAGGTAACGTAACCACATTTATTATTTTATAAAGATACATTTTTTTCTTCAAGACAAAAGGAAAATGGATGAAATAAGAGAACGAATGTAATGTTATGGTGTAGAATTATAAATAGGGATAATATTGACACCATAATTCAGTTTAGTTTTACGGTTGATTTTTTTATTAAGTAACAATTTATCTAACTTTCTTTATTTTAATTTGACATAAAATATTTTTTAAAATTGGATCACGCGGATTAAAACCCATTAAAACTCCACCTACAACACTTTAACCTCAGGGTTAACAGTAATATACAATATACAAAAGCATACAAATTTCACGCTATTATGTAGACATGTTCAATAGGAAAAATATATAATTGAAAGACTTAAATAAATAAATAAATAAAAAAGCCTTTTATTTCCTGCATCACAGTAGATATTTACAATTTAAACAGTTTGCATGCAAAATTAATTTTAAACAATATTACCTAGGTACTATGTATGTATTTCTAAAGTTGTTAAAATAAATTATGTTAATTATGCATATAAAGTTGTTAAAATAAATTATGTTAATTACGTATATAAAGTTGTTAAAATATATATTATAAATTGAATTTTGGTTATAAATGTACAATTGCAAGAACCCCTCTCAACGGAGGGTAAAGGCCTCCTCCAGAGATGACCATTGTTCTCGATCCTCTGCTACTCGCATCCAGTGGGTACCTGCTATTTTTGAAACGTCGTCTGCCCAGCGTGCAATTGGTCTACCCCTGTTTCTTTGGCCCGATGGTCCCAACCATGATGTAGTCTTTTTGGTCCAACGACCGTCAGTAAGTCTGGCTACATGTCCAGCCCATCGCCATTTTAGCTTCTGTGAGTAATTGAGAGCGTCGATGACTTTGGTTTTCTGTCTAATGGTAGTGTGGCGGATTTTTTTGATCTTCCTAATCTTCAGAATGCTTCTTTCCATACTTCTTTGACTTGTTATGATCTTGTTTTTTATTTTCCTAGTAAATTTCCAGGTTTGACAGGCGTATGTTAGTGAGGGAAGTAGACAGTTGTTCATGACTCTACTTTTCAACCTTATGGGCAAGTCGCTTTTTAGAATTTCTTTTAGGCTCCAGAACTTCTTCCATGTGATATTGACTCTTCTCTCTACTTCCAGTTCGTTGGTGTGTTGATTAAATGAGATTTGTTTACCCAGGTAAATGTAGGTATCAACATAGGATAAAGGCAGATTTTTGAGATATATAGGCGTTTTTATATGGTTCGTCATGACATTAGTTTTATCTAAGTTGATTTCTAGGCCTACTTTGAAAGACTTACAATGTGATAAAAAGCTGAAATTATGTTTATACTTATTCTGCCCCGGTCGAGTTCCTCGCGATGGATATTTATATTTGTACTTACAAATATTTTTTTCCGGTTTGGGTATCTGTCCGTTAAGCCGTCGGTCCCGGTTATTATCATAAACACCTGATAGCGATCGTTACTCATAGTAGTACATATCCGCCAACCCGCAGTGGAGCAAGGTGGTGGATTAAGCTCCAATCCATCTCCTACATGGAGAAAGAGGCCTATGCCCAACAGTGGATGTTACAGGCTGAATGCACTTATTCTGTATTAAAATCATTTCCTTGATCATTTCAATAAATAATAATTACTGCCTAATCTACTATTATTTCTATTGAAAACTTTATAATTTTACTAACTGATCAATGAACAACTTTGGTATCGTAAAAACAGACGTCACGAATCTATGCAAATGGCTTGCAAAGTCATTCTCCCGTCAGACCTTTTATAGTCAATGGATGGAAAGTGACGAAATGCCTTTCTTTTCGCATTACCTTGTTCTTTTTACTCCTTGTTTGGTGAGTGAGGATTTACGAGAGTTAGGGATCAACTTTAAGCTAAAAATATATCAAAATTACTGCGAAATTAGTTGTTATATTAGACCCAATTTTGTACGTAATAGACACTTAAAAAAAGATTCTCTCATACTCAGTCAATACGTCTATGCACAGTTGCTGTATTCAGGGAACAGTTCGTTATGCCTACGTACTGTCAAATTGAAAACATGTCTTCGAAATTAGATTAAATTTGTTTTTTATAGCATTCTGAATATAGCAATAGACTTTGATTTATTTTTAATTCTTATAAAAAAATTGAACTGTATGTGTCTGAAACATCAATCTCACGCGCCCTTTATTTACTCGAACAGAAAAAAGTAAGTTCAAAAGGAACTCACAATAACATTATATTCAGCAATCCATTCCCTACGGAACCAAGAATTAATATAACTTCCGCCTGCCACATCTGACGTGTAATCGTTGAGCTACACTAAGAACAGAGAGTGTTACAGAAGTAGCAAATAGTAGGGTGAGAAATGGGTACAGTTCGTTTGAGGCAGAAATTTATCTTGAATGATTGTTTGTTCATCAAAAATAACGTTTAATTGACGATTCGAAGTTAATTTTTAAGCCCATAGTGATTGTAACTCAAAATAAAAAATATATATATCTGCCAGACCATAGTTGGGACTGGCGGATTAGTCCAGTTAGTTGACTGTCAGTTACCATAATTATGAAACGTAAACACCCAAATCAAATCAAACAAGTATATATAGTAAGCAAGGTTCGCACCCGCGATATCTAATATAACAAATAGTATTGAGACCAATTCGCAAATCCGTCATTTGTATTGACAAATGATAGATAACATTTCTAAAGCAATTCTATTCTATGTCATAGTCGTAGGGTAAAAACGCCAATTAGGAACGGTTGGTGATTGACGTCGCCTCGCAAAGTGCTTTGTGCTGTCCGGAAAAATGTTTTCGTTGTTAACCCTTCCTTAGGGGGGAACGATTACCGGAGGTTTAGTGTATGTCTTTGTTACATTTGATTTATTTCCTAGCTCATTTATCATAGGGTTAAAAATAATCGCTCACGCCTTTAGTTGCAGTGCGTGTCAGTTAAAACGCTATTTTGACACCAAGAAATAAATAAATAAAGGAAGGTAGATTTTTCAATCTGCTCTAGGTACAATTGTACCTTTTCTAGGTAGGTATTAGAAAAAAAATAATTTTGATGATACATGACTGTAATACCTAAGTCCAGGACGCCTGCTCACCAGGAGCATTGCCGACCCTCTGTTCCATGCTGTTAACTCAACACATCTCCAGAAACTCTGAGCAAGTGGCTAGAGCTCCTTGGGGGCATCCCCTTGTTACCTAACTCACCACAGAAATAAACTATTTACATTTGCCAAATCAAAATGCTCCTGCTTTCATTATCTAGTCATCAGGTTCAGTTACGTTATCAAGGTTTGATACCACAACGCAATGTTATTGTTCTTACCTTTTTTAAATTGTTCTTGGCTATGACCACGGTAATCTGACAGCGATCGTTACTTTAAGTAGCATTTTATTGACCTACCCGCAGAGGAGCAGCGTGATTCATTTAGCTTCAATTCTTCTTCTATATGAAGATAAACGTAGGCTGATATAATTAGCTTAGTCATCCTCATCACTTCAGCCTATTGCAGCTCACTGCTGGACATAGGCCTCCCCAAGTTCGCGACAGATATCCCGGTTTTCCGATCATCTTAGTTATACAAAATAATTTTTTGTGTATCATTGTGTCGAGTTATCATGAGAGAAAAATTAAGAATCAAATGGCAAGGGCGATATGACTGAAATTTGTTAGTTTACGAAAACGATTATACTAAACAAATCTATCCATCATGTGACTGTAAATAAATTTCCCTCTTCGCTCAACATCGTTATAACCTCACGTGCGTATGAACAAAGTTAATTGGAAAATTGGTTTATCAACCCTAAAATACCCTGAAGGCGAGGGACTGTGGGCGGTCAGTATCGAACTATAAAAAATATAATTGAAAAATACCTTCTGGGCAAAGGGTTTAGACGGAAGTTTTTTACACGACAATTGAAAAAAAATAGTACAATGATATAATTATGTGTATGTGTATTTGTTATAAGCACATTATTAAATAATTAATATGTGTATATTACTATGTATTACATTACAACCTTTTATTATATAAGCTTTTTATTCCTATTCCATTGTATTTTATTGTTATCAAATAAGACTTAATATTAACTAAAATTATATCTATTTTATTGTCATGTGTCAAATTTGAGTCATTATATTTCAGTCAAAAATTCCTTTAAATGGGGAAGCCTTAACGTAATAGATAAAATTAACGGACTTTATTTCTATTTAAAAAAAGGCCATCCTTTGCCTTTCCCTATTGGGGATAAATTTTAAAACAATAACATTAAAAAAAGACAACATATTTTGACATATTATCAAGTTAGAACCAGATAAACACTTGATCAATACCTACTGTACAGTACGAAGTTTGAAATCAAAAAGGTAAACAGAATAATATAAAATCTTAAAATAATAATTTACATCAAAATTTCGGAGAGTATTAAGATGGCAACAAATAACTTATTACAAGTAATCCGAGTCCGGAATAAATTAAGAAGTAAGTTTGAAAGGTACAAAATTATGGGGTTACAAAATAAGGGTATAAACCGACTAACAAGAAACGGTACGTGTCAAAGTGACAGGCAGAGGGCGAAATTTTAAACTTGTCAAAATTACGCTAGCTGACGCGAGGCGCGATTATCTCGAAGGCTTATTCTGGAAATAATTCTTTGAGTTTTTTAGTACTAATCTTGTAGAGGCTATGTATGTTGTCAAAAAAGTTAGACACGAAATACGTATTTCATTTTATTTTATTTAAGGTTTAATTATACATCAAATATGGTATTAAGAATTACAGTATATATAAATCGTCATTTTATGATGTAGATCCAATTTTACAGGCAAACACAGCTTCCTCATTTTACATCAAAATATTTAAAATTCTAATAATTTCATATATTTTTTAAGTATTTTTTTATTTTAAATAAAATAAGTTTGGTGAGTTTGTTTGTAGGTTGTGGTAGTAGTAACAATGGCTATCAGGTGTACATGATAATAACTGGGACCAACGGCTTAACGTGCTCTCCGAGGCACGGTGGGGAGACTCACAAGGACTGCACAAACACCCAGAACACTGCAAACATCTTTATGGTAAATACAAATGTATGTCATGTGCGGGGATCGAACGCGCATCTCAACAGCCACAAATCAGTGCTGTGACCGTTGCGCCAACGCGTCGTACCGTTTATTTATTTAGTTTTTATTGTGCGATGTAATTTGTGAGCAAAGAATCATAGAGAAACAACCACTAACTGTCTAAGCAAAAATTAAAATTGGTCTTAACTCTCTTTCTTATACATCTTAAAGGTTGACAGATTGTCAAGGATATATCAGAATAACACCGTCTGGCGACCCGCCAGTGACATCAAGACGACGGCGATCCCAAGTTATTCAGAATAAGTTTCAAAGCACCTGTGAGTAACCAGCTAGGAATATTAATGTCAACTAGTTGGCATTTTGTCTGTGTATTTATCAATGTGATGTATCTCATACTTACTCAATATCTTCGCTATAATTAGAGGTGTTCGTTATATTAGATAGCGTATAAAATTATATGTTATTTACGCTACTTTAAAAGCAGCGTAACGTTATAACTAATAACGTATTATTAAAATTTATAGACGTTGCGAACATCTCTAGCTATGATAAATTAAAGTAGTGTATAAGATGGTTTAAGTTACAATGCTTAAGGCTACGTTCGTCAGACAGCTTAATACAACCACAGTTGATATTTTTTGATATACATCTATACTAATATTATAAAGCTGAAAAGTTACATTTTTGATTTGTTTGTTTGTTTAAACTAGCTACTGGTTCGATTTGAAAAATTATTTTTGTGTTGGATAGTTCATTTTCCGAGGAAGGCTATAGCCTATATAATTTTTCTATATCAGCTAGTTTCAAATAAATGCAATTTCTATTGAGTGTGTACATTGTTCGCATTAAAAGTATAAAACAAAGTAGTAACTAGTGACAATTATCATAATAGTAATAAATGTAGAAGCCTAATCTTGAACAATATAATTCGACAATGATTTTTTAACAAAAATTAACATTATTATTATTTTTCACTAAAATAAAAATTAATTAAGATCTTCTTAATTTGTAATTGCGGAGCTTCTTTAACTGATATCCAATTTATTTGATACAAAAAGTGTCCCATACGATATTTATAATTAAGATTATAATTTTTTAAAGTTTTAATTTGTAAACGTAACTCATTTGAGACTTAAGTTAGCTGATCAAACTTTCAGAATAACAACAGAATGACAATAATATAACCAAGGACAGAATTTAAAAAGTAATTACTAATTATTCATTGGTTCGAAGGTTACTGCGATATGTTTTACAGCCTATGAGACTAAGCTTGACGATCGTAATATTAGTATATTTATGGTAAATGTCTAACATTCTTGAAGCATTTACACTTGTCGAAAACAGAATTCTTTACAAAAATATGCGGGACATACCGGGACATTCTTGACGCCTTCAAGGGGATGGGAGTTCTGAAAAGTTTTTTGATTAATTACATTTTGCTTCGGGGAAATATAGCTGCGTTCCAGGTGAATTCTATGCGAGGTTCTAGAGTTTGGAATAGCTAGAAGATCTACCAAATATACATATGTTTGGTATTTGACATTATTTTCAAATGATTTTTCAAAAGATGCCGATTCTTCCGAAGCAGCGGTAGCTTTACTTTTAAATATAATAATCACTTTCAAATTTTAATTTGTAAAATGACGATTCGAAAGTGCTTTTGAAGCCTATTTGAATTTGTTTTTGATTTTGATAACTTATTAATTAGCATAAATTTCTTGATTATTTATATGTTACTTATTAGTAATAAGTTATTCGAAGAATTTTGCTTAGTATAAAGTATATTTTACTATTTATAAATGTGCGTAATTTGGTGTATTCAATAATAATAATTCTTTATTAATACCGAGTTACAAATTAATTGAAACGTAAAAAAGTTTTAAGTTAGTGGCTGACTTATAAGATTTTTTTTTCATGATGTATATTAATCTATAACTTAAATAAAAATTATAATACATAACAATTAGAATATGGACTATATACAATACTTCATTTAGTTAAATATTTAACGAGTAAATAAAATACATTACGAAATATAAAACCTCAAACAGTCTTAACAAAACAAGGCTTTCCTTTTCATATTCATTCATATAATTCGTACAATAAATGGAAAACACTTTTGGGAATTCATGGATATGAATATTATAGGTAGTGGGATCGTGTCTATAAGATTACGACGTCTGCTTTTAAAGTGTTGCTCGAGACTTGAGTTTATTACCAGACATGTTTGAAATACCGGTTTTATTGCCGAAAGGGTGCTCCTGAACGCGTTTTCTATCTAATGTATTATATATTTAACGCTACTATGTCGCCTTTTATTACTCGAATTTTGTCTTGTTTTTTTAAACGTGACTTCTTTATTTTTGTATGTACTTTAACCTATGTTCCTATGTAAATTCAATTCGATTTAGATTAAGGTAAGGCAAAGTTCTTTATATAGACGAGTTGTAGCTTAATATTCCACGTTATTCTACTAAGGTTTTGCGGATTATTTTCTTACCAAGATCAGGAAGCATTTCACAGCAGGAAATTTCCTGTTCAAAAAATGGAGCAGCCTGACTGGGGTAGTACCTCGACCTTACAGAAGACCACAGCTAAATAATACTGTTTTCAAGCAGTATTGTGTTCCTGTTGGTGAGTAAGGTGACCAGAGCTCCTGGGGGGGATTGGGGATAGGGTCGGCAACGCACTTGCGATGCTTCTGGTGTTGCAGGCTTCTATAGGCTACGGTCTTACCATCAGGTGAGCCGTACGCTTGTTTGCCAACCTAATTACATTAAAAAAAAAAATGTACTTAGATCTATGTTCCTATGTGAATTCAACTCGATTTAGATTAAGGTAAGGCAAAGGTCTTTATATAATAGACTACCCGTGCCCACTTCGTTGGGCGTTAATTATTGTTTTTGTGATGCAAATATATATAGTAAAGTTTTCATCTCGCTCGCATTTCTCCGACTTGATTTGCATACACTATTATTTTTTACTGAAGGTTTTGTTCAATAACAATAAAATATAGGCTATATCACTCCTCAATAGTGTAGCTTTCTGCTAATGAAAGAATTTTCATGATCGGATCAGTATTTGCGAAGATTACCTCCTACAAACAAATAAAGTTAAAAACTTTACCTCTTTAAAATATTAGTATAGATGAGTTGTATCTAAATATACTACGTCATTCTACTAAGGTTTTTCGGATTATTTTCTTACCATGATTAACGATTGTTTTCAGGTATTCATCGGGGTGTTTGTTCTCGGCTTTCCGTTCTTTCTGAAACAAGGCGTGGTCCCACAAAAACAAATACCTTGGCATTTATGAAGCTTTTCTCACAACTATACCTGAAAGATATATTTGTTTTCATAAAGCTATGTAACAACCGCTATGGTGTAGTGGTGCGAGTAGTCGCCTAAAATACAGACGGTTTGCGCGTTCTCACTCGGGATGGATATTTTTACTTGTAGAAATATTTCATTCCGGTTTGGATGTCTATCCGCCAACCCGCAGTGGAGAAGCGTGGTGGATTAAGCTACGATCCTTCTCCTACATGGTGAAGGAGGCCTATGCCCAGCAGTGGAATGTTAGAAACTGAATCAATGGATGCACAGACATCACAAGTACAGAGACATGATAAGAACAGCTTGTGGGTTGCCCCACCGTGCCTCGGAGAGCACGTTAAGCTATCGGTACTGGATGTTATCATAAATACCTAATAGGTGGTCTAAGCTTTGAGGAGTTCAAAAATTATTACGTTACTTATAGAGAAAATTTATGAAATTTTTATACGGTTTAACTTGTCGACGAATCCGTAAATCATAAAACGTTTGATTAAAGGCCATTAATTTATTATTATACGCATAAAATTTCATCGTAATAAAAGTCTTCGTTATACATATAGGTAGACAAAGCAATAAAATTCCATTTTTAAATTTTAAATATAAAATAATGAAATAAAAAATATTTATTTTTCTTGACAAAATAGCCCTTGAATGTAGAAATATTCTGGTGAGTTCTTAAATAGAATGTACTTACTTGACTAGTAGGTACCTACTCGAATAAGTAACGTTCCGTAGAACTAAAAAAAATGTCTTCAACTTTTTTTTGTTATTAAAATTTTCGCCGAATAGACTAGGGCCGAATAGACCAAGAACCAAGAACCAAGTTGTAGAACTTTTCGGTTCAGTTACATTCTATTCTCTCGAACAAAGCTCCTTGATTGGCCACAACTATCCCGTGAAATCAAAATGAAAGCGTTGAGTAAGCGTTATTGCTTTGGAGTGTTGCCAAATACAACTATACAACCATTACGAGACCAGGTTACCACGATCGGTCTAATTACTTGAAGATTTATTTCATATTGCAACCGCTTTGGTGTAGTATATGTGTCGTGTCGGTGCCTGCACACCGGCCGGTGGCTTGCGGCTTCGATTCCCACTCGGGGTAAATATTTGTATTCATAAATATTTATTTCCGGTTCGATGTATGTAATAGTGGTCTCCCCACCGTGCCTCAGAGAGCACGGCATTAAGCCGTCGGTCCCGGTTGTTATCATAAATACCTGATAGCGATCGTTACTCATAGATGAAATATACCTATCCGCCAACCCGCAGTAGAGCAGCGTGTTGGATTAAGCTCTGATCCTTCTACATGAAGAAAGGGCCCTATGCCCAGCAGTGGGACGTTACAGGCTGCAATTTGGTCGTGATGGTTATTTCATATTCGCTGGTGAGATGAAATCCTGTCCTATAATACTATTATCTGTGTAACGGGGATATGTAAATTCAGTTTCGACATTTCGCGGTAATATTCAGTTCTTGTTGGTCAAATCTATACCAATTTTTCGAGCTGGTGTATTTACAGTATTTTGAATCGCTCGATTTTGAATTTTCCTGCCTGACTTTTGTGAATTAGTTAATTACGTTTATATGTATACTAGCTGACCCCGCAAACATTGTTTTGCCATATACCTACGTTATTAATCCCCTTAATCGCCCCCTTATAACTTAGGGGTATGAAAAATAGATGTTGGCCGATTCTCAGACCTACCCGATATGCACACAAATCTCTATATACTTATCTAAAAATGAATCGCTAAATGTGTTGCTAAGCGCAAATCTCGAGAGCAGCTGAACCGATTTCGCTAATTCTTTTTTTATAATATTTTTTTATTATATTTATTTTGAAGTACGAGGATGGTTGTTACGGCGAGAAAAATTAAAAAAAATTGCCTGAAAAAGTCTAAAAACAACACTTTTCTATATTCCCATACAAAAGATTCGTAATAATACCTACTTAAAAGTCAATTTGAACTTTAATACCATAACATAAAGTTTAAGTGTTAGTGGAGAGGTTCCGGGAAGGATAAGTATTAAAAAATTAATGAATCTACTGTTAGGCGGTACGAAGTTCGCTGGGTCAGCTAGTTATTAATAAAAATCGGTCCAGCCGTTTCGGAGGAGTATTGTAACTGACATTGTGACACAAGAATTATATATATAAGATAATAATTTTGAACATAACCAACGGTGACTCGCAGTTTCACCCGTGTTGTTATATAGCCTGTAGCCTACCTCAGGAAATTGACTATCCAACACAAAAATAATTATTTAATTCGAAATAGCAGTTCCTGAAATTAGTGCGCTTAAACAAAGAAACTTTTTAGCTTTATGATATTTATATTTATAATAGTAGACCTTCTATAGCTAAAAACGTGTCTTTTCACTGATGAAACAATGGTTTGAAAATCAGGCAGACTATCAAATATTACATTCAAAGGTTAGACATTTTCAACGTTTTCATTATACCCTAACAATACCTAACGCCATTATGCTACCATCTAATTAACAAATTACGAAAACTGTCAATAGAAGCCATGTCATCGACTCATCGTTAAAGGCTTATGATGACATAACTGTAGTAGGAAACTTGTCTCCTTAGCAGGCTGTTACATTGTTCCATAAATCTACTTTCAATTTAGTTCCTGTAATTAAAACTTATAACGCCTGTTATATCTGCTATATGAGGGTAAAAGTTCTATTATGTGGGTAATGTTATGTTAGCTCGCTGTTACAAGCTGAGGTTCTAATACGTTCCGACTAAAGTTGGCTCATCTCCAGGAAAACACGGCTCAGGATGTAGCTGCCATTTTCGATCACGTTGAATAACTTGGAGAAACAATTACGTTACCGAATCGACATAAATCAGAGCTCATTTGTAATAGGTAGTTTATTATATTTCTGTGTAAGTGACGACACATGGTTTATCTCAGATTTCAATATTGTGAATTTATAAAAACAACCTCTGCCACCATAATCCTGCTGCAAATAATAATACTTAAAGAAAATTTTTTTCTTCTAAAAAATCTTTTCCCTCTCATGTTAATTACATGTAGTAAGCTAAAACCGTCAATATTTTACATGTTGTTTTTATAAATTCACAATATTGAAATAAGCCTATAAAAAATTGTTTAATCTAATTAACAGATGAGGGAAGTTTTACCTTCTCGGATCTTAGACCAATACTGCATAAATGTGTAAACTCAACGTAAATCCTACAAAATAATAATTTATCCGACAGCGAATATTTTTCACCGAACCATAAATAACGAAACTGGCAAAGCGTCAAAAAGATATAGGTATGTACCAGCAGATTTAACTCCAATTATCCCGTGAAAATAGTAATTTTTAACCATTTCAAAGTAAATAAAACGGGAGAAGGTTGCTAAATAAGTAAGTGCTTTACGGAGAATTCTTTTAATCTCAGCACTGGATTCTAAATTGCCGACATCAATCTCGGCCATTTCTTTTGTTTCCTTACGCTGTTTTTTTCTTATTCTTAGACTATTAATTTCTATTGTACTTATGTAACGTTACATTTAACCATTTGAATGATTACTTAAATGTTTAAATAGCTCCATGAAATATAATTTTTCCAAACAGTCAAATTTATTGGAGTTTACTCCATAAGAATCGATTTTTATATGATGTCCGCGGTATGAAAATAATATGAGGAGTAAAATCTACTGAACGAATGACCTCGTTACGTTTTTGTGCGTGTATGGTTCTTCCTGGCAGGTCCGAGGGCCTGTCTGGGTACGGGCATCCAGGCTATGCCTGCTTACCCGGGCTTTTCCTCTCCGGCAGACTCCACTCCACTGCCGGAGAGGAAAAAACAAACAAAAACAAACACAGACAAAAACGTGCCCGATGGGCACGTTTTTGTGCGCTATCTATCTATCGGAACCTAATACCGTACCGATAGATGGCGTTATTTGATTCGTTTGTTTACCATTTGATATGGTATTCATCTTTTTCTTAGACTAGTAAGCCTTTTTTGTGCCTATTTAGACAGTCAATCTGAAGGAGTAAACTCCAGTCGTGCGACGAAGCTGACACACACACTATTTATAATTTTTAGTTTTAGATATACTAATCATCAATATATCGCTTTCTCAGCGCTCTACTCCAAAAACGGTTAATTTTACAGAAAAACGTATGAAGCATTTTTGTAGATAATTTTACGACAAACAATTTTTATAATGACCTTTATTGACCTCCGACCAAACGGTCGAGAGATATTCGAGAAAAACTAATTTTCGTGACCTTTTGGCTTTTATAGCTTTTTTAGCCGGCACGATATCAATGTCGATTTTTCACATCTTCATTACAACGCCGTAATAAAGATGTATACAAAAATTCAGCTCACTAGGAATTTTTCCGCAGATAAAACCTAAAATGACTGGGCTAGTAAGGCATAGCAGAAAAAAAAATGCACTAACTCCGAAGCGGCCTGAGAGGAAAAGTACGTCTGTTTTAAATCTCATATAATTGAAAATAAAATGTCACATTATCAACATCTACCTCTGTTTGTATCATTAAGCACACAAAAATTATGATATCTGAAAAGACAATTTTAAAATTTATCTTTTAACTAGCTTCTGCGCGCGACTTCGTCGGCGTGGACTCCGCTCCTATTGGTCTTAGCATGATGATATATAGCCTATAGCCTTCCTCGATAAATGAGCTATCTAACACTGAAAGAATTTTTCAAATCGGACCAGTAGATCCTGAGATTAGCGCGTTCAAACAAACAAACAAACAAACAATCAAACAAACAAACTCTTCAGCTTTATTATATTATAGTATAGGTACTAGCAACAAAATGTAGGGCCATCGATGTATTGTCAAACTAATTACACCTTGATTTAATAGCCCTTAGGGGATAGATCAAACGAGAATTTGAATTTGAAATATGCACCCTTCAAGTAATCATTTGACCCTTTTTGGTAATTAATGGTAATCATTACATTTTCGACAAAATGAATGCGAGCGATTGATGTGTAGAATCTATTCGAAGTAATTAATAAAGTATTTTCTAATTACGAGTATAACTTGAATTTAATGGAAAATTCCATCCATTAAAGTTATAGTTTGTTCTAATTAAACTTGATAATTATTAAAAGACGTATTTAACAAAATTTATATGATTAATTAATTCACGTAGCGTGTATATCGAAATTTTAATATTAGGTACCTACATGTTTCCAATGCAAGACTTAAAGACAAATTTTAGGAGACTATTTTTTAACCTTAAAGAATATTCATTTATAGAAAATTGCGGTATAGATCATGTCCGCGTGGAATAGTGCGTGGAATGTTGGGGGAATTTCTCCGTTGACTAGCAAAACCAAATCTCTCAGTAAAAATGTACCAGCCCTCCTGTCACTAGTGGAGATTATGAAACACGGGGTTTTTCTTTAGATTTTCTTTTTGCGTTTTTTCCAGTCACAAAATCTAATATGATAGCATACTGTTATTCAATAATAATAAATAATAACGAATATAATATGCCACCTTGGCGCCGCTTTGGCGCAACGGTCACAGCACTGGTTTGTAGCTATTGTGCTGGCGGTTGCGGGTTCGATCCCCGCACATGACAAACATTTTTATTGGCTATACAGATGTTTGCCGGGGTCTGGGTATTTGTGCAGTCCTTGTGGGTCTCCCCACCGTGCCTTGGAGAACACGTTAAGCTGTCGATCCCGGTTGTTATCATGTACATCTGATAGCGATCGTTACTCCACCGCGTGGTGGATTAATCTCTGATCCTTCTCCTACATGGGGAGAGAGGCCTATGCCCAGCAGTGGGATATTACAGGCTGAAGCGAGCTCCAACTTATGATGAGGAAACCCACAAAACCAACCCAGAAGACAATATTTTTACTTACGCGAAAAGCGTAGTGGGCGTAGTAGCGTAGTAAGCGGGACTTGAACCCTTGACAAACGAAATTAATAGAACATTGACGTAACCACATCATAACGTTCTTTCTTAAACGAAGTTCAAATAAATTTTAATTAATTGTAATGGCAAACGATCATAACCATTTACCTTGTCATTAAATAGCAAAATTATTATCAGATCCTCGATTCCACTGTTTAATGTTTGACTCGCAATTATTTCACCCCTTTCAAAACATTTCAGTGGACGTCATATTCAAAATAAAAGGTATAAAAGGCTGGCCCCTAACACGGTAAGTTTTCCCTCGCGTGTTGTAAAACTACCCTCTCTTAGCTATAGTGCCGGGGGGTGATAACCGAGTGGGGATTGAACAAAGAATAAAATAAACGCAGATATAAAATAACGTTGTACGTTTATTTGTTATTTGGATTCTTATTAACATTGAAAGTAATGTGGAAAATGTATTAGGTGATGACGTGGACTGAAAAATATGCAGATGTTATAAACTTTTTTATTTAATGATCGCTGACACGAAAATGTAATATGGGTAGATAGTATTGATAATATATATATATATAATAAAATGATAGGAAAGTCAATGTATGTCCGGGATAAACTCAAAAAGTACTGCATGGATTTACTTCAAATTTGGCAAGAATATTATTAAGAAGTCGGGTCAGAACATAGGCTACATATTATCACGCTACCACCTACGGGGAACAAGTAGTGAACGCATGCAGACGACGTCGCGGGCAGCAGCTAGTGGTAAATAATTTTGTTGTTGGTCATTATGAATTCTCGATATTTCGGCAAATTCTTCCCTGCTAAATTAACCTAAAACAGACATGGTAAACATCCTGTTTTACATTCAGACCTTACTGTTTATATTTATATTACCTATACGAAAAAAAAATTAATTCCTTCCAATAAATTTTTAAGGACTAGCCTTTAAGGCTTCGTTAGGGTCTCTGTACATTTAAGACGTAGTTATTAGATATTCATCAATCATATAAATTACCAGCTAATTTTACACGTGAATTGGCCGTCTTAAAATGCCAATTTTTTTCTTTCGCGGTGATAGCTCCTCAGACGCAGCCCTTCTCTATGATAAATTAAAAAAAAAAAATTATAAGTACTAATTAAAAAATAAATAAATTGCAATATAATATTAATTATAAAGGAAGAAATAGTGTTTAGTCTCTGACTAATTATTCTTCATATGCTTTAATAAAAGTGAAAGACGTCTACAGCAGAATATTGTTCTCTAGCAGTCAAGATGGTTCCTTTTACAAGAAACAATTTTTCATAATCAGCAGTCAAAAGCATTCGTCTCTCTTTACAGGGTATTTTCAGGGGGTTTTGATATGTATGTATCGGGTTATAGAAATAGTTTCAAGCATCTGTGACTTTATTTCAAAAATATGAGGATAGCTATAATTAAATTTCTGATTTTAACACAAAAATACACTCTTTAGATTTTTTTTTCTTTTTTTAACCGACTTCCAAAATAGGAGAAGGCTCAATTCGCCTCAGAGCTTTTGACTTGGTAGACCGATTTCTATGATTTTTTTTTTTCGAAATGTGTTGCGTTTCATGTGGTCCCATTTAAATTTAATTGAGATCTGACAAATACTTTTTGAGTTATATCTAAAAAAATACGTTGTTGTTATGAACCAAATTGAAATTATCAGCTGCCAACACTAAAAGTACTAACACTAATACTTTATATAATCTATGTTGCATAGGGCAATACTATTTCCGGTGAAACTTGACAGCTCTCTCTCGTAAAACCGGCGTGTGCGACTCGACGCCTTCTCTCGAAATCGCGCTTGAATAATTAAATATTATTGATTATAAGTTACTTTCGCCTCTTGTATCGCGTTGCGCGTTCGCATTTGTTATTAAATGTAAATATAAAGTTGAACTGGAGTGTTAATATTACAAGTTGTGTGAAGTGTGACATCGCCGAGTGTATCGCCATTTTCGTCGTCACCACACCTCCGTGCCGTAAGTTCAGCCACATTATCTTTAAAATCGCGATTGGCCAATTGTGTTTTAATGTATAATTTAGGTTGACTTAGCACACCGGCCAGGACAACGCATCTTTAGAAGAAACGAGGTAAAATAATTTAGTTTTATTTTTCAACGCTGCGCAACGCAGCTATAAGTTAGGTTAACTAAGATCTGAAGATTAAATTCGCTTCCACTATTTTCAATAACCTAATACCAGATATAACCTAACATAATTTTGGTATCAAGAGCGTGGTTTGTTATTTTGTAAATTCCTTTGTTGGTAGCTTTGTAAATCTACCATTCTTGGTAGAAATGCATAATTATTTTTTAATTTAATTAAATTTGTTTAGAATTAAAGTTTACCTGTGTGGATTCTTTGTTGTATTAAAACAATTGCCTTACTTTAAACATTTGTAGTTAAAAGTAAAAAATAAAGTTCATATTGTTTAAATAAAAAGAAAACATATCTCAAGTTAATAATTTATTTTGTTCTTTCTTACATAAACCTATATATTTTCTTGCCTTCTTGAATAGAAATTTATAATATAGAAATTTATTGAATTGAATAGTTGTTGTTGTTGTATTGGTAATAAATACACATTTTGTTTGTTATTTGAACGTTGCTTTTATATTTGATATAGTTATTAAAGGTTGTTATTAATATAAGATTGGAATAGCTGTTAATGTGTATTTATAACTAAATTCATTGATTTTTTTTTAAGTAAATTGTGTTCATTCCTAGAATCTAGTTAACGGAATATTAGATTTAAAAACTTAGTTTTAATTTTTTCTTATATTTCTATTTAAGTTATTTAAGACTTCATATTTGATTTTAACTTAGTAATAATTGTAGTTTCGTTGGAAATTAATTTCATTTTCTCGTTGTTGTAATTGTGCTTTTGAAGATGGCTTCGACCGCAGTCGCTATGGTTCGTGAATCATGTTCCGGACTTGCAGGTCAATTGAGATGGTTCAGCTCAGCGGCCGCTTTAGTGGATAGAGAGGATCGCACCGAGGCCTTGTTAGACAGGTATGAAAAATCCCCGGCCCGTCTTCAACAGGTGGAGACCTTGTACCAGCGCTTCCTTCTACACCAGGACGACGTGCCAATGGACTCGTTTCCAAAGGAGAGAAGGGAGCAAGCTCACGCAGATTACACCCAGATTTTGGACCTCGCCGATGCCATCTCCCAACGCGCGCGGGAAGTTTCAGCCTCGCGCGCCGGAGCACCGCTTGACAGGCCTACTATGAAGACCCCCGTGGGTCTCTTAACCCGACTGCCTAACCTGGACCTCCCACGCTTCGATGGTCGACTCGATGCCTGGATGGGCTTCATAGGCTTGTTCGAAAGCCTCGTGGATTCGAGGGAGGATTTGAGCCCTTCCCAAAAGCTGGCCTACCTGCTCTCAGTGCTGGATGGAGAGGCGAGGGGATTAGTGCAGCACCTACCGATAGGTGACGGCAGCTATCAAGTTGCGCGGTCATTGCTCGCCAAGCGCTACCAGAATCAGCGCTGTCTGGCCGATGCTTATATCGACCAGATTATGGACATCCCTGTCGTGAGCAATACCGCCCAGTTGAGGACCAAGCTGCTCAACCCCCTCGTCGTGGCTACCAATGCTCTTAGCCGCTTGGGCCTGTCCGTCGACCAGTGGTCGTACTTGTTGGTGCGCATCGTGCTTAAGAGATTGCCGATCTCCTTGAGGGCACGCTTCGAACAGCGGCACGCTAGGGATGAGGCCCCTCTCCCTACCTTCGAACAGCTCCTGACCTTCCTCGAGGACGAGTGTCGCGTTGGCGACGTTATGGTCGCCGATACCCCAGTGGCGTCGACGAGCACTAGGTCCTCAAACCAGAGGCGCACCGCCCAAACTGCGCCAGTGGGAAGAGCGCCCCCCCGCTTTGCTGTCGTTCAGGTTCCGCGCCCGGACTGCCGCTATTGTGGGTCCCAGGGGCACCGAACTGCGCAGTGCCCGGAATTCGCAGCGCTGCACGTGGCCGCTCGTAGGCGGATTGCTAAGGCCCAACGCTGGTGCTTCTCTTGTCTGGGGAACCACCTTAACCGCGACTGCCCTGACACGCACCTGTGTCCCAACTGTGGGGACCAGCACCTGAGGGTGCTCTGTGCCAACGCGAATGCCCGCCGCGACCACCCGGGGTCGCCCTCGGGCGGGTATGTGAGTGAACGTCGGGAACAGCTCCGCACTTCGGAGTCAGGTTCACCTCCCCCCCGCCGCGCAGAGTGTGCTGCCGCTGAGCACCGACAGGGGTCGATGCGCAGCCCCACGGGCGGGTATGATAGCGGACCTCGGGTTCAGTCCCGCACCTCTGTGTGCGGCTCGCCTCCACTTCGCTCGCGTGGCCAATCACGGTCACCTCCGGTGGTCTATCACGACTACCGTGATGCACGTCCGGCACGTTTGCCGTCCCCCCCTCTGGCCGAGCGTCCCCGCTTACAGCCGCGGAACCCGCCGTGTGGACGCTCCCGGCGCTACGAACCGCCAGCGATGGCTCGTGGCAGTCGCCACCGAGAAGAGGTAGAGTTTAAACCTCTACCTCATTTTGACGTGCCGACAGGGGAAAGCGGCGTTCGCTCGCCGCCACGCCAACGCTAGGACGTTGGCGTCTGCCCCCGCTATGCACCTCCCCCCTTAGAGACCGTTTTCTTGCCCACGGCATATGTCAGGGTTTGGGGACGGACGGGTGCCTCGGTTGTAGTCCGAGCTATCTTAGACACAGGCTCGCAAGGGTGCATAGCTTCGTCTTGGCTGGTGGGGCAGACTGGCCTTAATATTAAAAGGTATTCAGATGTAATAAGGGGTGTTGGGAATGCCCCTGTGTCCACAGTTGAGGGTAGCGTTTGGTTTGAATTTTCCCCCTCCAACTCTCCACGGCCGATGTTGGGGTCATCAGCCATAGTGATGGAGAATATATTGGGCAGCCACCCACAAGTTAGATTGTCTGCGGACGCGGTAAAATTGACCGCGAATCTGAACTTGGCTGACCCTAAGTTTGACCTACCTGGCACGGTCGACTTGTTGCTTGGAGCTGATGTGCTGGGTAAAATTTTACTCGGTAAGGATCGTGTTTTACAGCCAGGTGGCTTAGTGGCCCTTCGGACCATATTCGGGTTCGCTATGATGGGTCCAGTCTTGAGGACTTCCCCCCCTGCCGACACTGGAACGGCCTTGATGGTGGGCTCCGCCCTCTCTGACGCTGTGCAGAGATTCTGGGAGGTGGAAGAGCCACCACAAGCGCCCCGCTCTGATCCGGAACATGAGGAGTGCGAACGGTTCTACCAGAACAACACCACTTACCTCCGATCTGGCCGGATCATGACAAGATTGCCATTTCTCGCCGTACGGCCGCATCTAGGTGCATCGCGGCCTACTGCAGAGAAGCGTCTGTTAGCAATGGAGTGGCGCATGAGCAGGGACCCTCTACTCAAGGAGAAGTACATCGACTTCATGCGGGAGTATGAGGACTTGGGACATATGTCTGTGTCAAAAATTGACTGGCGCTCGACGGAGCATTTTTTCCTCCCGCATCATGCGGTAATAAAGCCATCTAGTGGCAAGCTGCGCACAGTATTCGATGGTTCTGCGCAGACCACTTCGGGAGTGTCCTTGAACCAGTGTCTTCATTCTGGTCCCAAGTTACTCAAGGACCTTTGTGACGTCATCACGTGGTTTCGGCGTCATCAATTCGTTTTCGTGGCTGACATCAAGATGATGTTCAGGCAAACGGTCATTCACCCCGACGATCGCAGATATCAGCTGATATTGTGGCGAGAAAACCCGCAAGATCCCATGCTCGTCTATGAGCTCAATACGAACACGTACGGGCTGCGATCAAGCCCCTATGTGGCCATACGATCGCTCTGGGAGCTCGCGGATCGAGAGCGTATGTCATTTCCTCGCGCAGCCGCCATGTTAAAGGAGGATTTATATGTCGATGACATATGCACTGGCGCCTCCACGGAGAGAGAGGCTCTCCTCTTACGTGATGAGTTGATTGGGATACTAGCCTCCGCAGGCTATGAGTTACGTAAATGGATCTCTAACTTACCGGCGCTCTTGGAGGGACTACCGGATGACCACCAGCAGGATCCTCACCTGTTTGAGAACTGTGACAATCCAACAATGATGACTGTACTTGGAATTCAGTACAGACCAGTTCAGGACATCTTCACCTTTAACGTCGACTTGGATTCACCTCACACCTGGACGAAACGACTGGTTCTGTCGACTGTCGCAAGAACGTTCGATCCCAATGGCTGGATATGCCCGGTCATATTCTGGGCCTAATGCTTCCTGCAGAGGCTTTGGACCGCAGGTCTCGGATGGGACGAGCCACTCCGCGAAGCTGTATTGGAAGACTGGCTCCTATTCGCTTCATCATTACCTGCCATCTACTACTACTCTACTACGACTACTCCCACGATGCGAAAATCCATTAAAACAAAAATATCTATAAGTATAATTTTTACGTTAAAATCGTATAGAAACTTACCGAATAGTGTTACGCTTTACTGTGTATAGTTACGCTTTACTGTGTACGCTGCAGGAAGTGCATTCATGCTCCTTTCGGCAGCTTTAAATACACTCACAATTTTAAAAACACTAAAAAAATGTTTATTTAAAACGGCTATAGAGCAACAAGTGATACGAACTGAAACTGACATAAATACTATTAACGCACACATTAGTTGTCATAAACGTTTTCCTTACATTTTACACGTTTTAAAAGTATTCAATATTTCGTTTCACACTTAATAATTGTTAGTTAAAGTTACACATATTATTTACGTGAAATGGCGGCAATTCTTTACAACTAATACTGAAAACTGAACTGACAAGTGACAATTAACACAGATGACCATAAACGCACACGTTCGTTTAGAAACTGCATCATCATAAACGTTTTCGTCGATCATCGATACGTAGTATCGTACGAATCGAGAGTATTACGAACTAACATAAATACATTATTTTTATTTAAATAACTGTATTTAAATTTACAACAAAAAAAAAATAACCCTAACTATATTATTAATTTAAATTTATATAATTAGACTGTTTACCGGCATATTTTTGTCACAGAAACAAAAAAAATAACCCTAACCTATCTAATTTTTCATATTGGACTGTTTACCGGTATATTTTTGTCACAGAAACAAAAAAAAAATAACCCTAACCTATCTAATTTCAATATTGGACTGTTTACCGGCATATTTTTGTCACAGAAACAAAAAAAAAAAACCCTAACCTATCTAATTTCAATATTAGACTGTTTACCGGCATATTTTTGTCAGAGAAACAAAAAAAAATAACCCTAACCTATCTAATTTCAATATTGGACTGTTTACCGGCATATTTTTGTCACAGAAACAAAAAAAAAATAACCCTAACCAATCTAATTTCAATATTAGACTGTTTACCGGCATATTTTTGTCACAGAAACAAAAAAAATAACCCTAACCTATCTAATTTCCATATTAGACTGTTTACCGGCATATTTTTGTCACAGAAACAAAAAAAATAACCCTAACCTATCTAATTTTAATATTGGACTGTTTACCGGTATATTTTTGTCACAGAAACAAAAAAAAAATAACCCTAACCTATCTAATTTTAATATTGGACTGTTTACCGGCATATTTTTGTCACAGAAACAAAAAAAAAAATAACCCTAACCTATCTAATTTCAATATTGGACTGTTTACCGGCATATTTTTGTCACAGAAACAAAAAAAAAATAACCCTAACCTATCTAATTTCAATATTGGACTGTTTACCGGCATATTTTTGTCACAGAAACAAAAAAAAATAACCCTAACCTATCTAATTTCAATATTAGACTGTTTACCGGAATATTTTTGTCACAGAAACAAAAAAAATAACCCTAACCTATCTAATTTCCATATTAGACTGTTTACCGGCATATTTTTGTCACAGAAACAAAAAAAATAACCCTAACCTATCTAATTTCAATACTAGACTGTTTACCGGCATATTTTTGTCACAGAAACAAAAAAAAAATCTAACCTATACACTATTATTATACATACAATTATTAACAGTAATTTATTTATAAATAAATTTTAATAGTAATTTTGTAATTCACTAAAAATTATCAAAAATAAAACAATTTTTGAATACTTTTAAAACGTCTAAGATGTAATGAAAACATCTATGATGATGTAGTTTCTAAACGAATGTGTGCGTTTATGGTCATCTGTATTAATTGTCACTTGTCAGTTCAGTTTTCAGTATCATTTGTAAAGAATTGCCGGCATTTCACGTTTCACTAAATAATATGTGTAACTTTAACTAACAATTATTAAGTGTGAAACGAAATATTGAATACTTTTAAAACGTGTAAAGTGTAAGGAAAACGTTTATGACAACTAATGTGTGCGTTAATAGTATTTATGTCAGTTTCAGTTCGTATCACTTGTTGCTATATAGCCGTTTTAAATAAACATTTTTTTAGTGTTTTTAAAATTGTGAGTGTATTTAAAGCTGCCGAACGGAGCATGAATGCACTTCCTGCAGCGTACACAGTAAAGCGTAACTATACACAGTAAAGCGTAACACTATTCGGTAAGTTTCTATACGATTTTAACGTAAAAATTATACTTATAGATATTTTCGTTTTAATGGATTTTCGCATCGTGGGAGTGGTACCAGAGGGTAATTCACCCACCCTCCTCCCCCCTCTTCCCCCCTAAAACCCCATAAATTCATTCCACACATCTAATGAACAGCCAAGGCTTCTACCATGCAGCCGATCATGGGTGACTTGCCCTCGGATCGAGTCACGGAGACGAGGCCATTCGCTGGAGTTGGTACGGACTTTGCAGGTCCCTTCTTAGTCAAGACCTCGACTCTCAGGAACAGTAAAACTGTCAAGGCTTATCTGTGCGTCTTCGTCTGTCTGTCCACCAAGGCGGTCCATTTAGAACTCGTTTCAGCTCTTTCGACAGAGGCTTTTGTCGCTACGTTGGATAGGTTTGTGTCGCGACGAGGACTACCGTCCTTGATTCGTTCTGACTGCGGCACCAACTTCAAGGGCACAAATAATTATTTAAAAGAAATATATGAATTCTTGTCGTCTAACGAGACTGAACTTGCTTCTAGGCTAGCTAGTCGCCGAATAACCTGGAAGTTCAGTCCCGCTTCATGTCCCCACTGCGGAGGAATATCCTTTTGTTGATGTAAACCCTCATCGTCTCTCGCGGTTTGAATTGGTCCAACAGCTCACTCAGAGTTTTTGGAAGCGTTGGAACTTAGAATACTTACATATCCTCCAGCAGCGCGTTAAGTGGACTGATAAAACTGATCCACCCCATGTAGGGGACCTCGTTTTAGTTAAGGATGATAACTCACCGCCAGTGTGTTGGCGCAGAGGGCGCATTCTTAACCTTGTCTTGGGTGCTGATGGAGTGCCCCGTTTCGCTGAGGTCCGGGTGGACGGCGCGATACTGAGGAGAGCGGTATCAACATTGTCACGACTACCAGTTAGTTAGCGGCCAGGTAAGTCCTGGCCGAGGCGGGTAGATGTTATGAACCAAATTGAAATTATCAGCTGTCAACACTAAAAGTACTAACACTAATAGTTTATATAATCTATGTTGCATAGGGCAATACTATTTCCGGTGAAACTTGACAGCTCTCTCTCGTAAAACCGGCGTGTGCGACTCGACGCCTTCTCTCGAAATCGCGCTTGAATAATTAAATATTATTGATTATAAGTTACTTTCGCCTCTTGTATTGCGTTGCGCGTTCGCATTTGTTATTAAATGTAAATATAAAGTTGAACTGGAGTGTTAATATTACAAGTTGTGTGAAGTGTGACATCGCCGAGTGTATCGCCATTTTCGTCGTCACCACACCTCCGTGCCGTAAGTTCAGCCACATTACCTTTAAAATCGCGATTGGCCAATTGTGTTTTAATGTATAATTTAGGTTGACTTAGCACACCGGCCAGGACAACGCATCTTTAGAAGAAACGAGGTAAAATAATTTAGTTTTATTTTTCAACGCTGCGCAACGCAGCTATAAGTTAGGTTAACTAAGATCTGAAGATTAAATTCGCTTCCACTATTTTCAATAACCTAATACCAGATATAACCTAACAGTTGTATTATTTGATATAACGTAGTAGTAATTTGTAATTGAAGTCGGTTTTTTTTTTTCGTTTGCGAGCAAACATAATTATTATTTTGGTCTATAAATTAGCTGTTTTGTTTTGTTACGTTCATCTAGTAATGCCTCGACGAAATTTTTATTCTTAATAACTGTCGCTGTTCTGGGCGAATGTCCTCACAGTGTTACTGAGAGCATATAGATCTGTCGATTGTGTTGTTATCATAGTCACCTGATAACGATAAACTTAGTACTAACGCCAGTGTGACGCCATAGTAGTGTATTAAGTTCCAAGTCATATCCTATATGAAAATAAATAAAAAAACATTTGACATTGACACGCCATTTCAGTTCATTTCACTTCAACTCAAGTAGCAAATCTGACTGTACTTCAAAAGCTTATTACAATCTATACAACAAACAAAACACGAACAACAAAAAAATGTAATGACGTAATAGAAATTATAATTACAGAAATCGTTTTCGTTGTGCATTTACTCCAGTGATGTACCAAACGAAATAGGTCAGTTTATTTTAAAGAAAACTCTCATGACAACTGCAGCCGCGGGAATCTTTGTAAACATTATCTTTCTTTAAACCTCGACGAAACTTTCTCGTTTCGACTGTATAATAGAAATTTTCTTTAAAAGTTTCTCGTCATTTTTACGCCCTGATACGGAGCAATGGAAAATATTATTTATTTAAATTTAAATTTCTTTTAAATTACGTATTTTTTCATAATATCTATAGGTACTATTAAATGGAGAGCTGGTTTTTTTTTGTTCGGTTATACTGCGAAAACTACTGAATCGATCGGAATAATACTTATAGCATAAGACGCAGCGTGATTCCGAGAAGGTTTTAGTATATGATATGTTGGTGATTACTTATCGTGTAAAAATATGGACGGCCAGAGGTCGCTAGTATTAAATTAATGGTAATAATATATTTTGCGGTTGGTTCCGAGCATTAGTCAGCTTGGGGTTTCTCTCATAGGTAGAGTTAGAAACGAGACTATCCGCGAGAGAACGAAAGTACCCGACATGGCCCACAGAATTAGTAAGTTGAAGTGGCAGTGGGCTGGTCATCTGTGTCGCAGGACCGATGGCCGTTGGAGCAGACGTGTCCTGGAGTGGAGACCGCGTCTTGGCAAACGCAGTGTGGGACGTCCTCCGGCCCGTTGGACCAACGATCTTCGTAAGATTGCCAGTGTAGGCTGGATGAGGATTGCGGAAAACCGGGATGTCTGGCGCGAACTTGGGGAGGCCTATGTCCAGCAGTGGACTACAATAGGCTGAACTGATGATGATGATGATGATTAGTCAGCTGTCAAAATCAATTGACATTTGAGCTTGAGGTCAATTGTTAGTCCTTGTGGCTCTCCCCACCGTGCCTCGGTGAGCACGTTAAGCTGTCGGTCCCGGTTGTTATCATGTACACCTGATAGCGATCATTACTCATAGTAGGGAATATATCCGCCAACCCACATTGAACCAGGGTGGTGGATTAAACTCTGATCCTTCTCACACATGGGGAAAGAGTTATATGCCCAGCCGTGGGATATTACAGGCTGAAGCGTATCATAATCGTTATTTACGTAGAGAGAAATGAGAAAAAAAAATGTTATATGTCGACTCAAAAGCGTAATCCTTTATCGAACTACGAACTTTGTTTATTAATGTAATGATACAAACAAATTGTCAATTTAGACCTCAGCTTAATAGAGATAAGGTTTAAAATGAATCGTGTACAATGTTCCAAGTTTCAAGTACTAAACTTTATGATTGGACACAAGTGCCTCTCAGCATGTTTACGCAACGAGAATTCATGAAAAATATATATATTTTTTTTACAAAGAAAATAGATAAATGCTACGACGAAGCCGATGAGTTTGAAAAAGTTGGTCTTTTTATTTTTTTTTATTTTCTGTACAATCAAATCACATCGTAGGAACATGTTTTAAAATTCAACAAAGTTAGACATTTTTCAAAGTTCGAGTAAAAATTTAAATAGGTTTATTCATTAATACACTTATTTGTATTTTTACAAAAACCACAATCTATATCTATACTAATATATAAAGCTGAAGAGTTTGTTTGTTTGGTTGTTTGTTTGTTTGTTTGTTTGTTTGAACGCGGTAATCTCTGGAACTACTGGGCCGATTTGAAAAATTCTTTCAGTGTTAGATAGCCCATTTATCGTGGAAGGCTATAGGCTATGTATCTTCACGCTAAGACCAATAGGAGCGGAGTCCAAGCCGACGAAGTCGCGCGCAGAAGCTAGTAATATTATAAAACCACATTATTAGTATATTAAATATTAACTTAACTTAAACAAAATATAGGATTTTCGACTCCTAACTGCGTTCCTTAAAATGGAGGGTTCCGTGTGTGTTATAGATCCTGTTCCATGTGAAAAAAAATCCTCGGCCTTTTTTTATTTTACTTTGTCTTAATATATTAACAATTCTAGCGACGTACTTCTGCATAACGATCTGATGCTTTTTTGAAGTAATACTTCTTTAGGTACATGAGGGGTAAAATTTGAGCGACCGGTAACGCGGCAGCGTCATGTTGGCTTTTTTTTTTTCAATTAGTTTTTTTGAATTAGTTTGCCAAAGAAGTTTCACGTCTGACATGTGTACTTTGTATGTACGCAATTTTTTTTTAGCCCTAAAACACCGATAAAGTCAAATAATTTAGCCTGCCGCACACAACTAAAGAACCGCACATGGAAACATTTTCTTTTATCGTAGAATATTTTTATTGTAAATCGTATCCGTACTTACGCGCTCACGTTATCATGCGGAACGAGTCTATCAAAGTAGCTCGTCTTTTTAATATCTAATATTTTTCAGACGTTTTGAAGCTTTTTTGTTATTGATTAACAACAAAAAAGGTTCTTTGTTTGTCACTTCTATATCAAAACGCTAGTCTGTTTAATCAACAAAATACAGAATATTCTGGAATAACATTATCACGGCGAGTCTAGATTTCACACGAAGGAAATTAATATAATTAACAGTCTTATGAGCACGCATGGCCGCCCGGACCTTCTGTTCCGTACTTAATTGGAGATCGTCTGCAGTTCAGCACTTCCCTTAATTGGCAAACATGTACACAGTATATATATGCAATATACATATATATGTTTTATTTCAAAATGTACGCGATGTTAACGATATAATATTGAGAATTGAATTGAATGAAGATGATGTTGCTTTTGTTTTTAATATTTAATTTAAGTTCAAAACAAAGCTATTATTGATAAACAACAGCGAAAAATGGGATGGACTTGGTATCTCTCTCAAAGATAAAACTAGAAATGAGATTATAAGCGTGAGAACGATAGTAGCTGACTGCTGACATAGCCCGAGGAGACAGTTACTTTCACTGAGACTTAGACAGAGACTCACGGAGACAGTCAGCAGGTTAAGCGGCAGTGGGCTGGTCACGAATGTCGCAAGACAGGGCCGCTGGAACAGGGTGACACAAACGTGACGAATTTATGTTTCATATTTTATAATTTTTTATGTATTTTTGAAATGAAAACTTCTTCTTCTTCTTCACCGCACACAAATTTTTTCGTAGGTAGTAAGTTGGGCTGATCCATCACGCTCTGAGGTGAAAGGCTCGATCGGGTGATCTCAGGACTTATTGCGTTATTGCTTGATTGCGATTGTTAATGAAGTTTCACTTCTGCCGTGCGGTCTTAGGGCCTATGCAAACCACGTTTTGTAGCGATACAAACGCGATACACACGCGAGTTAGACGCAGCCTGTAGACCTTTGCACACCTGTATAATAAAAGCGCGCCGTCGACGCGCGTTTTTAAAACGCGCCGTTAACGCGCGTATGTGCCGTATGTACTGATACAGACGCGATGCAAACGCGCGTGTCACGCGATGCAAACGCGATACAAACGCGATGCAAACGCGCGTGTGTATCGATACAAACGCCAACAAACTGCTCTGTAAGATAAAAACGCGCCGTCGACGCGCGCTTTTAAAACGCGCGTCGACGGCGCGTTTAAAAAACGTGGTTTGCATAGGCCCTTAAGTACACACTAGTTTATTTATGTATTTTATTTTACACGTTGCATATACGCATTATGAGAGATAGGTAATTCAGAAAGTAATCTTTCGATCTCGATCACATTGAAATGTGACCACACGAAAAATACCAGTTTTGATTAAAAATAGTATTATCGAAATCGGTCCACCCAGTAAAAAGTTATGAGGTAACAAACATAAAAAATACAGTCGAACTGACAACCTAGTCATCTTTTTTTGATGTGGGCTAAAAAGTGTCAACTAAGCCTCAGTGAAAGTAAACGATAATGTTTAAAAGAAGCTTGCATTTTACCACGAACGAATAAATCATTTCCTTAACTTTTATTTTCCTAAATTTACGCAAAGAAAATTCAACTTCTTTTTAAAAATATGCCCCAATTATAAAATGAATCAACCTTCATTTGTAAGGGGAAAAGATTGCAATTTATTTTCAGTAAAATATTTAAATAAAAAAGTAAATTCCAATTTCGCTCTCATAAATTATGTAGCAACATATTTCTCCACTTAAATATTAGAAAAAAATACGTCTTTCATTTGTATTTAAGTAATAATCTTATCTTATAACTATATGACAAGCATCGACTTTTGATTAAAAAAGAATCATAGGAGTCGTTAAACCCAGTAAAAATTTATGAGATAGTGCACATCAAAACTCCGTCAACACGCATTGGAGCAGCGGCAATGTGGTGGATTAAGCTCTGATCCTTCTCCTACATGCGTTAAGACGCCTATGCCCAGCAGTGGGACATTACAGGCTGAATTGATTGATTGACACATAAAAAATACAATCGCATTAAGAATGTCATCAAAACATTTGAAGATGACCATACTTTATACCTTATAAACATAAATCTAACTATGGCCTTACAACCTTTGCTCGTTTTAAAATACGAAAGAAAACAAATACCTTTAAAGAAACATCCAATTTAAAAATAATAAAATAATCTCGCCATCTCGAAATGACGTCGGGTAAAATGGATAAAGAGACAATTTTCTCGTTCCTGTACGTTATCTGCTTAGTCCATAGTTTTATTGGAAAATACTGGAATAATCAAATCAATTTATATTTTTTGCGCGAATAAACTACAAGTGAACTCCACGTTAACTCGGATGAGAGTACAGTCAATGGCAGTTGATCTAAAAAAAAATTGTTAGATGAAATTATTACTTTTAACAAACAATATCTTGCTCAAATCTGGAGCAGCCCGACTGAGGAAGTACCTCGATCCTACAAAAGATCAAAGCTAAATAATACTGCTTTCAAGCAGTGTTGTGTTTCTGTCGTGAGCAAGGTGACCAGAGCTCCTGAGGGGAATTGCAGGAGTCTAAGCTACTGTAATTGCTTACCATCAAGTAAGCCGTACACTTGTTTGCCGACCTAGTTGTATGAAATAAAAGAAAAAAAATGCAGATGTAGTTGTCTAAAATAAAATTTTACACTTTTGACAGGTTTGACGTGCCTTTTAACTGATTTTCGAGGTCTTATTACTTCTTAATTAAAATAGTTTATTAAAAGTTCTCCTGCGTATAAATATGCATTAATTACGATGAGAAATTCTATAAAGTCATGCTTCTTTGACACGAATTGAAGGATTAAGTCTGAATTACGATGACACCTTAAAGATGCTTACTAGCACTGGATTTCTTATAGATAAAGATAATTGCGATGGTTTTTAAGTGCTAAATTTAAGCTTAATTTTACCAGCTTATAAGTTTATATTGCTACATTAATGGAATTGCTTATAATAATAATCTGTGATAATAATCAATCAAAGACTTTTAAAACTCATCTTTATAAGACTTTCCAAAAATCTCTTCCCATCAATTACTAAGGTTCAAATTTCTTTAATTAATGCGTCACGAAATCAATGTAATACATTTGCAAATTTTACAGGTGACAAAAACTCATTGTATGAAGGCGACTGTACAAAGGGGAGGCCAGACGTCAGATATCGATTATTCGAGAACGAATACAGACTCATTCGAGACGTGGCAATGCGTTTCCTTCCCTCAAAATTATACATCTTAACATCCCAACAATAAAGTTCAATTTACCGTATCAGATTCATAAATCACTCACGCTTCCCTATCTTTAAATATTTAAACGAGTTTAAACTTAACGTGGTTAACAATAAGGTCAAAATTGTTTTGTATCGAATCAAATACATCGTTGTGAATCGATGAATAGTTGTGTAGTTTTCAAAGGCTTTCAGTAAATGCAGTTTTGAAACTTGTGTTCTGTTGGTTTGCTCAAATATGCGTGGTTTTTATATTAAAAGCGGTTATGGTAGATAGTAGCTCTTGAACGTGAACGAATATCAAAACAGATGGAACCATGTGTTTACTTTTGGGAGCTCTTGGGGATAATTGAAATAGCTTTAGTCGTATGTGACTTGTGAAAGAGACGTTTCAATTTTCATTTAGTTATTCGGAATATTCGTGGTAATAGAGTTTAGTATTAATCCATTTAAATCACCAATATGCAGCGGAGCATCGCAGTGGAATATTCCACCGAGTAGCATCGGAGCATTTGTCCAGAAGTGCAATATTTACAGTCTGATAGCTACTTAAGTAAATACATAAAATAAACTGTTTTGGAATGAATTCCTGAGTAAAAAGGTCCTATAGATTGTATGATATAAATTTATAACTACCCCCCAAATCAAACAAAGTTATTGATCGCATCCCTTCCCAAAAATGTGTACTATAATCTATAAATATGACCTTTTTTATAATGTATCTTTGTGCTTTACATACCGAAGGTTATGTACTGCACGTAATTGTACACTTCATTTCATTTAACTTATATTTGTACATATAAATGAAACTACAACAGGTTAAATTACCTTAAAGCGCGTAATGGGCTTTGATAAAAAATTTTTATGTAAATCTGTGAAAAAATATAACCTGCATGGTAACTTCCCGATCATGTTTCGCTGTTTAAACTAGTGACTTACTGTGACTCTTTCAAGGTTATGTGTCTATCATAAATCCATCCATAAATTACGTCACTCGTTAAGAGGGGGGTAGGGGGTCGACGAAGTGTGACAATGTGTGACAAGGGGGATGGAGGGGTCAAAATTTTGTGACGTCACATTTCCAAATAAGTATAATATCAAAACGTAAGTAGGTACAAAAACGTGATATTTTAACTACCTATATCAATAACTAACTTCAAAAATTAAAGTTTTATTTGTTTTATAGGCGAATTGACTTTTATTAAAATAAAAATATAAATAATTTCGAAACTGTCATCAGTTTGCTCATGCAAAATTGCAAAATATGTGACGTCACACTAGATAGGGGGGGTTCTCATAAATGTGACCATCTGTGACAAGGACGGGGGAGGGGTCGAAAAATCGAGAAATTCGTGTGACGTAATTTATGGATGGCTCACTAGTGAAGACTACTAGTAAATGAAATGTTTTTTCGTTAAATATATAAGCTATTAGTTTTCATTAATAGATTGTTACTCTTAATAAATAATTAATTGTTTTACACAAACACGAAATGTTGTTTGTATTCTACATGGTAATGAAAGCCTTAGATCTCGGGGGATTACGTCAGTTCTCTAAGGCAGAGCCTTTGATCTGTTTGAACACGTAGCTTCACGTTTTACTATTAAACGTGTATTTTAATAACCTACTCGCTCGATACGAATATTACAAAATCTAATTAAGACAAGCTTAACTATTCGCTGAGTTTATAATGAGGTCGGTTACGAATATAAGTTGCAAATATTATACTTGTAATATTAATATCTAGATAATGTTTATGACTTTTGCGTGGAAATCCATCTATGGCCCATTTTCCGAAAGCAATATCATTAATTTCAAAAAGAAAAAGCTATCTTTCGTGATTTAAGACTATATAAAGTACCTACAGTTGTTTAAGCGAGTTTGAGTAACAAACAAATTTTATTAATTAATTTAATTAAATGTTAAATTAGTTTTAAAAAAATAATTAATTAAATATTTTGGGTCAACGAAATTTTCGTATTTATTACTAGCTTCTGCGCGCGACTTCGTCGGCGTGGACTCCGCTCCTATTGGTCTTAGCGTGATGATATATAGCCTATAGCCTTCCTCGATAAATGTGCTATCTAACACTGAAAGAATTTTTCAAATCGGCCCAGTAGTTCCAGAGATTACCGCGTTCAAACAAACAAACAAACAAACAAACAAACAAACTCTTCAGCTTTATATATTAGTATAGATAGATAAGAGAATATACTGAAGTAGAGCATGGCAAAAAATATCTTGTTAAAATTTGGGAGAGTCCGACTAGGAAAGTAATCTCCCATACAGATGATAAAATCTAAAAAAAAAAACAAAAAAGTAAGAAAAGTTACGGCCAACTGTTCCTTCAATATAAAAATATTCACTTTGAAGCATTTTTTTATTTTTAAAACAAACTCAATCGTGAATTCCGCAATAAATACATAGGAAGCCCAATTTGAGTTAATGAAAATCGTCGATCGCAGATCACCGATAATGCACAATATCAAAAGGTTGTGTTGACAAAACAATTTCGCTAATTGACCGTCGAACCTGACGAGGCGCGCTATCAATATTTTTCATCGGCTTTCATCGTTCAATATCGATAAAATCCGGAACACGAACTCGAAATCATTTATTAATTTGTCGAACTACCCGCAATTTATAGGTAGGTACGTCTATTTTACTTTTCGCTAATATTTCTGTGCGGTTTCATATTAATACTGCTGAAACTTAATTTTTGAAGTTAAACTTTTTTACGCACGCTTGACTTGGGGAGTAAGCTGGTGAATGCGTGACGAAAACGTTACAAAAAGTGTGATTTGTTTACGTTCTTTTTTTAAGTTTTAAAAAAGTTAATTATTTTATGATGAATATTTCAAGAATATAAATTGAAAAGTTGTACGAAAAAATCTAACGTATTTTCACTATTACCTACTTGCAAAAGATTTTTGATTTACGCGAATCATTTCTATCGAGAACAACTCTTGCACGCGTCACACGCTTAAGCGTGTGGGTGTGCTTTACTATCGAAAGACGGTTCTGTGTCCATTTTCCAAGATAAAATCGTTCTTATACGTTAAGTTAGGCACTGAATTTTAAAAAAAAAGGTTGTTTCGGAAACAAGACATGTTAATCTATAAAGTCAGCGTATTTTCTTTTCATTTTGTTTAATATTTATAACAAAAAAAACTTAATTAAAAAGTGATATGTCAGCTGTCCGTTGGTCTGTGCCCTTTTGTTGTCTTCACGTTTTAGAAAAATTTATACAATTAATTGTAATAATTTCTTTTGAATAATACTTCAGTCACTCTAAGGATGAACTGTATATCTTTTTATGATTGAACTCTTAACCGTTTTAAAGATATTAACGAAATTCGAAAGATTTTCTGGGTTTCTTTCATAAATATTTTTTCTTTTTTAAACCCCGGCGCAAAACAAGGGGTGGTATAAGTTTAACGTGTCTGTGTATCTGTGTAACTGTCTGTGGTACTTTTTTCTAGTTGATGAGGGGATCTGACTACCTTCCTTATGTCCTATCGATTCAAAATTTGGTACCGTGTTACTTTAATGATATTGAAAGTATATGGTAGGGTAACCATGACCTGATCAGCCGTTCGAAGATCATCAGCTCTTTAATAGTTGATGAGGGTTCTGACTACCTTCCATATGTCCTATCGATTCGAAATTTGGTACCGTATTACTTCAATGATATTGAAAGTGTATGGTAAGGTATCGTATTATCGTATTTTGTGTGGTAAGGCATCCGCCAACCCGCATTGGAGCAGCGTGGTGGATTAAGCCCTTTAATATATAATTATAACAAAAAAAATGTAATCGAATAATATATTTACAGCTGTCCGTTGGTATGTGCACTTTTAGTTGTCTTCTCGTTTTAGAAAAATATAAACAATTTTAGCGAAATGTATAAGCTATTGAACGAGCGGATAAATAATAAGATGTTATCTATCTTCGCTGACTCTTTATTGAAGAATAATAATGATAGAAAAACAATATTCAAGTAGCAAAATATAAAAAAAGTAGCAAAATACAAAATATAATTATAAGATAATAGAAAAACAATATATTCAAGTAGCAAAATATAAAATATAATTATAGGATAACGTGCTACGTGTACGTACATAATTTTACTTACTAAATTGAAAAACAAATTATCAAGAAGAATTTAAAATCAAATTCTTTGACGACTATCAAAAACACGCCACATTACTCTCCTCCGAGACCGAAGGTCAATTAGCCGGTTGGCGGGCCAGTGGAACCAGATGCTGCATAGCTCTCGGTGAGTTGGAACTGTCTGCGGTGATGCTTGCGAAGCCTGCGTTGCCGTTCAAGCTCGAGGTTACCAGCTTAGCGAATGACCACCAGTTTAGCAAATGAGCTCGGTTTAGCGAATGGATGAGCGGATGATAAAATATTCGCTAACTCCGCAGACTTTTTATTAATGAATTGTTATTTTGTTATAATATAAAAATGAATCAAGTAGCAAAATGTAAAATATTAACAAGAAGAGCTTAAAATCAAATTCTTTGACAACTATCAAAAAATATTTTTATTAAAATGATAAAAAGAGGTTTTTATTATTATTTATATTAAAAGTTTATATATGTAGAGACGCCAATTAATTGTAATTATCCCTTTTGAATAATACTCCAGTCACTCTAAGGATTAACTCTTTTTCTTATTATGACTGAACTCTTAACTGTTTTGAAGATACTAACGAAATTCGAAAGATTTTCTGGGTTTCTTTCATAAAAATTATCACCGTCTATTTTTTTTTCCTCTCTCCTTTTTCATGAACTATTTATTTTTTAAATAACTTCTGCCTGCATCTAGCGACATTAATGATATTTTTGGCAGTGAAGTTAAAATTGTATCTAAATATGTTTCGTGACGTGTCGACAGATTTTCGATAGTATAAAATGCCAAAAGAAAATAAAAACTCTGCAAGAAAACGTGATCAATTACAACGTGATTATAAAAGAGAACGTCGTAAAAATTATGAGTCTTTCGAAAAATTATAAAGATGATGTTATGATTGAGCTGAATAAACCTGAAAGCTGCTGTCTTGGAAATAAACATAGTGGAATCTATTCTGCTCAAATTCCTAATAAGGATGATGTAAACCTTGCTCAAAAAAAAATGTCGAATGTCTCAAGTTCGTCAAAACAATGATTTTAGACAAAGCGAACGAGAAAAAGATAGGTTAGCTAAGCAGGCTCAGCGATAATTTAGTGCCTACCTTAACATAGATATAAGAACGATTTTATCTTGCAAAATCGACACCAAAAAAAATTATATATTTTTCAATTGATTTCTCTTTTAGGCAATTATTATTAATTTCAATTCGTAACACAATGAGCGTGTGAGGCGTGCACTTTTGGATTTTCCAAATTATTTTAATATTAATATTATTTATGTTTAAGCTGTACAACTTTTCTGATTCTATGATTTATATTCTATCAATATAAATATTATAAATAACGCATGCTAATAATTATTTGTAAAGCCACAGTCCTTATCACGAATAACAGCGAAACAGTAAAACATAGTTGATGTTTGTGCAAACAAAATACCTTCAGTGCAATGCGATAAAAGTTTGATGTGTGAACGAACGCTTAAGATCGCATGGAGATAGAACACGCGTCGATACTCAGAAGAATGATCGGAAACGTAAAAAATTGCTTCCGACATAAAACTTCCTTTGAAAATCTCAGCGACGGTGTTTTTTACATTTATTATTTGGAAGAGAATAGTAGTATATCGCGAAAGGTTGTATAAAAATATTAAAATTATATAAATTGCTAAATTTAACGCTCTCTTGCGTTTATTTTGTTAACACTATACCTACTACAAGCTAGGTTAGCGTGGTATGGGCATGTAATGAGGAGGGATGAAAGCTATATTGGTAAAAGAATGTTAGGGATGAATGTCGAAGGACGAAGAGCGATCGGCGGGCCAAGAAAGCGATAGATGGATTGTGTGAGTGAGGACATGAGAAAGAAAGGAGTATGAATGTATGATAGAGAGGAATGGAAAAGGAGAACATGTTGTGCCGACCCTATATAAATAGAATAAGGGCATTGAGATGATGATGATGATGATGATATACTACAAGACGGTTTTAGTGTAACTTGTGTGAAATATTTTCCAAAAAGACCTCAAAACTAGAATAACGTTCCTGTAATTTGTTTCAGACATTGATATGAACGCTTAAATTACAAAAAAGTTTGACAAGAATCTTTTAATTTGTTATAACATAATATGGCAAAACAACGTTTGCGGGGTCAGCTAATAATATTTTAAATGTGAATGTAAGTTTGTTTGTTACGCTTTCACGCGAAAAGTACTTAACTTAACCGTTCATCATGAAACTTTGTACACGTATTCTAAGATGTATTAGAAGCAACATAAGATACTTTTTATTTTAAAAAAATAATTGCGAGTGTAGCCGCGGCTAAAAGTTAGTAGATAATATTGGAAAAGAAATATTATTTAATTTTTGAAGCAGTTTAATTATCGTAAATTTCCCTTATATGCTTGCTAACGTCCATACCACGTTGAACACACCGGTTCTCGTCCGATCACCGAAGTTAAGCAACGTCGGGCACGGTTAGTACTTGGATGGGTGACCGCCTGGGAACACCGCGTGACGTTGGCTTTTTGTTTTTTTTTCAAGTAGTTTTTTTTCAATTATTAGGTATGCCAAAGAAGTTTCACTTTTCACATGACTGTGTACTTTGTACGCACGCAATTTTTTTTTATGTATGTTACTTGAGAACTTTTGACTGTGGACCGATTTCTATGATTTTTTTTTTTATCGAAAGGTGTTGCGTGTCAGGTTGTCTCATTTAAATTTAATTGATATTTGACAAATAACTTTCGAGTTATATCCAATAATACCTATTTATGTATTTGACTATTTTTTCTTCGACCTACGTTGTATCCTGTATAACTTTTCTACTTCAATTTTAGTTATTTTTATAGATGTATAGATATTGTATAGATTTAGCTAAGATTCAATTTTAGTTATTTTTATAGATGTATAGATATTGTATAGATTTAGGTAAAGGTTTACCTAACGATAATTATGTAAAAAAGTTTATTGTTTTTTTTCTGAGAAATCTTCATACTTAACATATACCTAATTATATTTTATAGCAGTCTTTGACGCCACTGAGGAATTAAGACGGGACGTACATAAATGCTACACTGTAATACAGTATTTATTTATTAATTTGATTTTATTTTTGAATAATTTGTTTAAGTAACTTTATACGGTAGCATACATTTTAGCAAACAGCGCCATCTATCACTCACATCTGTAATTACGTCATAGTAATAGTTTTACATCGTAACTTCGTAGGTACCATTCGCTTATGAAGTACCTAGTTTAAGCACTAGATGGCAATATATGCTAAATGTATGTATATAATTATGCATAATTATCTAGATTCTAGACCACTAGACTATAAAATCTGCAGTAACAGAAAAGTTCTTTGAATTTCGGCACTATTGGTAGGTACTGTATAGACCAATATGTAAATATAAATTACTTTTAACAATTATTTTCAAATGAAATCTTAATTTCTTAGTTACACCTTTATTGCTACTAAATTTTTTTCATAATTTTAACCCGGCGCAAATGACGTGAAAATAATTACTCGGACGATGACGTCGGGTCATATTGACCCGAAGTTTATCGATAATTTTTCAAGAAATTTTGCAAGTAACCTTAATTTTAATGACTGTTTATTAAAAAGGGTCATTTGGTTAGTCAGTAAAATAAAATTCATATCAATAAGTTTTAGAAATTAAACTGTTATTAATTTTTTCAATAATACATGCAAAATTAACTATGACAACATAACATGTTTAAATTTTGAATTTTTGGTAAACTATTTGTAGCAACAATAGGAATTAATAATCTTATGTACTAATAGAGAGATCAAATGAGCTTTATAGTATAAAAATAAAAACGGATCGTTCTTCTACGTCATAATTCAGGCCTGCAGAACTGCATCAATTAGTGCAGTATGGAATCAAACGGTCTGGGCTACGCATGACAAGTGTTGAAACCTTTTCTTATCCTTTTTAGACGGACGTACATACTTGATATTTCTTGCAAGTTCCTAGAACCTTTTGGGGACGCTCTTCACTAGGGTCACCCAGCAAAATCTGCTAGTTTCTCCGAGTTTGTAAATACTCGTGTATTAGAGCAAGTCCCAGCTTTTTAGGAACTTCGTCTTTTAGTACGTGTATCATTGCTATTAGCCCGATGTATTATATTCACATTTATGTTAAATATATTCAACATTGCATAGAAAATCTTCAGTGGCAATCGTTTTGAATTTTTTATCACGTTGTAAATAGCACTTAGTTCGTCAGCTGGTGCCTAGACTCGACCGTGGAGGTGCTTTTTGGCACATTGTTCCATTCTTTCTTTTGCAAACGGCCTCAAGATCGATGTAACCCGAATCCCCTTATCACTAGCGTCTTGTTCACTTTTTCCCTGTCATTGCTGCGTTCAGATAAATGGTCATCAATATCCACATCTGAAGCACCTTGGGAGTCTTCATTCTCGTTATCAGACTCTTCTAACAACACCACAATTGTAGGTGGGTCATTTGTCAATGTCATTTTCACTAAAAACCTTTTAAAACCCAAGTTAATTAACATTAAACACTAAATAAGCAAATAAACTTAAGTCACGAAATTACTACGGCAACGATGACGCTGGGTCATAATGACCCGTTTTCACTTGACGCACTTGTATCTCCTAATGCACGTGGGCTCACACTGAGCGTACTAATGGAGTGGGTAGAAGGAGGTCATATCTCCAGCTACACAAACGTTCAGAACATACCACCGAAGCACAAATAAAATATATCAGTTTAAAATTGCCTCGGGTCAATATGACCCAGCGTCATTGGCGCCGGGTTAATGATCATATTTGCTGCTGCTGCATGCTTAATAATTATTTAGAACATTATCATTTTGCCCTCTTCAGACATATTGTCTATTATATTAAAAAATTGTGACATTTAGTTAGAATTACTTAAAATACCTGGTAATTTTTTTTTAACCCTAAAAATTACAGCTCTAGGTAAATTAAACGTACCTATCTGTATCTACCTACAGGTTAAATTAAGAATTTTTAAAACACTGTTATTTAATTACTCCTTTAGGGCATAAAATTATTGTAGTGATCTATAATTATTATTGTATTTCTTATTATGTTAATGTACACAAATGCAAAATTAAAATAACATAACTCAAAACAAAATTTAGAAAGTAGGTAGGTACCTAAACTAAGACTAGGTACCACTAGGTACCTACTCATATAACGCTTAGATCCTTTCTGATTTTACCCAAGGTCGAAAGTTTATCCTAAATACGTGTAGGTAGGTAGTAGGTACCTACCTATATACATAATTATGAGAAATGTAGTAGTAAGTATAATTATACTAACTCGCAGTGGAGAAGTATGTTGTAATATGCTCCAATCCTTCTCCTACATGGAGAAAGAGGTCTATGCCCAGCTGTGGGATGTTACAGGTGTAACATATATACTTTTATATGTATTATTATATGGCTTATCGAAGTGGTTTTTTGTGTGGTGACGCGTAGCGCTTCGTCCGGTACATCTGTCGCTAGGCTCGTGTCCGGGGTGAGGTTTGCGATGCGAGGGGTTTCGGCCTTCGTTTATATGCAGTTGTCGCTGTTGGCTCGGTCATTTCATCGTCCGTCTTGCACCAGTTCTTGTGGTTGCATAATTTCTATAGTGGGTGAGTCCTTGAAGTACAAACCTTTAATAAGCTTTTCTGTGTGTATAATTAAACGTAATATTTTATTATCATATTTAAAGGAAGCCTAAATTTAATTGGTTCAAGTGTGTTTTAAAAGAAAAGTATTGAGTAGTTTTAGCTGTGTAGTTTATATAACAAATTTTCCTAATTAAGTTGTGCAATGTTAACGTGTTTTTGTCTTTAATGGGCCGTTTCCGTTGTCAACCCGGAGGGTGTGGAGGGTTGGCTTCGGAAGGGCTCACCGTTTTGGGTGTGACCTTTCAGGGTCCTTGGCGAGGCGTCTGGCGGTCGGCGAAGGTCGAGACAACCACGTGGCTTACTTTCTGCCAGGGGCCCCACTTGCCCCACTTATCCCACATAATTCCGCACAACCAGAGGGAACCACCCTGGGAACCTTCTCTCTCGGGACCTGGGTGTGAGCGACGGACGGCGGGTCGACCCAGCCATATTTTTTGGGCTCTGGCGGCATCTAGAAGCCACGCCCGACCACGTGGCGTGGAAGTGCGGTTCCGACGTGAGCCGAGGGCCAACCCAAGGACGCAGCTAAGTCTAACACTCTCTCCATCACGCCACGAGGCAGGAATAAGCCCCATATTTTGTTTTGTTCAATAAATTATTAAATGGTGTAATAATTTCTTTTATTATAACTCTAAATCCAAAATTTAATTAAATTAGTAGAATTATATTTTTTTAAAATTAATTAACTCTTCTCTTTCTTATGGTCTCGGGTTGGAATGGTGGGTCGCTCTCTAAACCCCAAAAACCATTTTAACCCGCTGCATCTGGCGCCCAACGTAAATTCTCTAATATTCTCGTAATTCTCTAATATTTATAATCGTTTGTTTGTTCGTAAATTATTTTAAATTATTTTTTTTTTCTTATTCCTGGTTCGTGGTTTCTCTGGGTTTGGAAACGGTCTTGTCTGTGTCTCCTTATGTGTTTGTATTGTGTTAAAATTATTACTCTTTATTTTTGTTATAATTAAAAACGATTAATAATTAATTAAAAATAATTGCTCTTTACTGTTTCGTTTAGGTTGTGTAATTATAGTGTTAATTATAGTGTGTAAAATATAAATTTAAAATTTAAAGTTAAAATTTCATGTAATATTCAAAGTTTTATTTAAATTTAAAAGTTTGTACGAGCATAGTCGAGGTTTTTTCATTGTTAATCGATTCTTTGTTAGAATTCTCAGTTTACCTACTTTTGTATTAATTATTTCTTACTCAATAATTTTGCCGTAACTGGATATTTTTAGCTACCCTGTATTAACGAATATTTTTGAATACTTTGTACATCTTTATAATATTTTAACATTCATTTAAATTGAACTTTTTTTTTGTTGTACTTTTGTTTCGTTTAAATTTGTAATTGTACTACAATGACTCACCGTTTTAAGTTCGATATCTTGTTTATGTCTAAATTACTTTTGTTTTTTTGATGAATCGGTTTTACTTTTAATACCGATATTAGTTTTTATAAATAGGTAGATGTTGCAATTTTAACTATGTTACTGTCAGAGGGAATTTTGGTCAGCTCGAAGTATGGCTAGTTTTATAGTTTTTTTTAGTCAGTTTCTAATTAAATTTAAATCTTTATAGATTTGATATTTTATAATGATTAATTAATATATTTAAATAGTAGTTATTTTTCCAAAATTATAAATTTTTACTCGTATTCCAATTAGCGACGGGTGATGATCGCTTTTTATTATTTTGTGCATTTTTGTGTACACGACTTATGATAGTTGTGTGGTGGGTGGATTTCTAATGTACTCATGTTGATTTATTTGTTGGGTCATTCCACTGAGTAATGACTTGACTAGTGGTGTGTTGGGTACATCTCTAATGTACTCATTGTGTTGTTATATGAGGTTATTCCACTGAGCAATAACTCATATCTATTTAATAAAGCCTACGCCTTTATCTCTGGAACGGGTGGCGATTCCTTATGTTGATTTAATAAAGCCTACGCCTTATCTCTTGGAACGGGTGGCGATTCCATATGTGTATTTAATTAAGCCTACGCCTTTATCTCTTGGAACGGGTGGCGATTCCAAAAATATATATTTATATTCAAAAGCCTACATCAGGAATACGTAGTTATTTGCTTAGGCCTTTCACCGACAGGCGCCGATTCGTAACGCAGATGCGATCTAAAGGGCGCCACACGCGGCGAAGATACTACAGGTAATAATTATGTTACCTTAACATACAGTATTTCGCCGTGTATGGCGCCCTTTAGATCGCATCTGCGTTACGAATCGGCGCCTGTCGGTGGAAGCCTTCATTGCGTAATTAGTAGCTGTTGAGTATTGTTCATCTATAGATCGTTACTCTGTGTGTTAGGGCGTTGGTCTAGGTCGACTAACGCACATTGTTAGGTGAAGTGTGCGTGAATTTGTATGTTGAGGAATGTGAGGTTTTGCATGATGAGGTATGTTAGTAGATTATAATGGGGATGTATGTCAGTGTTGCAGTTTACTATTATAGCATATAGCGCAATTTAGTATTTTCTCTAACTCGCAATTTAATTTATTTTTCTCTTAGTGTTTTCAAAACATATTGATAATATATCAAAAAAATTTTTTTTTTGTTTTGTTATTATTAACTTAAAATTTTTTCTCTTGGACTGTGTAATTATTAAAATATTTAATTTGAATTCAATTTTCTCTTTTCTCTGTTGAGCTGAACCAAAGTTTTTTCTAAATTTTTAGAGTTTTTAGAATTTTGCCTAGAGACGCAAAATTCTTCTCTGACGGGGGGGGTATTGTAACATATATACTTTTATATGTATTATTATATGGCTTATCGAAGTGGTTTTTTGTGTGGTGACGCGTAGCGCTTCGTCCGGTACATCTGTCGCTAGGCTCGTGTCCGGGGTGAGGTTTGCGATGCGAGGGGTTTCGGCCTTCGTTTATATGCAGTTGTCGCTGTTGGCTCGGTCATTTCATCGTCCGTCTTGCACCAGTTCTTGTGGTTGCATAATTTCTATAGTGGGTGAGTCCTTGAAGTACAAACCTTTAATAAGCTTTTCTGTGTGTATAATTAAACGTAATATTTTATTATCATATTTAAAGGAAGCCTAAATTTAATTGGTTCAAGTGTGTTTTAAAAGAAAAGTATTGAGTAGTTTTAGCTGTGTAGTTTATATAACAAATTTTCCTAATTAAGTTGTGCAATGTTAACGTGTTTTTGTCTTTAATGGGCCGTTTCCGTTGTCAACCCGGAGGGTGTGGAGGGTTGGCTTCGGAAGGGCTCACCGTTTTGGGTGTGACCTTTCAGGGTCCTTGGCGAGGCGTCTGGCGGTCGGCGAAGGTCGAGACAACCACGTGGCTTACTTTCTGCCAGGGGCCCCACTTGCCCCACTTATCCCACATAATTCCGCACAACCAGAGGGAACCACCCTGGGAACCTTCTCTCTCGGGACCTGGGTGTGAGCGACGGACGGCGGGTCGACCCAGCCATATTTTTTTGGGCTCTGGCGGCATCTAGAAGCCACGCCCGACCACGTGGCGTGGAAGTGCGGTTCCGACGTGAGCCGAGGGCCAACCCAAGGACGCAGCTAAGTCTAACACTCTCTCCATCACGCCACGAGGCAGGAATAAGCCCCATATTTTGTTTTGTTCAATAAATTATTAAATGGTGTAATAATTTCTTTTATTATAACTCTAAATCCAAAATTTAATTAAATTAGTAGAATTATATTTTTTTAAAATTAATTAACTCTTCTCTTTCTTATGGTCTCGGGTTGGAATGGTGGGTCGCTCTCTAAACCCCAAAAACCATTTTAACCCGCAGCACAGGCAGAATCGTTTCGTATCGTAATCCTATGTTTATTCGGGCAACTGTCGGTAAGTACGTCTAATGAACCTAACTCATAGAAAGTCGAACTAAATATATATTCATACCGCGTCCTGAAATGTCAATTTACTTGAATTTCTAATGGCTACGTGAGCCTTTAGCTATCTATATCTAGAGGTCGGAATAGAAATTTGTTTATTATTAAAATTTTTAGACAATTTAAACATACATACTTTGTAAACACATTTTTTTTAGTTTATCATTGTATTAAGATAATTATTTAAATTTAATAACTACAAAAACGATCAAGTTTTTATAATAAAAGCTCAGTTTTAATTTTTTTCGTTTTCTCGGTGGCACAGTAAGGAATAAGAAGAACTAGAGAGACAAAAAAATATTTGCAATAATATTTGCCCGAACGGGAATCGATACCGCAACCCTTAGTATTAAGCAAACATAAATACCACAACACTAGAACGGTTATAACCTTATAACAAATCTAATTTCACTTGCTTTTCCAAAAACTAATGTTTTTAGAGAAACACTGATCTATTATATACAGATTACAGATAAATACATATACTTAGTACGTTCAGTCGGTAATCAGGTAATAAAATTACCAAACAATCGGTAATATTCACACGTCTCCGTCTTTACTTTCTCACCTCGTTTAATAACGCTAACAATGGAATCGACTTTTATGACATAGGCACACTCAGTTTAATTATTTTTTTACCTTTTTATTTGAGTTTATAATATAATAGCTCCATTATTTACAATCATAATCCACCCATTTGTAAGTTAATTAAAACAAAAGAAAGGTTTAAATATGATAAGCACTTTTTTCATACAACTAGGTCGGCAAACATGCGTACGGCTCATCTGATGGTAAGCTACTGTCGTAGCTTATAGACGCCTGCAAAGCCAGAAGCATCGCCAGCGCGTTGTCGACTCTAACCCCAATCCCCCCCAGAAGCTCACCGAAAACGTTACTTTTGGTGTCACTAAATAAAGATCTTTTTACCGACACCTCAGAGGCTCAGACGTTGTCGCTTCGTGCAAACATTGTTCAACTCGACGCACGGGAATCCCCGCACCGCGTCAAGCCTGATAAGAACGGCATTTGGGTAACGTTATGCAGTAGTTGTATGGTACGTAAAATTTCGTGCCTACTTTTATTTATTTTTATTCCATCGCAGTCATTCTGAGGTAGGGCACAGCAATATCCTGCTCAAAATTAACGCCTGTCACACCTAGAGCATTACTCACCATAAAAAGTATTATTTGTCTAAGGTCTTTTCTCAGGTATTTCCTCAGTGGAGCTGCTCAAGATTTTTAAAGATATACTATTGGCGGCTGTACCAGTGGGCTGAGTAGGCAGGAGTATGGTGACAAATTTTTGAGGGTGCCAAATTTAGTCCACAATTTTTTTCTTAGAGAAGTTTCTTACTGAAGACATTTTCGTACATGTTTTAATTGCATTAATAATATGATTGTATTGAAAATGATCGCAAAATATGGTATCGAATTTCAGAGGTCAGTAGGGCAGCAAAATTAAATGGCCTACTGGCGGCAAAGTTGTAAATCCGCCACTGCCTGCAACTAGAATCTATCCCAATATTTTGTTTACATATTCTGTAGTGTGGCACCAGCGTAAGCGCTATAAAATGCAACTGTCGCGTTTTCCAACTGTTACCGGCCTACGTCACGAGTGATCTGCATTTAAAATGACACTACAAGAATACGCGTATGTACCAGGAAACTAGCTACATACTTTACTGTGCCAAAAATTTAAACACTTAACAAAGTTCGGGTTTTAATTTAAATATTTTTAATTCGATAGAAAACATTTTGGTTGAAAAATTTACTAATAATAACTTCGGTTCTTTTTTTTTGTTAAATTTCTTTTTGTGTTCATTATTGTCACGACAAATTTTGTATTAAATAAATATTTAAATTCACTTACATATTCACGAAAAAAGTTATAAAGTTATAAAATATTGGATTAAAAACATTATGTTATTATTTCTATCGTTCTACGTGACGTGGGCGAAATTATTCGGCTCACCTGATGCCTTAGAAGCGTCGCAAGCGCGTTGTCGATGCTACCCTCAATCCCCCCAGGAGCTCTGGTCACCTTACTCACCACAGGACCACAACATTGCTTGAGTGTTATTTAGCTGTTATTTTCTGTAAGATCGAGGTACTTCCCCAGTCAGGCTACTCCATATTTTGTGTAGAATATTTCTTCAGTTAGGTAGGCGTTAGTGTAGGTAATACGAGTACATTAATCCAATCGATTACTTTTATGAATAAATAAGTTTTATAAGTCGCGAGTATAAACTACTTTAATTAGCTATTGTAATAACTGTAATTATCATTATTTTACTATCATTAATTTTTTTCCTATTAAATGATTTCCCCTGAACATTTTATGTTAGTAATACATCAGAGGTGCCCTTCCTTATTAATTATGCCGACTTACGACCAAATCATTATATCTTTGAAAATAACACTTTCAATATGATTTAAGACCGAACCGAAACAACCTAGAATTACTTATCCCAGTAGGTAAAATCCCATATAATAGTGAGATATAAATAAACTTTTTACTGTGTTTAATATGAGACCTCATTTTATTTTTATATCTTTTTCTAATATTGTGTAAAAAATATTTTATTAATAATTAATTCTTTTGCGATGATACGAAAACAGTCATTTGCGAGGAACTCTTATAAGTATAAAGAAGTAAATCCTTTTTAATCAGTAAATAGTTACGTACAAACACAGGATATGCTACGAAATTATAATTTAATGTATGTACTAATATAAAATGTTAAAGCATTTCATTTTTTTTACTTTATTAACCGAGATATCTGAACAAATGCTTTAGGTATATATACAAAATAATGTAAGGAAGAAAGCCTTTAGATTTTAAAAACTGTTTCACCATTAGAATGGTGTTAACACAGAGTAACATAGGCTATATTTTACCGGAAGAAAATGGAACAATGAAAATCGTGTAATCCAAGGGAAAGCCAGTATTAGGTACTTGTAATATCAGTCTAAAAGTATAAGGATTTTTTAGGTCAATATTTTATTTTGAATTCATTAAAGTATGAAAAAGATTTATCATAAGATTAAAAATACAACAGACGTCGTCAAAACGTCCAGCCACCATGAAATTGTAGCCAAAAACAAGGAACCTCTGTGATCACTTTTACCATCGTTTCACCATGACTTATAATCTTTATTATAATGCAAGTAAAGTTCAGAATTGCTTTTCTTTTGAGTTAAAATGACTTGTTCACTTGTAAAGAGTTTCTTGCGAGTACTTTGTCGATGAAAGCAGAGACAGACAGACGTCGTGATCTTATATGTATATAGATAATATATTTTGTGAGATTTTTATGTGTGTGGATTTTATATGTGGTTTTAGAAGGAAGTTTGTGATTTATGTGATTTTGAATCGTAAGTTTATATTTTTATTTTTTTATAGATTTTAGAAGTTTTTTTTTAAAATAAATGTACTTATCCTTAATATTGTTGTAGATTTCATAATTTGATCAATCCTATATGCTCTATTATCTAAATGTTTTATTTAAGATTTTTTAAAATTTTTATAAGTTTTTATTTTCATTTTTAATTTTTACGTGACAGCCAAAAATAGGTTCATTTTTATATATTTAATGCAATAACATTTTTAAGAATCGTTATAAGCATTCCTTAATGTTGATAATAATTTTTGATTTTATATAATTGGTAAAGCTTAATGTATAATAATCATTGGCATAATTCAAATAATGAGCAGAAAACCTGTTCACACAGTTTTGCATCTTAACCGAATCCAAAAAAGGAAAGTAGTATGAAAGGAAAACGAGGAAGGACATAATTAATTAATTAGCTTCTCAGCTCTCGTTTGTACTCGTCGCATTATTTATGGTATTTTTTATTTATTATGTAAGCTAAATTCTAGAAATTTTTTACTTATTATATTGATATAAAATTTAAATTGATTTAAAATTTTAATTGATGGTAAATATCCCGTTTTTGAATAATATTATTTAGAGTTGTATTAACTAATGATTGTAATAAATTCAATTTTCTTTAAAGTAAAAAAGTTATTGCTTCGCTAAGTACGTAGTATTATGCAAAATAATACAAACAAATATTATACTATTCTACTAGAGCTTTCAGTTTCTTCAGTCTAAGTAATCGGATATGGGTCATTTTTAACCGACTTCAAAAAAGGAGGAGGTTATGTATATTTTTTTTATGTATGACCCATAACTTTTTACAGAGTAGTCCGATTTTGATAATACTTTTTTTATTGGAAAGGGTGTACTCCGAAATTGGTCCCATTTAAATTTGAAAATAAAAATCCAACCCTAAGGGTGGGAAAACAGAAATTGATTGATAATTCAGTCACTAATTGTAGACCACGCATAACTTTTTACAGTGTAGTTCGATTCGATAATTCTTTTTTTTTTATTGGAAAGAATATACCTTACAGATAGTCCCATATAAATTTGAAAATAAAAATCTGTATATATAGTCTACCTGATCTAATATAGAAAAGTCCTCCTGTAGTTTGTAAATCAGCCTATTATAGACACTAAAAAGTAAAGCTGTTAATATTAAGTTTTATTTTGTTTACGGCTTGCCACCGACCTCAAGCCAAGTAGATACATAGATATACAAAGTATAGTCATCACTACATATTATAAAACAAAGTTTCCCGCTGTCTGTCTGTCTGTATATATGCTTAGATCTTTAAAACTACGCAACAGATTTTGATGCGGTTTTCTTTAGTAAATAGAGTGATTCCAGAGGAAGGTTTATATCTATAATACGTGCATAATATAGTAGAGGAACACTGATAGTTTTTTAAAACTTTAGTCTTCTAATGTGATTTTTTTTATGTTGTAAATAGACACATTTTTTGCGCTTAGATTGCAAATATTTATTTTATATTTAGTATCAGCATTGCACCCGTGCGAAGCCGGAGCGGGTCGCTTGTATTTTATAAAAGGACACAAGTCTCAAATTAAACCTTTTAAGTTTTTTTCTGCTATTTAGTTTATGAAGTCAGTTTTTTTTTTAAATTAGTTTTTGAAGTAAAACTCCTTTACGCACACTTGACTCGGGGAGTAAGCTGGTTAACGTGTGACGAAAGTTTTGAAAATGACCGTATTTTTAAGCGTTACCTCGTGAGTTATTACTCGCTGCAAAGATTTTGAAGATTCTTTTATTTTATTTTACTAGAAAGCTGTTGCTTGATATGTGGTGACATTTGAATTTGGTCGAGATCTTACAAGAACTTTATGAGCTATCTCAATATTGCGTTTTTCTCATTTCATTACTTGTCGATGTAATTGAAGGTGGTTTTCTAAATTAACCCTTTCGCGGACAGAACGTGAAGAACGTAGTGTTCAAGATGGCACAAAAAAAAAATCTTACAAATAGACGACGTTTATACTTTATATACGTCGTGCTCGCATGATATTAAATGTTTTGGAGACTTTACAACAATAACGTCTTATCACGTCATCGATAACAAAACAATACGTATGTTTTGTCATTAAAACTACCACTAGGTACTAATAGTAATATGTTAATGCAGTTACTACTAAATGCAGGGATGCGGGTAGCGAGAGGAACGTATTAACACGTTGCTCGTGCGTGTACGTTGCCGTTTAGTCCTAACCGTCCATCTTTTTGAGATACCCTAATACTTGTTAAATATGACAGTAAAGTTTAGAGTATTGGATATGTTGTGACACAAGGTGCACATATTAGGACTTTTGCTTTAAAGTTCATCGGAAATGAACGTGCTGGCGTACAAGATCGTATTTTTTTTCAACGTCATGGTACGTTGTGCCGTATGATAATTTTACATTCTGACGTACTATCACATAGCGTCCGCGAAAGGGTTAATAGTATTTTTAGTTACATATATTTTTATAATTTATCAGAGATTACGCGTTTCACTTATAATATTATGTTTCTTAACCTTGAACGTACATAAATTCCCTTAGCGAATTGGAAGATCATAGAACCTTTTCTAACATTCCTAACCAAAATTACAAAATAGGTTCGAATAAATCAAACAAAATCGTGTGGTTTTGATAGTACAAATATAGATAAAATATTTTTAAATTAAAAAAATAATAAATAAATAAAAATAGTGTATATTTATGAGAAATTTATGAAAAAAATTGGTTTTGATGAAGGCAATTTATGTAAATTCTTATAATGAATCTACGGTAGAAATCTACTTAAATTAATAAACCAAATACTTAACGGCTCCCAGTCTTAATCCTGTGTCCTTCTTACTACAGTACAAGGATGCGCCATGCCACGGCAAATCCAAATCAAAATTAACTTTATTTTATATATAGGAATTAAAAGCACCTAGAAATCGTCCGCGTCATCTTAAAATTTAAAATTTTAATCCAACAAACAAATGCAAGCAAGCAGGCAAGAAACTCCGCAGTTACTTTTTTAATAAAACCTGTGTTTTAATACAAAATTAGTTATATCTTGACTAAAATACAGCGTCACTAAATCCACATATCTACATAGGTATATAATAATATATATGCCATTTGTAATGTTTGCTACGAACGGGGATCGAACACAAAACAGCCAGTACTATCATACCGCACCAACACGTCGTCATGAAGATGATATAATACAAAAAGCAGGTCTACTCACCTAAGTAACACAACACTGCTTGAAAGCATTATTATTTAGCTGTGGTCTTCTGTAAGGTCGAGGTACTACCCCAGTCGGGCTGCTCTATATTTCGAGCAGGATATTTCCTGCTGTGCCCTACCTCAGTTAAACCGCAGTTACCTTAGAAACAGTCGACTGTGTATGTAAAAATGTAATATGTTCAGAGTTACGCCGTTTCGAAATTTAGTAACGCTTATGTAAAACGATACTCGACGCAAATTAATCAATCTTCACGGACATTACACAGTTATCTAAGAGCTACTGAATTTTATTTAACGAACTATCCTATTTAATAAAATTTTGTAGTTTCTGTCGATGTGACTTTGATAAATGAAAGATTGTCTTTAATTTTTCCCTTAAGTGGCTTAGAGCCAAGTTTACCTAATGAGCCAGCCTGTTTTATTTTACTTGTCCTCTCCTCTCCTCTCCTGAACAAAACCTCTTTGAAACAAAACGACTGACGATGACGATGTGCTTTAGAACACACAACTGAAGTAAAACTTCTTAAGCTCCTACAGTAATATACAAAACGTAACTCTCTCTCTCTATTTCTATCTTCACTAACTCATATCTCCTTCTCAACTTCCGTTCACCTCACCGATCACACTTTTCGTAACGCTCTCGTCACGCATTCACCAGCTTACTCCCCAAGTCAAGCGTGCCTAAAGGTGTTTTACTTCATTAATAATATTTATTTATTTCTTGGGAAACTCTGAAGTAACGACACTCAATAGAACAGTTTTAGCGTTTCACATTTAACGACGCGACATTAATATCAGTTAATGTACGTCATAATATTCGAAGAAAGGCGAAATGCGTTATTAATTTAAATGTTATAAAGAAGTTTTACTTCAAAAATGTTTCGATTGAATATCACTTTAAACGATAAGGATCTTTTAACGTCTTAATTATAAAATTACTTCGTAATAAAAATTTATGATTACTTCGGATTGATATTTAAGTCATTAATGAACGATAAAATGTGAAGTACTTGTGAAAATCACCAGACAACCCACTTGGCCTCACTCGCTGTTTTGATCACAGAATAATATAGACCTTATAACAGAGTCAAGGAAGAGTTCTTCAACTGACCTTACCTATGAGATATCTGTGTATTTATTTAAAGTATAACGTTAGAAATTTTGTTTATTTTTCACTTAGATCAGAATCAAAAATTTTAAGTAAGCTTTTATGCAAGTAGGCGTCAAAAGCACTTTGAACCGTCAATCGCATGCATAAAAGGTTAGTAAACCTACAACTTTTTTTTCAACAATAAACCAATAAAGCCAGTTTAATCATATATAAATGATACACTAATATTCAGGTTAGGATTCAAACCGAAAAGTGAGCCCTGGAAACTGATCTGGTAGGGTCTGAAATGTCTTAGGGGTTAAGGAGTACAGAAGAATTGGCGACCATCTAAGCTCAAAAAATACATAAAATAAAAATGTAAATGTAATATTTTTGTGCACGCTAATCTCAGAACGGCCTATCTGATTAAGATGCGGTTTTCACTAATATATTGTGGTAAGCTTCACTTAACATTTAATGTTTGTTCCATGTAAATCAGTTCATAAATAAAAAAACTTATGTCAATTTAAAGAACCACGTTGAACATGTAAATACCCAAACCAGGGTGTTTATAGTCCAAAATAAACCTAAATATATAGCCAAAAATGCTGTTCAAAGTCACTATTCTACGCGGACGAAGTCGAGAGCACAGCTAGTTACTTAATATAATCGTAGCTATTCTTAGATAGTATATTCATAGAGCACAACGAACCGCATTAATAGTAGTTTTATTAGAAACTATATTACAGTAGTTAATTGTAGCTTTAATATTAAAAAGCAAATGGCAGGGCAACTGGTAGCTCGTCACAGTAAAGACAATCGTTAAAAGACTGTTTATACATGAGTTCCGACCCGGCGCCTCCGATTTTAATCATAATAACTGTAATCTAGACCACCTGTGTCTGAATGTATATGTCACCGACCTAGATCATATGTCTATGTATGTGTTGTGTGTATACATAAATATTATTCTATTGTTTACTTAGGTTTACAATGTTATACAAGTCATTGGAATATGTCTGTTTATTTTTTTATTATTTAAGTTCTTAAGCTTTTATTGTCGTTGATACTGTGACTATGACACACATAAATGAAAAAAAAGCATAACTGTAGATATTCTTGGCGGTTCTTTTGTGCAGAATTTACATTTTGAATCAGCGGTAGCTACACTTTTAACGATAATTAATTAATTATAATTAATATACCTAATTTCTATTTATATCATGATTATTAAAAAGACTTGTGACGCCTAATTTGTGTTTTGTATTTATGTATTGCCGGAATTCTGACATTAGGTATTACAAGCGCCATGGATGCATTAAATTCTATGAACATTTTAGACGAATACCTATATTTAGAGACCGACAATCATTTATGGTCAAAAGGTTGTACACAAGCGCATTGCTATCAATACCTTTTTTTTTATCGTGGGGAAAATCCATCATGGATACCCTCCGGCGCGGGGGCACCAGAGGGTTATGTCAGACTCCTACTGACTAAAAACCGCCACGTGCGAGCCGTCGTCCGCCTGAGTGGGGCGAGATGGGGTCGTGCTAGCAGTCGCCACCTCACCCCGGCGGTAGGCCCGAACGTAAACGTCCGGGCCCCCGCACAAAGTTAGGGTGGTCTCGCTCATAACAAGGCCACCCCGTAGACCTGTGGGGTCACGTCGTCCGGCCGGCCGAAGTCCCCCGACTGTCAGCCGGCGACCCCACTATTACGAGGGGGGGAGGAGGTGGGCAAACCGCCTCCTCCTTGCCCCCGTACGTCTGCGCCGGAGCGGGTCAGCGGAGGCGTCACTCTCCCTGGCCCGCTCCGCGGTCTCCTTCTGCGTCATTACCTCTTCGCAGAAGGAGACCGCTGCCTGCCACGATCTCTCACTGTCGAGCATGGCTTTTACGACGCTCAGCAGCGAGAGATCCAGCCCGATGACCGCCGAAAGCGCGCGCCGCTGCGATTCCCACGTGGCGCACACCTCCAGCGTGTGGAGCGCCGTATCCTCTGGCGCCCCACACTGGTGGCAGGCTGGAGTCGCCTCCCGTCTTGCGATTTGGTGCAGATACTTACCGAAGCATCCGTGTCCGGAAAGCACCTGCACCAAACGGAAGGTCAGCGGGCCGAACTGCCGCCTCACCCACTTCTGAAGGACCGGCCTGACCGCGTCCACCGTCCACTGCCTGGGGACCGGCGGGGCCAGGTCCTCCATCCACCGCCGAAACAGGGTGTCCTGCGCCTGCCTCCGCATGCGTGCGACCTCCTCCCACGTCGGGGGCTCGCCCCGGGATCTCCTCGCCGCCACGAAATGATACGTTTCGGCGTGGATCTCCGCCTGCAATTCCCAGGGGGGATCGCCAGCCAGCACGCACGCTGCCGTCCAGGACACCGTCCGGTAACCGCGTATCGCCCTCGTCGCGATGACCCGCTGCGGACGTCGCAGCAGGGTCTTGTTAGCGCGACCGAGGGCGTCCGCCCAGACGGGCGCCCCGTACATGGCCATACTCCGGATGACCCCGGAGTACAGCCGACGGCAGTTGGCATTTGGACCACCAACGTTTGGCAGCAGCCTTCCGAGTGAGGCGGCAGCTCTGACAACTCTCGGGGCCAGCTGGGCAAAGTGAGCCCCGAAAGCCCACCTCCCGTCCAGGGTGAGGCCCAGGTACCTCATCTGGGTCCCCACCCGGACCGGGACTCCGTCCAGAGTTACCCGCGTACCTGGAGGGGGTCCCCCCCGAGGCCCATGGAACAGGAGGGCCTCGGTATTGCTATCAATACCTACGCCGTCAACACAGCGAATCCACGAGAACTATATAGCCGTCTTACTCACCACAGGAAGACAACACTACTTAAAAACAGTATTGTTTTGTTGTAAAGCTTTGTAAGGTTGAGATACTTTCCGCTCAGGCTGCTTTAGATTTTGAGCAAGATATTTCCTGCCTTGCCCTGCGTCAACCAACTTAACATTGCTCTAAGAAAGTATTTCCGTCGGACGCATGCAGCGCGTATTAGGAAAAAGAAAATAATTCACTGGTTCACTCTTATTTAGTGGCCATGTGAATTTTATAATAAATAAACGCATCACACTCAACGGTCCCCAGGAGGATTTTCTCCTGTGTCGGGGGTCCGGAAATACACACAATACACAAGCGCAAACTCCCAGGCCACGACAAACATCTATATGGCCAATACAAATGTCTGTCGTGAGCGGGGATCGAACGATTATTTAATAAATACCAAAAATGTAATTGACTAGCCGACCTGGCGAACTTCGTACCGCCTTATTTTTTTTTCTTAAATATAATAATTATATATATCGAAATAAAATATAGCCTATCTCTCAAGTTGGATCAAACGCGGGTACATACGGTGTGCGATTAAAGTCGGTTAAGTAGTTAGTTAGGAGTCCATTGCGGATAAACAACGTGACGTGTAATTTATATCATTTATATTAAGATAATTAACGTCTAAAACATCACAAACAGTGTTGCAAAGTACTGTGTACAATATTAAGACAGAAAATTGTACTTATCTATACTAATATAATAAAGCTGAAGAGTTTGTTTGTTTGTTTGTTTGTTTGAACGCGCTAATCTCAGGATCTACTGGTCCGATTTGAAAAATTCTTTCAGTTTTAGATAGCCCATTTATCGAGGAAGGCTATAGGCTATATATCATCACGCTAAGACCAATAGGAGCGGAGTCCACGCCGACGAAGTCGCGCGCAGAAGCTAGTTTTAAATATGACTTATTGTCAATATACATTAACGCATGAGTTCACGCCATTTTTGGCGCGAACTTGTGGTGGACTATGTCCAGCTGTGGACTGCGATAGTCTAAAATAGTGTTGATGATGTCAATATACACGTACTCGTATTATACATACAGAACTTGAGTTAAGAATTCACTATTAGCATATATGTATATCATATTTGCATTATTATGAAAAGTCTATTTATATGGCATGTGAAAATAAATGACAGCATAACGTAACAAAATTACTATTATTATGAAGTATGTAAGGTGAAAAATAGCAGTTTTAGTGATATCGAAAGTTCTAAAACTATCCATTGTGCCTAGAAAGCAACCCGTTAGTAGGTCGAGTTGCAAGTTGCATACTGTTTAAATTCCAATCTTGACCTTAAGTTATCATTAGCCTATGATAATGATTAGCCTTATAATGATTAAAAAGTTTAAAATTATATCCTTACAAGTTTTTTCCTTCATTTATACTGGTAGAGGAGACGAACAAGCGCTTTTATATAAGTATAACTTTAAAATATTTGAATAAAAATTTTAAAAATGTTTTCGATGAATCCAAAACTTATCTAAATGATTAAAAAATCTTATTTTCTAAACATTTTGGTTTTAACACGAGTCTTAAGAGCGCGTAAGTTTCCAAAGACAATCACGTGCTATTATCATTGAGGTAGGGTATAGTAGAGTAGGTATGAGGTGGCGACTGCTAGCGCGACCCCATCTCGCCCCACCCAGGCGAACGACTGCTCACACGTAGTGGTTTTTAGTCAGTAGGAGTCTGACATAACTCTTTGGCGCCCCCGCACTGGAGGGTATCCATGATATATATAAAGGGTAAAGCAGGGTATATTCTGCTCAAAGTCTGGAGCAGACCATCTGTGGAAGTACCTCACCCTCACAGAAGACCGCAGCTAAATAACACTGCTCTTAAGTAATGTTATGTTCCTGTGGTAAGTAACGTGGGTAGAGCTCCTTGGGAGATTCAGCGGTAAGGTAGGAAAAGCGCTTGCGGCGCTTCTGGTATTACAGGCGTCTATAGGTTTTTTTTTATGTTACCAGGTTGGCAAACAAGCGTACGGCTCACCTGATGGTAAGACCGTAGCCTAGAGACGCCTGCAACACGAGAAGCATCGCAAGCGCGTTGCCGACCCTATCCCCAATCCCCCCCAGGAGCTCTGATCACCTTACTCACCAACAGGAACACAATACTGCTTGAAAGCAGTATTATTTAGCTGTGGTCTTCTGTAAGGTCGAGGTACTACCCCAGTCGGGCTGCTCCATATTTTGAGCAGGAAATTTCCTGCTGTGCCCTACCTCAGTTGATATAGGTATATCCGCTTACCATCATGACTGTATTTGCAAACCATGTCATATAAAAAAAAATGCGTGCGTACAAAGTACACATGTCAGAAGTGAAACTTCTTTGGCAAACTAATTCAAAAAAGTAATTTAAAAAAAAACAAAATTTAAAATACAAAAAAAAAAACTATATGAAAAAACCAAAAAATCAAAAAGCCAACGTCACGCGGTGTTCCCAGGTGGTCACCCATCCAAGTACTGACCGTCATGACGCTGCCGCTTTACCGGTCGCTCAAATTTTACCCCTCATGCGCCTAAAGAAGTTTCACATCAAAAACTTATTTCAAGGAGCCCTATTACTGGTGAATATTATAGGCTATAAAATATTACGCTGTTTGTCAAATGTTGTTTGTCACGTTGTCACGTTGTTAATTATCATAAATAATAACCTGAGCTTTTCCGATTGTGCATTATGTATGAAAGTTCATTAACGTTTATCACTGATATTTAATATAATGTACAGTTTCAAAGAAATGTCGATTAACTAAACGTTTTATTATTTAACGTAAAAGTTAATAAATCAAATATAATGTTAAACATTTAAATTAATAGCGCATTTCGCCTTTCTTCGAATATTATGACGTACATTAACTGATATTAATGTCGCGTCGTTAAATGTGAAACGCTAAAACTGTTCTATTGAGTGTCGTTACTTCAGAGTTTCCCAAGAAATAAATAAATATTATTATTTGAAGTAAAACTTCTTTACGCATGCTTGACTTAGGGAGTAAGCTGGTGAATGCGTGACGAGAGCGTTACGAAAAGTGTGATCGGGCGAAGCGAACGGAAGCTGAGAGAGATATATAAGTTAGTGAAGATAGAAAGAGAGAGAGTTACGTTTCGTAAGTTTTACTTCAGTCAGTGTGATAGGCTGAAGCCTATCCCTGTCAGTGGGCTTAAAAAGCCGATGGCGGGATAACCATCCAACTGCTGGCTTTCAAATAATTATACAGGCCGAAGACGGGCAGCGCGTCTTCGGTGCGACAAAGCCAGCTCTGCGGTCACCAACCCGCCTGCCAAGCGTGGTGACTATAGGCATAACAACTGAGGTAGGGCACAGCAGAAAATTTCCGGCTCAAAATATGGAGCTGCCCGACTGGGGTAATACATCGACCTTACAGAAGACAACAGCTAAATAATACTGTTATCAAGCAGTATTGTGTTCCTGTTGGTGAGTAAGGTGACCTGAGCTCCTGGAGGGATTGGGGATAGGGTCGGCAACGCGCTTGCGATGCTTTTGGTGTTGCAGGCGTCTATAGGCTATGGTCTTACCATCAGGTGAGCCGTACGCTTGTTTGCCAACTTAGTAACATAAAAAAAAAATAACACTTAGGTTACATAAGCCTATGTCCAGCAGTGGACTGTAATAGGCTGAAGTGTGTGTAAGTGAACGATCTTCTGTAAGATTGAAGTAACTACTTTCCTAGTCGGGCTAAACAAGATTGTGCCCTATCTCAGTAACTATAATTTTATTAATATCATCAAAGGCTTATAATATAAAAGGCCAAATATAACACCAACAATATTACATCTTTCATCAGCAATATCAAACGGACAAACCTTTTTTTATAATATCAGTATTATTATATATTTAGTTCAAAAAGTGACAATAAAATTGTGAATGGATAAAACGGTCGAAATATTTAATTGAAAAATGAAAGCGGACGACATCCGAGCGTAATCGTTTTATGAGATACTTTGTTGTATAAATGTTAATTAATTTTAATTTGATATCGATATCTTCATACTAAAATTTTTAATTGTTATTGACAAGTAGGTAATTGGCGTTATATTCTTGATGTTTATCACAAAAATATTTCATTACTAGCTGACCCCGCAAACGTTGTTTTGCCGTATATGTTATTAACCCCCGCAACCCCCTCTTGTGGGTGGAATTTTGTAAAATCCGTTCTTAGCTGACCTCTACTTGGCGAAAGGAATATTCCTACCAAATTTCAAGTCTCTAGGCCTTATGGTTCCAGAGATATCGTGATGAATCAATGGGTGGAAATCTCTTTTATATATATAGAAGATAATTAAACATTTTTTGAGAAATTCCTCGTTTTTTAAATTTATACGAAATGACGAATCGTTAGCGCCGAGGTCAAAACAACTAGCTGATGCGCTACTAGTCGCGGATTCGATTTTGCATCCAACAATTGCTTGCAGAGGTCGTACAGATGTTTTTCGTGGACTTGGTTTCGTGAGTTTGGTTTCCCTAGAGGCCGTTGAGTGTGAGGCGTCTATCTATAATTAGCGACCCGCCCCGGCTTCGCACGCGTAAGCGCAAAAATGTGTTTATTTACGACCTCACATTAGAAACCTGTAAAATTGTAAATGTTCCTTTACTATATTATGCATGTATTATACATATAAACCTTCCTTTTGAATCACTCCATCTATTAAAAAAAAACCGCATCAAAATCCGTTGCGTAGTTTTAAGGATCTAAGCACATATAGGGACAGACAGCGGGAAGCGACTTTATTTTATAATATGTATCGATTATATATATTTATTGCTGAAAATGTATTGACGCGCTGAACCACCGAACGACTGCAATGTTAATTTTGTGGTCTTTATTCTTAAAACTAGATTTATATAAACTTAAAAAAATGGTGTTACGAATTGAACCGGGTTATCTAGTTATTAATATACCCTAGTCCGCCATTTTGAAGTTATACTATAAAAAAGATAAACAAAAAAATATAATTGTATTATAACGTAATTCGCATCATAATAAAATATATTTCTGGAATATCCAATGGAATTTCTGATCGTGACTGAAATCGCGATTAAAATGCCGTGATGTCTCTCGTCTTAAATTAGTTTGAAGTCGTGCGTTTAGTGCCCTCAATGTTGTACTTTGTATATGACGAATTTAATATTTTAATACGCCTAGAAAGTAAATCTTAGCTTTTACTTAGAATAAATAAAGTCATTTGTGCCTGTGACCTGATGATTGTCCAATTTTGTTGTTCAGTATTTATTTTACATCAATGTCGTTTTGTTATTTTGTCATGAACTGCTGAGCGAGGTAATTGTCGTTGTTTTAAAACTTTACTTGTTTTATTCTGTTTTGTTGTTGTATGTATTTTACATACATTTAATGTACAATAAAGAATTGTTAAACGAGTATTCGATCACTAAATTAATAACTACGGCTATATTTACTTAAATAAATATGAATAGGGGTCTCGAACTCAACAGTCCCCAATAGACGATTAAAATCTATACTAATATTATAAAGCTTAAGTGTTTGTTTGTTTGTTTTTTGAACGCGCTAATCTCAGAAACGACTGGTACGATTTGAAAAATTCTTTCAGTGTTAGATAGCCCATTTATCAAGGAAGACTATAGGCAATTTTTTTTCAAATTAAAGCGTGTGAAACCGCGGGGCACAGCTAGTATAAGATATACACAAACACTCAGATTACGACTAATATTAAGTAGGTACCTATAGTTTTGTAAGATAGATGAAATATCCATGCACTAAAAAAATACTCAAACAATGTTCATTTATTTTTTCTATACTTTTAGCGAATATTACTGAAGTTTTTGCTTGCCTTGTGACACTATTTCGTACAACGTACCTATGCTAAAATGAATATCGTTGAAATATTGTAACACATATACCATAATTATACTAAAACCTTCTCCGAAAAACGTTGCATCTTATGGTATAAGTATTATTCCGATCGGTTCAGTAGTTTTCGCAGTATAACCGAACAAAAAAGCCGGATCTCCATTTATTAGTATATATTAGTACCTACTCTAATTAATTTAAAGAGCTACAAAGAATTTAAAGTCAAATATCAATCATTCCTTCTTAAGCCAAATTTAATTTTTATTACATAATTTTCTAAACTTAACAAGAACAACATAACTCTATCTAGCTGAGTAAAAATAAGATGATAAAGCAAAAAAACATAAAGGTGAACATCAAATTCCATTCAAAGACTATATAATTAATCCCACAGATCCCGCAGCAGTTATAACTCAATTATAACCACGTAATAACACCATGATACAACATATATTTACAATAGTATTACCATCGTTATATTACCATGCAAATCATATAATTCTCTCTCTGATCATATAATTCTTTTATTACAGACATAACATCGTTAAGAAAAACTACCGTTGAAAATGAAATTATTGGATAAAAATCGCTGAAGTTTCTAACGTTCACTTTCAAATCAGCCAAGCTTCATTAAGAGCGAGATAAATATGATTTATCATCTAGATATCTAGATAACAGCTACTATTAAAAACACTAACAATACGTTATTAAAGAATAATACAGATTAGTGATTGATGAAGATTTGTGAATCGGTATTATGAAGATAACGAATGAAGTTATAAAAGAACTGTTGAATGAATTAAAATCAATGAATAATGGTATTAATTAATATTAATGATTTTATGGAAAACAAAGTTTGAGTATAAATATTAAACGAGAATAGAAAAGTTTTGCTTCGATTTGGTACAGCCTATCGCTGTCTATTACTGGACATAGGCATACTAAAGTTCGTGACAAATATCCCGGTTGTAAGCAATCCTCGTCCAGCTTCAGGCGATACGATCGTCTATCTAGTGGAAGAACGCTGCTTACCAAGAAGCGGTCTCCAATCCATACGTCTCCTCCAGTGACCAATCCCGCAATATACATGACCAGCACACTGCCACTTCTTGCTGATTTTGAATCATAACATTCTTGCAGGAGATACTTTTATACCCCAATGAAAAAAGGCTATCTATATAAATAATAAAGTCCTAGAAACAGAAGCTGACACTCAAGCAGCAATCTCTCCATCTTCTTGGAAGTACGCTCTCAAACAGAACCTCTGTACAAGGAGATGATAATTTACAAAGTTTCATAATAATAATAACAACGTATGAAGTTCGACAAATGCCGTATACTATAAATGGTGAAGACACGGCTTTCGATAATCCACTGTATGCAATTTAAGCTGACATTTGGAAAGGTCAATAAAACGTAATTGTTGTAGAGTATACATAAGACATTACGTGGGTATAAAAACCTTTTTGATCAGCGGTTGAATGAAGGCGATTAATCTTAATGAAAATATAAATTACTTTCCTGATTGAAGATCCGGTGAAGATGAAGGGGAGGTCGAGGAAATCGTCTTTCTGGGTAAATATTACTTTTTTTTTTAGTTTCTCGAGTGTCTAGAATGTTCAAAGGTGATTATATTTTAATATTCTTTTTGTTTTGTTTAGTGTAGGTACAGTAAGTTTGTAATTTCTAATTTACAGCTGTACTTTACTAAAATGAATCAAATTAAGGGTTTGTCTTTTAAAAACAATCAAGTCTTTTAAAAATTTATTATGAAGATCTATTTAAAAGTTGTAGTTAATTCGAATTTCGTATAATTTATGTTCTAATTTTCAAAATCAAAAACAACTTTATTCAAATAGGCCCCAAGAGCACTTTCGAATCGGTATTTTACAAATTCAAATTTTAAAGTGATTATTATTATTTTTTATAGTAAAGCTACCACGGATTCGGAATGTAGATTCTGCAGAGAAGAATCGGCTAGAAACTCCGCAGTTACTCTTTTGAAAATAATATATCGGCTGTGTTTTAGCACAAAATTAGCACAATTTTAGCTACTACGATTTAATTGGTCAAAGGGCGCGGCTAAGTTATGTAACAGCATTGAGTCACTAATTTTTTTTACTGTATGTAGGCTATATTATATTCGTTTCTCGTTTGCCGATTATTATACACCGTTCATAATTTTACGTTTACAACGGAAAGATTGTAAACAGTGCTTTTAATATTATATCATGGAAAATGAAAGTGTCTACCTCCGTCATTTTGTATGATTAATGCTCGTTCAAGTTTGCGGTAATACTAGATAGTGCTAAACGTGGGAAATGATGTGTACCTATTAGTTTTCGTACTTGTTCTCTAGATGTCTAAAATGCGTATAGTAATGAGAAAACTTCAACAATTTTCTTACTTATTATATTTTTAAACCTAAATCTTTTTTTAAAATATATTTTCGTTAATTTTTTTTATGTAATTGTCCTCTAAGGAAATCGCGGAATTCAAAGAATTAAGAAATTTTAAAATTTCCATAAAGTAATTTAGTAGTCTTTTCTTATGTGACTAGGTCGGCAAACAAGCGTACGGCTCACCCACAGAGTACATTGAATGTACTGGGCTCACCTGATGGTAAGCGATTACCGTAGCTTATAGACGCCTGTTACGCCAGAAGCATCGCAAGCGCGTTGCCGACCCTATCCCCAATCCCCCCAGGAGCTCTTGTCACCTTACTCACCAACAGCAACACTATACTGCTTGAAAACAGTATAATTTAGCTGTGGTCTTCTGTAAGGTCGAGGTAATACCCCAGTCGGGCTGCTCCATATTTTGAGCAGGTAATTTCCTGCTGTGCCCTACCTCAGTCTACGACAATGAACAAGTCACAACATGATACTAGTCTGGACTGTTTATATATATTTTTAATGATTTAGGGCCTGTTTCAGCAGTTGTGGATAGCGCTATCCGACGGATAAGGGTTTTTGACCAATTATCTATATTATCTCTTTTTAAATTGAATTTCACAATATTTAGGAGATATTTCTTATCGCAATTGTGAATCTATAAGTTGTAGTTTATCAATTGAGGCTAAACAGGTCCTAGTGGCCTACTCTGTCTCCTGCTTAAAAGTCTATCCGTAACTTATCTGCAGGATAAATTTTCTCCACAACTGATGAAATTCTGAAATGCAAATACCTACTTATGAGAATATATTGAATAAATAACTTTGTATTTTCACTCATATGTTTTTTAAACTTCAAGGTTTATGTATGATGTACCTAACTAAATAAATCGACCTATATTTTCACCTTTTCCTAATATTGCCTATATTTTTTAAATTGTCCTGTAAGCATCTATCTAACATTCAAGTACTACCTATAAAAAATCTCGAGTAAATTAGTAAATATTCCTTACATACACACATATATATAATTATATTAATTTTTTTACTTTATGGTTACGAATATTTAAGTAAAAAATCAAAATTAAAGATATCATAAACGCTAGAAGAATGTAAACAATTAGATAGGTACAAAAAAAAGCTCAAAGTAAAATCAATTAGATCGTCAATGATTTATTTAAAACGTCAACAATGGTTTTCTTATTACTTTTATGTCATTTCATTGTTATTGATTTCCGAATACAGTTATTAATATTTAATCGAACCCCAGGGGTCCACAAATCTTGAAATTACGATTGTAGATAATATAATACCGGTAGCCAAACTCTAGTTTTTCTTTTAGAAGAAAACGGTGAATGCAATAATGTTGCGAGAAAAATCTCAAATAAAAACAAATTGATGTAAAACCGCATTCCAAATGTTTTCTGCTACTTTTATTTTATTTGTATGTAATTGTGTTAAAAAAAAGCATAAATCGATGGTTGGAGCTATGTCGTTTGCTTTAAATATGACTGTATAAAGCATTAGAAGGTTAGGAGTGTATACTGGATATGCAAGTGGGGCAAGGCACTCGATTGAATATTATAAGAATTTTCTTCTTGAGATATTCATGAATATTTTTATTGATTACAGTGACATCTAGTTGTAATAATAAGAATTGCGATTTTGCGAAGCGCGCCATCTATTGACAACTTACTAGACTACAACACGGTACTAATCGCATAACAAGAAGCAGTTCTTGTTCATATTGTTGCGTATAGATGGCAGTAAAGACATAAAAATAAGTGTATTTTTGTGTCATTTTAAATCGTTATACTTTATTACTTACTTACGTATCAAAAACCAAAAAAAATCCAAATTTTTTTTCTGTTTAATTATATTAAATTAAGAGAACATAAGTATTGAAATGACTTTTAGAGCTGTGTAATTTTATGAAATGTGGATTAAATTGGTATACCTATCGAATTTCAATTACTTCCAAATTTAAAATTATGTTTATTTAATTTACACTTTTCTTAAAATATAAAATATTTAATAATTATACTAGCGACCCGCCCCGGCTTCGCACGGTTGCAAAACTATCAGTGTTCCTCAACTATATTATGCATGTATTATACATAAAAACCTTCCTCTTGAATCACTCTATCTACTAAAGAAAACCGCATCAAAATCCGTTGCGCAGTTTTAAAAATTTAAGCTTACATACAGACAGACAGACAGACAGACAGCGGGAAGCGACTTTGTTTTATAATATGTAGTGATGATACTCCTCATATTATTTTGGTTTTTTGGCTTATACTCTCTGTGGTCACTCCTCTTTTGTGCTACAAGGACCCGTTTTAGGACCAGATTTCTATTTGCGTACACACTTGTATTAAAGGGTACTCTTTCACTGGAATCCGAACTTACATCGTTATTCAATTTTAAAGTAGGTCTATGAGTGTATAGACCAGTGCTTTTAGCTTTTGAAAACAAAGAAATTTATAGTAGAATGAAACACATTGCAAAAGAAAGAGAATACAACGAAAATGATACGAAAAATAAATTACGGTCGATCTGAGGTCGGGAAGTGGTAGGGAAGGGGGATTTATGGGTAAAAAACGGTTTATCTCGATTTCTGACTAAACTACAAGTCCAATGGAAAAAAGTTCAACAGCAAAGTTGTAGGTAATAAAAAGATCTATAACTTTTGTATTTACACTTTTTTCACATAACCTCAAAATTTATTTGAAAAATTAAAAAACCAAGTTTCTGGTTTTTTATTTTTATCTTTTACAATTTTTTTTTTGTTTTTTTACGAAATTTGGTCAAAAGTTACCTTTTTTGTCTCAAATACACTGTCATTGTTTTGATTTAAAATGTTTATTTTTTCACCTTATTTTGACCTCAATATCGAAAAAGCACCCTCATTTCCAATCAAAAATTCTCACGTCAAAATATCAGCTTTTTTAAAAAAGTTGGTAGCCATTTCGTTCATTGAAATCTCTATTTTCTGAAGGTGTAAAAATATATATACATAACCATAGTAAATATTTTCAGAAAATGCAAAGAAAAAACAGGTAGTAAGCCCCTGACCCTCCTAGCAATTTCCCAACTTTTCTATGAAATAGCTTTTAAGTCCACTCATTACGTTCATTCAAAAAAGAGGATGAATTTGGGGATCTAGTTTTTTGATATGTTGTAGGGGATACCTAGAAAAGCTTAACTTGAGTTTTTCGACCAAGCTTTCCTATAAGCTTTCGCCGCCATCTTGAAAAAAGGGGTAAAATTGGTTTCTCGGCAATAACTCGGCTATCCGATGAAATTCAAAAATTTTTGTAAAACACTTTTTGTAGCTTTTTTTGTGCTCTACAATGAAGTCCCGACCATTTTTAGCGTATCATGCATCGTTATTGAGATATCGATCGATAAATCAAAAATGTAGGATACAATTTTAGTTATTTGCTGTTTTTTTTTTGTTTGGGTCATAAATATCAAAAATTGCAGAATTTAAACTTGTAGAGCATATTTAGACCTACAATTTCCTTCTTGGTTTTTTTTTATGTTGGACAAAAATTACGATCTCCAGCGCGCCGCAAAGTCGGTGAATCCACGCTCAGCGTCGAGCTAGTTAGTACTAGTAACTAGTTATTTTTGTATACAGCATAAGTTGCTACGTTATATTACTTTTTAACCGACTTCCAAAAAAGGAGGAGGTTCTAAATTCGACTGTATTTTTTTTAATGTATGTTAGCTCAGATTGACTGGGTGGACCGATTTCGATCAATTTTATTTTATATGAAAGGTTTTGCGTGTCATGTGGTCCCATTTAAATTTAATTGAGATCTGACAAGTACTTTTAGAGTTATATCTAATAATACGTATTTACTTGACTACTTTTTCGTCGACCTACGTTGTATTATACCGCATAACTTTTTACTCGGTGTACTGATTTTGATGATTTTTATTTTAATTGAAAGCTAATACTTGTCATATAGTCTTGTTTAAATTATATCGAGGTCTGATTACAACTTTTTGAGTCATCTTTAATAGCGCGTATTTACTTGAATATGAATGACTTTATCGATCGATATCTCGATAACGATGCATGATACGCTAAAAATGCTCAAGATTTTATTGTAGAGCAAAAAAAAAGCGACAAAAAGTGACTTACAAAAATTTTCGAATTTCATCGGATAGCCGAGTTATTTCCGAGAAACCAATTTTACCCCTTTTTTCAAGATGGCGGCGAAAGCTCATAGGAAAGCTTGGTCGAAAAACTCAAGTTAAGCTTTTCTAGGTATCCCCTACAACATATCAAAAAATTAGATCCACAAATTCATCCTCTTTTATTTGCCTTTTTTTCGGATGAAATGACTGGACTGTTCGATGGGCTAAAATTTTCCGAAGGTAACTTAGGTATATAATTTATCTTAAAATAGCAATAGGTAAGCATCTACGTATATAATTTAAAGAAGATACTACAACTTTCTCATAAGATTGTAGATGTCTTATTAAATAATTATTATTCTCATTTTCTGAGCAATTCTTTGCATTTTGTGAGAAGATTTATCATAGTACCTAATGTATTTTTTTTACATCATCATAAATTAGAGATTAAAACGAACAAAAAGGCTTATATATTTGTCTTAGACTTAGCTACTACTACTTACTAATCTATGTATTTAATATACTATGCTTTTGACACAATTTTTTAGTGTTTATGCAAACAAATATTTATCTTAAATGAATGATAACCTCATTTTCTTAACAAGAATTTTTTTAAAGGATAGAATATACAAGAAACCTAAACCACGACAGACATCTGTATAGTTTACCTAAAAACTAGTTGCATTGAGTTAGGAACTCATCAGTCATTTGTTCTGCCCACCACAAGCACTTAAATGAATAAAAAATGAAAGAGAGAAATAGATTAATGAAACCAGGCGTAAAAGAGAGTGCCTTGTGCATGTATGAATGTAGGTACGTCCACATGACCAAGCGTAACGGGGAACCCGCACTTGTAGGTACTCTGTAGAAAATGGTTACAATTTTCGACTGATCCCAAGAGTTACAACATGTATAATGCGATATTTTTGCAAGTCTAGCTATATATTTCATTTTGTTAATACGAAAAAACGCAATTTACTTATTATAATAGTACTAGCTAATTCTACCTACAGCTAGGGCTAAAATAGTTGCAAAAAAACGGCGTCGATGCCTTCTTGTTTAACTAGAGATTCCTAAACAAACTACTAGAGTCTACTAGTTTGTTTAGGAATGACCGATCGTACAACGATTTAAGTTCGGTTAGTTGATTCGGTTCTTGCAAATAATCGATGGCTCTGATTGATTTTTTTACTATGGTAGAGACTAAAAATATTTACTTTAAAAAATGGAACTTTAATTAACATATTAATATGAAGGCTGTAAATTTCTTCCATTAAGTAGTTAGTAATTTCCTGAATTAATAATAAAATGTCTCATTTTGTCAAGTGGTTTTCGCGTTATTTTACTATTATCCGAACATCAAAAATGTTGAGGTCCAACATACCTACTATTTATTAAATCGATTTTTTTACGATAGTAGTATTAAAACAATACTTCAAATAATATTTTATTTTTAGTTTCACGTGTATTCTCTTTAAAATTGTGTATTTCATAGAATATTAATTCATTTTTATAAAATATAGTGGTTTTAAGAGTACTTAAGCGCTTCTCGTAGTTTTTCATTTTGTGAGAGTAAAGCAGAGCCTCCTCGGAGGCGTGCAATAGGGTTTTCTAGATAAATAATAATTCAATGGTTTTTGGGATGAAAAAAGTCTTAAACATTTATTAAGTAAGTACTAATTTGGAACAAATCAATATCTTGCCAACAGTATTCAAGTACAATTTGCCTTGTACTCTACTTTTGATGTCTTTTACATATGAAATTTGTATTCTATTAATTATTAATATGATTTGGGGTATTTATATGCAATAAAATTTAAATTTTATGTCCACTAGTCGCCAAAACGCCGTAATCGTAGGTTTGATTATCACTTCTTCGTCAATTTCCATTTCGACACAGTATGTCAAAATAGGCAGGAAGCATTGCTCGAAGACTTTTGTCTTTAAGCATTGCGGAAGCTTCAAAGTGAAGACTCGGTAAAGCTTATCAAACGCCGCCTAACCCAACTGAATCCTCCTATCATCTTCCTTCTCGAAGTTTAGTCGGCCTAGTTGAATTGTATGGCCTTGGTAAACATAATCCTGAACAAATTCGAAAAGGATAATATCGACCGATACCGGTTTAGGTACCTATGACTTGTTCGTCAAACATAACTTTCGTTTTATCCAATTTTGTACCGAGACCGACTCGTCGGGAGGACTCATTTAGGCCGACAACTGCACTCCTTTTTAGGGTTCCGTACCCAAAAGGAATAAATGGAACCCTTATAGGAGTTACAGGATCACTTTGTTGTCCGTCTGTCTGTCAAGACGCAAGGGAATCAAAACTTACAGGGTGCTTCCCTTGAACTTAGAATCTTGAAATTTGGTACGAAGCTACGTCTTATAATAATAATAATAATAATAATAATAATAAAAAACCTGGCAGCTGTCATCTGAAATGACGCGTTTTTTATCTTGTCATTTAATTTATTAATTTAAAATGTGTTTTATCACGAAAATAAAATTAAAACATCAGAAAAATGACCAATAACAATAAGATAAAATGAATAAAGCCAGAAGACAACACGCACATACAAGAACAAAGGCTACATCGAGCTCCGATACTCAATCATCAACTACAGACGATGAATATAAAACACCGCCGTCTACCGCGGAATCGGATGCTGACGATGCTGACTCGTCTGCGAGACCATCTAAACGTCGACGAGTCATACGCTCGCCACCAGCGAGCTTGGACGTTCAGGGGCAACGGCAACGTGCTGCAACAAGAAATCCCGCTGCCGGTGGTGCTGTGCGCCGCATGAGATGGACTCAAAAAATGAATGAGAGTGTCATGCGAGCGTACTATGAGGCAACAGGAGGGGGAATTAACCTTACTGCGTATCGTTCAACGATGCTGTCTCTGTTTCAGGCGCTTGAACCAACTGTCACCGTAACCGCACAACGACTATCGGATCAGGTACGAGCCATTCAGCGTTGTCACCTCTTGGATGAATATGTACTTGAGCGGCTGCGTACAAATTTACCACAACTAAATACTGTTAGTCACATTCGTGCTGTACAAACATCACAAAAAGAGCAAAGAGAGGTAATAAATTTAAATTTAAATCATATATCTCCTAACAGTGTTGATTTGTCGGTAAACGAACAGGATAATGAGCCTATGAGGAGAGCTTTGGAGGATGCTATTTTGAAATATAGATCCATGCCACCAAATATTAGGACACAGCTACCTCGTTTGCCTATTCACAGACGTAATTTGGCTTTAGTAGGTATTATGGATACAATTTTAAAAGAATATTTAGACAGCACTCAAAATTTATCTGATACTCACTCAGTTCTGTACTGTGGAGCTGCAGCTGTGTGTGATGTAGCTAAAGTGAAATTTACATCAAATAAAATTACTTTACCATCACACACGGCTCCAGCTTGGCAGGCCAGGATTGAAAAACGAATAAATTTAAGTAGAACGCTAATAGCCAAATTAACATGTTTCAGGGCAGGTAACAGGCGCCCGAAAATCATGCGCTTTGTACACCAGGCTTTTGCGGGTACAAATATATCATCTAAAGAGTACATAACATCAGTCTCAGATCGCATTGATTTTTTGAAACAAAAGCTTTGTGCGTGGGCAAAACGTATTAAGAGGTATAAAAAACGCAGTGATCGATATCATCAAAATAGCATGTTTCAAAGAGACCAACGAAAGGTATACAGGAATTGGGAACAGTGCACTACTAATGTGGTCAATGGTGAGTTACCGACCCGAGACTCGATAGCAAATTTTTGGCGAAATATTTGGTCGAACCCCATTGACCACATTGAGAGTGATTGGATGGATGTTGTCAGGAGGAGGTGCAGCTCACTTCCACAAATGGAACAAATAAAAATAAGTTCAGAAGATATAAGTTATGCAATCCGTTCAACGTCGAATTGGAAATGTCCTGGACTGGACGGATTGCATAACTTTTGGCTTAAATGGTTCCATAGCTCGCACCCCATCCTGGCATCACAATTTCAAGATGCAATTTTTAATAATTCACTGCCAAAATTTATGACAACTGGCACCACATTCCTGTTATACAAATCGGGATGTACCGCTGATCCAAAAAACTACCGCCCTATAACTTGCTTACCAACTATCTATAAGCTACTTACATCTGTTCTCGTCGCAAAAATTACAAAACATATTACTATAAATAATATTTTGGCTACGACTCAGAACGGATGTAAGTCTGGTAGTCGCGGTACCAAGGAACTTCTCCTCATAGACATGACCATATGCCAACAGGTACGTCGAAACCGGAAAAATCTGGCTGCCGCTTGGATTGACTACAAAAAAGCGTATGATTCAGTGCCTCATACATGGCTTATGAAAGTTATGGAGTTATACAAAATTGATGCTGCTTTGTGCTCTTTTCTGAGTACGTGTATGAGACAGTGGAACACTTTTTTGCGTTATCCGGGTGTGGTCGATGTTCCGGGATCGACTGAACCGATAAGGATTATGCGAGGTATTTTTCAAGGTGATAGTTTGAGTCCATTATGGTTTTGTCTAGCCTTGAACCCTTTAAGCACTTTGTTAGAGGATTCAGGGTTAGGCTTTCACCTTCGTAGAGGGAGCAAAGCAATATCTCACCTACTTTATATGGATGATTTGAAGCTTTTCGCAGCCAAACTACCAGACTTGTACAAGTTGTTAAAAATAACAGAAACTTTTAGCACTTGTATAAGAATGGAGTTTGGTGTGGATAAATGCGCTGTCATCAATGTAGAAAGAGGTAGAATTGTATCATCAGAAAATTTAAAACTTACGAACTCTTTATCCTTTAGATCTCTCAACGAAGGTGAAACCTATAAATATCTTGGAATGTCAGAGGCATTGGGCATTGATGACGGAGCCATGAAACAACTGGTAAGGGAACGATTCTTTGGCCGGCTGAAGAAAGTTCTCAACAGCTTTCTATCGGGTGGTAACAAGGTACGTGCCTTTAACAGTTGGGTTATGCCCTTAATCGTCTATACCTTTGGCATTTTAAGATGGACTCAAACGGAATTAGATTCCCTTGATCGCCAAGTCCGTAAACTGTTAACAGCGTATCGAATACATCATCCTCGATCGTCTCTGATGAGATTATACATCCCACGAAAATGTGGATGGAGGTCGTGGCTTTTTAAACGTTAAAAATCTCCACAGTCGTGAGGTGTATAATCTCAGAGAGTACTTTTATTAAATATCAAAAGCGATATGCACATGGACGTTGTTGCAGTTGATAAGGGCTTTACTCCGCTCTCCTTAGGCAAAGAGAAATGGCGTAAACCTATAGTAATGAGTACCGTTGACCGCGTGGCCGTATGGAAGAGCAAAGAATTGCATGGTCGGTTCTACAGAGTTCTGACAGACCCAGATGTAGATCAACTTAGCTCTATATCGTGGTTACAGCACGGGAACCTCTTTGGAGAAACCGAAGGTTTTGTCTGTGCAATTATGGACGAAGTTATTAAGACGAATAACTACCGGAAACATATCATGAAAGACGGAACTCCAGACATATGCCGAGCTTGCCATAAGCCTGGAGAATCCATTAGACATGTTGTTTCCGGTTGTAGTCATCTTGCTAACGGTGAGTACTTGCACAGACATAACCAAGTAGCCAGGATTATCCACCAACAACTTGCTATTCGATACGGCCTCGTTGAAAATGAGTTACCTTATTATAGGTATAACCCAACGCCATTTCTTGAAAATGGTCGTGCTTTGCTCTACTGGGATCGCTCTATTGTCACTGACAGGTTTATTGCAGCCAATAAACCCGATATAGTGCTAGTAGACCGATCAGCGCGCCGAGCAATTATTGTTGACATTACTGTTCCACATGACGATAATCTCGTAAAGGCCGAAAAAGAAAAATTAAGTAATTATATTTAGACCTTGCCCACGAGATTACCGACATGTGGAATGTGGACTCAACAATAATTGTTCCTATAGTTGTGTCGGTCAATGGTCTATTAGCGAAGAGTTTCGACCAACACCTTAAGAAACTCTCGCTTGACGGTTGGATCAAGGGTCGGATTCAGAAGGCAGTATTGCTTGAAACGGCCCGCATTGTGAGGAGGTTCCTCAGCCTGGAGCCTTAACTACCGGCGGCCTGGGTCTCAACCTGCTACCGGAGGACTTCTATTTTTATATTTTTAAATATTTTTATTTTTCTCTTTTTATAAATATATTTAAAAATGTAATTATAAGGAAACATGTTAAATAAAAGAAATAATAATAATAATAAGTTTATTTCAGACAAAGTCCATACAATCAGATAGCCGTTTACAAAATAATTAATGAAAAAAACACAGAAAAACAGAAATAAACATAGTAAACCAATAAGAAATTAGGAAATTTAAATCAAAATACATGTATATACAGGGTGGGGATGATAATACAACGATAACTTGGACAGCGTATATGTAATGACATTCCAAGCCCACATACAAAAAATCAATAAAATACATCCAGTAGTTTAGTCACAAATTATGATTTTTCATTTTTTAAAATTTCTACGTATGTATCAGACTAAAGACCTGACCTACCCTAAAACCGGCGGTTAACGACTCAAGGACAGCTATTATTATTTTTAAAATCATAGATTAAGAAATAATGGATATGGCATCGACTGCCACAAAAAGGCACAATTTTTAATCATTGCCATTTAGTGACAGTTCGCAGACCAAATAATATTATAATAACTAATGTTTAAAAAAAATAACTTATTCAGTATCGGCTACTGATCAGTTCTGCATATTTAAAAAAAATTTGATGGTTTGAGAAAATTTAAATCAAATAGTTTTTTATTCAATTTAATTTTAAATGCGTAACAATTTATTTTAATTTACTTTTCTAATTTACTATTTTTTATTCAATCAAAATAATGAAGTTTTGTAGGCACAAGCACATAGCACTTCCACGAGATTATGCCGCGTAGAAAGAAGGCCACGCGCGAAGGCGGCGCGATGACGCGTGTAACAGGTCAGTGATCCTGTAGTTACAAAAATGATGTTATAAAATTTTATTAAATTATATTGAATTAGTTTGTATGAAAAAATCTTTTTTTTTGATTTTGATGTTAGGACTTATCTGATGGTTTTGAAATACTTCTTTATACTAGTACTAACGGTGTTTTCAATTATCGTTCTATTGTCATCCACACCTTGTATAATATTCATAGCCGATTAAATAAAAATTCATGTCAATACTTTAGTGAAGCCAATAATGAACAATGTCAACCAATTAAATTAAATAAAATAATAATTAATTAAACAAAACAAAAAATAAAATAAAAATAAAATTATTATACACTCAAACTTAATTCAAAGCATACAATGCAATATCAAGTAAATAAAAAGAGAATCATAATATGTCACTGTAGCCCTATTACTATGCACATTAACCTATGTTGGATCGGGCAGTCCGTGCGTGACTTATAACACAGATAAAGGAAAAATTGCGAAAAGCATAAATTTTAAGTTACATCATATAATTTAAAAAAAATTAAATAATTTTTTGACGGAACCCTCGGTGCGCGAGTTCGACTTGCACTTGGTCGGTTTTTTTTAGTACACTAGCTGTGACCCGTGGTTTCACACGCGTTAATTCGAAAAAAAATAGCCTTCCTTGATAAATCACAACTAAGGCTTTCTAACACTAAAAGAATTATTCAAATTGGACCAGTAGTTCCTGAGATTAGCGCGTTCAAACAAACAAATAAATTCTTCAGCTTTATAATATTAGTAGCCAGAGTTTCAAAAGCTTTAAACTATTTCTGGCCAGTTTCACTGTCTACTGACAATAATATATTACGTGTAACGGTATCGAACGGACAATAGCTTATGATATAAAATTTTTGTCCATCAAACTAACCAAAAAAGAGAATTAACTGAATAACCGTTTTAAACTTCGTGCGTATGTCAGTACGCGTCTTTTTAAGGCCTTGTTCTAGTAACTAAGTCTATAACATACATAACCAAGTGGCTTAAACAGGACACCTGTCAACTAGTTTGTCAAAAATCATAATTGTGTTTGCTCGTAAACGAAAAAGAAACCGACTTTAATTACATCGACCAGTAGTCTCACCCACGTACCATACCAACCATAGACCAACGTAGGTAGACGAAAAAAATAGTCAAGTAAATACGCGTTATTAGATATAACTCAAAAAGTACTTGTCAGATCTCAATTAAATTTAAATGGGACCACATGACACGCAACACCTTTCAATTAAAACAAAATTCATCGAAATCGGTCCACTCAGTAAAAAGTTCTGATCATACATTAAAAAAAATACAATCGAATTGAGAACCTCCTCCTTTTTGGAAGGCGGTTAAAGATTACTTAAATCACTGATCGCGTACAGTAAAATCGTATCGTATCCGTCACATGATAGTTAAATAATATAAGAAAAACATCGGAAGTAGACCGATATACCGTTGCCCGTAGAGCCCATCAGTTGCATTGGATGCCTTGTGTTTAACGCGTGTGTGCTCACTGACCACTGTGTACTAACGGTAAGATTTTTTTTTACCGAGTCTTTTATGAAGTAGGTATTTTGAAATTGGGTTCTCTATGTGTGTCGTTTTAGATGATTTTGGAGTGGTGTTTTTTAGGCTTTACAGGGATTTTTTTTGGCGATGAAAATGAGTAAAAATACTATTTGATGTGTGTGCTATTTTTAATTCTAAACAATTAATAAAAAAACCATATGTAAAAAACGTTCCGAATAAATTTATAATAAATTATACGGTAACTGACCTAGAACAATTAATTTAACAGTAAATAATATACTTTAAAACTATATATAACAGCACAAACCATTAATTTAATAATTAATATTATTATAATATTAAATATTTTGTTATTTCTTTTAATTCTCCATCCTTCTTTTTATTCTATTGAATATCTTAGAAACATCTAGTCTCAGATTTCTTGACATTCTACGTTAGAAAGAACGCAGAGTTAGAAATGAAGTAGAGCGAACAGTTACTAATAAATTTAATATCGTATGTTCTATTGTTTTTTAATAAATTCAATTATAAAAATAAAAACTTAAAATGTCGTATAAGTTCTTAAATATACACGTCTTTTTATATAAAGTAAACAACTATAGGTACCTAAGTACCTTTAATGGACGGTATGATCAAAATATTATTAAATCACGTTAATTATGATAATGTACAACATAAGATTTTGTCACTTTACTTAAGTTATAAGGTAAAAGACTGATTGAAAAAATATGATGTTAATTAAAAAAGTAATTATGTTCTAAAATCATCTAGGTACAAATAATACATCTTATTAGGTGTATAATGATTTTAATTGAAGTTAGTATTTTTAGTTAAAGTAGTAGGTATACATTTACATTTATAAGTATCAACTACAACTAAATCTGAAAGAAAAAAATTAATTATACTAATGCGAAAAGTGTAACCTATTACATTATAAATAAGAAAGTTATGACGAGTGTTCGTTACAATTTCGTGTAAAAAATACTAAAGTAATTGTAAAAAGCTTAATACGTAGAATAGTTTAAAATAGATTAATTATACAAAGGCTACTTTTTGTCCCAAAATCTCAACGGAATAAGAAATTAAGCGAGTAAAGTCGCGAGGTGCTCTAAGTCGCAAATAAAACAAGTACTTAATGGCTTTAAGTGATAGTAATCTCTTTTGACAAGCACTAAGACAAGAAAGCAAAAAGATTAATTACATACAACTGTCAGTCAAATAAAAAATTTGAACCAATCCTTTAATACCAACTACTTTCAAATGGGTCCAATTTCTAGTTTAAACTTATGAATCAAATTATTACTTAGAATAAGCTTTTATCGTTTAGTTATTTACGTGCGTGTGTGATCTTAATGACTTATAATTCTTTCAATGGTAATTTGTGTTGTAAAAGTCATAATAGTGTTTTGTTTAATGACAAAGTAGGTGAAAGTGTCAGCTCTATTAGTTAGTGAGTTCTGTGGCGAGTGTTGAGTTCCCCGTTTCATTGATATTTGGGTTACTTTCCCCGACGCTTACGTTTAAATTGTTTTAGCTTATATGTTTTGTCTCTTTATTAATTGACTAGCTTCTGCGCGCGACTTCGTCGGCGTGGACTCCGCTCCTATTGGTCTTAGCGTGATGATACATAGCCTATAGCCTTCCTCGATAAATGGGCTATCTAACACTGAAAGAATTTTTCAAATCGGACCAGTAGATCCTGAGATTAGCGCGTTCAAACAAACAAACAAACAAACAAACAAACAATCAAACAAACTCTTCAGCTTTATTATATTAGTATAGATTTATTATAGAAAGAAATAAAAGAAATAAATAAATGCGTGAAATGAAAAGAAATATTGAAAAGAAATAAAAAATGAATGATAGATAGTTTTGAATTAATTGTGAAAATTTAGACAGTTGTAACAGTAGAGTTTAACAAAACACTTAATAGGTTCGTTACGCTCATATCTCTAATATTAAAGTCAAAACTTACAATATAATTAAGCTATGATATAATGAAACAAATTTATAAAATTTTCAAACAAATTAATACTGAACATGGTTTTCAACTTTTCAATCTATATTTTTCGAAATTTCGCAAAACAAATGTCAAACAAAACAATAACCAATACCAAGCTTTTTGAATATGTTTTTTTTTTGTAATAATTATTAAATTTCGCTCCTTATGTGTTATTATTGAAAGAATGAGGTCGTTTAACTGGTTTATAGAACAAAGCCTTCGTTTAAGGCATCGTCCCACATTCCGTTCAATTCGACAAGCAACGGGACAGACGTCACGACAGAACAAAACAATTGATACATAATTGGTACATAATTTTCTATGACTTACAGAATTTTCTATGACTTTTTAAGTTGATTCGAAATTGGTTTATAATTTTTCTGTGACTCTTAGAGCTTTTGTATATTTTCATTCCTGTATTTTTATAGTTAACGTATTTTTGGTGTTGTTTTTTTGTATTCTGGCTCATTGGAGTTATTTTTTTTGTATTATTGTAAGAAAGTATTACGATTGTTTTGGAATTATAATTTCAATCCGTTTTTGTTACCGGTGTTCCTTTTATATTTTTTATAGCGGCTCATTGAAGTTTAGTTTAAAGTTTAGCTCAAATACTTGAGAACATCGAATTTTTCATTGCTATTTTGTTATAAAAATAGTATAATTTTTCATTTGTGCTTAATTCAAATTATTTCTTAAATTAAAAAGGAAATATCTTAAAGTTGATTACAATTAGAAGATTAATAATAAGTATTATAATGTGTTGGTACAAAAACGTTTATTTTGAATCATTTTTCTGATGTGGTTCATGTCATCGCTTAATTATTATAACACAATATTTTACACAGAAAAAAAATTAAGTAAGTAATGATGAAAATTATTTTATTATTTTCCTACTCATTGTTTATTTGTGTGTTTTATAACTGTAGGTATTACGTTTGTTTTTCATGTAGTTGTTAAATTCCATTTAAAGTGTGTGGTATTTCAGACGGTGTTGAAAATACGTCATTAGCGAGAAATGGTCTAAACGATATTCAAAGCATTATTTAGTTACAACTTAACCGTAACAAATTACATTTTTGTTTTCAAATTTCTTTTTAATTTTCAATATTATTGTTTTTTTTTTCGCAACTGTATCGATAGTAGTACTGTTAGTAAGAGTGTAAACATAATTTCAGTCAGCATTAGGTATTTTAAACATTTACAAAATTGAAAAAAAAAACCTTCTTAGATATTATAAATATAAAATATATATATAAATATAAGACATCATTCGAAATTAAGAACAATGAGAATGATTGACGTGTGCAAAATCAATGGAATATTTTGTACAAAAAAAAAATGCAACAAAATGTGTTAGTTCAAATAAAAAAGTAACACTTTTATTTTATACAATACACATTCTTTTATGTCACCATCCCTGTCGTTTTCATACACAATAATATTATAGTGGAACTCCGATAATAATATATTATTTCTTATTATAAATAAATGACTAGTTTATTTAAATAATAACATGATTTAACAAAGTAAATAAAGTGGAACGTAAGACGCGTTATGGTTGAAATGATAGTGTGACATAAACGGACAAGTGGTTCCGCGGACTGTGTACTAGTTAACTGTTCGTTTGTGACTTGGCGAGGCATTTTCTGAATCCTCACGGAGTCGTTTCCCTAAAATTTCCTACGTTGCTTCTTTTAGGTCTATATTCTTTCAGTATCACAAGTTATATACCTGAGATATTGATAAATTTCAAGACTATCCTTTTTTTAAGTTAGTGTCTATTAAAGGTGTTAAATTACAAAGTCTCTGTTCTCGGTTCATCCTTTAGGCTCTTTCACAGAGCTAATGAGCGAAAATAATAATTGACTATTCTCCGAACAAGTAATAAAAATAAATAAAAGCTTGAAATCGACGACGTACCCCATACAAAACATTTTAAGTTTTTTAGATTGTTTAGTTTCTTCTTAAAACTATGTAGCTGTATAAACATTTTTTCATAAATTCGTATGATTGTTGATTTTGTAATTGCTTTAATAATAGTGAATTAATATAAGTGATAGTAGACAGTGAGTCTGTTAAATTAGCAGACATGTCATCTTTAAACCGTGTATTAAATATCGTACATTTAAGTAAGAATGTATTGGTTATTCAACTGTCCAATTGTAACATAGATAATAACACATTAGATGTGTTCCAGACCAAGACGCGTTACCCAACGCTAATAAATGTCCCTGTCTTTCGCGTATATTTACAAATTTACATGTAACATGTAAAATAATAACATCTTAGTTTGTATGCGATGTTAAGTAATAGTTAAGTATCTGATACGACTGCGTAATTTGTCGAAAATGTTTGTAAATGTAAAATAGGCGTTCGGCAATGATAGAATATAGAAGTAAATACTTTGTTGGTAAGAAAAAAAGAAAAACGGTCAAGTACTGTTTTATATATTAAATTGTTGCTCGAGAGGCATTTATAATTTATACGACTATTAAGAAGAGCTTCGTATACCTCCTTATGAAACTTTTTTAATATAGACATTTGTCATCTTATCCGATAAAAGAAATTAAACAGAAATTACCGCATAGGCCCGTATAGTCCCGCATAGGTCTCGGGATGATTTATGCTAGACCGTGCCGGGCACGAGTCGGGCCCGAGCCGAGCTCTGTACGAGGCAAGGACGACGTACGGATTCAAAACTTTACATACATTTTATATGATACTGTTTATGCTACACCGTGCGGCGTCCGCGTCACGGACGAGGCTCGGTCGAGGCTCGGACGTGCCCCGACGACGCACGGTTCCGCCCCGTTCATATAAAATTTATGTAGTTTTGAATCCGTGGGTCGTCCGTGGCTCGTATGGAGCTCGGCTCGTGTCCGGCTCGTGCCCGGCACGGTCTAGCATAAATCATCCCAGAAGGATTGGAGCTTAATTTTCCACGCTGCTCTACTGCCGGTTGTCGGATAATACACTTTAATTACGAATAACGGGCATGTTCAATCGTTTTAGAACGAAATCCTTATTTTTGTTATATTATTATCATTTGTAATTTACTTAATACCATTTCTATTTTTTAAGAACGGAAGTAATTAAAATAATTAAAAAGTAATTAAAATAACTTTTATCAATGACTATTTTACAAAAAAATATATTTTAATTAATTCAATGTTTTTTTTTAAATTATTATTTGACCTATTAATAATTATTACAAGTAGGTTTATGAAGATAAATGGATATTTTCCCTCTATAACTAGCGCATCTTTTCCCTGTTCGGTGTGTGGTGGAGTCTGCCGCTCCCGTATCGGCTTGTACAGCTCTTCAAGCACTGTTTAAATCGTCTGTAAAAGACGTAAAGGCCTATGATGACTACTATCTTGATCAAAATACTGTATTGTAACGATTGCGATGTAACTAAGTAAATAGACAGCTTGAGATACACAATAGCACATAGGCTACTTCTTGTCCTAAAATTGAAACCGCAAGACAGAAATATTTTAATAAAAACTCAACGTTGATTTAAGTTTTACCTACACCTATTTTGCTGTTACAGAATGTTATATTTTAGATAATTTAAATTCAAAAACAATGTTTTTAAATTTTTTACCTTAAATCTAAGAGCAATAATGTTCATATATCCAATCTTTCGTAAACTTGACACTCAATGTAATCGCAACGACGGCTGGCTGTTGAAAAACCAGTGGATCAAGTAGAAACGAGAACGCATTCCGATACGCGCGTCTCCAGTTATACGATTAACATAATGGTCATGGTTAGGTTGTTCTGTCACAACTCATAAGAGGTAGCGACTAACGTATTATTTGAAGTGATGTCAGAACTTACAACTGAAGTGATAAAAAAGTGTAAAGAAAATATATGTATTAAGTTTATTATACAATCGAATTGGGAACCTCCTCCTTTTTTGGAAGTCGGTTAAAAAGAACCCTGTGCTATTCTGGATATCCACCTACTAACATATCGAATTTTATTACTATCGTTTCAGTATACGAGTATTGTAACAAATACCTATCATTTATTGATAAAATTATTTCGATAATTTTAAAAGTAAGCTTTATCAATTTGAACGCGTTACTTTATTAACAACAAATCGCTTGTAAATTAGCACCAACACGTAATTGAACAGTTAAATTTTACGGTCAACAATAACTTAAAATTGTTTTGAGTTACTTCATGAAGAGTTTATTATTTAATTACATTCCAAATTGATTGTACACAATAACAATATTAAAAAAAAGTTTTTATGAGCCAGTTCTAAACTGGTTCAGAACTGTGATCATTATTCTTTATTAAAGTATTATATGCAGTTATTTGGGCTCATAAAAATGAAAGTAAATGATATTACAATAAGTGAAATCGGATTTACCCTCGTTTCGCGCTTCAGCCTGTAATATCCCACAGCTGGGCATAGGCCTCTTTCCCCATGTAAGAGAAGAATCAGAGCCTGCTCCAATGCGGGTTGGAGGATATATTCCCTACTATGAGCAACGATCGCTATCAGGTGTACATGATAACAACCGGGACCAAGGGCTTAACGTGCTCTCCGAGGCACGGTGGGGAGACCCACAAGGACTGCACAAACACCAAGACCACGGCAAACATCTGAATGGCCAATACAAATGTTTGTCATGTGCGAGTTACCCTCGTTTTAATTTAAGGTTTTTTTTTTTAAATATAATTTACCTTAAGCAATTATTGAGTTATTAATTACTCATAAATAATAAAATAATTTCTGTTATTTGATTTGTATAAATTTTTTTATACTATTAACAACTTTTTTTGGATACTGTCACTTTCTGTTAATAAAAAAATTATTGAAATCAAATAAATTGTATCAGATAATCGATTAAAAATAACATTCTGTTCTATAATTTGTAAAAAATTAAATTGTAGAAAAAAAGAAATTATAAGTAGGCTTGAGATTTGCCATTTAAATTTATAACCATGAAATATATTTTTTCATGTATAAAAATTAACTGCTTTACATCCTTATATTACAATGTAAGGCACTAGGTTTCGACTATGGAGGTCAGTCTTAATAACATTCTGGCAGCGGTCAGGGCCGTGAGTTCGTCGAACTTTTGGTACCGAAAACTTTTAAAGATATTTTTTTTTAATATATTAATTTGTTTAGTTTTGAGAATATTATACGTGTTTGTAGTTCTTATTATTGGTATTAAGTACTTTCGAGATATCGAGTATTTTTTGGTGTTCCATCAATTTTTTTTTATCTATATATATAAAAGAGATTTCCACCCATTGACTCATCACGATATCTCTGGAACCATAAGGCGTAGAGACTTGAATTTCGGTAGAAATATTCCTTTCGCCAAGTAGAGGTCAGCTAAGAACGGGATTTCCAAAATTCCACCCACAAGAGGGGTTTTGGGGGTTAATAACATATATGGCAAAACAACGTTTGCGGGGTCAGCTAGTATTTTATATATTTAATTAAAGATTTTGAAGTGAAAATGTTAGTCATGGGACTTTCTTGTCAGGGGACGTTACGTAACATAATCAACAGATCAATTAATAGAAAATTTTGATGAAGTAATGTAAAACAATAATAGTAAGTAAGTAGATAAATAATATCAAAAACATTAAAAAAATCTTAGTATGAACAATCCTTGATTTTTTCTCATTTTTTACCAATAAACGAATATTACAATACAATAATATTGTAATACAGTATACATGTGACAATACTTACAATATAATATAAATGTTGATACTTATAACATAAATTAGGTATACTCGTAGACCTTACTCAGATTTGAGTTTTGAATAGGAACTAAAATCTATTTGGATAAGCAAGGGTTACACGTTCACTATACCTTTCTTCCTCAACTTTTTTTCTTATTTAGCTTAAAACAAATTTCCGTGAGAATGTGGTACCACCGGTCTAGCCACCTATGTGCGTATAATCAATTATTATTTACGGAATTTTTTTATGTCACACAAACAAGGTCATTGACCCATAGTCACCTGTGACTCAAAAATACCTAAATACCTTTTAATGCAAATGAAAGTCTCGCCACAGAACCGCAAAAGTGAATTTAATCGTAAACATACATTTTTGTAACCTTAATCATTATGACTAATGGGTTTTTTATTGGTTTTCTATTTTATTTAATTACTTATTTTATTATTTTACTTAAATAATTTATTATAAAATGCTCGATACCTGCATAAGGCATACATTTGTATTGGTCATACAGATGTTTGTCGTGTTCTAGGCATTTGTGCTTTTGTATTGTGTTTTCGGACCACCGACACAGGCGTAAATCTTAGTGGGTTCCGTAATTCTGTTATGTGTTTATTTATTAATATTCGTGAATTTGGGCGTTACATTTCACATATTGTATCTGTACGTCTTCAGTTCTTAGTTATTCAATACCTTAAAAAAATGTAATAAAAAAATTAATTAAAATGAAACTAACCTTTAAGAGGTTAATTTTTTAAGCTCTAACTCAGTTAACGGTGTAAAGGGTAAAATACTAAAGATTCACAGGCGTATTTTGATATCACCTGTAGTTTTTACATTCCCATAAAGTTTGTCTATACCTAATTAAAATATGAATTATTAATAACTTGGTCTTTTAAGTTTTTTGCTTGTAAATAAAATATATATATTTCAATTTAATTACATATTCAGATTTTTCGTGGATTAAAGTTTTTTGTTATAGAAATAGCTAAAGAGGTCACGAAATTTGAGCAGAAACAGGTGCTTGTAAAAAACCTTTGTTTTTAAAAATCCAGAATATTTATAAAACTGTCATTATTTGTTGAGAAAAGAAAACCAATCTTCATCTTAAACTTGTAATCAATTTAATTGTGATAAAGTTTTTTTTTTGACAAATCAAAGTAAGCGAGCGATCATAGACAAAAAAAAAATTAACCAATGTAGAATATGGAAGTTTTTGTACTTATTTACATATTAATGAAATAAAACTAATGAAGGTCAATATAACTGTTCTCGCATCATACGTCGATGACTAACGGAACGATTTCCCATACGACAGGTTGCTTCTCGTTTTTCGTCTATTTCTCCTTAACGGTATAAAAAGGTTTACATAATTATGTCAATGTGTTCATTCATATACTTTTGATTTTATTAAACTAGTAAAATATGTCCTTTATTTTATTGTTAACTTTTTAGTACATAAACAGTTCAAAATCTTTTTATCCGACTGTAAAGCCCTATGTTTTTCTTATGCTTTCGAAATATTTATATAAATAAAAATGAATGTTTGTGTGTATGTCGATTCATTTGATCATGTCATGATCTTCAGCAAAGTGTTGTGCATGAGCCGACAAAGGTTTCTGAGTTGGTACGACCAAAAAAAAAAAGAAAAAAAAGCGTAGCAGCGCGCACAGGTTACAGCTAGTTATATATAAAATAAAATTAGTAGAAGTAGAATGTTACCTATATAATATAAAACTTATAAAACGAAATACGTACATAAAATATATCTATAGAAATGTATGACAGTAAACCGCACTAGCTTTTATTGTGTTCATAATATGTAAAGGCTTCAGTTTGCCCATTTGCTGATTTTTGATCAACTGATTAAACTATTTAAAATTAGTTTTTAACCGACTTCCAAAAAAGGAGGATGTTCTCAATTCGACTGTTCATTTTTTTATTTTATGTATTTTAGCTCAGAACTTTTGACTGGGTGTACCGATTTCGATGAATTTTGTTCCAATTGAAAGGTGTTGCGTGTCATGTGGTCCTATTTAAATTTAATTGAGATCTGACAAGTACTTTTAGAGCTATATCTAATAATGCGTATTTACTTAACTACTTTTTAGTCGACCTACGTTGTATTATACCGCATCACTTTTTAATCTGTATACCGATTTTGATGATTCTTACTTTAATCGAAAGCTAATACTTGTCATGTAGTCTCATTTAAATTAGATTAAAATCTGATTACAACTTTTTGATTAATCTTTAATAACGCGTATTTACTTGACTATTTTTTCGTCTTATTACGTGGTATTACTTGTCGATGTAATTGAAGTCGATTTTTTTTGACACACAATCATTTTTAACCTACAATATGTTATCGAACCCAGATAACCAAATACAGCCACCAAAATTTTATTAAAGAATTTAAAACTATCGTGCCAAACATCCGGCGTGAACTTGGGGAGGCCTATGTCCAGCAGTGGACTGCGATAGGCTGAAGTGAAGTGATTTAAAACTATACATTCCTTTGTACATGTCGTTTACATACCAACTTTACTATTTACTAAGCGTGTACGCATACTGCAAGTGTTAAGAGCTTGTTCAAATGTATGCATATTCGACTAAGTCTACACAGAAACGTGTATTCCAAACTTGATATAAGATGTTTATTTAGTAAGAGTCATAGCAGTCTTCTAATATTATATTTTCTTTTATTTTCAGGTATAACGCGAGTCGAACGTGATGGCGCGTCTCAAAAGTGATCGTGTTAAGTGGACTCTAGTTTTAGTTCTAACTGTATTTAGTCAGTATGTGTTTTCAATTCCTCAGCTTGATTCTACGTTAGATGTAGTTTCAAATACTGGAGCAGAAAAATCCACAGCGGATCCTTTGAGGTACAATTTTACACAAAATAATGATAGATTGTATTTATTTCAGTTACCTTCAAATAATTCTTTTTACAGGTATATATCGAGTAGGTTTTTAAATAGTGATAATAAAAACTTTAGCCAATTTAATGATAATTTAGGTAGAATAGGTCGTCTTAGAAAAATTAAACCTAAAATAAAACCAAATTATGACACAATGAACGATGAAAAGATATATTCAACATTTAATAGTAATAACAATAAAGTACAATCACAAAATAACGATAAGAATTTTATAAATAGAAATGTAAAAAAGCCACTTATCAAAAAGGTAATAACAAAGTGGACAGACAACACTAAGTATGATGAATTGGATATTTCTCATGTTAATAATGATTCGAATGAAAAAGATACATCAAATTTTGTAAATGTATTTAATTCTAATATTCACTATAGTAGCACGGAAAACGTTAACGCATACATTGATGAAGAACCTAACAATAAAAGATTTACTTATTCATACAATAGGCCTGATTATTCTGAAGAAACTCAAGTCTACTCTAATAATTTTCATATTGTAGACAGACCTTATGTTACCCGACCAACCTATGTATTTACCACTCCCACACCAACTCCCATTATCACAAACGTTGGTTATCCAAAACCATGGTATAATAATAAACCTAATAAAAGACCCACTACTAGGAAACCTGTTAGGGGTACTAAGCCTAAAAAACCACAAATTCATCACTCTTACCCAAACTACTCCCCATACCCTGGGAATGATTTTGAAGTGACAACCTTTCCACCCACATCAGGTTATACAGACAGAATTGTAATTCGACCTGATGATTACGCTGCTTCTTCTGACGAATGCCCCACTATATTCCTTACTCTTAACAATACATTTCAGGGCCAAGGTAAAGAAGCTTGTCCAGATCTTAATATAGCAGTTAATACAAATGTTATAAATAAAAACGTTGTGATAGAATCCGAGGAAGAAACAGACACGACTCTGACAGACGTTTTCGGCTTACCATTAGATGATTCCGGTAGTGATGAAAGTGATAACGATTATGCTGAATCACAGGAGAATGACGAACAAACAGAGAGCGCGTCCGTTGAATTATCTGGTTACAATGCTGCAAATGTTGCTTCTGAATCAGAATCTTCTGAACCGGCTAGTATCGCTTCTCCAAGTACTGCGTTATCAACATACACACAACCAAGCCGTCCGGATGATAATGACGATGATGTATTTAGTTTTTCATCTGTTATAGATTTCTTTAGACCGGCGATAAGTGCATTTAGTTGGTTAGCTGCAATCAATCCTCTAAGTTTTAGTGCATTATCTTTTCTTTTGACGCCACTAATCTTATTATTTGCTGGTGCGTCAGGGCTTGTTGCTTTATTTTCTCCATTGTCTTTATCAGGTAGGGAGGCTTCAGACGTGAGTTACTATGGGCCTCAATGGCAATGGGATGACTATTACAGAGCATGGAATTTACATTCTTTCCCAAACAGTAGAACATTAGAGACAGTAAGTCTTGTAGGAAACAGAGAAACTAATAATTTTGATGTAGATACTACTTGGTTCTACAAAGTGAATGAATTCTTAAGAGTACTGATAAGATCAATTAAAGAAAGAAACGGTTTAGTGAACCATAATCGTAAAAATAAAAGAAAGAAAAGAGAAACATGGACTATACGCGTGAAATAGTTTTAAATTCTTTTCAACTATGTAAATTTTGAGTAAAACACAATATTTTAATTTTAATAACTTTCTTATTTATAATGATAAAGGCTTATTTTATTTGAGAAATGAAATTTACCGTTAGAATGTAAATTTATGTTAAATTTAAGTTATAGTTGTATATTCAGAGTTTATTTTACACTTTTATTAATTTACATTTTACAAAATCATTAACTGATGTGATCTGTTTTACTTAAGAATCAAGAACGTGTTGGTTTAATATAATTTTCTCGTACTCGATTATTAGCATAAAAGGAAATAAAAATGTAGTGTTAAGAAACTAAGGTATTATTTAATACATAAAATTATATCGAATTCTATATGACAATGACTATATAGATTATAGATTAAAGACATAATAAAAATAATTACATGATTAAAAATAATTTAAAAGTAAATAAATTTCAAATTTCGAATGAGCTAAGTCGTCAATTCTTCTCAATGTTTCGGTACGTTTTTTTTTCCCGAGTAAAAAATTTTTCTACCATAATCACTACTATATTACTGCTATGTATATTATTATCAGTACAGTTTAAATAAATAGATATTAAAATTGAAATTAGTACACTTTATACACGAACGAGCACGTACAAAACACGTAAGTAGTATACCTACAGAAAGAAAAAATAAAGAAAACATTAATTTAACTCATCAACAGAATGTTATGAATATCAATAATAAGTAGTAAACTAAAATACGAAAACTGTTAAAGTTAACGATTATGTAGCCTGTCGAATGTAGTAGGATGAAAATCTCTATTAAAAGACGTTTTAAGTTTTTTTTTTTCGTGAAGGAAACTGAAATATTCGTTATGACTGTTTAATTCCTGTTGTCCCTTGATAGTTGATTGTAAAAATAAATAAAATAAAATTTTAAGTTCGTATAATTTTATTAAGAATTTTTTATATTTATTTGTACATAAATTTTACGAACTATCATAACTTACAGTCTTTACTTGTTTAAAAATAATATTTTCTTAATTTACCATTTTTAAATCTCATTAATTACATTACCACTTAAACATAAAATAAGAGACAAAAGATCACAATATTGAGTATCATTAAATATTATGTAACACATTCAAACAATCTAATTTATTTACTAAAACACATTCAAAAAACATACCAAGATTTAAAAAATACATTTTGTGATATTTTAAAAATAATTTGCTGTACATATATTTTTGATTATTATAATAAAATAAATTATTTATTCATTATGTTTTTTATTATAACCTAATATTATAAAAATGTGTCAACTTGAAAAACATTTCAACTTTCGTTTTTACATCACTTAATAAATTTGTGTTATGCTCTGATAATATTTTTACTTGATTTCAATTCTCATGTTACAGAAATGCCAGTGAAATCGTGACAGAAGAAAGCAAGAATGAAAGCCCAGTTGAAACGTCACCAGCACCCGCTCCAAACACGTCAAGAGACGTAAAAAATAAAATGCCAGCCATCGGTGATTCCATTAAAAAGGTCGCAACACAGTTGCTCGACAAACCCAATAAAACGGTAGAAGTACCAGTCGTCCCCGATACTAGAATACCACCCAAAATTAAGACTCAATTCGTTCAAAAACTAAAGGTAAAAACTCGCAATGAAGACGCTGATGTGATTTTAGAAAATTCACATACAGGTATCGCTGTACCAGTAACAATGGAAGAACTGGAATTAGAAAACAAAGATTTAACGAATGAATCTTCGACAACAAAAGAAGGTATATCTACTTGGATTTTATTAAGTAATCCTACAAATGTCGATAATAATTCAGCTTCTACAGAACCGACACAAGCTGAAGAAACTCAAAAGAAACAAAAACCTACAGCACCTAAAAATAAAAATAAACGACCTCAAAATAAGACACCGGTAGCTAAGCGACCAGTAATTGGAAGTACAAACAAAGCTGACTTAGTAGCGGGTGGCTCAGCTATAAATGAAAACGTTTATAATCAGATAAAGGATACAGTTTTGTCAAATGTACAGAAACATAAAAATACACCATCTCGTACAACTACAGTTACTACTACTACTACAACTACTACTACTCCTGCACCTTCAACTGAAGTACCTACTACTAAAGCAACAGTTTCCATTCCCATCATTAAGGTAACGTCCAAGCCTAAAAAGACCAATAAAAATAAACTAAAGACAAGTACGACAACTACGACGACGACAACCGTCAAGCCTCTACCTGTCATTAGAGAATCCGCTGTACTACCAATGGAGGCAAAGGAACAAGAAATTGAATTAGAAATCAGTACACCAGCTACAACAACGAAAAAACCGAAAAGAACTTCAACCAGAAAGAAAACCAAAACAAAGAAACGTAAAACATCAAAACCTAAGCCTCAGGTTTCAACCGCAGTAACTACAGACGTTAAAACTGCCAATAAGACAAAAACAAACAAACACTCAAAGAAACCCGCTACCAGCGTGGGGCCATTAACTTCGCAAATATACAATTATTTATCAAGAGAAGTGATGCCATCGGTAGGCGTTGGTGTCATAGGATTAGCTGGATTAGTTGGATTAGCTAGCTATTTCTTGTATCCATTTGCTAGCCCGGTTAGGAGAACAATTGAAGTTGACAAGAAGGATGACATTTATAGGCATAATGCTGAAGAATATGCAAGTGAAGGTAACGGCCAGCCTGAAGAAGAAATGCTCGGAACAGTTCTAGCTGGAATGCCTGTTTACGCAAAACAAAAACTGAATCCATATGCGGGTCAAATGGCTCACGTGAACAGATATCCCGTGAAGAATGAACAGGATTTACGGTACCGTCACGTTGCTAGTAATTATGATACAAATCATAACACTCGTTACCCTCAACAGAAGACAGGAATAGCACATGGAGCTGTGTATCCTTACAATTACAATCGCTATCAATATGAAACACGACACGCTTATACAACAGAGAAAAAATATGAAAAACCGCAGACTTACAGCCCATACCCAGCAGTTGAACCAATTTATGCGGCCCCTGAAGCTGAAGCTAGCGGTATATCGTCATATGGGAATGATGCATCAAGTGCTGTTGTTTATGGTGTGAAACCATCTGAAGACTCAGATTTCAAGCCAGTTTACCCATATGAAAACCAATACCAGAGTGAAACGACAAGCAATCCAAACGTGGTTACTTATCCTCCTACATCGATGTACTTGGGTTCGAACGACGGTCGTGAGGATGAAGAAATTAACAATAGCAAATATTCTGATGAATATAACGGTGACAACGAAGTGGTAGATAATAAATTTGTCGTTGGAAACGTACCAAAAGAATTAACTGAATCTGCAACGCCCGTTGTAGTACCCGAACATGGTCCCAGAAAGCTGAGTAGGAAACGGAGAAATACTCGTCATAAGCGAAGTGTTATAGGATCACTTGAAGATATACTGAAAGGTGCTAGAGAAAATAAGGAGAATGAAATATTCATAAGTAATGAAATCGACGATAGTTTTAATACTCCTGTAAGGCGACCCATTCTAATGGAAATAATGCAATCTAAAAACGAACAAACTACACCTGAAAATAAAGAAGTATTTACTGTTTATGCAGTATCAGTTGATCCTACTAAAGAATTCCCCCAAGCTGAATTGACAAGCACGTTAAAAAACGAAGTGATTGAGAGCGTTTCCACTGTACCATTAGATAACAAAAAAGGAAACACAGGTGAAAGTGAAATGTCAAATGAAGTAGACGTAACAACTGAAACTTTTAAAGTATACGAAGTATTCCCTACAACTAAATCTGAAGTAACAGACAAGAGCAGTCCTTTGATAAATGACAACAATAATTCTAAATCAGATTCAACAACACAGGTAAAAAATATGAATACTGAAACAACAACCGAGCTGAGATCAGAAACGACATCAACAATGCCTCCTTCACCCCCACCTGTATCAATTATGACAAGTATGAGACCGAGACCTCCATACAGACCAGAAGTAATAACATATCCTCCTTTGTCCAACAACGGAGGTGGTGGAATTTTTGATTTCCTTAAAAGAATCGTCGAATTTAAATATAGACTCGGTTTAAGTATTTTACAAAGTACATCAGAATCTATTAATAGATATTTACGTAGCTTAGACGATACAAACTCTAAAAGATCTGAATAAGACTTCATTATCATAGAATTTATGACAAAACAATTTGTAATATCATCTGTTAATGGATTTATTGCTAAGTATTAAATTTACAGATTTGTTTATAAGACTAAATATATTTTATAGTAATAAATCACGCAAATGCATTTTATATTTTAAAGTTAGTATATTTTCAGAATGTTATCCTCGATTGTAAATCATTGAGGGAAGCCTGCTGAATTTATATTGTGATATCGAATTTAATTTATAAGGATTTTAATTTTGTAACCAAAACACCGAACTCTCAAACTTTTTATATTTTGTATACCTAATGTTAAAAAGATTATTATAAAGAGAATTAAACATTTTCTTTCATATCGATATGAATTTATTGTGTAAATATTAAAAATACGTGATTACAATAATTATTATAAGTGGTTTTTATTTCTCATTTTATTTCTATTACAACCTATATAATAGAGTAAAACGCAGTGGCGTAGCGTGGTTGTCGGCCGCCCGGGGCGGAAGAAAATTTTGCCGCCCTTATTTAGGTATTTCAATTTAATGTATACTATACATTAAATACATTATTATAGATAACTTTTCGGCAAGAACACTCATCATTATTTTACATTGTACAGGTTATATTTTAAACAAAAAAGCTTATAAAGCTGTCCCTTGCACCCTGTATGTAATAGAAGTCATTCTCGCTGATTATTATTAGTTTATCTCCTTATTCGTTCACTCTTGACAGAGTGGTCGTGGTTGATGACGATTTATTGGCTAAAGCAGCCCCCACAATACGCCTCCACTTGATGTGGTTTTCAGCGTCTCGAGAACTCTGGACTATGGAGATCTGTGTTGCAGCTTTGATGAGGTCTGTTTGTCCAACGCGTAGGTGATCGACCGCGTGACCGCTTGTCCTCTTCCTGCCCCTGGACAACGAGTCGCGCCATGGATTGTTCGTTTCGAACAAAGTGTCCGAAACATTTGTCGACGATAATCTCTGCTTGATATTTAATTCCTTCAGGATCGAAATGTTGGTCCTAAACGCTGCCCAAGGGATCCGCAGCAGCCGCCGCCAGCACCACATCTCGAGTGAATCGATTTTGCATCGGTCTTTGAGTCTAACAAAATAAAAATAAAACAAAATATCGGGAAGACTAAGCTTCTCATCAGGCGGACTTTCGTGGCTTTGGTGATATTATGGTTGCACCAGAATCTTTTCAACTTGTCAACGGCAGATCGTGTAATAGCACATCTCCTTCGAATCTCGTCTTCGCATCCTCCGGTGCTTGTAATTAGTGGAACCGAGGTAAACAAGATTGAACAACCTCACAGTTGCCAATCATAGAGATGTCAGGATGGCTTAGTTCAGCTCGATCCACTATCATCATCTTGGCCTTGTCTCTGTTGACCGGCGTAAGTCCGAAGAAGAGGCTTGTTGTCTCGAGAAGTGTCAGCAGGTGTTCCATGTCCTCTTTTGTTTGAGTAAGAAAAGAGTATAGTATCATCGGCATACCTTAAGTTTCCTTGTCTTCTACTTTAAATTCCCTTGTCCCCTTGTTCCAGAACGATTCTCATAACACACTCCGTATATCTATATATGTTGAACAGGAGTGGAGAGAGAATGCACCCCTGACGAACGCCAGCTGGTGTATGAAAACTTTCCGAGTCAACGTCGTCTATTCTAACAGTCGCAGTTCAATTCTCGTAAAGTCGGCGTATGAGACGAACCATGTGGATAGGTACTCCCATTTTAATGAGTACGTCCCATAATATATGCCATTTCACGGTGTCGAAGGCCTTACGAAAGTCGACAAAACCGATATAGAGTGGGATGTTAAACTCTAGACTTTTCGATTATTTGTCTCAGGCGAGCCCAGAATGCTAAATGTGTAGTCACTCTCACCTTTTGAAGACCTATTGGATCGTGAATATTAAATGCTAAAAAGAAAATAACTTCATATGATGTTTACTCTTTTAGTGGTCGGGGGAGCGTGTACGGATTTTCAAAATGTAAAAAAAGAGCTAAAAAAATTTCTTGAGCGCGTCAGATTTTGATAGCGCATATGACTATACAAAATATAGACCTTATTGTAGACTTACAAAAGGTGTGGAAAGCTGTATAAAGAGTTTAAAAAAACTGGCGTGGCTGTAATTGAAGAGAAGTGTTAATTGAGTCCTAAAAATATCATATTATAAAAACTGACGATTTGGACGTGACCAAAAATACCCAGTTGATTTTTGAAAATGCAAAAAAAAATCGTTGCAACAAAATACTCAAGCGCATCAGATTTTTATACAGACGTTTCAACTCGATATACTAGTGGTACCCAACCCTGAATTAGACAATTTTTGATGTGAAACTTCTTTAGGCGAATGACGCGTAAAATTTGAGCGACTGGTAATGCGGCAGCGTCAGGGACAGTCAGTACTTGGGTGGGTGACCGCCCGGGAACACCGCGTGACGTTGGCTTTTTCTTTTTTTTCAATTAGTTTCTTTTTGTATTTTAAATTCGTTTTTCTTTAATTAGTTTTTCTTTTTAAATTAGTTTGACAATGAAGTTTCACTTCTGACATGTGTAGGTACTTTGTCCGCATGCAATTTTTTTTTCAATTTTTTTTATTTTTATTGTTATTTTTTTCATGTAAAATGAAAAAACTCATCAGAAAAAATATATATACATATTTAAAGAGAGACGTGGAGCGGGAAATACATAATATTCGGTAGTTGTACGTATTACACTCTATTGATAATTTTAAATAGATAAATCGGTAGAATATATTAATTCTATGATTTTTAAGTAATTTTCTTTAAAATAAAATAAAAAATTAACTGCGCTCGAATATTTCGAGGGAAACATTTTTTTTTTGCAACTTTGTGACTCGCTTATTTTTTACGTCACGTTCAAATCGTCAGATTATTAAAGTAATTTTGTTTTCTGCATGTAATTAACTTATTTTGTTCAAATCTGACACGCCCCACTTGTTTTGTAGATCGATATTTTTTTTTGCTACTAATCTGACCGACTGCTCTGAACGCACACCACTATTTTGAGGGATCAAGACTGGGTAAAAGTATCTAACAGGGTACAAGGATTCTCCTCTCATATTAAACTGATGCGCTGGAGTCACATCAGAAATCCCCGCTTGGGCTCCCCTATGATAAGAATTAGTATCTGCTCTCTTGTTCCTCGACCCTTGACAAATCCCGCTTGCTCGATAGCTATTTCGGAATTCATAAAAGCTTGCAGTCTGGTATTGATGACATTATTAGTCATAAAACGGGAATTCCCACAAATATAGACATTGCCAGTCGCTACAAAATATCATTCAAAGAAAAGGGATTCCCCGACTTTGAAACAAAATAAGTAATTACCATGCTCCTTTCAATCGGTTTGAATTTGTAGTTGCGATAAAAATAATTTATAATGGTTCAAATATTTACAAAATATTTTTATTATTTAAGTATCGTTAAATTTTGCCGCCCCCTAAAAAGTGCCGCCCGGGGCGGGCCGCCCCCCCCGCCCCCCATACGCTACGCCACTGGTAAAACGAATCACTACATAGTATAAAACAAAGTTGCTTCCCGCGCTCTGTATGCTTAGACCTAAAACAACGCAACTGATTTTGATGCGGTTTTCTTTAGTATCTAAATTAATTAATTCCAGAAGGTTTATATGACTGTATAATACATGCACAATATAGTAGAAGAACACTGATAGTTTAAGAGGTTTCCAATGTGGTGTAGTAAATAAACACATTTTTGCGCTTACATTGCAAATATTTATTTTATATTTAGTATTTAGTATCAGCATTGCACGGTGCACCCATGCGAAGCCGGGGCGGGTCGCTTGTAAGTAATAAATAAAATAAGTAACAGTAACATTTAATGTAAATAAAAATGAATCTCTAAATGTGTTCGTTGGTGCAAAACTCGAAAACGATAGGATTAATTCGACTTTGCTTTTTTATAAGCTGAGCTACTAATTTAACTCAAAATGTTCCTATGGAAAGACAAAATTAGAAAATTTCTCTGATAAGTTCAGAAAACGAAATCTTATACTATTAAACGAGCAATTCTTATATATATATATATATATATATATATATATATATATATATTTATATATATATATATATATATATATATATATTTTTTTTTTTCTGAATCTCGGCATCGGCTCCAACGATTTTCGTAAAATTTAGTATGCAGGAGATTTCGGGGGCGAAAAATTGATCTAGCTAGGATTCATTTAAAAAAAATGTCGTTTTATCCCTGTTTTTAGGCAATGAAAAAATATCATTAGAATACGAAGCTTCATTTCACCATCATTAATATAGTGGTAATAGCGTAATTAGGAAAGCGACGGACTTCAAATCGTTTTGACCCGGGTTCGAATCTCAGTCTCCAGATTATTTATTTTTCTTTTTTTTTTTTAAATTTCACTCGTGATTTATTATTTAAATAAAATTAAAATATAAAAATACCGAAAAAAAAAAACAAAAAATAAAATGAAAATACCGAGCTGGGCTCGGTCACCCAGGTACTGATTATTTAAACAAGCAACTGACTTCAATGAAGCAAAATACGTATTATTTTTAGAATAATTATACAGCTTAAATATACAATAAATTATAAAATTATATCTAATAGATCTAAAAATAACACAAAATTGATTAATAAACTAAAACATGATTATGTATATACTAAAACTAAAATATATACTAAAACAATGAACCTACAACTAAAAACCTTAAAAAATATAATATAATAATTAAAATATATTATTAAAAGAAGTCCCTTTAGGCAAGGTTCCGAAGATACTGGCAGCGTTCCCCCTTTGGATAGCTAGACTTGTGGCTAGACTAATTCTTTGTCCGAGGTAGCTGCCAGCTCTTCGGTCTCCTGTGATTGACTTCAATTACATCGACAAGCAGTGTTGCCAACCCTACTGTTTAACAGTAGATTTGCTGTTTTTACATCGATGTCCCTGTTTTCTGTTTCATTTGTAATTTTTACTGTTTTTCAATTAGCGTTCAGCGTCACCTATTACACTATGTAATATGTTTTGATAACCACTATATAATAATACACAATGTGCGTTTTCCAATATCAGCACTAAAGCGCATTATGCGGTATAATGCTCAATGCCCCACGTTGAAAGTTCCAAAGATACAGCAACGCTTCACACAACGAGCACTCTCAAAAGTAGGGCTTCCGTGTGCGTGCTTCCAATGGATACCAACTCAGTGGTAGCTCAGTGGTTTAGTATTGTGCGCCACTGAGTCGCATTATGCTCTGTAATTGGAAAACACACAATGATACTAGATGGCAGTATGTAACTATGTACTCTTGTCGGGATTCGAATAAGGAATTCCCCGACCTGAGTCTTATGTGATTGACACTCATATTTTTATGCACTGGAAAATCATGTACAAAATTCTCCAAAACGTATTTTTCGGAAATTTCAAAACATTTCAAACATTCACAAATATAACCATTGTGTGAATTTTGTGAATTGGTGAAGAAACTTTTGTGCTTACCACACAGCAGCGCCACTGCGGAAAGATTATTTTCAGCTATAAATATTTTGAAAACTAAATTACGCAACAAAATATCGACTAAAACTATTAGAGGAGCCTTACACACTTAACACACTAAATCCGAAATATAACCGATTGCTATTCATTTGAAGTCAAAAAGGCACTTAAAGAAAAACAATAATAGATATGTATGATTTTAAAAAGGAAAATGAGTTTGAAAATACTGAAGATGAGGCAATTGATAATGAAAGTGAAAAATAATTTTACTTTGATTTTATTTTTTTATTAAGTTGTGATAAATATTAAAATATAACTATGTATGTGAGTCATGATAACTAATAAAAGTAGTTGATTGTTTTAATTATACGAGGAAAGTATGAAATCTGCCTTTTTTACTTTACCTACTGTTTTCTCCTGTTTTTTTATTGGTTATCTGCTGTTTTTTAGTTTCTTAGGGTTGGCAACACTGTCGACAAGTAATACAACGAAAGTAAACGAAAAAATAGTCAAGTAATTACGCAGTATTAGATATAACTCGAAAAGTAGGTACCTACTCGTTACACGCAACAACTTTCAATTAAAATAAAATTCATCAAAATCGATAGGTACACCCAGTAACAAGTCACTATATTATTATTAATAAAAGTTATTTAATAGACATAATATTATTATAAAAACAGCCGAATTGAGAATCATTCCCTTTTTGAAATCGGTTAAATATAATTATTTCAGAATACTAAATTGACTAGTGCCATCTATGTACGCAGTAGTGAACTAGTTAATATGCACCATTTCTCAGTTGTTGGGATTTATACTTGATTTCAAAGTTCAGCGATAGGTGGCGCTTTATAGCTATTATGTCTTTTTGTTAAATTTATAATTTTTTATTCAAATTATCCTACTTTTAATCTGACTTTTCCAAAAAATTGTGTGTCTCACTGATAAACAATAACAACAACAAATAATTGAATCGAATTACAATCATTCTATTGATTTTATAATATCTACATCATTTATTTATTTTTATTCGTTATTCGTCATTATTCATGGTTTATTTGAAATTTTTTATTTAAATTATCATTTCAAATACGTATAATAAAAAATAAAAATACGTATAATTATTAATAGATTTCTATTTCTCAATATAGGTACCTCATAATCCGTCCATCCGTTACAAGGTCAAAGATGACATTAAGTATAACATCTATGATTATAACGAAACAATTTTTCCGGATTTTAGGTTTTTACGTGCTCAACGTTTCGGATAGATACCTACTTTACAATTTACATTCATCTACCTTTTTTTACTAGACCTATGGATACCGCGGGGCAGTCTATTCACCTGTTTGGTTACCATTGCATAATATTTCAGTAGGAACTTACGTTTTTTTTTTACAATTTAAAATCTTGTGTATAACTTAATACCAACGAGGTTCCTTTATTATTTATTAGTTAATTTATATTGAGACATTTTGTAACTTTCATAATATTTATAATACGAGTAAAAATGTTAAAATGAAAATTCTTTTACCATACTGTATAACCTTAAGGCCCAAAGGCTTAAAGTTCGTCTTGAGATGAAACATTTTTACTGCCAGCCCTCAGGAGACGTCACACTAGACGGGTTTTATGTACGGGACATTTGCTGAATGGTATTCTAGCGGAACACGATGTCACTTAGAAGGCTGGTGACACACGAGTATCGAAATGTATAAGGATTATTTTTATTTTTATGTAAATTATTGAATTAAATCAGTTAGTGATTGAATTTTTATTATCATTAGAATTGTGTTTATTAATTCTTAGTGCGATAGGATTATTCTTCGTAGATAGAAAAGGCTCAAAGGTGAATTTTATCGGTGTGAATTTTACGAATATTTTTACTGGTCTGTGTTGCTAGTTGAAACGAGTTTGCGAAACGTTTTCTTAAATTTCCGAATTATCTACGCAGTTCTATTATTATTTATTTCTTAAGACCTTTCTACAAATTAAAAGAATAGCGTAGATACGAAGCTATACACTCAAAAAAAAAGCTTGTAAATAATTTCATTATAAATGATTGTGTTTGCTCGCAAACGAAAAAAACCGACTTCAAATACATCGACAAGTAATACAACGTGAGTTACACGAAAAAATAGTCAAGTAGGTAAATAAGCGTTAAGTATCAAAGATTACTCAAACAGTTGTAGGTAATCAGATCTCGGTGAAATTTCAATTTGACTACATGATAAATATCAGCTTTCGATTAAATTAAAAATCATCAAAATTGGCACACCCAGTAAAAAGTTATGCCGTATAATACAACGTAGGTCGACGAAAAAATACTTAAGTAAAAACGCATAGATATAACTCAAAAAGTACTTGTTAAATCTCAAATAAATTTAAATGGGACCAATGACACGCACCACCTTTCGGTTGAAATAAAAATTATCGAATCGGTCCATCATAATACATAAAAATAAAATCGGCCAAGTGCGAGTCGGACTCGCGCACTAAGGGTTCCGTACCATTGACTAAACTAAAGGCTATATTTTATTGTTATTAAACAAAATACTTAGTAAATAAAAAAAGATTATACCATATAAAAATGGAAAATAAACTAGTCAAATACGCCATCTATCTATCGATCCATGCCGCTATTGGAAAGCTATTATACCTATTAGTCTATCGGCGACGTTTTCTTGGTTTCTGGATGGATGGCGTTGGAATTAAATCTCTTCGCGTTAAATATTTATTTTACTTTGTTTTTAGTATTTTTTGTTTAGCGGCAACAGAAATACATAGTTTGTGAAAATTTCAACTGTCTAGCTATCGCCGTTCTTGAGATGCAGCCTGGTGACAGACGGACGGACGGACGGACGGACGGACGGACGGACGGACGGACGGACGGACGGACGGATGGACGGATGGACGGATGGACGGACGGACGGAGAGCGAAGTCTTAGTAATAGGGTCCCGTTTTAACCCTTTGGGTACGGAGCCCTAAAAAAAAAATCGAATTGAGAACCTCTTTCTTTTTTGGAAGTCGATTAATAACGAAGGTTAATTGTAGTTAACATTATCTGAATACTAACCCTTACTTTTACGTATCTAATAAATTATATGTAATGTTAAGGATAATAAAGTACTTATTTCTAAGTAAAGTAGTTAGGAAAACCGCAAGTGATTAGGAAGACGGAAACAAAGGCCGTTACAGAATTAATGGTAATGGCGTACTGGTAAAGTATACCCTGGTACTACTTGTACTAGCTTGATGCGATATTTTTTGGTTTTAAATAAAGATAAATTGAGGAGCAATAAATTGTGTAAAATCTATACTAATATATAAAGCTGAAGAGTTTGTTTGTTTGGTTGTTTGTTTGTTTGTTTGTTTGAACGCGGTAATCTCTGGAACTACTGGGCGGATTTGAAAAATTCTTTCAGTGTTAGATAGCCCATTTATCGAGGAAGGCTATAGGCTATGTGTCATCACGCTAAGACCAATAGGAGCGGAGTCCACGCCGACGAAGTCGCGTGCAGAAGCTAGTATAATATAAATATCTTTAACACACACGGTTGTCTGTTCCTAAGGTGAGGAACTTAATGCTTGTGTTATATATAATAGCCGACTAATATACCGAAATATATATATTTTTTCGATAAATATACATAGAGATAATACACCCATAATATGTCGATCAATATGGATATTCAGACTCAGACTTAGGTGGGAATTGAACCCACAACGCTCATAGCAGAAAGCCGATGATTTCAAATAAGCTTTATCAAAGATTACACAAAATTAAATTTAATTGGGACCACGTGACAAGCACCACATTTCCATTAAAAAATCATCGAAATCTAACCCAGTAAAAAGTTCTGAGGAGACATTAAAAAAATACAGTAGAATCGAGAACCTTCTCCATTTTTGAAAGTAGGTTAAAATGGGTATAACCCGACTTATATCACTCATCACAGGAGGCACTGAGATATAATGTCATGTGTCCGCTCAAAATATTCAGTACTAGCCGACCCGTGCCCACTTCGTTGGGCGTTATAATCCATTTCACATAAGAAGGGTACGGTGAAATTTGATATGTTCCAATACACTCTCACTATTTTCAGCAAATCAGATAAATATAAATGTTTTAAAATCACCAATTAATTTCTAAGGCAAATAATAATGCTTGATTAGATTGAATTGTTGACACGGCACGTCAGAGGGCGCAGGTTCAAATCCTGCTGGGTCGAAAATTTTGATAATTTTTATCTTTTTCCTTTTATCTTGTCACTCCTGAATAGTGTAGCTTTCTGTTAGCGAAAGAATTTTCATGATCGGATCAGTATTTGCGAAGATTACCCCGTATATACAAACAAAGTTATAAACTTTACCTCTTTATAATATTAGTATAGATTCCACCCATTATACGAGATATATTACATGATATAAGAACGTCCGGATCAAATTGGACATTAATTTTAGCAGGTTAATCGTAGTATCAATAATTTAGACAATTTTATTGTCTATACCTAATTCCACCAAACCGCAGGCATGTATTAGCTCAATCATAAATTCCAAAGCTTTGATTAAACTACACTTAATAACACACATCAACGTTTTAATCACTAAAGAGGTCTGTTCATTGTAAGACAGTGACGCCGATCTTAACGACTGACGCATCAAAGTTGATTGCATTTTGTTTTGTTATTTTTTCAGAGGCCGTCGGTTTTACATTAATGTGTTTTTTGTACTATTCTACGGACTCCAGTGGATTAGTAAAAATAGAAATTAATTCCATTTTATTAAATGGGTATTTTTAATACACCTTATATTTTGATGGTGTCTCGCAATTGCATATTGTAGATTGATATTTCAGGATTATTATGGCTGATTTTAGATGTTAAAATATTATCATTGTATTTGATCATTTATATGTTAAAACGTAACGTTTGACCATTTAATAATCTCTCATAAAAAGCTATAGAGTAGTACGCTGTAGATAAGCGTAAATCATTGCTAGTCAGTCAGTCAGTCAGTTCAGCCTATTGCAGTCCACTGCTGGACATAGGCTTGGTTTTCCGCAATCCTCATCCAGCCTACACCGGCAATCTTATGTAGATTGTCGGTCAAGCGGGCCGGAGGACGTCCCACACTGCGTTTGCCAAGACGCGGTCTCTACTCCAGGACACGTCTGCTCCAACGGCCATCGGTCCTGCGATACAGATGACCAGCCCACTGCCACTTCAACTTGCTAATTCTGTAGGCTATGTCGGTTACTTTCGTTGTCTCGCGGATAGGCTAATTTGTAATGATTTAAATTAAAATTTTAAAATTAATTACCTTACCTTTTCACGTACCTAAATATTTTTTACAAATAGCCGCATACGCACACAAACTCTTCGCCGTGCATTGCGAACGTGTGTATAATTGTAAGACAATAATTGGTTGTCTTACAGTGAATGTATCATTTATTACATTTACAACAATAACCGCACACATGTAAACAGCGCAGAATTCATTTGCTTGACCCTTTTGTATTTAAATCATTCAGCATCCAGCGAACAATAGGCTTTCATTACAGAGTTAATTTTGTATACAATTTTGTTTCTGCCTCGATTAACACGATTGCGTCGCATTTGTACTGCGTATAATTATAAGGGATATTGCAGACTGTACAGAAATTACCGATTTACAGAATTTTCTATTAAGAAGCTGTACAATTATCAGGTTATGTACATTTCATGAGAACTAAAGGTGGTATGGAAGAAAATGCGCTTTCGGCTATAACATCGCTTTAGTACATTTTTTATACTGGACTAGAGACTGGGGAAGTTCCTCGACCTTACAGAAGATCACAGGTAAATACTCGTATCACTATTCTCAATCAATGTTGTGCTCCTATGGTGAGCAAAGTGACCAGGGCTCATTGGTGGTAAGGTCGGCAACGCGCTTGCGATGCTTCTAATGGTGCAGGCGTCTATAGGTTACGGTACTCGCTTACTATCAGGTGAATCGTACGCTCGTTTGCCGACCTAGTTGTATATAAATGTATATATACTTATATTCTAATTTGGCTTAAAAGTAAATACATTACTTCTTCCTATTTGCTAATTTCATGAGAGTCCGTAAATATCCCTCTGGGTAAAGGTCCCTTTTCCTGTTTAGGTTTTTAAAATTAATCCGTAATTTTGTTTCCTTGTAAATAAGGGAATAGATACATTTAGAAATTCTTAGAACCTTTTAGCTACGAATAAAAACATTAATCAAATAATTTATCAACTGAAAGGTTTTCAGTTCAAAAATTGTATTTTAGTAAAACAATTTACCTCAATTTAGTTATTGCTCACACTTGCATACGAAGAATTCTGTGAAAGTGGAACCATTAAAACGTAAGGCCACGTGATAATTCTGGGTTTATTAGTGAATATATTTTTGTTCAAAATCCTTATTGCTATTTACTATACCAGCATTTATAGCATCACTGGTTAGTATGTACCTACTGAGACGCAATTGAGAAAACAAGATGTACTCTATGTAGTTTCTTTTTTTTATTTTAAACTAGGAGGCCGCCCCGGCTTCGCTCGGGTAAAATAATTATTTTGTGAACTTTTTTGTAGATCTTTTTAGTCCTATAATTCAGTCGTAGATACATCATTTTGTCTTATCTTTAAACATTTAAATAACGTACGCGAAGGAAAGAAATATTTGAGACGATTTTTTACACCTCGGTGAACATAACCCGTTTTTTTTGCACATGTCTAAGTTTCTAAGAAATAAAATATAGCCTATGCTACTTCCTAATAAGCTTTCTATTAATGAAAAAAATCATTAAAATCGGTCCAGTACTTTTGGAGCCTATTCAATACAAACAAACAAAAAAACAAAAAATCTTCCCTCTTTATAAAATTAGTGTAGACATTGAAGGTGAAGCTAAAGACGTTCTTAGGACATTTACATTTTTTGGGATATCTCTGTAATTTAAAAAACATACACTATTATTATTATTTGTTAATTTTTCACCGTCAAAATATTCGAAAAACATTTGAAAATGTCTCTTAATTACCGTCGGATTCAAATACGCAGTTCAATGAAATATGTAACAAGCAGTGTACATATTATGATTATTTAGTAACATTGTTCCGTTGGCAACCCTGGGTATTCAACCGTTTTAAGAAATAGTTTGTATAAATAGGTAAACTAAAAAAGATAGGGCACAATAAGAAATATTTTCCCAAAATCTGGAACAGTCTGACAGGGGAACTGGCTCAATCTTATCACAGAAGATCACAGGCGAATAATAATTGTCCTACGTAGTGTAGAATTCCTGTAGTAAGGGATTCAGAGCTGGTGGAGCTGGGTAGTCAGGGGTAGTTTCGAAAACTCCTTTATGAGTCTCCTGTTGTAGGGGTCCATAGGATATGGTAATCGCTTGCCACCAGGCGGACCGTACTATTTTTTGCCACCGTAGTGATATGTACAAAACATTCCGAGCTGGTGGAGCTGGGTAGTCAGGGGTAGTTTCGAAAACTCCTTTGTGAGTCTCCTGTTGTAGGGGTCCATAGGATATGGTAATCGCTTGCCACCAGGCGGACCGTACTATTTTTTGCCACCGCCCTGCTGGAAAAATCTCATAGAATATCATAGGAAAAACAAAATATTCTATGAGATTTTATGAGTTACTTGTATTCCTATGAGCCTGAAAAAAATTTGATCATAAACATTCTATGATATTTTATGAGTATTTCACCAACTCATAGATTCTCATAAAAATGTTTCTTCTTGTCGCTATGAGATTTTATGAGTAATTTCAACATAAGACGAACAATGAGTAATACTTATGAGATTTTATGAGAATTTCGAGATTAACATTTCTATGAGATTTTATGAGGAAAATTGAAAGAAAAGTAGCTCATAAGAAGTTATAGACAATTTATAAAGAAGTTATGAGCAGTATTGCATTGAAATTCTTATGAGTTTCTATGAGTAATTTCGACGACAAATACACATATAAAATACCATAGAATATCTATATTTTATGAGAATTTCGAGATTAACATTTCTATGCGATTTTATGAGGAAATTGAAAGAACAGTAGCTCATAAGAAGTTATAGAGAACTTATGACGTAGTTATGAACAGTATTGCAATTGAAATTCCTATGAGTATTTCCCATATGCAATCCATATACAATCCATCCTAAAATAAATCTTATTTTGTAAATAAATATGGCGTAATGGGTAACCATAGACTACTATAGTGCTGTAATATATGTTGATAAATGTCGATGTCGGTAAATTATTTAGAGATAACTTGACATGATAATTTCGTGATTTTTGTATTTTAATGTTTTAAATAATCTGATGAAGTTGACGATATTACAAAAGTGAGTTATTCCGTATAGAGTGGCTAATGAAAGAAGGCACACTGAAATATTTTTTTATTTGTCATGTTCGTTTCAAATTAGATTTCTGAAAGTACCTACTTTTCGGTATTTGAGGTTTCTCTGTGTTTTGATAAATTTTACCCTTGAGTTGTGACAGCGTTTTCATGCATCGCCATTTCGTTCGTGTTGCAAATAATATCTGCAGTCCGGCCTCTCAAAAGAATGCGTTTCTGACACCTGTCAATTCGTCATGACTAGTGATGTACAATAAATAACATTAACAATATTTAGTAACGTTATTTATTGCATTCATTATGCATATTTATTCAAGTTAATTTATATGTTGTTATTTTTTATTGGAATTAAATATCAATATATTATTCACAATGTAAATAAATTTTTAATGAATCAATTAATTTGAATTGAATCGTAATTTCTGAATTAACGAAGGGAAAAAAGTTATATTTATTGGAAAATGTATATTATGAAATACATAATTTTAAGCATGAAACAATGAAGACTATGTCATACCGGGTGTATTTGGAACGCTTGAAAAGATTTAAACCTAATAATATACTATTCATATATAATTATATTTAAATATATGTATAAAAGAAAGTCGTGAAATCGTGCTACAGTAGAATCAATAATTCAGTAGACTAAAATGACAGTTGCTAATGTCACTTTGTAAAATAATCATTGTGTTTGTGTTTATTGTTAAGTTTTGTTTTGTGTTTTGTTATTCTGTTTTGTTTGTACTGTTTTGTTATCAATACGAAAGATATGGATGGTCCAAGTAATAAACACAAACACAAATATTATTTTACAAAGTGACATTAGCAACTGTCATTTTAGTCTACTGAATTATTGATTCTACTTTAGTTACACTTTTTATAACTCAAGATCGGCTGAACCGATTTGGCTGAAAATTGGTAGGGAGGTAGCTTAGAACCAGGAAACGGACATAGGATACTTTTATTTTTTTGTATCAAATTTTGTAAGCATCTGTAATTTGGTCCAACTTGGGAGATGGGGTAGTTTTTATCTCAATTAGATCCTGTAGGTAGCGCTGCTATCGTTATGTAACTCCGAAACTACTGAACCAATTTGTATAGAATTTTGTAAGCATCTGTAATTTGGTCCAACTTGGGAGACAGGGTAGTTTTTATCTAAATTGGACCCGGTAGGTGGCGCTGCTATCGGTATGTAAGCAATCAAATTTGGTAGCTGTTTTTTCCGGCAGGACAACTTCTGCCGAGTCCACTAGTACTATATAATACAAATAACTATTTATCTCAGAAACGTTTTTTAAAAACATTTTAGTACTTATGTATTTTGCGAACTCTCGTTGACCGCGAGAGGCGCGACTAGTGCATGCGAGAGTACGTTGACCTCGCGCCGGTCAGCTGATGGCGCGCATGAACTTGTGGTATTCAATGACATTGCCGATTTTTTCAAAACACGATTATTCTGAAGCATTATCTTCAAATTGCTGTTTCATTATTTTTCCCAAACCAGATTATACCAAAAAAAGTTATGAAGAGGCAAGAAAAAATTTCTTTTCGCGTTTTTTTTACTTGTATCATGTCATGTCATGCCAACGCTATCATACCTCTTCGTTTTTTCAAGCGTTCCAAATACACCCGGTATAGTATATCATTTTTACCAGAAATATAAAGTAGTAAGTAATTTTATTTTCAATGTTTTTTTTAAATTCATCTGACTGATATTATGACACTAGTTTTTTTAAGTTTTCTTTGAGCGTATCTTTATTATATCATTAACTTTATTAAATACTAAGTACATTATGTATTATAAAATATATAAAAATCAAATGCTGTTCGTTAGTCTCGCTGAAACTCGAGAATGGCTGGGCCGATTTGGCTAATTTTGAAGGTTTAAACGGTGAGAAACATAAATAATATGTAACGGAAAATACTAAAAACGACGATTTAATTTTCCAATACAAAATGTTCCTAGCGGGGAAATTTGATGTCTTTTATCAAAAACTATTAAATAATTAACGCCCAACGAGTGGGCACGGGTCGGCTAGTATATTATAAAACTAGATTCTGCGCGCGACTTCGTCGGCGTGGACTCCGCTCCTATTGGTCTTAGCGTGATGACACATAGCCTCTAGCCTTCCTCGATAAATGGGCTATCTAACACTGAAAGAATTTTTCAAATCGGCCCAGTAGTTCCAGAGATTACCGCGTTCAAACCAACAAACAAACAAACAAACAACCAAACAAACTCTTCAGCTTTATATATTAGTATATATTATAAAACTAGTTTCTGCGCGCGACTTAGTCGGCGTGGAATCCGCTCCTATTGGTCTTAGCGTGATGACACATAGCGTATAGCCTTCCTCGATAAACGGGCTATCTAACACTGAAAGAATTTTTCAAATCGGCCCAGTATTTCCAGAGATTACCGCGTTCAAACAAACAAACAAACAAACAACCAAACAAACAAACTCTTCAGCTTGTCGGGGAATCAATGCAGATAGTTATTAATGTCGGTAGGTACCTGCGATGTTGTCGATATTCATCTACCTTCACTCATTCTATTATTCGAGTCATTCTGTCGTCGGCTAAGTCTTCAGCGCTTCAGTCTTGGCTCTGGCGTGGCACGGTGCACTTGTGTATCCTGCTAGTAGCTTAACCTCGAATCTTCTAATAGTTAGTCTGTGTACACGAATTAATTGTTGCTTATTTAGTTAGACAGCGTGAGCAACTCGAGCAGTGAACGGTGAGCGCCGATGCGCATCGTTAGGAGGGCCCTCCTTAAACCTACACCCGGGGTCGCAAGTCCCGGGCACTGCTCTGACTTTGTCCCTCTGCCACGACCATCATCTGCTATAGACCCGGCGCCCGCTCGGTGAGTCCATTGAATACTAAGTAGTTAGTCTTAGTTAAATTACATTGTTAATAATTAACGAGTTCGACCCTCCGTCGTCCTCTCCTCACTTCTGATCTCCAATATCAGAAGTGGGATGCAACCTTAACGACCCACATCGCGAAAGTCTTGCGCCGATAGTAAGTTACAATATTTCGTGGTGATTAGTGGGTACGTCGATATTTTAGTTCTTTTCGGTCGTTCTGTTTTATTCTTATCGGTGTACAAGTGGTTTTTGTTCAGTGTTCGATTACGTGATTCGATTTACCGGTTATTTGTTGAATTTAGTTTTATTGTGATACAAAGGTAGTTGTGTAGTGATTAATTTTGCTAATAGATTTTGCGATTCAGTTTTTGTTTCGATTCAGTCACAATGTCAGATCGTGAGCATCATTGTAGTGCGAGCCGTCGCGGTAGTCGCAGCGACAGTCGTTTAAGGAAGATGCCAGAAGTTAATATACCAATTGAGTTTAATGTAGATGACGATCATAATGGTGAACATCTTAGTGATGTGTAGTGTGTAGTCATCAAGAGGATGATACACTGTGATGAATGTGTGATCCAAGAGGGATACACTGTGACGTGATCCAAGAGGGATACACGTGGATTGTGGAGCAATTGTAATTGCTGGTTGGCTTGTGAAGCCTTGGAAAGGTGGCTTACATAGTTGTTAGTGTCATGGTAGAAAATAAGTTTGGTTATTGAAAGTTTTGATTGTCGTTGGTACATGACTCTGGATAGTTGCTTTAAGTTAAGTTTTTCTGGGTGGGATGCTGTTATCGTGCCCACTAAGAATCTTACTACAGTGAGTAATCTATTTCACGATGCCACGAGAATCGCGTTCGCGTAGTCCCGTAGTTGAATTATCGTGCGATCGAAGCGCAAGTCGAGTCGTCATCATTTAAACTGATTTAACAGTAGTAGTAACCTGTCTCTTCATAAACTTTTACTTGGTATGACTGAGGAATAAACTAAGTTCAAAGTTACAATATTCAATGTTGCGAGAGTACTCGTGGTACTTAGGTTGTTTGTTAAGTTTTTGTGGTTACCCACTTGTTTGTGATAAAGTGTAAAATCGTTTTAGCTTGAGTATTTTCGATTACCCTCTGTAACGGATATTTTTGAGTTTGTTTCTACTATCTTACACGATATTTTAACTAATATTATTTGTCGAAGTACCGAAAGAGCGTAAAATTAAAGACGCCATCTTCCGAATATTTAATAGCTACTAATTTTCTGATTAGTCAGTCGCCATTTTTATCATCTATTGGTGCGATTGTTGTAATTTGCAAGTGAATAAGCAGGTAGTTTTAATTATTACGTGGCGTATAAGTGATTACTGTGATAATAATTAATTCGCTATAGTTAAAAGTGTGTATCATGATCGTGTAGACAATTAGTGTCTCATTGAGGGTTTTAATAGTCTTTCTTCTACCTTTGATTGATTTATTTAAACTGTTTAAAAGTTGTTTTAGTTATTCTGTGAACGTTTAAATTACAGAGAGTTAATTGATAACACCTTGGTACAATCATAAACCTATTACAACAATAGTTATGGGTAGGTAACCTAAGATTAATAATTTTGTTTATGAGTAGGTAACTATTGAAAATTCTTACTATAGTCTGTCCATTCGTTTTCTTTTAACAGTTCAAGAAAATTTGAAATTAGTGACTTCCTCACACGTTGCCAATTTGATTTAAAATAATAATCGATTTTTATTTAAGAAGAATTTTCAATCGATGTTAATTACGTGGCTAGTTTGTTAAATAAATAAGTAGACAGGTATGTGATTTTCTAAGTCTATTTGCTCATACCTCTTGATGCAAAATTGATTTAGACTTTATCAACTACGCGGTTTAAAGTTGAATGACACTAATACGTGAGTAGTTACATTTAAAGGCAGACGTTGTAGGTAACTGTTAAAACTCTTATACGAGTATGTTTCCATCTGTGCTAAGATAATTGAGTAACTTTGGGAAGCAAGGGTTTTAAATGGAAGTATATGATTTCGATAGTTCCTTCATAGAGACAGCTAGGCTTTTTAATATCCTATCAGCGATTTTGTTTTGTTACAAAATGAGGAGCGTAATCAAACTAAACTTGATCCGAAATATCGAGGCCCTTTTCGCGTAATAAAAGTTCTCGAAGGTAATCGGTATACCCTTAAAGCTTAAATTGTCAACGTGCCTACAAAGTTCACGAAAAGTTAAGGAAAATGCCAGCATGTCATGTACCAGACGATATTGATGTAATTTATGATCTTGTTGATAATGATGATGTTCAAGTATAAGCAGACTGAGAGACTCGAGTGAATGACTCTATCGACTGTAATGTGTTCAACCGTACCAGTGTAGTTATTTTGTAGTCGTAGCCAGCTGTAGAAGGTGTCTCTGGGGCAACCCAAGTAGTCCGTGGGTGAGCGGTGTGCAAAGTTTAACTTACTGACGGAGGTCGTGGTCTGTTGAGACCGTAGCGTGTAGTCACAGGGGTGACTGACACGGGCTATCCATTCATGGGATATGCGTACTGAGATGTGAGAGAGCAATATGACTGCTCTTCGGCTAGAGAGCTATGGTGTTAGAGGTATTTAATCGTGGATTTTGCAAGCTTGGTTGTAACTTGTTGTCGAAGTATAGTTTTGGTTGTGATGACGTCGATGGTACATGGCTGTGGTATTTGTGTGAAGTGATAAGTTATAATTGGTTTATTGACAATTATGGCTCAGATTATTGTAAAATTCTTGAAACAATCTATATCAGTTTAGAGCGCAGAGTTTGTCTACTTTCCCCTTTTTACGTAGAGTTTGACTGAGTACAAGGTACTGTTGTGGCTTTTTCTTCTTATTCCTATATAGGTACTGCCTACTTATTGTACTTACTGCTTAGGTGTTTAGTGTGTGACGAATGTGGTTTGAAATTTGTTGCTAATGGTTGACCCTGTGCGAAAAGTGTCGTCATAACTAATCCAGGGTGATTAGATGGTAGGCACACGTCTTTTTCCCAGAAGGTAGACGAAATTTGTCGTCCGAGCAACACTCGTGCAATGGGTCAGCTTGTCATTGTCATGTATTTAGCATCATCTGACGAAAATCGTCGTCCAAGTCAGGTCCGTTCAGTCGGCTGACTTGTCCTGGATGATTGCTGGTTATGAGTGAGACGAATTGTGTCGTCCGGGTCATTGGCCTGTCTAGCAGCAGACGAAATGTGTCGTCCGAGTCATCCTGCGAAGGATTGACTTGTCGTGCGCTAACAGACGAAATGTGTCGTCCAGGTCATTGGCTTGTCTAGTGGTAACAGACGAAATGTGTCGTCCGGGTCTTTGGCCTGTCTAGCAGCAGACGAAATGTGTCGTCCGAGTCATCCTGCGAAGGTTTGGCTTGTCGAGCGCTAACAGACGAAATGTGTCGTCCAGGTCATTGGCTTGTCTAGTGGTAGCAGACGAAATGTGTCGTCCGGGTCTTTGGCCTGTCTAGCGGCAGACGAAATGTGTCGTCCAAGTCATCCTGCAAAGGATTGGCTTGTCGAGCGCTAACAGACGAAATGTGTCGTCCAGGTCATTGGCTTGTCTAGTGGTAACAGACGAAATGCGTCGTCCGGGTCATTGGCTCGTCTAGCAACAGAAATGTGTCGTCTGGTCATATCCTGTTGAGGATTGGCTTGTCGAGCGCTAACAGACGAAATGGGTCGTCCGAGTCATTGACTTGTCAAGTGGTAACAGACGAAATATGTCGTCTAGGATTGGCTTGTCGGGCTGTTTGCAAAGCCGGGCTACATCTTGATCGAGTTAGACTTGTCTAGATGTTTAAGCGTGTGAAGTATGCTGTCATTGTCAAATTTTGGGTTGACTGGTCTAGCTGAAGTGTAGTTCCGAGTCATACCTCGTGAGGTTGACTGAAGTGGTTCACTTACCGGGTTAGTCCATGTCATCAAAACGGTCTTAGTGTTGAGCTGATGATAATCGTTAAGTTAGGATGAGCGAACCGACTCACTCTGATACTATGATTGCCAACTCTGATACTACGACTGCTACATCTGATACTATTTGTTACAACTGTGGTACAATGTCGGAGTCTCGCCTGCTTTAGCGGGTGACGATTCCGACCAGCCTGTTTAACATTAGTATGGTCTTCTGCTGTTGTGGGAGATGATCCATGATACGCTGTAGGAGTCTCGCCTGCTTTGGTGGGCGACGATTCTGACCAGCCTTTTTATAATGATCTGTGAAGCACTGCAGGAATCTCACCTGCTTTAGTGGGTGACGATTTAGACCAGCATGTTTGAACTGTAGGGGTTTTCCTATTGTAAACCTAGACCAGTGATACTCACCATATTGATATGACTGTAATCATGATGATGATAACCATATTAAAAAAAATAATAACTGGTGTGACTGAGCGACTTGCTAACTGAAACCAATTATTTCTAGTCGGAAGGTCAAGCGTGGACTGGATCAGATATTAAGATGTTGGATAGGTTTTTGTCAGGATAGTCGAGCGATATTTTGTTTTTGCTTACAAATACCTAAGATTGAAATAGATAGCGCGCGAGGACGCGCGCACGTCAGAATGGCCGTGTCGGGGAATCAATGCAGATAGTTATTAATGTCGGTAGGTACCTGCGATGTTGTCGATATTCATCTACCTTCACTCATTCTATTATTCGAGTCATTCTGTCGTCGGCTAAGTCTTCAGCGCTTCAGTCTTGGCTCTGGCGTGGCACGGTGCACTTGTGTATCCTGCTAGTAGCTTAACCTCGAATCTTCTAATAGTTAGTCTGTGTACACGAATTAATTGTTGCTTATTTAGTTAGACAGCGTGAGCAACTCGAGCAGTGAACGGTGAGCGCCGATGCGCATCGTTAGGAGGGCCCTCCTTAAACCTACACCCGGGGTCGCAAGTCCCGGGCACTGCTCTGACTTTGTCCCTCTGCCACGACCATCATCTGCTATAGACCCGGCGCCCGCTCGGTGAGTCCATTGAATACTAAGTAGTTAGTCTTAGTTAAATTACATTGTTAATAATTAACGAGTTCGACCCTCCGTCGTCCTCTCCTCACTTCTGATCTCCAATAAGCTTTATATATTAGTATAGATTAGTATAGATTATAACGTTTTATTTTATATTATACAGACAGATTATTATAATTATTAAGATTAAAAAAACATTCGATTACAATTGCCTCGTCATTTTGTCACATCACTACAAAAACAAATAGTTGACATAACCTTGAAGCAGCGCCGTTTGACGTGGTTTGACTTTTAAAAGCTATTGTTTTTATATTTGTTAATTAAGTAATTGTAATAATTTTAGCCCAAAATTGGTAGGTACATTTATTGTAACTTGGCATAATTATTCGAATTTTAATGTTATCGCTCGTTAATAAGGTAAGGTGGTAACGTTATAGAGGTGTAATAACAAATGTTAATATTATATTTAGTAAATTATAAATTATTTTTAGTTTAAGTATAATAATTTTAGTCCTATTCATCAGTTTTCAGAAGTAATGAAAATGTATAACGATTCTATGATATTGCGTACCTGTGTAGGTAAAATTATTACTACTATTTACTTAGTAGGTAGCATTCAAAATATTTTTTTGTCATGGTTTTATTTATGTTTATTTACATAATTATCAAATTAAGAAACAATATGTACAAATTCACAATTATAAGTAGCGAAAGAAAACCACTAAGGTTTGTACAATTCACATGTAAGGTTTGTACATTTTACATTTCATAATGATAAAAAAGTAGTATTAATGGTAAAAATAGTATTTAAAAAATAAAACAATTACAGTTACATTTTCATTTGGTACATCAATTTTTATACAATGTATTTTAATAATATTTATTTTTTCTGTGTTGTCAAAAGATAAAAAAATTTAAGTTTTTGTTTAATATTATTGCTTTTGATACATTCAACCAAATGTGATGGTAGTATATTTATTAAGGGACTATGTAAGTCATTGTTCTCTCACCATACACGTTGTTGGCAAGAGCTGTGTTTAAGTGGTTTCTTGCTACAACCCGTGTAAATGTAGGGTGCTGAACACGTTGCCTAAACTTACTACTCCAGAAATTTTCTTTTAGAACAGTATACTCAAACTTTTTATGTACTGGTATAATACTTTGCAATGATTAAAAAGTGCAATTTTGTCATTATGAAATTCAGTCCTAATATTTGATGAAACAATGTTTTTTAATATCTTAATTGTAATTTGTATATTTTGTTTAGGTAACTTTTGTAGGTACGACCACAACTACTGAGGCCATATTGGATATACGAATCTGCCAGAGCATAATAAAGTAACAATCTAATTTTTAAAGGGATCCTTTTTTTTTAAATCATTATGTTAACTAAAAATTGTCTTAATTTGGCACATACTCGATCTATTTGTGATCTCCATGAAAAGTTGTTGTCTATTACCAGACCTAAGTAAATCTGTGAATTAACAACTTCAATAGCTGAGCAAGCACAGCTATTTTTATCTTTGACATGTAAACACTGTTGTGGTTGTGAGCAACCAATTTTGTTGTGAGAGTGTCGCTGATGTGATGATTTTATAATTAAAAGTTTACTTTTGTTTGTATTAATTAAAATTCCTACATCATGGCACCACTGTATCAATATGTCGAAGTGCTTCTGAGGAATATTATATATTAGTATTCGTTATATATTATTTTTCATTTAATAATATTGAAATTACCTTATAAAGAAAAATTGAAAAGTTTTGCTGTTGTCATTTTCCATACAGCTTAGACACATATTAATTTTTTTTTCAGTTTTAGATTTATTTATATAAACAACAAATTTAAAATTGGTTCTATCAAAATTAAAAATGAAAAAGTTATTCTTTAGCATAAAAATTGTACCCTACAGTTTAAAATTACTTATTTATATATTGTTCAAACATAGGTATAAATTAATAAAAAAAGTCAGTGCTAAATCGCTTTTATATAAACAATTTAATTTGCAATAACAAATGTTGAGATCAATAATTGAGATAAAAACTACCCTATCTCCCAAGTTGGACCAAATTACAGATGCTTACAAAATTTTATAAAAATTGATTTAGTAGTTTCAGAGTTTATCGCTAACATATATCGTGACACGAAATTTTTATATATACATAATTATATAGATAGATATGTATATATATTTATACAAGGTTACTTTTTCATCAATATCCACTTTTTAACATCGTTCATCTGGATTAAAAATGAATAGCTCATCAATACAACATCATTTCTAAATCTCCGATTGATTCTTTACGATTTTTTATTCCACATTAATCGCTTGAGCCTGTAATGTCCTACTGCTGGGTATAGACTTCTTTCCCCATGTTGGATAAGGATCAGAGCTGCTCTCCGAGGCACGGTGGGGAGACCCACAAGGACTGCACAAAGGATCAGAGCTGCTCTCCGAGGCACGGTGGGGAGACCCACAAGGACTGCACAAACACCCTGCCACGGCAAACATTTGTATGGCCAATACAAATGTTGGATAGCCTACAGGACATGAGGCATCGATTTTTGGGGTTGGGGAACTGTCGAACTGTACCACTTCTACCCCCAGCACTGCACATATATATATAGAAATCCGAAAAAATAACCAAAACTGAGTCTATCTATGCCCAGTTCTGGGGCTAGGAGTGGTACCAGAGGGTAAAACCCACCCACCCCCTCCCAAAACCCCATAAATCGATGCCCAGTGCTGGGGGTGGAAGTGGTACCAGAGGGTAACCCACCCACCCCCTATCCTCCCCCAAAACCCCATAATTAGATGCCCAGTGCTAGGGGTGGGAGTGGTACCCCTTCCACCTCCCACAACCCCAGAAATATATGTCCAGTGCTGGGGTTGGGAGTGGTACCAGAGGGTAACCCACCCACCTCCCTCCTATCCTCCCCCCAAAATCCCATAATTAGATGCCCAGTCGCGGGAGTCCCCTTCCCCTCTCCTCCCAAAACTCCATAAATCGATGCCCAGTGCTGGGGTTGGGAGTGGTACCCCTTCCCCCTCCCAAAACCCCAAAAATATACACCCAGTTCTGATGTTGGGAGTGGTACCAGAGGGTAAAGCACCCACCCACCCCTCCTCCCCTCACCCCCAAAACCCCATAAATCGATGCCCCAGGTCCTATAGACTTACCCAAATGTTTGTCATGTGCGGGGATCGAACCCACAACCGCCAGCGCAACAGCCACAAACCAGTGCTATAACCGTTGCGCCAACGCGTCGTCCACGATAAAACTCATAAAGTCTCATAAAAATTTTTAATCTAAACACGAGCTCATAGATGCTCATAACTTTTACATTACATCCATTATGCTCATAAGATTGTAGATTTTTTACTTACAAAGCTATGAGATTCTATGAGATACTGAAGATGCTCATAAGAACTTAGAATCAAATGAATTGTGACCGCTATGAGTTTCTATGAGTAATTTCGACGACAAATACACATATAAAATCTCATAGAATATTTTCGTATTATTTTTTTATGAGATTCTATGAGATTTTTCCAGCAGGGCGTAGTGATATGTACAAAACATTCCACATACGATTCCTTATATTCAACATTTTCTTCTAGGTTTCAATTCTATTTCTTATTATGTTCCACTAGCTTCCACTAGCTAGCACATAAATGCATGATAATGATGCTAAATTCATGATTTTTGCGAAACTTTAACTGTTTACGCAGCGCACGCAGCGGAAGCTAAAAAAACCGATTTTGAAACATTCTTCATTGGTGCTCCTCTCCTATTAGTCTTAGTGTGATGATATAGAGCCTTTAGACTTTCTCGATAAATGGGCTTCCTAATACTGAAAGAATTTTTCAAATCGGACAAGTAGTTCCTGAGCTTAGCACGTTCAAGCAAGCAAACAAACAAACTCTTCAGCTTTATAATATAATTATAGATACAAGTAATGGAGTAAATAGGAAGTACAAAAAAATAAGTCCGTAAAACCTGTTAGTCATTTTTTGCAAAATGCAAAGCACTTCCATGCCACGTGTTAATCATAAAAAGGAAATTGTAATTTTAGCACAAAAACGACTTTAGAAAATTCTTTTACATTTTAAAAGCAAACTTAAGCTAATAATGCGATGGCTTATTTCCTTTCTAATATAGTTGCATTAATGGTGAATTTTAGTGCTGAAATTTTAGATATTAAGCAGAAATGCAATTTCGGCAGGGATTTATGTAGTAAGTTGAACGCTAATTGGTCAAGTTTTATTGACTAATTGAGCTGTGTAAAATGTATTCTGAAAATGTTATGTAGCATAAAAATATTTAAATGATTAGTGACAACGTCTAATAAATCGATGGACTCTGGCTACATGCACGAAAAAGGATGACTCATTGTCCCGTTGCGCTCATTGTCCAGTTACATTCATCGTCCTGTTACGCTCATTGTACGCCTGGGCCGCAAATATCTCTCTTCCACTCGATTAGCATATGCGTCCGAGGAGATGTTTTGTTATGACGTTGTCACGTTAAACTATCGTCCATAAACCAACTTTACAGACAACCAATTTTTTCATCCTATAGTGGGATACTTGCAAGTGGCTTCAATTTTGTTCAAATTTTATTGGCAAACTTCAGTATATATTTGTATTTTTAAAACAGCACCACTCATGCTTGCTCCCATTTTGGTTCCCTGGCAAACTAAAGTTGGGTTTGTTTTATGGTAATTGGTCAGCGAAGTCTATGAACAATAGGAACACCAGAAGCATTACAAGCACGTTGACAATCTTTTGACAGTTCAGGTAGGACAACAGAAATGCTACAATTTTTTTGTTTTATATCCCTAAGTTGGCAAACAAGCGTACGGCTCACCTAATGGTAAGCAATTACCGTAGCCTATAGACGCCTGCAATACCAGAAGCATCGCAAGCGCGTTGCCGACCCTATCCCTAATTCCCCCCAGGAGCTCATATCATCATATTAGTTATAGCTTTATGTTTTGTTCGTTAGAGTTACTTCATCAGTCAGGCGCTTCTGTCTTTCAGCAGAATATGACCAGCTGTTTCACCTCATAGCTTCTATTCCCTCTGTAATTACGAAACAGTTACAAAAATGCTACTGCACAAGTATAAATGAATGTTTGTATTACTTAAATTTGTTTTAAACAATATAATTCCAACCGTTAAAACCGTTAAATAACAAAAGTTGTTATAATTCCAACCGAACAAAATGAAATGATAATGTAATAACCTCACAGCTATTCAGTTCGATACAGCGGTGTGGAATTAATTGTGACTTTCACGTACCGAGTTAATAGAATGATATCAATATACATCTATACAAATTAAATGTTTTACACCCGTGACCACGCTTCAAATGGTACCGAAATATCGAGAATCTAAAGTGACTAAAAACAAACATAGGAAATATCCTGTTACGCTTACAACATAATGTTTTAAACGTCTGTTACTACTGTACATAGAAGCACTATTTTTGGAGTTAACTCCTTAAGAATCGATTTTCATATATAAGGTATGAAAAAAATATGAGGAGTAAAATCTACTGAACGAATGACCTCGTTACGTTTTTGTTAACGTCATCTCGGAACCCAATAGGATTGCGATAGATGGCGTTATTTGATTCGTTTATTTGCCATTTGATATGGTATTAGTCTTTTTCTTAGTTCTTAGTTCTTTTTCTTAGTTCAGACAGTGGATCTGAAGGAGTAAACTCCAGTTGTGCGTCGGAGCTGACACACACACTTTTTAAACTACAAGAGTGGCAAGCAACCATACAGCCCACTTGATGGTAAGCGGTTACCGTATACCTACACATGTACTCTTAGAATACAAGGAACATTATAAAGGGGGTTGCCGATTCTACTTCCTCTGTCTAAGCAGCGTTATTTCAGAAGCTCTGGCTACCGTACTAACCACAGGAACGCAATTTTACTTGAGAGCTACTAAGTGGTATTTCGTTATATTAAAGGTAGTTGTTATTCTAAAAGTAGCCGTGAACTTTTGTAAGATAGAAGAACTTCATCAGTCAGGCTACTCTCAATTATGAGCAGAATTTTTGAAGTGAAACTTCTTTAGGCGCATGAGGGGTAAAATTTGAGCGACCGCTAACGCGGCAATGCGTCACGCGGTCAGAATAAATCAGTCAAAATATGAAATTCGGTAAAGTTATTTCATCCATTTATACGATATTTTAATGGTACTAATATCCCATTACTTTAATAAGAAATAAAAATACCAGTGTTCACCGACCGTGAATTTTAATGATATATATCGCGAAGTCAACAAATAACGTGTCAAATCCTCAAAAGGGCTCGAAAGGCCCCAGTGGCCCGGAAAGGAGGGTTGGGGATTTAATAAAATAAAATGGGAATATTATCGAATGGTGCCCGATGAGAGTAATGTTCCGTGAGTGGCTTTGAACAGAGGTAGTGTGGAGACATGGAGACATTGATGTCATGTGTGTTGTATAAGAATTGTTGTTTTATTATTGTAGTGGTTATTTTTTGTAATTTTTTCAAATTAGTTATTTTATTAGTGTGATTAATTTTAAGTTATTTGTTATTTAGATAAAAGGGTTTTTTAGTTGAAAGCTTTTTTACTAATATTATATGTGGAAAAGTTTGTAGGGATGTGTTTGTAATTATTTCAAGTAAAAAAATAACCAATATGGATTTTGCAGCAAAATCGATATATACGAGTAAATAGACAGATATTCATTATTATATAAGCTATAATTTCATCTTGAAATTTTTAATCTAAAGTTACGTGTGTAAAATTCCAGGGTGCAGCAGGTTATTTATAATTATGTTACAAAAGAGTATTAGAAGAATATTAATTCGATTTTTATTTTTACAAATACATGTTAAGTCATGGTCTCAATATTATTTATTTTACATTACGCAGCAAGTTCTTCATATACTGTACTAGAGTAGAACTAATTTTTTTATATTTATATTATTTTAAAAACATTGTTTTTTTATATAATCTCAATATTATTGTAATATTAATATTTCAAAATAATTTAATATTAATATTTCAATATTATGTTAATATTAATATTTCAATATTTTAAGTTGGATATGTAAAAATAATATATAGTGAGGTTCTCCATTGGTCCTTTATTCCTTTAAATCTAATGTTGCGTCTATAAATCCGCATCCGTCAATGCGGATTTCATTGTCTTCACTACTTGAAATCATTGCGTCTGAACTGTTATCGAATTGTGTTCTTTCGTATGAATCTCGAGTACTCCGTGAATGTGTTCTGGTACACTTAAAAGGTTCTTTTTTTTAGTTACATTTGTTTTACTTGCGAGAATTTTCTTTGTGGTTTTGTAAGGGGATTTAGTTGTTGATGTCGATAAACTATTTAAAAAGTTATCATAGGTATAAATTTATTTTAATAGGTGCCAAAATTATTGGAGTAAGTTTGTCATAATGTGTATAGGTTATATGTGTATGTGTTAAAAAACAAAACGGCTAATCCATATCAGAATGTCCTGTTATCTCTTACTACTTGAGTTGTATTGTAATAGCGCCATCTTAGTGAAGACCTTTACCGTGACCTTGACAGTTCATTTTAAATCATAACTTGATGTTCTGCAAGATGTTTAAAAAATTAAGAAAAAATATAAAAAATAATTTTAAAACCATAATCATATTAGTATGTACACAGATAGTTAAAACATTTTCCTATTAATTTAAACTGTAAAAGTTTAAGGTTAGGTTAGTAATAATTGGGGTTAAAAAATTTATTTAATCAATTTCGTCGATCAAAGACGTGTTTGTCTCCAGCCGGGCCAGATAGGTACACACTGTGTCAAGCGCAAGCAAAATCTATTTACTTGAGGTCCGTTTGTTCATTACATTTATGCTGCGTTGAGATAGGATGAAAATCAGCGAACATGTTATTTCATGTAATACTTGAGATGTGTGTTGTTGTTTACTCATTCACCAGTTGCGTTGTAAAATTTTAGTTTTACGGAAGAGTGTAAACCTATATCATGCTGGAAAAGACCTCTTTTTATACAGGTATCGTAGAAAGATTGAAGCTTAATCAACAGAGCAATGACTAAACTAAATTTAAAAATCACTTCGCCAATGGCAGAAGGCTTTCTTTTTATATAATAAAAGAATTAAAGATTAATCCATCTAACTGTTCTGGCGTGTGTTCGCAGATAACCTAAACAGTTACAATAAATAAATGTCAACCGAACTGACAAATATGAAAACAGGATACAGGTGAAGTTGAGAAAGACATCTAGTATTACTACATTATTTTATTACTTACCTCGATTTTCTTCAATATTTTATATTTTCCTGACGAATTATGAATCTTTTTAATAATGTAACGTGTGTCTCACAGTATCTGATAATTTTTATTATTCGTACAAACTTGTCTAAACCCAGCTTAATATAGAGCGTTCTACGAGAACATTTCACGTTGTTCTGTAAATCCAGCATCAAAGCTTCGACTCAAAAGCAAACTTATGATGCTTTTGCAGTCAGGGATTTAGGATTTGTATTTCACCTCTTGTAGATACTGTTTTCGTCTTCACTTTTTATAGCAATATTTATTACACTAAAGACATTCTGAACTGATCTGTAACAACTTTTAAACACCATTATTCAAGATGAAGGCCTTCTCTTCAAGTTATGGAAAGGTTAATCTGCCAGGCTGCTCCACTGTGGTCTCAGTTCTCACTAAACTAGCCTAAGCTGAGATGTTCTACGTTGACAAGAGGACCGTCAACAACACGCTAGTGTTGCTGCTTGTTGATTATGTCAAGAAAATCCTAATTCATTTTTTTTTTTATTTCTTTTATTAAAATACATATACGAATATTGATATTGATCATGCGCAAGTCAAAATGAAACGATTTAATAATAAAAAGTTAGGTAAAAATAAGTTGTAATCAAATGACAAGTAACTAGTTAAACTTTATTTAAGGCTTTAATGGAAAATTAAAAAAATACAAAAACGTATTTTGACTTTTAATTTAAGACTAATATTTGAAATCAGATATACATAAAATATCATATATGTCTGTAAATATATCGCAAGTTTAACAATCATAACTATGGTAATGTTGTTATAATACAAAATTAACTGGCGTCGAATTGCATTAGACGGCCAACAACTTTGGTAAACTTTGTTGAAGTCAATTCTCTTGACAGTCTTAGATGTGGTGTGTATGCTGAGGATCACGTTGAGGGTAACGTCGTAGCGTAGATCACGATGTCTTCGTAAAATATAAGTACATTTGGGAATTATACATTTTTAAAAAAATAATTAGAAACTCGTTATCAACAAATGATTTTGGTATAAATCATGTCCGTGAAATGATGTCAAAAAAGATACCAGTTGAAAAAAATAATCTAAAGCACATTTTAGTTGCTGTGATAATTAAAATAATTTCTACCCAATGTTCTTCTGCGATAGTAATATAACGGGTTTTTCTTGTACGTTATACTTTTCACGTGCTTTTCACGTTTGCGTTTTTTATATTTCGTCGAAATAACTTGTCTACGTTTATTCTAAGCGTTATTTACTACTTAAGATTTTTCCTTTAGTAACATTAGTTTACATTTTTATCCGATTTAGAATTTTTTTTAATAAAAAAAAAATACACAACGCACACAAATTAGATGTTACAATAAGAGTATATTGGTAAAAAAGTCCAATGACAGTTATGAGTGAAAAATTTACAATTAAAAAGTAAGCATACCAGAATGTGAAAATATTATAACTTTTACGATATCGGTTCAGTTAGTTCAGTATAACCGAACAAAAAAACTTGTTCTCCATTTATTAGTATAAATATTAATATTCTTTCATATATATTAATATTCTTTTTATCGTTTTATTTGTTTTGTTTTTCCTTTTCTTATTTTCACGTATGTTACATAATTTAATTTGATTAAATTTCATTCATGTTTTTTTATAACTTTTTCTGTGCCCCATACCATCCCTAATAAATAAATAAATAAATGTTAATTAAATAGTATCATTATTGAAATTTTCGTACTAAACGGTTTGGAATATTTCTCTCGATTCTTATTACGTTACACAAACCATATGTCATGTATTTGATAATTTTTATTGAAACTGAATATACCCTTAATATTTAAAAATGAAGCCAATTAATTTTATTGCCTTAACCGCATTCGCAGCGGGATCAAGTTGCACAGATAAATCTTCTGTTGAATAAACTACATATAAAACCCGATTAGTGAATGGTTCATAAAGCTTGTGTGAACAGTGTGACAGGACAATGGTATAACACAGTATGCAGCTAACTTCTTATTATGAATGTGATGTAATCGAATGACCATAATATATTCTATACTGTTATTATTACTGATACTGACTAGCTAAGCGTTGCGATTTTGGCAGAGTATTTTTCGATCCTATGAACCTACTCGTAGTACTTATTCCACATTACTTTTTTACATTACTATACTTTCTTTCTTATCGCTATTAATTTTTGCGTGATACAATCTATACTATATAATATAATAAAGCTGAAGAGTTTGTTTGTTTGATTGTTTGTTTGTTTGTTTGAACGCGCTAATCTCAGGATCTACTGGTCCGATTTGAAAAATTCTTTCAGTGTTAGATAGCCCATTTATCGAGGAAGGCTATAGGCTATATATCATCACGCTAAGACCAATAGGAGCGTGGCACCAATGAAGAATGTTTCAAAATCGGGTTCTTTTCCTTTTGAGAGCTTCCGCGGCGTAAACGGTTAAAGTTTCGCTCAAATCATGTTTGACAGAATTAGTCCTATTCCACGAGGACGAAGTCGCGCGCAGAAGCTAGTAACGAATATAAATACATATAAACTTTCGCATTTATAATGTTTATAGGTTTTAATTCTGATGTAAATTTAACGTAACCTGTATAAATAATGTACATTGCTTTTGCTTTATTTTCTTTTAACTGAAACTTCCTTAGGCACACGAGGGTGAAAATTTGAGAGAAAGGTGACGTGGGAACGCGTCACGCGTCAGTACTTGGATAGGTGACAAAGGCAACGCGGCAACGGGTAACGCGTCAGTACTTGGATGGGTGACCGAGTGGGAACACCGCGTGACGTTGTTTTTTTTATCAATAATTTTTTTAATTATGATACCACCTACTTTTTCAATTAGTTTACCAAGTAGAAGAAGAAGTTTTACTTCGGACTTGTGTACTTTGTACGCACGCAATCTTTTTAATTTTTTTTTTGTTTTTGTTTGTTTTATACGTCTACCTCACTAAAAGTTCTTGTATATAAAGGTCAACTGCTACATAAGGCTGTTTGATTTAGTCCGTCATATGCGCAACGTATTGAATATTATTGTGTTATAAAGTTAAATAAATATCAATTTAAGGCCGACCATTCAATCGAGGGTTGCCAAACGAACTCTGAGAAATAAAATAAAATTTCCATATAACACTTTCTTCCCCACTCATCGTTAAATTGTTTGTCGTTCCGTTTGACCAAACCGATAAACATAATATGAACGTGTATAAAGCAATACACATATAATGTTTTTATGATAGTTTTTAGGTGTCCATTTTCTAGACTAAGGCCTCATTTACGGAGAAGCGGGGCGTCGTGCGTAGCGTGTGGCGTGGCGGCCCGCATTAAATTCAAATGTAGGGCGTTGGACGGTTGGATGAGTGCGTTTACGGAGAAGAGATTTTACACGCGTTCATTTTCATACATTTCGACACACGTGCGACGCTACGGCACACGCTAGGCACAACGCCCCGCGTCTCCGTAAATGAGGCCTTAACAGTTTCAAGTTTCCGCATGACAGTAAGGGAAAACCGCAGCCTTTGGACGCCAACATTATCAAACACTATAATTATCAATTGATCATCCCATCCGTAGCAGTGATTAGTAATCAAGTTAAATTGAAAGCAATTTAGCTTACAGCATGCATTGTGGCGCAGTCATATTGACATAGTCATTAACAGGCACATGTCTTTAGAAAGCATATAATAGTGAACTCAGTTCAAGCCTATAAAGCCTTTGATAGTGCAGCCGCCTGCGGTTCAATTTATTTAAACAATTACTATTGATTCTCGATAGTGAATGCGTTATTATTTTAGAATTTCATAATAATTTTTTTTAAACATAATTGATGCGATCATAACCACGACTAATAAAAACTAAGATGACGTCTAAATTGGAGCAAGATTAAATAGTATATAAATATAAATATTTATTCGTATCTTAAAGATCTCACTGACAAACAAATATTATCTCAATCCTACATTTTACCTTGACATAAAAATGAAAAAAAAAAATTAACATTGTTGAACGGATCTCAGGAACTTGGACGTGAGGCGTCAATCAAACAACTAATTGTAAATTATGCAACGTTTCAATCCTTTATTGGATGATGATGATGATCCAATAAAGGATTGAAACGTTGCATAATTTACAATTAGTTGTTTGATTGACGCCTCACGTCCAAGTTCCTGAGATCCGTTCAACAATATTTATGAATAATGGACACAACGTTAAATGATGAAAAAAATTAACATTTTTAATCTACTAAATTCTTATAAAATTTACCGAAACTATTTTCTATCACTGTATTGGAGCTTTGTCGACATTATCTACAACTAATATACATTCTCTTGAAAGCTTTTTTGATACATTCTCATTTGACTGCCAAGCCATATAAGACAATCTCCTCTTCAGGATATTCTTATCTTCATACAAAATATAGCCATTTTCTGAGTGACATTAGTTATATTAGTCAAATAACATTTCTAAATTCAATTCAATCAAAATCAAATTAGTCAGATTAAAAAAAAAATGTGTACTAGTATAAAAAGATCTCACTTTTGAACGTCTCCCAATCGAGAACCACTCGTACAAATTGATCCATAATACGCACTGTCGGTCAAGCCCTTCATCTTGACTGACGTGTCCCTAAGTAGCCCTCCAAATTGCTCTTTTGGGAGAGACCGTTCATGGTTCGAGTGTGGTCTTGAAAGCCGTTTAGGGACCTTTATGTTATAATTTAAATTGACTCGAGCTTAATTGATAACCTATATACCAAAACCATAAGCTATATGGTAAATTAAAATAGGCAATTTACGATTTTGATTTATGTGAACGTAAATATGTTTAGTTTTTACAAAGAGTATGTATTTGTACTGCTTAGAATATCACGGAACTCTTACAGATTCATTAGCAAATTGAAGTTGAAAAACTAGGTCGTCGTAAAAAAAAAAAAAAAAAACTTTGTCTGGTTTTACAAGGAACTTTATTCTTTATAATAATTAGAATGAATGTAGTAATTATTTAAATAAAGCTTTGCGTTACAAAATGACTATGTTATAAGATAATTACTGCAGAATTTTTAACAATATAATTATTGAAAATAATGACATCATGTTATTGAACTATACTACGTTATACGTTATTCTATTAGTGAAACTGAAGAACGTCATATAAAGTATTGAATGAAAGGACTAGAGTTAAATTACGCAAAAAATTACGTTCAACATGAAATAAAATAACAAAAACATCGTACACTTAAACTAATACCGACCAATGGAGGTTGATTTGAATAAATTTAGTGTTAAAATAGAGCTCATCACTCTACACCATCGAAGGACCGCCTCATTGCCTCCATTACGCTCTGCGAAGCGCAATAATTTCTTCAAGATTTTAATTTGTTGCCCTACAAATGCTGCAAGGAAAAATATGCTTGAAATAATTTATTTAATTTGGTGAAATTTAAAATTTAATATCCATTATTCGAAGCAACATTTTACCTATTGTTAATATTAAATTTATTCGAGCAATTTTTTGTTTGACGCAGGAAATTGATTTAACGTATTTTTTCTCCTTAGAATACTTACAATTCTACACAACACGTAAGTCCGGTATAACTCTAGAAACAAAAACACGATTGGCAAGATTAGTGTGTGAACCTTTTTTTTACGTCGCTGTCAAGATTGCTATCTTGTAAAATGCGTTATGAAAAAACGCCAAATTCTGGTTGTGATATGGTGCTATATCGTCTGGTGCCATCCACTTTTTCTCGTTTATTTTATAGTTGTTTAAATCTCGCGTTTCTTTTTTATATACCACTAGCGACCCGCCCCGGCTTCGCATGGTTGCAATGCTGAAACTAAATATTATCTACAATAAAAGATACGTTAGAAACCTCTAAAATTACCAGTGTTCCTCTACTATAATATGCATGTATTATACATAAAAACCTTCCTCTTGAATCACTCTATCTATTAAAGAAAACTGCATCAAAATCCGTTGCGTAGTTTTAAAAGGAGAATGGCAGATCCCCTAACAAATTTTTGTTGGCATAAATTTTTAGCGTCTACTAATGAAAAATATGTAATAAAATAGTACTTAAATTGCTGATCACTTTTGCCTAAAGAAGCACCACCGAAAGAAGTAATGAATTGAAGATATTCCAGGTTGAACATTTAGAGATTTTAGAGGTTATGTTTCGACAACTTGTAGTGTCAAAAACTGTCAAAAACAGTCAAATACGTCATGTTAATATAGTCCGAACTCCGAATCTACATTTTAAATAACTAGATAGATTGATTACAAAACCTTGTAGTACGTGTATATCTAGACTTTTGACGCACTCACAGAAAAATAAAGGAAATTATTTTTCTAAGACGATTGTTTTAAACCTCAGGCCTAAAATATTTCACTACTCAAAACAAAATAAGGGCCACCACTAATTTTTACGATTACTGTTTTTTGGTCAAGATTTTTTGCTCTGATTGTTTTAAATTAAATAAAACAATGTTTTTTAAATGAAATTAAATAAATTCTAATGCAATTAAATAAAAATTACGAAATCTTAGGACTGTTTTTGATTTTTATCACTTTTATGGCCGTTTACACTTAACATTGGCATTAAATTGTAATTGTAGACTAAACGCACAGCTGAATTGTTTACTTTTGCGTTGTTTAATAACGGGTATGTCATCCCCTTTTCAAAACACATTCTTTAACCTTCGATGGCATGCTTTTAATAAGATGGCGAATGTTTTCCTCTGGGATCTCCTCCCAGCACCTTTTCAACGATTGAATTAACTGTTGCTGGTTGTGCACATCCTCTTCAGCTGCCTGCATACGGCGTTTTTATTGGTCCCAAAGGTCTTTAATTGGATTCAGGTCAGAGCTGTTCGCAGGCCATGCCAAAACCTGAATATTGGCTTCCTCCAGTAAAGAGATGGTCGCCCGGGTTCTGTGCGGTCGTGCATTATCCGGCATCAGAATGAAACCGTCCACCGCTTGTTGTGAAAATGGAATGACATATGGCCTGACAATCTGTTCGATGTAACTCTGAGATGTGACAGTGCCCTCATTCAGAAAAACAAGGTCAGTTTTACCTTGTAAGCTAATCCCGCCCTAGACCATAACATTTGGACCACCATACCTGTCACGTTCGTGAATGCAAGGATTAGAAAACCATTCTCCGCTTCTTCGCCACACTCGCATACGTCGATCTTCACTAGAAAACTTTACCTTGCACTCATCCGTAAAAAGCCCTTACGCCATTCCTCCATGCCCCATTCAAGATGTTGACGTGCAAACCTTAATCGATTTGCACGATGAGTCCCCGTCAGTTTAGTGCGGGTTACAGGTCTTCCTGAACGTTGCTGGTCTTTGTGCGAACGATTCCTAATGGTCTGGTTGCTGACAAGGGTACCATTAGTCTGGCGTAATCGGTTTTGTAATGCGCGTGCTGTCACATTACGATCACGTCGCGCAGTAAGTTGCACGTACCGGTCTTCCTGGGCAGTGGTAGCACGAATTCTTCCAGAGCCACTACGCCGGGATACACTCCCGGTCTCCTGATACCTTTTCCAAAAGTTTTGAATAGCCCTTTGCGAATATCCCAGCTGTAAGGCCACGGAACGTTGAGACCGACCAGCCTCTATCATCGTTACGGCTCTGGTAGCAGAAACATTGTCCAAATGGCGTCGAATTCACGTCATTTTACGAATAAATTATCAAATTACACGTTTAACTTCCGAAAACATCCATAATTGTCAGTAGACTTTCATAAACTAACCCGAAAACAAATCCGAAAAAAAAGCTCTACTCACTTCACAATCAAGTGAGACATTAAAATTCTCTACCATACCGTCATTACCAATATCCCTAGTGCTTCATTGTTATCCTCGTTAACTTGGCACTTGAGAATATAGTGGCATTCATAAAAAATAAATCAAGCAGCGAAGGTCAGCAAAAAATGGACTCAAAACAAAAATACTCGGGTGGCCCTTATCAGTATATAAATAACAACGAACGAATGCTCTACGCCTGTTTATACTAAAAGAATTTGATAAGAATTTGATGTAGTGAGGATAGAATGAGCATTCGCTCGTCTGATGTAAATCGACCATAGGACGTTCATCTTCTTAAAACATGAGCGCTGTAGGTCAACAGATCTAATAAACCCTGCTCTTAGAATTTCTAGACCACCTTTAAGCTTCTGATTGTATTTTTCTTTAATGATAATCACCATAGAGAGTTACCAGGACCATCCACTTATCGTGCCCTATGCAGCATGGAATCATCTTTTTATCAGATAAGCAGCTTACAAGGTCTTAACCAAATAAGAAACAGTTTACAATGGCACACAAAATGGTTGTTCCCTGCAAAAAATGAAAGTGCGGCCTCTAGGTTAAAAAGCAGACTCTAGAAACCACTTAACTACAGCTGCGTGGCATAAAGACAGTAAAATAATAAATAAATAAATATCTTACACAATACACACGGTCGTGTTTCTAAAGTAAGCAACTTAATGCTTGTGTTATAAGTAACAGCCGACTGGTCTAGCTACATATATATTTTTTCTTTTTTTTTCCATAAACATACTTATAAATAATATATACATAAATATATAAATGAATATGTATATTACACCCAGACTCGAGGTGGGAATCGAACCCACAACCCCTGGAGCAAAAAGCAGTTTCACTACAAACTGCTCCAATGGGCTAGTCATAGTCACAGTGGTCCTCTACAGTCAGTTAGAGTATGTGCTCATTTTTTCTAATCGAAGAAAGGCATGTTTATAAAATAAAACAACATTATTTTCTTATTACGTATATTCTTCATTGTCCCTAATAACAATGTCACCCAGAAACCCCGCCGGTGCTGTGATATTTTGTTGATGTCTCGCCCAACCAAGGTACCATACCAAAGTCATTGTATGCGCGCAACATCCAACAGTCCTTCGTCCAACTAAACAACTACAACAGTACTCTACTATTCCTGCTCAACCGGGTACATTATTTTCAACTAATAAATATATATAATATTGTCTTCTAGACACATAGCGTGACTTTATTTTTCCTCTAATTAAAATTGTGTCCTCACTACCTCTAAGATTATTATATTCAGAAGCATTTATATTTATTTCATTACAAACTTCAATTCTACAGCCGCCATGGAAACGCACATGGTCGCCATAATAGGAACAGGCTTGTCGTATTTGGTATGTTCCCAAGGCAAATAAAATCGAGTCTCTGTAGTCAAGTACAGGAAAGTAAATATTTTTCTGATTAACTGTTATGCTTTGAAAATTACTGGATCGTCTATTCATGTTGACCGCTTCAAACATCTCAGCCAGATTATTTGGTAATGTAATATTTTGCCTAATTATTGCCCGATCTGAAGGAGTTATCTAAAAATAAAATAGTGCATAATTAATCATACAAATATGTTCTAACTATTTGTTAATGCTTAATGTGATCTATAAAGTATTTCACTTTGTTTTCACTAACTAAAAAACAGTAGTCATCATCATCATCATCATCCGTACTCTACTCTTATAACCATCCACTTCCATGTTCATCACTTTTTTGAAAATATGACATTCATTCCTCCTATTAACGTGCCCATACCCTGACCAAACATTTACTTCTCACTTTCTCTATCAACGGCACTATGTACTATCAACTTAAAAACAGTAGTATTATATAATATTATCAGAAATACCTATCAGATATATATACAAAAGATGTAGGATTGTAATTTGAATTGTAAAGACACGTATATACAAACCTCTCGAGGTGCTAATTGGCTTTCTATAATAGTAATTATAGTTTGTTGCATTTCATTAGGGCTTTCTTTCAATATTTTGTCGCTCTGTCTTCACAAAATTGAGCAGCCACATAGAAGACATACATTTGTATGACATCTACTAGTACTTGGGCCGGCTTTTTCATTACCAGGAACTTCATTTTGTAAATTATTGTTTACTGCAGCTATTGCAAGATCTCTGCAAGGCTCACACACATAGTCATCTTCCAGAATCTAAAAAAATAGATTGATCACATTTAATAGCCTACCAATTTATTGTTTATTTATTTATTTAGAAAACAGAATACAAATACAATTACATAATATTGGTATAAAGATGTCACATAAACACGTTTTACCAGGGGTCAGTGTCATGATTATAATAATATGAAACTTTAATTTAAATAAGTACAGGATTAAGAAGATGCGACAAACTAATATCAGAGGTTCCTTATAAGTTAATCGGTTTTATTATTCAAATCACAAATCTTGTCTAGATAGTAGGTAATCTAAGATGGTAAATACACAAGATTATTGTATAATTTTTAATTTCTATTTGTTAAATATAAGTATTAATTTAAGATTAGGTAAACATAAAAAAAGGTTTTTCAATGAAACAGTTTTTTATTATAACCTTATCATGGTCTATCTAGAGGCGATGAATATAAAAATTAATTTCAATATTTTTATGTTACCACAGTATTTAAGCAAGTAGACAGGTTGGCTCGAAAAACATTTTTTTGTAGCAAGGTTAGTATAATTCACAAAATATATACTTACAATTTGAGGATAAACTCAGCTGCATATACCTAATAGTAATAGCAGTGAACCTCGTGTCAAGTCATCAAGTGCCAATGCATTGTATCGACGCAATTTATTGACACATAGGCGGCAATTAACGCTTAAGATACGCGTAGGCTTCACACGACTACCCATAGTAAACAACAACGAATCGATGTTCGATGTACAACAAAATCCAAAGTAGGTAACAGAAAGAATCGTAGTCCATAAAACACAGCAAGTAGTCTTCGTTATGGCAGATGATCAGAGTCTTATGGCAAGCAGTAGTCACACATGGAGGAGAGGAATCTCAGAGTCAATAAACAAAAGCAGTCGGAAAGCACGGAAGGAAATAATAACACACACGAACTCGTAAGCAACACGGACATGTTATGACAATTAATAATTATTTTTTCAAGTGTTGTCATGGCTGTCATATTTTACCATTGCCATACTCCTATTATTATTGTATTCATTTAATAATTGGGCTTAGTAAATAAATAAATAACGCATTATTCTTTGTAATAAAACAAGGTTTCGGATTGATACAATATAAATCGTGTAACGTGATGCAATATTAAACGTGAAACGTGTATTATTTATTTAAAGGCAAAAAGTTCATGTATGTTACTGAGAGAACATTTATTACCATGTACCATGGCAACATTCAACGGAACTATCGTTAATACTTCATATTCATGACATGTCAAATCATTTTACAATAATCAAATGCTTTTTTCATTAAAAATGATATTTTTCCTAGACTTACGCATATTTTAAAAATATATTGAAAAAACGTAAGAAATTATTTTATTTACATTTGTCATTAAGACATTTATAGACGCTTGGGAATTCTATCAACAACTTTTTCGCCATTGTTCTTTAAGCATACATACAGACAGACAGACAGACAGCGGGAAGCGACTTTGTTTTATAATATGTAGTGATGATAAGGGTGGCAAAAATATTACGGCCGGTAATCGTAGCTTTTGGAAAGCTGCAACGCCAGAGGCATTGTGGCACCATATGAACCTAATACTTCTAGAGTGCAGTTGTTTAACAAAATATTTCCTGTTGGACAGTATACCAAAAAATCTGCCTTAAATGTTCTTGTATAGTACAAAAAATTATCACGTGAAATAATACTACACAAAGCGACGAGATGAAATTGCAAATATGTGATGTACGGCTTTTATTTGACTAGCGTAGATCGTTCCAACAACGTTGAACGCACTTACGCTTTTAATAACGTGAATTGATGCGACAATGTGGGATCGTTTAAGATATAATGACTATTTCATATTTTGGCATAGCGTTACGTCGTGTGACGTTCTCGTATTTGTCGGACTACGTCATAAAACCTCGATTACTAATTTTCTCGTATATGTGACCCTAGCGTGGTGTTATATTCATATATCTATACAAATAAATAAAATTGGAGTGTCTGTTTGTAATATTAAAATAATCGCTTTTTACTTAATGCATATGGATGTACATATATACGGTACATATACCAAAATAACATTTTTTACAATTTTTGTCTCTCTGTCTGTATGTCTATTTATTTGTTCCGGCTAATCTCTGGAACGGCTGGACCGATTTTGACTGGATTTTCACTGGCAGATAGCTGAACTCTGCGAACTGAATAATAACTTTTTTGTTAAATTTCACGCGGACAAAATCGCAGGCACAGCTAGTCAGTTTTCGCTGTGCTAGATAAGCATATGTGAGTAATACAAAACTGAGTGAGATTATTTGTAAATACATATATCTGTATATGTAGGGTTCAGATACGAGCTACCAGCTCTCATCTTATCAATCAGTCGGTATCGCTTTTAATGAGTAAAAGTTATAACTTTACCATACTTGAACCTGAACTGAAATGAGAGTTAGTGAACTTTCATGACAAATTTTCGAAGGGAATGTGCAACATCTATATATATATAAATCAATTGCTGTTCGTTAAGGGGGTGATAGACGTACAAACTTAAAGTACGCGGTTTTTAAGCTCGCGAACTTACTCGGCTCGACGTCGCGCGTCGGTGACACACGTGGAGCTTACTCATTCTGTATTGCGATGTCGTCGACAGCAGAAGCTTTGTGTTATTGAGAAATTGTATCGTATTACATTTTAAAACATTCATTTTGAGAAATTTCTCAATCAAAATTAACAAAAACTACAAATACCTACGCTACAAGCGTTGCGCGTCCACTGACTGGCGAAACAAAATTGTGTTTTCTCGCAAACGAAAAAAAAAACCGACTTCAATTACATCGACAAGTAACACATAGACGAAAAAATACTCGTAGTCAAGTTAATACGCGTTATCAAAGTTCACTTTAAAAAGTACTTATTATATCTCGATCATATTTAAATGGGACCACATGACAAGTTTACTACTCCATTAGCTTTTGATTTATACAACAAACATCAAAATCGGTGCACCCAGCATAGAGTTGTAAGGTATAATACAACGTAGGGTGACGAAAACACAGTCAAGTAAAACGCATTATTGGATAAAACTTAAAAAGTACATGTAAAATCTCGATTAAATTTAAATGGAACCACATGACAAACATAATATTTTGACTAAAATAAGAATCATTAAAGTCGGTACACCCTGAAAAGTGCGTAACTTTTAGTTTAAGACAACGTAAGTCGACGAAAAAATAGTCAAGTAAATACGCATTATTAGATACAACTTGAAAAGTACTTGTTAGATATAAATTAAATCTAAATGAGACCACATGACACGTATCATATTTCGATTAAATTAAAAAATATCAAAATCGATCCACCCAGTCAAAAGTTCTGAGTTAACATAGGTACATAAAAATAAAAAATAAAATAAAATACAATCGAATTGAGAACCTCCTCCTTTTTTGGAAGTCGGTCAAAAATGGCGGCTCGCGGCTCGAAGGGCTGCCACACGTACGAGCGGAGGCGGGTTACGAGCAAAATTTCAAACTTGTCAGATCGCCAACGAACTTACTCGGCGGTTTTAAAGTACGCGTACTTAGGGTGACACACAGGCGAAAAAGCTCGTCGAGCCATAAGTTCGCATACTTACTCGCACGTCTATCACCCCTTTTAGTCTTGCTAAAACTCGAGAATGGCTGGGCCGATTTGGTTAATTTTCATCTTGAAATATTTGTGAAAGTTCAGGGAAGGTTTAAACGGTGAGAAAAATAAATAATATGTAACGGAAAATGCTAAAAAGAACGATTTAATTTTCCAATACAAAATGTTCCTAGCGGGGAAATTTAATGTCTTTTGTCAAAAACTTTGTCAATTGGTTGTCAAATATTTATAGGTGCGTTCAGAAAGTGTTTTGTGTATATTTTTCACAAATATGCGTAGGTGATACGAAGTTTACCGGGCCATCTAGTTAATAATATAATATATCAACCAATAAATTAAAAAGTCGATATATTTTTCACGCCATGTACCCTAAATTACAACAATTATAGCGTGATTAAAGTGGTGCTTTATACGGAAATACGGTTAATTAATTACGACGTAGAATGTCAAAAATTCATAAACCATTCTATGAACTAAACCGTGAAATGTCATACTTTGAATATATTACGTCGAATGTACGTGTATGTTATTTTGATAATGTTATTTATTCAATGGTATAAGATTTTCCGTATCATTTTGATTGGAATACTTTAAAAAAAATCGTAGACTTATAATTCTACAGGCATAATATAATATAGTGCAAATAAATGAGACCATACACATACATATAATTATGCTACATCCCATTTTTAACCGACTTCAAAAAATTAAGAGGTCATCAATTCGACTGTATTTTACTATGCGTGTCACCTCAGAAGTTTTTACTGGGTGAACCGATTTCAATAATTCTTTTTCTAATCGAAAGGTGGCGGTGGTGGTGGTGGTCATTTGGTCCCGTTTAAATTTAATTGAGATCTGTACTTGACTTTTTGAGTTATCTCTAATAATGCGTATTTTACGTGACTATTTTTTCATTGAAATCGTTCGTTTTGTGTCTCATTAAGTTTGTATCAGTTGTAACTTATACATACCAGAGGTAATAGACATTGTTTTGTCTACAGATTGGTTAATTCGTTTGTCGGTAAGTTATAATGTACCGAAATGTCAAAAGTTTAGTCACTTTCAAAATATAGCTTTTATTTATTTAACATTTATTAAAACTGGTTTAAATTAAAACAATATATACAATTAAGTACAAAATGTGATCGGCTCTGCGCTGGCTGCTGTAACTGCGATGACTGCATACTTCTGTTTTAACTAAATTCAGAGAGCAGTCTCATTGCTAACATTTGTCAAGTAATTACAGCGCATAATATAAATAGCCTTTGTGATGTGTGAAATAAGAAGTCTTAAGTTCAATTAAAAAAATTACATCAAATGAAAAAAAAAAACAAATAAAGAAAATTCATCAAATTTCGTGTATCTATGCATTTAAAGTTAGTATAGTTTAAAATTAAAACTGTGTGAATATTACGAAATCCTTTATTTCTTTAAAACGAATAACCTAACAATACACTCAATAGCCCGCTCTGCGATCCTGTAACACATACAATACACAAGTGCAATACCCAGGCTACGCCAAAGGGCCTATACAGGTGTTTGCCATGAGCGAGGGTCAAACCAGCAAATGACAGCGCAACATCCAGTGCTGTGACGTCATTAATTTTTTTAAAAATATATTTTCCTGAATCCTTCTACTCTCAATTTTTGTAATATTTCATTAGTTACGTGCATATTTTTATTTTACTATAAAAAGTTATCGTAAATGTGCTCTCATAGAAGCTGCATTGCCGCGTAAATAATTTCGTTTCGTGTAATTACTGCGGATCCCTGCTGTGAGACTTCGCAAGCGAAATCAACTGATGTATTCATTAATATTTTTGATATAGTGCGAATAACGTATTTCGTTACGGAAAAAATATTATATTCATTACGTACTCGTGAAATAGCCTAGAGGGCAGAGCTCGTTAACTCTATATGCAAAATATACTTACGCGTTATCAATAACATCTTCAGCTAGTGGCTGCGACTTCTAACACATCTTAAGGGCCCCGTAGACGATCAAATATTTGATCAAACTTCATATTAAATTTCTGTTTGACAAACGTGTTTGTCAAATTATTTGATCGTGTGCGGGGCTGCGGGTTTTTTAAATATGTTTGTTATATGAAACATGAAGTTTGATCACACATGTTTGACAAACAAGTTTGATCGTTTACGGGGCCCATTATGGTAGAAGAAATCAACTACTTCCTTTGACTGACTTAAAACTTCGTCATTCCTTTCTTGTTTTCCCCCTATTGAGGGCTCTGAGGACAAAGCACTTGCTGGCGTGGAGTTACTATTTAGTTACCTAGTACCACCGCGCGCCGCTCTGCCGTAATGGTGCGTGTGCCTTGTCGCCGGCGCTTAATCACCGACAGTCGCGGGTTCGATTCCCACTTGGAGTGGATAGTTGTGTCTATACAAATATTTATTTCCGGTCCGGTTGTTTGTCCTTGTGGGTCCCCCTACCGTGCCTCGGAGATCACGTTAAGCCGTCGGTCCCGGTTGTTATCATGTACACCTGATAGCGATAGTTACTCATAGTAGGGAATATATCCGCCAACCCGCAGTGGAGCAGCGTGGTGCATTAAGCTCCAATCCCTCTTCTACATGGAGAAAAAGACTTGACTAGCCCGTTGGCGCAGTTTGTAGTGACCCTGCTTTCTGCTCCAGGGGTCGTGGGTTCGATTCCCACCCCGAGTCTGGGTGTAATATATATTTATTTATAATTTTATTAGTATAGATTAATATATTATACCTAATTATATTTCATACAAATTTTAGCACCCTTTTTCACCCCTTTAGACTGATGTACAATTCAAAATTTCATCGACTATTTCGCCCACTTAGGTAATGAATTTTGAAAAATACTTACTGAAACGACTATTACACTCTTAAATTAATGTGATTTCAGTATTAAAAACTTGTTTCATAAAATTTTAAGCAGGTTGTTGATATGTTAGTCAGGTCAATGGCCTTCTGTTAACCGACTTGATAAAATAGGAGGTTATCAATTCGACTGTACTTATTTTTCTTTTAATTTTTTTACTGGGTAGACCAATTTCGATAATTCTTTTCTTAATCAGAAAGGGATGAATAAATGAAACCACATGACAAGTCACGTGGTTATTTCCAACGAGGTCTGACGAGTACACATACGCGCGATAATGCGTGTTTACTTGACTATTTTTTCGTCTACTTACGTTGTATTACTGGTCCACCTAACTGACATAGTTTTTTTTTTTTTTCGTTTGCGTACAAACATAATTATATATAATATATAGCAAAGTAGAATGACATCTACAAATACAAGGGACAGCCTAACAAGAAGTAAATTTCCTGGAAAATAATCCTGACTATTACTCCTAAAGAATAATCTTTAAGAATGCGATAGGGGTAGACGGATTGGACCAATTTTTCAGGAGATCTGATACCGAGCTCCGCTATATTATGTCACTAACGTGCTGGGGACTGGAGCTAAGATACAAACATTTTCACTATGTACTTATTAGAATTAGAGAAACTAGTGTTGTGGAGTATATTTTCATTTAATTTCGAATTGAATTATATCCGTAAATAAAACATGTTTCTGCAGTCAGTATTATATATTTATAAAGAACATCTATTTTGTAATAATTTTAAGTATCATAAATAAATTTCTAGCAAAAAAATCATTAACACGCTTTTATTAGCTTGACCTGTATGTATGTATGTATGAATGAATGTAACGGAAACTTTGAACTTCATTTTCACCTACTTCTAGGAGTCTGATTAACTTGAAAATTTGCACAGGGGTCAAGGGCCGATGACAATACAATATAACGCGCTTTTTAACACGCTTTTTAAACACGCTTTTATATTAGCTTGACCTGTATGTATATCTGTAACGGAATCTTTGAACTTCATTTTCACCTACTTCTAGGAGTCGGATTAACTGGGAAATTTATACAGGGGTCAAGAGCCGATGAAAATACAATATAACATGCTTTTTTTTTTAATTGACGTCTTGACACAAAATATTCAGGAAATAAATTATAGTTTAAAAAAACACGCTTTAATAGCAATCAAAAAGTAGAAAATAAAGTGAAAAAGCGTGGCGTGCTTAGTCATATTCTAATATTGCAAACAGTAACTAATCAAATGATCCTCATATTCGATACCAAGCACCCCCCGCTTTTTCACTTCATTTTCTACTTTTTAGTTCGATTGCTATTAAAGCGTGTTTTTTTATTTTTTTTAAACTATAATTTATTTGAATTACATATATGTAGTTAAGATATAAACAAACAAATGTACGAGTACATACACGACCGCACACTCACACACTAGCTCGTTCATACACTAATTCAATATGAGTTTATCATGTCATGTGTATGCTAGATGTATGTTATCGATCGAATTTAAATGCGATCATTGTTTTGACTAAAAATGCAGTCGAATTGAGAAACTCCTTCTTTTTTGAAGTCGGCTAAAAAGGCAAACACAGAAACAGCGACCTAAATTAATGAAATCATGACATCTTAGGATCAAACTGTACCAAACCGCGGTCCCGCATAATTCTCCTGTATTCTTTGTTTCAGTATGTCATTTACAATTCTGATCAGTGTCCTGAGATATAGCATTCAATGAAATTGCGAGTTTGAGTGTTGCACTTGGAAACCTTTATATGTACCTTATAAACATTTTATATATTATAGAGGAGTTTTAGATGCCACAGTCGGTAATATAAATATCAAAGCTCATAGAATTTAGATAAAAATAGTAGTATTATTTTAGGTGCAGTAAATAATAGTAAAAAATTTTTTCTTAATTTTTATCGAAAACAATAATTATCGAAACATTTCAAAACTGGAAAAAATTAATACTATTTCTGTTATGTTGCTTTTTTATTAATGTCTTTGCTCTTTTTTTAGATATTAATTGGGACTAGTCATCCAGTGGTCGAAATTCGGCCAAAATTATTTAAATTGTAAGTTTGAAAGTATTAAGGTTCTGTTGTCAAATACTATACTTCTATAATAATAAACAAAAGAGTACGAGAGAGAAAGAGTAGAGTAAGAGTATATATATACCTATATACGCACGTGTGTGTCAAATACATGGTGATGTGTGTAATGTTTTGTTTTATTGTATTTTTATTCATAATTGTTAAAAAAAATATTAGCATTCTGCACTCCTTCTCTATATAAACTATAAGTGTGCAAAATTTCATACTCCTCCGTCTGCGCAATTTTCGTAAAAAGGGGTACAGAGATTTTGCTTCACGTATTAATATATAGATATTAATATATAGATAATATTGTATACTAGCTGACTTAAGAGACGTTGTCCTGTCTTGCCAAATGTCAAACGCGTGAAGTGAAAAGTTTGAGTAGTTATTATTGTTTTCTCAAAATTTTAAATTTTCAACCCAACTTAAAAACAAACTTATAAAAAGATGTGTCGTTAAAACCGTGGGCGTCCACTTTGTTTTATATTCTAAAGATATTTTCTGACTACCTACACCCTAGATGAGAAACATTCAAACAAACATATATAATTAAGCTACATGCTGAATAAATTTAAAGCCGCGAGCCACATATTGACTGACGTATTAAGAATTAATTAATTCACTCATCAACATATCATCGTAAATTTATATTCACTAAAATCCATATCAAACGTATAAAGTAAATACTATACTTACGATTCAGCCTGTAATATCCCACTGTTGGGCATAGGCCTCTTCCCCATGTAGAAGAAGGATCGGAGCTTTACTTTAACCAAACATTATCAAACAATAGTCGTTACCCTCGAAACCATAAAATTTTTAGAACATATAAAAATCTCAGTATTTTCATGTACCTTGTTATAGACCGGAAAATCGCTTTACGAGCGATCAGAGGCCGGTAATGCGTTAAGAGAAATAATGCCATATAATTGAACAAGTCGGCCATATGAGAAAATAGGAGATATTAAGGCGAGGTTTTGTCCGATCGTCGGCCAATCAAGCCCCTTGGATAAAGATGTAATCACTCGGAAATACGGGATCGAATCTTTGAGCCTTTTGAAAATCCCTTTTCCCTATTTTTCAATCATTATTTGATTTTACTCCGTCAACATCTTTGGATAATTGGTGTTGTTTAGGAATCTCTACGGCTATTTGTTCGTTATTAAATGGAATTCTGATTGCAAATCGTATTTATTTGGTTACGAAAATATTTTAATTAAACTGATTGATGTATTTATTCTATTTTTGGTGCAAATTACATATATCCTTGTATAAGAATACAAAAATTAAAATTGTTTGTACCATAGATTGAAATATTTTTAACATTGATAAATAAATAAACGTTTTACATGTTCCTAATGGAGACTGCCACGGCCTGGAGCAAAATATATGAATAAACATATTATAATTATATAGCCTTTTGATCACAGAATCAGCCTGACCATACCACTGCTGGACATAGGCCACTTTCTCCATGGGGAAGGTTAGGTTGGCCTCTTACAAAATACCTCGCAAAAAAAAGTTAAAATATAAATTTAAATTGACATTGACATCTGTTAGGTAGTGTTGTCTATGATTTAGTTTAAGGTTAAGAATTAAAAAAATAAAGACTTCCTTCTTCCGTCTACGGCTTCACCTGTGAGCACGTCTTTCATTAAACCCTTTCCCAAATTAAGTATTTATTATAATTAATGAATACCAAGAACATTACATTATCAACTATATCTATAACAATACACTAGATCTATAACAATTTTATGTCACTTTAAAATATAATGGCGGTGCTACACGACAATACGTACAAAAATTCCTCCTATATTAATAAAGACATAAAAAAAACCATTTTTAATCTTATTTGTTTACTTCATACAAAAGTGGGTAAACGGGGATTATAAGAACTGTACTATAATTATAATTCATTTAACTATTGCCTTTGGCTAATTTGTCCTTGATAAGTGATTCTTTCAGTAATCCTAGTTGAAATCGTGAGATCTTCGACTTTCCATTCATAGAAATGTCGCCTGAGTTACTGTTGAGTCTGAGACGACATCTATCTAACGGTAACTATGTATTTTTCCAGAATGAAAGGTAGCCTATGTCTGTTCTGGACCCCTAATCAAAGTGCGTGCCAAATTTCGCGGCGATAAGTCAAGCCGTTGAGCCGTGAAAGTGGAACAAACGAACTCGCTTTCACATTTATAATATTAGTATGGATTTCATTATTTTAACTCTTACACTAACGTGTAAGAGTGTGTGGCTAAGGCCACTTTTTGTTGTGTGATCACGAAGTCAACATAATTATTTTATTGATTACATTGTTTTTACTATTTAACTGTTCAGTTTGATTGACATTATTATGATATTTGAATTTCAATATATCTAACGGCATTTATAAATATTCTAATACCAATAAATAGTGCGTCATACAGCTGTTAAAATATGATTGAACAATTACATAGTTTAATATTCGATCAAAATCTAAAATTAATAACAGTTCCTATCGAAACATATTTTAGATAGTTCATAAATTAATTTCATTTCAGGCGTGAAGGAGATTTAATGAACCGACAATTTTAGCTCGAGTCGAATAAAGTTCTCAGTTTAATATTGATTTAGTTGATAAAGTTGAAAGCAATAATAATTTATATATTTTTCTAGAGATCACTAGAGTTATTTAGAATTTTTATTCGAGCCTACTCCTTAAGAAATGATAAAAGACCCGTGTTATGGAAAAATAACAAACAATAAAATTGAATGTTTAATGATTTTAGTGATAACACTTAATTTTAACTGATGTAAAATCCCAATAGGTACCTACTAGATCGATTCATAGTTTCTGCCTGTATCCTACTACTGGGTATAGGCCTTTATAAATAAATAAATAAATAATAATAATAATAAAAATATATACAACACACACACACACGGTCGTCTGTTCCTAAAGTAAGCAACTTAATGCTTGTGTTATAGGTAACAGCCGACTGGTATAGTTACATTATTTTTTTTTTTTCGATAAACATACATATAAATACTACATATAATATGTAGAGCCGGTTTCTTTGTTCGGTTATACTGCGAAAACTACTGAACCGATAGGAATAATACAAGTATGACATACGTTGAAGCGTGTTTCGGAGAAGGTTTTAGAAGGTTTTTTAGTTATATAATTACAAAAAATAATAAACCATAGTAAAATATAAATTATAATGAATAAATTAATGTAAAACACAAATTGTTAAGTTTAGAGATGATTATTTACCCTAACATATTATTCAAATTTAGTTGAAAACAAAATCCGCGTTTGTATTATATAGTAATAATAATTTTGACTTAACTTAGAAGTAGTTTTTGTCTAATTAATTTCTGGTCCAAAATGATATTACTTCATTTATATACTTTTAAAATAATATAGTTAAAGATTCAGCCTGTAATATACTACGACTGGGCGGGATTTATATTTATAGTATTCTATATATTACGTGACGTATACGTGAAGCAAAAACTTTTACCCTTTTTTACGAAAATTGCGCGGACGAAGGAGTGTGAAATTTAGTACACTTGTAGATTATATAGATAAAGAGAGCTGAATATTAATATTTTTTTTTAATTATGCATAAAAATATATTAAATCAATAAAAAAAAAACATTACATCCACTAACATGTATGTGACACACACACGCATATTATACTCTTTTGTTGATTGTCAGTCTGTAGTCAAATTGAAAAATTTGAAAAAAGGTTCTTTATTTTCATTACTATTTGGTATTCTTTAATTTAAATATCGACATGTCCTATGTATAAGGGCCAATGTGAAAAATGACAACTTTTCAGTAGAGGCTCTCAAAGTTTCCATTTGCTATAATTTTTACATGCTTCAACTTATGTTATTGAAATTTTGCATAGTTACTATGACACCTAATGTTAATTTTTCTAGCTATATTGACTTATTTGTATATTATTAGTTTTTTACCTAATGTAGATATGCCTATATACGCGACTTTTTCACTTTGATTATATTGAAAAAAATAATAATAAAAAGGCCAATGAGTCATTTTGGTCAATAAACTCTGCAAAACTAATTTTAAAAGAACATTTGTTTTATAACAAATATTTAACGTAAGTAAATAACTTAAATAAATGATAATAATATAATTTTTATACGACATATTATTTCACATTGACACTTATACGTTATCCGGGAGACCGTTAGACGCGGGATTCCCCCGCGTACAAGTCTCGAAATAACTGTTTGGCCTTTATACTTCAAAAATTATGTCAAATAAGCCCTTATACTGCAGAAAAAAATAGTATTTGCACCCATAAATGTCTATTTTTTTTAATGCAACTTGTAAACTAGACTAAAAGGAAGCATTTAAAACAAAAAAGTGAAAATGCTTAAATTGTTGCTTTGGCCCTTATACATAGGACATGTCGATATTTAATTATGGCCGAATTTACACCTCTACGCGACAACTAGTATTAGTAAAAAGGCGTTTCAGTACTTGTAATAAGACGCCTTAATTTATGACAACTATAAGTAAAATTTCTTAATAAAATACAAGAGCTACATGTTTGTTATTGCTCCGTTGTTATATATAAATTCCCTATACATATAAAAGGCGTAAAACCGTGTTCAGGAGCACGTAAAATAAACCAACAAATGTAGCACAAACCGTATTTACCGAGAGCCACGTAACGCATAATTTTTCATAACACAAAAGTCTTTATGATTTAGTACGTTAGAACTAGTATTGTGTGTATTTTAGTTTACGTAGAATGTTTTTGTGTGCCCATTGTCAAGTGACACGTGTAAAACTATACACATATATGTATTTACGACTATTTTTAGCTCCACTACATGGCTTAGTTTTAGTTTATATTACTGTTTACTAGACATAACTCTGTTTGTTTGTAGGGTTTTAATTTGAATTTGTTTTGAATAAGTTTGGTATGAATTTCGTTTAGATAATTTATTTAGTCTTTCGGTAATTTGAGGTAAACCTTTTGTTGTTGTTATGAGAGAATATAAAGTATAAGAGAGAATGTAAGTTCATGGATTAAGATCGCTTTTATCGATCTCAACAGATATATGTGTCTGTAAATATTGATAGTCGTAATTACGATAAGCGCCTTCAAATAGTTCAAATTATCAATAAATTATCCTTCAGTTGACATCCCTACCACCTTATTTACAATATAATAATATGAGATATTGTGAGTACAACATTTTCTACCCATTACTTCTTATACCACGAAAGCCAGCAAGCGTACGATCTACTTGATGGTAATCAGTTTAATTGTAGTAGCCTATGGACGCTTACAACTATTGCTGTCAATTCAACTCATCCATAGGAACTCTGGCCACTCTACTAACCACAGGAATACAACAACTTGAGTAACGCTTGCTTGTAACCTTTGTAATAAAAAAAATGGGTTTCAATGCAAAATACTTTTCATTCAAATATATATACACTTGAGATAAGTAAATTATGTAATAAAGATATTTTTGAATCCAAAAATTTAAGCTCGAGCGCCATGAGAAGGTCTCGTATGTCTTCGTCTATCGCTAAAAGTACGTGACTTCGAGTCGACTACAACACATGTATTAATACTACGATGTTCAACCTTATTCCGTTACGACTAGTACTATATTCCTATACCTGAATTGAAGCGAATAACATTGTTTTAAAGCAATCATTACAATGCATTTGACATGTTTTTATTCTGACAAGAATAGGGTTTAAAATAGAATGTTTGATTGAATTGTATAATGTTGTAAGATCGGGTGGCAGACCGTTGACAGATGGCGACATGGTGAAGCTCTTTCTTGCCTTGTTTCCTTCCTTAACTAGATTTTGCTAAATGAAAGCTGTGACTCCGTTTATTGAGAGTAAAAAAGATGAATGACCAGTTTGTATGGAGATGGAAAGAGATAGAAAATTGAAATAAGCGTGTACTCATACATGGTGAGAACAGAAATTTTCAAATTGTTTATTGTCTTAAAACCTGCAATGAATTACAAGTTTCGATGTGAAGATTTCGCGTGTTTGGCAATGATTTTATGGCAAAATATTAGAGATTTACTATTTGTTGTGTTTACATGAATACAATGCGATGTAATTATGTTCTCGAAATTTATTATAAAATTTTAAAAATAATATTGAAAAACCTTTTTATACATAAAAATGTTACATAGATACAGTAAAAATACTGTAAACAGTTATACCTAAAGAAGAAAGGTAAAAGAACTAAAGAGAGAAGAAGATAAGCAAAGAAGTGGCACAAACCTATGACATAACCTTCTTGTCAAATAACCTAACCGTTGTCAATTCTTTCAAACCTTCATTTAATTAAAAACATTTTTAAAAACTTAAACCGTATAAATAACAATTACACAAAAATTGTCGTGTTTAAAAGTTTAGCGTTATATTACATTTTGCTCTGGGACTAACTTTAAACATTAAGCGGACATAGTCACGATAAGATCTTAGTATTGAATAAACACAATATCCACGTAAGCGGTGCTAAACATTCGTGTTATCCTTTCCTTATCCATAACCATGACATATGGTGTTATTCTGATATTTTATGGAACGAAAAAGCCCATCACATATCACGCCCCATCGAGTTATGAGATTATAAATCATCACGTATTTATGTCTCGAAAATACTTGCCTAAGCCTATCCTATCAAAATAGGGTTCTTATCAATGTTAGTTTTTGTTTATTTAAATCGTTTACTATGAACTTATCTACTACTAAAGAAATGTTTATAAGAACCGAAAACTGTGACACTGCGATTTGATCATTTTCAAGATTTCTTCCAAGATGTGTATGATCCTTGTATTTTTTTAAAAATTATTACTCTTAACTATTCTGAAAAACTTAAAAATTCCGGTTGTTAACTGTGACTTTTTTTTAAATTTATTATTAGGTTCAGCACTGTAAAACAAAGTACATACTGAAAACGATTTCCATGGACTTAGTTTTATGACTTTAGGTGGCACCGCGACTCAAATTAACACTAGATGTCTATGTCGTAGGCATATATTCAGCAGTGAACGATCAAAGGCAGATGGAGACAATGAATCTAACCCTATTGTCTGTACATAAAGATGCGGAAGTTGTGGAATTTTTCAAAACTAAAGCATTCTGTAAAGTTGCTGAGTACGGGAGGAGATGTGGTGAAACGCAATGCTTCTCTTTTCCAATTTTGCAGATAGTTGTCTACAAGGTCAAATGCCTGTTTCCAGCATCTGGGTCTAGCATTTCATGGTTTCTGAGGTATCGTAGAATGACGTAAGCGAAGCAGTTAAAATTTTGGAATTTACTCCTTAAGAATCGATTTTCATAATTATAAGGCCCCCGGGATGAAAAAAATATGAGGAGTGAAGTCTACTGAACGAATGACCTTGTTACGTTTCTTGTAATGCCATCTATCGGAACGATAAATAACTATGAAAACGTCAACGTTTTCTAATAGCACCATCGATCGATCGATAGATGGTGTTATTGCATTCGCTTTACCATTTCATAATATATGGTATTAATATTTTTCTTAGACTAGTAAGCTTTTTTGTTCCCATTTAGATAGTCGATCTGAAAGAGTAAACTCCAGTCCTGCGTCGGAGCTGACACACACATTTTTTTTTCTAACAAGTGTTAGTTCAGATTATGAATCAAACTAACGATCCACGACATTAATAAAACACCAGAATGGTTACCATCAGATGCAACACTATCAAAGCTTTAAGAAATATAAGATACGCTGATTCCTTACCAAAATAACTTTTCCATTAAATACTCACTATGAATATTCATACTACTTACTCAATTTACCTATTTAACGTCCGGATATATCTTTTAATTAAAAGATTCCGATACTTCGCTTTGTTCGTAAAGTTGGAACTGTGGTTTTTAGTCCGATAAGTGGTTCGAGATCTATTTGATAAGGCCGGTAATTTATGGCACCATTCGGTAAATTAAGGTCCAAAGGTCGATCGAGGACAATTAATGATGTGTTCATAATAGTGATTATGTAAAGTTTTACGTTCTAAATTTTAGGGTTGGGTTTGATTTTAGTTTACTCGTTAGCATTATGGACACACATACAAAAATATTAGGTATACTAATATTTTTAATTCATAGTGTTGTAAAAGAAACTGTAGTTTAAGTTAAGTTGTTCACTTCTACTTGAATTTTTTTTTGCATATAGCTTAGAAAAAAAACAGTCAGCAAACAAGCATACGCTTGACGCCGCGTTGGCGCAGCGGTCACATCACTGAATTGCGATTGGCTGTTGCGCGGGCGGTTGCGGGTTCGATCCCCGCACACGACAACATTTGTATTGGCCATACAGATGTTTGCCGTGGTCTGGGTGTTTGTGTAGTCCTTGTGGGTCTCCCCACCGTGCCTCGGAGAGCACGTTAAGCCGTCGGTCCCGGTTGTTATCATGTACACCTGATAGCGATCGTGACTCATAGTAGGGAATATATATTTGGGTTGTCTGGAAGAAATGGCTAAATAGCCATAAGTCCGCCCATTGTACTTCACAGTCTGTAAATGATATTTGTAGTTGTGATGTACAATAAAGTATAAATAAATAAATAAGCATAGGTATGACTCACCTGATGGTAAGCGATTATCGTAGCGTATATACGCCTGCAACACCAGAAGCATCGAAAGTGAGTGGCGACCCTATCCCCGACCCTCCCCAGGAGGTCTGGTGAATATACTCACCACTGGAACACAAAGCTGCTTGAAAGCAGTAATATTTAGCTGTGATCTTCTGTAAGGTCGAGGTACTTCCCCAGTCGGGCTGCTCCAGACTTTGATTAGGAGTACTTTCTGTTGTGCCCTACCTCAGTTAACCAGCTATAGCCGCTCCAGGTTCTCTACAGAACACTCTAGGGGTAGGACAGACCGAGACCACGTGGATAGTGGGGTGCTCCGATTCGGTTTTTGAAGTTAGATAAGTTAGGTTTTTTTTTGTAACAAATTAGCGGGTATTTTGAGTATGATATTCTTAATCAGCGAGCCAAAATCCATATGTGTACCAAAAATTCAGATCGATCGGAGGTATGGGCTAAACGGAAGTTCACCCGAAATTTTTAATTTCAAAATAATATTCATTTCGTACTGTGTTTTTTATGAAAATATTTTTTCTATATTAAAAATTATTTGTTTTTATTAAATTACTATTTATGTTCTTCAATATAAGTAAAGAAATACTGAAATCGCAGGGAATATGTATAATATGTTAATATAATAGGTCTATATATAAGACGTCTGTTATAAAATAATAAAATATCTACAAAATCAAATGGATATATTATACGAATGACTAGACAATTTTGAATAGTATATTATTGTGGGTGTTTTAGTAACATTTTTCAAATTGATATTATGATTTATATTGTATTGGTTTACTGTATTAATGTATTTGTCGTAAATTTGATTTGCTAGTCAATGTATGAGTTGTATAGAAATTTTATTAAGCTGAAATGTTACTGACCCTAACGAAAATATAATTTAATTGAAATAAAACACTTTCTTAATAAAAGACTATTGACGAATTTGGAGTTTGTGTGAAGTGTTCTATCAAACTATACTGTTTAGTGTGTATGTGCGTCTCTTTTCTATCTCGGCGTTCTTCAATTATTTTTTTCTTAAAAAAATACTTTTTTTACCAACATATACAAATATAATAAAAATCAAGTTGTTGTTTGTCTTGAAATGTTTGTCTCAAGCCTCGTCAGTTCGATAAGTTGTTTACAATTGTATAACCAATAAAACAGCTCGCTACGAATCAGAATAGCAAAACATTAATTACAGGCAATACAATACAATTCAACGTGGCTCAAAAACATAAAGGGTTGAATTTTGGTTGTATATAATTTAGACATTAACAAAAAAAAATGTAAAAAAGTATTCTTATTGTACTCACGAGTATTAGTTTTATTATTATACGAATATAAAATTTAATGCAATAAAAACTGTTATTCCAAAATAAATTTGATCAGATGTTTTTACAGGCACTGGTATTTATCATTATGTAGTTTCCTATTTTTTTTATTTTTTTATTTATTTATTTATACTTTATTGTACACCAGAAAAATATTAAAATACAAATAATAAGGATAATTACAGACAGTGAAGTACAATGGGCGGACTTATGGCTATTTAGCCATTTCTTCCAGTCAACCCAAATCCTATATCACTTCGGCCTATCGCAGACTACTGCCGGACATAAGCCTCCTCAAGTTCACAACACATATTCCGGTTTTCCGCAATGCTCATGCAGCCACCACCAGCGATCTTACGTAGATTGTCGGTCCAGCGGGCTGGAGGATGTCTTACACTGCGTTGGCCAACACGCGGTCTCTACTCCAGGACACGTCTGCTCCAGCGGCCATCGGTCCTGCAACACAGATGACCAGCCCACTGCCACTTCAACTTGCTTTTTGATTATGTTTATGATAACAACCGGGACCAACGGCTTAACGTGCTCTCCGAGGCATGGTGAGGAGACCCATAAGGACAGCCATCAAAACGAGAAATAAATATTTATACAAATACAAATATCCTCCCCGAGTGGGGATCGAACCCGCAAACCGTAGTAAGGTAGCCAGAGCTCTTGGGGAGAATTGAGGATAAAGTGGGAAAATGCTTCTGGTGTTTTCGCGTCCATATGGTACGATATCCACTTACCACCAGATAGTTTGCTTGTTGATGTTGGTCTTTACAATAACAAAAAAAAGGAAGACTATGGTTAAGTGGAAGCATAAATCCGCTAGATTCTATAAATTGGGACATAAATAATTATTACAAGCAACTTTTTCGAAGCGTCTCACTATTGATACTTATTGACAAACGATTTTACGAGGCCTTCGTTTGGACGAAAACAATTTCATTTTGCGATGGAGAAAATAAATTTATCTTATTAGCTCCGCTATTCAAGTATCGAGCTCTCAAAATGAAACACGCTATAATTATATAACTTATTATCGTTAGTGGTATTGTATATATTTGTTTTGATAAATATTTTTCGACATTGATAGAGTTAAGGGTAATTGTCCATTATTGATATAGAAAATGTATGTGTTTAAATACACGTATTTGTATGTATGTCTAATATATATAGTTATATATTAATACGAAGAAATATAGGAAATGGGATAAAGAAAAGTACTGTTTTTAGACTTTTTCAAGCAGTTTTTTAAATTTTCCTCTCCGTAAGAACAATCCTCGTACTTCAAGGAATATTACAAAAAAAGAATTAGCGAAATCGGTTCAGCTGCTTTCGAGATATGCGCTTAGCAACACATTCAGAGATTAATTTTTATATGTATATAGAGATAGAGAAGAGATAGAGATATGTATTACTTTTTAACTGATGGTGGTAAAAAGCGTCTAAGAAAAATATATATTTTTTTTCATTATAACATTGAAACAGTCGTCGGTTCCTAAGATAAGTAACTTAATACTTGTGTTATAGCTAACAGCCGGCTAATATAGCTAAATATTTTTTTAAATACACATGGCAATAATAATATAAATACAAATATTACACCCAGACTCAAGCGGGAATCGAAACCACAACCCGCGGTGTAGAAAGCAGATAGTCAAAGTTTTTGTTATGTAAAAAATGAATAGATAAATATTTATATAAAACATAGTTATGGACACTAGTTTCAGATTTTACGATTGCCGCAGTAAATTAATACCAGTCATTGTCCCCAAATATATCTTTAATTAATTTTAATTATTATTTAAATGTAAACTAATTTTAATTTGTAATATGAATATGTATTCAAAAATGCTTTTGAAGCCTACACGCACAAAGTAAATTTTATTAAAAAAAATAATAAAAAATTAAATCAAATTATAGATTTAATTTTTAAATTATATACGTTTATTATACATCCAGGTAATTAAGTTCCAGGTAATTTAAGTTATACATTATGTGTGTTATTATATTGATTAGTGCATTTCGGTAAAAGAGATCAAAACGACTTCAACAACTTTTGTATTAACTTTTCTTTGTTTTAAATGAAAAACTGTATTTTATTAAAATACATTTGTATTTATTTATTTATTTGCACAGTCGGTTAAACTTTTTATATCCTGAAACGCTCATACATTTTTCGTTGGTAATAAAAGTGGGTTCTTATTATGTCGTAACGGTGTATTATCGTCGAAAAATTATACATTCACACACACACACACACACACACAAACACACACATAGATGCACAGACACTGTAATATTATCCTCTCTGGCGTTAAATGACTCTTGGACTAATTTTAATTACACTATTGGTGCCTAATATCTAAATATAACAAAACTATTCTTGATTTCAATCGAATTGTTTGTATAAATATTATATAAGTAAGTAGCAATTTTATACAACAAAGTTTTACAAATAAAGCTTTTTTGTTCTTATTATTGTTAAGTAAAAGCGGAAGATATTATATTCTTAAGCAACTCACGCCTATTGATTTTCATTTAATTTTGACAATATGTATAAAAATTTTTTTAAAAAGAAAATCCCAAACGATATCGTTACGACATAGTTAGAAAAAGTCTTAAGTTATAATATATTCGCGATAATGCGTAGCCGTTTATCTTGCTAAGGTCCTTAAGAGTTGGTATTTTATTGTTTCGAGCATCGCTTTGAATTTCATTTTATTGTTTTATTGTATAGAATAAATTATGTTTGGTTACTTTGTGTGTGAAAATTTGACGGGTTTATAGGCATTTCAAAATTTACGTAGGTGCATTTTTCATACTACTTTATTTATTTATTTATTTTTATATAACAAGGTCGACAAACAAGCGATTAAGGGTCAACTGATGGTAAGCGATATAGACGCCTGCAACACCAGAGGCATTGCAAACACGTTGCCGACCTACCCCATAGTGCTGGATTGCGGCTGTTTCACTGACAGTTAGGAGTTCGATCCCCGCACATTTGTATTAGCCAAACAGAAGTTTCCCGTGGTCTAGGCGATGTGCTTGTGTATTATGAGTGTTTCAGGACCCCCGACACAGGAGTAAGCCCTAGTGGGAGTCATTGAATGTGAGGTGTTTATTCATTTAATTTACTCGGCACTATTTATTTTCTTTTCACGAGAAAGTAGAATAATTTTCCTTATAAGATTTAGTGTTTCTTATTATACAATCTGCGTACGACCTTGGTTTGTGAAAAGGTCTTTGTAACCGTTCTATCATAGGCGATTAATTTATTTATGCTATATAGTTATTATGGCTAACTTTGTACTCATAACTGAATATTGACAACGCGAGTAATTTCTCAATAGTGGTTTAGCGTGATTGATTAAGCTTAGTGATCTCTACTCAGTGGTGGGATACAACATATGTATGCATGTATGTATAGATATGCATTTATGATTCAGCCTGTAACATCCCACTACTGCACATCTACACTGCAGGTTGGCAGATATATTCCCTACTATGACTAACGATTGCTACTAGGTGTATATACTACCAACCCTTGGGGAGATTTGCAAGCACAGACATCCAAACCGGAATGAAATATTTGTACAAATACAAATATCCATCCCGATAGGAACCCCAACCCGTCGGTGTTTTAGGCGCCTACACGCACCACTAAACCAGAGCGGTTTTTAAAAAAGATATGTCTAATACATTATAATATTAGTATCGCACGTGTGCGCTTCTAAGCGCCTGTTGCAGAGTGACTCCCCAAGTGCGAAAATTTTTCAAATATATTCATTTATTCCGGAGATTACCCTCCAATAACAAACAAACTCTCAAAATATTCCACCAGTATCGGCGTAGATTATAGGATATTTGCTCAAAATTGAAATATAATTTAAAAGGGCCAGACATATTTACATTATCGCATAATCAAAAAGTCGTCTGACATAAAATTGCTACAAAACGATGACAAAATTTCACCGTAAAAATGGAAATTGTAACCATATCGACTCCTGAATTTACCTTCGGAATTGATTGTTTTTACACTTTACGATATTTAAAATCGTATTGATAATGCTTTATGAAATATCTTATACTATTAAACGAGCAATTCTTGTATATATATATATATTCTGAATCTCGGAATCGGCTCCAACGATTTTCGTGAAATTTAGTATGCAGGGGATTTCGGGGGTGAAAAATTGATCTAGCTAGGATTCATTTAAAAAAAATGTCGTTTTATCCCTGTTTTTAGGCAATGAAAAAATATCATTAGAATACGAAGCTTAATTTCACCATTATTAATATAGCTGTAACAGCGTAATTAGGAAAGCGACGGATTTCAAATCGTTTTCACCCGGGTTCGAATCTGTCTCCAGATTACTTTTTTTTTCTTTTTTTTTTAATTTCACTCGTGATTTATTATTTAAATAAAATTAAAATATAAAAATACCGAAAAAAAAAACAAAAAATAAAATAAAAATACCGAGCTGGGCTCGGTCACCCAGGTACTTTTACTAATGAGCATTAGTGCTATAAACATATAAACAAAGCAAGCTGTTACTATCCTAGTTGTACAGACAATATACACAAAGTACCTACATAAATATCCTCTACTTCTTTTAGTACAATTTATAAAGATAAAGATAGATAGAAAGTTAATATTTCTATGTACGCCGAGTACCCACTTTAATAATGAACTAAAGTAAATTTTCCAAGTCGCTGGTTGTAAAGGGCTCGTGAACAAATCTCGATAAACCAATATAAATTGTTCGAAGGTTGCGATCACCCTCGTGTTTGCTAAGCAGAGCGTTTTAGCGTTATTATTTAAGATGCCTTAAAAGCTCTTCTGTTACAATTGAAGCTTTCGTTTAATCGTGCGGTATGCTTCAACAGAACTTCTTTAGATTTGAACATTGATATTAAACGAGTTGTTTTTGAAGTGAAGCTTCTTTAGGCGCATGAGCGGTAAAATTTGAGCGATTGGTAACGCAGCAGCATCATGAATGGTCAGTACTTGGATGGATGACCGCCCGGTAATACGACGTTGGCTTTTTGTTTTTTTTTCAATAGTTTCTTTTAAATTCGTTTTTAAATAAAACCAGTACTAGAGATGCTTCAATTTAATATACTAGATTGTTCAATAATTACACAAATGTATGGTGGCTTATACTAATAAGAAATAATTTTTCCACCGCAATTTAATCTACTACTAGCGCCATCTAGTCGTAGACGTAGTAAACTTCGAACAAAAGACTTAAAAAAAAAACTTAAATAATTTTAAGTTGCAGCGTTAACGATTACTTTTTTTTATTAGTTTGCCAAAGAAGTTTTACTTCTCACATGTTGTGTACTTTGTACGCACGCAATTTTTTTATCTTGGTCTTTACCTAAATGTAGTATATCTATAAGCCAATATGATGCACAAATCGCTTTATCTTGGCTTAGTGCAAAGCGTTATTATTTTTTTTTCTATTAAAAAATATCATTTACCAACTCTATTATTAAAAATAAATATAATTTTGCCGTATGTTCGAAAAAGCTTTGAGTATATTATTAATTTTCCATTTTGCAAAACCTTTTCGCTACTAATTTTTCTTAAAATATTACTGTTTCTGATTTTTTCATATTTGATAGCGACTGATTTGAAAGATTTCCAGGTTTTTAATTAAATCTTTTAATTTATCTCGAAGCTAGTGAAAACCGATATCTATACATATAATAAAATGGTAGAAAAGTCAAAACTGTACATTGAATATTTTTTTAAAAGAATACTTGGGGTGTGATCTACAATCGATACCGAAGCCAAAAATATAGTTTTTAGAATTTTTGTCTGTTTGTCTGTTTGTCTGTTTGTCTGTATGTATGTCCGGGATAAACTCAAAAAGTACTGCATGGATTTACTTCAAATTTGGCACGAATATTTTTAAGAAGTCGGGTCAGAACATAGGCTATATATTATCACGCTATCACCTACGGGGAACGAGCAGTGAACCTTTATTTCTTCAAATGTATGTCCGGGATAAACTCAAAAAGTACTGCATGGATTTACTTCAAATTTGGCACGAATATTGTTAAGAAGTCGGGTCAGAACATAGGCTTTATATTATCACGCTATCACCTACGGGGAACGAGCAGTGAACCTTTATTTCTTCAAATGTATGTCCGGGATAAACTCAAAAAGTACTCCATGGATTTACTTCAAATTTGGCACGAATATTATTAAGAAGTCGGGTCAGAACATAGGCTACATATTATCACGCTATCACCTACGGGGAACAAGCAGTGAACGCACGCAGACGACGTCGCGAGCAGCAGCTAGTTATTCATAAAAGTATAAAGTAATTATTCTGTGAAAAAAAAAACACTCAGCGGTTCCTCCTTTTTTTATATAAGAAATAAAATGAAAAAGTTTCGACGAAGTATTCTGTTCCCTTTGTTTTAAGATAAATCAGAAATATTTAATTAAATAGCATATTTTTTTTTAAATTCAATTTTGCGCCCTAAACTTTTGTAGTTGTGTATGTTTTGTATACCGTTTTTTATCACTTTTTACCGTTTTTTTATCCAGTGACTGCAATAACGTTTTTATCCTTTTATCTATTTACCTTTTTATTTGGTTTAAAAAAGTAGAAACACAGACAAAAAATCTTTTAATGAATCTTACTAAAAAATTATTTTTTATAAAATATTACTTGAAATTTCTTATTTTGCAATGCTTTTTACAAATTACTTTTAAAAAAGACTTAAAATTAAATGGACAGTATTATGATTTGTTTAGTTTGATAAATCCATGTAGGTTGGTAGGCAATATTTAAAAACAAACGCACTAGTAGTAGCTTCAACACACCATTAACAAAAATTTATAGAATACAAAAAAAAACACCTTAACCAACGGATAAATAATTAGTGACTTAGTTATATAGAAATTGCGACGAAATTCTAAAGTACAATAAGGCTTAAAAGTTCGAAAGTTAGGTCCCGAACTTGTAAATTCTCATTAAAATAAATTTAGTTCAGACGAACCAAAAATACCGCAAGCAAAATTCCTGCTATTCAAGGGAAAGCAGTGAATTCAATGACAGTACATCACCGTCATTTCAATTAGGTCTTGTACAATGTGTTGTATGACGACCCCTATTACCCCTATTACCTACCACAATCGAGAGTTTTCGTAGAGGAAATTTTTGTTCGTCTCATCAAAATGAAGCTACTCCCGGAAAATTAGCTTGATAGTAATCAAGTGAAAAAAATGTACTAGAGATCCCGGACTATAAGAATAGATCACATAATTTTTAGCACTTTAATGACTATTTTCTATATTGTTTTCTAATGTTTACGCAAATTTCACTCATTGTATTGAAACAACTTTTTCGGATTTGATACTGGACTACTAGGACTGACCGTCCTCCCGTGACCATGTTGCTGTAAAGTATCCGAAACGTCAGGCATCTAAAAACATAATAAACCGCGATAAAATGCGAAAAAGTTGTTTCATTATAATGACTATTTTCTACTATTAAAAACGTGCCCCAATGGTCAATCTGTGTCTTTGCAATGGTTATTTTTGATAGGTTTGGTTAACCTACTATATCGAGTTTGTCACAAAGGTATCATTTCAGCAAAATTTTATTTGGATTCCGTACCAATTAAAAAAAATGACCATTAAAGTTATCCAACCGTAAGCATTCACGCTTCTGTTGTCAATGGTTAGAACAAATTGGAAATAGTACAATAGCAGCCCTGTTAGAAATTCAGTGAATAGTACTCTTAGTTTATAGCGAGTATAATATGAAACATTGAAATATTCAAAATCATTCACAAACAAATTAAATTAATCAATCTCTCCATCTGACCTGATCCCGTTACCTGAACCTTATAAATTACAAAGTGAAAGGTCGAATAAGTTGTAACTATTACCTTTGATTCATTGACCCGGTATCTCGTTGCCATCAAATTAGGCAAACTTTGATGGAATTTGAAAAGGTTTCGATTAAAACGTTATTGGTCGTCCTTTAGACGCCTAAAATTTCCATTCATTACCTGTTATATAATGGCCAAGCTCTGTTATAGAGCACATATTGGTATAGATGTCAATTATTATTGTCTACATTTAGATCTCTTTACATCTCTAATTTTGATATCCGCTCTCAAACACCATTTTTTAGACTTTGTGTACAACCATCTGTACAGTGTCAATCCAGGTTTCCAGGTGGGAAGTTCCAGTCTAGACACAAATTGTCAAAAATTCTTCATAAATAAATATATTCGAAACAACGGGCATAAATTCAAGCCATATTCCAAGTTCCAACTAACTGCTGCAACCCCTATTTGGCTAACTTTGTATTTAAAAAAAATCTCATTTTTCCTGTAGAGAAGATCTAAAAATAATATTATCTACATCTATATTCTAATTGAAAACATTGATTACACGTAGAATCTACTGTTCTACGAAGAACTACTCTAGAAATACTAAAGCTCTTACACTTGTTTGCTGTAACCAGTCAAGATTTAATCTTATTGTAAAACATATAGTTATAGTACCTGCAACGGTTAGTAGAATATTCCAGAAATACTCAACGAAATTCAATAATTCCTTTACCATCGGGAAGCAAAATTATTCAGTATTAAAATGACTTATACGTAATGCAGACCCAGACAAGGAAAACATGACAGGAATATTACAAAGAACAAAAAGAAAATGTTGTTAAGTATTGTACGATACCGAAGGCAGTCTTGTTGTTAAAAGCGATATCTCAAAAACCAAAATAAATAAAATTGCGTGCGTACAAAGTATACATGTTAGAAGTGAAACTTCTTTGCCAAACTAATAAAAAAAAAAACGGTTTTAAAATCCAAAAAAAACCTTATTGAAAACAAGAACTAAAAAGCCAACGCCACGCGGTGTTCCCAGACGGTCACCCATTCAAGTACTGACCGTCCCTGACGCTGCCGCGTTACCAACCGGTAAAATTTTACCTCTCATGCGCCTAAAGAATTTTCACTTTAAAAAATAAAGGACAAGATTAAATATTTTAATATTTTTTCTATGTGAATCGGATTCATAGATTCATTTAAAATTTTATATTAAATTTTGAATTTTGATTACTCCAGACACAGTAAAAACACCCAGATTAGCCCCTAACAAAAACATTCGCGTATACGAAGTTAATTATGATCGGTACTGAAAATGTAATGCTAAGAAATCCCCAATACGCGATAAGACCGCCCTGCTGTCATCAATCTTTTTTTCATTGTATTTGCTGTATTAATTCATATTATAGCATTATGTAAGTCAATAAAAATTATTTAATAAAATAGGACTTAGCGCTCCCACACACGAACGGCACGTTGCCAACGGCAGAGGTCGACGGCAGCCGTCGACTGCCGTCGAGCGCCGTCAGCGGCAGACGACTGCAGCCGTTGACTGCCGTCGAGCGCCGTCAGCGGCAGCCGTCGACTGCCGTCGAGCGCCGTTGGCGGCGCGCCGTCGGTTGCAGTCCGCTGCCGTTGAGACCATGCCGCTCACACGTCGACGCTATCTTAGTACAGGAGCCAGTTGTAAAATGAATTCCGAGGAAGAAACACTGTTGTTGTTTTTACTTCGTCGCCGCCGAGAAAAACGAAAAATAAAAACACGTTCGGTGTGGGTTCAAGAAATACTAATCAATAGAGATCAAGATGGGCATTTTTTTACACTCTATCCACTTTTACGAAGAAACGAGCAAAAGTTTTTTAATTATTTTCGGATGTCCATTGCTTCTTTTGATGAGCTGACGGCTATTTTAAAAAGTTCAATATCTCGCCAAGATTGAATTAATAATTATAAAAATTAAAAAAAAAAATTAAAATAATGAGTTAGTAAAAAAACATGTTTAAAAAAATGGTCGGTTTATTATAAGATGATTTTGATTTTTTTAAAATCATTGTTATTAAATTAGAAGTAACTAATAATTATTATGTATTATTGTTCCTATAGGTAGTACTTGTATTTTGTTTCAACTTAAAATGGTGATAAATGATGTTGATCTCATTAAACAAATAATCTAAATAACTTATACCTTTTTATTATTTATATTTATGCTAATATTATAAAGAGGAAAGATTTTTATTTTTGGATTTTCGTTTGTAATGAACAAATTCAAAAACTACTGGACCGATTTTAAAAATTCTTTTACGAATAGACTGACCGTGTTTTTATTTTTCGTTTTTCTCGGCGGCGACGAAGTAAAAACAATAACAGTCTTTCTTCTTCGGAATTCATTTTGCAACTGGCTCCTTTACTAAGAGAGCCGACGTGTGAGCGGCATGTTCTCAACGGCAGCGGACTGCAGCCAACGGCGCGCCGCCAACGGCGCTCGACGGCAGTCGACGGCTGTCGCTGACGGCGCTCGACGGCAGTCAACGGCTGCAGTCGTCTGCCGCTGACGGCGCTCGACGGCAGTCGACGGCTGCCGTCGACCTCTGCCGTTGGCAACGTGCCGTTCGTGTGTGGGAGCGCTTAAATAATTTACCATTAATTTTTTTTAGTTTGAACGCATTTTTAAGTTATTGATATGAAGTGACAACGTAAGTCATTATGTGTGTTGTTATATACGTAAAGATCCCTTTATGTTCAGATACGTGGAAGAAAAATACTGAAGACCGTCATATACATACATACAAATATGAATTATGGCTCTAAAGTGAATGGCAATTTTTATTCTCGAATATTTGGACATATTTTACTTTTATTTCAAAAGTTTTAAATCTAATTGATTGATAAAATATAAATTGAAAAAAAAAATATTTCAAGTCCAATTAATTATAACATTTCAATGACTGATAATATCTTTATTTACAAAGTTATCTGATCTCAAAGGAATATAAATTAATAAAGTTATTTTTGATTTTGATTTTAATTTATTGTTTACTGTATAGTTACCTGTTTCATCTGTATTTAATTTTAATAATTAATTATTAGATCGGTTGGTATTTTGCTTCTCTTTGAAAGTCTTCGAAGTTAACTGAGGTACAGCACAGCAGAAAATTTCCTGCTCAAATATGGAACAGTCCGACTGGAGTAATATCTCGACATTACAGAAGATTGAAGCTAAATAATACTGCTTTCAAGCAGTGTTGTGTTTTTGTTGGTCAGTAAGGTGCCCAGAACTCCTGGGGGAAATTGGGGATAGGGTCGGCAACGCGGTTGCGTAGCTTCAGTTGTTGCAGACACCTATAAGCTATGATAATCGCTTACCATCAGGTGAGCCGTACACCTTTTTGCCGACCTAGTTATAAATTTTTTTTTATCTTTTAATAGTATTATGATTTATAGCACGTAATGATAGTCAGAAATGTAATTGACGTGATATTAGCGCGGCCGTCACATAAACTAGCAAATATTCGTTGTCGACCGGGTTTGATCCTTGCAAAAAATGAGTATTTCTTTATTTAAGTACAAATCACTTTTGGGTCGTCATATTACAAATTAAACTTTTATTAGTATCAAATAAATTACTCATTACTATTGTTAAGCTACCATATATTTGAAATGTAGATTCCGCCGAGAAAAATTGGAAATGAGGTCAGAATATTTTGAATATGTCATTTTATTATTGGATGCTGTTTCAAAATATTATTTTATCTTTGATTTGCCCTTTACAAGACCAACCTTTGAGGAATGCAATGTGATTTACTTAAAAAAATTTGAAATAAATCTTAAATCCGATAAATTATACGAGACCTTCGAAATTTCAAAGCAAGCAGTCGGCAAAAGTAAATACTGCGTCACACATCGGGTCGAACGCCTTATCGAAAGTCAAGACTTGTCGACAAACAATTTCAATACATCAAAATAACCTTAATTCATTCAAAAATAACACTTATTCCATACATACAAAGTCCACATATGCGCACACAAACGAACGCACGTAAGTTTGCATTTCTAATTTCGAAACAAATTTATTAATACACTCGATAAATTAATATCGATTGCAAAATTGATCTTTATTTCAATAGCAATAAAGCTTGTGGTATAATTAAAGGATTTGTGTATCGCTTCAGTAGTGCTAACTATGAACGTTTGAATCCGTTTGAAACCCAATTTACATGTAAATCGTTGAAGTCGCTTCAGATCAACTTTGTTGTTGAGGAGTTAGGCGAACGTGTTAAGGCAATGCTGTTATAGATTGCTTTTTGTTGACGCCAACTTACAATTAAATATGGATGTTATAAATTGATCACGTTTAAGGGGTTAATGTATTAATTAATGAAATAGTTATTAATGTCGATAATGTGATACTCCAAGATGTGTACAAAAAGGTAAAGGTGAAATGGTCTGGTGTACTTGAGCAATAGCCGAGATAAATAAAACGAATATACTCACTCACATTCAAATGGTCGTCTACTCCTATGACATGTACTCGTAACTAAAAGCCTGATTGAAGCAAATATCGGCTGATATATTTTAATAAAAAATTTAAATAGGTACATTTATATTTACTATACAAATATTCGCTTCAGCCTGTAATATCCCACTGCTGGGCATAGGCCTCTTTCCCCATGTAGGAGAAGGATCGGAGCTTAATCCACCACGCTGCTCCAATGCCGGTTGGCGGATATATTCCCTACCTATGAGTAACGATCGCTATCTGTTTTACATGATAACAACCGGTACCGACGGCTTAACGTGCTCTTCGAGGCACGGTGGGGAGACAAACAAGGACTGCACAAACACGCAGACCACGGCAAACATCTGTATGGCCAATACAAATGTTTGTCATGTGCGGGGATCGAATCCGCAACCGCCAGCGCTACAGCCACAAACCAGTGCTGTGGACGTTGCGCCAACGCGGCGTCACATGATGTGATTGTATGAATAATAAAGTTATTTTGTATGGAATATTATTCTGTATATATCGTCTCTATATAATTTTAACCGACTTTCAAAAAAGAAGGAGGTTCTCAATTCGACTGTATTTTTTTATGTATGTTAGATCAGAACTTTTGACTGGGTGGACAGATTTCGATCAATTTTGATCCCATGTGGTCATCATGTGGTCCCATTTAAATTTAATTGAGATCTGACCAAGTACTTTTAGAGTTATATCTAATAATGCGTATTTACTTGACTACTTTTTCGTCGACTTACGTTGTATTATACCGCATAACTTTTTACTCGGTGTACCGATTTTGATGATTCTTACTTTAATCGAAAGTTAATACTTGTAATTTAGTCTTGTTTAAATTAGATTCAGATCTGATGCCGACATTTTGAGCAATTTTTAATAGCGCGTATTTACTTGACTGTTTTTTCGTTTTATTATACGTTGTATTACTTGTCGATGTAATTCAAGTCGGTTTTTTTTTCGTTTGCGAGCAAACACAATTATATATTATTTTAACATCAACTCAAAACAATTATGTAGCATTATCGATACACTTAATTAGGTTCAAAACGTTTTATTAATATTAACTAAAAGCTTTTGAACGTTGAAACATTCTAATCAAGTCGCGTTAATCTAAAGTACATTATTATTAAAACACTGACTGTAAACTACGCATCAATATCTTTACGTACAAATCTAACAGCCAATGTTTGTTCAAACAGTGGCCTCTATTTACTTAGGACATCAAAGGTAACCAAACATTGGTATTTGGTTACAAATATTTGACAATCCATACTAATATTATAAATGCGAAAGTAACTCTGTCTGTCTGTCTGTCTGTCTGTCTGTCTGTCTGTCTGTCTATCTGTCTGTCCGGCAATCACGCCAAAACTACTGAACAGATTTAAATGAAATTTGGTATATAGATATTTTAGAGTCTGAGAAAGGACATAGGCTACTTTTTAATGCGGAAAAAAGGGTGTAAGGGGTTGAAAGGTGGGAATGAAAATTTGTATGGAAATGTGTTCGCGTTTTGTAACTGTCAAACATTTAATGTTCATCCCGTCGATATGGTAAACTCTCCGATAAAATTAAAGAACGTATTTAAATAAAGGTTTCGAATCGACAACATATATCCACAATATACGGATAGTGGCGTATTTTACATTTTAAAAATGTATAATTATGTCAGTAATGAAAACGGATTGACATATTGGTTGTCAAATATAAAACGTAGTGGTTATATACTCTTTGGTCAAATATTTATGTGTGCGTTCAGAAATTTATTTAGTGTAAACTAAGGAAAATATATCAAGCTAATTAAATCTTATACTATTGAAAAAAAGGAAAGCATTTTTTTCCCTCAAATCAACGCAGGTGAAACCGCGGGGCACAGCTAGTACTGAATATTTAAGAGTCCGCCCTTTGTATCTTTTTATGTATGTAATTTTGAATCGATGTTCTTTTATCACGCAATTGAATTCACTTATTTTTAAACAACTTTTTATAATAGGTATATTTTTTGTATCTAACTTCATTTTTTTTTGTTGATTACATCTTCTTCTGTTTCCTCTTCTATATATTAATACGTGAAGCAAAAACTTTGTACCCCTTTTTACGAATTGTTTTTAAACATATTTAATTTATGTATATTTTAACAGGTATTTAGATTATGTTTTTAACACTAAGTAATATATTCATCTTTGTAGTAGTAGTAGTAGAACCGTTACTATGGTTCTATTAAATATTTTATTTAATACTTTATACAAAAAAAACTTCTATAATCAAAGTGAAACCGTCCTAGCCACTAATAAAAAAAAACCTTTCAGTTGACTTTCAGTGACCACAACGATGCGACATTGTTGAAAAATCACCAATAATATTGTCGTTATTTTTACACTGCGGTTAACTTTTAATTCATTTTCATTATTTAACAGTATACGTGTAGGTAAGATAATAGCATTAAATAATAAATTAACATTAACACTGGTAAAAACTTAACAAAGTTTATTCTAAGTGTCGCAATCGCCAAACACAAAACGGCTGTGTAGGTATATACAGACTGCTCCGAATCAAACGCTAATTTTATTTTTCTTTGAACCTGAGTTGATCTATTGACATGATCTAAAGTCGATACAATTACGTTAATATATGCTTTAAATAACAATAAGTAGAAGGGATATTAATTTCGAGGAACGCAACAACAACGTCCCTAACTTGTCGTATTCGACACTGCTACGAACAACTACGAGATGTAGCTGTCGTGTCCTGATATTCTTTTCGATTTACTCCGCTAAAGAATATTTCAGCCGAGTTACTTGGTAATGAGTTTCATATACTATAACGTATATAGCACGTACCCATAGTTCAGCTCTATCACTAAACCTAGACAAAATATAAGTATCTATATTTACATTATAATAAAATGATAAAAAAGTCAATGTATGTCCGGGATAAACTCAAAAAGTACTGAAAGGGTTTACTTCAATTGCGGCACGAATATTATTAAGAAGTCTGGTCAACATATAGGCTACATATTATCACGCTATCGCCTACGGGGAACGAGCAGTTAACGCACGCAGACGATGTCGCGGACAGCAGCTAGTTATAATATATATTATAACTCACTCAATTGTACTCGTATACCACATATATAAATTTTTAATTTGCTCGAATTTTATTAATCGATCTAGTCTTGACAGTATATGGTCGCCATAGTCGATAATCCTCAGGACTGTTTGTGCTTGCACAATATTGGCAGTGATTGACAATAAGCTATGTATGAATATGATAGTGTGTTAGAAATCTAACACAAATTTTAGGATATTTTTATAACAACACAAAAGTATGTTCATTGTTGTATCTGCATTATCACATCTGCATTGAGTTGTATTTAGATTTTTTTAGTATAATAATAAGGTATAAGGCTCGTTCATAATATCTTTTTGTCTATTATACTTTTAAGAGTTAATTTATGTAATAAAAAATTATTTACGTAAACATTAATATAGAATGTAGCTCGTAGCAATAACGATGCTTTCTACTGATGAAAAAGTTTTCAAAATCGCTACGGTAGTTTTAGAAATTAAAACTTCAGAAATCTACAACCAGTCTTACAAATTTGACCTCTATATTTTATAGAGGTATATTTTATTACATTTTTCAAAAATATAAATCTAATGAAATAATTATAATTTTATTATTAACACGAAAAAAGCAAAGTGTACAAAAAACTTATTATTAATTATTTATTTGTTTATTTATGTTCAAAGTATTTGATCCCTTCCTTGTTATTAATTGATTACAAAGTGAATATATTTGTTTTGCAAGAAATGAAGAAAAACATTTTAATTTATCACAAAGCTTAAATAAGCAAAGAGAATTTCTATGACCTTTAGATAACTTATAATTAAAGCAATGTATTTATTACGCATATTGATATTATATAGTATTGATAATATAAACTTTGAAAAACAAGTTTGTAATAAATTAATTTTTATTAAAACTAATAGTAAATCCACTGTTAACAATAAATTCGTTCCATAAAAAGTTAATACGTTAGAAGAAAAACACGAATGAAAATACAATATCAAACTGTCAATTCGCACAGTATCAGCGCCTTGATTTGCTGATCTGCTGACGTCCTAAACAAACTGTCACAAGCTGGACAGAGCAAACACGACGTACTGTCAATAAATAAGACATGGGTCACACTCCTTCCTTGATTATGAGAAGTATGATACAGTGACCAACATCAAAAGTTAAATAAATTAAAATCAATATAAAATGGTCCATTCAATTTACATTAAACAAGGAACAGTTTGAAACAAAAAAGTATGTGTGTCAATTCACACACGGCAGAAGTGAAACTTCTAAAAAGTTGAAGGAAGGTAGGCCGTTGCGATTTGTTCTTTTGACGATGATTTCTCGTAAAAAAGGTTGTAAGCGCCGTTCAAAACGCGTCGAAGTAATAATATCTTCTATCTCATTCTCTCATATACATATGTGTGGTTCATTCTTTATCAAATCATAACGATTCTAAAGAATTTTCACTTCGAAAACAAATTCTTTCATATTCAAAAATCGTCATTATTATTGTTAGTTGATAGTCAGTAAACTCAGCATAAAATAAACACAAAAATACAGTCAAATTCAAAGTCAAACCATCATCTTTGAGTAAATAAAATTGATGATTAAACTATGGTTTTCTCTGTATACTGAAAGTTTGTTTGTCAGAAAAATGACTTGTAATTCGTATGCGTGCTAGTAGACTCCATTAATTTTACTTGCGTGCGACTCGTAATGTAAACATGACATCCGTTAATTAGCGTGAAATAGTGACACTTTTTGATTCAATAATTTCTAGAAAAAGGAAGAGAAATAGAGAGAGAAAAATAAGGCATTAAAGATTTGCACTTTGCGTGTTTTATCAGTGAAGTGGCAGTGGGCTGGTCACCTGTGTCGCAGGACTGATGGCCGCTGCAGCAGACGTGTCCTGGAGTGGAGATCGCGTGTTGGCAAACGCAGTGTGGGACGCCCTCCGGCTCGTTGGACCGACGATCTACGTAAGATTGATGGTGGTATCTAGATGAGGATTGCGAAAAACCGGGATGTTTGGTGCGAACTTGGGTAGGTGGTTGGGTGGAACTTGGACTGCGATAGGTTGAAGTATGTAGAGAAATTTCTGTTTTATCAAATCGTTGTAATAATTAAATAAAATATTTCAATTAGCAGAATATTCAACAAAAGCTGAGACAGACTTGATAATAATTATAACAAATAAGTTAATATTATTTTATTTTTAACTAAAAACCAAATAGTTTGAAGAAGAATTTTCCACGAAACAGTTATATTTATTATTCCTTTTTTGTCTATTCAAATCGAGATTTTTGTGGCGGGGACACAAATTTCTCAGATGAAAACCTGAAATTTCAACTTTAACATTATCTTAAAAATATCTCCATGGATAAAGTGATGAATAGAGCATTTGCGCCTTTGCTTTATTGCGCTAATTATAAAAGGATTTACTTTGGCAAATATTAATGAAGTATTTAAATTAGTAATTATTAACAGTACTTAAATTTAAATCAATCCACTTGTACTTAACATATTTCCACATTATTTTGATTTAGATTTAAAATATGATAATGGTTTGGGAACTTTTTTTGTATATCTAATAAAAATCAACATTATTTTTCATACTTCCTACGTGTTCCTTCCTAACTGATTTAGACAGTGTTCCCTAAAAAGAGGCGTCGGCGAGCCATTCAGACGTTTCGCTGTAAATTAATTTATGGTTATGCGTTATTTGAAACTGTGGCATCGTCTAAAGTATTGATTAAAGCGATATTACATAAGAGACAAAATCTCTTAGAAATTAATTTTAGCTCTGAACGCTCTGTGAAATAAATGAGCCGAAAGAAAGTCATCTTAAACAGAATGAAACCACAGCCCATGATACTCTAGATAATCAGAAAGTTCTTATTGGAAAAGAAGAGAATTAGATAAAGTAAAAACTGAAAAACTATTATTACTTTTAAATATAAATACAGCTGGTCCAAATAATCAAGTTAATGAGTAAAGGAATACTTAATTTAAGAGCCCTAAAACAAAATTTAATTTTAGATGCAAATAATTACTAATATTTTCTAAAGCCTTAAAATTGGTAATAAGGAAAAATTTCTCTTCCCTCTATCCTCTACTATTATTTTACCCTTACCTTTGGACTTGTTTAGATACTTATTGGGAAACATGATCATTACAATATATTGAGAGGGTACTTCGATGGCTTTACTATAACTAATAGAATAGAAAATCAGTATCTCGACTATTAACTATATGAATACAAACAGTTTTATGAAAATCAATCATGATTCAATTTATTACACCCAACAAAAATTAATATACAGAGAATAATTAAAAACAATAAATAGCCCCTAAGGGAGGCGCTCTTATCGTAAAAACAGCGATCACTTCCAGGCAACTGAAGTAAAGATTAAAATATAATAGCCTGCATTCTTTTCACAGTTTTTGTTGATAGAAATTTCTGTGAAAGAGCATAATTATTTGTGAGTAGTGTGTTATTTAAAAACAATGTGATGGCACAGTTAGTGACTTAAAAAAATGGGGATAGCTTGACTGGGGGAGTACTGTTGTACCTACTTTTTACCTTTTAGATTACATCCAAACAATACTTTGAAGTTGTGTTGTTTTTGTGGTAAGAAGTCGCTGTGTTGATATTGAGGGTTGAGTCGGCTTCCTACTTGGAGGTACTCCTTTTGGTGCACGTATCCATACCTACTATCGAAGTATAATACAATGTCGGATAACCCTTAATCAGTTAAGACATTTGACTTTGATCTTATTCGACTCCTTGAACCGACCGAGCGCATTATGTTTGACAATTTTGCGGGCAACAAGTTAGTTGAAATTGTCACCCAGATCTATTAGTGAACTTCGCATTAACGCATTACAATTAATTATAACTCTTATTGAAAATAGCATAATAAAATAGACAGTCACAAATCCAGATGGGATTAAAATTAGACAATAAAAAAAAGTTATAACAATTTATTGTTTTCTTTCAACCACAACTTGAAACCCAAAATTTTTAAACAAGCTTTTCGGTAACCTGGAAGTCTCTTAGGGTTTAGATGAGTAAGTCATAGTTATAAATATTTAAAAATTTAAGTATTTTAGCGAAATTTCGGATCAGCTGATCTGGGGAAGTATCCTGACCTTGTATAGAAGATCGCCAGCACGTCGCACAGCCTCGTAGTACAGCTATCTAGCACTCCTGTGTTCCGGTGGTAAGTTAACCAAAGTTCTTGAGAATACGCGGTGTTAAGGGCATAATACTACTATTAAGTAGTTTTTTCCCATGATGAGTAAGGTAACGATACCTTTGCCATTCTAGCAGTAAGAAATAGAGTCTTCTTCATAGAGACATACACAGAACATTACTGTACACATTAGTATTTCTTTATTGATACAAATTTTAATTAGCTATGCGTTCTTTAAATTCTAAAAAAGTATAGAAAATTAATTAAAGTAAATCAATAACTCGTCAAGACGACGGAAATTGATTTTTCGCTCGGGTTCAAAACGTAATTAAACCTCGTTGGTATTTTAACAAAAATTGAAGCTATCTATTCACTTGTTTGACACTTGCTTGTGTCCGTATTTTTATGTTTATGAAGCTATTGTAAATAAGCAAACCGCCCAGGCTTTGCACGGGTGCAACGCTGATATTAAATAGATATTTGCAATGTAAGCAAAAAAAATTGTTTATTTACGACATCAAATTAGAAACCTCTAAAATAATCAGTGTTCCTCTACTATATTATGCATGTATTATACACATAAACCTTTCTCTGGAAGCACTCTGTGTATTAAAGAAAACCACATCAAAATATGTTTCGTAGTTTTAAAGATCTAAGCATACAGACAGCACACAGGGAGCGAGTTTGTTTTATAATATGCAGTGAAGTCTTTATAACCAGCGATACAAAAGCACAATATAAAAATTATACAAAAAATGGACGCGTATAATAGAGAGCAGAAAAAATCCAAATTGAAAGTGTTAAATCGTTTGGAATAGATTAACTCAATTCTTTAAGACTGAGACGCATACACAGACCGATCTGCTGAAGTATGGGTTTCGATTATGTTTATGGTGTAGTGTGTCTATGTGTATCACAACCGTATAACAAGAGCTGACAATAGAAGGACTTGTAATTTCGTTAGAAGAATCAAGTATTATATCCTCTTTCCCGTAGGGGTAGGCAGAGACCACTTCTTTCCACTTGCTACGATCCTTACATACTTGTTTCGCTTCGTCCACTTTCGTTATCAAGTATTTTAAACGTCTTTATTGACCATTTGGAATAAATCATGTCGAGAAAAGTTATGTCACATGCGTGTTAAGATGCATTTAAACAAAAATGTAACATAAACAGGCAGCTACAATGCATTATTACTCACAATGTTAACAAATATAAAAAGTGCGTATGTAATTTAGCTAGCTAGTTTTATTAAAAGTTAAAATCAAGGATAAACCGTAGTGCGCCGCATCCTTCTCGAAATTAATTTACCCTCATATATAACGAGACAAAAATACTTTCAGCTAACATCATTAAAAGTTTCCTGCTGAAACAAAAAAAAAACAAAATACCTACTAGTAAACTTTTAATAGCGTTTTCGGATACTGCAGTAACATGTTATGTATGATATTTCCTTACTTTAATCTAACACAAAATAAGTTTCAATTTATAAATTCATGTTAAACATCGAATTAAATTACGATGTAGACTTTAAATTGTCATTGGCAGTGCGAATTTATAATTAAATTCGCACACATTAAAAAAAAGTTTGTGTGTCAGCTCCGACGCACGACTGGTGTTTACTTCTTCAGATCGACTGTCTAAATATGCACAAAAAAACTTTATAGTCTAAGAAAAAGATTAATACCATATCAAATGGTAAATAAATGAATCAAAATAACGCCATCTATCGATGGAATTATTAGAAAATATCGTAACCGATACCGTCGTAACCGTCGTAAGCGTCGTAGCAGATAGATAGCGCACAAAAACGTAACGAGGTCATTCGTTCAGTAGATTTTACTCTTTAAATTTTTTCCTACCGGGGGCCTTAAGGAGTAAACTCCAAAAAATGTAACCCATATTACAGGTTACTGTGACTTTCGTTGACTTACTGTGACATTATTCAGGTTAATGTGACTTTTGGGCGGAAATGAATATGGTCGTCCCAAAAAGGTTCATGAAATAGGAAAACTTTGTGAATTGCAGTCATTGTAATGTTTGTGACATTCTGATTATTATATGTTTAAGTCGTGCGACGTTTTGAGTTTCGGATGATTACTAAAGTTCACGTAATAATCCTTTCTTAAGTTAAAGGATTTAATTTTAAAAATTGATCGTAAGTTTTGCATTTTTATTATCTAAATTAAAAGTTTTACATTCCGACTTGTTAAATATCTACATATTTGTAAATTCAAATATATGTTTATTACAATTAATACATATTTGAATTTACAAATATGTAGATATTTAACGAGTCAGTGTTTTGGAGTGCAACTTCTTTAGAATCGTTGTGAATTGAAACTCTATAAAACGAAAATGCGTCCCGATACAGAAAGAAGCATATAAATGTATATGATAGAATGATATGGAATACATTAATGGCACTTACGACCTTTTTCACGAGACCGTGAGACCATCGTCGATAGAACAAATCACAACGGCCTACGACTTTTCAAAAGTTTCACATCTGCCTCGTTTGAAGTGCACACACACGATCACGACTCAGCCTGTAATATCCCACTGTTGGGCATAGGCCTCTTCCCCATGTAGGAGAAGGATGCGGGTTGCACACACACTTTTTATTAATTAGTCATTTATTATTTTTATATTGTCTTTTTTTAACTAATTTTGCTAGGTCACTTTTAATTAAACCTTTACAATACGCAAAGATCTCGTGTTATTGTCTCTAACTAAGATTGATCGACTCTGAGCAAGTAATTGTATTTGAGTTCCAATCTTGTCACAGATTATTATTTATAACAGTGCAATTTTAGCGTTACATAACTTATTAAAACGATTTACTACTTTCACGAATAACAAATTATTATATTCATTAGTTATGGATTTGAATCAATGCAAATAAACACTGAAGGCTTTAAAATCTTCTTAAATATTATTAAGGTTATTCTTAAACAATATCGTACATAGTTGAGGTTCGTAAAGATATCTTCATGTACCACGCTTTTTAGTTTTACCTAATATTATTAAATTATACGACCACTAGCCTTATTAAAAAGGCTAGTGGTCGAACAGTGTTCGAAATTTAACTATAATTAATTTAAATGATAAGTTCGAACATAATTAAGGCTCTGTTGTCAAAGACTGTCTTCTATAATAATTATATGCGTGTGTGTTTCAAATACATGGTAGTGTGTATAATGATTTTTTTTATTGATTTAATGTATTTTTTATGCATAATTAAAAAAAATAGCTTTTTGCGCTCTTCCTCTTCATAAACTGTAAGTGTACGAAATTTCATACTCCTCCATCCGCGCAATTTTCGTAAAAAGGGGTACAAAGTTTTTGCTTCAAATATTAATAATATATAGATTAGGTTCGTATATGACTTCTATATCATATAACTATATACATAATTATATTAGTTTCCAACTCTAGCACAACTTTTGGTAGGTACATTAAATGCAGTTCTCTTAGTCCACTCTCGATACATTGAAATTGAAATATCTAGGTCTAGTAGTCAACATTTACTTAACGATGCCGATGATCAAAGTTTCCAACGGACGGATAGTGAAATTAAATTGTCTCAGTAGTTTCGACAAATTTATATGAATCTATTCGAAGTCTCATTGGTTTACAAGGTTCCCAGAAATGGTTGTGTTAAAAATGGTTGTTACTAGTACATAGTACGGAATATATCCGCCAATCCACAGTGGAGCAGCGTTGTGGATTAAGCTACTAACATTATCCTACATGCATAATTTAGTATCAAGGCTGAATTAAGTGTCACGCACGAATCATGAATCAAGCACATGTTAAATGAGTTACTAGCAAATAATTGTAATAAACTACCTTCCAAAACAAAATTAGCTTCTAAACCTTTCATCACAAAACCGGTATGTCAAAGTTACGAATTCCATTGTCTAAGTGGTTATCTCAGCTGGTAACTAAACAAGACCGTGGCGCGAAATCAAATTGTCACAGTTCCTTTGAGGAGACATTTCGCTCGGGTACACCTTAACACACATCCTCTTTGAAAGATTAATGCTTTGCTGGAACATTCTGAGTAGCGGTGTATGATGCTTGGGAAAAATAACTTTTTAATTAAGTAACGTTCGGTTAATCTTAATTTTTTTTTTAATTTTTTGGATTTTTATTATTAAGGACACATCTTTGCTACCATTTTTATATAGTGTTATAATTTTTTCAGGAATACTTTTAATAAATTTAAGCACGAATTTTGATCCAAACCAGCCTTCATTTTATAACAATAAATTCAATTTTAACAAAGTCAACGGTCGTCAGGGCTACATGAATTTTTAAAGTTTCGAGGAATCCCTAACTGACTATTAAACTTATGACTTTACTGAAATGACATTTATTTTAATAAGAAAATGTTAAAGTTGTAGAACAGTTTTGTTTTTTTATGTATAATAATATTAAAATCAAAAATTACATTTAAAAGTGTTCGATCACGATCACGATTAAGCCTGTAATATCTCACCGTTGGGCATAGGCCTCTTCCCCATGTAGGAGAAGGATCAGAGCTTAATCCACCACACTGCTTCAATGCGGGTTGGCGGATATATTCCCTACTATGAGTAACGATCGCTATCAGGTGTACATGATAACAACCGGGACCAACGGCTTAACGTGCTCTCCGAGGCACGGTGGGGAGACCCACAAGGACTGCACAAACACCCAGACCACGGCAAACATCTGTATGGCCAATACAAATGTTGTCGTGTGCGGGGATCGAGCCCGCAACCGCCCGCACAACAGCCAATCGCAATCCAGTGCTGTGACCGCTGCGCCAACGCGGCGTCACTAAAGTGTTGTTTAAAAGTGTTAACAGCAACCAATTATCCAAGCATAACTCCATCAAGCCTCAGCCTCCCTGAAAAAATTCTTCCAATGGTTAAAATTTACTTGATTTATACGACGATGTCGGAAACAAGGGTACGGTCCACCTGATTGTAAACAGTTACCATATCCTATAGACGCTTGCAATACCAAAAGCATCGCAAGCGCTTTGCTGACCTACCCCTGTCCCACCCTAGGAGATCTAGCTACCTCACTCACCACAGGAACACAATATTGCTTGAGAGCAGTATTATTTAGTTGTGATCCTGTGGAAGGTTGAGGTGACTTCCTCAGATGGATTGCTCCCTTTTGAGCAGGATATATCTTGCTCATAACTTTTGTTATTATAAATTAAGTAAGTATTAATTTTTCCTACAGATAAATTTGTTAAATTAAATCTTGTAACTACATTATCTTTACAATTACATATTTAGTATGTGTTAGTTTCGATTTGATGGCCGTTGGCAGTTAGTTAGTGGGCCTTTTTACAGCCACTGCCAAAAATATGTATAAAGCGAGGGAAATATTTTCAGACGTACTAAAATGTATATAAAATTAACAGTTGAAGCGATGTGGTTTTCATTGCTTTTTTTGATCTTGATAAGTACTATCGTATGGCATAGTAGTATGTGGGAAATTTATGCAAAACATTCAGACTACATAAACAAGTATAAAAATATGCATAGAAATTTAGTACCTATAAGTATTTTTGGTGAGTATAACATTTACATAGATTGAAGCGTTTAGTGTGTTTAGTTTTTGCTTTGACTATACACTTCATAACGAGACCCTTAACGAGATTTCTGTACAAATTTTTCATAATATGCAAATTATATTTGATCACGAAATGAGATTCGAATAACCATGAAAAGGAGCAGTTCTGTCGCAAATTAAATCTATTCCCGATGGAAAAAAATAACACTTCACTTCAGAAAAGGTCTTTTTTTTTCGGTTGTCATGTAAATACGAAATTAAGTGTTTCTGAGAAATTTTCATGAGATCCCCGGCGGCCATCTTTGTTTGAATACGGCCGATTCGAAGACGCCTTTGTAGATTTAACAAAAGTAACCTAAATTAAATTTGCAGCTATTGTATTGTTTCGTTTGGTATTGCGATTGCAAATTTACCTGATTTCATTACGACTTATCATTTTCAACAATCTAGATACTATTACGTTTAATGAAGTACTGAATTCATAATCCACATTCTTTTGTTATTATAAGCGCGTCGGTTCATTGTTGATTACTGAAATTCAACTTTATTTGTGAACAAAATAAAGAAAACCTAGAAGTTATTCGATCAATATTTGAATATTACTCATTTAGAAAATATACTTTTATGAATTGTACGCTTGTTAATAAAAACTTACGTCTTTCAGTAACGCTAAAGAATACAATTACTTAATTATTTATAGCTTACATAAAAGTTTGTCAGTGGGTTGTAAACATAATCAAACCATCTACACACGAATGGTGTATTATGTTTGACCTCAGTTGATTTATTTGCCCCTGATAAAAATGCTTTACACGTTTATTTTCATAGAAATGATTCCATTAAAAATAATGTCCTAGATCGTAACTTTTATTATATTTTATTTCTATTTTACATGATTTACGAATAGCAAACAATTTGTAATCGTCTTTCAGTCGCCCTTAATTTTAAATTGCTTTCATCATAATATAAGACGCTTAAATCTAATCACACAGCTACTCTGAACATCTAACCTTTCCAATAAATTACTTTTAACAATAAATTACAAATTTATTATTAACATTACAACAAAGAAATCAATTTCATTTAATTCATACAAAAATAAAAATATATAATTATTTTAATGAGTTTAATAATTTTGTCAATAGATTTAAAATCTAGCGACAAAGCATGATTGTAAATATCTTGTTGCATTTTTAAATTGAAGTTTTATAAAAATAAAAAATAAAAATATTAAAAAAATATATAAGTTATTTGAGACTAAGGTTTCTTCGTTTGTTGATTTATCATTCGTCTTTAGAAACGTCATCGTATATCATTTTAAAACTCCATAATAATAATAATATAGAATATAAAACAGTATAAATAATAAAAAAAAAAAATTGTAATTCTATTTCAAAATCTCGACGCTATAAAACCCAATACTTTATTCAGAGCCTAAAGTTACGTTCTATTTACTTCGGACTCGAAATCTAACTTAGCTGATATGAGGGTGCTTCCTAATCAGCTTGCTAACCACAGACTCTCCGGCGTCCCAGCTTTACTTTTTAAGCTTTGAGATAAATCCTAATACTAGACTTCGCTTTCGATAGCCTTTATTAAGTGAAGATTAAATTAGAATATTAAATGGTTTCAACATTCCAATCACATTCTAGACAGTTTTAGAACTTCTGGTGTTAAGTTAAACTATTGTAAAAAAATGCAAGCCGATAATAAAACAAATATTTTATGTAGTACAAAGGGCATGGGAAAATAAGAGCTCGTGCATGTTGTTAAAATAATTAAAAAAAAGTGTGTCTGTCAGCTCTAAGGCACGACTGAAGTTTACTCCTTCAGATCGACTGTCTAAATAGGCACAAAAAGGCTTACTAGTATAAGAAAAAAAATTAATACCATATCAAATGGTAAATAAGCGAATCAAGTAACGCCATCTATTGCGATTGCGATTGTGTTATTAGAAAACGTGTTAAATTATTTAAATTCTAGCATAAAAATTGTATTGTAATGTTGTAGTAATATTTATATTTTGTGTTTGTGTAGTCTGTGGAATCGGCCTGTTATCTATGGCAACACCACCTTGTCTCTATCTTGCCTAGACGTCGAACTGCATGTGCGCGCTCCGTTACTAATTAAAATTATTTACTTACTATAAAAACGTGATTTTTTATGGTTTCCTATACCAAACGTCGTCGTCGATAGATGGCGTTACGAAAAACGTAACGAGGTCATTCGTTCGGTTTTACTCCTCATATTTTAGAAAATCGATTCTCAAGGAGTAAACTCAAAAAAAAAATCCCCATTCCCACAATCAGGCTGACGGTTAAGACTCTATGATATAGTTATACATCTCATGTCTTAAATGTCTTACAACGTACAGTCTTCTTCAAAATTATTAACTAAAACGTTAAAAATTACAATAAAAAGCTGCGATTAACAATCAGAACGCTGAACTTGGTAGCTGACGCACTAGACCTTTTTTCTTGTTCGTGGAATGAGTTCGCAAAAGTTACTATGTATAATATGTTATAAGTAAAGTAATTCATGTTTTATTTTTATTAATATTACGTTGTTTTTTGTTTTAGTATTATCGTTCATGTTTACCTAATTCTCATTTCTATGTTGCCGATTTTATTTATGCTATTTTTTTCTGTTTTTTTTTCTTTTTGCTATGTCTAATGATTTGGGTTCTGCCTGTAATATTAGATGTAAGTAGGGAATAAATAATAATAATAAAATCACGCTTAAATCAAGTGTATTTCGTAGACATTCCGTTTCTGACGCACTGACTCCATCGTGGGCTATCAAGTGGAAAAATGAATTATTCTTCCAATTTATCCGATGGCCCCGCTTCGGGTTGAGTGATTTTATTTAGTCTCTTTGGACGAAGCGGTTGCATCGAAATTAATTTAAGAGTTGACGGTGACGTGAGGCGGTCGATTGAAAATTGAATACGGTAAATGTAGAACGGACCCGTCAAAATTTATAGATTTGGTGGTTAATGTTAACAGCTATATGATTGGGGAATGAATATAAATAAATGGGTTTTTCATTATAAGTATTTTCTTTTTGTGTGAAAAAAAAATAACTTGATGTGGAGTCTAGGTCATTTATATAAAAGTATGAAGAAGTGTAATTTTTTAATGGATCAAAGTAATAATTTTGTATCGTAATTTTACAAATTCTTATTGTGTTGGTTTTAATCAATTTATTGTTAATATATAATAGACTAGCTTCTGCGCGCGACTTCGTCGGCGTGGACTCCGGTCCTATTGGTCTTAGCGTGATGATATATAGCCTATAGCCTTCCTCGATAAATGGGCTATCTAACACTGAAAGAATTTTTCAAAACGGTCCAGTAGATACTGAGATTAGCGCGTTCAAACAAACAAACAAACAATCAAACAAACAAACTCTTCAGCTTTATTATATTAGTATAGATTTACAGAGCAAAGAGATGAAAAACTGTGCAATGTTATCACATTGGCCGACTGTACAGTTTTTGGCAGTATACCATATTATGCGCATTTTATATAAAAAACAGAAATCTAACTCGGTTAGGAAGTCGCTCCGGGCGTTTTTCTATCGAACGCTAAAAATTATAATAGATACCCCAGAATTGTAAAGGGTATTTAAAACAAAAATCTTTATAAAGATCTAAAAAGATTGTCTATTTACTTGCATCGTAATATTTTTACTATATGTGTATTTAGATAAGGTAAAAAATAAAAATAGATAAATAAATAAGATATCTTCATTTGTAATCCTTGTCTATAGTAATTATGTATGTATGTATGTATGCATGTATGTATTTTATTACTACTGGATTGATGCTATGATTATAGTTATTGCTAGCAGTCTCGGGGTTACGAGTTTGTAAGAATACTTGTGCTTCTATGTGTATTGTCGAAGCCCTGAGGAGCATATCATCTAGACTTTTTTGCTATTGTTATTTAATTTATTTATTTTGATAAATAAACTTTTCTTTTTTGCTATTGTTATTTAATTAATTTATTTTGATAAATAAACTTTTCTTTTTTGCTATTGTTATTTAATTAATTTATTTTGATAAATAAACTTTTTTTTCTTTGAACAACCGCTCTGATGTAGTTGTGCGTGTGCCTTGTAGGTGCCTAAACATCGGTGTCCGCGGGTTCGATTCCCGCTTGGAATAAATATTTTTATCGGTACAATTTTGTTAACAATTTGACACCTGTCCTTGTGGGTCGTCCCACCTTGCCTCGGAGAACACGTTAAGCTATCGGTCCTGGTTGTTACTTAATAGGAAATATATCCGACACCCGCAATTAATCAGAGTGATGGGTTAAGCTCCGATTCTTCTACTACTTGGAGAAAGAGACCTATGCGCAACAGTGGGGTGTTACAGACAGATTCGTCAAATCAATTTGACTTCAAATCATTTATTCATCGCGATTCAGTATGACAAAATGAGACATGTAGAAACGCAAGTCAATTACTAAAGAGCAAGTAAAAAAATTTTTAGGTTAAAAAAAAACTTTAAAAAAGTGTGTGTGTATGTACGCACGTAAGAAGTCTTCCTTCCACTTCCTTCACTTCCAAAAAAACCTACCACTTAATAAATAGACAATAAGTCCACAACGTCATCTCTTAGAAATGATAAAGACTACATTCTTGTCTGCGAAACTAGCGGCATCTATTCATGCATGCCTGAATTACTTCGTATCCACACGCGCATTGTAAAAATTTACTCTCATCATTTTTCTCTAACGCGCCAAAAGAAGTATAACTTAAAAAAAAAATAAGTTAAGAATTAAGTTAAATTTTTTTTTACTTCACTGAAGTAAAGTGAAGTAATTTTTTTTAAGGTAAAATATGAATTGTTCGAACGTAAATTCGGGGTGATAACTCGACCGTTATAGTCGTACTTAAGCAAACAAGTGTTTGCTCTTGTTAATGGGAGGCTGTAGACCACAGATGACCCCTGAACATGTCATTTATTCTCATCTAATCCCATTCATTAAGTACAAGTAGATTAGGGTCTGTTCCGATTATTGTGACTCGGATAAATTTGAAGTAATTTACTGTTGTAACTTGTAATTCTAGTGTCTGTCGAAAGTTCTAGTTGAAAATCTAAATATTTGAGTCGCAATAATAATTTTCTTTTGTAGTTTTATTAACACGTTCACTGCGTAAGGATTTTTAGTGTACTTTTTGCTGGTGCGTCATGAGGTTATATTGACCCATAGAGGACTTTTTTACAGTGCGTCGTGTGGTCAAATAAGCCCTCATTCTCTTCTGTCTTGATATAGGTTTTTCTCAATGGTGATAGTAATTATTGAATATATTTTATATTGAGATCAAAGACCAATAACCAAGCAATATATACCTAGCTGCGTTTTTAGCTCGCTTGTTTCGTTTAGCGTCTAAAAGAGAAACAATTTGTGGGGTCCGTTTGACCACACAACGCACTGAAGTTATCAAAGCACTAGTGATGGGAAACACGTCTGTTGTACATCACTCGATAAATTTTCCCAAAATTTTATTGAGCCTACTGTATTTGTTTGTATGAACTAACTTTAAGAGGCTTTAAAATTAAAATACAATATTAATAGTGTATGTATTTGTAAAGTGTTTTATTAAGTGTTATAAAATAATCATTATTAATCATAATTTTAGGTTTCTTGAATCAATCAGCGCGTTTCAATCGTTTGGTTAGTAGGTAGGTACGTAATATAACGTAATTTATGATTCTTGACATTGAAAACTTTCCCTGTGTTTTTCGTTGAAGCATGGCAAACAAAAATACTATGATGATCAAGACAATGATGACTCCCAAAAACCTAAGCATTTCATTGTAATTAGTAGGATTGTATAAAGCTATGGAAGAAAAATGGCTTCAAGCGACGCGACGTCTTAACTGTCGATAGCGTGGCACAACACTGAGTGCACGAAATGGCACGAGCGCATCGTTCAGTGCGGGTGTGAGGTGCGCGGAGCGGTAGGTCATATTGACCTCACACCGCACCAGGGTGAAACTTTTTTCTTTAGGTGCGGGTGAGGTCAAATTGACTCACGAGTATTTCAAAATACTGGATTGTTCACGTTAAAGTGGCAATAACAATGGTATTTAAAAAAAAATCCTACGATAGAAATACACAAAGTTATGCCTTCCGCACCAGGGGAAAGAACGCTATTTTGCGCGCCGCACCACATGAAAGTTCACTATGAGCCAATATGACCTCGCAACGCAGCGAACGTGTTAATGGTGACAGATTGTATTCCAAATGAGTATGAAAAAAAATTGGTTGTCTGTAAAGTCGGTTTTTGGATGATAGTTTTGCGTGATAACGTCGTAAAGAAACATTGATGAAAAATTGCATAATTTTATGAATTGAATTGAATTATTATTATACTAGCTTCTGCGCGCGACTTCGTCGGCGTGGACTCCGCTCCTATTGGTCTTAGCGTGCCGATACATAGCCTATAGCCTTCCTCGATAAATGGGCTATCTAACAGTGAAAGAATTTTTCAAATCGGCTCAGTAGTTTCAGAGATTACCGCGTTCAAACAAACAAACAAACAAACAAACAAACAACCAAACAAACAAACTCTTCAGCTTTATATATTAGTATAGATAACACGTTATTTTTAAAGTATTTTTCTAAGCATTGCAAGTTTTTTTTTTTTATAAATAACTAGATATATTTTTTTAATGTTATAAATTTAAATAAAACAACATTACCCTACTCTCATGCTTCGTAGGCGGTAAAAGGTTCAATACGGCCTTGCCCTTATGTTAATTTGAGCGATTCTCGACCAATGCCACCCATTGAAATTTATTTCATTTGCTTGATTGTAAATTGAAAATGTATTTGCAATGCAAATTGGAATATCTCTTCGATTCTGAAGATAACGCGGTTACATTTTTGGTTACAAAATCGATATTTAATTTAACGTATTTAAACAATTTCAGTATGCATGGAATAACTTTGTTCTAATAATAATAAAGAAATTGAAAAACGTTTGGGTGAATACACTTTGATTTAAAATTTCTAACGTTTGCTATTTTAAATTAGGACGATAAACCGTGAAAAAAAAAAGAAATAACAAAAATTAAATTGCACTGTGTGCCTGTTAATTGTTTAGCAATGTTACCGTTATAGAAAGGTTGTCTGTAACAAATCACTATCAGGGATAAGACCGCCTTTGCACTTTATTCAGTATGTTTTTTTTTGTTTCTTTTTAATGTACTTGTTAAAGTATAAATAAATAAATAAATAAAATTAAAATGAAGACCAATGAAAATTTAATAAAAACTACTTGCAAACAATAGCAAAGAAAGTCTACATCAACAACACAGTTTTCTATCAAAACATAAGTTTACGTAATAGAAACTATCAAAGAGCATAAAGGTTATAATTTATATTTGGAGCATCAAAACGATCAGCGTTTCTTCTTTTTAATAATACATTAATAATAATAATATTAACAATAATTTTTAAATAATAATGAATTAAAATAATAATAATTTTATATCATATATATAATAATAGTAATATCCCATTGTTGGGCATAGGCCTCTTCCCCATGTAAGGAGAAGGATCGGAGCTTAATCCACCATAAAATATTAATTTTTTCACCTTATTTTGACCGCACTATCGAAAAAACATCCTAATTTTCAATCGAAAATTCTCACACCAAAATACCAGCTTTTAAAAAAAGTCGGTCGCCTTTTTGTTTGTTGAAATCTCTTATTTCCGATAGTTTATAAAAAATATACATTACTATGGTAAATGTTCTCAGAAAAAGCAAATAAATAAGAAGTATTAATGCCCAAACCCTCCATATGTAATACGTCATACCAACTATCAAAATACTGCAAAATAAACTCACAAATTTAATTACATAAAACCAGAACGCTGAAACATAAATTAAGTATGCAGAGACGGTACAGGATAATGTAATTACAACTGACTGACAACGGTTTCTGACATCTTTAGCCTCACCGCAGTCCTACATTCGAGTGCAATAAAAGAAAAGAGTGAAATATTATGCTTCATAATATTAATCTAACTTGGTCTAATTTCATTCTGAGCTCTCTGTACTGTTATCTAGTTTGATCTGACTTTGAAAAGAATATATTTTGTTCGTAGGGAATAAGAATGAGTTATAAAACATAAGTTTAATAAGTTGAAAAAAAAATTAAATAAATAAGTATGTATTATTACTAGTCTACATCATTATCTACTAGTCTCTTACATAAATATGTTTTTGCAACTGTCAAGCGCTAAAAAATATGCAAAATGGATACAAACTTGTATAATTGTATCTACCTGACCTATATTATGAAAAAAAAAAAAACTATTTGTTACTGTATTTATCAGTTATTGTATCGAAGTCGTCACTTTGGTGTAGTAGTGCGTGCACCGTGTTGGCACTCACACACCGGCGATTTCGGGTTCGATATCCGCTCGGGATGGATATTTGTATTTACAATATTTCTTTCCTGTCTGGTGGTCTATCCTTCTGTGTCTCCCCACTGTGCCTCAGAGAGCACATTAAGCAGTCGGTCCCGGTTGTCATCATATTCACATGATAGCAATCGTTACTCATAGCAGAGATTATAATTATCCGCCAATCCGTAATGGAGAAGCGTGGTGGATTAAGCTCTGATCCTTCTCGTATACGGGGAAAGAGTCATAGGGCTCTGCAAAGGGATATTACAGGCCGACTAGTGTTGACTGCATATATTATGAGTTATTCTAACGTATCTAGGTATGAGTAAGTCTCAGACAATTATGAAACATAGGAAGCACTAGAATCATATTCATCAATACATAATATTATAAAACATAGTCGCTTCCTGCTGTCTGTACTAAAATAAACACATTTTTGGGCTTAGATTGCAAATATTTATTTTATATTTAGTATCGGCATTGCCCCCGTGTGAAGCCGGAGCGGGTCGCTAGTTAAAAATAAACCGTTACAGTCATATTATCGTTAATTTAAATAGTAAACACAAACAGTATCACTGACTATTGTCATCAATGATAATTTATTTATAATTATAAACGTAACAACATCACGAGTAGAAATTAATGCATGAAATACATACTCGAATAATATAATTTTAGTTCTGAATCCCTTCTACCAAACTCATCACCCATTAATATAAGATTACCGACCGATATGTAATTATAACATGTGTATTATGCATATTAATTAAGCATGAACTAGTGTTATTTGCATAAAACCCAGTTCAATTACTTCGACTGGTAATTCTCACTTCTATGAGTAATTTCTAATAATTCGAAATCGTATCAATATATCTGAATTAATATTGTTACATCTTCCTGATAAATAATGTTTTTTTAGAAGCTATTATTAACTGAGGTAGGGCACAGCAGGAAATTTACAAATTGAAGATTTTCTCTTACTAAAAGAGTTCACTATACCCAGCCCGAAATTGATTGTTTATAAAAGTTTTCTGTGCTTAGTCGTAAATTTGTTAAACTCAGTTATTTAGAAAAAAAATTGTCTTTCGAGAATAAATAATTATATAAGCTAGATCAATTATAAAATAACTTTAAAATTTATAACTATAGTTATTTTCAACTTAAAATAACTTAATAATATAAAATTTTTGAACTTTAAAAAGTCTGTAATAATATTTGTATTTTTTTTTTTTGGTAAAGATCTTTAAAAAAAAGCAGTACCTTTATCAGTAAAAATCTTACATATTTAGGGCCGGTTTTTTGATCCCTAGTTAAGGCAACCATTAGTTAAAAATTGCAACAAATAGTTAAATTTCTATAAAGTACGTTTTTTGACCCATAGTTAGCTTAACTAATGGTTGTAAAAGTTACAAATAGTTAAAATATTTAACCACAGCAACGTCGAGGGTTTAGCAATATGACCAATAGTTAACTTTTGTGAGAACATCTGTTCTTTTGTTTTATACTGTGTCCATGTGTCCATCAATGATCTTAGAACAAAAAGACCTTTTTTTTTCAAAGACCATAGTGTCCATTGATAATTCTGTCCTCAACGCAAGGTATTACGTATCTATTATATCATTTCATAATTCGTTGATATTGATTATTGAGTATCGAGTTCAATATTTACGCCGATTTTGTAGGTACCACATAAAACGATCTTCAAGAATCGCTTACATTATGATAAAAAGTTAAAATGAACTTCTTTGGTAAACTAGTTAAAAAACTACTTGAAAAAAAAAAACAAAAAGCCAACGTCACGCGGTGTTCCCAGGCGGTCACCCATCCAAGTACTGACCGCGCCCGACGTTGCTTAACTTCGGTGACCGGACGAGAACCGGTGTATTCAACGTTGTGATTCGACGTGCTATGGACTTTTAAATTATTCTTGACGCCGGGCGCGTTTGATCCGTAAAAATTTTACCCCTCATGTGCCTAAAGAAGTTTCATTTCAAAAAACAACTCTTGCACTTGTTGCTTGACGTCATTATTTCAGTTCATTTTAAGCTAGTCTTTAATCTAATAACCAACTAGGTATACAAAAAGTTTATTTTAAGGTAGTTTTTAAGCTAATAACCTACTAGGTACCTAAAAATACAATTATAATTATTTTTTATTATAATCTTCGAAATCTTCGAATTGCACAATTGATTTAAATTTTGAAAATTCAGTGAATTCACACGAATTTGACAAAGCACGTCACGACTAACGTCAAAATGCATTCGGATCTACAAATGTTACCACATGAAAATAACGACTCCCTACGAAAAATGACCTTACCCTAGGTTCATTGCAATGGCAATACTTTAACCATTAGTTAATACTTACTAAAGTTAAAATAGCGATCAAAAAACGAAACCTCGGCTTAACCATTAGTTAGCGTCTTAACTATAGTCAATTTGACAAATAGTTAACTCTACTTTTACTACGGATCAAAAAACCGGCCCTTAGGACGAGTTAGTTAAGGTACAAATTTTCCTTTACTATACATTATTTGGACTCGTAATATATGAGATAATATTAAAAGATAGGCATCAGGAACCCACGTCGTGCTGCTTATCTGCTTCATCATAAAGCGCTGTAGAAGCGGTTCAAGTTAAATCAAGAACCTAAAATATACACAACAAACAAGGATTTCGTAGAGAGCCATACTTGGAGTTAAATACAGAATTTGAAAGTCATACAAATAACGATCTATATATTAAAAAAAAATCCAAATATCTATACAAATAAATGAAATTGGAGTGTCTGTTTGTAATATTAAAATAACCGTTTTTTGCTAAATTCATGTGTATGTATACTCGGTACATATACCAAAATAACATTTTTTATCATTTTTGTCTATCTGTTTGTTCCGGCTAATCTCTGAAGCGGCTGGACCAAATTTGACGGGACTTTCACTGGCAGATAGATAGCTGATGTGTAAGGAGTACCTTAGGTACTTTTATTTTAGACATCTTTCTTATTTTATAACTCTGTGAACTGAACAATAACTATTTTGTTAAATTCCACGCGGACGTAGTCGCGGGCACAGCTAGTATGAAAATAAAAATGTTTTCTTTTAATAACAACAGTACAGATTATCGATTCACATGTTATGGTTATTACGGCCATTTTACCCTTTGGAACCTGAATAGCTAATAACGAATTATTCTTAAATTATGACTCTTACGGGGATAAAATGGGAAATTAAAGGTATCCAGTATATGACTGCCTAGGTTTTTTGAAACAGGTTATTCAGGTTTTCGTTTATAGCATTTTATTTTTGGAAAACCGAATCAAAATTGTTATCTACAAAATATTATCTGTGTTGCCTTTTGCCTTTGATAAAACGTTATGAATATAAAAAAAATACGTGCGTACAAAGTAAACATGTCAGAAGTGAAACTTCTTTGACAAACTAATTTTTAAGTCTCGTTTACATTTATACAAATCTAAAGCTTTAGATTTACGTTCCAGCGCCATCTAGTTAGTTTGCAATGTAACAATATCGATATGAATGTAAAAATCTTTGCAGTTTCTACAGTACACACTACGAGGCTCTGTTGTTCGACAAGAACGTTGCCGTTTCATCAAAACGTTGCACATCTTCGTCGCGTTTCATCCGTAAAAATTTTACCCTCATGCGCTTCTTCTTCAACTTTCTTTTAACTTCTTTAGAAGTTTCACTTCAATAAAAAAGTCTTAAATCATTGTACAGCCTACAGTATGTCATTATGGCACGAAAATCGCATTCATGAGATTTTATGTCCAAATAGTTTGTAATAAAATTATTATTATATTATATAGTAAAATCGAATCTAATATAATAGAGATAGTTTAATATTATTTCTTGATCAGATCTTGATCCTTCAGGGAGATTAAATGAATACCTACCAAATCTACGTAATATTACATTTTATTATACGTCGAAGAAAAGTACTTTGTAATTTGTTATTGAGTTGAATTCGAAAACTTTCTGTAGCTACCCGCTTACTCTAGGAAAATTTTGACGAAGTTTACATTTATGTTTTGATGAGATTTACTCTTACACAAATTACTTTGAAACTCAGATGTTGAGACATTCGTGGAAATACTTCAATTATCAAAAAAATTTTAACTATATGAGATCAACATTTTAAATCATATCAATTTTTTTTTCAATCCAGCGGAAAAAGAAAAGAATTTTGATATCGTCGAGAGAAAAGAGTTTCGACCTCGTTCTAGGAAATGTTTCAGCCTGTAATATCCTACTGCTAGGCATATTCTTCTTTCCCCATGTAAGAGAAGGATCAGAGCTTAATCCACCACGCTGCTCCAATGCGGGTTGCTGGATATATTCCTTACTATTTGTTACGATCGCTATCAGGTGTACATGATAACAACCGGTACCGACAGCTTAACGTGCTCTCTGAGGCACGGTGGGGAGACCCACAAAAACAGACATCAAAATCGGATAGAAATATTTTTACACGTACAAATATACATCCCGAGCGGGAATCGAACCCGCAAACCGTCGGTGTTTTATGCGACTACTCGCACCACTAAACCAGAGCGGTTGTTACAGAGAAAGTTGCTGGTAGAGCATCAGTTAATTATTTGGATCACTGTTCCAACGCATCGTCATTGAAAAAAAAATAGTAACATTATAGATACTATTTGAGGAACTAAGTTGAAATAAGTAAAAAGTCAGCATATGAAGCATGAAGTTCAAATACCGTATAAATAAATAAATAAATAAACGCTTCACACTCAGCGATAATTACCAGTGATAAGTAGTTATCTAGTTAATAGGGTTGTATTTTCCGTTAGTCATTAGAGTCAGTAAAATAATTGTCACGGTGACGAACGTTGGTAGTACGTAAAGAGAATACTGAAATATTTATAACGAACTGAGAGGTATGGCTTAAAATATTCAAAAGATGGTAATTTTGAGATTAAAGGTTGTGTTAATACCGATTCGGCTAGCTACACTAGAGAGACTATATTATACAGAATGTAACATATTTTTTTGAGTATTATGTTAAAGGTTATCACGACTGGTGTAGTACCTTGACCTCACAGAAGGCCACATATAAATAATACTGTTTTCAAGCAGTGTTGTGTTCCTGTTGATGAGTAAGGTGACCAGAGCTCCAGGGGATTGGGGATAGGGTTGGCAACGCACTTGGGATGCTTCTGGTGTTGCAGATCTGTACGCTTGTTTGCCGATCTAGTTATATAAAAAAATGACTACACTTATATATAAAATTTTATTGATGTAGGGCATAACAGGAAATATTTTATTCTAAATTTGTAGTAGCCCGACTGTGGAGTACCTCAAGGTTACAGAAGATCACTACTAAATAATTCTTTTCACAAGTATTTTGTGTCTAGCTCCTAACCCCTAACACCAACTTCGGTTTGGGGTAAAGGTCGGCAGCTCGCTTGTAATGCCCTTGGTATTACAGATTGTCATTATGTCAAGCAGTGGACCATACGCTTGTTGTATAAAATAAAACCGGCCAAGTGCGAGTTGGACTCGCGCACGAATGGTTCCGTACCATTGACTAGGTCATATATATTTAAATATATGTATTATATAAATATCGAGCAAAAATTGGTAAAAAATTGCGTTTTTTGTATGGGAGCCCCGCTTAAATATTTATTTTATTTTATTTTTAGTATTTGTTGTTATAGCGGCAACAGAAATACATAATCTGTGAAAGTTTCAACTGTCTAGCTATAGCCGTTCTCGAGATACAGCCTGGTGACAGACGGACGGACGGACAGCGAAGTCTTAGTAATAGGGTTCCGTTTTTACCCTTTGGGTACGGAACCCTAAAAAGATCAAAATATATGAAAGCTCCGTTACAATAAATATAAATATACAAATGTAATTCTACATAAAATGTTATAATGATAATAAAATCCTTGAATATATCCCTCAAAAACATCGGTTTATTATATAGATAAATGTAGCTTACGAACGTAAAACAATGTGAATCGGAATATGTAAGACATGTTTTTTATACATCTTTATTTGAATAACTTTGTATTGATAAATGTATTTTTGCAAGGTTTCCTTTACTGAGTCGTACTCAACTAAAATGTTTTCAGACGTAATAAAACGATAACAGTATCCGATTTTTCTATTGTTTTATATTATATCTTGTATGAAATATAAAAAATTATGTGACAAACATTCCTATAGATGTCTCTACATAAATATTTAGACATCTACAGACATAGATACACATACGACAGACAGATATGGTCTAATCACAAGATCTATTTATAAATTCTTATTATAACAGTATATTTCTTAAGAAAGCTTGAAAGTTGTCATCCATCACTTCCGTTCATCATTATGACGTGGAATTAAATAGTATACAAAGACTAGACTGGGCGACAAATTGATTACAATTTTTATATATTACCGCATGTACTAGTCAGTTTTGTAACGTGAAAGCTTAAGAATTTACCATAAAGGCAAAGAAAATAAAAAGGATGTGTGTACGTAACGCACGTAAGAAGTTATAATTCATTTGCTAGCTAACTTCACGTTGCCAACTTCTTCTTCGTTGACTTTGATCTTCTTTGTTAGCTAACTTCAGGTTTTCGATTTTTTGTGACGGTTTGCGCGCACATCGTAAAAATTTACTTTTATCATATTTCCTTAACGCGCTAAAAGAAGTATAACTTCAAAAATATTTACGATATAAAACATAAGCCAATTAATGCTAGGCAAAATTTTGCTGCCTAAAAATAAATACAACGTAGAGTCAGAACCGTATTTTACTACATCCCTAAAACAAATAAACGATATGCACACACAGCATACCCATTTCACTTTACTGATTAAACATCAACACTGTTCCCAAATTAATTGTCTTGTTTTCTTTGTGAGCTGCCATTTGCAATTCAAAGCAAGGCGGCATCTTGTCCAAACTTGTCGTTGAGACAAATTCATGGAACCTCACCCCACTGATCAATTTTACCTCTGATTTTATGTTGGTTAACTAGAGCACTTTGTCTTTATTTATTTGATAAGATTTTCTTGAAACGTTTAATACTTTATGGTAATCTTTTGTTTTAAAATAGTGATTATAAATTTTTTGTGAACAACTTTTCGTAACTTTATACTCACTATTTTAGTTTATGTTATTGTAAGTCCATTGAAGTACTAAGATATTGCTATTACACATGTTTTAAAGCGTAACTGCGAAGTTTCTTCCCGATTCTGCTCCGTAGAAGTAGCTTCAATTTTACTTATAGCTAATGAATTAAAACTGATATAATTTTGATCTGTAAAATGATGACTTAAAAGGGCTTTTCGAGCCTATGTTAATAAGGTAATTTTTGATTTTAATTTGCTAACGCGAAGAAGTAGGTGCAGTTAAAGAGACTTCTAAGCCTTATGTAGGTAAACTTGTTTATTTTTTGTAATTTTTTTGTTAACTTGAGGTCTTTTTGTTTAAAGTGTTATTGTGTATTTGTTTACTGGATTTGTTTAACTTTGAAGGGCATCTTTAAGTTGTCCTAGATAGGACGGGAGCTTTTTTGAAATTAATCCAGATAAAAAGTCAGCTTAGTTTTACAGTAAAATTAAAAATATATTTTTTAATGTATAGTTTTTAACGACTGTTTTATTTCCAAATTTTCGAGTTAGTTATTTTCATATGGGTGTGCTTTTCAAGTGTGAAGCGACTCACTACAACTGTACTACCCAGTCCAGCTGCTCCATATTTTGAACAGGAAATTTTCTGCTTAGTCCTACCTCAGTTAAGATCAGATTGTAAGATCATGATGAGATGAAATAGCTGAATAAAAGCTACTGTATCTTACATCAATATATAAATTAAATAAGCATATCCGACAAGAACTATACAATCTAGGATTTTTGAATGTGATACTTTAATTTTTACATCTTTACTAATATTATAAAGCTGAAGAGTTTGTTTGTTTGTTTGCTTGAACGCGCTAATCTCAGGATTTACTGGTCCGATTTGAAAAATTATTTCAGTGTTAGATAGCCCATATATCGAGGAAGGTATATAGGCTTATCATCGCCCTAAGACCAATAGGAGCGTAACACCAATGAAGAATGTTTCAAAATCGGGGTTTTTTTCCTTTTGAGAGCTTACGCTGCGTAAACGGTTAAAGTTTCGCACAAATCATGTATGACAGAATTGATCATATTACACGCGGACAAAGTCGAAGCTAGTTATTACTATATATTATGAAGTATCGTAATTATTATAATTAGTGAAAAACAGTTTGCAATGGACGTACGAAATTTTACCTTTTACAATTTCAGTTTGGTACAACTTATTAAAGTTGAGTTAAACAGTAACTCTCATAGTTCGTAGTTTGTGAACGCTGGTACGTCTCGCCCGGATCTATTGTTTAGTACTGTGTTTGCAAAATTGTAATTACGAAACACTGGTTAATTAATTGTATTTATTAGATACATTGTTTTGTTACCTGTGATATAGGTTTTTGTCTAGTTTAAGAGTACGGGGAGAGTAGATTAGCAATGCTTTATTTTTTATTGATTAAGTAACGTTCTACTATTTGGCACAAGCTTTATTCCATATAATATATGAAATGACATATAGTAAAAGTGCTAGAGCTTAAGCCAGCGCACTGCTGCTTGGTGGGTTAAGAAAATATAAAAGTTCTTGGATTGAAATAAATAATTTATTTCGTTATTTATATCATTACTATGATTTTAGATATTTTTTTGTGCGACGAATAACAAACACAATCAGGTACCAATCGAGACTGAAATCTTTATGTGCTTTCTGAAGTACAGTAAGGAGACACACTAGTACACACACTCAACTTTTAATATACCTACGTCAACATGTTTTCTGAGGTTCGTTCATCAAATTTTTTTGTAAAACTGTCCTAATATTCAACAACCGTTTGTTTAAAAATTTTAAATTTAAAAATTAATAAAAACTCTTTGTACAATAAATTAATATAAAACTATTGAATATCTGATATTTTGCCATCAAATGATGTGAAGTTTAAAATACTTCGTAGCCTTATGTATTTTTTTTATTTGTTCATTTGAAGTTTTTTATTTAGAGTTAACTTGAATGAATTTCTTCTTATTGATGTCACTATATACCCTAATTAACCTTGTTTTTCGATAATCAACAAAGTCTAGACAGTTGGATATTGTGAATAAAGTCTAGACATGTTTGTAAATCATATCTCAATATTTTTCTTAGCGATTTTCATTTTGTATTCATTTGAAGTCTCAAATAGTGTTTTTAAACTTATTTTAAAACAAAAATACCTTTTCTTTTTAGTACTTTACAGTCTGTTCTTATTTTTGCTCTCTTTAAAGTTTTATTTTTATTTTTTATAGACTGAGTGGACCTTATTAATTAGAGTTATAGTATCATATCTACTCTGGATTGATGACGGTTTCACGTATTTTGTATGGGGATTAAAGACGCGTTAGCGCAACGGCCACAGCACTGGTTTGTGCCTGTTGCGCTAGCGGTTGCGGGTTCGATCCCCACACATGACAAACATTTGTGTGGGCCGTACAGATGTTTTGCCGTGGGCTAAGTGTTCGTGAAGTTCTTGTGGGTCTCCTCACCTTGCCTCGGAGAGCACGTTATTCCGTCGGTTGTTATCATGTATACCTGATAGCGATCGTTACTCATAGTAGGGAATATATCCGCCAACCCGCATTGGGCTCTGATCCTTCTCCTATATGGGAAAAGGGGACTATGCCCAGCAGTGGGATATTACAGGCTAAAGCGAAGCAATCAAGTATTTTGTTTAGCTGTAAATGTACGTTATAAAATATTATGCTATGGTAAAACGAGGCGCATGATTTATAGACGTCAAAACGCTACAGTAGATATATTATTAAAGGAAATGTATGAAGTCGTCTTGAAATAAAGCTCTCTATATATGTAACTGGACCATAAATAATAAAGTCATTTTTTCGTTTTCTTACAAAAAAAATGACGTTAATTTCATGTTTTGTCTTAAAATAATACAATTTCAACAAAAGTTAATAGCCAGCAAATTGTTCTACTGCTGCGCAATAGTTCCTCTTTATAGGAAAAGGTTCTATCTAACCCCAGACACGAAAAGTAAAAATCGTTTTTTTTTGTTTCGATTTTTGAGTTTTGAATTCTTATATTGTTTTACAATTTTTATGCGAATTTCACTAATTATAATGAAACAACATTTTCGCATTTTATCGGGGTTTATTAAGTTTTTTAAATACCCAACGTTTCGGATACTTTATAGCAACCATGGTCACGTGAGGATTTCGTATTCTTGTATATATTGTATAATATTGTATTCATAATTTTAATAATTTATTAAAGTAATTGTTTTTAATAACAGTAATTATTTTTAAGGAGTAAGATCAATTCGCGTATCAGAGCTGATGCACGTTTTTTGTTGACTGTGTACGTCTTTTTCTAAATAAATTAATGTTCCGTATTAACAGATACGCGCACACATAGAACTCCGTGAATGTGTTTTGAACGGTCTATACTGAGCTGTCAAACAGAAGCGACGCGAGAAGTTAGGTAACTTTTTGACGTTCCTACGGAACATGTTCAATTGTTCAGTCTAGAAGAGTATTCAGTTAAGCGAAGCGTTGTTGTATTAAATACAGTAGTCGGTTAATGTTTCAACTAGAATATTAAGTTAATTTTTTCTTTTTAAATTTGGTTAATAGATTAAAAAAAAAACTGGTATAAGTGTTTTTTATATTTTAAACGAATGAAATAAATAATTCCTCTGTTTTGTATATAATTAAATGAAATGTTGTATAGCATGCTTTTATTGTTTGAAATATAACTGTCCAAATAATATTGTACTATGTTATATCGTTAATTGTTAAGTCTTCCCTTTATCTTATTATTATATGAATTTGTTTGCCTTTTGGTTGAGAAGACAATTTGGATTAGCCTGAGGCCTCGTTTACGGAGACGCGGAGCGTAGTGCGTAGCGTGTGGCGTAGCTTGTCGCGTGTGTCAAAATGTATGAAAATGAACGCGTGTAAAAGCGCTTCTCCGTAAACGCACTCATACAACGCCCTACGTTTGAATTTAGTGCGTTCCGCCACCCCACACGCTACGCACTACGCTCCGCGTCTCCGTAAACGAGGCCTGATGACGCATGATTGCATTTTTTAGCCTGCTATATAATCTATTTTGTAATGTTTATAGATTTTTGAAACAGTTTTAACGCCAGTTTGGGGTCTTGCATGTAAATATATAATTGAGTTATTCTAGAAACCGGAAACTCTCAAGAGTGATACATAAATGATACACTGATAACACATTACAAATTGATTTCAAACCTTAAAATAACAACATTAACTTTTTTAAAGAATTCTGTCTATTTTTTATTATTATAATAAAGTTTTCGTTTTATATATAGGAATCTCTTAACAAAGCTTTAACCAAAGCTTTTACCGAAACTTGTATTTTATCTGAAAACTTAAATTGACTGTTTTAAATCCAATGGAAAAATGCGGTATTTGAAACGAAAATATATTGTGTCGGATCTAATATGCATTTTCTAAAATAGAATCGCTTTAAACCGATCAATTTGCTATTGATATGTAGCTATTTATAATGGCCACGCAAAGTATGAAAGACGCTTTATCCATACTTTGTTTAAGTATTTTAGATATTGCTAAATATTAAGTCAACAATAAATTGAGTGTGATTCCTTAAAGTTTCGCGAAAAGACTTTGAGATTATGGTCAAGATTATTTTTAATTATTTTAATTTATTATAGACAAAAAAATATTGCGTGCGTACAAAGTACACGTGTCAGAAGTGAAACTTCTTTGGCAAACTAATTTAGAAACTAATTAAAAAAAAAAACTAATTTAAAACAAACGAATTTAAAATAAAATAAAAACTAATTGAAAAAAAAAAAGCCAACGTCACGCGGTGTTCCCAGGCGGTCACACATCCAAGTGCTGAACGTCATGACGCTGCCCCGTTACTGGTCGCTCAAATTTTACCTCTCATGCGCCTAAAGAGGCTTTACTTCGAAAGAAAGGAGAAAAAAGAAAGGAGAAAGAAAAAACATTTTTATTGGCCATTCATAGATTACAAATGCTCCAGTTGAATACATACATTGTAACAACAGGATACAACAAAAAAGAGCAAAGAAAAAGAAGAAGGAAAGAGGAATAAATAGACAGAAATAATAAAAAAATAGGCCAACTAGGTTACTGCCTCAGTATTGTTTTTGACAGCAAAAATTTGCTACCTAAAACGCTGAAAAGAATTTTGTGTTACTTTTAACATAATACCAGTACTTTGTTACCATAAAACCATTGGCTTTTAAATAATTCAAAATTACGTTTTACCCAACTTTTGTTCTTTACAAAGTACCTGAAATCGCATTAAAAGTACTCCTACTTTTGACACGTTAGTAATAGCTGTTTCTTCGTCAAAATATTACCCATGAAAAATCCGAAACCCGGAGGCTACAATTACGTTTTATACGAAGTTTGACACTTGATGAACGCCTATTAAAAGTTTTCGTATCATATGCAGGTATATCTTTGTAACGGATTAAGAATGTTGCGTCGAAGTTTAGCGATAACTCAATATTTTGAAACGACTTTAGTTTAGGAAGTTATGTTATGGAGTAGATTTCGTTTGTAGACAAAAGTTTATAATAAATCGAAATTATTTTAGATAAATACTCGTAATATGACTCGTGATAATGACTCTTCATAAAGTAAGGTTAGGAATGATAAAAGGAATCACTAAATTTTCTTCTTAAACTTCTATTAAAATCTTCTTTTATTTTTTTAAATATCAGTAGCCTGTTTATAAGGTTGGTTAAAAGTTATGAACCAAATCTCTATATATATATATATATATATATGTATATAAATGAATCGCTGAATGTTGTTGCTAAGCGCAAATCTCGAGAGCACCTGAACCGATTTCGCTAATTCTTTTTTTATAATATTCCTTGAAGTACGAGGATGGTTATTACGGAGAGAAAAATTTAAAAAAATTCTCTTATAAAGTCTAGAAACAACACTTTTCTATATTCCCATACAAAAGATTCGTAATAATACTTAAAAGTCAATTTAAACTTTAATACCATACTATAAAGTTTAAGTGTTAGAGGAGGGGTTCCAGGAATGGTAAGTATTAAAAAAATTAATAAAAAAATTTGAATCGACTGTTAGGCGGTACGAAGTTCACCGGGTCAGCTAGTAAATTATAAAATTATTTAAATTAATATAAAAGTTTTAGGCTTGACCTAAATGATATGGTTTTTCCAAGTATTAAGAATCACATGATATCGGAACATAATATTGAAAATTGTAATTTAAATTCGTATTGTTTTTATTTTTGTGTTTCCCACACATGAGGAAATTATAAATTTTAATATTTAAAATTTATCATCAAAATGGTTGCTTAAAACCAAATAAAAATCATATAAAAAAATTTCAATTCGGCGGGAACATCGTTCCATATTTTAATTGGCTAGAGCACCGACACGGTATGTTGGGGATGCGGGTTCGAATACCGCTGGATCGAAATTTCGATATGATAATAAAAAAAACATTTTTGTAATTTAAAATTTTGACGCATTATCTAAATTCTAAATGTCAACCGCTCTGGTGTAATGGTGCTTATGCCACGTACTCGCCTAAACATCGGCGGTTTGCAGGTTCGATTCCCGGTCGGGTTTGGAATATATATTTGAGATATATTTGTGTTTTAATATATGTACATATATGTCGATAGATAAAAAAAAGACATGATATTTAAAGAATTTGACGTTTACGCACACGAACATAACCCTAAGTACCCAATTATATAATAATACTAGCTGACCCGGCGAACTTCGTACCGCCTAACAGTCGATCCTTTAATACTTATCCTTCCCGGAACCCCTCCACTAACACTTAAACTTTATGGTATGGTATTAAAATTCAAATTTAATTTAAGTATTATTACGAATCTTTTGTATGGGAATATAGAAAAGGGTTTTGTTTTTAGACTTTTTCAGGGAATTTTTAAATTTTTCTCTCCGTATCATCCATCCTTGTACTTCAAGGAATATTATAAAAAAAGAATTAGCGAAATCGGTTCAGCTGCTCTCGAGATTTGCGCTTAGCAACACATTCAGCGATTCATTTTTATATACATATATAAGAGATATCAACAAATTAATGCTTAAACACGAAAATATTCAATCGGTTTAATCTATTACATCCAATAAATTACAGATGGAAAATCACGTTCACTTAGTTGAAAACTATAGAATCAATAAAACAATTTTAGAATTTCCAGCAAGAGGCGCTTCGATGGCTTTCGAAAAGTTTATTTGATGATAGGCATGGATGCTTGTTGACCCATTATCAAAAAGTGAATTTATTTTTAATGAAAACGTTCGAGTATTTTTTTTTATAATTGAGCTATTTTTTCCGAATCGAGAAAAAATATAATATTTCCGATCAAATCATAATCGTGATTCATCTTATTATTCAGTGTACCACCCATGCGCCTAAAGAAGTTTCACTTCAAAAAAGACAATTTTTGGTGTATTTTTACATTGTGTATAATTTTACAAAGGTAGAATACAAATATATTGGTAGTAAAAAATGATATTCTTTAATTTTAAATTAATAGCATATAGTATTTCATAAACTTTCTCGAGAGCGATGTAATAATATTTTTCGCCATATTTGACGCGATCTAGTAACGTTTCAACGTGATGAAGGTATGACGGGTGTGAAGGATGACGAATATATAAGTTGTGACATATTTTAAAATAGAATCTAAAAATGTTTAATAAGATCACAATTAGTGGTAGACGGTTTTTTTCTCTCTGTTATTGTCATAAAATTATGGTACTTATGATCCTGTGGGAATGTCGGGATAAAAAGTCTTTGTGTTGTTCTAGATCTCCAACTATTTACGTACCAAGTTTCATTAAAATCTATACTAATATTATAAAGCTGAAGAGTTTGTTTGTTTGTTTGAACGCGCTAATCTCAGAAACTACTGATACGATTTGAAAAATTCTTTCAGTATTAGATGGCCCATTTATCGAATAAGGCTATAGGCTTTTTTAAAATTAACGAATGTGAAACCGCGGGGCACAGCCAGTAAAAAATAAAGAAGACAAACTTTAAGCCCTAATGGTTGATCAAACTTGAAACATCCGTATTTTTTTTTTTTTAATAACATCAACAATTTCTAAAATGCCCATGCCTTTCATTAAACATCACGCATCATAATTATGCTTATCCTACAGGCGATTTATAACTAAAGCTAGGACATGGTCCGACGATTACGGTATTTTTCTGTAACAATATTAATAAAAACTTTTTTGCATAAAGCTTGGGCACTGGGCATATATTGCTACTAGCTTCTGCGCGCGACTTCGTCGGCGTGGGCTCCGCTCCTATTGGTCTTAGCGTGATGATATATAGCCTATAGCCTTCCTCGATAAATGGGCTTTCTAACAATGAAAGAATTTTTCAAATCGGACCAGTAGATCCTGAGATTAGCGCGTTCAAACAAACAAACAAACAAACAAACTCTTCAGCTTTATGATATTAGTATAGATTAAAACTCATTTTTTTAATGTACACACACACACACATACAATATTTATGTTTTAACATTCATATTAACGTATCGATTTTTTACGTTATCTTTTAAAACGAGACCGTAAATAAAAGTCAAATCCATATTATATTAAATTATCTCGTTTCATTACTTTAAAGAAAATGAGACATTCACAGAATGAACCAAGGGCTCAGCTTAAATTGAACCTTTAGGGTAATTGTTTGAAATTGTTGCTATCCTAATAAAACTCTGACAGCTCAAGGCCATTTTTTCTTTGGATAAAAACAATCGTACTTGCGTTATTATAATACACTGTTTAATTGAAATAAAACGGATATATAATACTTGAAACTATTAACAAGAACAAATCTTGGGTAACCTAATCTAAACAAAATAATATTAATATTTTATATAATTTATATATTATATAATTTATTATATTTAACCTAATATATTAGCTGACGAACTAGCTTGCATCTTCTTGCTACCAACCAAAAAATATTTTATTTTATTTTTGGTAGGTTTTCTAAGTCTATGTAATTTACTTTTAACCATCCCAGATATAACATTTTTTTTTAATGTTACTGGGTCGGCAAACAAGCATACGGCTCACCTGATGGTAAGTAATTACCGTAGCCTACAGACGCTTGCAACACCAGAAGCATCGCAAACGCGTTGCCGACTCTATCCCCAATCCCCCCCCCCCCCCCCCCAGGAGCTCTGGGGAACAATGGACGTCCAAATGGACGAGTCAACATAAAATATAAGATTTCGTTTTTTCAATATATAAATACGAAGATTGTCATGTATAAGTATTGCCATGTGTAGTAGTATGTGTATATTTTGTAACTTAAAATAAAAAATAGTGTGACACATGATAGATAATATAGATATAGAAACAGATGATAACAGATACATAGACTCGTTTCCCGTGTTCTGCTCATACACATATTTGGGTGTTTGTGCTTGTGTTGTTGTGTGTATGTGGGTGTGTGTGTGTTTGCATTTCTGAGTAAATGTTCTCCAATAAGGACCTATTGAGCGTGAAGCAATGATTAAATAAAAAACATGTATGGGAATAATCTTGCTACCATCTCTAAAAATTCATAATAGCAACAGAATTCAGTAATGGTCCCGCCATTAATGTATCACGGCGTAGTCAAAACAACGATTCGTACATTCTCATATGCAAAGATAAAGATTAAACGAGATTACAGTAATGAAAATGATATGATATTTCTTCATTCCACCCTTTGCGATAAGAAATGAGTATAACTACCTTGAAATTCTCTGTATTGTATGTTGTACTAATGTTATATCTACGTGTAAATCTAAAAACTCGTAAGGTTGGATGACTCTATAAATATGTATGGATACCATAAATACAACATCATAATATTTGATGACGCACTGGTGCAGCAGTCACAGCACTGGCTGTTGAGATAGTGGATTCGATCCCTGCACATGACAAACATTTGCAACGGCCTTGGTTGTGATCGAGTGTAAAGCGTTTATTTATTTATTTGAATACTGTAGTCATTGTTTGAACCTTTGCATATCAGAGACTCACACTTCCATATGACTTATTATACAATATAAGATGCTACTTTAATTTCTTTATATTGTATAAATGTTTATGAAACGTTCTCTAACATTTATTAAAATTGTAATAATTTATTCAATTCTACTAAGCAGATGAATTATTAAAATTACTTTTAAGTTTAAGTAAAGCTAATATTCTATTGTAGAGTATTGTATCGAGAACCGATAAAAATCCAATATTTACTCCTATACAATTTTTTTTACAAATTTAATGTTAAATTGTACAACAACAAGAATTAACATACAGATAATAAAATAACGAAAAGAAAGACAATATAAAACAATAAAAACTTGTAGATGAGGTGGACTTATCGTTAAAACAACGATCTTTCAGACAACCTTAGGGAGATAAAAGAAATAAAAAGGTATGGCTGTACACGAACTGTTTACGTCTGAATTGATTTAAATAACGGATTAAGTAAAGAAATTACGTTGAAACTTATTTTCTTTACTAACACACGAATAATATTGATTTGGAAGAGATGAAATACCGTAAAAATGTACTTACTTATTACTAAGGACTATTTAGTTGCGTCAAATGACTCTTACTAGGATTTGGTTCATACGTATGGTAATATATCAAGATGTGAAACTATATACTACTTTTATTTTATTTTATTCAATATAAAATTATAGTTTTTCCAACAAAATGCTATAAATTTGTGCTAGTATATTGTATACTTATTGAGGCATTGGTTAAAAATCAACGATTCTTAAAATTTTTTTCGTAAATAAATCTCTAGAATTTTAAGAAGTAATTTTATGGTATACCCGGCCTAAACGAAATTCTGTGAAGCTCGACTTTCAAAAGAGTCTTTCACGATAAAAGATTAGAAAAAATTCGATGAGTATTAATAAAATGGCGTCCTGTTTGCGAAACGTGGACAGTTGTTCAATTCTTGCTAATTGATTGGGAAGTCGTCCATGTACACTTTATAGACATTATTTAAAGTTCCTCTTTGATATTTATTTAATCTTCGCGATGGGGTTGTTCGTATTTAATAATTTGTATCTGGCTTATAATTAACAATAATAGATTTAGACTATGATTTAAATTACACACAACAATTTACGATTTAACTGAGGTAGGGCACAGCAGAAAATTACCTGCTTAAAATATGGAGCAGCCCGACTGGGGTAGTACCTCGACTTTACAGAAGACCACAGCTAAATAACACTGTTTTCAATCAGTGTTGTGTTCTTGTTGGTGAGTAACGGGACCAGAGCTCCTGGAGGGAATTAGGGATGGGATCGGCAACGCGCTTGCGATGCTTTTGGTGTTGCAGACGTCTATAAGTTACGGTAATCGCTTACCATCAGGTGAGCCGTACGCTTGTTTGCCGATCTTGCTATATATTTGAAAAAACCTTTCATCGATTACTTTCGATATTATAAATGAAGATTTTTATTAAATACTAATTAGTCTTGAACTGTAGTTTATATTTTTCAAAGCAACAGCTTTGTAATAAATCAAAGCATTTGTTTTTACAAAAAAAAAAAAAAACTAAAGTATAATATAATCTTATTATTGTACGAGTAAATAGATATTAATTGCAATCAAAATTACATTTCAAGGATAACAACGTTTGATATTCAATAATTTAACAAAGATTTTTTGTCATACTTTATTCTAAGCTGTAATTTACTTTTTCTTTGAATGTTTTAAATAACTTCTGCCATTGAAAGGCTATTTATAGAGAAAAATAAGCAGTTGTTTATTCAAATCTAACGCGTAAGAAACCACGTAAATTTTTTAGTATACATAGTTTTATTTAGTGGAGCAGCGCGGTGGATTAAGCTCCAATCCTTCTCCCACGTGGAGAAAGAGGCCTATGCCGAGCAGTGGGATGTTCAGACTAAATCGTGAATACAAAGTTATATAAATTAAATTATGTGTTTAAATCCGTATATTACTTTCTCTTGCAGGAAAGTTTTACGTGTATTGTTGTGTTAAAATAAACATTTTGCTCATGTTCGCTATATTTTTTTCTTTACTGTAAGAAGATTGATTTTCGCTCGGATGATATTTATTTGACGTGCGAAAAGATTTGCGAATTTTGTGACTAAAGAAAATTGTATTTTCATATTTTGTCTTTCAGTAAGTTCAGTTATTTTTTTGTACGTGCATTATGTCTGTCCATTTGTATTCAAGTGATTAACATACTAAATAAAAGGATCTAAATTTCAATATGTTGTATTTAGACAAAAAAAAAAAAACCATATTTGATACTTTAAGGCTTAACATTTAAAAGGTTAGGACGTCGCGTTGGCGCAGCGGTCACAGCACTGGATTGCGATTGGCTGTTGCGCAGGCGGTTGCGGGTTTGATCCCCGCCCACGACAACATTTGTATTGGCCATACAGATGTTTGCCGTGGTCTGGGTGTTTGTGCAGTCCTTGTGGGTCTCCCCGTTAAGCCGTCGGTCCCGGTTGTTGTCATGTACAACTGATAGCGATCGTTACTCATAGTGGGAATATATCCGCCAACCCGCATTGGAGCAGCCTGGTGGATTAAGCTCCGATCCTTCTCCTACATGGGGAAGAGGTCTATGTCCAACAGTGAGATATTACATACTGAATCGTGACTCATTTAAAAGGTTCATATTTGATGTATGGGTGATAATTTTTGTCATTTACTAAATCTTATTACATGCGTTTACGTTAAATGAAGTAACATTTTATCAAAACATATTTCTGTTAATGTAATAATTACACACAGTAACATCGTAATTATGTCATATGTTTGAACAAGTTATTGCTTTTAGTCGTGTCTTTATTATATACTAGCTTCTGCGCGCGACTTCGTCGGCGTGGACTCCGCTCCTATTGGTCTTAGCGTGATGATATATAGCCTATAGGCTATATATCATCACGCCCATTATCGAGGAATAATGCATTATCGAGGCCCATTTATCGAGGAAGGCTATAGCCTTCCTCGATAAATGGGCTATCTAACACTGAAAGAATTTTTCAAATCGGACCAGTAGATCCTGAGATTAGCGCGTTCAAACAAACAAACAAACAAACAATCAAACAAACAAACTCTTCAGCTTTATTATATTAGTATAGATTAACAAAAAGGTGCTGTTGTATAGCTTATAATTTAAGTAAGACTAAGTTATATGTATGTATATCTGTGTAAAATTTCATTAAAATCAGATAGGTACAGTAGTTTTAGTACAGTAAATTAGGAACATACGACCCTGTGTTTTTGTCGGGAAGCACATTTTAGTATGATAAGCATACAAACAAACGACGTTCCATGATTTTTATTTAATCTGTGTCGGCCATTTCGCACTCACACATACCTAAGTATGTTTGGCAGTGTTATTCCCCTACAAAACAAAATGTCTAAACAACATTACATTGTCAGTATAATGTAGTGTCAAATACATTGTTTCCTTTAAAACAGTAGTACAAAATCTAAGACCACAGCTTGAAATAACAAGAATTAGTTATAAGAATGAACAGCATTAATTGATGTAGCATTGAGGTCGTTGGGACGAAAAAAATTAGCCTCCCGAGAGCTGTTCCAGATAAAACGAGGTATTTTTGGAAGTAATTGAGTTTTGGGAATTAAAAACTTACACTCATTGTTTCTAGAACTTTTTACAATACTACTTATTCGAAAAAGTGTTTGAAAATTCTGAATCTTACATGCATTAGAATATAAGTGATTGATTCTAACATCATCAAAGATTAACATGTAAGCGTCTTACGGCATTAAAATTATACTAATTACGATTAAAGTTAAAGTAACTTCAATGACTGAAAATCTTGAAATTCCTATACAATTTCTTTACGTCGATTTTCCGTCATCTAAAAGACCATATTGATTGGTAGTCGAAGAGACGCCAATTAAATATGCTTTTATCTACGGTGACTTTTGATGACTTCAGAGTTATTTAAGATGCTTCCAAACGTTTTTTGTCAATTTGTTAAATTGTCAAAAGTTTCTTCAAGATTCTTCCTCGTCGCTGAGCACGAGAAGAAAATGAAAGGCAATTTTCACCGTTTGAAAACACAGCGGTCTCACAGCTCTGAATTTGATTCGCTATCATCTGTTGACAATTCATATGTTCAATAAAATAATAATTTCTAAGCAAATTAATCGAAAGAAAATCATTTTCTTTTGTTTCATAACATATCGAAATTTCTACATATCAGTGCCCAAAGGCAACATTTTGTATTAAAAATATTTTTGTTGCGAAGTTAACTTACGGGCATAGAACAATGTATGATCATAATTAGGTTTACGAAAGTCAGTTTTTGTTATAAAAATTAATATTTCTTATTTATATACCAACGTTTAGACCAAAAAATTGTCAAGTTATATACATAATTATGTTCGACTCTTAATTAAGTCTCTTCAAATGGGTGGTTCTGTGCCAATTTTCAAATTTAACTTTATTTAAATCGACGAGCTGCTTTGATAGAATCATTCAGCATGATACCTTTCGTGAGCATGTAAACTCGCCTTTTATAAGAAAATTATTACAAACTGACGAATCCGAAACTAACTAAAGAACTGCGTATTGAAAATAATTATTTTCCTCGTAGCATTTATTGGTAGGTCATGCATGCAGTACCTTGCCAGAGTAGCTCGTATATTAAGAAGAGTAAAATTTAAAAAAGCTAGGTTTTTTTTACGTGGAACGTACGAGTAATCTACAACACCTACAGGACCCCCCCCCCTGAAGGAAAGTAGTTGGGAGTCGAACGCACCATATATGTATATTTGCATAAGTTGAGTAACAAAATAATTTGTACATGTTACCTAATTTTTAAAGAAACTTTTATTTATCTGTTGGATTTTACTCTTTAAGAATCGATTTTCATATAAGGCCCCCGGTATGAAAAAAATATGAGGTGTAAAATATGTTAAACGAATGACCTCGTTACGTTTTTTGTTGCCTTTTCAACGCCATGTATGGTACCTATTTAGATAGTTGTAACGTAACACGTAAACACAATTTAGTTCTAAGTTATTGGTGCCATAAATTTTAGTTATACTTAAGATTACAAACGCATAAATTGAAATGTGAGTTGACACGTAAACATAAAACAGTCAAGTTAATGTACAAAAATTGCTCTAATCCATTAAGGGACTCAAATTTTAAGTTGTACTTAAGAATAGGAATTTATTGCTGGGAACTCAAACAGTTTTAGCTAGTTGTTAAAATATTAGAGTGGTAAATTTTATATTCGAGACAGGCTTAAAATTTTGTGTTGACAGATGCGGTGGAATGTTCTAAGGGCCAGTTTCCACTGATTGATATAATCGCGATTAGTTCGACGTAAAGTCGGTTTACGCAATTAACAAAGTTTAGAGCTGGAAATTGCATTTCACTAACATAAACTAAACGCAGTTAGAGAATAACGGCTGAACCGATTGCACTAATTCTTTTTTTTTTTGTGTTCCTTGAAGTATGAGGATGTTTGTTACGGAGAGGAATTTTAAAGGGATTGCCTGAAAAAGTCTTAAAACAGCACTTTGCTATGTTCTCATACAAATAATTCGTAATAATAATTAAACGAAAGCAAGGTTAGAATCGAACTATAAATTCGATTAAGCAAAGCATAATTCTGTTAAGCGGTGGAACCCGGGCCTAAGGGTTCGACTCGGCGTATGAGTGGTTTTTTTGCTGTAATTACAGGACGCCAGGGTTGCCATCACAAAGTTTAAGTTACCTTGTTTGGATTAAAAACTACAAAATTGACGTGTATTTACTTTACATTAACACGTAAGGTTAAAAATGACAATGATCGGTTAAATAATTTCCCTTTCGAAATCGGTTGAATAATACATTATTCTCCACAACCGTCATACAAATTTATCGTAACTAACAATTTTTTTTCCTTTAGCTTTATTCAATGTGTATTTGTTTTTCCCTTTTATTGTTTATCTTTTGTTGTGTTTTTTGTTTAATTGATTTACGTAATTTCCTTTGGATCGGATAAAAGTGCGTACAGCCAGTAAAGTTCAAATTATTGAGGAAGTAATAATTTTATTCCTTGTTTTTGTGTAATAATTTTATTCCTTGGTTTTGTGTTGCACTATAATGATTTATAAACTATCGATTAAATTATTAGGAAGAAACAATTATACATTGGTTTGTCATATCTTTGAACACGGCAATGAACCGAAGATATTCAAATTTCCTTGTAACACGGGAATTGCTGAGTGTATGGTATCACTGCAGAGCGCATTGGTGAACGTGTAAGGGTGGGGGAAAAACAGACGCGAGATTTTTGAATAAATACGATGGCAGTCAGTTTTGGGGGGAGTCAGAATTTGATTTTGAATTCGAAGTACAGTACGTAGGCCTCCGCGGCCGCCGCGGCCTCTTGGCCGGCGAAGCTATGGAACTTCTGACTTAGATTAAAGATAGAAATACCTAAAAAGTATTTTTTAGATCTGATTCAGGGATTTCATTAGCGTAAGCTGGCCGAGTGGCTATGTAACTTCAGTGTAGATCGCGAATTAGTTTTAATTTAATTTTACTGATTATTATTAAGTGCAATTCTTTATTATAGAATCTTAATTTGTAATCCGCTAAATAAATTCAGTGAAAGACCCGTGATGAAGCGCTCCTGATTGGTTCGAATGCATTAATTTTTTTTATTTGCATGTGTGTTTTTCTGCATGTTATGGTTCTGTTACTAATTTTTATAACTTTTACGGAGATTTTTAATAAAAGATATTTAATGAATTATTAGTTAGGTTTACGTCGAAACTATTAATTATTGATTAATTATTGAAAGGAATTATTATCTAGGTTTACATTGATATTAACTATTGATTATTTACTGAATGAAATTATTATGAAAAGGTTACATTGAAAACATTAATTATTGATTGATTAATGAATGGAATTATTATGAAATAAGCCTTATGACCATAATTATATTGAATTTAACTAATAAAATGTAATCTAACTTAAGTAAATAACCACAATATGATGTTGTTAGAATAAAATGAAATTACATCCGTTAGACTTTAAAGTACATATATAAATTGAATGAATCTTGGTTAAAACTATCATATTAGATATTAAGGGTTAAATAGATTTTCGTTAGGGTGTATTTAAATAATGAAATGAGATTTTACTATGTCATTACTTTGGAAGTAAATAGAGTGGTGAATAATTCTAGGAAAATATGACCTATAAACAAACTAATGATTAGTTGTCGTATCTTATTGAATATTCTCTACATATAAATATGCTTCTATTGTATGTATATGTATATATGTATATATATATATATGTGTGTATTTGACTTCATTTTGACATTACACAAACTTTGTAGTTCAAACATTAATTTAAGAATTTGTAGATCTTAAATATATGTTGGAGCGAGGTAACACAGGTGGTTTGTAGTCTTGAATGAGTTCAAGGATACTTTTAGCTCTTGAATACATTCTAAGATGAGGTAATTACACACTGAACTATGACATTACACAACTATTGTAGTTTTGAACATTGATCTAAGAACTTATGTTCTTAAATAAGTGTCAAAACGAGGTATCTGGTAGACTGGAGTGTCTCAATTTCACGATGACTTTCATTGAACTATATAAACTATGTTAAGGTGAATCCATAAATGTTTGTATTCGCCAGTGTTTTATTATAGGTTTCCCTATAAGGCAAGGCCTGTCTAAGCCACAGTTCTTCGCGTCATCGATGCTAGGTAGTTCCTAATCTAGGTCTATCTAGTAAAGAAAGTTGCGAGTACTTCCTACCAACCTCTGCGTTTGTGTTTGCCTAACTGAACTATGTTCTTGGTAAATACTATACGTACGTTTACTTATCTTTGATAAGAATTCCTCATCTTTGATGAGAGACATGGACAAGCTTCATCATACACTTAGTGTATGGTAGTTGTTTGAACTGCAACAAGAGTTAGTGATTTATATTTGGTCAGTGGTATGTAGTTCTATTTATACTAATAGAGAAACATATTCACTTTTCCAATTAATTTATTGCTAATTTTTGTGGACAGTCTCTGTTAAGTCCCAAGGCGGATTTACTGAGATTTAAGCCAAGCCTTAATCAAGTCCTCTTGTGTTTTTCAAACATACAAACATTGATGGATCATAAAACCTATTAAATATACATTCTCTTTTCATTGTGAAAATGAGATACTCTCAGAGATTCTGATTGAGTAAATGAATATGTTATATTTTAATTGTTTTATTTATCTCTCGACACTACTATGTCCTTTGATAAATCCATTCAGTTCCTAAGAGAGCCTGATATAATCAAATGTTTAACAACTTAATTACTGGTTCAATGTTTCAATTGAACAACCTATTCTGGTTAATGAATGCTGTTTCATTGAATGCTGTGAGTCATGCAAGGACAAACCTACACAATACACCTACTTTACACGTTGGTCTTATACCTTTAATTATTTTTTACTTCCTTATAGGACACTCGAAAGGTTGCGCTGTCGCCTGTCGCTAGTCGCCGACGACCCATCTCACAATGGTGGCGAGGCTTGACAATATAGCTGACTATAGACCCGTAACTCAGTAGGTCTTTCCTATGGGAAATTACACTACACAATCCAATTGTGGCAAAAGTGTTAGGTTTCGTGATCGAATTTCAAAGTAGTTGTATGACCGAAGTTCCCGTATGGGCTAGTAAGCACACAATGAAAAGATCAGTAGACACGACCTCCTTTTGTTCACGTGGAACACATCTTAATACCATGTCTGATTACAGCTTGGTATTTACATCAACTCTAGTAATTCACTGGTTATGTCTAAATGACGTCCCAAGGGATTACTCAAATACAGTCATTGCATGATTATGCTGCAACGGTATGAAACAAGCATTTGTTAGACAGGATATATTTCCGTCTAACTTATTGTAGAAAATTGGGTACTCTCAATTCCTACCTACTACCTTTCTTTTGATTGGATAGCACCAACGTTGTGCCTAATTTAATTTAGAGCCTTCAGCACGGTGTGGTTTGGATTGGGGTCGGAGGGGAATGGTGGAAGCGACCCCCCGGGTTCAGTTGAACCCGGCCTTTTAATTCCCTAATACCTATAAACCCTATCCTAACAGATTAACACATACAAACAAACACTACACATTATTTTTCACAATTATCTGAGATAATTTATTAACTGAATAAATTATTTCAAGATAATTAATAACTATATAATATGTATTTAATCATTATTTCATTTACTTATATATTTTTATTTATTTCATTTGTTTAGAGTTATTAGAATCTATCTATTATATCAAGGTTGAACTAAAAATACATGTAAAAGAAACTTAGACACTATTCAATTAATCAATGTCAATATAGGATATCCTGAATATAATTATTTAAATTTATTTCTATTTTAGCTATTTAGATTCACTAAAATATTAACAATTATAATTTACACATTCTTAAGGAGATATTAGATCTTTTAGTTAAACAATAGGTGATAGTTATTTCTAAATAAATAAGTTTTATTCTTAACGGTTCTAATTTACTAAATTTTATTAATTCCTAATTAATTTACTAATAAGGTGTTATAAGGTTTAATATCTTTCTTTCCTTTTAACAGCATTCCAGAAGTTAGCTATCTTTAGTATTTATATCACTGGTAAGTGTAATTTACTAAGTCTTATTAATTCTAAATAAGTTAATTATAAGGTGTTATATCTTTCTTTCCTTTTAATAGTATTCCAGAAGTTAGTTATCTATAGTATTTATATCACTGGTAAGTGTGAATATCTTTCAATTAAATCTTAGGATAAATTAAATTCAGTAATTTAATGTCATTGTACAGGGATGTTATTTTAAATTAGTGGCTAGGTAGGATGTTAGTTAGAGTTTATATAGAAATCAAGGCTTCTAATAACATATACTATGTCTTTCCTTCGGCATACCATAAAAAGAACTGAAGTTACTCTGAAACAAAAATCAAACACAACGTAGAGTCCTTTCTTATACTAGACGATCACAATTATAAGGCCAAAGATAATTGATATCCTCTTAAGCTTAATATTAGCTTGTAACGCCACTACCATGATAGTGTTACAAAATGGTCCAAGTGACCATGATTATCATAAACTTGGTGAATGGTTAACACCCCATAGCCATCCATAGGTATAGTTACAATTGCTGCCGTGATGATAAGGATATCTATGTATATCCAATATAGTATATCGTTACAAAATGGTGCCGTGACCAGGATTAGCATAAATATGGTGAATGGTTATGAAACCATAGTAGTAGATCGTTTCAAATTGGTGCCGCGACCAGGATTATCATAAGCATGATGATTAGTCATCGGAGCACCATAGGAGTATCATTACAAATGGTGCCGTGACCAGGATATTTATGGTTGCACAAATGCCGGAGTAAGCGAGTATCTTAGAAGCTTTAAAGTAACTTTTCAAATCATTTATAGTGAATAAATGTAATGCCAGTGATAAAATGTTAATAGTTGCACAACTATACTGATACATAATAAGGATAAACATGTACCTATTGATTGCATCTTAAAGAAGACACAAAACGTATTACTTAACAACTCTTTAAAGTTCATTTTACACAAAATAAGTTAAACCTATTAAATTTATATTATGTAGACACATTAACTTGTTTTAGACAATCTAAGAATGGACCTATATATATATATAGCATCTTGGTGCAGTTAGAATTACAGTTAGGTACATAAATCTAAATAAGTCTGTTTTAAGAGTAATATTGAAGAGAAGTTTTTAATACTTAAAAGTTGCATTAAGTTTCCCAGTAATAAGTTTTAAAAGGTCAGACCATAACAGCCTATTGTCTCATGTATTATTACTAATGATGGATAGTTACATATTTAAATAATTATTTATTCATGAAATTACATGAAAGTATCTACCTACACAACATTACTAAAATTGATTAGTAGTATATTGAAGTGTGTCTCAAGCACATCTAATTATTATCTGATTATTATTATATTATCGTCAATCAATAGACATTGTTAGGATAGTTAATAAAATTTAGATTGTATTAATTAAATATTGTTAGGGAATTTTTAAATAAAAGCCTGCAGTAAATCTTAATATTACTTACAGATACAAATTATTCTAGGTTATGTACAATTTAAACTTATTTTGTCACATTTAGTCACTGACGCTGAAGTAATTTCCTTCCTAGTTGAAATTGGTCCCAATAGTTATGTGTTGAACATCCTGGGCTGGCTAGATGTACGTGGATGTTAGGCTGAAATGGTAGTATTCAATAGTATTAAAAATATGCACACATAATGTGAAGATAGAATAATGTTATAGTTAGTGCAAATGGGAAATTAATTATAATATTAACTAACTGTGGAATTAACTTTTATTCATTTATTTACAGAGACTGTACAGGAAAGACTATGTATTTTGGTATATTTATTCATTTTAATGTTAGATTTTAAAAATAATTAAGCGTGGTCATTGCCATCATAGCAAATTATACTTAGTTTAAATAACAGATTTTAAAGTATAGAAATTCAGTGCATTTTAGTCATGTGTGCGAGAATGTATTGGTTAAATAAAGTTGAATTAGGTTATGAAGGTAACAGGGTTATTTTGACTTTGAATTTTAGGAATGGACTGGAACTGTATAAGATAATTTTATTTGTAAAAAAAGAGTATAGCTTACCGAATGACTTAGCATTCATAAGTTAAAATACAAACAAGTTTAAATTTTAAAATGTCTAATTGTCTATTTTACTTTGGCTTGATTTGACAACAAACAATGTTGTTGTTTTAAAATTTATCCCCAATAGGAAAAGGCAAAAGTCTATAATCCATACAGCCTAGTCTGAATTTGTATATTTTTTTCAATTCTTGACAACAAACAAGTTTAAAATACCAACCACGGAAAAATGATCCAATTCACACATTTAATTAAATTATATATATTTTACGTGCTGTTTCGATATAAATTTATATCGATTCAAATATTTAAGTTGTTATTTATAGAAAAAAAAACAGGATAATTTCTTATGAAATTGCGTTCTAAAAACAACTACAATAAAATCTTTTGAAAAAGTTCTTGTTTTAAATATTAATAAGACATTATTGAAAAAAAATATAGAACATTTTTTATGAACAATTTATTACATTATATTTATTCTAATTTATTATTATTTGTTAGCTTTCTTCGTATTTTTGAACTGTCAGTTGTCAAAGTGAAGGAAAATTGTATTTCAAATTTGAATTGAATAGAATTTTATATCAATCTTGTTAACTACTAGTGTTTATATCAGAGGATGTGTGGTTTTAAAAGTATTTTGATTGAATGAGTGTCTTGGAGCATTGGTTATTCAAATTATTCATAGTAGGTATCGCGAAAAGTCGAATATCAATAGATAACTTTACTAAAATACCATCAACATTATAAAATGCTAAAATTGAAAAATGTACAACTATGTATGTTCTATTGTTTTATTAAGCAAACCATAATAAAAACTGGTCGGGTCAGGCCTAAGGGATGTTTCTCTGTATAAAAAAAAAAAAAAAAAAACGATAGCGCTTTAAACATCTGCGATGACCTTTTTGCCAGGTAGCGGAATTTTACAGCGAGCACAAATATTAAGTCTGACAAAATTGTTTAATAATATTTACCAGAAAGAATTTGAAATTGCATATAAAATTTAAAATATGGTATTTCATTCTTACATAGAAACTAATAGATATTTTTACAACTCTATGGTGATTAAGTAAGATTAATGTAGTAATTGAATATCAAATATATAGTAGGCATGAGGCGTATTTATCGTCGCTGGTATAAATACTCGTTATTTAAAAGTCACAGTCTGTCACTGTGACTAGATTTGAAAAATGCTCGTGACTGTGTTTTTCATCTCACTTGTACTTAAACGAATACACTAAGAGTAGGTGAGACAACTGAAGTATTTTTAATGTATGGGTATAACAGTGCCACCTGGTCTCCGTAATTTCAAGGAACGCTAGTTTTAGAAAATAAAAAAAAAAAAAAAAAAAATAGCCCTTTTTGTCTCATTTATTTCCGACATCAAATAAAGCAACCAAATTAAACCTAGACCGATATTTTACTAAATTACGCTATCGCGCCACCTATTGTGAAATACGTGTAAGTAGTTAATCAAATCTTTAAATATAAAATGTAACAACTAACTTATCTTTTAGTTTAGAATAGCATTAATAATACAAATATAATAAACGGATTAGGTATACTCATTCAATAATAGATACCTACATAACAACTTTGCAATTGCTTAGTATTTTTAATACCTGAGCATACAGCGCCATCTTGTTCCCGTTCCTATAGTTTTAGAAAATATCTAGTAGTCGCGAACCTAGTATTTTGTCACTGGTATTTGTCATTGATATTGTTAAAATAACAGTCGCTGTGATAACTAGTATTGCCATGTACCTAGTACGACACAATTCTAATATATAGTGTAGTAGGATTGGAAGCGACATCTGGTGAACAAGCGTGAATTAATATCGACAGTAAAATTGTAGTAGGGTTGGTAGCGACATCTGATGGACAAACGTGAATTAATATCGATGTAAAAAAGGGAATGGTGTGTCTGCTTGCGAAGTTATGATTGGTTGTGTTATGTGTTCATAGATGGCGCTGAAAGAATTTCAAAATGTCTCATGTCAGTAACGCCATCTGTTGAGAGTGAGTGGTATTGAAAGGTAGGTTTTGAAATAGAAATGGCGTAGTATCGAGTGTAGATATGGAAGTGTTTATTGTGAAACAAAGATGGCGTGGTTGTGATTTTATAAATTGTATACAATGGTTCAGTGGATAAGGGTATTGAATGTCATATGCAAGGTAGTGAGTTCAATCCGAGTGAATTGAATTTCAAGTAAAAATATAAACTGTAGTATTTATTATAATAAGGACGATTAGGGATAGTATGAATTTGGCAGTTAACATTTATGAGGATTTGAGATATTTTCTAATTATTATGATTTCACTGTGATAGTTTTATTATTCTTTTGTTGATGGATGTATTGTTTGGTGTGAATGGAATGGAATTGATGTTTGTTAAGAATGTTATCAATGAATACTAGAGAAGAAATGAAGTTGTCATATTTCATTTGAAGTATGATAGTTGAATTTTAATTAAACTTGTAAACATTTAATATTTTAAAATTAAAATTAAGTTTTAACATTTGCAGAATCCGGTCGATTTGATAAAATTTCAATAAAATATTAGAAGTTTAAAAGGTGATTAGAAGGAGATAGTTTTTGTGTGAACATTTGGAAAGTTTATTTAAATTAAACTCAAATTAAATAAGAGTGCAGTGAATTTTTTTTTTTGAATTAGAATAAATTAATTAAAATTTAGATAAACATTATCAGTGTTACACTTGAAGCAAATTAAATCTATAACAATGCCTAGGCGTCAACCTAAAGCTAGTCCTGTTGGAACCAAGACAACCAATTCTAATAACAAGCGCGTGTCTGCAGTTAGACCTGTTACTAAAGTAAGGAAGATTAATTCTTTACAATACATATCTCGAATGATGGAAAAGGCAATGAATAACATCAATAATAGAATCTCGGAGTTGGAAAATAGAATGTCTACTCCTAGTGGATCATCGGACAATGTTATGCCGAGAGAAAATTTTATTCAACCTATCATACAGCCGGGAACATCAACGGTATACTATCCAGTGGCGCAGATGCCTACGGAAAGACCTAAGTTTCCATTTAAGGGAAAACATCCTGTGACGTTCATCGAAGACCTGACTGCTTATTTAAGAAGGTCTGCACCAGAAGCGAGAGATATAATAGACATTGTCATAGATTGTCTTGAAAATGAATCGCGAAATTGGGCGCGTATTTATAGAGATAGATGGACAGTGTTTGAAGACTTCAAAAGGGATTTTTTAGACACATATTGGGGCGAGGCTGAGCAGAATGAATTAAGAAGACGAATCAGTCAGAATTCGTGGGACGGAGTCCAGTCTATGTTAAGCCATTTCATTACTTTATGTGGACAAGCGAAGATGTTGACGTATCCTATTCAAGAGAGACAATTAATAAACGACATTATGAATCATTTTCCTAAAGATGTTCAATATGCTTGGTCAACAAGTAATTACACATCGATTCTTCAAGCTACGGAGTTTCTATGAAAGTTAGATAACATTAATAAGCAAAATAACTTCAGTAGTGGCATTAATGCCCATTCTAGCAGCGTTCAAAGACCTGAGATGGCAGCTCAACAGCAGAATGGCAGAGGCGGTCTCAACCGGAAGCGAATTATGAACACTAGATCAATGAGTAAGGTGATACCAAACAAGAAGAATAGCATTAATGGTACAAATAGAGTAGATAATGATAACAATGTTTCTATAGAAAACTCTGTATCAACAGAGAATTTAAACTAATAAGTGTTGATGTGACAGACCCCGGTACATCAACGTTAGTAGGGGCGAACAGTACATCAGTAGCTTTAAGAATTATGCTTAAACTCGGGTGGGAACCTGGACAGACATTAGGTAGACATAATAATAGTATACGTAAACCAATCATAGCTAAGGGACAATGTTGTAAATCAGGGTTAGGCTCAGGATTAAATAAAAATAATTCAACAGATTTCAAGTATAAAATCATACAAACATTAAAAAATCAATCGGAAATAGATAATGAGTCGTTAGTACAAACCGAAGCAGTTTTTTCATTATTTGACGAGGAAGATAATATTACCGCGGATAAATTAGAAATAATTAAATCTGAGATTGAAGTGATAGTATTTGGTAAACGAGTCATATGTTTAGTCGATACAGGGAGTGACATAACCTGTATTTCAGAATCATTTTGGGAATCTTTAAAATCATTAACTGGGAACAAATTAGACATGTTACCTGTTAAGCCGATTCAGATACGTGGAGCAGTAGGACAAAAGAGTGCTAAAATACAACAAATGGTTTTATTGCCTGTAAGATTTGGGGTAATTGATTTAGAGATTAGATTTTTTATAGTACCAAAATTAGTTCATTCAATGATATTAGGATTTGACTGGCTTATGGCAAATAATGTTAATATTAAATTACAAGAGCCATCCATAGGGTTAGTTATCGAACATAGAGATCAACGAGTATTAATTCCGTTTATTAAATATAATTTTGAGGAAAGGAGAATTTGTGATATTACAAAGGTAGATAATAGTTTTGATTTCAATAAATATTTACAAGAAATAAAGACGGGTACACCTCTTAAAGGAACTCAATTAAATAAATTAAAACAGATTCTAATTAAATATAGCGAAGTATTTGTTAAAAGGTTAGGTAGAGCTAATTGTTATCAACATATTATCAAAATGATGGATCATAGTCCGATAATTAAACGGTCTTATCCTGTTCCGTACGCGTATAGACAGAAAATGGAAGAAAAATTAGCCGAAATGGTTGATATGGGAATAATATCTAGAGGTTCAACACCGTATTGTAGTCCGTTAACTTACACCTTAAAATCAGATGGTTCAATTAGAGTTCTACTAGATGCACGTGAAATCAACAAATACATGATAGCTGAGTCGGAAGCACCCCCGATGCAAATAGATGTTTTAAATTCATTTCATGGGGTTAATTATATTAGTATAATAGATTTGAATAATGCATATTTTCAAATTGCCATTTCTGAGGATAGTAAAAAGTATACCGGGTTCACATTTAATGGAAAATCTTATATGTACAATGTTTTACCACAAGGACTTAAGACTTCAGTAGGTAGTTTCAGTAGAGCTATGGACTTAATATTAGGGCCTGAAGTTAGACATTTTTGCGTGAATTATCTAGATGACCTTGCTATCTTAACTCAAGGAACGTTAAATGAACATTTAGAACATATCGATATAATACTAAACAAATTAAAGTCAGCGGGGTTAACATGTAATCTTGAAAAATGTAAATTCATATGTAAAGAAGTTAAGATGTTAGGACATATTATTTCTACCGAGGGAATCAAAACTGACCCAGAAAAAATAGAGTCAATTAAGAATTTCCCAGTTCCCAAGAAAATAAAACATTTAAGAGCATTTTTAGGACTTTGTAATTATTATAGGCGGTTCATTCCTGATTATAATAGTATAATTCAACCTTTATGCCAATTATTAAAAAAGAGCAAAGGATGGACATGGACTTCAGAAGCACAAGTAGCCTTTGAAAAATTGAAAAATAGTTTTTTAAAGACAATAATGTTGCATCATCCGGATATGTCTAAACCTTTTTATTTACAAACAGATAGTTCGGGAGTAGGTCTTGCGGGGGTTTTATTTCAGTACGATGAACAAGGGGAAATGAAAATATTAGGCTATTGTAGCAGATCTTTTAGGGGCGCCGAATTAAGATGGACTGTTACTGAACAAGAGTTTTGGGCTATAATCTATTGTTTAAGGAAGTTTGAAACCTATTTGAGGGGCGCAAAGCTTATAATTAGAACTGATCACAAAGCATTGACGTTTGTTAGGACATGGAAATTGTATAATAGTCGAATAATTAGGTGGATATTGTTTCTTGAACAATTCGATTATAGTATCGAACATATAAAAGGTAGAGATAATGTCGCTGTTGATGTGTTATCTAGGTTCCCACCTGATTCATCAATGATACAAGAAGATAGAATTTATTGTCCTGAAATACATTATATGGAAATTAATAAAAATAAAACATTAATAACAAACTTAAAAAATATATCTAGTTTTCAATCTAATGATAATGAAGTACAGTTGATAATGGATATTATAAATAATATTAGTAATAATCATAGTGGTAGAATAAATAATATTGCTAAGCGCTGTTATATCAAGGATGGAGTGTTATATTTTAAAATCGATTCAGATAAACATGTAATTTATTTACCCTCTCAGTTACGAGAGGAAGTAATTTCTCAAATTCATAAAGAAATGGGACATCAAGGGGTTTTTAAGGTACTCAAATATCTTAAGGATAGATTTTATTTTCCTAATATGCATAGAATAGTTAAAGTATTATTAAAGACTTGTCATCTCTGTCAAGTTTCTAAAAGTGATAATATAAAATATGTAGGCAAATGTAAATCTATTGTAACAGAAGAAATAGGTGACTTAGTTATGGCAGACTTATATGGACCATTGCCGAAAGGATGGTTTGGTTCTGCTTATATACTTGTAATTCAGGATTCATTTAGTAAATTTGTTAAATTATATGATTTGTCTAAAGCCACTTCTCGTTCAGTTATTACAAAATTAAAACAATTTGTTAAAATAATTAAGCCTAAAGTAATTATGACTGATAATGGTAGTCAATTTTCATCTGAAAGTTGGAAACAAACTTTAAAAGATATGGGTATAAAACCTATATTTACAACTGTAAGAAATCCTCGACCTAATACGACAGAGAGGGTTAACAGAGAGCTAGGACGTTTATTTCGAACATATTGCCATAAAAATCATAAAAGTTGGGTAACGATATTAAATAAAATCGAAACATTATATAACAACACATTTCATGAAAGTACGGGATTTACTCCTAATGAAATATTATATGGATTGAGTAATGACATGTCATTTGATAGTTGTTTGCCTCAATTAAATAAGTCTAAAGATATTAATCAAATTAGAATTCAAGTTAGGAAAAATTTAAAAGATAACAGTATTAAACGACAAACTAAATTTAATAGGTCCCATCGTTTAATTGAATTTCAGATTGGAGATTATGTAAAGATTCGTAAAGTAAATAAGTCAGAGGCTCAAAAGAAACTTATAAAAAAGTTTCAATTGCTGTATGAAGGACCTTATGTAGTTAGTGCGATTCCATTTGCAAATGTTTACACATTAATGGATCCTATAACTAAAGAAATTAGAGGAAACTTTAATACAATACATCTAAATAGATATTATCAATAATAAATTGATCACGATCAATTATAGATGTTATCAATGTTTAACTGTTGATACACACATTTGAATTAATAATGTGGAATTGAAAAGGATAGATTTTAAACTAGAATATCAATAAACTTTATTGAAGATTTATTATATTTTCACAATAATTTAATGTCAAAATTATAGATGATTTTGTAAGGAAATGAATTGCACTTAAATGTTAACTGTTGATATAAACAATTGAATTAATAATGTGGAATTGAAAAGGATAGATTTTAAACTAGAATATCAATAAACTTATTGAAGATTTATTATATTTCACAATAATTTAATGTCAAAACTATAGATGATTTTATAAGGAAATGAATTGCACTTAAAATAAGTTAGATATGTAAGAGATTAGGTTATTAAAATAGTAATTAAATGATTAAAATAGATAGTAATAAGTGTAATTGTAATTAGGTTTAGTTATGGATAAAAATAAAAATTAGGGAATGATGGGTCAGGGAAATGACTCAACTAATTTTATTGGAGCGCTTAAAAGTTCTCACATAATTATATAACAATTTAATTTTCAATTGACTATTAAGTCATATATTAATTTTTTTCATCATTACTTAACCTATTAAGCGCTAGCTTAATAGAAATAATAATTTAATTTTCAACGGACTACTAAGTCATATATAAATTTTTTTTTCTTTCATCAAATACTTATTAAGCGCTAGCTTAATAAAAATAGTTGGTGGGGAGTAGGGCGGTCATTTCTTCACAAAATTAACTGAACATTTTAAGTTATATTCAATCTAAATTGAATTGCAAAAATATAGGTCAGACCTTAAAGTTTGACTGTTTGCAATACGAGTTGTCCAAGTACTGCAATATACTAAACAACATATCACCAATTCATATTAGTATTAGATATGAATTGTGCAACTGTATTCAAATATTTTAATTTATTCATTCTGAAAGGAAACGGATACGATTCCATACATTCTTGGGCCGAAATGCGATGTAAAATATAACGTAATGAAATAGTACCAATTAATGTATTTACGCTTATTGATTCCTTGCTGAAATTCTGTACATTTTGGCTATTTAAGAGCGGAGTTATTAGACGTTTTGTAAAATTGAGGTTATGTTACAATGTCTATGGGAAATCACTAAGTTCCTGAAGCACTAAAGGTTATCATATTATATCATTACAAATATCAATCACTTGAAACCATAAATAAATATCAGGAATAGACTCAGGATGCATCTGAATACACTGAAAACATTAAACAATTATTATAAACATGATTACATGAAACGAGTGACAGTGACGGGACCATGACGGGGCACACAGGTTCAATATCAGTCAGCTGTCAAAGCTGTTATTAAAAATAATTATGATTTATTTTTAATCGATACGAAATCGATAATAATTTGGGTTTATCAGATATTAATTTTATTTTCGATATTAATGTAACTTTATTTAAATACACTTTATTGTTTATAACTTCAATTGTGTATCTGAATACCTTGAGTTAATTAACTAGTGCAAATTTTTTTTTTAAAATTCTATAATCGATTATAGTTAAATCGATATGATTTATTTTCAATCGATACGAAATCGATAATAATTTGGGTTTATCAGATATTAATTTTTATTTTCGATATTAATGTAACTTTATTTAAATACACTTTATTGTTTATAACTTCAATTGTGTATCTGAATACTTTGAGTTAATTAACTAGTGCAAATTTTTTTAAAATTCTATAATCGATTATAGTTAAATCGATACCCAATTAATTTGACGAAAACTATCTTTTCATTTTTCTCAGCTCCCAGATTCAGAATTGAGCTGATATTTTATATTTTATAAAAAAAAAAAAAATATATATATATGACCAATTTTTTAAAACCATATCAGTACTTAATACATCTTAGCCTAAAAGTCCCCATCTCCTCTAAAATAAGATGAACTGCACTCTGTTAAGTTGTATATTTAACATTGAGAACCGGATTTTATATTTAAAAAAAAACAATATGTGTATTGTTATAAGATAGAATTGAGTCTAGATGTAGGAATGCAAATCAGATTGGATCTATGTGAGTGTGAGAGTGGGTGAAGGAGCTGGAATGGTTGGTTGAAATTGATTATTTTGATTTTAACCATTGAATATAACGCTAGTAGTATGATTGATGAGAGGTTGGATGTTTGGGAGAAGAGTATGTTTCTAAGTGCTGTTGATTGAAGCTGAATGTAAGGATTCATGAGTGTCCTATCAGTTGAGAAGTAACGTGATACAGAATTGTGTTATTTGATTACGTTGTTGTGATTAATTAATAATTACGATAAACTACATTATATAATTAAGGGGCGATTGTAACGTAACACGTAAACACAATTTAGTTCTAAGTTATTGGTGCCATAAATTTTAGTTATACTTAAGATTACAAACGCATAAATTGAAATGTGAGTTGACACGTAAACATAAAACAGTCAAGTTAATGTACAAAAATTGCTCTAATCCATTAAGGGACTCAAATTTTAAGTTGTACTTAAGAATAGGAATTTATTGCTGGGAACTCAAACAGTTTTAGCTAGTTGTTAAAATATTAGAGTGGTAAATTTTATATTCGAGACAGGCTTAAAATTTTGTGTTGACAGATGCGGTGGAATGTTCTAAGGGCCAGTTTCCACTGATTGATATAATCGCGATTAGTTCGACGTAAAGTCGGTTTACGCAATTAACAAAGTTTAGAGCTGGAAATTGCATTTCACTAACATAAACTAAACGCAGTTAGAGAATAACGGCTGAACCGATTGCACTAATTCTTTTTTTTTTTGTGTTCCTTGAAGTATGAGGATGTTTGTTACGGAGAGGAATTTTAAAGGGATTGCCTGAAAAAGTCTTAAAACAGCACTTTGCTATGTTCTCATACAAATAATTCGTAATAATAATTAAACGAAAGCAAGGTTAGAATCGAACTATAAATTCGATTAAGCAAAGCATAATTCTGTTAAGCGGTGGAACCCGGGCCTAAGGGTTCGACTCGGCGTATGAGTGGTTTTTTTGCTGTAATTACAGGACGCCAGGGTTGCCATCACAAAGTTTAAGTTACCTTGTTTGGATTAAAAACTACAAAATTGACGTGTATTTACTTTACATTAACACGTAAGGTTAAAAATGACAATGATCGGTTAAATAATTTCCCTTTCGAAATCGGTTGAATAATACATTATTCTCCACAACCGTCATACAAATTTATCGTAACTAACAATTTTTTTTCACAATTATCTGAGATAATTTATTAACTGAATAAATTATTTCAAGATAATTAATAACTATATAATATGTATTTAATCATTATTTCATTTACTTATATATTTTTATTTATTTCATTTGTTTAGAGTTATTAGAATCTATCTATTATATCAAGGTTGAACTAAAAATACATGTAAAAGAAACTTAGACACTATTCAATTAATCAATGTCAATATAGGATATCCTGAATATAATTATTTAAATTTATTTCTATTTTAGCTATTTAGATTCACTAAAATATTAACAATTATAATTTACACATTCTTAAGGAGATATTAGATCTTTTAGTTAAACAATAGGTGATAGTTATTTCTAAATAAATAAGTTTTATTCTTAACGGTTCTAATTTACTAAATTTTATTAATTCCTAATTAATTTACTAATAAGGTGTTATAAGGTTTAATATCTTTCTTTCCTTTTAACAGCATTCCAGAAGTTAGCTATCTTTAGTATTTATATCACTGGTAAGTGTAATTTACTAAGTCTTATTAATTCTAAATAAGTTAATTATAAGGTGTTATATCTTTCTTTCCTTTTAATAGTATTCCAGAAGTTAGTTATCTATAGTATTTATATCACTGGTAAGTGTGAATATCTTTCAATTAAATCTTAGGATAAATTAAATTCAGTAATTTAATGTCATTGTACAGGGATGTTATTTTAAATTAGTGGCTAGGTAGGATGTTAGTTAGAGTTTATATAGAAATCAAGGCTTCTAATAACATATACTATGTCTTTCCTTCGGCATACCATAAAAAGAACTGAAGTTACTCTGAAACAAAAATCAAACACAACGTAGAGTCCTTTCTTATACTAGACGATCACAATTATAAGGCCAAAGATAATTGATATCCTCTTAAGCTTAATATTAGCTTGTAACGCCACTACCATGATAGTGTTACAAAATGGTCCAAGTGACCATGATTATCATAAACTTGGTGAATGGTTAACACCCCATAGCCATCCATAGGTATAGTTACAATTGCTGCCGTGATGATAAGGATATCTATGTATATCCAATATAGTATATCGTTACAAAATGGTGCCGTGACCAGGATTAGCATAAATATGGTGAATGGTTATGAAACCATAGTAGTAGATCGTTTCAAATTGGTGCCGCGACCAGGATTATCATAAGCATGATGATTAGTCATCGGAGCACCATAGGAGTATCATTACATAGTCGATCTGAAGGGGTACTCCAGTCGTGCGTCGTAGCTGACACACACAATTTTTTTTTCAAGACTCACACCGAGAAAAAATGTCGAATTATAACTGATGGTCAGGAAGAAGTGTTACTGGCCTTGTCGAACTGAACAAACAAAAAAGAAAATTAAAAGAAATCAATACGTTATGTGTATTTATTAGCTGATCCAGCGAAACTTATCCAATTTAGTGCAGTAGTTTGGAAGCGTACATACATTTTGGGAACTATATAAATAAATATGATTTTAATATTTTTTTTACGAAGTTTTTGCTTTTGGTATTTATTGCAAGACATTTTAAAACGGCTTCTTTTTGTATATTAAATTCGTTTTTTTTAATTAGGTTTTTTTTTATTAGTTTGCCAAAGAAGTTTCACTTCTGACATTTGTACTTTGTACGAACGCAATTTTTTGTTTTTGACGACGCGCTAGCACAACGGTCGCAGATCTGGATTGTGGCTGTTGCGCTGGCGGTTCAATCCCCGCACATGGTATGCATTTGTATTGGCCATACAGATGTTTGCCGTGGTCTGGGCGTTTGTGTTCGTGTAGTATATGTATTTCCGGACCCCCGACATATGAGAAAATCCTAGTGGGGCCGTTGAGTGTCATGCGTTCATTTATTTATGTCTGTTGATTATGAACAGCAAGCTCATCCACACACACATGGCTCTGACTGATTGTCTTGACCAGCTGATATTTACGTAATAGAGTACACTGTTCTACTACTTTTGAAAAACAATTATCCAATACCTGATTTTATTATTAAACACTAGCGACACGCCCCGGCTTCGCACGGGTACAATGCTGATACTATCAACAACAAAAGATACGTTAGAAACCTCTGAAATAATTAGTATTTCTCTACCATATTATGCATGTATCATACATATAAACCTTCCTCTAAAATCACTCAAAATATAAAAAAAAAACGCATTTAAATCCGTTGCGTAATTTTTTGCAAAGACCTAAGCATAAATAGGGACAGACAGCGGGAAGTAACTTTGTTTTGTACTATGTAGTGATCAATAAAGAAAACATGGTTATATAAGAAAATTGACTTAATCTCTTCATTATAAATCGCCCACTGTTTTCCGCCTACAACTTGATTACAATTTACGTTATTGACAACAACCAGCCTTGCTTCCTGTATCCAATCAAAATAAAAAACGTAATATTCATAAACGTATATCATTGTAAATAATAATAAGCATTTTGTAATAATACCTATTAATAATAGTAAACATTTGAATAAACGAAGTTATTATTAATAAAAATAAAATCCTTTGACAGCATTACGTGATAATATGACTCAATGTATAAAAGCCGTGCGAAGGAGAGAGTGATTTGTGGACCAAATTAAGCGATATATAAAAACTTTTTTTACATATAATGTATATAAGCATGTTATTTTTATTCTAATATTATTAAGTTTAATTCGGGATCATTAATAGCACAGAAAATTTGACGATAAAAAAAATGTGTAATTAAGCTTACGACCAAGGTCAAGAAAAAGGTCTTCAAAACCAAACCAAACACTGAATATACTGATTATTTGTTAAAAAAAAAAAAAACGGAAATCGTGTCATAATAACATTTTTAGTTCATTTAACTATTTACAGTTTATAGAATACACAACTTTCCTAACCATAAGTGTATCTCATTTTCCACTTATATATTATGTATACGAGTATGTACATGTTTCGCGAATCGAATGACGAGTAATATAAACAATTGATTTGTGTGTTTTTGTTATTCATTGCGAATCTCTTTCAGATGCCGGTTTAGATAAGTTGCCAATTCATTTATGTTCCATGAATTTTTACGCAAATGAACTGCTAAATTATCAAACAAATATAAATACTGAATATTTTTATCATAGAGGTAGAACAGCTTGATATATTTTGCTCATAATCTGAAGCCAATTAGTACGCACTTTAGGAATTAAGTAAGTATTTCAATCTTACAGAAGGTAACAGCTCTTTAATGATGTTATGTTTCTGTGTTAGGACGTAGGTAGGGTTGGCGACGCGTTTGCGATACTCCTGAAATTGCAGGCGTCAATAAGCTTCAGTGAACGTTTACCAGAAGGCGCACCGTACGCTTGTTTGCCATCCTAATCGTTAAAAAAATTAACGTATCGGTACATTTGCCTATTGCCGTTCTATTATTAAAAAAATATTCTAGGTAATGCTGTTATTGATGATTCTTTGGCGCAGTTGTCATAGCACCTGGTGGATTTTCTGGTGGTGACCGATTAAATTCCCACCAATAGCAAATGTTTTTTCAGGCCATACAAACGTATTTATGGCGTGGTGGTTGCTTGTGTTTAAGTACTTTTCGGATCCAATACACAGGATTCAAATCTTATTACTTCTTCTATTGCTGGCGGCTGTGGAGTATAAAAGTGATTTTTTTGTTTAACTTTGCAGTAGAAATATGAGCTAGTGAAGCGACTCAAACTAAACAGTTCAAAAGTCAATTACTTTTAAAAACCTTCGCGCTTCTAAAATCGTCCCCCTGAGTGCGATCTCGAAGAACGGCGACCTTTGTGTGGGTTTCATTAAGTAATGTTTTTTTTTTTACAGAAAAAAGGTCAGAGTTTAAAATGTGGAAACGGATTTCGAAGGAAAGTATTTTACAAAAGTATTTTTTTTTAAATAGACAGATTCCGATTTTAATTTACTGGAAATGTTTACTAATTTGATGACAGTGTATTGATCATAACAATATTTAGTACCTATGTGTATTCAGAAAAACATTAATTATTTATTATGGCGTAAATGGTAAAAAATGCACGAGAAGAAATTATTAAATTGTAGCTCCAAATTTACGCTTTCGAAAACATAGCATTTTTTAATGAGCAAAGGTGTAAATAACAAAATCTCTTAATCCATTGTACAATTATTAAATACATGATCATGTGATGAGCAATATACCATTATTATTATGATGAACAGTATACAAATAAATAAATAAATATCTACACAATACACAGCACACGGTCGTCTGTTCCTAAAGTAAGCAACTTAACCCTAGAAAGATAAACTTATTTTTTGTACTAAAAAAGATAAACTGCGCCTGAGAGGCGCACGATTTTAAAAACCAATTTATTTTACAAATTAATTGATTTTTATTCTTTTTTATACTTTCAATGAAGTTTTACAGATTTAATAAGTAAATAAAACACAAATGAATATATGATTATTCTTTCATTATGAGAAAATATGTAGGATTATATAAATCCACAACAAAAATTAGTAGTCTTCTGTATATAAGTAAAAAAAATTAAGAATGAGTAACATTTATAGTATTTTGTCTTAGTATCTAATAAATTACGATAATTAGTCTCAAATGCCATACAATAATTAAACAAAAACATTAGTTAAAGGCAATAGTTGCAAACATCATTTTTCGACTATGCGGTGGTCGTTTCCAAGATTTTCAGGAGGTGTTGAAGTGTCATCCAAGTTTTCGTCGATTACTTCGTCTATGTACTCGTCATCAGTATCGCTTTGAATATTGTCTTCACTTACGTGGTCTTCCAACTTGCTGTCACCGCCATCATCCGCACTTACGTCTTCTTCATTCAATAAAGAAACTATTTCTCTGTCTTCCAACACTAGTCTACTCGCCATGTTGTTAAAACGTTCCTTGAAACAAGTTAAATCAATTAATAACAATAACTTTCTTTTACATTTATCGTAAATAAGCAAACAACGGCAAAAACAAAATTACAAAGAAATGCACAAAAGTTACACAAAAGATAAACTGCGCCTCTCGAGCGCAACGTGCCGCTATAGCAAAAAAACTATAATACTTACAGAACAGAAGCAACTGTCACTCGGCAGTGTTGATCGACAAATGAGTTGGTTCGGGAACACGAACTTATAGGAGCGTCTGTTTAAAAAATATACCCACAAATTTGTTTCGCGGGCGCCTCCGAGGCGCAGTTTATCTTTCTAGGGTTAATGCTTGTGTTATAGGTAACAGCCGACTGGTATAGCTACCTTTTTTTTTCGATAGACATACTTATAAATACTACATACATATATAACTAAATGTATATATTACACCCAGACTCGAGGTGGGAATCGAACCCACAACCTCGGAGCAGAAGGCAGGGTCACTACAAACTGCGCCAACGGGCTAGTCATCTATACTAATATAATAAAGCTGAAGAGTTTGTTTGTTTGATTGTTTCTTTGTTTGTTTGTTTGAACGCGCTAATCTCAGGATCAACTGGTCCGATTTGAAAAATTCTTTCAGTGTTAGATAGCCCATTTATCGAGGAAGGCTATAGGCTATATATCATCACGCTAAGACCAACAGGAGCGGAGTCCACGCCGACGAAGTCGCGCGCAGAAGCTAGTATAGTATAATTATGTAGCTGTAATCTTCTGTAATGTTGAAGTACTTACTTCTCCAGTCAGACTGCTCTAATTTGTGGAAGAAATGGCTAATTAGCCATAAGTCCGCCCATTGTACTTCACTATCTGTAATTATCCTTATAATTTGTTTGTAATATTTTTCTGGTGTACAATAAAGTATAAATAAATAAATATATTTTAAGCAAAATATTTTCTGAAGTGCCCTATCAGTAGGTCAGTTGCGTGCTATACGAGGTTTTCTAAATTTTACGAAACATTTATTCTAGAACCTTACTACGAGTATAACATAAAATTTTGACAATCTAAGGCCAAATCTAAGCATAAATAGTTCTAAATTATGTTTATCGCGTAAATGAAAGTCAAAGTTAAATCTTTTTATTGTAATGACAGTTCAAAATAAGCTATCACTACATAGTATAAAACAAAGTCGCTTTCTCTGTCCCTATGTCCCTATGTATGCTTAGATCTTTAAAACTACGCAACGGATTTTGATGCGCTTTTTTTTAATAGCTAGAGTGATTCTTGAGGAAGGTTTGTGTATATAATTTAGTATACTTTTATGTAAATTAGCAGAATTACGGCGATAAATGTTGAAGAAGTCGTAAAAAATCGCGCCAACTGGGAGCTTTCCACGCAAACGCCGCGTAAACTAGCAAAGATACAGTTTAGTAATGTACTAGCGAATTCATAATCTATAAAAATTCTACAAAAAAGTCCGCGAGAGCATATCTCTATCTCTTACGGTTGACTTACAATAACGACGTTTATGTTCAAATTTTTAATTAAAAACCTTACGTTATTTTCATAGCTATTTTCTTTAGTTCAGTATTAATCCTTATCCATATAAATATGTTAGTTAGCTTAGAAATTTAATGCAGATTAAAATTGCCCTTCACACTATATCAATCAGATGAATAATATCTCTAACGCGCCAAAAGAAGTATAACTTCAAAAGTAAATCTTACCCTTTTTGGTCTGGTCGCTCATCTTCATATCAAGTACAGTGCTGATGGTGGCCAGTGCGAACAGAGCCACCATTAGAGCGGAGAAGGCGCGCTCGCTGGTGGTCAGCGGTGGCGAGTGTGGGGGCCCGTGGTGGCAGTAGTCCAGGTGGTAGAGTTGCGCTGACAGGTTGTAAGTCGACATGGTGGTCGCGTTCACACATGACGCGAACCTAGGACAGTGGAGAGGTTTTATATGTAAATAGTTATTAATATATATCTTTAGGATCGAATCTATATCTATACTAATATTATAAAGAGGTAAAGTTTATAACTTTGTTTGTATATACGGGGTAATCTTCTCCGATCATGAAAATTCTTTCGCTAACAGAAAGCTACACTATTCAGGAGTGACAAGATAAAAGGAAAAAGATAAAAATATATAAAGATTTTAAATCAGCAGGATTTGAACCTGCGCCCTCTGACGTGCCGTGTCAACAATTCAATCTAATCAAGCATTATTATTTGCCTTAGAAATTAATTGGTGATTTTAAAACATTTATATTTATCTGATTTGCTGAAAATAGTGAGAGTGTATTGGAACATATCAAATTTCACCGTACCCTTCTTATGTGAAATGGATTATAACGCCCAACGAAGTGGGCACGGGTCGGCTAGTATATTTATATTTCTTAAAAATATATAAAATAACACCCCCGTTTTGTCTAAAAATAATATAATATCGAATCACTTGATACTGAGTAAATTTGAAAGGGATGTCAGCAATATGTCTAGTCATGTGGTCCCATTTTAATTTAATTGAAATCTGAGAAGTACTTTTAGAGTTATATCTAATAATGCGTATTTACGTGACTACTTTTTCGTCAAACTACGTTATATTATACCGCATAACTTTTTATTCGGTGTACCGATTTCGATGATTCTTACTTTAATCGAAAGCTAATACTTGTTTTGTAGTCTTGTTTAAATTTGATTGAAAACTGATTACAACTTTTTGAGTAATCTTTAATAGCGCGTATTTACTTGACTAATTTTTCGTCTTATTACGTTGTATTTCTTGTGGATGTAATTGAAGTCGGTTTTTTTTTCGTTTGCGAGCAAACACAATTATAATAATAATAGTTCATTCGGAATTTTTAACAAAATTTGCACTGAAAATTTGAAGACAAAAAAAAAATGTAATTAAGCTTACCACCAAGGACAAGAAAAAAATCTTAAAAACAAAACCAAACACTGAATAAACTGATTCTTTGATAAAAAAAAATAAGAAAAAACCGGAAATCGTGTCACAATAATATTTTTTAGTTAATTTAACTATTTACAGTTTATAGAATACACAACTTTCCTAACCATAAGTGTATCTCATTTTCCACATATACATATAATATGTATACGAGCATGTACATGTTTCGCGAATCGAATGACGAGTAATATAAACAATTGATTTGTGTGTTTTTGTTATTCATTGCGAATCTCTTTCAGATGTCGGTTTAGATAAGTTGCCAATTCATTTATGTTCCATGAATTCTTACGCAAATGAACTGCTATTATCAAACAAATATGAAAACTAAATATTTTTATCATTGAGGTAGAAAAGTTTGATATATTTTGCTCATAATCTGAAGCCAATTAGTACGTACTTTAGGAAATATTTCAATCTTACAGAAGATTACAGCTCTTCAGTAGGTACTTTTATACTCCTGTGTTAGGATGCAGCTAGGGTTGGCGACGCGTTTGCGATAGTTCCTGTGTTAGGATGCAGGTAGGGTTGGCGACGCGTTTGCGATACTCCTGAAATTGCAGGCGTTAATAAGCTTCGGTGATCGCTTACCAGAAGGTGACACCGTACGCTTGTTTGCCATCCTAGTCGTTAAAAAAATTAACGTATCGGTACATTATTTGCCTATTGCCGTTCTATTATTAAAAAAATATTCTAGGTAATGCTGTTATTGATGATTCTTTGGCGCAGTTGTCATAGCAACTGGTGGATTTTCTGGTGGTGACCGATTAAATTCCCATCGATGGCAAATGTTTGTTCAGGCCATACAAACGTATTTATGGCGTGGTGGTTGCTTGTGTTTAAGTACTTTTCGGATCCAATACACAGGATTCAAATCTTATTACTTCTTCTATTGCTGGAGGCTGTGGAGTATAAAAAGTGGTTTTTTTCTTTAACTTTGCAGTATAAATATGAGCTAGTGATTTAGTGAAGCGACTCAAACTAAACAGTTCAAAAGTCAATTACTTTTAAACACCTTCGCGCTTCTAAAATCGTCCCCCTGAGTGCGATCTCGAAGAACGGCGACCTTTGTGTGGGTTTCATTAAGTAATGTTTTTTTTTTTACAAAAAAAAGGTCAAAGTTTAAAATGTGGAAACGGATTTCGAAGGAAAGTATTTTACAAAAGTATTTTTTTTAAATAGACAGATTCCGATTTTAATTTACTGGAAATGTTTACTAATTTGATGACAGTGTATTGATAATAACAATATTTAGTATGTGTATTCAGAAAAACATTAATTATTATGGCGTAAATAGTAAAAAATGCACGAGAAGAAATTATTAAATCGTAGCTCCAAATTTACGCTTTCGAAAACATAGCATTTTTTAATGGGCAAAGGTGTATATAACAAAAAAATCTCATAATCCATTGTGCAATTATTAAATACATGATCATGTGATGAGCAATATACCACTATTATTATGATGAACAGTATATAAATAAATAAATATCTACACAATACACAGCACACGGTCGTCTGTTCCTAAAGTAAGCAACTTAATGCTTGTGTTATATGTAACAGCCGACTGGTATAGCTACATTTTTTTTTTCGATAAACATACTTATAAATACTGCATACATATATAACTAAATGTATATATTACACCCAGACTCGAGGTGGGAATCGAACTCACAACCCCGGAGCAGAAGGCAGGGTCACTACAAACTGCGCCAACGGGCTAGTCATATAGTATAATTATGTAGCTGCAATCTTCTGTAATGTTGAAGTACTTCTCCAGTCAGACTGCTCTACATTCTGGAAGAAATGGCTAATTAGCCATAAGTCCGCCCATTGTACTTCACTATCTGTAATTATCCTTATAATTTGTTTGTAATTTTTTTCCGGTGTACAATAAAGTATAAATAAATAAATATATTTTAAGCAAAATATTTTCTGAAGTGCCCTATCAGTCACTTAAGTGCTATACGAGTTTTTCTAAATTTTACGAAACATTTATTCTAGAACCTTACTACGAGTACCTATAGCATAAAATTTTGACAATCTAAGGCCAAATCTAAGCATAAATAGTTCTAAATTATGTTTATCCCGTAACTGAAAGTCAAAGTTAAACTTTTATTATTGTAATGATAGTTCAAAATAAGCTATATATTTATATTTCTTAAAAATATATAAAATAACACCCCCGTTTTGTCTAAAAATAATATAATATCGAATCACTTGATACTGAGTAAATTTGAAAGGGATGTCAGCAATATGTCTAGTCGATTAATATAAAAAACTGGACCGACGAAAAGTCATTGACTTGTTAGTTTACTCATATTTACTTTTCCTTATAAAAATGAGACAACCATTCTAATTTTGTGGATACCCCGCTGTGCCTTAGAGAGCACGTAAAGATCCCGGTTTTCATCATCAATTTGTCTAATTAATCTTACATTTATTTTTTGCAAAAACACTAAGTCTTAAAAATAGAATCTTTTTGATATTTAAATAAGTCTGTTTTCAACAATCAGATTCTTTTGTGAAAATTGTGTATAAATTTGTAAAAGCTTTATTTCAATCTTATTGTCCATGGTATACAGCTATTATTGCTTTTTAATATGCAATAGAAAAATATTTCTAAATAATAAATAAAATATCTACACAATACACACACGGTCGTCTGTTCCTAAAGTAAACAACATAATGCTTGTGTTATAGGTAACAGCCGACTGGTCTACATACTTTTTTTTTCGATTAACATACTTATAAATAATACATATATAAATATATTAATAAATATGTATATTACACCCCGACTCGAGGTGGAAATCGATCCCACAACCCCCGGAGCAGAGCAGGGTCACTATAAACTGCGCCTACGGGCTAGTCAAAGTATTCAATCTAGCTATATTCAATCTAGCTGAAATGATTATTATCAGAAAAGACTTTTTTATTCAAATGTTGTTATAAATAACTTTCATAGTATGCTAATTTTTCGTAAGCTTTTTACAATCTTTGACTTAATAAAATATTATTTTTTATTTTTAAATTCATTTACTCAGATTTAATTTAATTTTATTATTTTCAATTCTTCATTCTTATTTTGCTTCAGATGAAAGTATTCTTCTACTTTAAAAAAAATAAAAGCTTTTGAAATATTTAATTTAATACATGTTTGGTATTTTATTATAACGAATTCGTCTGAGTACGCAAAATTTAAGCAACAATTATTTTAAAATAGTTACAAAATTACGCACGAACATTTTAAAGTTAAATTAATGAGTGCATGGATGACCGACTCGTTACAGAGCGAACTAACTAGCGGCGTATTATCTGATGCTGAATCGTCAGTTACTGATTGGTGATTAGTTCCTTTCCAATGGCTTCATATTATGAAACTGATGCAACAATTATCGAGCTGTAGTAGTCCGATAATTCTTTCATATTGACGATCGTGTAAAGAAAGTTTCTGTGTTAGAAATCTAACATGGTTTTACTATTTTAAATGCACTAGGTTTAACGTTTCCTACTAAGTAACTGGGGTAATCACAACAGGAAATTTCCTGCTCAAAATATGGAGCAGCCCTAATGGGGTACCTCGACCTTACAGAAGGCCACAGCTAAATAATACTGTTTTCAAGCAGTATTGTGTTCCTGTTGGTGTGTAAGGTGACCAGAGCTCTTGGGGGGATTGGGTATAGGGTCGGCAACGCATTTGCGATGCTTGTTGAGAACAGTATTATTTAACTGTGATCTTCTGTAAGTATGAGGTACTTCGGTACTTCCCCAGTCGCGCCACTTCAGATTTTGAGCACGATATATCTTGCTGAGCCCTACTTTCATATACAATCAGTTTCATGTACCTTTTAGTGAAAATATTAGTAATTGATAATTCAGCCATGGTATGTATACCACATACATAATAATGTATATTTTATACTTACAGGGCTATAATGGTTATAACTCTACTAGCCGACCCGTGCCCACTTCGTTGGGCATTAATAATTTTTGTGAAGCAAATATTCTTTATAATTATATAGTAAAATTTATATATATAGTAAAATTTTCATCTCGCTCGTATTTCACTGACTTGATTTATAATATATACTATAATTTTTCACTGAATTTTTTGTTCAATAACAATAAGATATAGCCTATGTTACTTCTGAATAGTGTAACTTTCTTTTAGTGAAAGAATTTTCATGATTTGATCAGTATTTGCGAAGATTACCCCCTACAAACAAACAAAGTTAGAAACTTTACCTCTTTATAATATTAATAAAGATTATTTATGATTAATGGTTCTAAATCATGTTGTAGTAATTTATTTCCGAATAAAATGTTATGTAATAAATTTTAATAAAGAAAAATTTTAAGTATCAGATTTGTACCTATTTCTATTTATTAAATTTAACGTAAACCTATTTATATGACCATATTTTTGAGAAAGCTTTCATTCCAATTTCCTTGTAACAATCACATTTCATAATATGACCACCATCTTCGTTTGGTAGGTATTTCTAAATTAACAATTAGTAATAAATAAATTTTCCGAATTATGCAAAGTTAATAAAATTTATACATATTTACATAAACTATAAATTTATTTTTTTTATTTATTTATTTAACAATTTTTGTACACTATGTAACGTGACACATAAACACAATTCAGTTCTAAATTATTAGTCTATAAATTTTGGTTATGCTTGAGATAACAAACGCATAAATTGAAATGTGAGTTGACACGTAAACATAAAACAGTCAAGTTAATGTACAAAAATTGCTCAAATCCATTAAGGACTCAAATTTTAAGTTGTACTTAAGAATAGAAATTTATTAGTTGGGAACTCAAACAGTTTTTAGCTGGTTGTTAAAATATTAGAGTGATAAATTTTATATTCGAGACAGGCTTAAAATTTTGTGTTGACAGATGCGGTGGAACGTTCTAAGGGCCAGTTTCCACTGATTGATATAATCGCGATTAGTTCGACGTAAAGTCGGTTTACGCATTTAACAAAGTTTAGAGCTGGAAATTGCATTTCACTAACATAAACTAAACGCAGTTAGAGAATAGCGGCTGAACCGATTGCGCTAATTCTTTTTTTTTTTTGTGTTCCTTGAAGTATGAGGATGGTTGTTACGGAGAGGAATTTTAAAAAGATTGCCTGAAAAAGTCTTAAAACAACACTTTGCTATGTTCTCATACAAATGATTCGTAATAATAATTAAACGAAAGCCAAGATTAGAATCGAACTATAAATTCGATTAAGCAAAACATAGCTTTATTAAACGGTGGAACCCGGTCCTAAGGGTTCGAGACTTGGGTAAGCATGTAAGTGGGTTTTTTGTTACTGTATTTACAGGACGCCAGAGTTGCCATCACAAAGTTTTAAGTTACCTTGTTTGGATTAAAAACTACAAAATTGACGTGTATTTACTTTACATTAACACGTAAGGTTAAAAATGACAATAAACGGTTAAATAATTTCCCTTTCGAAATCGGTTGAATAATACATTATTCTCCACAACCGTCATACAAATTTATTGTAACTAACAAATTTTTTCTTCAGCTTTATTCAATGTGTATTTGTTTTTCCCTTTTATTGTTTATCTTTTATTGTGTTTTTGTTTAATTGATTTACGCAATTTCCTTTGGATCGGATAAAAGTGCTTACAGCCAGTAAAGTTCAAATTATTGAGGACGTAATAACTTTATTCCTTGTTTTTTGTAATAATTTTATTTCTTGTTCTTGTTTTGTGTTGCACTATAATGACTTATAAACTATCGATTAAATTATTGGGAAAGAACAATTACACATTGGATTGCCGTATTTTTTTTTGAACACGGCAATGTACCGCGGGGATCACCGAATTTCCGTGAAACACGGGAATTGCCGTGAGGATGGGAACACTGCAGGGCGCGTTGGTGGACGTGTTAGGGTGGGGGAAAAACAGACGCGAGATTTGAATAAATACGATGGGAGTTTGAATTCGGGGAGACAGTCGGGATTCGATTTTGAATTCGAAGTACAGTAACGAGAGCCCTCGGCTGGCGAAACTATGGAACTTCTGAATTAGATCAAAGGTAGAATACCTAAAAGTATTTTTTAGGTCTGATTCAGAGATTTCATTAGTGTAAGCTGGCCGAGTGGCTATGTAGCTTCAGTTTAGTCCGCGAAATAGTTTTAATTTAATTTTACTGATTAATATTAAGTGCAATTCTTTATTATAAAATTTTAATTGTAATCCGCTAAATAAATTCAGTGAAAGACCTGTGATGAAGCGCTCCTGATTGGTTCGAATGCATTAATTTTTTATTTATTTGCATGTTTGGGTTTTCTGCATGTTGTGTTTCTTTTACTGATTTTTATAACTTTTACGGAGATTTTTAATAAAAGATATCTAATGAATTATTAGTTAGGTTTACATCGAAACTATTAATTATTGATTAATTTTTTGAATGAAATTATTATCTAGGTTTACATCGAAATTATTAATTATTGATTAATTACTGAATGAAATTATTATGAAAAGGTTATATTGATACTATTAATTATTGATTGATTAATGAATGGAATTATTATGAAATAAGCCTTATGACCATAATTATATTGAATTTAACTGATAAAATGAAATCTAACTTAAGTAAATAACCACAATATGATGTTGTTAGAATAAAATGAAATTACATTTGTTTGACCTAAAGTACATATATAAATTGAATGAATCTTGGTTAAAACTATCATATTAGATATTAAGGGTTAAATAGATTTTCGTTAGGGTGTATTTAAATAATGAAATGAGATTTTACTATGTCATTACTTTGGAAGTAGATAGAGTAGTGGATATTTCTATAATATGACCTATAAACAAACTAATGATTAGTTGTCGTATCTTATTGAATATTCTCTACATATAAATATACTTCTAATGAATGTATATGTATGTATGTATATGTATATGTATGTATGTATATGTATATATATATATATATATATATATATATATGTATATTTGGCTTCATTTGACACTATACAAGATTGTAGTTCAAACATTAATTTAAGAACTTGTAGTTTTAAATGGATGTTGGAACGAGGTAACACAGGTGGTATGTAGTCTGGAGTGCGTTCAAGGATGCTTTTAGCTCTTGAATTCATTCTAAGATGAGGTATTATACACTGAACCTTGACATTACACAAACTATTATAATTTTGAACATTGATCTAAGAATTTATGTTCTTAAATGAGTGTCAAAATGAGGTATTTGGTAAACTGGAGTGTCGCATTTTCACGATGACTTTCATTGAACTATATAAACTATGTTAAGGTGAATCCATAAATGTTTGTATTCGCCAGTGTTTTATTATAGGTTTCCCTATAAGGCTAGGCCTGTCTAAGCCACAGTTCATCGCGTCATCTATGCTAGGTAGATCCTAACCTTGGCCTATCTAGTAGAGAAAGTTGCGTGTACTTCCTACCAACCTCTGCGTTTGTATTTGCCTAACTGAACTATGTTCTTGGTAAATACTATACGTACGTTTCCTTATCTTTGATAAGAGTTCCTCATCTTTGATGAGAGACATTGGACAAACTCTTCCAGACACCTAGTGTATGGTAGTTGTTTGAACTGCAACAAAGGTTAGTAATTTATATTTGGACAGTGGTATGAAGTTCTATTTAAACTAATAGAGAAACATATTCACTTTTCTAATGAATTTATTGCTAATTTTTGTGGACAGTCTCTGTTAAGTTCTAAGGCGGATTTACTGAGATTTAAGCCAAGCCTTAATCAAGTCCTCTTGTGTTGTTCAAACATACAAACATTGATGGATTATAAAACCTATTAAATATACATTCTCTTTTCATTGTGAAAATGAGATACTCTCAGAGATTCTGATTGAGTAAATGAATATGTTATATTTTAATTGTTTTATTTATCTCTCGACACTACTATGTCCTTTGATAAATCCATTCAGTTCCTAAGAGAGCCTGATATATTCAAATGTTTAACAACTTAATTACTGGTTCAATGTTTCAATTGAACAACCTATTCTGGTTAATGAATGCTGTTTCATGTGAATGCTGTGAGTCATGCAAAGACAAACCTACACAATACACCTACTCTACATGTTGGTCTTATACCTTTAATTATTCTTATTTTCCTTATAGGACACTCGAAAGGTTGCGTTGTCGCAAGTCGCTAGTCGCCGACGACCCATCTCACCATGGTGGCGAGGCTTGACAATATAGCTGACTATAGACCCGTAACTCAGTAGGTCTTTCCTATGGGAAATTACACTACACAATCCAATTGTGGCAAAAGTAGTAGGTTTCGTGATCGAATTTCAAAGTAGTTGTGTGACCGAAGTTCCCGTATGGGCTAGTAAGCACACAATGAAAAGATCAGTAGACACGATCTCCTTTTGTTCACGTGGAACACATCTTAATACCATGTCTGATTACAGCTTGGTAATTACATCAACTCTAGTAATTCACTGGTTATGTCTATATGACGTCCCAAGGGATTACTCAAATACAGTCATTGCATGATTGTGCTGCAGTGGTATGAAACAAGCATTTGTTAGACAGGATATATTTCCGTCTAACTTACTGTAGTAAATTGGATACTCTCATTTCCTACCTACTACCTTTCTTTTGAGTTGATAGCACCAACGTTGTGCCTAATTTAATTTAGAGCCTTCAGCACGGTGTGGATCGGTTAGGGTCGGAGGGGAAAGGAGGTTGCGACCCTCGGGTTCAATTGAACCCGGCCTTTTAATTCCCTAATACCTATAAACCCTATCCTAACAGATTAACACATACAAACAAACACTACACATTATTTTCACAATTATCTGAGATAATTTATTAACTGAATAAATTATTTCAAGATAATTAATAACTATATAATATGTATTTGATCATTATTTCGATTACTTATATATTTTATTTATTTCATTTGTTTAGAATTATTAGAATCTATCTATTATATCAGGTTTGAACTAAAAATACATGTAAAAGAAACTTAGACACTATTCAATTAATCAATGTCATTATAGAATATCCTGAATGTAATTATTTAACTTTATTTCTATTTTAGCTATCTAGAATCACTAAAAATATTAGCAATTATAATTTACACATTCTTAAGGAGACGTCAGATATTTAGTTAAACAATAGGTGATAGTTAATTCTAAATAAATAAGTCTATTACTATTTATTCTTAACGGTTCTAATTTACTAAATTTTATTAATTCCTAATTAATTTACTAATAAGGTGTTATAAAGTTTAATATCTTTCTTTCCTTTTAATAGTATTCCAGGAGTTAGTTATCTATAGTGTTTATATCACTGGTAAGTGTAAATATCTTTATAATTAAATTTTAGGATACTAAATCTTATTAATTCTAAATAAGTTAATTATAAGGTGTTATAAGGTTTAATATCTTTCTTTCTTTTTAATAGTATTCCAGAAGTTAGTTATCTATAGTATTTATATCACTGGTAAGTGTAAATTTCTTTATAATTAAATTTTAGGATAAATTAATTTCAGTAATTTGATGTCATTATACAGAAATGTTATTTTAAATTAGTGGCTAGGTAGGATGTTTGTCAGTTGTAGAGTTTATATAGAAATCAAGGCTTCTAATAACATATACTATGTCTTTCCTTCGGCATACCATAAAAAGAACTGAAGTTACTCTGAAACAAAAATCAAACACAACGTAGAGTCCTTCCTTATACTAGACGATCACAATTATAAGGCCAAAGACATTTAATGTCCTCTTAAGCTTAATATTAGCTCGTAACACCACTACCATGATAGTGTTACAAATTGGTCTTCGTGACCAGGATTATCATAAGCATGATGATTAGTCATCGGAGCACCATAGATGTAAATGGTTACCATGCCATAGTAGTAGACCGTTACAAAATGGTCCACGTGACCAGGATTTATAAAGTAAGTCTTAGGTCATCTATAGGTATAGTTACAATTGCTGCCGTGATGATAAAGATATCTTAGTATATCCATATAGTATATCGTTACAAAATGGTGCCGTGACCAGGATGTATTATAAATTTGTGGTGTCTCATCACTTATATGCTTAGAACGTTTCAACTAGAAAGCAATATACAACAAATATACAAAACATTGCTGGTACAAAGGCACTACTTATCCCATGATGGAATCTCTTCCAGTAGTCCTGCCACAGGAAAATTATAAAATAATCGCAAAATTAGCATGTACAATAAAAATAAAGAAAAAAAATACTAAAAAATACTAAATATAAATATATATGATAAATACATTATTCTACTATTTAAAAGCATACATACAAAAAAAAAAAAGTATACACACATAGATACAAATAATATAATACTTACGGTAATATATTCTAATACGCATAAAGACACTTAATTAAATTGATTTGAGGTTATGATTGATTTAGATAGAATTCTCTCACTCTTTACTTTTTATTTTGGCGCCAAAGGTAGGTAATAATAGCCCTAAGGCTGCACTGCAAAATAAAACCGATTCTTATTATCCTGTTTCATATTACGAGTAAGTATCGTATTCCATGTAACACGAACCACAAATAAAATTCCTTGGTACCCTTTCCTGGGGAGACCCTTTTTTAAAACGGATAACAGGACTGAATTCTTGATACGCTCTTTAAATAAGTTGTAAAAATCTTAAGCTTAAAATATTTGTCAATAGGTCAGGTCTCTCATGAAAATTATTTCTGACATTTTGAACTATTAAGGGATTTTGTTACATAAAAGAATGTTTGTTTGTTTTTACGTGCTAAATGCTAATACAATGGGTCTAAGTGGTTTGATATTAAAAATTCTTTTACCATTGAAAGTCTGTGTATCGAAGAGTGAAGAACTGTAAGGTTGTGTTGCTATGTGTAACGCTTCAGCCCGTAACGTCCCACTGCTGGGCATAGGCCTCTTTCCCCATGTAGGAGAAGGATCAGAGCTTAATCCACCACGCTGCTCTAATGCGGTTTGGCAGATATATTCACTACTATGAGTAACGTGATACCGCCAACCGGGACCGACAGCTTAACGTCCTTCTTCAAAGCACGGCGGGGAGACCCGCAAGGACTAACAACCAGACCGGAAATAAATTTTTGTATAAGCACTAATATTCACTTCGAGCGGGAATTGAACCCGCGACCGTCGGTGCTTAGGTGCCCTCGACACGGCACACGCACCATAACACCAGAGCGGTAGTTTTTTATTAATAGTTGTTAAACTAACTTAGTATAAATTGTTTGTCGATCTACATGCTAATCCTATCTCAATCAACTTATTAAGTTATTTGTGAACATTCATCCATCCAGTCAATACTTCATATTACACAAACTGATAAATTAAAGGTCAATGAACTACACATACGTAAAATATATAAATAAAAATTTGGATATATAATGTTCATAATGATTTGGTGAGCTCAATTAATTCTAATAGAGCTTGAAATTTAATTATATGATTATACAATATGATTTTTTACGCCATTATGGCTATTATCCTAATATATAATTATAATTTTATGGGTATATTAATTCAATTCATAAGTTACTTAATATAACTAAATAATCACACACACACTCTCCATTAAGGTAATGTTCTGTGCCAGAGGTGGTACACACATAATATGGACAGACAACCTGGCCAAGACAAACTTCTGAATGTTCCAAATAGATATTTGTTATGTGCTCATGAATAGCGGTCCATTGCTGTGAGTTTTTAGATTTATTTGTAACATTAAAAATTTTAACAAAATTCGATGTCTCAGTCGAAAGTGAATTAAAAAATTAGTTGCTGATTCGATTTAATTTTAACAGATGATAATTGATTTTCTTATGTTTCAGATAAATTTTCTTTAATGCCGCGAGGTTGTTACTACCCTACTAGCTACAAGCTTCCCCAAACGGACTGGTCCAGATTTCAAACAAAGTTTGTCATTGTAATAGATAAACATGTTTAAAGATTTCTAAAACAGAATAGGTAATGTAAATTTTATAGAATGAATTTCAATAAAAGCCTTTCTTAGTAACTTTGTACAAACAAAGACGTAACTTTTTCTATTCCCAAGGAAATTAGCTTCTAAGTATTCACTTTTAAACAAGATCCTCTTTGAAATGTCCCATAGGAACATTTAACGCTTTTAAACAACAATAAGCAAAAAAATTTTGTTCAGTTATAAAAAGAAATTCGATAAGTTTTAAAACGTTAATGCTACTTAACGTCTTTATAGAAAAGTACCTATAAGAATTGCAATCATGATAACTTAGTGCCTTAGACTACATAATCCGAGTACTATAGTTATAGTCATAATTATAGTCAGGCCGCAGGCGAATTTATAAGAGTTACGCGAAGACTCTATAAAATTTAATTCGAAATTTAAATATTTGAAATATTAAAAAAATAATAATTTCACGTTTGCCAATTTCTTAATATTACCATTGGCATCGGACTTGGTGTTCCTTTTTTAAGATTCCAAATCAACATAAAAATGTTTATGATAGCTGTAGGATTGCATTAGGATTGTTGCCAAGTATAGACAAAATTCACACGTATGTAAATATTTGTTTAGAAGTTTGAATGTAATAAAAAAAATAAACATCCATCAGTACTAAGTTTTAAGACTGTCTGTTTACCCATTGTTCAGGATTCAGTTGAAAGTTTTTCGAGTTTAATGCACAAGTTCGGAAACGCCAGATGGCATGGCAGCGTCGGGTCCCCATATATTCAACCACGGTTGTAGATTTCAGTCAGTGAGTCTCCGTACGCGGTGAAAGACGCGTCTTCTGTACTTGGCTCGCGAGTAAATTTACGTAAAATAAAATCGGATATTTTCAGCGTGTTTTGTGTGTGATTTTTAAACGTGAAAATAAGTTTGGGATGCTTTGACTGCGGATGTTTGGAGGTAAATTTTTTTATCATTGTAACAACTTTTCAGAAACTTTTTGCCATTATGAAAATTGTTTTTCGTGTGTAATTGCTGTCGTATATTTTTATGTCTTATTTTTTCATAAATGGTTTTTTATTTAAATAGGTGGAATATTTTTCATTTAAATATAATTTCGTATAAAAGCGTTAAAAATATGAGATTTGTCATCTCTACATTTTGCAGAGATCTTCTTTAGATCTTCTTTAGGTTCTACGCTAAATCTTTACGGCGTTTTATATCTTATTTGTATTTATATGAATATTTTTACATTTGTAATCATTTAAATTTAAATTATTATTTTTTTACGTTAGCATTTATTATAGGTCTCCAAAATAAATGAAACAATAGTTAAGGACTTAAAGTGCAACAAATAGCTTCTTAACCAAATGTTTTTTTTTTTTATATTTTTTTTAGAAATAATAATTTGAATTAAATACTTAGTACTATTTAGTTATTCGAATATATTATTTGTTTAGGAAAAACTTATAATTTTTCTAAACAATAAATTTAAATTATATACGTAGTTATATTATGAATAGTGTTATTCTAAAAGATTTTTCTTTATTTATATTTTTTTATTGAACTGGGATCAAAAGACGGAATTTTTAATATAGTAGTAATTTAATAAAAAACGTACCTATATTAATGGAAATGAAATATTTTTTATGTCTTTTTGTTATATTTTCAACGAATTGAACAGACAACAGCTCACGTAAGCAATCCATTTAATCAAGTTTACGATCTATCATTACTATTTATTATCTTCATAAATATTAGGTATAACCTGATTAATATAATTATTTTTATTATATTTAATTAAGAATATTTCTAATTTTACACTTCTAAATTAAGAGTTAAATTTTACTTTAAAATTTTAAGTCATGTCAAATAATATGAAGTTCTAATGCATAATTCTTGTCGTGAAATTTTGTGACTGAATTCATATATCCTGTTTTATTATCTAAAACAGTGTTCCGCAAACTTTTTGCGTTCAAGGTACACCTAGGAATAGAAAAATATTTTGGAGGTACACCACAAATAAAAAATCATTTTTTAAGTAACATTAACCAACATTTATTTATTAATCACCGAAACAATATTTATTATTAATCAATAAACGTAAACTTTATTTTTCCGCGGTACACCAACTAACGACCACGGCACACCAGTGTGCCGCGGTACACCCTTTGCGGAACACTGATCTAAAACATTGTTTTAAATTACTTAAATACAGTGAGATATTGAAATATTATATGTGTAGTATAAAAAGCTATAGGAAAGCCTTATATAGTAAGGTATCATTAAAATAATTTATATTATGCGTAGTAAAAATGATAGCTATAGATCCTTTACGAACTCTCAAGTGTGAGCTCAGTCTGGGGTGTGTTGTGAAAATTTTATTTTAATACGTTTTAAGTTGCGTGAGTATTCCATACGTTTTATTAATGTCAAGCTGACGAAATTCTCGCTACTGTTATGATTTTAATATCAATATGACTGTTTTATTAAGAATGTTTAACGGCTTTACAATTGTATGGTATCACTCGAACAGTAGGATAATAAGTATCATTTTAGCAAGTAGCGCAACACAAAGGCTTTATTACTAATTTCGTACTAAAATGCAGTTTATATATTATTTTCAAAAGAGTAACTGCGGGTTTTTTTGCCTTGAGAACTGCATTCTGAATCAGTGGTAGCTTCAATTTAAAAATAATAATCACTTTAAAATTTTAATTTGTAAAATGACAATTAGATATTGCTTTTTAAGCATATTTGAATAAAGTTGTTTTTGATTTGGTTTCACATGGCTGAAGCAGTAAAATGTCGAAATAATAGTAAAATTCACAGTGTAGTAGTAATTAGACAAAAAAAAACCGGTCAAGTGCGAGTCGGACTCGCGCACCGAGGGTTCCGTACAAACCTGCAGGTATATATAAGTAAAAGTTTTGGTATTTTGCTGCTAAATGAAATCCGTAACATTACAATATGGAAATTTGGAGGAGCATAAATTTAAGACAAAGGTATCTTTATCTTTTCATTAATCCTTTAATTTATATAAAATAAAATAAATAAATAAAATAAAAATCGCCTTTATTTCTATTACTATTAAAATTTCAATTAATACTAGCGTAAGTATTCTTAGTTTAAACATATGTATGTATATTAACCTATGTATATATTTATTCTATACTCGTATAATTAACTCGTCTACATGTTTATAACATCACTTAATTAATATTGGTAATAGTAATAGTCGCCTCTGCGGCGTAGGCCTCTCCTAAACATTTCCATGTATCCCTTTCCCGTGCTTTCTGCATACACAGCGGTCCACATAATTATCTGGTTGAAGATATCTCTCCACCTTTTAATTGGTCTCCCTTTTTTCCTTGACCTGTCTCTTGGTAGGAAAGTTCTTTTATCGAAGTTATTTATTTACAAATTTTTTAGTCACTATTTAGAAATCTGGTTCAAAAATACTTTATTACTATTAAGTATTAAATTTGAACCAGATCTGTAAATGGTGACTGAAAAAGGTATGAATAGTACCACATTGAACATTGAAGTTTGAAAAAACGTTATCTATAATAATTGTACTACTTCGTGTAGTTCTATTGTTTATTAACGGAAACATGTTCATTGATGAAAAATATGTAGTAATTCCATTTTGGGGATTCATTTTAAAATCGATATTGAAGTCTCCCACGACAATCAAACGAGAATCTATTGAATTATACCTATTGAGGTTGCTGCCGTGTATTTTGTTTTATTTATACATTCTATTGCCACATCAATTTGACATTGTGGAGATCTATATACAGATATCACTCTGACATTAAACATTTCAAAATGCAAGCATTCACAATGGCCGTTTGCAGCACCTGTGTTATTTAAATAATATCTTTTACATGATCCATCCTTCACGGCATCCTTAAGATTGCGACGTACATACGCAATAGATCCCCAACCTGGATTTGCATTAGATATAGCTGGACCATCTACTCTGCACACCTCATAAAAACCATCAAGTTCAAAAGTGTCTCTACCACATCCCCATGTTTCAACAAACAATGCTGCATGGGAGGAATGAATCAACTTTATTTTATTATTTATTATTTTTCATGAAGTTACGTTATGTTGTTATGTCATTCGTCTTAATCTATCAATTTGCTTATAGTGTATATACGTATGTATGTATGTATTTATATATTTGTGTATACATATGAGTAAACTTATATGTACATATGTGTCATTAAATATAGCATCTATTGTTATATAGTTATTTATTTAAATCTGATTTTTATTTTATATTGTTCCTTTTTTTACAAAATTTTGCGCCCTTCCCCTAGTTTATATGCAAGTCCTCTGCCCAAAGGTTGCCTGGAAGAGATCGCTGTGTTAGCGATAAGGCCGCCTGTTGCAATTGATGCAAGTTTATTGTTATAAATTCTATGTATTGTTCTTTTGTGTATTGGTGTGCAAAAAGAGTTAGTAAATAAATATTACTTTGCAAAGTTTTATAATTGAAAAACAAAGCAGAAATAAACAACATTACACATACTATTTCTGTGGTTGCGATGTAACTATACATTTAACGTTTTCGTAATTTTTCCTGTATCTGTGCTATAAGACGTTGCTTCATACCTGAAGATTTTAGGTCGACGGGAAGTATTCTTTAGATTTTTATTCCCTTATCAGTTGTTTGCTAGTTTCAATATATGCGGTTTAAATTGCTGTTTCTTTTGATATCGTGGACATAGAAGTTTGATTTTGTTACAGCTTAAAGTTATTATAGACGTGAGTATTTGATATGAATTTCAATTTAATACGTTTACGCGTTCAAGAGAAAAGTGGTATTAAGTGTAAAATTATTAAAATATTTTTTTTATATGTAGTAACTAAAAATTTACACTTTTCGCAATTTTTCCTGTATCTGTGCTATAAGACGTTGCTTCGTACCAAATTTCAAGATTCTTAGTTCACGGGAAGTACCCTGTAGGTTTTGATTCCCTTGAGAGTGTCGAAAATTTGCAGCATAAACGGCTGTATCTTTTGATTGCCTTGGCTTAGAAGTTTCATTTTTTCACAGCTTTAAGAGGCAGCAGATCTGAGTATTTAATATAAATTTCAGCTTGATGCCTCCACGCGTTTCTGAGAAAAAGGGTCTTGACAGACAGACGGACAACAAAGTGATCCTATAAGGGTTCCGTTTTTACCTTTTGAGGTACGGAACCCTAAAAAGAAACAAAAACGAACTTGGTAAAATTGATTAAAAATATTGAAATACCTTTTTTCCGTTATCCATACGAGGCGTTAATGGATTTAAAAAGGGTTTTTTTATATCTTTAGTACTTACACGCTTTAAAAAACAAAACAAATGAATGATAGATGTTTTTATGCTTCTGATTTTCAAGTTTTAGTTTAAAATTATTGTAATTATACTTTTTATTATTCGTAATGTGAAAATTAATACCCAGGATTTTGAGTTTGTTATTGTACTCATTTGCCAATTAACGACATATTTATAATTTAAAAAAGTTAAAATAAGTTGAAGAAGAAATTTTTTATTTTGATAAAATTGTAATCATTAAGTATGTTTTTTTTTCTGATTTCGGAACATTAAAGTTCATAGCTAATTGTAGGTTCTTTAAATTGATTGTTAAACCATGTATGTCCTTAGGTCTCTACTCTCTACAGCTCTTGCGCTACAAATGCGAGCGGTATCGTCATGTATCATCAAATTACTACGCTTTTAGTTATTGTACTAGCTGCTACGGCATAGAATTTAGCCTCCCCCTCTCCTCCCGTGGGTGTCGTAAGAGGCGACTAAGGGATAACATAGTTTCACTACCACCTTGGAACTTAAAAAGCCGACCGATGGCGGGATAACCATCCAACTGCTGGCTTTGAAGTACGCAGGCCGAAGACGGGCAGCAGCGTCTTCGGTGCGACAAAGTCAGTCCTGCGGTCACCAATTACCCGCCTGCCCAGCGTGGTGACTATGGGTAAAACACATGAGTTCACGCCATTATTGGCGCGAACTTGTGGAGGCCTATGTCCAGCAGTGGACTGCGATAGGCTGAAATGATGATGATGATGATGACTAGCTGCTGCCCGCGACGTCGTCTGCGTGCGTTCACTGCTCGTTCCCCGTAGGTGATAGCGTGATAATATGTACTCTATGTTCTGACCCGACTTCTTAATAATATTCGTGCCAAATTTGAAGTAAATCCATGCAGTACTTTTTGAGTTTATCCCGGACATACATTGACTTTCCTATCATTTTATTATCTATACTAATACTAATACTAATATATAAAGCTGAAGAGTTTGTTTGTTTGGTTGTTTGTTTGTTTGTTTGTTTGTTTGAACGCGGTAATCTCTAGAACTACTGGGCCGATTTGAAAAATTCTTTCAGTGTTAGATAGTCCATTTATCGAGGAAGGCTATAGGCTATGTATCATCACGTTAAGACCAATAGGAGCGGAGTCCACGCCGACGAAGTCGCGCGCAGAAGCTAGTATGTAATATAATACAATATGTATAGATACCTAAAATACTTTGTCCAATGATTGAGTGAATTATTACGTGTTTATCAAAGCACGAATAATAGAAAGAAAAAAAAAACTTTTATTGTTCTCACGATTTAGTCACAACAAAAAAGTTCAAGTATTTTCAATGTTTTGTAAACAAGCATAATTTTCTCTATATGGAAAGAATGTCATTACGTTGTAATGTATAATTTATAAGTGACTTCAGTTCAATTGATTTCTTATGAAACTAGTAATTCGTTTCAATAATGTCGATATATAAAGGTTATGAATTCGATTGTATTTTTTTTTGTGTATGTCACCTCAGATCTTTTGACTATATGGACCGATTTCGATGTTTTTTTTTAAATCGAAAGGTGGTGCGTGTCATGTTGTTCCATTTAAACTTAATTGAGATCTGATAACTACTTTTTGAGTATTCTTTGACAACGCGTATTTAATTGACAATTTTTTCGTCTACGCTTCAGCCAGTAATATCCCACAGTTCACTGCTGGACATAGGACTCTACAAGTTTACGCTAGATATTTCGGTTTTCCGCAATCCTCATCCAGCCTACATCATACGTAGATCGTCCGTCCACTGGACCGGAAGATGCTGCGTTTGCTAATGCGCGGTCTCCACTTCAGGACACGTCTGCTCCAACGGCCATCGGTCCTGCTACAAAGGTGACTATCCTGTGGCCTATGTCGGTTACTTTCGTTCTCTCACGGATAGTCTAAATTCTAATCCTAAATTTGAAAGAAACCCCAAGCAAAGACTGTTCTATTGCTCGTTGAGCGACTTTAAACTTGTGGACCAGTCCCCTCGTCAGTGTCCACGTCTCGACTCCGTATATTAACACAAGCAGAATGCTTTGCTCGAAGAATTTTGTCTTCAAACATTGCGGAATAAAAAGTAAGTAATAAATAAGAATAAAAGTCGGACTTTAATCCATCACGCTGTTCAATTGCGTGTTGGCAGATCTAGTTTCCCTACAATACTAAGGACATTTTTATTAAAAGTATAGATTATTAAATTAAAAATCAATTTGAAGTGTAAGTATTTAAATTATATAGCCACCAACACATAATCATGATAATGTCTACATCTCTTAGGGTGTATTTAGACCAAACGAACAAAGAGCTAGAGCTAGAACAAGAGCATTCTTTCTTGATCTTCGAACACTCGTATTCATATATACTCGTATAACAACGAAAGAATGCTCTACGCCTGTTTACACTAAAAGAATTTGATAAGAATTTGATATAGTGGGGATAGAATGAGCATTCGCTCGTCTAATGTAAATCGACCAGACATTCAATATTCGTCTTAATAGAGTATTCATATGACTAACTACATTAATAGTGTTTCCATTACCTTAGCGATTGACACAACTATGTACTATCATGGTACAATAATGTTTATTTAACCGATTAGATGTATTGGAAATATAATTACATAGAAAATATTTTCTAGAATCATATTGAATGAGAAAGGTAATTGGTAACATCCTATTTCGTATCATTTTTCTAATAAAATTCGGTGTAATATTAATTTTGTGTTATATTAATGATATTGATTTACACTAAAAAAAGGTTTCTTCGTGGATTGAGCTATCTATACATTTACAAATTTGAAGAGTACTGACGGCACACTCCGAATTACCAATCACGTCGAGAAAGCTTCATCGATTGATTAGAACCTACATCTTATTGTGTGGTAAAGTCACTTATAACTTTTTTGCTTGCATTTAAAAATTTGATATGTGTATAAAAAACGAAGGGCTAATGCTACATAATATGTGTTAACGTTTCAAAAAATATTTAATACTAGCTTCTGCGCGCGACTTCGTCGGCGTGGACTCCGCTCCTATTGGTCTTAGCGTGATGACATATAGCCTATAGTCTTCGTCGATAAATGGGCTATCTAACACTGAAAGAATTTTTCAAATCGGCCCAGTAGTTCCAGAGATTACCACGTTCAAACAAACAAACAAACAAACAAACTTTTTAGCTTTATATATTAGTATAGATATAATATTTTTTTTTTTTTTTATGTTACTAAGTCGACAAACAAGCGTACGGCTCACCTGATGGTAAGTGACTACCGTAGCCTATAGACGCCTGCAACACCAGAAGCGTCGCAAGCGCGTTGCCGACCCTATCCCCAATCCCCCCCAGGAGCTAACATTAGCTAAACATTAGCTGAATTTGTAAAGGTTTATATTTAAAAGAATGTATGACTAAAATGATAGTAATATTATCACAGTAAATTTGATGATTTATAATATACTAGCTGACCCCGCAAACGTTGTTTTTTTTTTTTTTGATATCGCAGGGTAACCCATTTACGGGTGATATCCAGGACGCCCGGGTAGGCAGTCCTAGACCGTATGTCGGACTCAGCACTTGGGGGTGCCACTACCGCACTTAATCCCTGCGGGAGCCTTCAGCCGCTTTAATTGGAGGGTCCCGGATCTGCAGGCAACAGGATCCCTCCAGCGACAGGCTGGCCTCCGCGAAAAGGCCAGACTTCTCCTCCGTGGGGACTGTCCGGCTCACCTCTGAACAGTCCCGACGACGCCGTGTCTAGCAGGACCGGGTTCCCATCCCGGCCCGACACGGGCATAGGGGCGTTACTGGAAGCGCATTAAGTAGCGCCTCCTACGCACCCCCATTCGTCACCCGCGGGTGGAAGCCACGTCGGCGGCCTCCTCTCTCACCCGCTCGTCGGCCTCCTTTTGGGACATAACTGTCTCACAGAAGGAGACCATCGCCTTCCAGGACTCGTCGTTGCCAAGCATCGCGGTGATGACGCTCGGGAGCGACAGATCCCCTCCGAGGACCGACGTCAGACCCTGACGCAGTGCTGCCCATCTCGGGCACACCTCGAGAGTGTGCTGGGCAGAGTCCACCGCCGCGCCGCAATCGTGACATTCAGTCGTCGGCCTCCGTTGGGCCGTCCGACACAGGTAGTTACCAAAGCAACCGTGCCCGGTGAGAACCTGCGTCAGACGGAAGGTGAGGGGCTTGCGTTTTCGACGCATCCACCGCTCAAGGACCGGGCGCAGGGCAGCTGTTACGCGTGTGCCATACGGCTCCTCCACCAGGTCCTCCCCCCACCTCCGCATTAGCGCTTCCTGCCCTACCCGGCGCACCCGTAGGATCCCGTCCAACGTGGGGTTCTCACCAAGAGCCCTCCTACCCGAGACGTATGAGTAGGTCTCGGCAAGAACCTCCGCCACGAGTTCCCACGGGGGGTCGCCGGCTAGAGCAGTAGCTGCAGCCCACGATACCGTACGGTACCCCCGAATCACCCTCACCGCGATGGTCCTCTGCGCAGAGCGCAGCGCAGCCCTATTCCTCGCAGTGAGGCGATCCGCCCAAACCGGGGCACCGTACGTCGCCATACTCCGGCAGACACCGGAGTACAGCTGCCTGCAGGCGGCGCTGGGTCCTCCGAGGTTCGGGAGGAGTCTGCCCAGTGCACTCGCCATCTTCACAACCTTCGGTCCCACCATAGCGAAGTGTGGGCCGAAGGTCCACCCTCCGTCAAGGATGAGCCCCAAATATTTGATTTGGGAGCTCATTCTGACCCTTCCCTCTCTGATCTGCAGGGTAGCCCCCGGTGGAGGTCCCTTGCGTCCGGTCCCACGAAAGAGGAGGGCTTCAGTCTTGTCAATTCTGACACGAAGCCCTAAACTCTTTATGCGGCTGATCACGAGGTCGAGTCCGACTTCGGCCAGCCGCGCCGCCTCCTTGAAGTCACGTCCCCGGGAGTAAACGAGGGTGTCATCCGCGTAGCAGATGACACCCATTCCGGGGAGGAGACGGCCTCGCAGGACCCAGTCGTAACCGATGTCCCACAGGATCGGTCCCAGAACCGATCCTTGCGGGACACCGCAGCCAACTTGCCGCCACTCCACAGACCCCGACCGGATCTCGTGGCCAACCCTCCGATCGAAGAGGTATGCCTCCAACAGCCTTCTTAGATACAGGGGCACTCCGAAGTATTTCAGTGCCTCCCGTATCACTGCGTGCGGGAGACTGTTGAAGGCGTTCGCGATGTCCAGGGACACCGCGACAACCACCTCCCTCCCGTGTTCCGCCTCACCCGTCACCGCCCGTAGACGTTTGAGGGCATCAATGGTCGACCGGCGTGCTCGGAACCCGAATTGGGACTCTGAGAGTCCGGGTCCCGAACCTTCCTCCAAGTGTTGAACGAGCCGGGAGGCCACCACTCTCTCCAAGGCCTTCCCAGCTTCATTCAGCAACACCACCGGTCGCACCGCCGAAGCTGAGTCCGGGGTCCGCCCTGCCTTGGGAAGTAGGCAGAGCCGACCCTCCTTCCAGGCCCCGGGAACTGGCCAGATCGTAGGCAGCGGTCAAACAGCTCCCGGAGGCTGTCGCCGAGGTGCCTGAGAGCGATCGCGAGTACCCTCCCGTGCACCCCGTCCGGACCCGGCGCCCTCTTCTTACTCTGAAGGCGGGACAGAGCCGCCTCCATTTCAGTCTCTGTGACGGGTGGCGGAACACCCTCCTCCTCGTCCGACGTCTGCCGAGCCATCCGGGGGGGCATAAAGCCCTCCGGTTCGTCGGGGAAGAGTTCCTCAACGATCCTCTGTTGTTTTGCCATATATGTTATTAACCCCCGCAACCCCCTCTTGTGGGTGGAATTTCGTAAAATCTGTTCTTAGCTGACCTCTACTCGGCGAAAGGAATATTACTACCAAATTTCAAGTCTCTACGCCTTATGGTTTCAGAGATATCGTGATGAGTCAATGGGTGGATATCTCTTTTATATATATATAGATAATAATAATAATAATATAGATAGATTTAAGTAGCTTGAAATATTTTCCTTAGCTTAGACTAAATAGATTTCTGAACGCATGCATAAATATTTGACAACCAATATATATTATGTCAAACCGTTTTCATTACTGACATTATTATACATTTTTAAAATCTAAAATACGCCTAAATCCGTATATTGTGGATATATGTTGTCGATTCGAAACCTTTATTTAAATACGTTCTTTAATTTTAGGGGAGAGTTTACCATATCGACGGGATGAACATTAAATCTTTGACAGTTACGAAACACACGAAAATTGTACATCATACTTCTATACAAATTTTCATTCCCACCTTTCAACCTATTTAACACTTTTTTTCGCATTAAAAAGTAGCCTATGTCCTTTCTCAGACTCTAGACTATCTGTTTACCAAATTTCATTTAAGTCTGTCAGTATTTTTTGCGTGATTGCGAGACAGACAGAGTTACTTTCGCATTTATAATATTAGTATGGATTTTTACCATTCTGCCAAATGTAATTACATTTTATTTTCAAAGGAAAATTTTTCTTTGTGAATTTCACTGATAATATACGTCAGTGTCTGGTGTAATCAGTTTATCAGTAAACTAACAAATGAATTACTAACACAATGAATTAGAAAAGAAAGGACTTTATTAATGGATAAGGAAGTAACATTAGTGAACCGAGAGACCCAAATACAAATCTTTAGAGAAAGAGAAACATTAAAACCGCTCTTCCAAAAAAATATCGAAGATTTTTATTACCTAACACTTTTAATGAAAAGGAAAAATGTTTACTACCTTGCTACCTTTTTATTATAATTGAAACAAAGAGCACAATTAAGGAGAGCATCATAATAATTAATCATCTAAAATGTTTTTCAGCGTTCTGTGCCTAAAAGGGTGGCAATAAGGCCACTTTTGAATACACCGAATATGTTATTACGGTTAGAATAGTATATTTTACGTTTTATCATTAAAATAATTATGATAATAAAATGTCTTTATGTTTATGTGTCACCATAATTTTTATGTGGGCAAAATAAAAAATTTTTTTTGAAAAATATTAAGTAAGCCAGCGTTTCCTGAAATTTAACTGAGTTAGGGCACAACTGGAAATATTCATCTCATAACCTGGAGTGTAGGCTACACTCCAGGTTATGAGATGATGATGATGACCTGGGGAAACCTTACAGAAGACTCTTTGGGAGGATTGGGGGTAGGGTTGTCAACGCGCTTGCGATGCTTCTGGTTTTGCAGGCATCTATAAGCTACGGTAAACGCTGACCTATTTGTACAAAAAAGAATTAAAATTTATTAACTGTATTCTCATCAAATATTATTGTAGTTATAGCAATTATCTACTGTGCTATTGGTAATGAATTTGATCTGCGCGTGTAATGTTTGAATGGACACACTCATACAGATATGTCATAATTGCCATACTAGTTCTGGACGGGTGTTGTATGTAATTATGAACCCCTGATTTCATAATCGTGGGGGCCATAGAGTGTGGGACATTAATATATTTATTTGTTAACTTCTCGTACTAATAAAAAAAATATTTTTTTACCTTGTCAGTCCTTTTATTAAGAAAATTTAAAAAGTATGAAACATTTCGGCATGATTCAAGCTTTGTTAAAATTTTAAAGCTTTTATGAGTATCATAAATTAATGTATGCGAAACCAGAGGCATATAGTGTTTTTGAATTCCACCGAATACCACATAACCCTAGCTGAGTCTGGTCAAAGGTACAGAGCACTTTTTTGTGGGCTTGTGTAATGTCTGTGATATTATAGTATTCTCCTAGTTTTAAACAACTTGGAAAGCTTCATAGAAATCTAAAAGCCTTTTTACGTAGGTACATACAATATTATATACCTATATACGCGTGCTTAAGATTTTTGTTCTTTAGGAAATTTGTGAAATGTGGCTCGATGTTTTTGCGTGTGAGTAATTACTTAGACGGAAGCTCAGGGTCAACGACCCGAGCCTTACAGTCTGTAATGATCTCCTATGGATACACATAGATATCCTTATCATCACGGCAGCAACTGTAACTATACCTAAGGATGACCTATGACCCATTATCATATCCTGGTCACGGCACCATTTTGTACCGATCTATACTATACTATGGGGTGTGATGAGAAAGACCCCAACATATATATAAAATTATAACATCCTGGTCACGAAGACCAATTTGTAACACTATCATGGCAGTGGCGCTACAAGCCAATATTAAGCTTAAGAGGATATCAACTATCTTTGGCCTTATAATTGTGATCGTCTAGTATAATGAAGGACTCTACGTTGTGTTTGATTTTTGTTTCAGAGCAACTTCAGTTCCCCTTGCGGCATGCCGAAGGAAAGACATAGTACATGTTATTAGAAGCCTTGATTTCTATATAAACTCTAACTAACATCCTATCTAGTTATCAATTTAAAATAACATCTCTGCACAATGACATCAAACTACTGAAATTAATTCATCCTAAGATCCAATTGAAAGATATTTACTCTTCCAGTGATATAAATACTATAGATAACCAACTTCTGGAATACTATTAAAAGGAAAGAAAGAGATAACACCTTATAATTAACTTATTTAGAATTAATAAGACTTAGTAAATTACACTTACCAGTGATTTAAATACTAAAGATAGCTAACTTCTGGAATGCTGTTATATCTTTCTTTCCTTTTAACAGCATTCCAGAAGTTAGCTATCTTTAGTATTTAAATCACTGGTAAGTGTAATTTACTAAGTCTTATTAATTCTAAATAAGTTAATTATAAGGTGTTATCTCTTTCTTTCCTTTTAATAGTATTCCAGAAGTTGGTTATCTATAGTATTTATATCACTGGAAGAGTAAATATCTTTCAATTGGATCTTAGGATGAATTAATTTCAGTAGTTTGATGTCATTGTGCAGAGATGTTATTTTAAATTGATAACTAGATAGGATGTTAGTTAGAGTTTATATAGAAATCAAGGCTTCTAATAACATGTACTATGTCTTTCCTTCGGCATGCCGCAAGGGGAACTGAAGTTGCTCTGAAACAAAAATCAAACACAACGTAGAGTCCTTCATTATACTAGACGATCACAATTATAAGGCCAAAGATAGTTGATATCCTCTTAAGCTTAATATTGGCTTGTAGCGCCACTGCCATGATAGTGTTACAAATTGGTCTTCGTGACCAGGATGTTATAATTTTATATATATGTTGGGGTCTTTCTCATCACACCCCATAGTATAGTATAGATCGGTACAATTTGGTGCCGTGACCAGGATATTTATGGTTGCACAAATGCCGGAGTAAGCGAGTATCTTAGAAGCTTTAAAGTAACTTTTCAAAGCATTTACAGTGAATAAATGTAATGCCAGTGATTAAATGATAATAGTTGCACGATTGTACTAATAGAAGACACAAAGCATATTAGTTAACAATTCTTTAAAGTTCATTTTACACAAAATAAGATAAACCTATTAAATTTATATTATGTAAGCACATTAACTTGTTTTAGACAATCTAAAAATGGATCTATAGGTATATAGCATCTTGGCGCAGTTAGAATTACAGTTAGGTACATAAATCTAAATAAATCTGTTTTAAGAGTAATATTGAAGAGATGTTTAATACTTAAAAGTTGCATTAAGTTTCTCAGTAATAAGATTTAAATGGTCAGACCATAGCAGCCTACTGTCTCATGTATTATTACTAATGATGGATAGTTACATATTTAAATAATTATTTATTCATGAAATTACATGAAAGTATCTACCTACACAACATTACTAAAATTGACTAGTAGTATATTGAAGTGAGTCTCAAGCACATCTAATTATTATCTGATTATTATTATATTATCGTCAATCAATAGACATTGTTAGGATAGTTAATAAAATTTAGATTGTATTAATTAAATATAGTTAGGGAATTTTTAAATAAAAGCCTGCAGTAAATTTTAATATTACTTACAGATACAAATTATTCTAGGTTATGTACAATTTAAACTTATTTTGTCACATTTGGTCACTGACGCTGAAGTAATTTCCTTCTTTGTTGAAATTGGTCCCAATAGTTATGCGTTGAAAATCCTCAGGGGCTGGTTAGATGTACGTGGAAGTCGGACTGAAATAATAGTATTTAATGGTATTAAAAATATGCAAACATAATGTGAAGATAGGATAATATTATAGTTAGTAGTAGGAAATTAATTATAATATTAACTAACTGTGGAATTAACTTTTATTCATTTATTTACAAAGACTGTACAGGAAAAACTATGTATTTTGGTATATTTATTCATTTTAATGTTAGATTTTAGAAATAATTAAGTGTAGTCATTGCCATCATAGCAAATTATACTTAGTTTAAATAACAGATTTTAAAGTATAGAAAATTCAGTGCATTTTAGTCATGAGTGCGAGAATGTACTGGTTAAATAAAGTTGAATTAGGTTATGAAGGTAACAGGGTTATTTTGACCTTGAATTTTAGGAATTGACTGCAACTGTTTAAGATAATTTTATTTGAAAAAAAGAGTATAGCTTACCGAATGACTTAGCACTCATAAGTTAAAATACAAACAAGTTTAAATTTTAAAATGTCTAATTGTTTATTTTATTTTGGCTTGATTTGACAACAAACAATGTTGTTGTTTTAAAATTAATCCCCAATAGGAAAAGGCAAAAGTCTATAATCCATACAGCCTAGTCTGAATTTGTATATTTTTTTCAATTCTTGACAACAAACAAGTTTAAAATACCAACCACGGAAAAATGATCCAATTCACACATTTAATTAAATTATATATATTTTACGTGCTGTTTCGATATAAATTTATATCGATTCAAATATTTAAGTTGTTACTTATAGCAAAAAAAAAAAAAAAAACAGGATAATTTCTTATGTGACATTAGAAATTGCGTTCTAAAAACAACTACAATAAAATCTTTTGAAAAAGTTCTTGCTTTAAATATTAATAAGACATTACTGAAAAAAAAATTTAGAACATTTTTTTTATGAACATTATTATTACATTTTATTTATTTTAATTTATTATTATTTTTTTGTTAGCTTTCCTCGAATTTTGAACTGTCAATTGTCAAAGGGAGGAAACTTTTATTTCAAATTTGAATTGAATAGAATTTTATATTAACCTTGTTAATTATTAGTATTTATATCAGAGGATGTGTGGTTTTAAATGTATTGAACAAGCGTGAATTAATAGCGACAGTAAAATTGTAGTAGGGTTGGTAGCGACATCTGGTGGACAAACGTGAATTAATATCGAGTTGCTTACGGAAGTTATGGATGGTTGTGCTATGTGTTCGTAGATGGCGCTGAAAGAATTTCAAAATGTTTCATATCAGTAACGCCATCTGTTGAGAGTGAGTGGTATTGAAAGGTAGGCTTTGAAGTAGAAATAGCGTAGTATCGAGTGTAGATATGGAAGTGTTTATTGTGAAACAAAGATGGCGTGGTTGTGATCTTATAAATTGTATACAATGGTTCAGTGGATAAGGGTATTGAATGTCATATGCAAGGTGGAAAGTTCAATCCGAGTAAATTGAATTTCAATTTAAAAATATATACTGTAGTATTTATTATAAAAAGGGACAATTAGGGATAGTATGAATTTGGCAGTTAACATTTATGAGGATTTGAAATTTTTCTAATTATTATGATTTCACAGTGATAGTTTTATTATTCTTTTGTTGATGGATGTATTGTTTGGTGTGAATGGAATGGAATTGATGTTGTTAAGAATGTTATCAATGAATACTAGAGAAGAAATGAAGTTGTCATATTTCATTTGAAGTATGATAGTTGAATTTTAATTAAACTTGTAAACATTTAATATTTTAAAATTAAAATTAAGTTTTAACATTTGCAGAATCCGGTCGACTTGATAAAATTTCAATAAAATATTAGAAGTTTAAAAGGTGATTAGAAAGAGATAGGTTTTGAGTGAACATTTGGAAAGTTTATTTAAATTAAACTCAAATTAAATAAGAGTGCAGTGAATCTTTTTTTTTCTGAATTAGAATAAATTAATTAAAATTTAGATAAACATTATCAGTGTTACATTTGAAGCAAATTAAATCTATAACAATGCCTAGGCGTCAATCTAAAGCTAGTCCTGTTGGAACCAGGTCAACCAACTCTAATAACAAGCGAGTGTCTGCAGTTAGACCTGCTACTAAAGTAAGGAAGATTAATTCTTTACGATACATATCTCGAATGGTGGAAAAGGCAATGAATAACATCAATAATAGAATCTCGGAGTTGGAAAATAGAATGTCTACTCCTAGTGGATCATCGGACACTTATCATCACGGCAGCAACTGTAACTATACCTAAGGATGACCTATGACCCATTATCATATCCTGGTCACGGCACCATTTTGTACCGATCTATACTATACTATGGGGTGTGATGAGAAAGACCCCAACATATATATAAAATTATAACATCCTGGTCACGAAGACCAATTTGTAACACTATCATGGCAGTGGCGCTACAAGCCAATATTAAGCTTAAGAGGATATCAACTATCTTTGGCCTTATAATTGTGATCGTCTAGTATAATGAAGGACTCTACGTTGTGTTTGATTTTTGTTTCAGAGCAACTTCAGTTCCCCTTGCGGCATGCCGAAGGAAAGACATAGTACATGTTATTAGAAGCCTTGATTTCTATATAAACTCTAACTAACATCCTATCTAGTTATCAATTTAAAATAACATCTCTGCACAATGACATCAAACTACTGAAATTAATTCATCCTAAGATCCAATTGAAAGATATTTACTCTTCCAGTGATATAAATACTATAGATAACCAACTTCTGGAATACTATTAAAAGGAAAGAAAGAGATAACACCTTATAATTAACTTATTTAGAATTAATAAGACTTAGTAAATTACACTTACCAGTGATTTAAATACTAAAGATAGCTAACTTCTGGAATGCTGTTAAAAGGAAAGAAAGATATAACACCTTATAATTAACTTATTTAGAATTAATAAGATTTAGTATCCTAAAATTTAATTATAAAGATATTTACACTTACCAGTGGTATAAACACTATAGATAACTAACTTCAGGAAAATCATTATGAAAAGGAAAGAAAGATATTAAACTTTATAACACCTTATTAGTAAATTATTTAGGAATTAATGAAAATTTAGCAAATTAGAACCGTTAAGAATAAATAGTAATAGACCCATTTATTTAGAAACAACTATCACCTATTGTTTAACTAAATATCTGACGTCTCCTTAAGAATGTGTAAATTATAATTGCTAATATTTTTAGTAAATCTAGACAGCTAAAATAGAAATAAAGTTAAATAATTATATATAGGATATTCTATAATGACATTGATTAATTGAACAGTGTCTAAGCCTCTTTTACATGTATTTTTAGCTCAAACCTGATATAATAGATAGATTCTAATAACTCTAACCAGATGAAATAAATAAAAATATATAAGTAAATGAAATAATGATTAAATACATATTATATAGTTACCAATTATCTTGAAATAATTTATTCAGTCAATAAACCATCTCAGATAACTGCGAAAAATAATGTGTAGTGTCCGTCTGTATGTGTTAATCCGTTAGGATAGGGTTTACAGGCATTAGGGAATCAAAAGGCCGGGTTCAACTGAACCCGGGGGGTCGCAACCACCAAGCCCCCCCGACCCCAACCGATCCACACCGTGCTGAAGGCTCCAAATCAAATTAGGCACAACGTTGGTGCTATCAAATCAAAAAGAAAGGTAGCAGGTAGGAAATGAGAGGTCCCAATCCTCTACAGTAAGTTAGACGGAAATATATCCTGTCTAACAAATGCTTGCTTCACACCGCTGCAGCAAAATCATGCATTGACCGTATTTGAGCAATCCCTTGGGACGTCATATAGACATAACCAGCGAATTACTAGAGTTGATGCAATTACCAAGCTGTAATCAGACATGGTATTAAGATGTGTTCCACGTGAACAAAAGGAGACCGCGTCCACCGATCCCTTCATTGTGTGCTTACCAGCCCATACGGGAACTTCGGTCACACAACCACTTTGAAATTCGATCACGAAACCTACCACTTTTGCCACAATTGGATTGTGCAGTGTAATTTCCCATAGGAGAGACCTACTGAGTTACGGGTCTATAGTCAGCTATATTGTCAAGCCCCGCCACCATTGTGAGATGGGTCGTCGGCGACTAGCAACAGGCGACAGCGCAACCTTTCGAGTGTCCTATAAGGAAGTAAAAAATAATTAAAGGTATAAGACCAACGTGTAGAGTAGGTGTGTTGTGTAGGTTTGTCCTTGCATGACTCACAGCATTCAATGAAACAGCATTCATTAACCAGAATAGGCTGTTCAATTGAAACATTGAACCAGTAATTAAGCTGTTAAACATTTGATTATATCAGGCTCTCTTAGGAACTGAATGGATTCATCAAAGGACATAGTAGTGTCGAGAGATAAATAAAACAATTAAAACATAACACATTCATTCACTCAATCAGAATCTCTGAGAGCATCCCACTTTCACAATGAAAAGAGAATGTATACTTAATAGGTTTTATGATCCATCAATGTTTGTATGTTTGAAAAACACAAGAGGACTTGATTAAGGCTTGGCTTAAATCTCAGTAAATCCGCCTTAGGACTTAACAGAGACCGTCCACAAAAATTAGCAATAAATTAATTGGAAAAGCGAATATGTTTCTCCACTAGTCTAAAATAGAACTTCATACCACTGTCCAAAACTAAATTACTAACCTTTGTTGCAGTTCAAACATCGACCATACACTAAGTGTTTGGTGGAGCTTGTCCAATGTCTCTCATCAAAGGTGAGGAACTCTTATCAAAGACAAGCAAACATACGTACAGCATTTACCAAGAACATAGTTCAGTCAGGCAAACACAAACGCAGAGGTTGGTAGGAAGTACTCGCAACCCTCTCTACTAGACAGACCCAGATTAGGAACTACCTAGCATCGATGACGCGAAGAACCGCGGCTTAGACAGGCCTTGCCTTATAGGGGAAACCTATAATAAAACACTGGCGAATACAAACATTTATGGATTCACCCCAACATAGTTTATATAGCTCAATGAAAGTCATCGTGAAATTGAGACACTCCAGTCCACCAGACACCTCGTCTTGACACTCATTTAAGAACACAAGTTCTCAGATCAATGTTCAAAACTACAATAGTTGTGCAATGTCAAAGTTCAGTGTGTAATTACCTCATCTTAGAATGCATTCAAGAGCTAAAAGTATCCTTGAACTCATTCAAGACCACAAACCACCTGTGTTACCTCGCTCCAACATATATTTAAGATCTACAAATTCTTAAATTAATGTTTGAACTACAAAGTTTGTGTAATGTCAAAATGAAGTCAAATACACACATATATATATATATATACATATATACATATACATACAATAGAAGCACACTTATATGTAGAGAATACTCAATAAGATACGACAACTAATCATTAGTTTGTTTATAGGTCATACTTTCCCAGAACCATTCACCACTCTATCCACCTCCAAAGTAATGACATAGTAAAATCTCATTTCATTATTTAAATACACCCCAACGAAAATCCATTTAACCCTTAATATCTAATATGATAGTTTTAACCAAGATTCACTCAATTCATATATGCACTTTAAAGTATAACGGATGTAATTCCACTTCATTCTAACAACATCATATCGTGGTTATGTACTTAAGTTAGATTTTATCAGTTAAATTCAATATAATTATGGTCACAAGGCTTATTTCATAATAATTCCATTCTTAGATCAATCAATAATTAATAATATCAATGTAAACCTTTTCATAATTATTTTATTCAATAATCAATTGATAATTAATAATATCAATGTAAACCTAGATAATAATTCCTTTTCAATAATCAATAATTAATAGTTTCGATGTAAACCTAACTAATAATTCATTAGATATCCTTTATTAAAAATCTCCGTAAAAGTTATAAAAATCAGAAAAAAAACACAACATGCAGAAACCCAAACATGCAAATAAATAAAAAAATTAATGCATTCGAACCAATCAGGAGCTCTTGACTGCAGACTCTTTCACTGAATTTATTTAGCGGATTACAATTAAAATTTTATAATAAAGAATTGCACTTAATATTAATCAGTAAAATTAAATTAAAACTATTTCGCGGTCTAAACTGAAGCTACATAGCCACACTCAGCCGGCTTATGCTAAAGAAATCTCTGAATCAAATCTAAAAAATACTTTTTAGGTATTTCTATCTTTAATCTAAGTCAGAGTTCCATAGCTTAGCCGGCCAAGAGGCCGCGGCGGCCGCGGAGGCCTACGTACTCCGAATTCAAATTTGAATGTCAAACTGACTGCCCCGAATTCAAACTCCCATCGTATTTATTGAAACCTCGCGTCTGTTTTTCCCCCACCCTAACACATTCACCAATGCGCTCTGCAGTGATACCATACTCACAGCAATTTCCCGTGTCACAAGGAAATTTGAATATCTTCGGTTCATTTCCGTGTTCAAAGATACGGCCTTCCAATGTATAATTGTTTCTTCCTAATAATTTTGGTGCAACACAAAACCAAGGAATAAAATTATTACACAAAAACAAGGAATAAAGTTATTACTTCCTCAATAATTTGAACTTTACTGGCTGTAAGCACTTTTATCCGATCCAAAGGAAATTACGTAAATCAATTAAACAAAAACACAACAAAAGATAAACAATAAAAGGGAAAAACAAATACACATTGAATCAAGCTATAGGAAAAAAAATTGTTAGTTACGATAAATTTGTATGACGGTTGTGGAGAATAATGTATTATTCAACCGATTTCGAAAGGGAAATTATTTAACCGATCATTGTCATTTTTAACCTTACGTGTTAATGTAAAGTAAATACACGTCAATTTTGTAGTTTTTAATCCAAACAAGGTAACTTAAAACTTTGTGATAGCAACACTGGCGTCCTGTAAATACAGTAACAAAAAACCCACTTACGTGCTTACCCAAATCTCGAACTCTTAGGGCAGGGTTCCACTGTTTAATAAAGCTATGTTTTGCTTAATTGAATTTATAATTCGATTCTAATCTTGGCTTTCGTTTAATTATTATTACGAATCATTTGTATGAGAACATAGCAAAGTGCTGTTTTAAGACTTTTCCAGGCAATCCCTTTAAAATTCCTCTCCACAACAAACATCCTCATACTTCAAGGAACACACAAAAAAAAAGAATTAGTGCAATCGGTTCAGCCGCTATTCTCTAACTGCGTTTAGTTTATGTTAGTGAAATGCAATTTCCAGCTCTAAACTTTGTTAAATGCGTAAACCGACTTTACGTCGAACTAATCGCGATTATATCAATCAGTGGATACTGGCCTTTAGAACGTTTCTTTATCATCGTTTTATCGAATTTGTCAACACAAAATTTTAAGCCTGTCTCGAATATAAAATTTACCACTCTAATATTTTAACAACTAGCTAAAACTGTTTGAGTTCCCAGCAATAAATTCCTATTCTTAAGTACAACTTAAAATTTGAGTCCCTTAATGGATTAGAGCAATTTTTGTACATTGAGTTGACTGTTTTATGTTTATGTGTCAACTCACATTTCAATTTATGCGTTTGTAATCTTAAGTATAACTAAAATTTATGGCACCAATAACTTAGAACTAAATTGTGTTTACGTGTTACGTTACAAGTCATTATATTAAGGACGCCTTGTTTTGCCGATTTTCGTTTTCGTGTATCCGGAAATGAGAATAATGATGTTTTCGATGAAATACGGTTAATGATCAGAAATTGAAGTAATTAGGAAAACATTGTGAATAAAACTAAATCTTTTACTTTTAATTCAATACTAGTGACTCGCCCCGGCTATTGCTTATTGCAAAAACTATCAGTTTTCCTATATTATGCATGTATTATACATATACCTTTCTATGGAATCACTCTATTTACTAAAGAAAAGCCCATAAAAATCAGTTGCGTAGTTTTAAAGATCTAAGCATACAGACAGCGGAAAGCGACTGTTTTATGCAGTGTACCTAATAACATAAACGTACTGTTGACAGACAAAATTGTCTTTCATTGTACATTATTTTTGTTATAGTCATCGCAAAATAATAGGCCCGTTTGGACATATGTCATCGCGACGTAAATAGGGAAGTAACCATACGACTCGGTATTCGATACTCACGATAAATCGATTCAAGTTTGTATGAGTATTTGATCGATTTGATTATGTAGTGTAAAGTATATTTAATTAAATTTCTGATTAGAAAATTTAACTTAAACTTTAATATTGTAGGTAAATTGAAATGATACAATGGTACAAAAGATCAATTTGTCTTTATTCTAAATTTTTTTATTGTTTTCTAATGTTTACGCCAATTTCTCTCATTATAATTTTCAGGTTTTCTTGCATTTTATTAGGTTCTCTACATGATGACATTGTTCTCCCGTGACCATGGTAGCTATAAAGACTGTAATCTTTGATAACGCGTATTTAGTTGATTGTTTTTTTGTTTACCTACGTTGTGTTACTTGTCAATGTAATTGTAGTCGTTTTTTTTCGTTTGCGAGCAAATACAATAAAATTATTTTCAGTAGAGATCACTACACAATATCGATTTACTATTAAAATCGAGTGATGCTGCTGAAATTCAGTAATTAACTTGTTACAACACTAGTATTTAAAAACCAAAAGACTTAGAACGTAACTGTTTTTGAGACGTTTCGTAATAATTAGAAACTGCATGCTACTATAAAGTAAGCGCGAAAAGAACACTCCCAATATATTATATCATAATATATAACGCACCAAAAAATTTACGTATGTTTTAAAAACACTATATGTTATTAATAATTCTTATATTGTTTCTTACAGTTTCGTACCAAGTTACGTTCTAGGGTATTTGTTAAACGTCCAAACGGGCCTCTTATTTTGTGACAACTATAATATAATAAAATAATATTATGTGATGAGTTTATCTTTTTGTTTGAAAGAAAATCAAAAATTGACAGGTTGGTTTCAATAATTATATTTAAGAACAGTAAAAGACGTGACTGAAACCAGAGGTCGACAAGATGATTTTGTTAACAATATGTATTTGTATTTTATTCTGGCCTTTATCAAGTTCGTGCTCAATTGTTAGCAAGAGCTTTCCTTAACAACACAGTCAAAGTACTATTTAAAAAAACAATAGTAGTATTAATATTTAAAAAAATGTAGCAGATGAAAACATACGTACGGTTAAGTTTTCCTAGTTCTACTACACACCTATTTCAAATGTTGGAAGTTGGAACCAATTTCCAAATTCATCAATAAGTATAAACGTAACGAAAGGAAAACGTTATCTCAGCAGATGCCCACGACAGATGCGTCTCTCTGCTAATCTTCTAAATCCTTATTGCTTTTTATTGAAGTTGGAACTCTGCTTACTACGGAAATGACGTCCCTTCATTATTGAGAAATCTCTAGCAATTTTTATTTGCAAATTAATAGTACGTAGTTTGCTATGTTACGTTATATAGTTTAGTATACAATAGTTTATACGAGGTTAGAGTAAATAAAAGAGAACCTCGATATCTGGATGTGAATATCTCGAAGATGATATCTTATTTGTAAGAAAATGCTTTCCAAAAGATCGAATTGAAATTCGATATGGGTGTTTTAAACAAAGGTTAAAATCGCTGGCCAGCGGACCCCGTATGTCGTAAAACTCAACTCCAAACTCGGGTAAAAGACTTAAGGTAGGCATGTGATACTAATGAAGAAATAAATAGTATGTAATAAATAAGTAGGAGCGGTCCCCCAACGCGATGTACTTTTTTAGAATTATTAATACTCGTACATATTTACTTAGGTACTTTAAGATTGAGTTTCTTTCATTATTTTTTACTTTTTAAAGGGAACTCAGGTTATTGTGTCGGTTTTTTTGTTTTTAATTTTATTTTTTAACGTAATATATGTTATTGTACATTTTTTTTTGTTGTTTTACCGAGTAGGTACTACGATTTGAATACACAAACTAAAGTACCGTTTCTTTGTCTGCCAACGACAAATTGAAACGACAAAGGAACGAAACCTTAAAATAAAATAGCTTTACAAATAATAAAAGTTACTTGTATCTTCCTAATTGAACTTTAAGAAATCCCACAGAAAAAGATTCATACATATTGTATGAGAACGTTATATGTCGCAAAGTTTTAAAAGACATCCGGCATCAACTTGTAAACTTAGAAAGCTCCGAGCCTATTAACTGACGAGAAAACTAAGACCTTTGTTATTTTGTAAAAGAAAATCTCGGCTATACTCAAGTTTCCACGAAACAACTTTGTTCCACCGGAATCTGTTACACTAATTCAATTAGGAGAAACTCCACAGTTTTCTAATTGAGACGTATCGATGGGATTTTTGGTAGAAAAAAAAAAAAGTCCTAATTTCGCACCATCTGCAGTAACTTCCAAGGCCGATGAGTAATGTCTTAATTGAAAGAATCGTTTTTCTCGAATAATAATTCTTTCTACGTCATCGAAGATTTTTGTTCGGCTCCGACAAAATGGGTCCATTGTTTAATATGAAAAGAGTTGTTTCTGGTCGTGATGTGGTTATGCCTGATCGAAAGGGGTGTATTGTTTTGGACGCGAATGGATTTGAAAAGATGTTCTAATTCCCTCTGTCAGTTAGTTCGAGACTTTTGCTGCTAGTGTTTAGAAATTGCAGAAATGCTAATTTGGTTTGTCTTTAAATTTAGACTATTAGGCACATTTAACTCACCAATTATTCTAAGTGTATAGACAGTTAATAAACATCTTGTTAAATTAAATACATACAATGAAAATGTAACGGATCGCTGTCTGTACATGGAAGATATATGAAAAAAATATTATTGGGACCTTTATCAACGCAAATAGCACCCAAAACAATAATTGTTAGAATTTTTGTCTGTTTGTCTGTGCGTTTGTACACGCTAATCTCAGAAATGGCTTATCCGATTTAGATGATTTCATATATATATTGCGGTAGGCTTTACTTAACATTTAGCGTTTGTTTCATGTCAATCGGTTCATAAATAATAAAGTTATGCCAATTTAAAGAATTACTTTTAGCCTGAAAATACCTAAAACGCGGACGAAGTCGCAGGCACAGCTAGTATTATATATCTTACACACATATACCCGGTAAATTGTGTTATCATTTGATATAACAGGATAAAAGTTTTACATATTATCTTTAATCACAAAAATAACATGAGATTGGTCCAAAGAATTTGTCAAAAAAAATTCAACATATTAATAAGTTACTTACATTTACTTTTGTTTGAACAAGTCCTATTAAAAATCACCCTTCGCTAAACAATCAAAAACGTATCTTCTACCCCTCCTTTTATCTGAACAAATGAGAAATTATAAATTAAACGCTACACCCCTTAAAAATTCGACATTGTTTTTTTTACAACACGTGCCCATACAAGGGATGGATGGTTTATTGTGTCATTTACACTTGAGTGCATCCCCACAGACTTAAGACAAAATGTTTTCATGTTACTTCAAGCGTTATTAAATACCTTAAAAACTCTGAGCTTTATCTTAGAATATTGTATGAGTTAATCTTAAGTGTTTTATCTTGCTGCAAAGTGTTTTTCTTTATTATCAACGATGAAGTTTGATTAACTATTATTTATTCAAGTGAAACTTTAATTACATCGTCTCAAACTTTGTCGTCTGTGTGTTGCATGTCGCGTTACGGTCGGCCGCGCGGTAAGATTGATAAAACGATTTTTATACCCTTATTGGAATATTATTCCAAAAATTTATAGTGAAATGTCTATAATGTAAAAAAAAGTTTCACTTTTACCGTGGTTTCATAAAACCATACAGGTAGTTTTTATTTGCTTTTGATAAATTTCATTTGATTTTCAAACGATAAAAAAGCTAATAAAGATCTAACCTGGTTACTGTTTACTTTTAAAGAACCAGATTTTCTATAAGTGTCAACAATCAAATTTCGTGTAAAAATAATTATAAATTTAATTTTACTCTTAGTCTTCGTATATTCGCTTTTATATATTAAATGTCTGAAACTAGAATTTCACACGAATAGGACGAATTCAAGATGCATTTCGAATTATATTTTAGTTGAGAAACTTGTCCGAATAAGCTGGTTTTAATAAAGATATTCAAATGTTCAAATGGCGAGAATAATGCCAGAATCCACACTGGTATATGGTGTTTGCAGCATTTATGCTGACGGCGAGCCGTTACGACTCAGTGTTATCGCATTTTTAATGTTTCTTCTTTGGATATTTCGAGTACTATTTAGAAGTGCTTCGAAAACTTTGCTGAGTATATTAAACGTATCCTTTGTTCCAGCTTCTTATTTGTTCTTTTCATTAATATTGATTTTAATCTATACCAATATTATAAAGCTGAAGAGTTTGTTTGTTTGAACGCGCTAATCTCGGGAACTACTGGTCCGATTTGAAAAATTCTTTCAGTGTTAGAAAGCCCATTTATCGAGGAAGGCTATAGGCATTTTTTTTCAAATTAACGCGTCTGGAACCGCGGGGCACAGCTAGTTGGTAATAAGTTTGCACTCATTGATTCATGTGAATATTTTTCTCATATGTGTTGGCTGTGTGTAAAGGTCTGTTCTGAAAATAAATTGTAATTTTAATCTTTTTTCGGCGTCGACCTGGTTCTTTTGTATAATATTTCGAGTCAACAATCTTTATAATATAGGCTATATTTAATCTCGGAAAATTCACTATATAGAAGAGCATAACATTGTATTTATAGTAATTTTAAAAAAAGAACTGTCGTCATAGATTATTTAATTGTCACTATCATACACATGATAATCGCTATTACTTGGTTGTGATGAAATTTAATTTAAAGTCAACAGACATGTGACTTTAATTAATAAACAAATCCATCATAACTCATCTTAAATTTTGAGTAGGTACATTATTTAATAGAAGTTTAGTAACATTTCTGGTTTACACGATACTGATAGGTCAATCAATCTTTGCACCATTGAAAGTGTCAAAGGATCTATAATTTATTATGGCAGTTTAGTTTTCATAAACAAGTCAACATGTTCCGGCTTTCGACAAATTGTGATATTCTTACCGATTTATTTTATACAAGCGATATTATCTAACTTCAATTTTGATACAAAAAATATTTATTTTTAAAAATAAATAAAAGTCAGGATAAGTAAATAAAAAATTATTATATCCGTAAATTAAAAGAATCGGATCACTTTAAAAAACGCACACCACTATAAATACATAATTTGAAATAAGAATTAGAGAAGTCGAAAAGATTTTTTTCAAATATTGAAATAAATTTACGTTTCCTTTGAGCGTGTAAACTTTTTATCGATATTATTTTATATGAACTGTATTGAAATCAAAATTGTGACAAGAAAAAATTGAGGGTCAGCTCGTCAAACTATGATATTGAAGCTATATTATCGATATCTACTTATCCCATCTATCTTCTCTTATTACATTGTGTTACCAAGACAATCATTATTAATATTTTCAAATTAACTTGCGATAATTGTTAATAAATTATTATGTTTTATCATGATTTTGTCCTTATATTAACAAAATGTATCTCGAAGGACTTTATTATAATCGTAATATTGTGGAAAAACGAATAATAATTAAAATTAGTTGTCAGGGTAAATATACATAGGTTGGTGGGTCTTTTTGTAATTGATTTTTAGTATAGAAACAAATACTTAATGTTTGTGGTAGTTTGTTTTGTTGAACACGCAAATCTTAAGATATGCCTTATTTTCTATTTGTGGAAAATAAATAAATTTAATATGGATGGAGTTGTTGTTTGTCTAGTAGGTACTAGAATAAGAGACTGTAGAATTTCATTTGTTTTCGTTTGTATCATTAATTTTGACTGCCTTGTGTTATTTTATATGCTTAGTTTGTAACAACAGGATATCGGAAGACGTGTCATCGTCCCTAGTAACCGCCTCCCTCGTTAATACAATAAAAAGAGGGATTGTGAAGGGGGGATCCAGATTCCTTTTAATGGTAGATTAGGGTACGCGTTAGTTGACGTCTTAACTAAATTCTTTTGTATGGTTCTTCTGTTGGGTCTTAACGGATATTGCATTATGTGGGGGAAATTCCAATTTGCCTGACAAATGCAGTAATATTAATTGGTTTAGTTTGTTCGCGACGCGATCTCTTCCGTTTGTGATTTTTAAATATACTTCGTGATGTTATGCACTTAATGATGAGTGTTTTTTTTTCGTGCTTGTACTAAATTGAGGACGCGCTGTAATTACGAATATTTGTGTTTTTTGTGTTTCGTGAGAAATTTGATAAAATTAAGTCTATTCTTGCGCGTTGCTACGAAGTCGTACTTATGTACATTTTTATTCGTTGTAAAATAAAACAGTTTTATACAATTTTTTATTCCTAAAATAAATCGACGGTGCCGTAGAATAACGTACTATCTGCAAAATAGTCGTTTTACAGTAGAGCCGTTCAAAGTTTTCAATTGTTATATTTTGGAAACGGAAAAACCTGGCGCTTTTATACTTTGGAAAAATTTACATTAAGCCTGTGATTATCTATCAGTATTATTAATTATTTTGAAACAGTTTTATTTAAAAGATAGTAGGGTCGATGTTTATATATAACGTTTTATAATGGACTTGTTGCTGTCACATTTACACATGTGACGTTATTCACCGGAGGCTCTAAGGATCCAGATGCAAATGGAACGTTTTTTTATGAAACTTAAGCTAGTTATTTCGTCCTATATGCATATTCCAGATTTATTTTGAGCAGTCATTTTCATAAGTAGCTTATCATAAATAGTATATATAATTTTTTGTATAAAATCGATTAAAAATAAAACATTTTAAAAACAAAATCAGTCCTTTATTTTAAAAGTACCAAATTTATAGTAATTAAACATAAAAAATATCTTCACTTCTTTAAATCAATCAACCTTTATTAAACTCACATAAAATACTAAAATTATCAGTCTCCAACATCACATTTTGTTCTTTCTTTGTATTTATTATAATTAGAACCGGTTAACACCAGCAGCGACCACCGGCTATTACGGGGCACTCTGAATACGCGCTTGATGAAATCTACTCTCTGACCTACGCTGTTCCAAATACTATGTGGCTCCGAGCAGTTCCAACTGGAGCTCCAAAACCGATTCGATTCGCTGGCGAAGTGGACGAGATGACCAACAGCATGGTGAAGATGGTGTGTACACTGGCTCGCAAACACTTTCCGCCGAGGTAGTCAACGAAGCAGTCTAAACTTTCTCCCGAAGCCTTGGATCTGATGCGGCGGAGGTGCGAGTTGCCCGCTACCCAAGCAGCTTCGCCAGAACAGAAGGCTTTGTCTAAAAGGATACGGAAACTTGTACGCCGAGACCTCCGCTGCTCAAATACGAGAGAGATTACTACTCTGATTGAGCAGAATAGAAATATAAACTTTTTAACGCCGTCATCCACCGAGGTACCACGCCAGAGGCGTGGTCCAGGAGTGTGGTGGTGCTTCTTTAAGAGAGGCGACAAGTCTTTGTTGAAGAATTACAGACCAATCTCACTTTTGAGCCACGTCTATAAGCTGTTTTCAAGGGTTGTTACGAATCGTCTCGCCAGAAGACTCGACGAATTCCACCCACCGGAGCAGGCTGTGCATTTTCCTCCGGCGTGGCGTGGGGTAAGACAGGGAGATGTCATATCACCGAAACTGTTTACCACTGCGCTGGAGGATGTCTTTATGACCTTGGATTGAGAGGAACGAGGCATCAACGTCAACGGCGAATTCATCTCGCACCTTCGTTTTACCGACGATTTCCTAATCTTTGTGGAGACGTCGGATGAGCTAGGCCGAATGCTGGCCGGCCTAAACGAGTCCTCCCGACGAGTGGGTCTCGGTATGAACTTAGATAAAACGAAAGTTATGTTTAACAACCAAGTGATACCGAGACGGGTATCGGTTGACGGTATCCTTTTCGAAGTTGTTCAGGATTATGTCTACCTTGGCCACACCATTCAACCAGGTTGAAACAACTCGAGAAGGAGGCTGATAGGATGGTTTGGTTGGGCTGGGCGGCGTTTGGCAGGCTTCGTCGAGTCTTGCCTTCGAAGATTCCACAATGCTTGAAGACAAAAGTCTTCGAGCAATGCGTCATGGTTGTGTTGACATACGGAGCCGAGACATGGACACTGACGGACTGGTCCACTAGTTAGTCGCTTAACCTACAATGGAAGGGGCTATACTTGGGGTTTCTTTCAAAGATAGGATTAGAAATGAGACTATCCGCGAGCGAAAGTAATCGACATAGCCCACAGAATTAGCAAGTTTAAGTGGTAGTGGGCTGGTTATCTGTGTCGCAGAACCGATGGCTGTTGGAGCAGACGGATCCTGGAGTGGAGACCGCGTCTTGGCAAACGCATTGTGGGACGTCCTCTGGCCCGTTGGACCGACGATCTACGTAAGATTGCCGGTGTAGTCCTCATGGAGGATTGCGGAAAACCGGGATGTCTGGCGCGAACTTGGAGAGGGTATGTCCAGTAGTGAACTACAATAGGCTGAACTGACTGACTAATACGTCTTTTAGCTCTAAAGCAATGTTTTCTGAATCCGGATGTAATGGTGACGATGATGGGCTTACAGGTGTCTTTGAAACTGAAAAAATAATATAAAATATAAAAATTACAAAAATAAAAGAAAACAATTTTATTTGAATACGAATAAATTGATGATTTAATTAAGAAAAAAGCAATTTAAACCAAATTACAGTATTTTTCTGGAAGAAAAAACGTACCAATGTTACATATTACATCAGTTTTCCGCAAAAGAACGTTCTATCTTCACATATTACATCAGGATTTCCACAAAAGAGCGTTCTGTCTTCACATATGTCATCAAGATTTTCGCAAAAGAACGTTCTATCTTCACATATAACTCAAAAACGTCAGAATATGTCCGTGGTAAAACGACATATCACTACTTGTAACTCATACTTTAATATCAACAAATTAAGTTTTCCATTAGTAGTCAAAGATGTCTTTTACAATTTGATTTAATTTGCAAGAGCATTTTTGTAAGAAACAATGTAAAGACTAATCTCCAGTAAATAACGTCACATATGAATATGAAACGCGAAGTTTGGCGTTAGTTATGTAAATTAAAATAAACCACCATAGAATATAAAACAATCGTTAAAATGCAATTTTGTTATACATATTAATAAGGAATAAGATTTTTAACTTACCGGGATAATTCGAAATTTCCTTGTTATAACCAGATATCTTTCCACTATCAAGTTCTTCTTCCGAATTTTCACAGTTGTTTTTCACCAAATCAAGGATTTTATTAGATCTGTTATTATATTTGGACATGTTTTAGTACTAATTATGAATACTATTTAAGAAAAATAACTTTAACATCGGCGAATGCGGTAACTCGTGCGCACAAGCTCGTTTTCCACTCAACAACGTAACAAGTGACTTTGGCACGGCCAATGCGTGCTACCCCCGGCCGCGAGCTCCGTTACATATGCATCTAGTTCATTATAATACGGAGACACAAACACATGGGACGTTGTTCGCCTCAGAATCTCAGAAACTATTGGTCGTAAAATTATTTTTTTTGCATGTATAGATAGATCTTCGACTCCTGAAGTAAATTATTAAATAAAATTGATTTCGTACTATATTCACATGTAACGTTATTCTACGGCACCGTCGAAATATACAATGCTTTGTTAGTTTCATCGTAATATTTAGTGCTTCTTTATTTTTAAGAATAATTTAAATCAGCACAATAGAGCGGTGCTAACAAATTATTCCGTAAAATATGTACGACTTTTATTTCTCGTAAACTAAAACAGCTTATCTAACTGAGATTTATTACTAAATACGGTATATAGATTGAACTAGTCTTAGTACAGATGGTTTAATTAACTTATTCAGTTACTTACAGAGTAGTTACAGAGTGTTAATTTAAATCAATGTAACGTAGATTGATTAAGGCAGGTAAAGCAGCATTGTGTTAGAAGTGATTTGTAATCATATTTCAATTTAGCCTGTTATATCCCACAGCTGGACATAGGCCTCATTCTCTATGTAGGAGAAGGATTTGAGCTTAATTAAAAAAGAAATTTACTTGAGTGATTATTAAGTTTCCTACTTATTCATTTCAGAACAAATTGCATCCTAAGTCGTAGTTAAAGTGACTTCACTTGGAATTAGGCTTATTTTATAAAATAATTTTTTTTCATTTTTTTTATTTTAATTTTAAAATTAAAATAAAAATGAAAGTTAATGCGTGTAAAGGTCGATTTACATCAGACGAGCGAATGCTCATTCTATCCCCACTACATCAAATTCTTATCAAATTCTTTTAGTGTAAACAGGCGTAGAGCATTCTTTCGTTGTTACATATATATGAATACGAGTGTTCGTTTACACAGGATTATATAATTAATTAAAACTTTGAAAAATAAATTGAAATAATGTCAATAAATTTGAAACAATGGAAATGAATTGTAATAATGAAAATGAAAATAATGCTTAGTGATGACTTGAATGTTAATAAAATTTGCCTATACTATTTTATGATATATTCTTGATCATTTTAAGTTTTTTATTAGTAACATAATTATAACCAGACATTTTTTATATTTTTTATTTTTGAATTTATATACTGAAAAATTTTCAAAGGAAAATAGCAATAATCATGCATGTAATTGTATTCCAGTATTGTTAAACTATTGTAATTGCATGGAATAAAAGGCTTTTTTATTTTATTTATTTATTTTATAAAATAAATATTTATGATTGGAAAAATACGATGCAATGTTCTTCAAAACTCGAGTACAAATACCTTAATATTCGTACAAGTTGAGATAAATATTATACTTTATTCAAAGCATTGGAATATTAAAACGTAAACCAGAACCGTTACACGAGGAAATATGGCAAAAAAATTCCATCAAGTTTTTTCTTCTTTATCAATTATTTCATTTAGTCGTGGTTCGTGATATAAGGGAAGATAAAACTTCGCAAGACCCTGAATTACGTTTTAAAATTTATCACCCATTGACCCTAAATTATTTGGGCGAAATTTCTTTAATAAAACAACCGACGTTACCTTATCTTGAAACTCCTGGCATTAATATTTTTTCTCCCTTTAATATATTCGCTTCATGTAAATAAATTAACATGTTAAATAAACAAAATTGCAGGAGCAAGTAATAAAGGTCTGGCGAACAAAAGTTTTCGGTAATTTAACAGTTTTGAAGTAATCTATTATAATGCAATATTAAAATTGAGTTTGAAAAGTCTCGATTGCTTTGTCTGGGATAATCCAATATTTTTGTTTTGCTTTATTACAAATTTAAGACAAGAGAAACTTTGAGCACAACGTAGATCCATAGTGATGGTTATTATGGATTTAAATATAGGCTACTAATTCTGAATTGTTTGGTTTTGACTAAGTTTGTTTAATGTACCTAAGTAAAACTCTTTTTATGGTAGGATGTGGTGGTGATAAGCTAGGTGTATGTAGAAGGGAAAAATTTCGGTCATGAACATCTTTCAATCTTCATGGTAGGTGATGGAGGTAGTAATAGTGAAGAAGATGCATGCATTGCGAGAAAGTCTTGGGTGTTTCTCAGTTAGTCGGAATGACATTAAAGCAAATCCGTTTTAACACTGGGTTTTTAAATATTTATACAAGCACAAATTTAAGAGTAATCTTGAAACAATTAAATGTTATTTAACCTCTCATATCCGCCAACCTGCATAAGGGCCTATGCAAACCACGTTTTTTAAGCGCGCCGTCGACGCGCGTTTCTAAACGCGTTTCTAAAACGCGCGTCGACGGCGCGTCTGTATCGATACACACGCGCGTTTGCATCGCGTCTGTATCGCGACACACGCGCGTTTGCATCGCGTCTGTATCGCGTTACACGGGTGTCGACGGCGCGTTTTTATCCTCCAGAGCAGTTTGTTGGCGTTTGTATCGATTCAAACGCGCGTCGACGGCGCGTCTGTATCGATACACACGCGCGTTTGCATCGCGTTTGTATCGCGACACACGCGCGTTTGCATCGCGTATGACCCGCATGTGTATCGCGTTTGTATCGATACAAACGCGCATCGACGGCGCGTTTAAAAAACGTGGTTTGCATAGGCCCTTAGAGCAGCGTGGTGGATTAAGTTCCGATCCTTCTCTTACATGGGGAAGAGGCCTGTGCGCAACAGTGGGATATTACAGGCTGAATCGTGATCGTTGTAACCTCTCATACACACAATCTTGTTGTTGCGATAGTTATTTAAGTGAAAAAGAATAAGTTTTCAGTCAGTCAGTTCAGCCAATATTGCAGTCCACTGCTGGACATATAGGCCTGATTTTACAAACAATTTTATTTCACATACACACACACACTTCAGCCTGTCGCAGTCCACTTCTGGACATAGGCCTCCACAAGTTCGCGCCAAAAATGGCGTGAACTCATGACTGTGTGTTGCCCATAGTCACCGCGCTGGGCAGGCTCACCGCGCTGGGCAGGCGGGTTGATGACCGCGGGGCTGGCTTTGTCGCACCGAAGACGCTTTTGCCCGTCTTCGGCCTGTGTATTTCAAAGTCAGCAGTTGGATGGTTATCCCGCCATCGGTCGGCTTTTTAAGTTCCAAGGTGGTAGTGGATCTGTGTTATCCCTTAGTCGCCTCTTACGACATCCACGGGAAGAGAGGGGGTGGCTATATTATTTACTGCCGTAACCACACAGCAGCACACAATTTTATTTAAATCAAAAATATATGAAGATGAACCGCAAAGAAGAAGTACTATTTGAATATTTATAAAATGTTCTTCTCACCCACGCAGTTTCACATACAAATTGAATATTAATTATAATTTATTTAAACTAAAGCTAACGTTTGATGACTTCGTTAAGTCAGTGTTTGTTTATCCTAAATAAATGAACAAACCCTACTACTTGGAGAACCTTGACTGTTTCTAATTTAACCCTTTTTGGTTTTTAGGTCAGTGTGGCGTGAATAACGCTGGTGTTGGAAGGTAAGTTTGTAATAAAACTACGAGCTTTGCATTACTTATCATGCTATTAAAACATTGTTTTATGAAATGATAAAAAGAAAATTTTAAAATTGAGTGCGTACAAAGTACTCATGTCAGAAGTAAAACTTCTTTGGCAAACTAATTTCAAAAAAACTAATTAAAAAAAGGAATTTAAAATACAAAAAACAAAAGAAGCCAACGTCACGCGGTGTTCCCAGGCGGTCACCCATCCAATTACTGACCGTGCCTGACGCTGCCGCGTTACCAGTAGCTCAAATTTTACCCCTCATGCGCCTAAAGAAGTTTCACTTCAAAAAATTACTAAAATTGACTTGAAACAGTAATATTATAACTCGCTTTACGTACAAGAACCTTTAGTGCAATATTAATTGGTCATGGTATCTGATCCAAACTTTGGGAGGAAAGTTATCAGCAAACACTTAATGTAACTCGGTGGTTGAATAAGCACTGGCCTTTTTTACCTAGAAGCGAGCTAAAAATGGTAGTTATATATTCACGGCTTGCTTCAAGTTAATGCAGCTTAGAATAGATTTATAAATTCACAGACTTTTATACATCTTTTATAGTAGAGTTATAAAATAAATAATTAGTAGCGGATAACAGAGTGTTATCTTCTAACATTACACAATAATGGTAGTTTGATCTCTAAGGACGATCTAGCCATTCCGCAAAAGTCAAGTATATACGTTTTAATAATAATTTCAACTAAAGTGTCGTCAAGTTACTTAACTCCACAAAATTATTTTACCTCAACACCAGTTATGATGGATGGTTTTTTTTTAATGATTCAAATATTCATTTAATATATTATAACAACAATACTATAAAACTATAGTAAAATCAATGACCCAGCGGAGTGGTGTCTAAAAAGTGGGTTTAAGAATCATTTGCTTGATTAAGAAAAGTTAAAAGCTGTGTTATTAATGTTTGGCACTGCGCCCAAGGTATGCCCATTTCACCCTCTTGCTAACTCCATAGTGTGCTCGTCATCGTCGCTCGTCGTGTGTAATCGTCCGTGTGTCAGTTACAGAGATCTTTGATACCAAAATTAAAAGAAAAATCATAGAGTTCGTTATTATGGTGAATAACTGAGGTAAGGCACTGCAGGAAATATCCTGCTAAAAATCTGGAGCAGCCCGACTGAGAAAGTACCTCGACCTTGCAGAAGATAATAGCTAAATAATATTGCTTTCAAGCAATGTTGTGTTCCTGTGTTGAGTAAGGTTACCATAGCTCCTAGGGAGGATCGGGGTTAAAATCGGCAACGAGTTTGAGATGTTTCTGGTGCTGCAGGCGTATATATGCTATTGTAATCGCTTACCATCAGGTTAGCCGTACGCTTGTTAGCCGAAATAGCTGCATAAAAAAAATAGTTTTTTTAGAAATGAATAAAAGGTGATTTATTCATTTCTAAAAAAAAAATCATCACTAGTAAGTAAATTAATAAAAATGATTATAAGTGGAATGGATTTTGCTGAAGTGGATGCGAAGTATATCGTTTGAGATATCCAAGAACCCAACTTCTCCTCTCAATAATCTGCTTTTAACTTTTTCCATTCATTCTTTATTGCCATTCAATTAATTCTGTAAGGTTTTAATTACATATGTATATAAAACATTTGATATATTTAGTGACATAAAATTATGATTGAGTAATGTACATAAGAGGAGCAACGGAACAATCAAACTACCACTAGAACAAAATTTGCTCGGTCTAGTTAAATTATATGAACTTAAATGGATACGTTGCGATTACATTCACTTCACTAAATCATGCGGGTTTATTTGATCCCAAAGTCTAGATTTTGATCTATTCAGGAAGATAAATTTAGAACAACCTCAAAGAATTCTGTTAATCTGTCATAGCTAATATGTTCGGCTAATGAGAATGGATTATTATTGAAAGTCAATATTATTTCTGTCGAATACCATTCATAGCTCCGCGCTAACGTGAGTAAGGTTTAGTCAAAAAAGAAATAAGGATAACGGAAGAAATAATTTTTCCTGACACTTCCGGTGAAATATAAAACAAGTCGTTGTAATTATAGGCATGGCATTCGGCTATTTCCTTAATTGAAATTACATTCTTCGCGCAATTATGATCCGTTCTGTTTTAGATTTAAGTTCTAAAGCCCTGTGATGGTTGAGTGTCAAACCTTCTAAATACCTTGGCGTCATTAGACCGTAGCCCTTACCCCATATAATTGGAGAACGTTATTTGAATTCTAGTAGCCTTATCCATTAATGCTTACAGGTGAAATACTTTTTCATTTTTAAATATTTATCTTCTATGTAGCAATTTTAGCCACCAAGTAACAAGGGTTCTATAGAGTAAGTAACATTAAACAATTTTGTGAAACATATTCAGACGATTCTATGTGTTATTGTCAATTCAGCAACAATAAAACAATTGGAAATATATATGATCTGAAAGATATTAAATCAACAACTATTTTTTGAAGTAAAACTTCTTTACAACACGCTTGACTTAGGGAGTAGGCTAGTGAATGAGGGACGAGAACATTACGGAAAGTGTGATCGGGCGAGGCGAATGGAATTAAGAGGGAGATATAAGTTAGTGAAGATAGAAAGAGAGAGAGTTACGTTTCATATATTACTGTAGGGCCAACTAAAGTAGTTTAACTTCAGCCGTGTGGTCTAAAGCACACTCGTTTTTTCCTTGTCAATGTATATTAAAATTTAGTATAAGTCTAATCAGTAAATGCCTAATCAACACGTACAAATAAAATTGTTTCAATTGCGGTTATAAAAATACATAGCATTAACATCAAATAGATATGAGATAGTAAAGTCACTTGATATCCAGAAGAAAGGAACAGTATGATTGACGTCGTCATAAATTCAATATATCAAGTTCAACGTAAACGAATCCTTGATGAATTCTCTTTTGATATAAATTGCTCAATCATTAGTACAAAATATATTATCGTTAGGACGTAACAGACAATGGAACCAATAACGATTGAGTTTCATGATTGGTTCACGATTCTGCTAAATTAGGACGTCGTTCTTACCGCGAATATAACATTGAATAATATCACTTTCAATATATCATAATAATAGTCAACGATTGCATAAATAACAATAATTGAAGCCAAAGATACTTAGATATTATCTATGGCTAATATCGCAATAAGCAGTCTTGATCCTAATCAAGAAAATTTCACTTTAGCTTTAAGGATCCTCTTTGAAATAATCTGTATTGGCATCGCTTAGTAAAAGTTGATTGTAAGAGCCTTTATAGGATTATTAATAATAATTAAGTGGGTATGAACTCGCTTTTATAACACAGTAGCCGAAGCTAATCGCAGTTAAAGAAATTGGAAAAAATAATTGGAGCTAAGTATTTTTTTTTTTTGTTTACAGCAAATTAATTAAATTGACAGTGACTTAAGAAATAGGTTGACACAATTTAAGGATATCAGAATAATTTAAGTATATTAATGTCCTTTTACTTCTCTGTTTAATTTTCATTTTGTTTTTATTTGTTCCAGTCTCGACAGGTTTAATAAATTGGCGTCATTGTTTTTTTTATGTAATATTTGGTCTCGGAAATATTATTACTCATTTGATATCGTATGTTCACTGAAGATTGGGTCCATGGGCTTAAATTCATGCATGACAGGCGTATGTATGGTTCATACAAATATTTGCCGTGATCTTGTTGTTTGTCACTGTATTGTATTTTACAGGCACAGAGGACGTAAGTATGAAACATTTTATACTTTACTAACCGATCTGGCGAACTTCGTACCACCTTTTTTTTTCTTCTTTATAATAATTATACATATCAAAATAAAATATAGCCTATCTTTCAAGTTGGATCAAATTGCACACAGTGTGCAAATTTGATTAAAATCGGTTAAGTAGTTTAGGAGTCCATCGCGGATAAATGTATTAAGATACTAATCCTGATATTTAAGCGAATAAGAATGAACATTCTATCATTCATCGTGTCAATGAAATAAAGTAGTTAATAATAATAATAAAACGCTATTCCGTTTCAAAGACTAAGGCTTTTTTCTGTTTCAAAGTCTAAAGCACAAAGAGAGTAATTTAGAGTAAGAACGAGCATGTGTCTCATTTTCTCAGTTCAGTATTTCCCTTGCGAGTACCGACCTTAAAACTATTTCTCTGACGAAAGTCGCTAATGTGTCCACATGTATCAAATATATACACGTCATAATTTGAACAACATTCAAGAATCCAAAGGTTAGAAAAGATAGCTTGAAATAATATTTATTTTATATTAATAATAAATCAATCAATTAATAAAATAATCCGTCTACATAGAGCAAGTTATTTTGGTTTACCAGTGGAATTTTACAGACTTAATTAATGAATAATTATTAAGAGATAAGACGGGATATTTACTATTTACATATTTTATCTATACTGATATACTAATATAAAGCTGAAGAGTTTGTTTGTTTGTTTGCTCAGGAACTAATGATCCGATTTGAACGTTAAAGAAAACACTAGATTTAGGAATTTTCTGCCTTAAGTACTGGTAACATTACTAGCTAGTTACTGAGATAAGATAATCTCAAAATATAACAATATAATATGTACCATGAGAATAAAATCAATTATTAAGATTGATTTATAATTGTTATATATATTTTTTTCTTACAAAATTCATCCAACAGACATATAAAGTGACTTTCCCATTTTTACATATTATTCCTATTAATCATAGTGTAGAATATAAAAAAAATAAACGATAGGAAAATTTCTTGTCAGTTTTATAAGCTAAAACTTTATCCAACTAATGGAAATCCTGTCATGAAACAAGACACCGGTCGTTACATTAAAACACAAGAACGCGACAACCCTTAAGTGTATAACCAAACCAACACTATAATGTACTTAACTAACGGCTCTTTTAGGGGATTTAAGTAAGTAATTTTGTATTTTACTTCGGAAATTTTTCTGGAAATGTTTGGTGATGTCCCAACTCACATAACCTTGAAAAAGCCAGTTAAGGTTTAATTTATAACTAGCTTTTGCGCACGACTTCGTCGGCGTGGACTCCGCTCCTATTGGTCTTAGCGTGATGACACATAGCCTATAGCCTTCCTCGATAAATGAGCTATCTAACACTGAAAGAATTTTTCAAATCGGCCCAGTAGTTCCAGAGATTACCGCGTTCAAACAAACAAACAAACAAATTCTTCAGCTTTATATATTAGTCTAAATTTGATGATTGTATTTGCTCGTAAACGAAAAAAATACAACCAGTAATACAACGTAGGTAGACGAAAAAATAGTCAAGTAAATACGCATTATTAGAGATAACTCAAAAAGTACTTGTCAGATCTCAATAAAATTTGAATACGACCACATGAAAAACACTACGTTATGATTTAAAAAATCATTGAAATCAGTTCACTCAGTAAAAAGTTCTGAGGTAACACAAATAAAAAATACAGTCGAATTGAGAACTCTCTTCCTTTTTTTGAAGTCAGTTGAAAAAAAAAATAACCAAAATGTACCAAACGATACACTTTGATATCATGTTTCAACGGCATTCATTCTGACTTTTGACTTGACAACGTCTAATAAATCGACGAGCGCCGGCTGCATGCACGAAAAAGGATGACTCATTGTCACGTTAAGCTTACTGTCCCGTTACGCTCATTGTACGCTTGCGCCGCATCTATCTCTCTTCCACTCGATTGGCCTATGCATCCGAGAAGATGTTTCGTTAAACTATCGTCTTTTAACTAACTTTACAGACAACCAATTTTTTTTTTAATAAATACTTCACATACCCTAATAATTATAACCTAATAATATTTGAAACGTGTATCAAATACCACAAGAAACACCTGTATGGCCTGTACTATTTCTCATGTGCTAGGATCTACCTTGTAAACGTTTGCTAATCAGTCTTTACCTAGGACCTATAGAATGCTAATAATAGGACCTGTGTAAATAAATCCTAACCAAGACCTATCTATGAAATTGGCGAAATATTTATGGGTGTGGATATCATAAATGGGTTATATGAAAAGTACGCAAAATCGTCATTTAATATACTTTATGGGGCAATAAGCTTATATGGAATCGAAATGACTCTAACTTCAGAATTATTTAAGGAGAATATACTGCTATCGTGTAATCCTGATACGTAATCCGACACCACACGTGTATCTCCTATCATATGACTGATCAAGCGTCGATTTAGAAGTTTCTTGAGTTTTAGAGTGTTTACTGCTGGGCATAGTCCTCTTTCTCCATGTAGGCTGTGTATAAAACCAAAAGTTGTAACCTATTAGTTGAATTGAACCAAACATTGATGGCCTAATTATAGTGTCTCTGATATCCTATCTGAACCACATATTCTACATATACCTCATAAATAATCATGCTCCAAGATATAAAAAGAAGCATATCATAATTGTATTTGCTCGCAAACGAAAAAAAAAACCGAATTCAATTACATCGACAAGTAATACAACGTAGGTAGACGAAAAAATAGTCAAGTAAATACGCGTTATCAAATATTACTCAAAAAGTTGTAATCAGGTCTCGATGAAATTTAAATATAACCAGATGATAAACACCAGCTTTCGATTAAATTAAAAATCATCAAAATCGGTAAACCCCGTAAAAAGTTATGTGGTGTAATACAACATAGGTCGACGAAAATATTGTCAAGTAAAAACGCATTATTAGATATAACTCGAAAAGTACTTGTTAGATCTCAAATAAATTTAAATGTGACCACATCACACACTATCTTTCGATTAAAATAAAAATCATCGAAATCGGTCCACCCGTTCAAAAGTTCTGAGTTAACATACATAAAAGAAAATACAGTCGAATTGAGAGCCTCCTCCTTTTATGGAAGTCGGTTAAAAACTCTTAAATTTGAAAAAAAAGGTGAAATAATCGTTCCGTAAATTCATTTGCGTTAAATTTATATCTACTTATCGTATTATTGGCACCACGCTTCCAAACGATAGCACCCGACCCCATACGGATGAACATAAATAAATGCACGTCGAACAGAATCCTCTCGAAGCCACTTAATAAATCACTTAATACGTTCGAAAAATCCATTGCTCTTTATTATTCAAGACGCAATTACGATATTGATTCATTCTAGATTGAATTAAACATTATCGACTAACTATTTATACATACAAATTAGGTACTAAGGATTAGTCAAAATTGATTTTGCTAGTTTAAAATTGTTGAAGATCTTTTACCATTTAATTAATGTGAAGTTTTTTCTTCTAGCTCTTAGAATAGACTTTGTTTTTCCAACTAATGAAATTCTTGTCATGGAATCGGACTTAGGTTGTATTAAAATAGAAAGATTTTTCTATTGCAAGGAAGTGTTGGAAGTGGTTCTTTGTGGTGTAAGATTAAATTAATGTTTTTGTAACGTTCTCTCTTTCTCAAGCAATTTTTAAATATTGAATGTGACACTTCTAGCATCATTGAAGAGATTAATGAAAAAAGTCGAATAAATAGATTTTTCGTTTTTGTAAGTTAAGAATTCTCCTTTTAAAAGGTTGTAAATGGAATTACTTTTGTCATTATTATATTTAAAGCCATTCAGACATGACAATTACCGTTCTCTTGTTTGCCGAACTAGTTGTATATAACAAAATTCAAACTTTTAAGTTACAAGTAAATCAAAATGTAGTTTTTATATCTGTAAATAATACATATTAAATAATCTATACTAATATATAAACTATAAAGCAGAAGAGTTTGTTTGTTTGGTTGTTTGTTTGTTTGTTTGTTTGTTTGTTTGTTTGTTTGTTTGTTTGTTTGTTTGAACGCGGTAATCTCTGGAACTACTGGGCCGATTTGAAAAATTCTTTCAGTGTTAGATAGCCCATTTATCGAAGAAGGCTATAGGCTATGTGTCATCACGCTAAGACCAATAGGAGCGGAGTCCACGCCGACGAAGTCGCGCGCAGAAGCTAGTATACGATAAATTTCACTACTAGAAAAAACGCATATTTATATAGACATCTATAATAGATCTAAAAAGCACCGCTGACCTTTTCTACTTTGTAAAGAATAAATTTATAGCTTTAAGAAAATAAGTTTCTGTTAAGGAAATAAATTGTGACATTTCGGGGGGAAAAAAGTAGAGTGTCACGTTACATCAGTGAAAATCTGAGATTGAATTTGAGGGGACGAAAGTTTTCATTTTGTGTGTCGGTTCGAATACACACCGTGATGAGATACTTGCATTTTAGCGACATGCTAAAGAGATATCAAATATTTTATCATGAAAACATCATTTTGACGTTTTATCAAGGGAGTGTAAAATAAATAACTTCAGTCTATTTTTTATGTTGTTTGTAGTATTTTTATTGACTAGACTGCAATTAAATTATTAAGTAGTTTTTAATAATTATACTTCAACTTTGGTTTTTAGTATAAAAAGATAAACTACTATACTTGCTTGTCTACATTAGTATCACGCAATTATTAGCTGTTTCTAAACATTTTGACATTATATTCAAACAACCTTAACAAGTTGCTTTGAATGAGTGAATAACTAAACTATTAATTAAACAACTGTGTTATCAAGAATTGTAATTAATATAAAATAAGCGTTTTACATTAAAAAACTCTCAGTCTAGCTAAACTGCCTGATTTAAATAATGTAAAATCCGGAATGGCTTTTGTATGGTTCTTTGTATTAATTTAAAACATAAAATGTAGCTTTTGACTTAATAACCATTACCAAAATACATTACATCGATGATTCTCAAATGCACAATATTGACCGAGTTACACGCGGTAACGCGCAACAATAGTCAAATCCATTCGACCATTATTGTAATATCACCACAATATCACTATCTGCTAGAATGATTAATACGTCAGCAATTCATACTCTTGACCTATAAAATAAGGAAAACTAAGCGAATGAAATATATTAACTAATAAGGAACTGGTCATTATAACGCGTAATAAGTAAAGTACATAATATGATAATAATATCTGTACTGCTTTTTAACAGCCTGTAGATATTTTTTATCTATGATACCCAATATATCTCAATTAAATACTGAAATAAAATTAATACTGAAAGTGACTTTATTTTACCATATATGTTTATTAGGACTATCTAAAGGCATGGGATTGAATAAAGCTCGACCAGGCTATGTCTATAACCCGCCCTATCCCCGAATGTACATATCTATACTAATATATAAAGCTGAAGAGTTTGTTTGTTTGTTTGTTTGTTTGTTTTTTGTTTGTTTGTTTGAACGCGGTAATCTCTGGAACTACTGGGCCAATTTGAAAAAATCTTTCACTGTTAGATAGCCCATTTATCGAGGAAGGCTATAGGCTATGTATCATCACGCTAAGAACAATAGAAGCGGAGTCCACGCCGACGAAGTCGCGCGCAGAAGCTAGTTATATATAAATTGGTTGAGATTCGTTAAGTGTGTAACAATCACTCTGGTGTAGTGGTGCGAGTAGTCGGCTAAAGTACCGATGGTTTGAGGGTTCGATTCCCGCTCTTCCTACCGTTCGTTCCTTGGAAAGTACGTTAAGCCTCGTCGGTCCCGGTTGTTATCATAAATACATATTTGGAAACATATCCGCCAACCCGCAGTGGAGCAGCGTGGTGTATTAGGCTCCAATCCTTCTTCTACATGGAGAGAGAGGCCTATACCCAGCAGTGTAATGGTACAGGCTAAATGCGAGTTAAGTGAGTGTGATCACCTTACGTCGAAATTAACATTTTCATTTTATTTAATCTAATAATAAGTTTTAAACCAAGTCCATTGATCGTAAAATTTACTTTTAATTGGTAAATAGCATAATCAAATAATTTTATATTAATATGAGATAATTTTTTACCTAGACCTAACAGTTTACCAATATTTTATTGGGTTATTTATGATAAAAATTAATACTTTGTTAGGAATACTGGTTAACAGCTTTTTCAAATGAAACTCAAAAAGACATACACATCACATAGTACACATAAACGTAGGAATAAAATACTCAATATAAAATCGTCTTTTAATCAAACTCCGTAAAACTTTTAAGCATATACAACGAGAAGTAAATAATATTTTAACTGTCTTACATGTTTCCGGGATGTGGAAAAATTACAAGTTTCCTAGCTTAAAGTTTGTGCTGTTCTTTCGGCTTCACTATAAAATACCTTTTCCTAAGTTCGTGTTAAGGCATTGTTTGTTGTGTCTTAAACAAGGAGCTCGCGTTCGTCAGTTATCTTAAGAACTACTTTTAAAAATATCTAAAGCAGTAATTTATTATATTTTTGTGTTTCATGAAATTGTTTTTAGTTATTTTTTTTTTGCGTTAGATGTTAAAACTAAATACCTCCCTTTTGCAATGGTATACTGTACTTTATTTTTTTATCCTGTACACGTGATAAATTGGAATTAACTAGTGTGTGTACATTTAGATATATCTATTCGTATTTTCGTTTACAATCATCAAAGTAGTACGAGGTAAAATCGACGGGTTCGCTATTTTTTAAAACGTATGTTTATTTAAGTTTACAATATAATACAAGAAATTGTCATTGCATTATAAGATATTATAAATCTTAAAAATTATTAACGCTTTTAATATTATCTTTTGCTATTTTATTTTACCTATTGAAAAAAAAAATATTTATTTTATAATGTTAAATGTTTCAGTAAACTTAATCCACTTGGATTAGAAGTTTTAATATTACTTAAATATGTTACTTTGTCTTTATGAATAGCTTGAAATGATGTTAATTTTCTTCTGGAACTCTTTATGACACGGTAATTTCACCTTAAATAATGTTACTAAATATGTTTTTATATTGAATATATTTCAGTTCTTAACTTAAGCCATTTTACTTGTCCAAGCCAAATGTTATCAAATTTATGGACGTTGCTTATGGACGGCATTTTTATATTGTTTAAGTTTTTCTTACAACGTTAAAAGCGAAGGAAGTTGTAAAAATTCCTCCAACATTATATTCGCATTCTAGTAACTGGATAAAGTTTGACTGCAAGTTTAAATTTTAATCGTAAAAAAATATCGAATATTAGCAAAAAAGAACATAGTTGGAATGTTATTGTGTTCTAAATTTAAAACATTTTTTTTAAAATAACGTTATTTATTTAAGTATTATTTTCTACAAATATGAATAAGTGACAAAGGAGAATTGTTCTATTTTCCTACGTGTATTTTAATAACAATGTTGGTTATTAAATTGACCATTTTTTGGCTCTTAAAAGTAAGGTAAAAGTGTAGGAAGAATAATATAAGTGATTTAATTTTCAAAAATTGTATTCTTTTTTCAAAAAAAGAGAACCAAGCAGGTTTGTCATTTTTATCTTGATTATTGTTTAGCATTAATATTGTTAACTGTCTATTATTTGGAACAGTTTCTTCCTCAGAATATAACAACTAAACCTTTTTGAATATAAACGATGGCATTAATATATAGGAAATTTCAATATTAACAAACAAAAAAAAAAACTTTAAAAATGGAAAAGAATTTGTGTTGGTCAGACTGTGGTATTAATTTTTTTGATAATAGAATTTTTGCGATGGTAATATATTTGAACAATAATACCTCAACGTTTTTATCTCTATTATAATATATATATATTATATTATAAATATTTCAACTGTGGTTAATTCGCTTACTGAATAAAAAATAGAAAATGTTGAATCACGTATAAATAAATTCCTTTTAAATTCCTTGATCAATCTTTTTCAAACAGGAAATTATACATTCCGTTTGTATAATTTGTGGTGATAGAAGACGAAATCTTTTACCTTGATTACGAATAGGTTTAATCTTGCGGCATCAGTGGAGAATTTAGCGCGAATTTTGTGGTAATGGATTAAATTCTACTAAGGAACTACATGTTTTTTAATTGGTTTTTTTTTAATCATTTTATTGATGGAATACGGAATACGTAGATTAATTTAAAACATGTTTAAAAAAGTACTTATTCAGCGTATTTTTATGGAAAGACGAATCGGATGAATGTACTTAATTATAAAATTGTTCTTATCGTATATATATTAATTTTAGATGTCAGTGAGTTTGGTATTTTGTAGGAATGTTCTACAATATTATGTTTCTGATATGCATGATGTACCTAGTTGGATTTTTAAAAGTGTGTTTGATTTGTACCTGCTATACTATACACGTATTTAATGTTTTAAGGTCTATAAAATGTAACAAAAAAAAGTTAATAATTTTTTTTTAAACGCGATATTTACTATGTTTTTCATTTTATTGCGAATGTCATAATTATTTACATTCTTTGAAGTGAAATTCATTCGCGTACAATCTATTGAAACATCCCACTTGATATGAAAGTGTATTTGTATGTGTATTACTTACCATTGACATTCAAATGAGCTTATTACAAATCCACGACGGTGTTTGTGCAGTCCTTGTGAGTCTCCCCACCGTGCCTCGGATAGCACGTTAAGCCGTCGGTCCCGGTTGTTATCATGTAGGTACACCTGATAGCGATCGTTACTCATAGTAGGGAATATATCTGCCAACCTGCATTGGAGCAGCGTGGTGGATTAAGCTTTGATCCTTCTCCTACATGGGAAAAGAGGACTATGCCCAGCAGTGGGATATTACAGGCTCAACCTTAAGCGTAATTTATACAAGCCGGTTTGTTCGGTTATACTGCGAAAACTACTAAAAATGCTTATACCATAAGATGCAGCGTGTTTTGAAGAAGGTTTTAGTATATGATAAGTAGATGATTACTTATAGTGTAAAAAATATGGACAGACAGAGGTCGCTAGTATAGAATAAAGTATTCCCCAATTGATGCTCTACTCCTATTGGTCGTAGCCTTATGTTGTATAGTCTATTGCCTTTCTCAATTAATGAAATATTCAACTCTAAGTTAATTTTTCAATTCGAACTAGTGGTTATTGAAATTGACGCCATCAACTAAACAAATTCCTCACTTTCAAATAAAAAGTAATAAAGTGATTGATTGTAATGAAATTTGATACGCAGATTGTTGGATATATGGGTTGGTATGATAGTTGGATATATGGGTTGGTATGATAGTTGAATATATGGGTTGGTATGATATTTGGATAATATATGGATGGTCTGGTGTAACACATCTAGGCTACTTTTTATCCTGATATTCCCATGGAATTGGAAATAATAAATTACGCGGTTGAAATTTCGAGACGCGGCTAGTATTAGTTTTGGTATAACTCATTTCAAACGCTTTCAAATATATTATTGACGTGACAACGTCTAAAATATCGATGAACGCCGGCGGCATGCACGAAAAAGGATGACTCATTGTAGCGTTACGCTCATTGCTCGTTACGCTCATTATACGCTTGCGCCGCATCTATCTCTCTTCTACTCGATTGGCCTATGCGTCCGAGGAGATGTTTTGTTATGACGTTGTCACGTTAAACTATCGTCCGTAAGCCAACTTTACAGACAACTAATTTTTTAATGAAAAAAAAAAAATCGATACGTATTTTTTTTCCGTTTTGTAGGGAGGTATTTAATAGTTTTTCCACGAACAAACTCTCAGTAAGCGATACGAACATTGTTTTCGTTCGTATTATTAGCGGGATCCGAATTTTCAAAGTTCGTTAAGTGATCCTCACGGAGCCAATTGCTGTTTTCGAATTCTGTACTTTTTTAATCACGGCTGAAACCACTTTAACTTGCAATATTGGATAGTGTTTCGAAACTAAATTAAGGCTTAAGAGATTTACGCCGAGGATTTTGGAATATTTTTAATTATTATTTAATATTTTTATTTTTGTCCAAGTATTTTTTATTATTATTTATTTATGTGGGTGTCGAACAGCTATACATGTGTTAAACAGTTACAAAACAATAAATTGACATTAATAATTCAAGCAGATTATGTAACAGATTACAGGAGAACATATAATTATTATTTTTTATTAACATGAGAATAAATAACAACCAATAATTTCGTCACATAAAATCAGTAACGGCCCATACTAAGCCAGCAAAAAAGTATGCATTTTATGAATGAAACTTATAACTTATTATGGCTACGTATAACTAAAGCATATTATTCTGTCCAAGATTATATTAATAATAAGGATGTTTAATCTGCGACTAAATGAATAATGATTTATTGATTTATTTTTTTAAAGACCAAATGCGAAGTTTCTTACCGATTCACGTCTGTAGAATTTTTATTTATAGTAGTTTCACATAACCAAAATTGAATTTATTAAAATCTATTTTTATTTTAAATATCCTACTCAAAATATACAGCAGCCAGGTATCTCAACCTTATAGAAAACTAGCTTCTGCGCGCGACTTCGTCGGCGTGGACTCCGCTCCTATTGGTCTTAGCGTGATGACACATAGCCTATAGCCTTCCTCGATAAATGGGCTATCTAGCGCTGAAAGAATTTTTCAAATCGGCCCAGTACTTCCAGAGATTACCGCGTTCAAACAAACAAATAAACAAATAAACAAACAAACAAACAAACAAACAAACAAACTCTTCAGCTTTATATATTAGTATAGATTACAACTAAATAACACTGCTCCCAGGTAGTTTTGTTTCTGTGGTGAGTAAGGTGGCCAGAGCTCACGAGATTGGCAACACGCTTCTGGTGTTGTAGGTTTTATTTATTGGCTGAGGTAGCCGCTTATCATCAGGATGACCATACGCTTGTTTGCCTACTCGTATACAAAAAAAATTGTCATTTGACGTGTTTTTAAACCTACTTGAATAAATACTTTTTGGTACGGTTGATTTGACATATTTTTCTTTTCTGTATAAATTTCATTTTCTTCTATATCTACTGTAACATGTAGGTTCACTGTAACTAAGCTTCATACTTTTCTCATTTCATTTTATGTGTGCCCTTTAACGAGCCGGTAGCCTGGAAGAGATCGCTCTATAAGCGTTAAGTGTGTCGATTATGTACTAGATATTTTTTTATTTGTTACATTTTCATTCTTATGTGATAAATGATAATCCTTATAATTTAATATACTCAACTTATAAATTATGTTTTCGTGACAAAACAGCACCTTAGTAAAAGTTTTAAATTACTTTAAGTAAACTATATTTTATTTTAAAATTTCAAGACAATAATTCAAAGAGAATATTTAAAGCGAGAATTTCTAAAATCTATTTTATAGACCTTATTTTTGCTTCAAAGTAATTTTAGAAAAATATGTATTTACCGTGTAGTTTATGGATATGACACATTCAATTTGTTCTATTGTGGCACAAACTTCTCGTTGTCTCATTAGTAAACTTAATACTTAAAAAAACCGTCGGTCGTTAGTGTTTTATTTTTAGAATTAAAGTAGCAAAAAGTTAAGCTTAAAATGAGATCTATGCATGTGAAGTGTCACCTATAGATCTCATTTTTCCATTTTTGCTGTGTGCCTACGTCAGTAAAGAATATAGCCACCCCCTCTCTTCTCCTGGGTGTCGCGGTTGGATACCACGTCCACGCCTCTTAAGGCGATAAAAGGATAAGAAAGTTCCTATATATCAGCCTGGGACTAAAGAAGCCGACCGAAAGCGAGAAGACTACCGACGGGCTGGCATGCTTCCCTGCCAGCTCGAACCCGCCTACCCAGGGAGGTGACTATATGGGCAAAACCCATGAGCTTACGACAGAAATTTCGGCCCTCAGTCTCCCGCAGCCCCACTATTCCTGGCTACCACTTAAGATTGCCGGTTGAGGCTTGGACGAGGATTACGGAAAACTGGGATGTTTGACGCGAACTTAGGGAGGTCTATGTTCAGCAATGGACTGAGATAGGTTAAAGTAGTAATCCTCAGAGAAGATGCCTTCAAGAGGCACTACTTAATGCGCTTCCAGTAACGCCCCTGTGCCCGTGTCCGGCCGGGATGGGAACCCGGTCCTGCTAGACACGACGTCGTCGGGACTGTTCAGAGGGAAGCTGGACAGTCCCCATGGAGGAGAAGTCTGGCTTTTTCGCCGAGGCCAGCCTGTCGATCCGGGACCCTCCAATTAAAAAAAAAAGCGGCTGACGGCTCCCGCAAGGGGTTTAGTGCGGTAGTGGCACCCCAAATGCTGAGTCTGACATACGGTCTAGGACTGCCTACCCGGGCGTCCTGGATATCACCCGTAAATGGGGTTACCCTGCGATATCAAAAAAATAATAAAAATAAATAAAAAAAGGTTAAAGTAGTAATAGCAGTAGCATTAAAATTAATGTTGAGTTGTATTAAAAGTATTGTTGAATTTAAATTTCTTCCTTTCCAGCTGGAAGCGCTGAATAAGTGTATGAATTTGTTTGAACAGTTAAAAAGCGATCCTAGCTGATAATGTAAAGATTATAACTTACTTAATTAAGCATATTCATTTGTTAGTATAACTTCGATTTAAACTTATACTCTGAAGTGTGTTTTCACGTAATAATCATATTAATTATAAAGAAAATATGTGTAATGTAATTTTATTTAATTTTTACACAAATTCAAACCCCCGCAAACACTCTTATCTCCAACAAAAAAGTTACATAATATTGTATATTACAAAATTAATAATTAATTGATTACAAAGTAATATAATATGATAAATAATATATAGCTTTCGAAATAAAGCATAGCAGAAAATGTATTCTTCACAACATAGAGTAGCCCCATGGAAGTACCTCAATTGTACAGAAGATAGTTAAATATTGCTCTCACGTAGTGTTGTGTTCCTGTGGTTAGTACTGTGGCCAGAGCTCCTGGGGCGGGTTGGAGTTAGGGTCGGCTATTCGATTGTAATCCTGGTATTGCGTCCTCAGATTGCGGTATCAGTTTACCATCAAGCGGTTTTTACGCTTATTTTTTATATTTATAGTATAAAAAAATTATTTGTTGTACATATTTTAATATGTTTTAGAATGTTACAAATTATTATTTACTACGCATAATAACAAACATTTACTCGTTTACACGTAATACACATAATATTCTAGAGATATGTGTCTAGAAATACATTAATCAGACTCTGATCCGCTCGAACTGTCCAATCCACGTACGATCCTAGTGACGGAGATTGAATGATTTCCAATCACTGAGTGTATTTTAATATAAAGCGTATAGAGGAATTAAATCATAAATATTTAAAACAACTGCTCTAGTTTACTTGAGCGAATAGTTGCCTAAAGCACCGACCGGATGGAAATGTATATATGTACAAACATTTCTTCCCAGTTTGGACCTCTGTGCTAGTGGGTCTCCCCACCGTGCCTCGGGGAGCACGTTAAGCCCCCTAAGAAGCAAGTTCGGTCCCAGTTGTTATCATAAATACCTGATAGCGATCGTTACTCTTAGTAGGGTATTACACATATCCGCTAACCTTCGGTGGAGCAGCATGGTGGATAAAGCTCCAGTCTTTCGCCTGCATGAAGAAAGAGGCAAATACCCAGCAGTGGGATATTATAGGTTGAATGCGAATTACCGCCTTTGTACATCTTTCATTTTATGTTATTATTTTCTTGTTTCTTTTAATGGTGTACAATAAAGAGTATTATTAATTAATACTTTTCAGTAGAGTAGGTATATTTGTCTTTTTTACTTTTCGTTTTATTCCTTGAAAAGTGTTAAAAAAATTGGTTGTCTGTAAAGTTGATTTATGGACGATTGTTTAACGTGACAACGTCATAACAAAACATCTCCTCAGATGGTCTAAGAGACGTGGAAGAGCGACCTTCACCGATCTGATAACTCGATGAGACATATTTTTTATCAAATATAATTTATGAACAAATATGCCTATGATAACTTGCCTATCGAAAAGTGGTCATAGCTACTTTTAATTTAATTAATTTTAATTGATATTTTTTTCATCACCTTCACTCATATGATAACCGAATGAGTTTTATCCCAATTGATAGTTTTTAACACACAGAATATGCCTAGGTAGGCTTGCCTACTTATTTTTGGTCATGGCTACCTGGCAAGTAGATGTGAACAGGTAGGTCAATATATACCTATATTCGATACTACATCGATTTGTTCGAATCGAAATTGATATCATAGGTAAGATATTGTAATTACAAAACCAATCACACACACCCAACCAAACACACCCAAATACATATACTCACACAAGTACGTACACTTGGTAGAAAATAGTGAAAAACTAAACACACATGGCACACGTTTTCCACTTAAATGTTAATTTTGGTATTAAATTAGATAATATTAATTCTTTTTGTATAATTTGATCTAATGTTGTTATTGGGCATACGTTGTTGGAACATGTAATTAAGGGGAGGATACTGGCTTCTGCAACGCAGCACTGCTAGTGCAGGAGTCAGGGTAATCAATTTATTTTTTTGTACTATGATTGTGTCCAATAAAGATTATTATTATTATTATTAATCATATAGAATGCCCGCAAAATCTAAAAAAAAATAGCCTTGACCACTTTTCGATAGGCAAGTTATCATAGGCATATTTGTTTATAAATTATATTTGATAAAAAATATGTCTCATCGTGTTATCAGATCGGTGAAGGTCGATGTTCCACGTCTCCTCTACTAAGACGCATAGGCAGGTATCATCCTTTTTCGTGCATGCAGCCGGCGTTCATCGATTTATTAGACGCCAAAAAAAGCTAAAAAAACTAAAATAAAAACTTATTTATGCCTTAATCTTTATCACATGTATAATATGTACCTATATAAATTTATAAAAAATAAACTAAGCGCTTGTGTTACTACATTTTCAAATGTTTTATTTCTAACGCAGTTTACTTTGCAAATGTTAAAACCTTGTTCGATATTTCACGACGACGGCTAAGGGAATGGGGTACGCTCTTTAGCTAAGACTGAAAAATAGTTTCGTCTCCATTTCTAAAGGTTATTAGTTAAAATAAGTTACTATTAAAAATTTTAAAATGTAGAAAACAGATACTGACAACAAATTTTGACTTATTATTTATAGATGGATAAAAATTGTTACCAGACGTCCATTAAAAGAAAAATAAAAATACGTAAATTAAAAATTAAAATGTATTACCTACATGAAAAAAAAAATTGCGTAGTAGTAAGATCTTTTTAAGGGATGTAAAGATATGGCCCCTATGAAAACAAGGCTGAAATGTATTGAAATATGAATTATGAAAAAAGTAATTAAAATAGTAACTATCTTTACAATTATATTGTAATCGAATTTTAAAAAAGAAGAACGACATTCTTCTTAAGATTATTCTAGAACAGATGTTTTTATATCTTGATTCAGATGTAACATTAAAGTTTCTCGTGTAAGTTATTTAAAAGTTGAGATGGAGTATGCATGGCTTGGACAAGGGGCAAATCGAATTTGTTGTTTTGTATTAGTTTTTCTTCTCAATACACTGTCTAGATGTAGATTAATCTGAAACTAGATTAGTGAGTCTGGATGGATGGAAATTTATTCGCGAGTGGCAATTTTTTTACTGTATATATTTTCTTGCTTGGCTTAGAAAGAAATATTTTATTATTCTTGGATGGAGTCATGTACGGGTTATATGGGTTGGACCTGTATATATGTATGCTTGTTTTTTATTTTACTTCGTAACTACTATATGTATGCTTGTTTTTTATTTTACTTCGTAACTAGATGAATCGATTTGAATTCAGTGAATCAATATCAATCCAAATTCGCTGAAATGATACAAATAAAACAGACTAATTTGAAATAAAAAATTCTAGTCTTTTTCCAATTAAAATCCGGCTTTATGGGTTGACTGCAAGAGATCTCTTCCTTCCTATATTATAATAACTATTGTAAAATTATTTAGTGTAATAAAGAACATATATAGGTATAATTATGGGATTAAATTATGTATTTTTTATCATTTCATTTATTACTCTTTTTATATTTTTAAAATTTTAAAAGGAAAGGACAGATTATTATCAAGTATCGTTTTTAAATATGTGAAAAAAAAAATACGTTATAAACGTTTAATTTTTCGTATATAAACATACATTATAGAATACAATATATACCTATACAGAAATGTTTTCGTAACTTTATTACAATTACATTATGTTTAAATATTTTCGGAAAAAAAGTTTCTTAAAGTACCATTTTCTTCCTATATTCTAAAGATTTAATATAAGATTATTTAGCAAGTAACCCATACAAGTATGTAAGATGTAATGAATACCGATATATTTTGCTATTTATAGGCGGAAGCAATATATAAGCGGCTCGGTGGCAACATATTTATTTACGACCGTCTGCGCGCCTTTATACAGATAATATTGACTTACAAGAAAATTCAAGATTTTTTTTTTCAATCCTTGGTATTAGTTCTCGCTCTTTCTATATAAAGTTTTGTATACTGTTTTCAAATTTACATTCAAGGTCAAATACTTTTTTTAAGTTGTAGTGGATTATACTTGATTTTAATACACACTTCAGCCTATCGCAGTCCACGACTGAACATAGGCCTCTCCAAGTTCGCGCCAAACATCTTGGCTTTCCGCAATCCCCAGCCACCACCGGCAATCTTACGTAGATCATTGGTCCAACGGGCCGGAGGGCGTCCTACACTGCGTTTGCCAACATGCTGTCTCCACTCCAGGACACGTCTACTCCAACAGGCACCGGTCCTGTGACACAGATGACCAGCTCACTGCCACTTTAACTTGCTCATTCTAAGGGGTTCGTCGGTTACTTTACACACTTACAGCTTTCTTCTCGAATTTGTTTCGTCCTAGTTGAATGGTGTGTCCTAGGTTGACATAATCCTGAGCAACTTTGAGAAGATGGTATCATCGACCGTTACCAGTTCTGTATGACTTGGTTTTTAAACATAACTTTCGTTTTGTTCAAATTCATACCGAGACCAGTTGGTCGTTGGAAGGCCTCGTCCGGCATTTGGCCTAGCTCATTCAACGACTCCGCAAAGATGATGATATCGTCGGTGAAACGAATATGCGAGATGTATTCACCGTTAACGTTAAGGGCTCGTTCCCCCAATCCAAGGTCTTAAAGATATCCCCAGCGCAGTGGTAAACATTTTCAGTGATATTAAATCTCCCTGTCTTACCCCACGCAGCTGGAGGAAAATGGATATGGACGGTCATCGCGATTTTAATAAATTTTTTTTAAATATTTTGCGTACCAGGTGGAGTAGGATGCAAAAAAGTCATAATAAGTATACAATTATCACCAAACTGCAAAAAAAATAGAGTTCTCCATACTAATAAATGGAAATAAGATTTTATTGTTTCAAATACTTCATCTAATTGAACGACTATGAAGTTCATTTCTGGTTAAGTGCACCCGAAAAATTTAAGGTTTTATAAGGTTTTCAAGTGCAGCTAAAACATTCTTTCTTGCCTTTATTATAATGAGTTGTAAAATTACTTAGTGCAATAATGAATATATGTATATAAACATGAGATTTGTGAATAAAAAAATAATAATACCATTCTTCTTACTTGTAAGTAAAATACACAGTCTGATATAAAAATAATTTGATATAATAAAAATACCTTTAAAAATATGATGTTAACTCAGATTACGTTGCTGTAGGGCCTCCATCAAAAAAGGGCCTAATACGACGTAAAGATGTTCAACTTGTCCAAGAAAAGAAATGGTTTATATTTTCTATTCCTAAATATTATTCTTGATAATATTATTTTATATTTGTAGTACATTTCATTATTTTTACATAATAATATAGTATGTCCCCTTTTATATAATAAAGAATATTAATTAATAAAGTCAAAATAAACAAATAGGTAATAAATTGGAAAATATAATTGCTTTTCCATTGATAAGTATCTTTATAAATGTTTGCCTATAAAATGTTCGATAATTTCCATTACCATATAGAAAGATTTTTGCAAAATGTATCTCGGTTCCAATAAAGAACACTAGTGCCATTCACGCTATGTTTGTCGCATTTACTATTGAAATACTAATTCTAGTTATGTTTGGTTTTACCGAATAGTAGTGATATAGTATTGAGTGAGTTACTAATAATAAACTGCTACAGGAGGTTAGAGTTAGGAAAGAGATACTTAGTTTTCAAAAAATAACAATTGATTTATGTAAATATACTTCGCAAGGGACTATAATACAATATTATAAAAAAAAAGTGATGAAAAAAATTAAATAGCCTAGCCAACGGACCCCTTTGTACCAAAGTACTACCATAGAAAAAATACTAAAAGGCAAATAACATACTATTTACAAAATATTATTTTGAGCAATAATATTCAATTGACAGTCTAAAAAATTGATCAAGAATCAACTAGTTGCTTATTTGACTCGGTAAACATTTACATTATCACACAGCTCATACAGCTGCATATATTAATTTTTAAGTAAAATAGATTATTTTTGTTTGACTTAATATCAGAATCTATAGATTTAAAACTTGAAATGCATTGTAAAGTTATTTTGTTGAGGAATGTTAAGTCTTATGATGAGGTGTGTCTGTCTTATATAAAAAAGCTGTGAACAATAAAATAACAAGCTAAAAAACCGCTTGTTCTTTTTTTATATACAACAAGTTTGGCAAACAAGCGAACCAGAACCAGAAGCGCGTTGCCGACCCTACCCCCAACCTCCCCAGGAGCTCCTTATTCACCACAGAAACACAACAATAATTATACTTGAAAGCAGTGTTATTTAGCTGTGATCTTTTGTAATGTCGAGGTAACAGATTTGAGCAGGATATTTTTTGCTGTGCCCTTCCTCACTTACTTTTGTATATGTGTATAGGTAAAGCTGAAAGTATTTTTTTTCAGTTAAAGCTTGCGAGCATATTTACATAGTCCTAGGTGTCTAGTTAAACGTAGGCGATGAAAGAGACAAAAAGCTGTGAAAGAATCACGATTCAGCCTGTAATATCCCACAGTTGGGCATAGGCCTCTTCTCCATGTAGGAGAAGGATCGGAGCTTAATCCACCACGCTGCTCCAATGCGGGTTGGCGGATATATTCCCTACTAGGAGTAACGATCGCTATCAGGTGTATATGATAACAACCGGGACCGACGGCTTAACGTGCTCTCCGAGGCACGATGGGGTAACCCACAAGGACTGCACAAACACCCAGACCACGGCAAACATCTGTATGGCCAATACAAATGTTGTCGTGTGCGGGAATCGAACCCGCTACCGCCCGCGCAACAGCCAATCGCAATCCAGTGCTGTAACCGCTGCGCCAACGCGGCGTCTGTGAAAGAATGATGCAAAGAAATTCGATCGATCATTTTTTCGACGTGTCAACGTAGTACCTTTATAGTTAATATTATGACTTATATATTATTTCATTATACATTTTTCCTTTTCACATTTCCTTTTTTTATCGTCTTTTAAAACAAATATAATTATAATATTTACAGTAAATATTTCCATACACGTACCTACTGATGGAAATATCGAATTCTCTTATCACGGTGCGTTGCTATATATTCTATATATAGCTATAGTCGCTTTACAACGTCATTGGAGACAATAAATGCGACAGTCTTCGCATGAATGGTTTGACGTATGTCGATAAATTTGTTTTGTGCAAATTATTCAAGAAACGTTTAAGATAATTTGCGTTCATGAATTTGAAGTATTTATAAAGCGTGTCTCGAAACTTGGTTGTGACAGCATTCGATGAGCGAATATGCGTCGAATAATTTAATTTTGTGTTCACATGTTTGCCGTGTAAACATCCCCGTGGCTTTACTTAGTTGAGTACTAATTGGGTATTGTATCTTCTTAGCTAATGAAAATAGCTTCGAAGACTTGAGTGTAAGATGCAAAATGTTAACATCGCTATCAAGTTGGCGTTTTCTGTATTTAGCGTTTCATTCATATACTAAGAATTATATTTTGAGATGTTATTGTTACCTTGAATTACTAATACATCGTTTAGATTAGTAAGAACTAATACTACTAATACTACTGCAATATAAATATTTGTTATGTTAACATAAAACTTATTTTTATCGAAACGATTAGAAAGCACGACATGCCGTGTTTTATTAATGGTGAAATTTTTATCAATATGAGGCAGGGAAGGGGTATTACTATAGTTTGTCCATTTTATTATTAGTCTTTTGACAGATCGACGACTGACAAGGTTTAGTGATGTCCTAAAGAATAATCGGTATCGCTAATTTTTTTGTTATAAAATATAATATTTATTAATATGATTATATTTCGACGTAAAACTTATATATATGTACGTCAACTGGCAACATCAACCAACCGTCCATAATAACGGGGCCACACTAACGTTAATGTCCATTGACATTAGCGCGATAGCTATTGCGATAATTATTGAATTAATTTTTAACGCGCTAAACTGGCTGGCTACACTTGAACGTCAACGTGAATGCCATATATTATAGCCCAAGAGCCCGCGAACTCCAGACTTACGTCATTTCATAAAAGCTGAAAATTTCTCAGCGCATGCTTCCAAAACCGGTACAAGCAATGGCCAAATATGAAGTTTAAATCATAGTGGCTTTGGCAGATACCAGGTATTAAAGACGTATAAAGTGTCAACCAACTTCTGTCATTTCATAAAGAGTGTTTTTTTAAATATTTATTAAAAGAAATATTAGAAATCATAAACATTTTATTACATCATATCAAAAATACCGACCGTGCCAGCGGGATTCGAACCCGCACCTCCAATAAACCGTATCGGCGCTCAACCAATTGAGCTATGGGACGATCTACTTGCTAGTTATGAGTGCTGTGAAGGACTCAACTATAGGCGGCGCCATAGTCACTAAGACTGAATAAATATCATCATATCAAATCTATCTATCTACCTAATCTACCATCTGCTTCAGTCACAACTTATGACTGGATTCAGCAGAATCACCATAAAGTCATTTATTCAAAGCAGGCTGCAAATAATCACTTTTTGAAGGTCAATTTTATAATAGACAGTCTCTCTCTGTTACTGCACTTTCTGTAGATATGAAATGTAAAGAAGAAATGGGTAAATGAATGTTATTATAAAGGGTATTTTTCGTGCTGTATAGCGTTCACGCAGACGATGTCACGGGCAGCAGCTAATATAATGTATATTTTTGTCCGATTTGATTTACATATACTTATTAATATTATTATTTTTCACTGAATTTTGTGTTCAATAACAATAAACTATAGCCTATGGTACTCCTGAATGGTGTAGCTTTCTGTTCGTGAAAGAATTTTCATAATCGGATCAGTATTTGCGAAGATTACTTCCTACAAACAAACAAAGTTAAAAACTTTACCTGTTTATAATATAGATTAGCATTTATTTCTACCGATTATTTGTAATCTGTGGCACAATCATAGTAATCGTTATGTGTGGCATATCACTAAAGGGGCGGTACCCGTCCATGAAGTACGATATTATATCTATGAATTTTTTAGTTAAACAATACGAAACTTCATGGGCGGGAGCTGTCAAAAGACTAATAATAAAATGGACAAAGTATAGGCACATACAAATAAACCAAGCTTCACATTATACAAAAAATTATAAAGGAGTCTTATCCAAAAATACTTACTTTGACATTGATATTCACATTTTATTTAATAATAATTTGTACTTTGATATTATAATCCCTAATCTTATTCCAACTTAGTACAGAACAGTTAGGGACAAGATCAAGAGAAGATCCCTAAAGATTATCACGGTAATATTGTTTTGTTGCTTGAGAAAGTTAACTGAAGTTTGGAAGGCGACGAAAATGCACTTTAAGAATATTCTACATATAACTAAACTACAAAACTACAAAGTGCTACAAAGTAAGATGGATTATAATTATGGTAAATTTGTTATAAAGTAATATAAATATGAATTAAAAAGTTCGTTGAACGAATTTCTGAAGATGAAAATAAATATTGAGGTTTGACGAAGTATATATTTCCGTTGCCTAAAACAACAATTATTTAGTGAAAACATCATTATTGCAATGATTGCGATCTTTTCGTATTGTTTTAGGTTAGATAGGTATTTTAACCATACTGTGAACAACAAAGACGTATTTTACCATTGGTATATTTAGTAAAACGATAAGAGGCTACATAAGTTTACAAAGTGTTTAACTGTAAAAAAAATGATCTAACGAATCTGGTCTTGAAATTGTAACAGTTCTTTGCACGAATAACATAAAATTTTGTAGCACAAACAATAATCAATCATATACATATACGGTAAAGTGTGTGTTTGTTTGATGTTTGTCTCCCTTTTTAGAAAAAAAAAACTCACAATTACTCCACATAAATTATATATCATTATATACATAATAGCTTGCTCTACCGGCATCCACAACAAAAAAAAATTATTATTGCTTTTGTTTTTGTAAATTAATTAATTATTAAAATCTATACTAATATAATAAAGCTGAAGAGTTTGTTTGTTTGAACGCGCTAATCTCAGGATCTACTGGTCCGATTTGAAAAATTATTTTAGTGTTAGATACCACATTTATCGAGGAAGGCTGTAGGCTATATATCATCACGGTAAGACCAATAGGAGCGTAGCACCAATGAAGAATGTTTCAAAATCGGGCTTTTTTCCCTTTTGAGAGCTTACGCTGCGTAAACGGCAGAATTGGTCCTATTCCACGCGGACGATGTCGCGCGCAGAAGCTAGTTATATATATGACGGCTTTGATTTTGAAACAACGTCAACGTGATTGATGATCGTTAATTTTTTTATTTATTTAGTGCGAATTATTTGGAAAATATCGAAATCGAAATAATATATCACTTAGCTCAAAGAAGATGCATCGTATCACAAATTTTGTCAGTTATAGGACACAGCTTAATTGACAGAGCACCCTAACGTGATTCGACCGGATTACGAATGGATTCCTCGCAGTGTCACCATTCCTAATACGATTTTCTAAGAATTCTAGGTAGTAACTTTAGGGAGGTATGTGTGAAAATATGTATAGCAAGTTAATGATATAACGATCCGAGGCACTAATATGACGATCGATAAGATGCGATACACCTCTTACATTTTCACTACTTTTAACCAACTTCAAAAGAGGAGGAGGTTATTGATTGAATTTTTTATGTGTGTTAGAACTTTCAACTGGGTGGACCGGTTTCGATGATTCTTTTTTTAATACAAAGATTATGTGGTCCTATTTAATTTTGATTGAAATCGAATGAGTACTTTTTTAGTAATATCTAATTACGCGTATTTACTAGCTATAAAAATGAAGTCGATTTTTTTTCGTTTGCGAGAAAACACTATTATCTATCTATATAGGTACATATATGATGATGTTATTTCCCTGTCACAACTGAAAGCTATTAAATCCAATAATTATTTAGTTATATTTTGACTATACGATAAGCGCACTAAACATATATTTAATACCCTACATCTAGTTTCTTATGTTTTCTCTGTCTATTTCGCGACTTTCTCCAGACATAAGCTATTGTGCGCCCTTATATAGTGCATTAAGTAAATTAATATGGTATAATATACAAACGCAGTCGTTTGTTTATTAGATTTGGTAGCTTAATGCTTGTGTTTTAGGCAACATTTTTTTAAAACTTTTAAATATATACACAATGAGAAAAGGCAGTCAAATGAGATATAATTTTAGCAATGTAGCAATATGTGGTTATCCTCAAGTTCAAACATAGGGATCATATAAATTATCCCTTAAACAAAAGAATTGCTTTGGTCAAAGACGCCCTCTGTACCAAGAGTTTTACAAAACCTTTGGATTTCGAAAAGGGATCTCTTAACGACCTTTAAGAAATCTCTTTGTATTTTACTTCGATATTCCTTTATCGTGCGTCTTAAACAAATCGTTTGTAATTGCTTTTGTACTTGTGCCAAACCAAATCCTAAACTACGTGTTATTTGAAGTTCTATACGCACGACTTACTTTAATTCTTTTACTGGTATAACTCTTGTGGGTATGCTTTTTATATTCGAAATCGCAATAAATACTTGAGGTGTAAATCAAATAAAATTCTATACACATCGTTCAAAATATTTAGAGCGTATGGTTGACACTTTACTCTTATAAGAGTGTTGTAATGTTTAGTAGATTATAACATTTTGAAAAAAAATTTTTATTTGAAATCCTTAAAACATTGAATATTTATATTATGACTTTTTTTATTCAACTAGGTCGCAAACAAGCGTAAGTGATTGCCGTAGCTTGTAGACGCTTGCAACACCAGAAGTATCGCAAGCGAGTTGCCGACCCTACCTTCAATTCTCCCAGCAGCTTTGATCACCTTACTCACCTTAGAAACACAATGCTGCTTGAAAGCAGTATAATCTAGCAGGGATCTTCTGTAAGGTACTCCCCCAGTCGGGTCTCTCCAGACTTTGAGCAGGATATTTCCTGCTGTGTCTACTTCAGTTATTGTTAAGCCCCGAGATGAGTTTAAACAAAAAGACAAACTTTCGAGCTTCAATTTTTAGTTATATTTAAATTAAATTCTTGAAAACAAAGTCATAAAAATATTTAAATCTATTTGTAAATATTTTGTTTTGTTATTGCATTAAATTCCCGCAGTAACCTCGGCCAACGGATAAGTTTAGTCACACAACGAGACAATGCTACCACTATTTTAGAAAATTTTACTTCGTAACAGTGGATTCAATGAAGCTTAGAAATTAACGTTAATTATAATGCATAATTGTTGAAAAACATTTTTTATTTAGTTAACTAGTTCACACAAAAATTTAATTTTATTTCCTTTCAAGTTTTAGGTATAGATTACTCAAAAGCGTTACTTTAATCTAATCACTTCAGCCTATCGCTGTCCACTGCTGAACATAGGCCTCCCCAAGTCTGCACCAAACATTATTGAACGAACTCATGTGTTTTGTCCTTAGTCACCACGCTGGTCAGATCGCAGGGCTGGCTTTGTCGCACCGAAGACGCTGCTGCCCGTCTTCGGCCTGTGTATTTGAAAGCCAGCAGTTGGATGGTTATCCCGCCATCGGCTTTATAAGTTCCAAGGTGGTGGTTGAACTATTTTATCCCTTATCGCCTCTTACGACACCCACGGGAAGAGAGGGGGTGGCTATATTCTTTACTTGCGTAACCACACAGTATATTTTAATCCGAGAAGTGCAGTTAATGTCAGAATTTTGTTTTTGCTATTGTATTAATATAATATACTGTAACATATAACTAAAACTTTAAAAGCGATGTTGTCGAAGTAAATTCAATTAATTGAAATAAGATTGGTGGTAAAAGGTATCACAAAACTAATTGGATTTGACAATTTGTACACAGGCTTCTATCAAATAGAATTCCTGGTACTGTATTTCATAGATACAATATTAACGTTTATTAGGAAATTGAAGTTTAGTTTGACTTTTAAAATTTATTTAATAAATAAATTATCTTAAGTATTAAAACACATATATTGTTATGTAAATGTGGAAAGTACTATTTTAATTTCAATATATGCAGTTTACAACACACACATTGTACAATATACAATTATACGTATTGTTAATATTTTGCTACAAAAGCTACTACTGTGTTGATTTTTTATCTTTTATGTCGAGTTTTGGTACTATTTAGTATTTAGATGTTACCTAATACGATTGAAAATATTTACGACATTTTTTTCGCAGTATTATGCAGCCTTACCGCCTGGCCACGGGGAACGGCGGTGCGAACGGCGGCGCGGCGGGCGAGGCGACCATTCGCGCGGCAAGATTTGCAGGCCACGCGGGTAGCCAAATTCGCCGCCGCGACTAGTAAGGAAGTGCGACACTCAGCGACACTTTCGCCGCGAATATCGCTCGACTCCGTGGCGTGCGCCGTACTGATTCATGCCTTTGTTTTGTTCGCCCGTCGCGCCGCAAGTCGCCCGCGCGATTCGCCCGGTACATTTCGCCGGTCGCTTCGCCGGTCGCCGTTGCGCGTGGCTTGCTACGTACATTACTATGCGTTTGTTTCAGTCGCTAGACGCTTCGCCATTCGCACCGCGCGGATATTCGCCTCGGCGAATGTCCCGTGGCCAGATACTTAGCAGCAGTAACCCATTTTTAAAGAAAAAATTGCTTGTCTGTGAAGTTTGGTTTACGGACGATAGCGTAACGCTACAATTAGGTTAACGCTACAATTAGCGTAACGCTACAATGAGCGTAACGCTACAATGAGTTATCCTTTTTCGTGCGTGCCGCCAGCGTTCATCGATTTATTAGACGTTGTCACGTCAAAAACATTAAAGGACGTTACCTGCAAGATATCACTTGTAACATTGTTGAAACATCGACAGTTTCAAAGTAACAATCATAGTAGGTACCTATATAAGTCCCGTAAAATCAAATTGGCCCTCAACTCATTGTCAAATAGCTCATCGGAAAGTTTTCTAGTGTTATGGTAGACCATAATATAGAATGTAATTTTAGGCAATGATTACCGTTATTTCCTCCCGCCCTGCAGAATCATTTCTTTTTCTGCATAATTATCATTAAATTTCATCTTATAATTTTCCAATTACGTCGAATTAAGCTAAATTTAACCAAACGTTGTAATTATACTTATAAAGTTTGTTGTATGCATGTTCTCACACTTGCCATCGCGGAGCTTATTACCGTAATTCGACATATGTTGAATATTATTCGTGTAATTCGTGTGTTAATTTTGAGTTCGTCGACGTCTCTGTTACTGTAATAAGATTCCTGTATATCTTAGAATATTCATTACCTACTATCATACAGGATAGTAAATGGATATTATGGTTTGGTATTACCCCATAGCCACACAATCCATGGTTACGTCTATTGTATAGAGTATAGTATATTGTATAGAGAACCTTTTATAATGAGTATAAAGTTCTGAGGTAACACACATAAAAAATATAGCCGAATTGAAGACCTAATCCTTTTTTTATGTCGGTCAAAAAGAAAAAGCTGTTCTCGTCTGTTTTCGTTACTGAAAATAACTCGATACGAAAGATTACACTCGAGTTGTTAACACCCAGACGGATTTAATATGAAAATTGAATCTTGGAGTAATAGCAAAAAAAAAAACATGATAATTATATTAAAAAACTTGCCACTGCAGCCAGACATATTGGGTGTATTGCAGCGTTCTGGTTGAGGGTAATGACACCTGAACGATTATCGGGACATATACAATTATACATACAGTATGAGACGAGCAGGATAACTGGATGTATTAGTATTATAATCACGACTAGTATAAGTATATGTAGGTATATCTTTTAATATACTGTATACCTTTATTATATTTACCTTATATTGTACACCTTTCAATATTTTAAACTCAAGGAGTGTGAGAATTTTTTGTGAGTTAGTGGAATAAATTTCTAGAGAATTAGAGATATTGTATCTACTGAAAAAAAATTTTCATTGTATCAACGGAAACTTCACGATTCAGCCTGTAATATCCCACTGTTGGGCATAGGGCTCTTCCCCATGTAGGAGAAGTATCGCAGCTTAATCCACCACGCTGCTCCAATGCGGGTTGGCAGATATATTCCCTACTATGAGTAACGATCGCTATCAGGTGTACATGATAACAACCGGGACCGACGGCTTAACGTGCTCTTCGAGGCATGGTGGGGGTGCACAAACACCCAGACCACGGCAAACATCTGTATGGCCAATACAAATGTCGTCGTGTGCGGGGATCGAACCCGCAACCGCCCGCGCAACAGCCAATCGCATATATATATACTCGTATGCAATAATAAAGACATCACCAATCAAAGTTACATACAGTAGTGTAAAACAGTTGAAACCACAAGATAAGCTTAATTCCTAGAATAAATTGATTTAATAATTTTAAGCTATAGATTTAATATTCAGTTATTCTGTAGTGTTTCGCGCGATTTAATAATAATCTGACACTGATTGATAAACACAGTCAAAACAGGTTAGTCTAGAAGCGTTTTTGCGAGCGAAAATTTTGCCCGGAAATTCCTTGCATAGCGTGAATGAGCGGAGAATTTAGAATTTACCAAGGAGGTTGAACATGAGATGAAAATTTGGATGTGTAAATTTCTAAAATTACATTCGATCTAAAATTATACCAAGTAACTAAAATAGTTCTTATTTTAATTAATTTTTAATACAGACTGACAGTCTAATATCCAAATGGTTATTGTCTATTGATTCGCATTTAAATTGAAGCAGTGGTAACCGATTCGATGTTTACCCGACGTGTTCATAAGGAAATATAAGAAAAACATCAACAAACATGATGTATAACTCGCATCAATAAAGATTCCTTGCCGCGAAATATTCCAGAAATATTACATAATAATGTAAGGAATATTTCCGACGTTGTTTTGAAATGTTTTCAGTAACTTCGGTAAGTGAACAATATTAGAAAAAGTTTAGTTACCATGTAATGGAATATCGCTTATTTGTGGTTGTAAAGAAATTATCCTGAAACTCGTTGTTGTGCAGAATAACCCTTCCAACGAAATGAGACCTATCCCCAATCGTAGGAGCTTATATAGTGATTTAATTGAGTTCAATTGAGTTAAATTCATTTTATGAATTAACCAGTAATTAAATAAATAACGTCAATTTTCTTCAGTTATTCAGGATTTATTTGTACCTAGGAACACCTGCAATACATATCGTCATGAACATTATAGCTTATCATGTCATTTGTAGTAAAGCCTTAGGTTTGTAAAATTGGGATGAAATTCATAACTTTTTGCGTACGTTGTAATAATTTTGTCAGTTTTGGTTTCACAAGAATAAGTTACAGAGAAATCCCTTTATTTGTACATGTTTTTAGGGTTTCGTACCTCAAAGGAAAAAACGGAACCCTTATAGGATCACTTTGTTGTCCGTCGGTCTGTCAAGACCCTTTTTCTCAGGAATGCGTGGAGGGATCAAGCTGAAATTCATATCAAATACTCAAGTCTATTGTCCCTTAGAGTTGTGCAAATGTATCAAACTTAATAGACACAGCTGTTTATGCTACATATTTTCAGCACTCGCATGGGAATCAAAACCTAAAGGATACTTCCCGTAATATTGAAATTTGGTACGAAGTAATGTCTTATAGCACGGATAAAGGAAAAACGGAACAAGCATAAATTTTTAGTTACTTCATATAATAAGAATATCTATACATATAATAAAATGATAGAAAAGTCAATGTATGTCCGGGATAAACTCAAAAAGTACTGCATGGATTTACTTCAAATTTGGCACGAATATTATTAAGAAGTCGGGTCAGAACATAGGCTACATATTATCACGCTATCACCTACGGGGAACGAGCAGTGAACGCACGCAGACGACGTCGCGGGCAGCAGCTAGTTTTTAATAATTTTTGTTTGTACGGAACCCTCAGCGCGCGAGTCCGACTCGGACTTGGCCGCACTGTTTTTGTTTTGTTAACAAATGAGAGACAATAAAATAAACAGAAACATTAAAGGTCCACTAAAGTTCTATCAATTAAAATACTACGATGGAGTTTAGTCGAGACAAATAACTACAAAATTTTATAACAAGTTTTAATATGAAATATTGTTTCATCTTTATTATTTTGAATAATTTGTTGGAAAATGAATTTTACATCAACATTTTACTAAAATTATTGAAATAAATTAAATTAATAATTATGTTGTTATTGTTTTGAATCGATAATATTTTATTTTGAATTTTATACGAGGTATAGTCAAAACAGAATGTTTTGGATGGCAAAATAGTGGTTTAAAGCTAAATAATCATACACACACACACACATGCACACACACATTTGTTAGAAGTATTCACACCATTATATTACACCTACTAAAAATTTATAAAACATTAGTAATATAGTTGAAACGATACAGCCTTTAATATCTCACTGTTGGGCATAGGCCTCTTCCGCATGTAGGAGAAGGATCAGAGCTTAATCAACCACGCAGCTCTAGCTCGGCTTGGCGGATATATTCCCTACTATGAGTAACGATCGCTATCAGGTGTACACGATAACAACCGGGACCGACGGTTTAACGTTATATTAAATTAAAGTTATATTAGTTTCATCTGAAAAGTATTCCTGAAGATTAGACGTCAGTAAGGGTTTATTCAGATTTATTCAATTTAATTTTACATTCTTTGTAAACAAATTACAATAACTTATTTACGACGTCAAAAACTTTTTAATAAAAATCTGGTATATTTTTTTATTAAACGACTTCGCTTTATGTTCTACCGCCTAATCTTCTTTCGGTTGAAAAAGATTTAACTTTTTTTTCATTATGAACATTTTATTACATATTTCTTTAATTCTCTTTCCCTAGATAGGCGTAACATATTTATTAGAAATAGAAACGTTACCTTACTTTTCACGGATTATTTTAATGTACTATGTAGGGCTATTCTCGTTCAAGTGTCAATATTTATACTTATATAATATATCTCTATAAATAAATTAAAAAAAAGTCTAATTTTCTAACGACTGCATCATTCTTTTTTTGTGTTTGTCGTTGTCAGAATAAGGCTTTGTACTAGTATTTTATAAAGGTTAGGTATAATACAATAATATATTTATTTATATCGTAATACGCTTCAACCTGTAATATCTCACTGCTGGGCATAGTCCTCTTTCCCCATGTAGGAGAAGGATCAGAGTAGAGCTTAATCCACCATGCTACTCTAATGCGGGTTGGCGGACACGTTCCCTACTTTGAGTGACGATCGCTATCAGGTATACATGATAACAACCGGGACCGACGGCTTACGTGCTCTCCGAGGCACGGTGGGGAGATCCACAAGGACTGCACAAACACCCAGACTACGGCAAACATCTTCTGTATGGCCAATACAAATGTTTGTCATGTGCGTTGATTGAACCCACAACCGTCAGCGGAACAGCCACAAACCAGTGCTGCGAGCGTTGCGCCAACGCATCGTATATCGTAATATTGGTAATTTAAAAACCAATGATACGATACGATTACAATTCAGCCTGTAATATCCCACTGTTGGGCATAGGCCTTTTCCCCATGTAGGAGAAGAATGACAGGAGAAGAATGAATGAAAAACCAATGATATTCTAATAATATTATAAATGCGAAAGTCTGTGAGTGAATTTTAATGAAACTTAGTACGTAGATAGCTGGAGATCTAGAATAAACATATAGGCTACTTTTCATTTCGACATTCCCACTGGATCGTTAATTACGCAACTGAATACACCTGGCGCAGCTAATATAATAATAAAGTAGGTACTACGTAAATGAAACTTTCATTAGCTTAATACTATGTATCATATATCCCATCTTATCCTGTCCTATAATATGCAAAGTTATACATTTAATTTTGTATAAAAACAAAATGTACGTTTTGTTCATATTTGGCGTGGAACTAGATTGAGACGTATTTGAGTTATTGATTTAATACTACTTTAATTCGTTAACCTTTTTCGTAGTTTAAATATATTATTTACATTTGAATTAAATAAATTATATGAATAATAATGTTATAGCATAGACATCTTTCATATTAGTTTTATCTAAGTATGTATACAATTGACAATGAAGAATACTTGTATTGTATTTTATATAAAACGAAAATTTAAACAAAAATTTAAATTTAATAAAACGCATTCGAAAATCAACGAACCGTGAGAACAAAACAGATATTTAAGACCCGATAAACATTCGTACATTTTAAAACCAATAGCAGAAACTATGAGGAAAATTTGCTCGGAAGCTGTTTTCCTTTCCAATTCGTGAGCGTGGCGTGTTCCAACTATTTCCATATTATTACTAATTCCGACTCCTCGACTTATTTACACAGAGTTCGAACAAGTCGAGCATGTAACTCAATTTAAAACTTGACACTGTGTTTCGGTGTGAACGTATTTAATAAATGTTAAGAACGTACTAAGTTTTAATGTATGGTTATGAAAAATTGATTCGTTTAATTTACTATCACAAAAGTTTTTCAAATTTTGTTATTATTATTTTATTATAGTAAAAAGGTCGGAACAATAAAATATGACAAAGCGACAGGTTCCTGGACGAAAGATATCAAGATTAAGTTAACAATGTGGTGACAGAAGATGTCAAAAAAGTAAGCTTATTATTTTTTGATAACAAACTATTTTAAGAAATAAATAACATCCACTTCCACCACTTCAGCCTATCACAGTCCACTGTTGGACATAGGCCTCCACAAGTTCGCGCCCGACATTATGACGCGAACACATGTGTTTTGCCCATAGTCACCACGCTGGGCAGGCGGGTTGGTGACCGCAGGGCTGGCGCCGTCGCACCGAAGACGCTGCTGCCCGTCTTTGACCTGTGTATTTCAAAGCCAGCATGGATGGTTATCCCGCCATCCGTCGGCTTTGTAAGTTCCAAGGTGGTAGTAGAACTGTGTTATCCCTTAGTCGCCTCTTACGACACCCACGGGAAGAGAGGAGCTGGCTACATTCTTTAGTGCCGTAACCACACAGCACACATAAATAACATATTATATTGCTACTGGTTAATGTACATTAACCACGAAATCAATTTCGTAGAATACCAGATAGACCAATCAATATTTTCTCTTTCAAGTATTTTATTTTTCATACGTAATATACCTGACTTAAAATAAAAATAAAATATTTTTCTATTTAAAAAAGATTATAACGGTGATAAATGATGTTAAACTGTAAACAATTTTATTTATTATTTATAAAAACTGTCACATTTTTATTGCGATCTTTATACAATATAAAGTTTATATTATTACTATTCAATACAAAAATACATTTAAAGTTTTTATAATATATAATATATTATAAAAACATATATATATATAAATAATACTGTCATTGTAAAGAATATTTTTATTGTCTATTATAATATGGTATTGTGAATTGTATTTGAAGAAATAGGATGTTATAATATCAATTTATGATTGGCGATACTTATTTGGCTATAACATTTTGGCTGTTATTATAATATATAACCTAACTTTGCGGGTTTCTTGCTTTTGCGTTGATTTATTACCTATTAGAAATATGACATAATATCTTCAAAGTACGTTCCAAGCGCAAAATACTTTTTAGAACTGGTCTTACAAATACTTTTTCAAAACTATGATATTTCGTATTAATTAAATTTTACATCAAACAAAATGAGTACAAAAATGCATTCTAAATTCAACTTAAAGTTATCTACAAAGCAATTTCTATATAAAAGATAGATTAGTGCTAAACTGGGGCTTAACTACAGTTTCCATTTTAATTAAGTTTATTGTTTTCATTTCACAACATGAAAGTTATTTTTTTATATACAATGCCAGTTCGGTTTGCGTTTAATAATATACTGAGATCTCGAACTAGTTGGAATCAAGGAAGTGTCAATTATGCAAATTAAAAGTTTGACTTGGAAAAAATGTGGTAATAGAGCCAGCTATTTTCTTGGATGCATTTTTTATGTTTTAATGAGTAAAAAACGAACAAATAGGACATTTCATAATCAGCCATCTTGTCCAAAGATGGCGGGTTTCTAAGAAGCTTATGACTTACTTTGGTCTAACGAAGCCTAGTAATTATAATATGGCTTTAGTTATTCTTGATATTGAATAAATTATTTTGCTAAGATACCTCGTATTTTCTCATTCTTATCTTTTAGAAATATAATTATTATGTATTTGTTTTTTATTATCATATCAAAATTTTCGACCCAGCGGGATTCGAGCGGTTCCAGCGGGAACCGAATAAAAATCATATCAAGAATTTCGATTCCGCGGAGTATAGATCCATAGCTTAACGGCTAGAGCACCGGACACGGATTGTCGGGAGGTGCGGGTTCGAATCCCGCTAGATCGAAAATTTTGATAATTATGATAATAAAAAATATTTTCGATTTTCCTCATGTGTGGGTAACACAAAAATAAAAATAATACGTATAATGCATTTATTTTGCCTTGATTAATCTTGGTACAAAAATATTTTTGAACAAGCTACTGGTAACCTGAATACTTATTTTTAATAACTGATATAATATATATTTTTTAAAGTACTTGCTAAGGCCATTCTTACTACCAAGTTTTTTCTCTGAAACTATCCACATTCTCTCAGTCGTTCCGATCTTGTATACCCAACTGGGTTGACCGAATTATTCTTGGAGACCATTAGGTATCTATTAATCCATAGGGTCAATGTGCTTCTGATCACAGTTCGAGATTAATCGTTATATCTCTTCCAACTGTCACTGTACCTCCAGAATTCCATATCTTGTCAAATAATTCATTCTAATATGAAACTTTGAGTAGTTGAGTGCTGTAAAGGACTCGCTATAGACGGCACCACGATTGCTTAAAACCGAATAAAATCATATCAAAAATTTCGTTTCGGCGGGACATCGTTCTATAGCTTAATTGGTAAGAGCGCCGATACGGTTTGTCGCGGGTTCGAATCCCGCTAGATTGAAATTTTGATATGATAAAAAACATTTTAGAATTCCATATTCCAAATAGTTTTCCGGTAAAGTGATGAGTGGATTGTAAGCCACACGTTCTGAGGCGCTAATGCCAGTAATACTGTAGCTCTTTACTCTTCCCAGGGGTGTTACTCAATGGACAAGATAAAAGGTATCCTATGTCCGTCTTCTGACGCGGCATCTCGTAAATTGTTTATGATACAAATATTTTACCGACCCATGAGATTGCAATATCCGAGAGAGGTTCCCCGGGTAGCCGGTAGGAATTCTTTGATAGTTTGCTTAAATTGAACTATTGGATGTCTGACATATTTATGTGAAGCTACGGAGTGGGTAACACTTTCCAACAATATTACGTAATACTCATATTTTCAATATGAGTGATTTATATTGTACAATATTTATACTAATACAATAAGTAGGTTGTATGAGCTTATTACATAATTACTCGTCAATTGAAAAAATTACTTTGTATGTCAACCTGATGGAAATTATCAAAATTAAAAAAAAACATCCAACATGAGATTTAACAAATATTTAAATGCACTAATAACGACGGTTTACGGGTTCGATTCCCGGGATGGATATTTGTGTTTGTACAAAGTGTCGGTTGTTATCACAAATACCTGATAACGATCGTTACTCATAGTAGGGAATTTATTCATCAATGCGCAGTAGAACGGCATGGTGGATTAAGCTCTAATCCTTCTCCTACATGAAGAAATAGGCCTATGCCCAGCAGTGGGATATTAGAAGCTGAATCATGATACATACTACACACTCACTTAGATTCGAAACAGCAACCGAACTCATAATCTAAAAACCTAGAGCAGAAAGCAGGTGACTACGAACTGCAAAAACGGACTAATCATAATCATTATACGACAATGTTATATCAACTTAATTTGTATTTTATCTACATTCATAAAATTAATAATAGAATATAAACTTCAATGTAAGTGTAATTTCAAACTTTGGCTCGACGCGTTGAATTCATTTCAGCACAAGAAATATTGACAGCTCTACTTAGCGTTTGCACTGATTTTCGTTGAGATACTAATTCGACCCTTATTTCAAACGTGGTAAGTACTAAAATAGCATGAGGTATAAGCTGACGTGCATATTATAAGCTCAACGAGTCTTAGTGCTTCTTGAATGGAAAGTCTTTTAAGTATTGAACATTGAAAAATTTTCACAGTTCATAAAAAATCATAAGCCCGAAATACAGAAGGCAAAAACTTTCTATATAATACTTATTAAAAGTTTCCCTTTGTCAAAACGGTTATAGGATTACAGCGATGAAATAAACATTCAAAGTAAAATAAGTCAACTTGTAAAGTTAAGTGTAAGATTTTTTTTTTATGACCAAATAGACAGGCATTTGACCGTAATCTCACCTGATGTTAAGTGACGATGCGGTCGAAGATGGAGCATGCCTGCCTAATAACAGCCTATTCACTCTGGCCTTGAAGGCACCCAGATTGTATCGTTCGGGAAACACAGACGCGGGCAAAGAGTTCCATTCCTTAGCCGTGCGCATCAAGAAAGTAGTGCCAAAGCGTTTTGTGCGCGTAGGTGGCATATCAATGACATAAGGATGGAACGATCGACCGCGCCTAGTGTAGTGTGTAAGATATAATAAAATAAATGAAGATAGCTTCCTTAGGGCTGTTTTTGAGTTCTTGGTAGTGAACTTGACTTAGCTAATATTTGTTAAATTTTTACTTTTTCCTATAATCACATCAGCCTATCGCAGTCCACTGCTGAACATAGGCCTCCCCAAGTTCACGCCAGACATCCCGGTTTTCCGCACTCCTCATCCAGCCTACGCCGGCAATCTTACGTAGATCGTCGGTCCAACGGGCCGGAGGACGTCCCTCACTAATATTTGTTAAAATGTTTTCCTATAAATGAAAAGATATTTTTGCTCATTAGAATTATTCTTACAGATTCTTTTGATCCTGTTCTGTTTACGACTTTTAGTAAATTGTTAAGAATATTAGAATATTTTTTGCGTTGCCTGCAATTCTGCATAAATCAGTTAAACACTGTTGGTGACAAATCTGCTAAGTTGTTTACTCTTTCTCTCTAGTGTTCTCTCTTCCAAAAGTATCCTCAGTCTTTAGAGACCAATTCATCAAACAAATACCTGACCTAATTTTCTGAATAAATATGAAAATAGTATTTTTCCGTTATTATCCTAAAGAAATAATTTCTGCTTCATTGAGTTATTTCCTACGGAAATACAGTTCAAATTATATCTGAATATTATATATTGTTGATTATGGGTTATAGAAAAACGTTTTCATTGATCATATGAATACGAAGATAAACGCTTTAAGTGACAACGCCTCCTTCTGTTTGAGAACTCCAAACTAATATAATTTAGTATTTAATTAGATTTTCCACAGATGTGATATGTAATACACTCAAAGATACTCTTCAGTCGATTTTGTTCACTCTCTCTGCTACACCAATAGTGTGATAAGCGCTTTCAGCAGGAAATTTCAAAATATAGAGCAGCACGACTGGGGTAGTATCAAGATGTTACAGAAGATCACGGCTAAATAATACTGCTTTCAAGCAGTGTTGTGTTCCTGCTGTTGAGTAAGGCGACCATTGCTCTTGGGGGAATTGTGTTGCAGACGTCTATAAGCTACGGTAATCGCTTACCATTAAGTGAGCCGCTTGTTTGCCTACCCAGTTAAATATTAAAAACGCGTTGCGGACCTTATCCTCGCTGTCAACAAAACACATTCCCAGGAGATCCTACTACCTTACTAACCACAGTAAAACACTTGAAGAACTTCGCCAGGCTGCTTCTGATTTTGAGACAGACATTTCCTATATTGCCTCAATAAAAAGTTTGAACATAAATATAAGTTGATGAATTTTAAAATATAAACGGAATGTTTTATGAACGGAAACTTGAGAGTTATAAAATATTATGATACGATTTCCAGCATCGAAACAACTTTAAAAGTTTATATATCAGAAAAATATTAAAACTCGAAGCAGGTGGAATCAGGAGAGAAGTTAATACTATATAAATATATTTTTATAGAAAAATCTTAGTAGGAAATTTCTAGTAATTTGGTAAGGCTAGTAAAATTGTTTAAGAGTTTGTTTAAAAAAAAAATGTTTGGACACCGCTGCAAAGCACGTTACTTACTCATTTTGTGCCGAAAAGTTTATTTAATAGAGCATAAATAATTTATTGTACTGACCATATAAAACATACATATGGGGATGTGCAAAAAACATAATATCTCATGTATTTTTTCTTAAATTATCAAATAAGTAATATTAACTCAAAAAGCATTATTTTATAAACCTCTTATTTTATTTCCAATGTACATTTTTAAACCAAATGATATAATAATCTCTTTTTGATTCCAAATTTATTTATAGCAGATTTTGTTTTTATAGCAATTATTCATATGTTTTCATATACAGAATTTGTTAAAAAATATACAGAGAAAAGATAATCATATTAATGTATTTTACATACTTGTAAAATATTCATTACTAGCTTCTGCGCGCGACTTCATCGGCGTGGACTCCGTTCCTATTGGTCTTAGCGTGATGACACATAGCCTATAGCCTTCCTCGATAAATGGGCTATCTAACACTGAAATAATTTTTCAAATCGGCCTAGTAGAACCAGAGATTACCGCGTTCAAACAAACAAACAAACAATCAAACAAACAAACAATCAAACAAACAAACTCTTCAGCTTTATATATTAGTATAGATAATATTAAATTCAATAATTGTAATGGAACACAAACCAGCTTGCGACGTGTCCGATACAGCGTGGCACGTAAGAGATTTAAATCTAGCAACATGCGATGTCGATTTCACTCTCCCATTTATTACCGTTCGCAAAGTTTCGAATACCCAAGTATAGCTAGCACCTTTTAATCTTCTAAAAGTTTTTTTACTACATTATATAAAGTTTGTGTATGGAAGTGTGTGGATGTAAGAAGCTCGTGTAAGTTCAATATTAAAGTTTCATTATTAATACCTAAACTTTTACAAAAATTTACATAATATTTATACGTTCGATGTCACTCAAGTTACAATCTTTATTGTTTTCCATGTCAATCAATCGAGTGTTAAGATATATTTATTACTAGCTGCCAAGACAGACTTCATTCTGTCTAGTTAATAGATTTTTTTTTTAATTTTTTTTTGTATTTATACTTTCCGAGGGCCTTAAGACACATTCCAAAAAAAAAAATTAGGCGAATTGCCATTCTCGAGTTATGCGCTTAACAACATTCATTTTTATTTATATAGATTATGCTGGTTGTGTGTCTGCTGCTGTTTGTCAAACTAACAACAGTTATATGATTAACTGGGGACGAAAATTAAATAGAAGCTCACGTTGTTGGATTTGATTCCTGCGTGGAATGTTTGTATGTATTCGTGCTCTATTTTGGTCTCGTTTTAACTTTGGAAGGACCGTTCTTGGAGCCCGAAAGTTTCATATTTTATCAATCATACATACGATTATTACAAATCGCTTACTATTCGGGCACTTGCGCATAATTTTTTTTTTTTTATGTATCAAAATAATGTTCGACAACTTTTGCTTATTTCCTATTTTGGTCATAATAGGCTGGACACTGTTGGGAATAGCTCTCTTTCTTCATGTAGGGGAAGTATTGGAGCTTAATTCACCACGTTGCTCCATTGCGGTTTGGCGGATATGTTTCCTACTATGAGTAACGATCGCTATTAGGTATCAACCGGGACCGACGGCTTAACGTGCTCTCTGATGCACGGTGGGGAGACCCCCAAGGACAGACACCCAAACTCGAAAGTTGTACACATACAAATATCAATCCCTAGCGGGAATCGAACCCGCAAACCGTCGGTGTTAGGCGACTACTCTCAGCAACACACCGTGCAGTTGTTATAATAGGCATAATCCTTGACCAATTATATTAATATTTATGAATTCAATCAATCACACTAGTTACGTTCCACAATATAACCTATGTAGGAAATCGCATTCTTTTTTTAATTAAAAACATAATAATGTATAATTTAATCAAAAAATTATTACTGCAATAACACTTAAAATAATGAAATATGTTAAATAATAACATTTTTCCACATAAATAGGTACTCATATAAATGCTTTTTTTTATAAATTACGAGCGCTCGTAAAAAACACGCACGGCCTAGAATTGCGTTTATATTCCACATAAAGTACACATATAATTTGCATTGATACGTTCGCTTTAAGATTTCTTAGACTACGTTATAATACATTGTTTTCATTTCATTTCAAAGCTATATAAAATAAGATGGTACGATTTCGTTTTTCTAGTGTGCACCTATTTAGTATTATAATTATATTATAAGTTTATAATTCTATGAAGTCAATGCTCATGTTATATATGTACAATATTTTCATAAATACGAAACAAACAATAATAAATAGTTATCAATGTAGTTTTTAACCGACTTCCAAAAAAGAAGAAGGTTCTCATCTCGTTTTATATTTTTATTTTTATGTATGTTATTACCTCAGAACTTTTGACTGGGTGGACCAATTTTGATTCTTTTTTTAATCGAATGGTGGTGCGTGTCACGTGATCCCTTTTAAATTTAATTGAGATGTATCAATTAGATCTAACAAAGTTGCGTGATCGCAAAAAATAAATTATTGACAAGAGTAATAATTGTAGCAAACGATTTCAAGGTTAAATCTATTGATACTATATAGGATTAGTAAACATATAAAGAGAGGCAATTTCTTTCAAAAATATAGAATTCAATGACATTTTATGAGATAAATTTGCGTTCACTAATGTAAAATAACAGAAAATTAATAATACTGTTTACCTTCAGTAATTACATTATTCAAATGTATGAGATACGTATTTCTTATTTTAACTGACTTAAAAAAGGAAGAGGTTCTCAATTCGACTGTCTTTTTTATGTGTGTTACCGAATAAATTCTACTGGGTATATAGATTTTGTGATTCTGTGTGCGTCTTGGGGTCCTATTTGAACGAGATATGACGAGTAATTTTTGAGTTACCCTTACCACTAATAAAAATAAAAGGTATTGTATTATACTTGTCGATGTAAGCTGATTGCAAGTTTTTTTTCGTTTGCGAGCTAATACAATAATTATTTAGCAATTTTGTATAATTTAGTTTTAGCAGAATGTTCCAGAGTTTCATGATGTCCATGTACTTCAAACTTGTTATACCATGGTACAGTGATCTTTGAACATCCGTGAGTATCATCCACTTGAAGTATTGGAGCCTTTAGATTTGTGCCTAGCTCAAAGGGTCGGATTGATTTTACCATAGTGCCGGCCATGATATTCATCCATTACAATGAAGCAATCCGCCAAATTGGTATGTACAGTTACCACAAGTAAAGCTTTTATTAGACAGACAATTTTAAATACTTTTATTTATTATTAAATACTGTTGATTGATGATTATTATATCAGTCAGTCAGTCAGTTTAGCCTATTGCAGTTTACTGCTGGACATAGGCCTCTCAAAGTTCGCGCCAGGCATCCCGGTTTTCCGATTTCCCCGGTGGATTAAGCTCCAACCCTTCTCCTATATGGAGAAGAATGAAATTCAGTTAATTAATTTATGTAAAGAAATTGAAGATGAACTTTCTTTAGTTAATATATTTTCTGTCAAATTTATTCTAAGAATCTCTGGTAAACTAAATATAACGATAACGTGAAAGCTTTGTAATACTTAATTGATTATCACGTTTACACTAATTTCATTCTCATTAAGTGAATCTATATTTTTGAGAATAAATTCTTTGACCTATTAAAAAAATACTAAATTTTGAATAATATTATTAGAATCGTGCAATTTCACATTCCTACTAGTGAAAAAATTCAATGACGGTACTGCAGAATTCAAAAAATAAAATTCTCGTATCACGTCTGACAGATGGGAAACGTTTGAAATTTTGAAAAAAGAGACATACGTCTAACGGGAAACATTCAGCCAAAGAAATGGAACTTTATAAACCCAACGTTTTCGAATGTAATCCAATCCATTATTACGTGTATTTTATTTCTTAAATAACCAAATTACGTCGTGGATCATCATTAATTACGTTGATAAGGGATAGGAGACTCGCCAATTTAATTATTCTTAATTATTATAGCATTAGTAATTTTGACAAAGGCCTTTCTAACTTTCAAGAAAATACAAATACAATTTTTATAAAATAAGTTATTTCCTTCATTATCCCAATCATAATTGATAGAATTTCTTTGAAAAATTAGAATTCACTACTAAAAATATCACCAAAATTATCATTATTTCAGGCTATCGCTGTTCACTGCTGAACATAGGTCTCAATAAGTTCACACCAGACATCCCAGTTTTCCGCAATTCTCGTCTAGCCTTCACCGGAAATTTTATGTAGATCGCCAGTCCAGCGGGCCGGAGGACGTCCCACACTGCGTTTGCCAACACGCGGTCTCCACTGCAGGATTGGTCTGGCCAGGATAAGCGATATACAACGTTATAATTATAATGCGACGACGCGTTGGCGCAGCGGTTACAGCACTGGTTTGTGCCTGTTGCGCTGGTGGTTGCGGGTTCGAACCCCGCACATGACAAACATTTGTATTGGCCATACTGATGTTTGCCGTGGTCTGGATGCTTGTGCAGTCCTTGTGGGTCTCCCTACCGTGCCTCGCAGAGCATGTTAAGCCGTCGGTCCCGGTTGTCATCATGTACACCTGATAGCGATCGTTACTCATAGCAGGGAATAAGATATAGTAGAGATATAGTAGAGAAAGCATAAAGTAGGTAGGTAATGTCTACCGAGACATTAGTAATTTATTATTTTGACTAAGTTAAGGTTGCTTATAACACTGGGTACATTACGTAAGTTTGTAATGTACCTAATGTTAAGATATAAATTTTTATTTTTTATTTTATTGTTTGATTGTTTGCTGCCTTAACTTTCTATTGTATTGTTTAGTTTTTTTTAATTGTTTTTTTTTTTACTTTAGTTAAGTGTGTGATACCACCTTATGACGAAATAAATGTTTTGATTTTTTTTATTTTGATTTTGGAATATATCCGCCAACCCACATAAGAACAGCGTGGTGGATTAAGCTCTCATCCTTCTCCTACATGGGGAGAGAGGTCTATGCCCAGCAGTGGGATATTACAGGCTGAAGCGTAGCGAAGCCTAACATTATATAATACTTCTTCAAAATAACACTCAAGGAGCAATTTGCTAACTAGTGAATCGCCCCAAGACCCTAAATTAACCAATGTTCGCGTAGGTAACTTTGATTTAAAACTTCCAACTAGTAAAAGACCACAAAAAAGGTAGAAAAAAATCATTTTCACTGCGTTTCACCAAAGAACCTTCTTATTTCTAGCCGCGCAGGCGTAATTTAGATTTACGCTAAGCTACCCATCTCTTTTGTAGCCGAATTTCGAAAAGATGTGGGTTTTTAAGATTTTTTACTATGCACGTCGACTGAAATTGCATTCTGAATAAATCTGGCTTCTTTCGGTAAAACGATATATAAAGCTGAGAATTCATGGTCATTGGTTTGTGATTTGGTTATGTTGTTAGCTGTGACTTACGGTTTTATCCAATCCCACGATTTTATGGGATTAAAACAGCCTGTTGTATGTATGTATTACTGTATGGGTCTTCTGTGGTATGGGTATATAATAGCTGTATATCTAAAAATTGATTACGAGATAACGTATGTAAGAGAGATATTAGTTGGTGTAAACGATTTTTATAACGCATTAAGCATACAACATCAACTTCATTATAGGCGAAAGTAAAATGTTTAACTTTTTGGTAACTGTGCAGTGATTATACCCCGCAAAAGAAGAGCCAATTGAGCTCCTCCGCTGCAGGTAAATGCATCAAGTGATTGATCTATATATTACTTAAATATTACATTTATAATTTAACTACTAAAATAACCGGATAGTTAGTTACTAATAGCTTTTTCACGAACGTATTTTAGATAAAAAGCTTCAATGGAATTCCCATTTGTCATTGCTTACTGGAGGACTCAGCTCCGCAGTGCGCGCGACTAGCAAAGTTCGCCAACTAACCGACCGACTACTAGGGCAACGTATTCGTTTGTATAATAAATTGCAGCAAAATGTTTTACAATACTAATAAATCAATTTAATGTTTTAATAAAAATATATTACCAATCGAAGCTTATTAGTCATAGTAAATTATTTTTAAAGAGATACATTTTCATAACATTTTTGTGATTACTTTTTTGTACTTGATTATCCACCATTTTTAATGTACAAAGTTATACTCGCACCATCAAGACGAGTCTTAGAATTTATTAAAAATTAGATTATTCGTTTGAGAAGATACACAAATGTACGACTGGTTGCTGTTTATGTCTTCTTGATTATCTTATTCTATATTTCTTTTGACGCCGCGTTGGCGCAGCGGTCACAACAATGGATTGCGATTGGCTGTTGCGCGAGCGGTTGCGGGTTCGATCCCCGCACATGACAGCATTTGTATTGGCCATACAGATGTTTGCCGTGGTCTGGGTGTTTGTGCAGTCCTTGCCTCGGAGTGTGTAGGTTGCCCCACCGTGCCTCGGAGAGCACGTTAAGCCATCGGTCCCGGTTGTTATCATGTACACCTGATAGCGATCGTTACTCATAGTAGGGAATATATCCGCCAACCCGCATTAGAGCAGCGTGGTTCTTTAAGCTCCGACCAAAATCAAAATCAAAAACATTTATTTCGCCATAAGGTGTATGTTACACACTTAACGAAAGTCAAAATAAATAAATAAATAAATTACCTTCTCCTACATGGGGAAAGAGGCCTATGCCCAACAGTGGGATATTACAGGCTGAATCGATCGATCGATCGATCGATCTTTCTTTAAGCTCTTATCCATGATCACTAGACAAAATTGGGGCTTCCCGGTTGATAAGTGCGACCCAGACAGCTGTTGCTGTTTTATAGTCTTGGGTAGCACAAGTACGATGTGCTAAAAGGTAACGTTACATATTGAGGTACTAAATGTAATAGCACCAAACGTCAATCGCTATTCGTACCTAACCGGACTAACAGCACACTGTAACAGTACAGTACTGTTAAGCTACGTTCACCGCGGTACGACAAGTTTAAGATTGTGTCACTGTACGGTGTGCGGTTACAGTCCGACTGTACGGTGTCCGGTTACAGTCCGACTGTCCGATTAAGCGCTTAGGCGATCACAGTACAGTCCGAGATGATATTATTCGTACACCCGTTCAGTAGCTCTAAAATGAAACAGAGCTGTTGAATTGTGTTAAGACCGTACAAGTTACATCGCGTCGTGCATTTCGCGTTTTAATACTTTTAAGGTGCCCTTTTTAATTAAATATTTATGAACATAACGTAAACTAATTCCTTTTACGTAAAAGTAAACTTGTTTTTGTTACCTACCTATAGTTTTTGTTTAGCCTAGGTTAGTAAAAATTGAGAATTTTATTAATTTAAAAAACTTTTTAACCGACTTCAAAAAGGAGGAGGTTACTCAATTCGACCGTATATAATTATGTTTTTTTTTGTATGTTCTCGGGGATAACTTCGTCGTTTATGAACCGATTTTGATAATTCTTTTTTTGTTAGAAAGGGGATATCCTAACTTAGGTACCATGATAAGGAAACCAGGATTTGACGATGGGATCCCAGTGAAATCGAAGGGAACCCTCGAAAATCGTAGTAACGACTAGTGCGTTTGTTAATTTATTTATTATTTATTACTTGCCGATGCAATTGAAGTCGGTTTTTTTTCTTTTGCTAGTTAAATACGTTTTTACGTAAAAGGAATTTGTTAACGTTATGTATGTTTATAAAATTTTATTATTTCTTTATTAAGGTTTGTTGTGTGTGTGTGTGTTTTTTTACTGCGGTGATGGTTAATAAATAATAACAGAATGACAGTCCTAAAAGCCTGTTGAAGTATGAAGGGAAATCAAAAAATGTGTATAATATTATAATAATGAGGTTTGTTATTTCACAATCGTATCTTTAGTGTTTTTAACACACTTAATATTATCAAAATGATGAAAAAAAAATTGCGTGGGTACAAAGTACACGCCAGAAGTGAAACTTTTTTAGCAAACTAATTGAAAAAAAAAATTGAAAAAAAAAAAACAAAAATCCAACGTCACGAGGTGTTCAGTTGTTCACAGGCGGTCACCCATCCAAGTACTGACCACGCCCGACGTTGCTTAACTTCGGTTCAACGTGGTATGGAGGTTTAAAAATTCGTAACTCGTGACGCGGTGACGCGTTTCAAAAAATCTGTGTACTATTAAGTACTAATTGTACTAATAAGGTGTACTAGTACAATTTTCGAATTGTACGAATAGTGCGCGCACCCAACAATGTCCGATTAAGCCCAAGACTACTGTTTTACTTAAGAAAATCGAGATTTAAAGAAAATTTTAAATTTTTTAATTTTGCATTAGCAAATAATTATGTCAAGAATATTTTTTGTAATTTCCTTCGTACCATCCTTTCTTTCCCACAACCTCCTGAGTTTATTATATTATATTTATAGAAATTCATTGAAAAATAAAAAAAAATACAAACACTATTAAAAACAAAAACACGGTACTTGATCCTTACTAAGTTATAAGTATGTTACATTTTAGAGCAGATTTTAGATAACGTAATATATATTTTTTGTACTTTCCAATTACTCGTTTTCCGAGAATACATTTTCCGTGTAAACTAATTACATAAATATTGAAATTCGCAGAATAAAGATCATTCATGCTTGTAACATAAAAATCGTTTAAAAACCGTATAAAAATATGAAATATATGATGAAATATTTACAAAATTATTATTTTTATAACAAATAGGCATTAAATCATTAATCTATTTCAATAGTCATAACAGCTTTTTTATCGGAGAATTTTTTTTGATATTTGAACCCACAATTTATATAATCGGTTAGTTCGTAACAAAAATTTTCATCATTTAAACTAAATACAAGTTACTCAAAAGTTTTCGCTGAAAAAATACGATAAAGGGTAGGATATAATTTAAAACGCAAGCTGCGAGTACTACCCTAATGCAAATTAATCTCGAGGAGCATTGTGAAAAATTTCCAGCTAACTCCTTTCCATGCTTTTCCTTTGACTCGAGAAATATTTACCTTTTATGAATAAGTTAATTTCGATATTATAAAGCTAATCTATAATCGAAATGTTCTAGAGGGTATAACACTTGAGTATTTAATAGCAGGATTAAATTGGGATGAGCACCATTGATTTTCAATTGCTAAACTTATTAATAAAAACAAATTATAGACGTGATAATGTGTGGGAAGAAAATTTATTACTAACTCAACTACGGTAGCGTTAATAGAATGGAAAATATTAATATTCAATTTTTTTATTTTCTGTCATCTCGTTGTTTATACTTGGTCTAAATATTCATTAATGTTTTTTAACCGACTTCCAAAAAAGGAGGAGGTTCTCAATGCGACTGTATTTTTTTTAATGTATGTTACTTCAGAACTTTTGAACGAGTGGACTTCGATGATTGATGAGATGATTTGATTTGGTTTTAATCGAAAAGTAGTGTGTGTCATTTGGTCCCATTTAAAATTTGAGATCTAACAAGTACCTACTTTTCGAGTTATACCTATCTAATAATGCGTTTTGACTTGACAATTTTTTCGTCGACCTACGTTGTATTATACGTATATATTATCGTATTTTACTTGTCGATGTAATTAAAGTCGTTTTTTTTTCGTTTGCGAGCAAACACAATAATTTAAAATATTTTCATAATTTTGTAGTCATCTTTAGTTCTATTTTTCCCTTTTCGACTCATTGTCTGTAGATAAACCTGCGGTTTAAAAAATATTGAAAACTATTATTTCTTTATTATAAAGTTAAGTTAAAGTTTTTATTATTATTGTTATTATTATAAATTCTTTTCCATCATAGTGTTTTTATGATTATTTGTCATATAATAGTAATTTATTTATGCATACGCACATACACATATATGTGGGGTATCCACACATATACTTTTTTATATCAGAATAATAATGAAACCTCATAAAATGAAAATACTTTTCAATAGATGTCAAGAATTTATATTTTAAATTCTTCTTTATAATTTATATCTTACATTGTATTTATTGTATTGTATAATTTCTACATGAACGTTGTTTTTTTATTACTCTTTAATAAAAAGTCGGTGTAGATATCGAACATTCATCATTACTTCATTATTTAAATAGCTTATTCGCTAAACATATGTAAATACACATAGTTAGTTATATTTGTGTTTTATGACATAAACTCAAATATTAGTTTTCTGCGGATACTCATAAAAAATTATTGTGTAAGTAACAAACGAAATAAAACGAATAAAAAAGAACAAATGTACCATAGCAAATTCGTTCATTTAGTATCAAAAACCTTTTGTGGTTTCCCTCTGGGTCGCACGGTTCAAGAAAAGCTGTCGCTAGGTCTTAAGTTGAAAACAAGTTGGCCTGTTGGGAGTTAGACATTTCAAACTAACCTATATTAAATTACTTGATAACTTTCAAGTCACGTAAAATATTTTGATGTTTTTAGAACACTCATTTTTGGCACGGATGTTAGAAATTATGAAATGAATTCCACATTGAAAACGAAATTGCTATTGGTATGTGCATAAATAAATCTAAATTGCTAGCAGTCATGGGTTCGATCCCTGAAAAGAAAATCCCACTGGGGGCCTTTGAGTACGAAGCATTTTTAAACGTTAAACACGTGAACGGTGGGTCCAATTCTCTCTGTGTTTTTTAATACTTTGTAGAAGGTTTTTACAAAATAAAAATTAAAGAAATAGTACAAAAGTGACTGCGGGCGAGCGAATTTTCGAAAAATATTGCCTTTTATACTTTGTAAACGTCTGCCTGGTCAGTAAGTCCAAGTCAACCTAAAGTAGAAATGTATTGCACTCATAGAAATTTATTTTAAAGTAGTTACAGTTTACAGTTAGTGTACATCGAGTGAGTGAATGGGTCAGAAGCTCTTATATTCCACGTTTCCTACCATTACATCCTCTCCCTTTCATGGTTTTAGATTAATGTTTATGTGTCATGGCAATTACATCAGGTGACCCAACTTCTCATTTATGTCGGTTATAAACTGAAAATTACAATAAAAGAACTGGGCTTCGTTATGTGTATAGCTTCTTCCGGACTCTAGTAAGTTTGTTGTATAGGCGTTCAAGTTTTTTATGTACCCTATATATTTAAAATTCTCTAGCTGACTCTGTTTACTACCGGACGCCATTTGTAAATGCTGTTATTGTATATAACTTAAACCACGGTCTCAGGTTCTTTTTTTTATGTAACTAGGTTGGCAAACAAGCGTACGGCTCACCAGATGGTAAGACCGTAGCCTATAGACGCCTGCAACACCAGAAGCATCGCAAGCGCGTTGCCGACCCTATCCCCAATCCCCCCCAGGAGCTCTGGTCACCTTACTCACCAACAGGAACACAAGACTGCTTGAAAACAGTATTATTTAGCTGTAGTCTGCCAGAATATCAGCGTTTTTGGCAGAACAATTTTTGCTGTCAAAAACAATGCTGAGGCAGTGGCCAGTTGGCCTATTCTTTTTTAGTTCTATCTATGCATTACTCGTCCTTTTATTTTATGTTATTGTTATTGTATCATTTTGTAAATTGTTATAATGTATGGTATGTGTTATTTGAACACTTGTAAATTGTAATAGGCCAATAAAAACTTTTCTTTCTTTCTTCTTTCTTAAATCTAAAGATAATTGCTTAATCTACGTTAGGTTTACGTTATGAACGACTAATTTAGTCCTATACAAATGTACACAGGTACAAATGTTTGAAAATATCCTGAAAATGGTAAATAATATCGTACCGTATCGTGTAAGAGTTCTAAGGATATACCATAAATTACAAATTTGTGTTTGCAACGCATTTCACGTAAATACAAGGCGCCGCTATTTACGGTTCGAACGTTTTATTGTTTACAATATAATTATTCAGATTCAATTATCATGACAACTAATTTGAAGTTTTGGGTGTCTTGCGGTATATTTATATGTAATTGTTTCATTTTAAATAGAATAATTATGTCAGTGCTTTGCTAGTAAATAGTTATCTTAGTTTTTATATTAATAAGTTTTGTAAAATACATTTCAAGAAATTGCACAGCTGTCAAATTATTATTAAGTAATTCTATGTAATATCGCCATAACAGCACGATTTATGCAAAGTCATAATCGTTGTAATCATTTATTTGTTACCAGGGGATTATAAAAATTCACACATAGGTCAAACCATAACCTAAATTCGGATAAAATGATCACAAAATTTATAAAATGTTATACAACTAAAAAGATCTTTGAGATATTCAACTTTAGCAAAACATGTAGATTATACTATGCTATGAAAGAATTTCATTAATAACGCACTGGTCGACGTTATTATTCAGATTGTGAATATAATCTTAACTCGTCAAGATTAAATAAAGCCTGAAACCGAGAATATTAATTATTCTTGAATTCATACAAGTCATATTTAAAGTTTTAAACGAGTTTATAGCGAAAGAAATAAGCGCAAGCAAATTGCAAGGGCATCTTATTTCTATAAGCAATCTCTTATAAAAGATTAGGTAAGAGGAGTTTGGTAACAAGGTGTTCGAGTTTGCTAAAAATATCAACAATGAAAATAAAGGTAAAAACACTTGTGAGATAAAAATAAATTTCTATCTAATATTGAATACGAATATACATAAGAAATATAAAAACTATATAAACAATATTTCTTAAAAATATCATGTTTTCACGTTTCAGTTATCTATAAGACCTTTCGAACCCGCAACCGGCCGCGCAACAGCCAATCGCAATCCAGTGCTTTGACCGCTGCGCCAACGCGGCGTCGAATTACTTAATATTTAATAATGTACTCAATTCAGGATAAAGTAGAAAATATTACGTTTGTTCGAGATATCCAAGCGTTAAGGTAAAAAAAGCCAAGAGTAATATTTATTACATTAGCAAGGAGGAATACGGATTAGGGGGGGCTATAATGCTTAGTTACCGGTAACGTGCTATTCAGTCATGGCAATTGCTGGCAAAATACGGGATTAGAAATGTAATCTGCCACACAAAATTCGAAAAATGATGATATAAGAAAGAATAAGTAAGGGAAAAGATAATGATAAAACACTTTTTTTCGTTATTACGGTAAATTTGTTCTGTGTAAGTACCGTATAAGCCATATTTGAAACCAATAACTTAATTTTTAGTCAATTTGTTTGGGTGATTATCTTTTATTTTAAGACTTATAAAATAATGATTTATAACATTCTTTTAGTTTCCTGGAACATAAGATTAGCTCAAATATAATCTAAGTACTGTTAGTAAAACCACATAAATAGGTTAACAAAAAATTTTGCATATATTAAAAAATTTAAAATGACTACAAGTAGATAGATAAAGATAATTAATATTTTGCATTTTATTTACACCATTGCTCCATATCTTGCTATTATATTTAATAATTGCATTGCTGAAGGAATTTTTCCTGACTTAATGAAATTTAGCAAAATTATTCCATTATTTAAATCTGGGAACAAAGAAGACCCAAGTAATTACAGACCAATATCCATTTTACCCGCCTTGAGCAAGATCTTTGAAAAAATAATACTGGAGCAATTATTAACCTTTTTTAATTTAAATAAACTCTTGCATAATAAACAGTTCGGTTTTACGAAGGGTAGGTCTACTACTGATGCCGGTGTTGCACTTCTTAAGCATGTCTTTGGGGCCTGGGAGAGGTCGCAGAATGCTCTTGGCATATTCTGCGACTTGTCCAAAGCTTTTGACTGTGTAGACCATCAGACGCTGCTGTTGAAGCTAAATCATTACGGTGTAAAAAATAATGCCCAGAAACTATTACACTCATATCTTAGTTCCAGAACTCAAACAGTTGATATAAATGGGGTGAAATCAATGGGTTCTGATGTAAAGCTAGGTGTACCCCAAGGGTCTATCTTGGGCCCTTTCTTGTTTTTGGTTTATATTAACGATTTACCTTTCTTTGCAAAAAGCCTATGCGAGATTGTCTTGTTTGCTGATGATACTTCTCTTATATTTAACATTGATAGAAATAAATCAAATTTTGACGATGTGAACAAAGCACTCTCGGAAATACTCACTTGGTTTAGTTTTAATAATCTACAGCTTAATGCAAGGAAAACGAAATGCGTTCTATTCTCTTTACCAAATGTAAAATCTCCACCCATAGAAGTTGTAATGAATAATGAAAAATTAGATTTAGTTGAATCAACAGTCTTTCTGGGTGTAACTATAGACAGAAAACTTCAGTGGCATTCGCATATTGCTGCATTAGCTGGTAAGCTCAGCTCTGCAGCTTACGCTATTAGAAAAGTTAGACAGTTAACTGATATAGATACTGCTAGGACTGTATACTTTAGTTATTTTCATAGCATCATGTCATATGGCATTCTTATGTGGGGATTAGCGGCTGACATTAATGCTATATTTATTTTGCAAAAACGAGCAATAAGGGCTATTTATCAACTCAGCTCTAAAACTTCTCTTAGGGAGAAGTTCAAAGAAATTGGTATACTGACAGCTGCATCTCAATTTATATTAAATTGTATTCTTTTTGTGCGTCGTAATATTAACTTATATACCAAACATGGCGATTTGCATGGTCGCAATACAAGGAATAGGAATAACCTTATAATGCCTCTGTACCGATTAGAGAAGGTGCGTGGGTCCTTCATGGGTCAAGGTATACATATCTTTAACAAGATTCCAAGTGATATCTTGGAGTTACCCTTTGAAGAGTTTAAGAATCGTATAAAAAATTGCCTCCTCAAGAAGGGCTACTATACTGTCAAAGATTATTTAAATGACGGGACAACTTGGTCATAAGCTGACAATGATTTTTACTTGTAGTTGTATTTTATTCGCCACGTCAAAACAGTTACTTGTCTATTTGTTTGGAGCGCATTTTAAAGAAACTACCTTTTAGGAGGTGTCTAGTTCTTAAGTAATTGAAAATTATTTACTGCTATGATTACCGGGTATTTTATTTTGTTTAAGATAAATTTGTGATGGAAAGTGACCTTACATAATTTTTTAAGTCAAAGTCATTTTTCAATTTGACGACTCTGTATGAAATATGACAGGGAGAAAAAAATAGCCCTTGACGAGTTTCTTGCCGGTTCTTCTCGTTACAAGGTCTCCCGCCGTAGGATTTGCGAACCGATGGCGTAGCTTCATTGACGTTCACAAGTGCTGTATCAGCCTAAAATGAATAAATTATTTGAATTTTGAATTTTGAATTTTGAATTTTGCATCCAAAAATTAAGGTAGCCAAATTGATCATATATCTTTACTATAGGAAATCTTTTATAGAAAAAAAAATGCAACGTACGTTAATAACAATTAATTAATATGCATCGAAAAACACACTTTCATGTAAGATAGTATTTTTGAAATGAACTTTTCTTTCTAGATTTTAAGAACTTGCTCAGAATTTAAAGTCAAGTATATTTATGTCGGCGTAGAACGCGATGTTAATACATTAAACAAAAGCGTTTTAAAAGTTTCTCGCTTCAGGTAAATGTTGTCTACAAAACGATAAGTATGCTTTAACATATACAACACAAAACAAACAAGAAGTCACCAGAAAGGCAAGGTTAATTACACAAAACTGACACTTAAAAAGGCTAATTGGTAATTTTAGCAGCCGAATTAATTCTTGAGTAATTAGAGCTTACTTATGTTTTTCATGTGGTCTGAATTAAATCTGATCGAGATCTAGCGAGTACTTTTTGAGTTATCTCTAATAATGCGTATTTACTTGACTATTTCGTCTACCTACATACATTGTGATAGTACTTTTCAATGTAATTAAAGTAGTTTTTTTTTTTCATTTTGGAGTAAACACAATAATATGTAGTTCTCTTTATCTTTTAATCCTTTAAAATAAAATGGTTGTACATATATACATTTAATCTTCCTTATGAATCTTTTATATTAATACTTAATCTGATAGATTTTATTTATCCTTTATTTGAAAGATGACGTTGCGAAAAATATGACCTCTCTATTCCTTCGTAAGTACAATTGGCGGATTCCTATTGAATCAAATAAGTTTCGCCACGTCAAGGGTTTGGACACAGCTTAATTGACAGCTAAATGATACCCTAGGAGTCCCGAGAAAACCCAATAATGTCTTGCGATCGGCATCTTTTATATGAGGTAGATTTAAATTTTATTAGTACGGTCTTGTGGCTTCGACTGTAAAAGTTTAACTTATAATTAATGTAATAAATATTGTATACTTACAGCCACTTATAATAAATTATTGCACAGGATTTTACTGACTGGGAAGAGGGACAGAAAGAGAGAGAGAAGAGGGAGATGTTCTGTAGTTCCCCCTTCTTTCAAATAGAAACATCTGTGTATTCACAAACATTATAATTCATTAAGACAAGGGAAACGTAAGTCAAACAATAAACAAACTTTTATGACTAAATCATAGCTAATTAGCATTTTGCCTTTATTTACTTTCATGTAACATCGATTAATACACTCGTATTTCTTTAAAGAAATAAATCTTTGAATGTAAATGCGAAGATTCATAAATTTTCAGCTTTTTTTTGTATCTCGCGAAATCGTATTCAGATGTGAATATTATTCAAACGAATGAATACAAACACGTGCTCGCTAATGGTGGCGTTTTATGCAACATTTTATGAATAATGATACAGCTCGACTTAACATAGAGAGCTAACAAAAGCTAGTTTATTTTTTTTATTTATTTGACGACGCGTTATAGCAGCGAACACAGCACTGGCCCAGATTACTAAATAGTCATTACGTAAACTGGCCCAGATTAATAAATAGTTATTTGGCACTGGCTTGTGGCAGTTGCGCTGGCGGTTGCGGGTCCGATCCCCGCACAGGGATATATTTGTGTTTGCCGTAGTCTGGGCGTTTGTCCTTGTGTATTGTGTGTGTTTCCGTACCCCGACACAGGAAAAATCCTACTGGGGCAGTTGAATGTGGAGCATTTTTTTTTCTTTTACATGCTCGACGTTTCCTATTATACTTTACATCAACCATGGTCCAGTCCTCCCGTGACACGTTGTTTTGTTAAAAACGTTGTTGAGTATAAAATGCCCAAAATTATTTGATTATAATCAAGAAAGAGTTATACAGTAAATCTGCGCTTTAAAGCGCCGCATATCCTGTCAATGGTTAGCCTGAGAGTGCTTCGGCATAGCATGAAAAGCCTGCACGCTCGTCGAGTATTTACAATGTAACTCGGAAGATAACATTCTAAGGGTTTATTTGTTGGAACAACTATTTACATTAACACTACGACAGAGGACTTGCAATTATGGATTTAGCTAACTGGATAATATTTTTGACAAAGGAAAAAATATGTTGAAAATTTATAATGAATAAAGTTTTGTGTAAAGTATTAATTAACTTTGAAACTACTTGAAAGCATTTGTTTTTTATTTCTTTTGGGATCCCGATACTGCTTTATTACCCTACTAGGAGGTAAACTTAGCCGGGTGCTTGTACAAATAAGTTTAATTCTTTGTTCCAAGCTTTTAACCTTAACTAAGGTAGAGCACAGTAGGAAATATCCTACTCAAAAATTGGATTACCCCGGCCGGGGAAGTACCTCGACCTTACAGAAGATCACAGCTAAATAATACTGTTTTCAAGCAGAGTTGTGTTATTGTGGTGAGTAAATTAACCAGAGCTCTTGGGGTGATTAGGGGTAGGTTCGGCAAAACACTTGTGATGCTTCTGGTGTGAGCAAGCGTTTATATGCTATGGTACGCATACCATCAGGAGAGCCGTACGCTTGTTTGCCGACCTATTTGTGTATAAAAAAACGCCTTAATATCACAGAAAATTACTGTCGGTAATCACATGTAATTTATAAAAACTATTAGATGTATCCTACAAACTATCTATGTTATATTGGGATTGTTCCTACTCAAACTTGTAATGACACACAGTGAAGCTCAAATGCCTTAACCTACATGTCCTATGGTAATGATACATTTTCGTTCGTATAAGTTACGGTACGGTTTAATATATTTTTGTATAAACCTGACAATGAAAGTTATTTTTTGCGTTTATCGGATTATGCAGAAAAGATTTTATAGTGATATTTTTTTCCAAAATTTGAATTCCTATAATTGTTTTTTTTTTTAACTTTCTTTTTAAAAACCTTATCTTGATAATCATGAAAAAAAAAAACAATATTATCGAGTTTGGCGTAATCGTTATATTATGTTAGATATTATTTTATGCACGTATATTCTTCTCATCGATCCATTTTTTATATATATACGTAGAAGATAAACTTTTTCGCGTCATGATACTTTAACGTTTCAACTTAGTAGATTGAATACCCAAAATCAATTACTTATCGATATTGTCCGTTCGTCATTTTGTTCTAATTTTTTCTGATGAAGTTATTTGACGACGATCGATCGGACGCGCCGCGAATCTTGAATGAATTAGATCTACTTTCATTTTCGTTTCGTGTATTTTTGAAACGAAACGATCTTTTTCGTATTAATTTATGGATGTCTTAACTTAAAATGGGATGGCCTCATCCTTTTTTAAGATTTTTAAATATAAAAAAAAATATTTATGCATTAAATAATCTAAGTATACTAATATTATAAAGCTGAAGAGTTTGTTTGTTTGGTTTGTTTGAACGCGCTAATCTAAGGAGCTACTGGTCCGATTTGAAAAATTCTTTTAGTGTTAGATAGTCCATTTATCGAGGAAGGCTATAGGCTATATATCATCACACTAAAACCAATAGGAGCGGAGTCCACGTGGACGAAGTCGCACACAGAAGCTAGTGTTTTAATATGATTATTTATATTTGAGGACTTATAATATTCGGTGCGTCTTCCGTGTGGAAAATGTTATTTTGAATTTATGATGACACAAAGTGATTTGTAGACTTACGCTGTTTCCTCAAAAATGTACAAAATGGTCTGTATGTTAGTTGTGTAAAAGAAACTGGTAAATACTTTGTAACAGATTTATATTTTTTATGTAAGTTTTGTACTAAAAATTTTATTACAGTCGTATTACGTTTTTTATAATTAAATTAATTATTTGTACATCTATACTTAATAATTATAATAAAGCTGAAGAGTTTGTTTGTTTGATTGTTTGTTTGTTTGTTTGAACGCGCTAATCTCAGGATCTACCGATCCGATTTGAAAAATTCTTTCAGTGTTAGATAGCTCATTTATCGAGGAAGGCTATAGGCTATATATCATCACGCGAAGACAAATAGGAGCGTAGCACCAATGAAGAATGTTTCAAAATCGGTGTTTTTTTTTCATTTTGAGAGCTTCCTAGAGAATTGGTCCTATTCCACGGGGACGAAGTCGCGCGCAGAAGCTAGTATTACAAGATATACGATTACGATAACGATTCAGCCTGTAATATCCCACTGCTGGATATAGGCCTGTATGTCTTTTTATTTTTTGTTGAACAAATAAAAGCTCAGAGTATTCTTTACTTTTTATGAGAGTTAAAATAGTAATCCTTATTTTCCATATTAATACATATATAATACAATGAAAACTTGATTGAACTTAAACATAAGCTTATTTTATGGTAAATATATAATATTCGTATCATTTACAACAGAAGTATAGTCCATGATTTCTCTAAGATATTATAAGAAAAAATGTAAAGCATTAATATCTGTTATTATTTGGTAACATACTGGCAAAGAAAACGCTTGACTTAATACAGACTACGATATTTTTATATCTGGATAGAATATTTCTAAGTGGGACTCATTGACTCATATTAATTAAAGAAGTCATGTGTAATCTTTTATACTCGTAATATACATGACAGCTGTGTTTCTGGTCCGGTTGTCTGGTCTCTTTGTTATCATAAAGACACCACGTAATTGTAATCATAAAATAATTTTCTGCTCAAAATATGGAAGAGACCGATTGGGGTAGTGCCTTACAGAAGATCACAGCTAATTAATACTGTTTTTTATGCAGCTTTTTGTTCCTGTCGGTGAGTAAGGTGACCAGAGCTCTTGGGGGAATTGGGGATAGTGTCGGTAACGTACTTGCGATGCTTCTGGTGTTGCAGACGTCTATAACTTAGGGCAATCGCTTACCATAGGGTGAGCCGTACGCTTGTTTGCCGGCCTAGTAATTCATACATTAAAAAATCTGAAATTAGGTTTCATTAAGTGGAAATCCCCTGTAAATTTCCCACTGCTGGGCGAAGACCTGTTGTTGTGTACAGAATAATTGTAGGACTTAATCTTTCCTGCTTCTACATTTCGACACATACTCTCTCAAATTTCTACTTACTTTTAAAATATTTTGATTTTTATTAATGTTGTGATTCGATATTGTACTTTAAAGGTGTTAAATGTAATCTAAAATCGTGGTACTGTTTTGTATTGTCAAATAAAATCAAAAAGCACATATTGCCAGTGGTATAAAGCAAAAGTGATGACATTTTGGTCGATGAATCACCATCATTAAATACCAGGGCAATCTAAGGACCTTAATTCATGTTCTTCAAGCGTTACTTTGAATAATAACGTTGAAGTAGTAAAACATTTAAATTGAGGTGTCATTAGTTTTTAACTGTTCAAACTTGTCACTAGAAAAACTGAACTAATGTGGTACCTACTTCAAAGCTCTTGAGTTGACTTAGTTTTACATTTGGTTTGGTCTAATAACACAAAAGTCTAATTAGCAAACTTTTCGTTTTTAGCGACATCCAGTTCGCCAAATCGAGTTACACTAATTGTTTTAATGGAACGTCCAAATTTAAGTACTATTTTTTGAACTGACTCTTTTTAAACTACACTTTGATTAAATCAGTAAACTTTTTAACGTTATTACCCACTGAAAAATCCTGCTCATTTTCATTAGGAACTTTTTGATGGTAATGATTGTTTTTACTAGTCTTTTAATGTCAAAGTTTTGTTAAGTCACTTATTTTTACTAAGTAACGTTATTACCTTATTAGTGTGACTAGCTCCTGGGGGGAATTGGGGGTAGGGTCGGCAACGCGCTTGCGATACTTCTGGTGTTGCAGGCGTCTATAGGCTACGGTAGTCGCTTAACATCAGGTGAGCCGTATGCTTGTTTGCCGGAATCGCAACATAAAAAAAAGACTAATAATATTGAGATTTAAAACTTTGAGATTTAAAACAAACGACAATCAACTATTTTTTCCTGACTAAACTGAATTGAATTAGTTCATAAGAATCCTACTGCTGGGAATATGTATCTTTTATATGTATCAGGAGAATGTTTGGAATTTAATACAGTTTTGGAGTTTAATAATACATCACGCATATTATTATGTATAATTATTTATTAAATACTGTAATGTGACGATCGTAATTAATTATTTTTAACTTTTTTCTTTTATTTAAATTTATTATTTTCTTTAATTTTTTTATTGTATTTAGTTGACAATTAAATAAATAAAATAAAGTAAATAAATAATATTTATCTTATACTATTAAATGAGCAATTCTTGTATATATATATATATATAATATAATATAATATATATATATATATATAGAATTTGAATCTCGGAATCGGCTCCAACGATTTTCGTGAAATTCAGTATACAGGGGATTTCGGGGGCAAAAAATTTATCTAGTTAGGATTCATTTAAAAAAAATGCCGTTTTATCCCTGTTTTTAGGCGATGAAAAAATATCATTAGAATACGAAGCTTGATTTCACTTCTGTCATCATAGCTGTAATAGCGTAATTAGGAAATCGGCGGGTGTCAAATCGTGTTGACCCGAGTTCGAATCTCAGTCTCCAGATATATTTTTTTTCTTTTTTTTTTAATTTCACTCGTGATTTATTATTTAAATAAAATTAAAATATAAAAATACCGAGAAAAAAAAGAAAAACAAAAAATAAAATGAAAATACCGAGCTAGGCTCGGTCACCCAGGTACTTACTATATGATGAACTAAAATAGTGCAATACACCGTTTATAAAACTTTTCGTCAAAATTTTGTGAGCTCAAAAAGAAAATTAATATTTGATATGTTGATCGTTTAATAAACTGCATACTTAATGAAAAATTTTTAGACATTCTGTAAAGAACTATGGCAGATTAGCTTTTAAAAGACTATATTAAGAAATTACTACAAAAAAGAAGTACAACTTTAAAAAATATTACTGTACTTAAGAGCCTCTAAATATCCTGGCGTTTCCTTCTATCTTCCATGACCTTTATTAAAATCTACACCCATAGACCTAGTCAAAGCTACTCTATTCTATAAATTTTGACATAAAAACATACATCACGAAACACGTTTCAATGCAGCTATTGTAGCTAACAATTTAACCTTTTCAATTGTCAAAAATAAAACTAGAAACGTAAGCCTTTACAGATTACATTGGTTACCTACTTTTTAAATTGCATGCAGTTCTGCTTTTATGTGAAATGTAGGTTGCACCGCTTTGCATTGAATGCGATCATACAATATAGCGCTAAGAGCTAAAAGGAAACAATTCGTTCACTATAGTTCTGCGACAACGTGTACATTTTTTTAGACTAGTTTTATTTCTTTAAGGGTGCAGTTAATATTATTCTAACCTTACCAATAATTCTGAAAATCTCGTAAACGTCAATTTTCACTTCACTTTCGGAACATATCGTAACTATTGGTGATTTTTATTTTTTTATTTTTCGCGGAGTAATTTAATATTCTGGGTTTCCTCACCATGTTACAAAAAAATAAAAAAGCCGGCGATACTGCTTGTCATTAACGCCTATTATTGCAGCGCAGCAAATTTAACCCTATTCTGTATTCAGTATGGGATAGGAGGCCTTTTATGTAGGTGTTCAATATTCGTTTTACTCTTTTACGCAGTTGTCTCTACTTATACAAAGGTATCAGCGCTTTGTTCCTTTAAAGATGCTCTCGTACTCGTATCTTTCGGACGGATTGATTGAATTTTAATTTATGTAGCATATTGAAAACTTTTGCATGGAACTAAATATTAGTTATGTTTCTGTTCATGCACGTACACTATTTCGAAGTTTGGTCAAAGTATACGTCATATACATTTTACGTCCTTATACACTTAGGGAACCTAGTGTATATTGATACGTGATATTATATGATGGTTTGATCCTAAGCCATTTTTTTTAAATGTGCCGTAGGAGATATTTTATCCTTCTTATCCGGCTAGGCTCTATAGGAACCGACACCAGCTTTGAAAATCGCACGATATTAAATGAATCTTGACTTCAAACGAAGAACGCTTGAATGAATGAAGTAAGTCGCACAAATTGAATCAGCAGTCATTTAAAATTCTATCTAACATCGTAATAAAATAATAAACATTTTCATTCATTCCGTTCACATCATATTTTCTTACGCTACAAAGGAATTTATTTCATTCAACATTTATCACTTTGTTAAGTATTATATTAGATGTGAGAAATTGATTGTATTCTTTAATATATTTTCATTTCCATGGACATAAACTTTAAAACTTTCAAACTAGTTGATGCTAAAAATTTAAAATGGCAGATCCTTAACTCAGCCCCTCTCTTGGTTTCACTTGTGTTCATATTTATTTATTTATTTTTATTTATTTATTTATTTATTTATTAGGATTACCAACAGAAATAACAACAGTTAAACAAGAAGAATTATTTTACAGAATAGATATAAGTTTAATTGTATTTCTTTTTAAAGGTAATCACAACATGCATTATTATCAATCAGCAAATTTAATATGAAAAAAAAGGATATTACAAATTGAATTACATAATAAGATAAATTGATATAGATTTTTAAAAAGAAATATAATCAATTGACCACATCATAAATAAACAGTTTTACAAATACATATCAGCACTTAACATTATGGAAATCACAAATTGGAATAAAAAAAATATCAATGAATCATTAATCTAATAAACTATTAATCTATTAAATAATAATTAGCAATAAAGAATCTGATCAATTTTAATCTAAAGGCATGCAAGCCATCAAAAACAATGTCAAGGCCAGGAATCTTTGACGACAGATCGTTATAAGTACGTGCCAATCGAGCCAATGGGGAATACTTGCCCAAATTGGATCTGTAGAGGGATACATTTAACTAGGCGTGCGGTTCCCTGGGTAACCTGGATGGTATATTATAATAAAATAATTGAAGTATTGGTGGACAATCAATGTTATTGTTGAGTATTTTATGCAGAAACATCATGTCCGAAATAATTCTTCGTGATTGCAGTGACGACATATTATACTAAACCAACCTTCTCTCGTATGAATTACCACTACTTTGACTGCCGTTCGAGCGGTACGCGAGATGACGTAGCAGTCGCTTTTGTATTCTTTCAATTCGAGACGAATGGATTTTGTAGTGAGGACTCCAAATTTGACTGCAATATTCTAACTTACTTCTAACCAGACTACTATAAAGTTTAATCGTAGTAGCTGGTTTTCTGAACTCTTTGGAATTCCTCAATACAAAACCCAGTGTCTTTGTAGCTGAGGTGACTATGCTATCGATATGCTCGGTAAATTTTAATTCGCTGTCTAGTATGACACCCAAATCACGCACCGATCGAACCGCAGCCAGTTTCTCAGTATTAATATAGTATTGACTCTGCACATAATTATGTTTTCTGGTAAATCTGACGAGGTGACATTTTTTTTGCATTAAGAAACATTTGGTTGTTTTTACACCACTGGGAAAGACGATTGAGATCTTGTTGCAATAGCTCGACGTCAGAGATGTCTCTGATAGTTTTTACCAATTTGAGATCATCCGCAAATAGATACACATCCGAGTGTCGAAATGTTGAGGGAATATCATTTATGTAGATGTTAAAAAATACCGGTCCCAAAATAGAGCCTTGTGGTACACCGGAATAGGCAATATAAGGCTGTGAAACGTATCCGTCTATCACCACGGTCGAAGATCTATTCTGAAGGTAAGATGCACACCAGTTCAACAAATTTTCTCCCACACCAAATGCTCTCAATTTTTTAACAAGTAATGCGTGATTTACCCTGTCAAAGGCCTTGGAGAAGTCTGTGTATATGGCATCAACTTGCAGTTTGTTATCAATATTCTCAATTAACTTGGTTACATACGAGAATATTAATAGAAATATTCTATACTAATATATAAAGCTGAAGAGTTTGTTTGTTTGTTTGAACGCGGTAATCTCTGGAACTACTGGGCGGATTTGAAAAATTCTTTCAGTGTTAGATAGCCCATTTATCGAGGAAGGCTATGTGTCATCACGCTAAGACCAATAGGAGCGGAGTCCACGCCGACCAAGTCGCGTGCAGAAGCTAGTATATTATAATTACATACAACCGAATCGAAAATTCTCGTCTTGGCAAACGCAGTGTGGGACGTCCTCCGGTCCGCTGGACCGACGATATACGTAAGATTGCCGGTGTAGGCTGGATGAGGATTACGGAAAATCAGGATGTCTGGCGTGAACTTGGGGAGGCCTATCTCCAGTAGTAGACTGTGATAGCTAAAGTGAGTGAGTAAGTGAATCGAAATATTCAAAACGAAATGATTTTCCTAAGGTTACAAGAAGGAGTGCTGTGTGGTTACGGCACTAAAGAATGTAGCCACCCCCTCTCTTCCCGTGGGTGTTGTAAGAGGCGACTAAGGGATAACACAGTTCTACTACCACCTTGGAACTTAAAAAGCCGACCGATGGCGGGATAACCATCCATGCTGGCTTTGAAATACACAGGCCAAAGACGGGCAGCAGCGTCTTCGGTGCGACAAAGCCAGCCCTGCGGTCACCAACCCGCCTGCCCAGCGTGGTGACTATGGGCAAAACACATGAGTCCGCGTCATAATGTCGGGCGCGAACTTGTGGAGGCCTATGTCCAACAGTGGACTGTGATAGGCTGAAGTGATGATGATGATGATGACAAGAAGGATGCTGGGACAAGGATTAGGTCAGTGACGTTATTTATTGTATTGTTGTTGAATCGCGATTTAACTTTATCAGGAAATGCTAAACGTAATATCTCTTACTGTGTGTTTAAATTGTACAGTATTTTACGCGATATTTAATGCATTATTTTATAAAATAATTACCCTCAATAATTATTCTCTGACGAAGGGACTGGTCCACAAGTTTAAAGTCGCTCAACATGCAATGAAACGGGCTAGAAATGAGACTATTCGCTATTAATTTAATTAATTTTATTAATGAAATTAATAATTAATTTTATTATTTGAACTTGGGGAGGCCTATGTCTAGCAGTAGACTGCAATAGGCTGAACTAACTAACCCTGAATTACCATGCACTAATATCTTCCTTGGGAAGTATAAAATCATCTTTGTCAGTTCGATAGTACAATATCGGCCATACAAAATAATATCATTTTAAAAGAAAATTCCATAAAACGTTCAATATATATACATTCTACATTTCAAAGGAAACACCAAAATACGTGATTGGGTTACGAAACATCGAAACTTTTGCTTTTATAATATTGGTTGGATTATGTGTGTTTAGACGCGTGAAACTTAGGTTATCATGAAATTTACCGACGGGAAAATTTATCGGGATAATTCCGGTTTAAGTTATCAAAAGTTTTCAACTCTTCTTAATAATATTGAAAGAACCTCAGACATTTTTATAGCTAGGTGAAATTGACCGACGATATTTTAATTTTGCAGCTATTGAAATTGTGATATCCTTAATTTATCTCTAGGTCGCCTTCAAATTTGTCGCGCGACAGCAGCGCGGCGGCAGCGCGGCTGCAGCGCTACTTTGTAAATCTATGTAAATAACAACGCGCTGTTGCCGAGCTGCCGCCGCGCTGCTGTCGCGCTGCAACCGCGCGTTGTTATTTACATAGATTTTCAAAGTAGCGCGGCTGCTGTCGCGCGACAAATTTGAAGGCACCCTATAAATAAAATAAATAGCAAAATGACCTGCTAAGTGTTAAACTCGTTAACGAATTGAATCAATTCTAGCCGATTTTTTTTCTATTACTTTTTACGTCATGAAAATTTAAAGAAATGTCGCCGAAAAATTAAATATATTAGAAATTCAACTTCACGTGTTTCATCTATACAAATAAATAAAATTGGAGTGTCTGTTTGTAATATTAAAATAATCGCTTTTAACTAAATTCTTATGTATGTATACATGGTACAAATACCAAAATAACATTTATTATAATTTTTGTTTGTCTGTCTGTCTGTCTGTCTGTTTGTTCCGGTTAATCTCTGAAACGGCTGCAACGATTTTGACGGGACTTTCACTGGTAGATAGCTGATGTAATGTAAAGAAGTAACTGAGGCTAATTTATTTTAAATTGTTTATTTATTTTATAACTGCGAACTGAACAATAATTATTTGACTTGTCAAGAATGAGAGATACATTTCTAATTCATATCTTGATGCCTTTATTTACGAATATATTGTGTTTTGTTTATACTCATATATTCCAACCTCCAATATAATTTACATTAAAAATGACGTAGGTATACATATTTCTTTTGTATAACTAAGTCGGCAAATAAGCGTACGGCTCACCTGATTGTAAGAAATTACCGGTAGCTTATAGGCGTCTGCAACACCAGCAGCATCGCAAGCGCGTTGCCGACTCTACCCTCAATTTCCCCCCAGGAGCTCTGGTCACCTTACTCGCCAACTGGAACACAATACTGCTTGAAAGCAGTGTTACTCGTATTTAGCTGTGATCTTCTGTAAGGTCGAGGTAGTACCCCAGTCCAGCTGATCCATTTTTTGAGCAGGAAACTTTCTGCTGTGCCCCACCTCAGTTACGTTCAACGAATTTAGAAATAAGACTCTAAGCCAAAACTCTCACTAAGCCAAAAAAAACCTGTTCAAATATCTATGATATAGACAGCTTCCTAACTCGTTTGCTAAGGATAAGCATGATAAAATTACTATCGAAGTTTGTACGCGATATAAGGGTTAAACAGTGTTTGATGTCACAAAGGATGGCTAGCGTTTTCATTTAGAGACACAGTGTGCGGTTTTGTTCAGAGGTAGCTGCGGTTTTGGGATCTAGTTAAATAGTGTCAGACACTGTGTCGGTGATTAAACGCGGTGTAAGGCACGAGTGCTAGGAATAACAGGCGGTCGCGTTTGTTTTGTATATTAGTTTTATTACTCGTTTAATGTATGGGAGCTCTCGTTATATTTATTGTTCTCTTTCGTGGTCTCTAAAGGGTTGGATTATGGATACTGTGTGGGTATATGAATAATGTTTTAATAAATTTACTTTGTGAGTGTAAAGGAATATCTTTTTAAATGTGTTGTCATTATAACTTTATTTTTACGCCTATATGAGCGTATAAGTTCTAGTATTATTTTACATAAATAGTCCAACTCGCCCAAGATTTTAAAAGACCTGTACCTAATGATAATTTCGAAAAGTACAAGTAACCTTTTCACAAAAGTATATAACAAACTAATGCCAAACTATTCCAGAATTGTTGTATTTTTTTTATATACAGTTGAACAAATAGGAAGAAAACATTTCTGAGAAAACACACTTGTCAATAAAATCATAGTGTTGTTCGCGTAGCAACTCGCTCTCGAAGTATACGCGACGCATCTTAAAATAATCTCGCACTTTTCAACGGAATAAAAGATGCCGAACCATCTCGAATGTTGCTTTTTCATCACGAATTTGAAAATTCCCGTCGGAGACCATTTGTGTGGATACAATGTAAGAACATCTTCGTCGAGTTTCCTAACGGATGCACACGAGGACTTGCTTGGCAGATAGGTACATTAAATGCGTATTTATAATGTACTATTTCATCCTTTCTTCAGTAATTTTGGGTAAGGAGCGTTTTGTGTAAGCAAAAGTATTCATGTTTTTGGAGTTTAATCCTTAAGAATCGATTTTCATATAAGGCTCCCGCTACATGAGTACATCGTTCCATAGCTTAAGGCATCTTGTAGACGGCACGTTTTCTTAATCGTACGGCATATTAGCCGTACGGTTAAGAAAACGTGCAAGCATGTATATGGCACAAAAAGCTACCGTTCGAGATTACGTCCAGGTGCCACTCAGTTGTGTCTTTTAGCCACGGAAACATGAAGACTGCGATACAACACTGACAAAAATTACGCCGTGCGTAAACACGACGCGTCAAGGGGAACTCACGGCGCATACGGCGGCGGTGCCGTGACGTTGCGCCGCCGTGTATGTCAACAAGCTCTCGTAGTGACCCATACAATACTGCGTGCCGTGCGTAGACGCGGCAAATCAACCGAAGAATTTTGCGCCGAAAAAACGTGTGTTACAAGAGGCCTAAGGGCTAGAGCACCGACACGGTATGTCGGGGATGTGGGTTCGAATCCGCTGGATCGAAATTTTGATATGATAATAAAAAACAATTTAAAATTACCACATGTGTCTACTTATAAAAAAAACAAACATTAAATCGACAAAGAACATTACACACACTACCAGGTATTTGACACAGACACGCATATAATATACTCTTTTGTTTTATGTTCAAACTTGTAATTTAAATTAATTATGGTCGAATCTCGACTACTGGGTGACCACGTATACGTAATAAATATAAATAATTTATGAAATAGCTAAGTAAAATTCCCCAATAGCCACTCCTCGATGCGTTGATGGAAAAACTTTTATAGCCCTCAACATGCTAAAGGAAAGATATTAGTTTACCAAAACCTCCGAAGTAAACTACTGAAAAGTGCCCGAGTTTTATCAAATTTATTCCGTCTATTAGACCGTGGAGAATCTTTGCGAATAAAAATAAACTTTATTTTTATCATTCCGTCCTTTTGACAATATAATGTTATGTCGTAATAAAGCGAAGTTTCGAAAGTGTATTTTTTTCCTCTCTGTTTTTTTTTTGTTATATTTTAAATGTTTTACGATTTAAAGTAACAATTAGTTTTAATATATTGAATAAACGAATTAATTTAATAGCTTGATGAGATTTTAAATTTTTCAAACTAATTACGAGTAACAAGATTCATATGAATTGTGTAATGACCATCATAATTATGTTGATTGTATAAGTTTTAAAGAAAAAGTTTATTAAAATATTTTAAGCGCATTTAAATAAAAGTTAGTTTTTTTACTTTTAATTTATTCATAAATTAAATGAATGCTAAATTATGTTTTTTTTTGCAGGTAAATTGATGCAGTACATTTACTATCAGTAAGTGGATTTTAACATAATTTTTATTTTATATGTAAAGAAAAAAAAATATTAAAAAAAGAATTATTTATAGTACCTAAACCTAAATAATTTACAAAACGTTTTAAACATTATTTTGCGTATGTTCCTTAAAGTTTTTTTACACAGTATTTTAAATTTTCACCGTACTAAATTTACTGTAGAATAATAGAAGAATTTTATGTATATTCAACAGTATATTAAAACATATAACCGGCATAAAAAAAAACTTCTTGCGTTCTCATAAATACCTACATATAATATTCTATTAAAATTACAGTTACCTTAAGCTTAACAATCTGTTTTAAAAGGTTTTGTTTTAAAAGTCTCTTTGTTTATTTATTAGTAGGCTATAAAATGTCATTTTTGTATTTATAGAATAGTAGGTTTCATATCATGATTGTATCATGTTATGTATATCTTCCGCCAACCCGCAGTCTAGCAGCGTGGTGGATTAAGCTCGATCCTTTTCTTACAAGGAGAAAGAGGCTTATGCCCTGCAGTGGGATATTACATGCTGAATCGTAGGATTAATATGAATATCAACTACTCTTATGATTCTCAAAATAACAAAAAATCCTAACGTAAATCATATTATATCTGACCGATCTCACTTCTGAGCCACGTCTATAAGCTGTTTTCGAGGGTTGTTACGAATCGTCTCACCAGAATGTAATGATACTACTATATGGCATGGTAACCATCTACCATGCTTATGATAATCCTGGTCACGTGGACCAAATTGTAACTATACTATACTATGGGGTGTGATGAGAAAGACCCCAACATATATAAATTTATAACTTGCTGGTCACGAAGAACCAAAATGTGACACTATCATGGTAGTGGCGTTACAAGCTAATATTAAGCTTAAGAGGACATCAAATGTCTTTGGCCTTATGAATGTGATTGTCTAGAATAAAAAAGGACTCTACGTTGTGTTTGATTTTTGTTTCAGAGTAACTTAAGTTCTTTTTGTGGTATGCCGAAGGAAAGACATAGTATATGTTATTAGAAGCCTTGATTTCTATATAAACTCTACAACTAACAAACATCCTACCTAGCCACTAATTTAAAATAACATTTCTGCATAATGACATTAAATTACTGAAATTAATTTAATTGAAAGATATTTACACTTACCAGTGATATAAATACTATAGATAACTAACTTCTGGAATACTATTAAAAAGGAAAGAAGGATATTAAACTTTATAACACCTTATAAGTAACTTATTTAGAATTAATAAGATTTAGTAAATTTGAACCATTAAGAATAAATAGGAATAAAACTTATTCATTTAGAAATAACTATCACCTATACTGTTTAACTAATAGATCTGACGTCTCCTTAAGAATGTGTAAATTATCGTTGCTAATATTTTTAGTGAATCTAGATAGCTAAAATAGAAATAAAGTTAAATAATTATATATAGGATATTCTATAATGACATTGATTAATTGAATAGTGTCTAAGTTTCTTTTACATGTATTTTTAGATCAAACCTGATATAATAGCTAGCTTCTGATATCTCTAAACAAATGAAATAAATATCAATAGATAAGTAAATGAAATAATGGTTAAATACATATTATATAGTTATTAATTATCTTGAAATAATTTATTCAGTTAATAAATTATCTCAGATAATCGTGAAAAGATAAATTGTAGTGTTTGTTTGTATGTGTTAATCTGTTAGGATAGGGTTTATAGGTATTAGGGAGTTAAAGACCGGGTTCAGCTGAACCCGGGGGTCGCAACCACCAAATCCCCTCCGACCCTATCCGATCCTCACCGTGCTGAAGGTACTAAATTAAATTAGGCACAACGTTGGTGCTATTAAATCAAAAGAAGGGTAGTAGGTAGGAAAATGAGAGAACCCAATTCTCTACAATAAGTTAGATGGAAATATATCCTGTCTAACAAATGCTTGTTTCATACCGTTGCAGTACAATCATGCAATGACTGTATTTGAGTAATCCCTTGGAACGTCATATAGACATAACCAGTGAACTACTAGAGTTGATGTAATTACCAAGCTGTAAACAGACATGGTACGAAGATGTGTTCCTCGTGAACAAAAGGAGATCGTGTCTACTGATCTTTTCATTGTGTGCTTACTAGCCACATACGGGAACTTCGGTCACACAACTACTTTGAAATTCGATCACGAAACCTACTACTTTTGTCACAATAGGATTGTATAGTGTAAGATCCCATAGGAAGACCTACTGAGTTACGAGTCTATAGTCCACTATAGTGTCAAGCCTCGCCACCATTGTGAGATGGGTCAAACAGCGACTAGCGACTTGCGACAACGCAACCTTTCGAGTGTCCTATAAGGAAATTAAGAATAAATATAGGTATAAGACCAACATGTAGAGTGGGTGTATTGTGCAGGTTTGCCCTTGCATGACTCACAGCACTCACATGAAACAGCATTCATTAACCAGAATAGGTTGTTCAATTGAAACACTGAACCAGTAATTAAGTTGTTAAACATTTGAATATATCAGGCTCTCTCAGGAACTGATTGGATTTATCAAGGACATGGAAGTGTCGAGAGATAAATAAAACAATTAAAATATAACATATTTCATTTACTCAATCAGAATCTCTGAGAGTATCTCATTTTCACAATGAAAAGAGAATGTATATTTAATAGGTTTTATAATCCATCAATGTTTGTATGTTTGTACAACACAAGAGGGCTTGATTAAGGCTTGGCTTAAATCTCAGTAAATCCGCCTTTAGGACTTAACAGAGACCGTCCACAAAAATTAGCAATAAATTAATTGGAAAAGTGAATATGTTTCTCTATTAGTCTAAAATAGAACTTCATACCACTGTCCAAATATAAATTACTAACCTTTGTTGCAGTTCAAACAACTACCATACACTAGGTGTCTGGTGAAGTTTGTCCATGTCTCTTATCAAAGATAAGGAAACGTGCGTATGGTATTTACCAAGAACATAGTTCAATTAGGCAAATACAAACGCAGAGGTTAGGTAGGAAGTACACGCAACTTTCTTTACTAGATAGGCCAAGGTTAGGATCTACCTAGCATCGATGACGCGATGAACTGTGGCTTAGACGGGCCAAGCCTTATAGGGGATACCTATAATAAAACACTGGCGAATACAAACATTTATGGATTCACCTGAACATGGTTTATATAGTTTAATGAAAGTCATCGTAAGAATGAGACACTCCAGTCTACCAGATACCTCGTCTTGACACTCATTTAAGAACATAAATTCTTAGATCAATGTTCAAAACTACAAGGGTTTGTGTAATGTCAAAATGAAGCCAAATATACATATATATATATATATATATATATATATATATATATATATATACATATACATACACACATATACATTCAATAGAAGCATATTTATATGTAGAGAATATTCAATAAGATACGACAACTAATCATTAGTTTGTTTATAGGTCATATTATAGAAATATCCACTACTCTATCTACTTCCTAAGTAATGACTTCATTAAACAACACAGTAAAATTTCATTTCATTATTCAAATACACCCTAACGAAATTCTATTTAACCCTTACTATAGCCATATCTAATATGATAGTTTTAACCAAAGATTCATTCAATTTATATATGTAATTTAAAGTTAAACGAATGTAATTTCGTTTCATTCTATCAACATCATATTGTGATTATTTATTTAGGCTAGATTTCATTTTATCAGTTAAATTCAATATAATTATGGTCATAAGGCTTATTTCATAATAATTTCATTCAATAATCAATCAAAAATTAATAGTATCGATGTAAACCTAGATAATAATTCATTAGATATCTTTTATTAAAAATCTCCGTAAAAGTTATAAAAAATCAGTAAGTGAAACGCATCATAAATCATTTTAATTCTACACCAATTGGTGATCAAAGTGTATCAAAATTGTGAAATTATTTCACATGCATATATAAAAAAATATAATGCATCGAACCACTCTGGAGCTCTTGACCAAAGGAACTGCAGACTCTACACAGGTTTCACTGAATTTAATTAGCGGATTACAATTAAAATTTTATAATAAAGAATTGCACTTAATAATAATCACTAAAAATAAATTAAACTATTTCGCGAACTACACTGAAGCTACATTGCCACACTCTCGGCCAGCTTACGCTAATGAGACTTCTGATCCAGACCTAAAAATACTTAGGTATTCTATGTTTAATCTAGGTCAGAAGTCCCATAGCTTCGCCAGCCGCAGGGCTCCTAATACCGTGCTCCGAACCCCGAATTCAAAATCGAATCTCCCAATCCCCGACGCCTGAACCATATAATTATATCAAGCCCAGCGTCTCTTTTTCCCCCACCCTCATACGCCTACCATAGCACGCCCTGCAGTGTTGCCATTTACACGGCAATTGCCGTGTTACACGGAAATTTGGATATATTCGGTGATAAACGCGGTACACAACAGTACGTTCATTGCTGTGTTTAAAAACACGGCAATCCAATGTGTAATTGTTTTTTCCTAATAATTTAATCGATAGTTGATAAGTCATTATAGTGCAACACAAAACCAAGAACAAGAAATAAAATTATTACAAAAAAAAAAACAAGAAATAAAATTATTACTTCCTCAATAAATTGAGCTTTACTGGCTGTAAGCACTTTTATCCGATCCGAAGGAAATTGTGTAAATCAATTAAACAAAAACACAACAAAAGATAAACAATATAAAGGAAAAAAACAAATATACATTGAATAAAGCCGAAAAAAAATGTTAGTTACGATAAATTTGTATGACGGTTGTGAAGAATAATGTATTATTCAACCGATTTCAAAAGGAAGTTATTTAACCGACTTCGAAAAAGGAGGCAGTTACTCAATTCGACCGCATAAATATACCCTTTTTATGTATGCTCGGGGACAACCCCGTCGTTCACGAACCGATTCCTACAATTCTTCCTTGCCTGAAAGGAGACATCCCAAGGGTGGTACCATGATAAGAAACCAGGACATGATAACGGAATCCCAGATAAACCGAGGGGAACCCTCGAAAATCGCAGCGACGACCAGTGCGTCCGTCAACTTTTCCTCGTCCACCCACGCTGCACTACCCGTCGATACACTCGAAGTCAGTTTTCTCGCTTGCTGCTAGCAAACACAATTATTTATTGTCATTTTTAACCTTACGTGTTAATGTAAAGTAAATACACGGCAATTTTGTAGTTTTTATTCCAAAACACGGCAACTTAAAACTTTGTGATGGCAACCCCGGTGCCCTGTGACTCCAGCAAAAAACTGAATCCCACGCCTATCCATCGCTTAGGGCCGATTTCACCGTTTGCATTGGAAACTAAGTTTAATAAAACTACGTTTTGCTTACTCGAATTTATAGTTCGATTCTAATCTTGGTTTTCGTTTAATTATTATTACGAATCATTTGTATGGGAATATAGCAAAGTGTTGTTTTAAGACTTTTTCAGGCAATTTTTTTAAAAATTTCTCTCCGTAACAACCATCCTCATACTTCAAGGAACATAAAAAAAGAATTAGCGCAATCGGTTCAGCCGCTCTCAAGATTTGCGCTTAGCAACATATTCAGCTATTCATTTATATATATAGAGATACACTACTATAAACTCGAGTATCAGAATATATCATATGACAACTTGACAAGATTTGTTTTTAATAGGTTAGACCGTTAGAAGCTCTAGACAAAACGTGTTTACACAGCTAAACGCCAAAAATCGGTCGTTTAGAATTTAAACTCAGTTATTCTCTAACTGCGTTTAGTTTATGTTGGTGAAATGCAATTTCCAGCTCTAAACTCCGTTAAACGCGTAAACCGAGTTTACGTCGAACTAATCGCGATTATTTCAATCAGTGAAACCGGCCCTTAGAATGTTTCACCTTATCAAAGTTTTAACAAATCTGTCAACACAACAAATTTAAGCTTGTCTCGAATATATTTAAAATTTATCACCTAATATTTTAAACCGATAACTAAGCTGTTTGAGTTCCCAGCAAATAAATCTCTTTCTCAAGTACAACTTAAAATTTGAGACCCTAATGAATTAGAACAATTTTTGTTCATTAAAATGACTGATTTATGTTTACGTGTCAACTCACATTTCGATTTATGCGTTTGTTATCTCAAGTATAACTTAAAATTTATGGCACCAATAACTTAGAACTGAATTGTGTTTATGTGTTACGTTACAAGAAGACTCGACGAATTCCAACCACCGGAGCAGGCTGGGTTTCGAAATGGCTACAGCACCGTAGACCACATCCATACTGTTCGGCAGATTATTCAAAAAACAGAAGAATATAATCAGCCGCTGTGTATGGCATTTGTGGACTACGAGAAAGCCTTTGACTCTGTAGAGACTTGGGCTGTCCCGGACTCTCTGCAGAGATGTCATATCGACTGGCGATATATCGAGGTACTGAGATGTATGTACGACGCGGCGACGATGACCTTTCATATCCAAGACCAGAGAACGAGACCTATTTTCCTCCGGCGTGGGGTAAGACAGGGAGATGTAATAATATCACCGAAACTGTTTACCACTGCGCTAGAGGATGTCTTTAAGACCTTGGATTGGGGGGAACGAGGCATCAACGTCAACGGCGAATACATCTCTCACCTTCGTTTTGCTGACGATATCGTCATCTTTGCGGAGACGTTGGATGAGCTAGGTCAAATGCTGGCCGACCTAAACGAGTCCTCCCGACGAGTCGGTCTCGGTATGAACTTGGACAAAACGAAAGTTATGTTTAACAACCAAGTCATACCGAGACCGGTATCGGTTGACGGTATCCTTCTTGAAGTTGTTCAGGATTATGTCTACCTTGGCCACACCATTCAGCTGGGCCGAAACAACTTCGAGAAGGAAGCTGATAGGAGGATTCGGTTGGGCTGGGCGGCATTTGGCAGGCTTCGTCGAGTCTTCACTTCGAAAATTCCGCAATGCTTGAAGACAAAAGTCTTCGAGCAATGCGTCCTGCCTGTGTTGACATATGGAGCCGAGACGTGGACACTGACGAAGGGACTGGTCCACAAGTTTAAAGTCGCTCAACGTGCTATGGAACGGGCTATGCTTGGGGTTTCTCTCAAGGACAGAATATCAAAATCAAAATCAAAAATATTTATTTCGTCATAAGGTGGTATTGTACACACTTAACGAAAGTCAAAATAAAAAATAAATAAATCATTTACAAAAAAAAAAAAAAAAACTAAACAATGCAATAGAAAGTTAAGGCAGTAAACAATCTATACATATAATAAAATGGTAGAAAAGTCAAAACTGTACATTGAATATTTTTTTTAAAGAATACCTGGGGTGTGATCTACAATCGATACCGAAGCCAAAAATATAGTTTTTAGAATTTTTGTCTGTTTGTCTGTTTGTCTGTTTGTCTGTATGTATGTCCGGGATAAACTCAAAAAGTACTGCATGAATTTACTTCAAATTTGGCACGAATATTGTTAAGAAGTCGGGTCAGAACATAGGCTATATATTATCACGCTATCACCTACGGGGAACGAGCAGTGAACCTTTATTTCTTCAAATGTATGTCCGGGATAAACTCAAAAAGTACTGCATGGATTTACTTCAAATTTGGCACGAATATTGTTAAGAAGTCGGGTCAGAACATAGGCTATATATTATCACGCTATCACCTACGGGGAACGAGCGGTGAACGCACGCAGACGACGTCGCGGGCAGCAGCTAGTTAAACAATAAAATAAAAAATAAGAATTTATATCTTAACATTAGGTACATTACAAACTTGCGTAATGTGCCCAGTGTTATTAGCAATCTTAACTTAGTCAAAATATTAAATTACTAATGTCTCTGTAGACATTACCTATCTACTTTATCCTCGGCTTTATTAAATATTACAATAAGTAAAGTCCCTAGTGTAGGCCGAGAGAAAAAAAGCCGACGGAAAAAAAAACTCTCGGTACTCTTTTAAAAAATTCATAGTGAGATACAAGATAAAAACGCAGTAGTGGACCATGAAATGATCAGGACAAACACGAGACAGCCAATCGTGCGTAAGTGCGTAATAAGAAATGAGACTATCCGTGAGAGAACGAAAGTAACCGACATAGCCCACAGAATCAGCAATTTGAAGTGGCAGTGGGCTGGTCACCTGTGTCGCAGGACCGATGGCCGTTGTAGCAGACGTGTCCTGGAGTGGAGACCGCGTATTGGCAAACGCAGTGTAGGACGCCCTCTGGCCCGCTGGACCGACGATCTACGTAAGATTGCTGGTGTAGGCTGGATGGGGATTGCGGAAAACCGGGATGTCTGGCGCGAGCTTGGGGAGGCCTATGTCCAGCAGTGGACTGCAACAGGCTGATATGATAAATCATATTCAGTATCTGGATGACCGAGCTTAGCTCGGTATTTTTTTTTATTTTTGTTTTTTTTTCTCAGTATTTTTATATTTTATATTTATTTAAGTAAAAAATATCAAGTGCAAATAGAAAAAAAATCCATCTGGGGACATGAAGACTTGAAACCAGGTCTACTCGATTCGACACCCGCCGATTTACTAACTGAGCTACTACAGCTATATTGACAATGGCGAAATTTACCTTCGTGCTCTAATCATAATAACTATTTTTTCATTGCCTAAAAACAGGGATAAAAAGATATTTTATAAAATGAAATCTAGAGCAATTTATCGCCCTCGAAATCCCCTGCATACTCACGAAAATCGTTGTAGCCGATTCCAAGATTTAGATTCTATATATATGTACATATATATTATACAAGAATTGCTCGTTTAATAGTATAAGATAATTATGATAGTCAATACATAAGAATCTCATTACTAGTGGAGACTTATTTTTAAATTATTTGTAAGAGAAGATTGCGTAGGACGGCAATAAGATATACTTTCTTAGGGTTTAAATGGTCGAGTAATAATGATTCATGTCTTCATATTAAATGTCAGCGCTAATGAAGCTCTTGTTAATAATTTCAAGGAAATAATTTTGTTTGTAAATTGTAATTATAGTAGCGTTTCGACGCGACTGTCGGTGGATATTAAAATACATTCCTGTATATAATTTATTTGTATGTTTACAATATACTAGCTTCTGCGCGCAACTTCGTCCGCGTGGAATAGGACCAATTCTGTCATACATGATTTGTGCGAAACTTTAACCGTTTACGCAGCGGAAGCTCTCAAAAGGAAAAATAACCGCGATTTTGAAACATTCTTCATTAGTGCTACGCTCCTATTGGTCTTAGCGTGATGATATATAGCCTATAGCCTTTCTCGATAAATGGGCTATCTAACACTGAAAGAATTTTTCAAATCGGACCAGTAGATCCTGAGATTAGCGCGTTCAAACAAACAAACAAACAATCAAACAAACAAACTCTTCAGCTTTATTATATTAGTATAGATATAAGTACATTTTAATATGTAAACGCCTAAACGCCTCTCACTCAATGGCTAGAACTAAGATTAACCTCCTGTGTCGGCGGTCCGGAAACACAAGCCAAACACCCAGACCACGATAAACAGACCAGAACAAATGCTATTATATGAAAAGTTTTTTTTACTTGTTTGAATGGCATAATCTGAAGATCCTTTTTATGTAATTTGTTTCAAATTTGCTTTGTTATATAAAGGACAACGCCCATTTGTGCCCCGGTACGTGCTTTGACGTGTTCAGAAAATTCATATATTTAAGTATGCTTTATTAATTGAAACTAGATTTTTAATAATAGTCTAAAAGTGATCGAAGCCGTGGTTGGTCTGTGCTGTGTGTGCTGTGTGTCGGTAGTGGTGGAGTCTGCCGCTCCCGTATCGGCTTGTACAGCCATCAGGAAAAATGCTCTTCAGGCACTGTTTAAATCGTCTGTAAAAGACGTGAAGTGTTATGATGATGATTCTTCGCTCTTGTATCTTCTTAGTGTAATGTTTATAAACTATAACTTTACATGCCTTTTTTATACAGCGTTATATTTTCCGTTGAAAATCTTTTCGTTAACGAATAAAATACTAATCGAAAACATGTAATTTCAGATTCGCTCACTTAAGTAGGTACAATAAATTTAATTAAGTGTCCTCATTAATATAAATGATTTCACCATGAAAACGTATAGTCTTTAAGTAATTGCTTTAGGCGATTTTGAAATGTTAAAATGAATATTTGTAAATCTTTATAAACAGTTTATAAAAGTATCATAAATTCACAATGAAAAAGGTTGGGCGTAATCGTCTTTGGAAAGTTTTTTTTTTTTTTTTTACGAATAGGCTGATTAAAGTTTTTAAGTATTGGCAAAGTTAAAAAAGTAGAAAATAAAAATACATATGACCTATTATATATAGTGATATTTATTTTTATTCAACCGATTTTATTAAAATCCGGACAGTAGCGTCGAAAGAAATATTATAAAAGGAGAAATGGATTTTGAAAGCATTTTTGTATATTTTACCTCGCCTTTTAACAAAATGGAAAATACAAATATTTTAAAATAATCTTTAACATATCGAGATCTCGTGTTAGTAATTCAGATTTAGGAAAAAAAATATTTGAATTTTCAATTTTTTTGTGAAGTAGGGTACAGCGGGTGATATCTTGCTTAAATTTTGAGTAGCCCGATTCAGATAGTACTTCAACCATACAGCACAGATGAAAATTAAATAGTATAGCTCTCAAGCTGTGTTGTGTTCCTGTGGTAAGGTAGCCAAAACTCTTGAGGAGGGTTAAAACTGTGGTCAGAAACGCGCTTGCCACGCTCTTGGTGTAGCATTACTCTACAGGCTACGGAAGCCATTTATCGTTAGGCGTGCCATACGGACGTCGCGTTGACGCAACCGTCACAGCTCTGGATTGTGCCTGTTACGTTGGCGGTTGCGGGTTCGATCCCCGCTCATGACAAACATTTGTATTGGCCATACAGATGTTTGGCGTGGTCTGGGTGTTTGTGCAGTTATAGTATATATATACGCTTGTTTGACAACTTCTTAGAATAAAGTTAAAACTACCTTTTCAACCCTATTGAGCGATCACGTATTTAAAATGTGTCATCCGTGTTTACGTTTACTGCTCCACTTATGTATCCACTGTAAACAGGCTTTGTTACAAAAAGTATAATTGAGCCAGTAGACCTTGAGATCAGCACGTCCCAATAAAAAACTCTTCCGTTTATAATACGATCACAGAGTAAATGGTAAAAAGTTTATAAACATGATGTTCACAGTTAGACTGACTTTTGTTTATGTAATATCTTTTTTTAAACTCGATTTTAAGATATTTTTTGTATATTATTTATGTCTACTGGGGTCTACTCTACATCATGTAAAATGTTTGTATAGATCAAATATGTGTTTGTCGTGTTATTTTATTTTATTTATTTAACACCAACAAGATAGACACTAACAATAGACAGATATAAACGTAAACAAAAGATCTTAAAAGCTAAGCGTTATCTTAATTATAGGTGTTACACTCATTCTATTGATTTAAGCACGTATACATAAAGATTATTATAATATACAAAACAATTAAAATACATTAAAAAGCAATACCAAATTAGTTCAATAAACTGCCGAACAATAATAATTTATGACAAGATTTGATTACGAAATTAAATTAAATTAACATTATCCAATGAATAAATCGCTGTTATAGACGTGTGTTTGTATTTCTTTTAAATCACAATATAGATTTATGTGTTACTGTGAACGTTTCGTTTGGAAAACTATGATATTAACAATAAATATTTATTTTCTAATATTTACGCGAATTTCACTCATTATAATAAAACAAAATTGTCTTGTGTTAGTGACTGTGAGTCTACCATGGTTGCTGTAAAGTATTCGAAACGTCGGGCATTTAAAAATCTTAATAAACCGCGATGAAATCCGAAAAAATGTTTTATTATAGTTAATATTTGTTTATTATTGTAACTACCTACAAGAAGTGAAGTTTACTAATAGTTTTGTTATTGGTTCGTAGAGATCTTAGTAAATAAATGCCCGTTATCTCTCCCGCTCACCATTTCTCCACTCTTTAGGGCATAGTGATTGCGACCTATCCAAATTAAATTTGTCCAACCCCTTAAGGACTCATAATCGGCACAAGCCAGGTCCAAATATAATCCGAATCTATACGCTCTCGTGAATTTGACGTTAATTAAAATGATTTTTGAGGATTCAAGATTAAAATTTGTTTGAAATACTTTCACTAATGAAGCTTTTAATTATATTTTGTTAAATTGTTGCCAGACATTTAGATTAATTCCTGCAATTAATCTAAATGTCTTTTACCTGTTTTTACTGGTTACTGGTGTTTACCTGTTTTAAGGTTTAATTATTACTATGAGTTGGTAAATAAGATATTTATGTCGTTGATAAATAAGATTTCAAAGAGGAAAAGTTCTAAATGATTTGCTGTTGCATTGGGACTAGTATAGTCATCTTTACTAAGAAATGTACTAAATAGGACATCGTTCGAAACATTTTTGAATTTCGAACCCAAAGTTGTTTTTTTTTTTAGATATTTTTTGTTTAGAAAAAAAAACAGAGGTAAATAAATATGGAATCTAGAACATCCTAGCCAAATTAAATCAATCCCTTAATAGAATTTAAGCCGCATCACCGAGCTTGACGTAACAAAACACACCTAAATGAAAGGCTCACGTCTAAACAAGAAGGCAATTTGGTATTCCGACATTAAATTAAACAGATGCGAGCGTTTCAATTTGTTACTCAAATCGTTTCGCATTTACGTCTCGAAAAATTAAGGTTGAATATATATTATATGGATTCATTAATTAAATTAGACCCCAAGAAAAATAGACATGGAACAGAATATTAAATTTATTTAAAAGGTTCCAATGGATTCATGTTGTTTCTCAAACAGCAAATATAAGCGCTTTTCACCCAAAGATCTTATCTTTCGAAATAAAACAGTATGTAAATAAACAGTACATGTATACACAGCACATCACTAGAAGAAAATACAATTTCAAATCAAATCATTTAGGAAATATCGTAAAACATTTGACAGTTGCCAGTTTCATTATAACAAATCGTTTAATAACTTTATCGATTAGGATAGGTTTTAGACAAAAAGCTCCCACGGGAAAATACGGAGGGTACAGGAAATATACATGGCATATACACATAAGCTGCTGTAAATATCTGCTTAGCGGTAAAATATTTGCCTTCAATGGTGACAATGAGCATAGTATAGCAACGCGACGTCGATCAGAAAGATAATCATGATCAGATAATTACGCTATCGTAGTTCAATTTTATTTTCCCCTATGTCAACCAAATCGTATGTCTTAATATTAATTGCTGATAATTTGTTAATTGTCAAATTGAAATTGGAAAAAAAACTGCAGTACTAGATTAAGCAGCTCTATTGTATGGTCTATTTTTTCGTTTGCAAAGACAGCAATATTTGTACCATTATTGACTTCGCTTTGCCAAACTAACCATAGCACAGGAGAAATAAATATTTCACAATGAAATTATAAGAATTTTCATTTTATTAAGGTTAAATATATTTTATTAAATAAGCTATGTTTGATATCAATGACTGTTTCAATACAAGTTAATTACAAAATGCTTCTTCAAAGATTGTGTACAGCAAACAACATTTTTGCTTTTTATTTTTATTAATGATAGTTATTATAGCTAATTAAGAGCTACTTTATTTCTTTGCTTAAGCTTAATTCAAATATTATTTTGTTTACAGTTCTTTGAATAGTTTTTTAATTTGTTGAAAAAGTAACGTATACAATATTTATTTAGTAAACTCAATACTACTAGACTTTGTGAATTGAAAAATAAATACGTAAAAAGTAGATAATTTAATATTTATGATTTCTTTTACGTAAAATATAGTCAAATTTATTTAACTTACAATTTTATGTTAGACTTTTCGTTTGGTTACTGAAACCTTGGAGTAAGGGGTAAAAATCCTACGCGATATTCGGGACTCCAGCCTTTATCACAACTGATTCACTATTTTAAAAATCCCAATACAGAATAACAACATTCATTTAAGCATATAAGCATATAGGTAGGGCACAGCAGGAAATTTCCTGCTAAAAAAATGGAGCAGTCCGACTGGGGTAGTAACTCGACCTTACAGAAGTCCTTTAGTGTTGCAGAAGTCAGTAAGCTACGGTAATCGCTTACCATCAGATGAGCCGTACGCTTATTTGCCGACTTAGTTAGAAATAAAAAAATCGGCCAAGTGCGAGTCGGATTCGCGCACGAAGGGTTCCGTACTATTGACTAGGTAAGCAAAAGTAAGTAAATTAATTTTAATATCGGGCAAAAAGCGGCTCAAAAATCACTTTTGTTGTATGAGAGCAAAAATAGCCAAAAATGACGTTTTTTGTATGGGAGCTCCCCTTAAATATTAATTTTATTTTAATTTTATCTTATACTATTAAACGAGCAATTCTTTATATATATATATATATATATATATATATATATATATATATATATATATATATATATATTATAGAATCTGAATCTTGGAATTGGCTCCTTTCGTGAAATTTAGTATACAGGGGATTTTAGGGGTGAAAAATTGATCTAGCTAGGATTCATTTTAGCAAATGTCGTTTTATCCCTGTTTTAGGCAATGAAAAAATTGCTAAAATATCGTTAGAATAGGAAAGTTAATTTCGCAAGTGTCATTAAAGTTATAATAGCTCAGGTGGGAAATCGGACGGTCGAGATTGACTGAGAAAACCATGGTTCAAATCTCAGTCTCCTGATTGGTTCTTTTTTCTTTCTTTTTTTAAATTTCACTCGTAGTTTTTTATTTAAATAAAAATAAGATACAAAAATACCGAGAAAAAAATAAAATAAAATAAAAATAACGTCATCTATTACATCTACGAAACCCTCCATTTGAAGGAACGCAGTTAGGAGTCGAACACCTTATATAAAAATAGATTTTTTAGCGAATGGTGGCTAGTGACTAAAAAAAAAATGTTAATTTATTTTGAAAATAAACCATTAGTACGTAAAAGTCTGCATTACATTTGAGATATTAATCATAAAAACATTTTAAAAAATCTTTTCTTAATAAAAATATAACAAAAAAACTGCTGTGCTTTAGACCACACAACTGAACTAAACTTACGAAATGTAACTCTCTCTCTTTCTATTTTCACTAATTTATAACTCCCTCTTAACTTCCGTTCGACTCGCCCGATCACACTTCTCGTAACACTCTCGTCACGCATTTACCAACTTGCTCCCCGGCTCAAGCGTGCGTAAAGAAGTTTTACTTTAAAAATATACATCTAAATAACTTTCGTATTATCAACACTAACTTCAAATTATTCGCATTAAAATTTATGTAGAAAGGAAAAAAAGCTCGCTTTTATTAGGAAATTATAAAGTTTACTAACGTATCAATTTTCTAATAACCACTCTAAAATAATTCAATAAAAAATAATGCTATTTTTTGTAATCAACTTTTTAAGAGATTTATAAAAGTTTTATAGGATTTAGGCACCAAAGCTTTTAGTCTTATAATTCAGTAACGATAACCCTGAACCGATATTAAGGGATGATAAAATATTTGCGTCAATTATTTGTTAAAGTGACGTCAATGAGAAATATATTTACACTAACAATCTTTATTTTAGTTCTATTGAACTCAATAGAAGAAATCTGTAAATGGGACACAAAACAAATGAAAAACATTTCTTTCTTCTCATAGTTTCAAAACTCATTCTACTTAGTATATAAAACTAATTACTTAATTACCTAATAAATTAAGTCGTATTATATTTATTATTTTGTGGTTATAAAGGTCATAATAATAATATTAAATCGCTTCAGCCTGTAATATTCCGCTACTGGGTATGTGCCTATTTCACCATGTAGGAGAAGGATCAGAGCTTGATCCAAGACGAAGGAGAAATACTTACCTATTTTTCGGAGGTTGATGAAGATGATGATGATTGGTTTTTTGAAGGTTTTTCGAAGGAAGGTTTTACTAGATTTGACTAGATTTTTACTACATTAGCAAACAAGCGTACTCCGTACCTGATGCTACATGGCTACCGTAGCCTATAAATGCCAGCAACACCAGATGCATCCCAAGCGCGTTGCCCACCGCGTTGCCCACCCGACCTTCAATCAATACCAAGAGCTCTGTCTACCTTACTCACTACAGGAACATTACACTACTCAAGAGCAGAATTAATTGCCTGTGATATTTTGTAAGGTTGAAGCACTTAATAATTAAAGAAATAATTAAATATCTACACAATACACACACGGTCGTCTGTTTCTAAAGTAAGCAACTTAATGCTTGTGTTACAGGTACAGCCGACTGGTATAGCTACATTTTTTTTTCGATAAACATACTTCTAAATAATACATAAAATATAAATGAATATGAATATTACACCTAGACTCGGGGCGGGAATCGAACCCAGAACCCCCGGAGCAGAAAACAGGGTCACTACAAACTACGCCAACGGGCTAGTCAATCAATCGGTCAACTTTACGACTTTAAGCAGGATATAATTATTTGATCTTCCCTTCTCAATAAAATATGTATTTAAAATAAAATAAAAACTATTTATTTATCAGGAAACATGTAACGTTCGAGCTTTACATACTTTTTGTAACGTTACAAGCACCATACAGTTTTACATCCTTCAAACATTATTTATTCATATATCTGACTTTGAATATCGGAAACTTGATTGCAATATTTCGTAGAGAGAAAAATTCAATATCGTAACATAAAAACGATTCCACGATGCACTTTTCTTTCATTCAAAAATCACTAATAATTAAAACTGGATGCGGTCTAGTGCGGCTTCAAAATTCAGATAGAATTTATACCACGATATACTAAGAAAAGCAAATAAAGCGCAACGATAGAAGATTTATTCGTATTTATTTAATAACGATTATGTAAGCGTTACGTAGATTACGCAATTAAATAGTATGTGTAACATCACATTCCATGACACCATGACAAAAACCTATCTATGCCTTTTGAGAGCTACAAATGGAGTGACCGAGTAGGTACTGTTCTTATATGAAGGGTATTCTCCGACGTCTTTCTAAGTACCTAATTAAGTATTTAAAGAATTATTTTACCATTCAAAGCTATAATTCTCAATAGATGCCGAAATGGATCAGTTACTATAAACGTAAATGGGGTCAAAATAGAACGAAGACAAATTTTTAGTGACACAAGGCGTGACGTTGACTCGTTTCAAAATAGCTGGTGTTAAAAACTTTACTCTGCTTGTTTGCTTTTTGGTCAATCGTGAGATAAAAAAAAAATTTAAATGTTACCTCAACAATATATTATCATAACTAGCGACCCGCCCCGGCTTCGAACGGTTGCAAAAATGATCAGTGTTTCTCTACTATATTATGCGTGTATTATACATATAAACCTTCCTCTTGAATCACTCTATCTATTTAAAAAAAAAAACTGCATCAAAATCCGTTACTTAGTTTTTAAGATCTAAACATACATAGGGACAGACAGACAGCGGGGAGCGACTTTGTTTTATAATATGTAGTGATTATTATCGTTTAAACGAATTATATTCTGTAAAACTTTTTAGTAAAACGCAATAGTAACAGTGTTTTTTTTTTGGATATATTTAATAGCAAGAGTCGAATATTTATCGATCTTCACTAAAACAGTAATTTGTGAAATATTTCATCATAGATAATTTCTGAAATTTCTATGAAACCTAGAACCGGTTCCAAATTCGGAACATGTGGACCAACCATGCAGGCGAACTAAACTCTCCCTCAGAGTAATATCATGGTAAACAATTTCTTTACTACTGATATACAAATAGGGTTAAGTTTTAATAGAAGACCTATGTTTTGTAATTGTATTTAAAGTTATACAAGCTTGTAAGTTGTAGTTGTAGCCTGTGCAGGCCATGAAGGCGAATATTACCTATATTTGTGATTTTTACCGTTAAGTTTAATTAATGTCCAATACATTTAATTTGGCCCCCAGGGTGCCATATTACCCTCACTTTATGTTTTGTTATAAAATTTTAATCTTTCAGGATAAATAAGTTTGTGATTATTCTGTAGTTATTTTATTTATTCAACAGTTAGGCATGCATAAGCCAATGAGTAAGGAACACTATAACGCACTTGCTTTATTTGTAAGTGTAGTATTTTATAAATAAGGCCTCGGGCCACATTACCACCTTCTCCTCTACTATAAACACAAAACACAATTATTTTGTTAATAATAACATGCTCTCTATCTGTTAAAATTAGTAAATAGAGATACAAAGAGATGCAGGAAATGATGAAGATGCTTGCTCTGGTGCTCTGGTATTTTGATTTTAGAACTCCTGAAAAAAAAATATGTGTAATTAAATAATGTTAAATGATACGGAATCATAACTAATTCGATTCGTTTTCATATTTTGGTTTTTTTTTTAAGTTGAGATATTACATCTTTTAGTGATTTATGGCACATATTTTCTTTTCATTTCACACTTACATTAATCCAGTACAAAATGTGCTCAACGTGTTAAAATAAAACAATAAATTAAAAACACCAGTGCGAAGAAACCTGCTCGAAAACCGGTTGTATCCAGTAAATTCCGGATCATTCTCCTACTCCGTCGCCATATTTCGTGCGCCGCGTGCCGACATCGCGTAGCGGGGAAATTTAATTCCAAGGCGCCTTGCGCTCAGTTTGAGCTCAAAGCGGACATTTCATACACCGCACGAGATATAACAGTATATACCTGTGGCAATTTTAAAAGACAAACAGCCGTGTTGTTTAACAGGATTAAAGTAAAACTACAGGTCATTTTTATTGAATGTCGTTGGCGCGGAATGGTGCAATCCTTAAGCGAAACTTTTTTGAATGGGAACTCGAAAGTCATAAAAAGGTTGATTTTTTTATATTTTTTGTGTAATCTGAATATGCTCTTTTTGAATTTAATTTCCTGTGGAATTCCTTTAAGCTGTACTTGGGAAATATGAATGAAATATAGTACACTTAAATATATGAAGTCGAAAAGCAGTAAATATCTAGAAATTCTATTAAAAGAGTTATAAGTTAATTTGCGATAATGTTAATTTCAAATTCTGGTTATATTTAGATTCGGTGAAGATATAGCCTTAAAATTTATTAATATGTATAGATAATTATACAGTAACTGGCGACCAGGACCTGCTTGCTCTGTCCGACGACGGGGTGAGCGCACGCCAGACCCATCCATCATCGGTGGTGACACAGCGCGCGAGCGCAGCTCCACCAGATAAGCCCCCCCCCCCTCCCCTGTGTATGCTCACAGGTCCTCTCTGATAGGACCAGAGAAGTATCCGGAGTGCGTTCCCTACGAGTCAGTCGTTAGCCGCGATGAGCAGCAGTTCCGCAACTGAGGAAGAGCTGCCCATCCCGTTGCCCAGAGTGCACCACTAGGAGGTCACCGAACAATTAGCAAACCAGACTCTGTAAACCTAAACTAACTACTACAAAGTAACCTAAACTAACCTCTGTAAAAATGACAAGTATATAAAAGTAAGCAACATTGGAAATTTAACAACGGTCTCCGTTTATAATATATTACATAATAGAGAGATAGTCTCAGATCCGATGCTCGAAGAAATACGCGTTTCCGGTACAAATGTAGACCGGCTTAGCTTAAGCTGGGATTTCAAAATATAAGTACGAGTTTCAAATACATTTAACGTCAGTAATAGATCCCGTATAATATCTTAAATTATATTTGGAATAAATTATAACCGTTATTTCGAAGATAATTCGTTTTATTCGTGTTTTAAATTAAAAACTCATCTAGGGAACTTTATGTTGTGTATTAAGTTTCAAACTGTGTGTTCAATAACTAATACAAGGGGGGAAAGAAGGGATACATTTTTTTATGAAACTCTTTTGTTTTTAATATGAAATAAATGATAATGTATGGTTAAGTATCTAAATATAAAACGATAAAATATCTATCTTTTTAGTTTTTTTCTAATTTTATCTCTTAAAAGAGTTGAATAAATTCTTCGTTATTAAAATGACTTGAAATTTGTATTTATGCACTTCAATACAAAGATCTGTAATTGAAGAGACATGCATTTATACTTTTTTAGTTTCGCCTTGTGGTTGTAAAATTGTAATCCAAGTACATGTTGCAGTAAGGAAATCTGCTACTTTATTATTAACGGTGTTTTCATAAAAATACATAATTTTTATGGGATAGCATAACACGTGTGCGATGATATCAAAGTAATGTAGCTTTGTGTTTCAGTATCAAATAAAAAAATATATTTAGAAGTCTCAACAATTTAGTTAATGACAAAAGAAGTTGTTTTCTTTTCCGTCCTATTTAAAGCACTCAAAGTCTGTCAGTAGCGAGTCTTAATTTAGGAATTTGTGATTAATTTCTTTGATAAATTAATTAATCCTACAACAGATTGGGAGAAAATTTCGTGTTATTTAAGTTAAAAGGAACGTGTTTCTCTACAATTATCTACAATCTACAAGTTCGATATTACTATGAAAATGAGAAAATCATTTTAAAACGATTTTGTTAAGATTAGTGGTAGGTAATTTTTTTTTGTCAAGTATGTTTTGTGATTAATGGTGAACCTGAAAGAGCAATTTTGTAATATTTTATCTGTATATAGCCACGAAACATGCTGAAGCAATTTAATGCCTTTGAATGATATTGGATACTCCTAATCCCGAAGTTTGGTACTGTACATAATTATATAGGGTAGGAGATAAAAGACAAATCTACTTTTAATTTAATGCATTATTGAAGTATATATGTCTCATTTAATTTCAATAATAAATGTAGCTAACATTATTTTACGGCTTACGGTAATGTTATATTATACATTCTTTGTTTCTACAGACACAAATATTCATTTAGAACTGTAGATGCTTATTTTAAAGCTACATATATCATGACCGAGTCATTACACCAAATGAATAGCTTCAACCACAGTAGCTTTAAGTAGTCTTAGATTACCCGTAATTGGATTTCTTTGGATTTTGTGTCGAGACTCTGTAAAACGTCTAGATAATGGAATTTAAAACAAAAGTTAACTTAAGTCTTTTAAGGGATTTGTGCAGTTATGTTGTGCGCCAGTGTACAGTTACGTTAAAACTTTTCTTTTCTTTGCTGTAGACTTTCGTTCGAGCTGTTTCTATTTTGTCTACACTTATAGCTATCTAAAACATACAATTCATACATATGACCCCTAACCTGACTCCTGCACTAGTTACTACTAGTGCAGGAGTACTGTTTCGAGAGAAATTATGTGACATGTTCATCTGCTAACCTGCAACTTTTCTTCCTTATAAAAATAAGTTTTTACACAGCAGTAGGACGTTTATTACACGGTACAACAGTAAAGGTAAAAAGTTATATTATGTAACAATATATGTGCAAAACTACTTCTAATAGAGGAATTTAAAGGATAAAAGGTACCTATTCTTCAAAAGATGTACCTCCCTACTGTACTACCTATTTTGAAATAATAATTATTGAAGTATAATGACTCTATCCAATATTATAATATCTTTAAGTGTATCAATAAGTGTCATGAAAAACACAAGTTTATTTGCATTTACGTAACAATCGATTTCAAATATGAGTTAAATGAAAACATATCTTACACACAGAGTTTTTGTCGTGGTTAATTAATAAATCTGATAATAAAAATAAAATAAAAGATAAAATGAAAGTGACATTACACGATGTGTGGAATTAAAAACCTCAAAGCCGAAGCCTTTCTGTGCATATCGTGTAACAGTTCATTAATCTGCAAAATCGTAGGCTGTGCCTCAACTGCATATTGACAGTCTATGGCGCAAATAGCACAACTAATTTATTTAATTTTTCATAATTTCTAATATTTCATTTATGTATCTTACATAATATGAAATTACTCGCTTCTGCGCGCGACTTCGTGCGCATGGAATAAGATCAATTCTGTCATACATGATTTGTGCGAAACTTTAACGGTTTACACTGCGGAAGCTCTCAAAAGGGAAAAAAATCGATTTTTAAACATTCTTCATTAGTGCTACGCTCCTATTGGTCTTAGCATGATGATCGCCTTCCTCGATAAATGAGCTATCTAACACTGAAAGAATTTTTCAAATCGGACCAGTAGATCCTGAGATTATCGCGTTAAACAAACAAACAAACTCTTCAGCTTTATAATATTAGTATATATATGGTTTTGTGGTGGATTAAGCTCGGATCTGTCTCCTACATAGAGAAAGAGGCTTATGCCATATACGATATGTTTTATGATTTTTATTTTATGAATTTATTTACTTATTTTATATTACGAGTGACAAATTTTTAGAGACGACGAAGCGACAAAAATATAATTATGCCGGTCAACTTATTACCTTACTTATGGGACAAAACACGATAGTTTTAAGCGAAGCAACGCCGTATATGCATAATATTGCCTAAGAGATTCGCGTGTTCTATAAAACTAAGTGTAAACAAATATCAGATGATACCGTGAAGCACAATAGATTTATTTAGACGTCCTATATTTCACTTAAACATCAACTTTATAATATATTATATATCTATACATCTATACAAATAAATAAAATTGGAGTGTCTGTTTAAAATATTAAAATAACCGCTTTACTAAATGCATATGGATGTATACACGGTACATATACCAAAATAACATTTTTTACATTTTTTGTCTATCTGTCTGTTTGTTCCGGCTAATCTCTGAAACGGATGGACCGATTTTAATGGGACTTTCACTGGCAGATAGCTGATGTAACAAGGAGTAACTTAGGCTACTTTTATTTTAGAAGTTTATTTTGTAAGTGCGAACTGAACAATAACTTTTTTGTTAAATTCCACGCGGACGAAGTCGCGGGCGCAGCTAATATGTTTAATATATACAATACATAAATGTAGATTAAATTGTACTGAGCTTTGAGTTTAATCCGAAGCTGTGAAACAAAACACAACGAATCGTATCATATTCTAACTATCATTAAGTACATCAAGCTAATTTAGCATTTATGAAGAAGCGAATAGATATCAAATTCTTACATCTAAGAGTAATAACAACCTTCGACATGTTTATTTGTAAAACAATTGATTTACATTGTAGCAGACAAGTTAAAATGACGTTATACATTAAAAAAAAATAACAATAGACCAGACGAAGCAGTAATTTTAATTGGTACTGCTAAGTATTTAAAATTTTACGAAATTTAACTCAATAAATTTAATCGATATTTAATGCAATATTAGCCGCTTGATTTTTGATATAAAACAGTCATTTATTAATGTGTATATATGATGATAATATTAAATAATACTCGTATTACATCTGGGTAAAGAAAGGCTTATCGAGATAATCTAACTGGTATTTACATAATAATTTTCCCATTTCTTTTCATATTAATTTTCGTTTATTGGTAATGAGATAAATTTCTATACCGAATTATTAAATTCGGGATGATTAGCATTGGTAAATAAAACTGAACTGAGGATACAAAAGAATGGAGAAAATTGTATGAAGTCTTCCTGCTGTCCGATTTACCGTTTGAAATGGAGTCATAGCTTTAGCCTAGTACACTTCTGGTAAAGCTGCTTATAAGATTTAATAAAAGTTTTTTTTGTTTTTTTTTTTTGTAAGAATAAATAATACAAAGATATATATTTCTGAACGGCAATTGCCTATGTGACGAGTTGTCTCTTGAAAGCAAATTCATTGAATTGTCGTTATACCCAATGGCCAATTTAGGTATTGTAGATGTAATTTCTCAGATATAAAAATAAAATTAGACTGGTCCATTCATCTTCACACTAGAATACAATAACATAAAGCTTTGTTGAAGGTTGTGAAGGGGCGGTACGGACGAACAATAGCAAAACATTACTAACGTCCCAATAGGAAAAACACTTATCGCTTGTATGTTATGCGAAGATGAAACGTTCTAATTGCCTCTCTCTTCTCTGTCAAGCAGTCATGTTTTATAATTTATGTTTTGAATTTATCGAAAATGCTATATTTATTTTAAGTTGTATGATATTTTGCTTTTGTGGTCGAACTTTGAGACCATTTTTAAATCTCAGGAGAAATTCTGAGACACTTGTATCTCTCAAGATCTTATTATTATTTTTTTTTATTGTCCACTTACTATACTTTCTTGCACAGACCAAGGTTGGCTGGTAGAAAATGCATGAATTAGCATTAAGCCCGTCTTTTGTACACACTTTTTTTGTATAATAGAGAATTTTAAATAAAAAATAAAAATAAAAAAGATGCTATGAACAAACGTGGTTACTGGTTGATTAGGTTTTTTTTTTTTGCTTAGCTGAGATATTTACCCGATGTAACAGTAGACCTACTAAAATTAATTAGATATTTAATATTTATTATAATTTTAGTTATCTAAAAGTATAATTATAGCTAGTAAGATCCGATCTCCGTTTCGAAATTGCCAAAGTTTTAATTTCACTAACACACAATGTGTACATAAAGTTTTTCGTAAAATATACTCTGTTACATATTGCCATAATTCTCCTCGACTCCTGACTAAGAAGTATCAACACCGTACATTCGTACAATAAAATTCATAAATATTAAGAAGAAGCAAGGAGTGTATAAGAAAAAAGAAATTCACATCATACCTAACTGATGCGTTTTGTGAAACTTTTACAATATATCACGATATCCCAACTCCGCCTCGAGATAACTTTGTTTATTCAAGTAGCTGTATTATCAAGATTATAACATACATAGGAGTTTTACAAGAGCCGCTTTACCAAGTTTTTTGAATATGTTGAAATGTTTTTCGGCTTTGCGAAAGTATTTAACTTAACCCAATTCGGAATACAGTGATTTCTTTTGAGTTTTGAGGTAATGTTTGAATTTCTTGTATCTAATATTTTACTTTTCAGACTTGTTCGAAACATTATTTTACTTTTTATTTATGTTTTTAATATCCTATTGTTGTTTGAAAAGTATAGAAACTTATTTATAGGAGGGTAGGGAGACGAAGTTAGCACTAAACTAGCGAAGTCGAATATGGGAGGTACAGGCCATTAGATATTCTGAAACAGGTTTCAGCATCGTATTTGAGGTGGTCTCCCAAAAGAGTCAGCACTGACTAAATACAAAATATCAATTTAGCTAACATTTAAAAAAGGCCATAATAAAATTAAACTTTTCTTTTAAATTTTTAATTCCATGCAGGAAAGCATACTATTCCTTTTATAAAAAAATTTTCTTTCGATTTCTTTTTTGTAATCGATTAACCTCAGTTCATTATTTTTTTTATTTTAGATGTATTTGTTTTATCTGTCAAACAATAGTATATCCAATATGTATATTTAAATCAAGCGTTGACCTTTGTCAAGTCGAGTGACAATCCAGATTAAAGCTCCTTCGCAGATACAGCCTAAATCAATTCCGCTTCAATTATCAATCATGAAGTTTTTACTTTTTATATTATATTAATTTAAAAGAACATACCTTGTAGGTTTTATATGATTTTAGAGTTTTTATGTTCGATTGTTAGAGAAAATCCTTATATTTAATAACTAACCTATAAATTTTAGTATATCAAACCTTCCACTTTTCAAATGCATACCTATAAATATTTGGATAATTCTCTCTTCATTTCCACTCAGTCTAATAAAAATAAATTACGTAAACCAGAAATTAACAAGGAAAAATGATAACATGAATATTTACTCTATAATACCTCCTCAAAGAAGTACACAAAATTTGTGTAAACAGGTCAATGAGATGATCCTCGCTTCGGGACTTTGAGAAAAAAAAAACCGTAGATTGAATTTGCATGTTGGTCTGGACCAGTTAACTAACGCTGGGTCACAGATTACATAAATAATGTTAAATTAAAACGGAAATTCATTTTTTTTAATCCTTAAACTAAAATATGCTTTAAAATTGAAATGAGGTGTTTTTCGTCCAGTGATGTATATAAGCCTCCGTCTACATGATTAAAATGTAAATGAAGAGTTCATTTCTTTGTTTATTGTTCTTGTATTTTGTAGGGTAGTGGTGTTGTGAATCAAAATAACAGTTTTTACTACTGCGAATTGGGACTAGAGTCCTAGGAATTAGAGGTAATTTCATTATCTTTTATAAGAACAAATGATAAATAAATTAATGTCTTTAACATCTAAAGAGCAAAAATCAATCACAAAAAAGGAGAGAATAGAAGAAAATCTAAATAAGTTCCAGTGGGTATAAATACAGGAATTCTTAAAACAAAACTGTTACAGGGTTATTTTAACGAAAATAATCACTACTAATTAACTAGTTACTGTTTTCAAAATATACGTATGTACATTATATACATAGGGGCGTTTTTGAAATACCCACAAATGTACAGACACAAATTGCTTCGACACAAAATCCATACTGTTCGTTTAGACGTTGTTAGCACTCATTGTTTTATCTTTTCTCTTTTGCCTGTCAACGAGGCATCGTTAGAGTAGTGGTGATTGAATACATCGGTACAAAGAAAAAAAGGTTTGACGTAAAAAAAATTACAAGATGGCCGTTTGAAAAATGTCCTAGAGGAGCATGTAACGTTTTCACCGGGCGTTTGGTTAAATGTTTCGTCAAAAGAATATTAGCACATTGAAGACTGACTAATCTGTGTTATCTCCATCTTATATAAATATAAAAATGTGTCATCGAAAATACTGTATTTACGTTCATAAGTTTTTTTTTTTTTTAACATTTTCAATAGCAAGTATTTATTATTACCATATTAATATAAGTAAATACAGCTCAAATAAGGTCGTTACAATTGAAGGCAATAAGTTCTCAGGTAGTTTTTTTTCGTGTCTTTGTTATTGTCAAGACAAAGTTTGTATATAAAAAAATGAGTGCGTACAAAGTACACAGTCATGTCAGAAGTAAAACTTCTTTGGCAAAGTAATTAAAAAAAACAATCCAAAAAACTAATTAAAAAAAAAACAAAAAAACCAACCTCACGCGGTGTTCCCAGGTGGTCACCCATCCAAGTACTGGACATCATGACGCTGCCGCGTTACCGGTCGCTCAAATTTTAACCCTCATGCGCCTAAAGAAGTTTCACTTCAAAATTCCTAGCCCATTTTTATTAACCCCAACAAGATTAAATAAAAAACATTCCTCAATGCCTTGTTTTAATATTTTATGGAAATTCATTTTTAATTTGAAATACGTACACAATTAATAACTGAAACAAACTTAAATTTATTAGTAATGGTCTAAGTTGACCTTATTTCCTTCATTTGAATAAATACTAAGAATTATTGTTTAGCCTTCATTCTCTCGTAATAAGTGCGATGCAGTATATATACCGCATCGCAGGTTATCGAATACAAAAATATTCTCTGAAAATGAAGTTAATATACGAATTTATTCATTGAAATACGTAGTAATTTTAGGGTAGTGTCTTATTTTATAAAGTTTCGTTGTTTAGATCGAAACGCGATAACTGCATCAAATTTTAAGTCGTTCATTTGCATATCTGGTAGAATATGGAGCCAGTGTACGGTTTTTCCGCTTGCACTACTTTTAGCATCGAGAAGCAAGGTATTTCTTTATACATTCTATTCGCATTACCATATAAATTGCTCTTTTCTGCCTTTGTTCCTTCCTAGTATAGAATTTTATGAAGTTAGGTATAGGAGAAAACTATCAATTTGTAGTCTTACAATTAGTCCAATATGGTGGTCTACGGTATTGTGAATAACGTGACCTTATCAATAGCTTACTGCTGGGCACATTCAACTTTTCCTATTTAGAAGATTCTTTTTCACAGTTCAGTTCTACTATCAATACGTACTCGTACATTTTTTGAAATTTGTCTTAAGATATTATGTGACAGGTTTCCGCCTAACGATTTTGATATTTATTTTTTATACTTTCTACTATTTTGGCAACATATAATTTTGACTAGCATCCTGCCCCAGCTTTGCACGGGTATTTAACAAAATTTAAATTTTTTTTCCAAATTTTTTTGAAAATATAATATTGCCTATGTTACTCGCGGATAGTGTATCTTCCCAACAGGGAAATAATTTTTTAAATCACTTCATTAGTTTCGGAGCCTATTCAATGTAAACAAAGAATCAAATATTTCTTCTTATAATCTATACTAATATATAAAGCTGAAGAGTTTGTTTGTTTGTTTGTTTGTTTGTTTGTTTGTTTGTTTGTTTGTTTGTTTGTTTGTTTGTTTGTTTGTTTGTTTGAACGCGGTAATCTCTGGATCTACTGGGCCGATTTGAAAAATTCTTTCAGTGTCAGATAGCCCACTGATCGAGGAAGGCTATAGGCTATGTGTCATCACGCTAAGACCAATAGGAGAGGAGTACACGCCGACGAAGTCGCGCGCAGAAGCTAGTATTAGTATAGTTAAACAAGCGTACGAACTACCTAAGTTGTTACATCCATTGTCGCACGTTCGTCTGTGACCTTCAACATCAGATACATCACATGCGTGCTGCTGACCCTCTGTTTTGTGTTTGTTCTATCGCCGAGCAACACAAACTAATATTAAATACTCGTAGATTCACGACATTCTCATGTATATTCATGCATTCTATAATCAACAGCACTGTCTCGACTCTTAAATATATAGAAACAATAAATAAATTATAAATCTTTTATCTTTTATAGATTACTAGCTTCTGCGCGCGACTTCGTCGACATATACTCCGCTCCTATTGGTCTTAGCGTGATGATATATAGCCTATAGCCTTCCTCGATAAATGGGCTATCTAACACTGAAAGAATTTTTCAAATCGGACCAGTAGATCCTGAGATTAGCGCGTTCAAACAAACAAACAAACAAACAAACTCTTCAGCTTTATTATATTATAATATAGTATAGATATATACATATATAATTATGTATATAGAGCCGGTGTATTGAATGTTCCACTAATAGCAACCAAAAACAAGTTCAGTGTTGTATCTAACATCAAGAAAGTTTAATTACTTTCAATTCTACTAATTAGAAGCTCTTCTATACTACTTCAAGCTGAGATTAAGATTTTCATTTTTCAATATCCATGGTTTTTATGTCTTTTGACTTGGTATCTACTTGATATTTTTCTGTACGTAGAAGAATGAAAATATTCAAAGTTTCCTACATTTATAAGGTCATAATCGTATTACAAGGGAGTAATTTTGAGGTTGCGCGATTGTTCCAAATTTCTACAATATAATTTGTTCAGCAGAATTTTGTGTAAAAATAAAGATACAAAACTGGGGTATCTTGGTTTTCTGTTTATTTATTTAAGCAAAAGTTACTTGGTGATTTTCTTTAAAAATTGTTTTAAAGAAAGTATGTCTTAAGTAAAGTGGAGTTTTTGGGGTACGTTTTGCTTTGAAATTTTAAAATATATTACCTTCCTGTAAGATAGGTTTGATGTACGTATATTAGAGTTAGTAAAATCGTGTTTAATTATTTAATAAGTAAAGATGTTTGAGTCTAGACTCTTGTCTCTTTTACATTGTATTCTGCCATTGATATTTATTTTGTCACATTATTTACGAGTGTGTTAAAAGTTAAAGGTACATATATTTTACATTCGTTATTGGATTCTTTTTTTATTCTTGGGTGGAGGGTACGTCTGTGGTCGGTATAACATCGGCTCCGTACAATTTTAACTTTAAAAGATAATATAGGCGACCAATAAAGGCAAATAGTGCATCCGAACACATGTTTACGTCTATTTCGCGAGTGTGAGTGTTATTTTAAGCTCAAGTGTTCAAAAACTTGTCAAAAACTATCCCAAAAACATTAGCACCCTTTCAAAGACTGAACTTTCCGTAATGTTTTTATTATAGTGCAAAAACTGAATGAACTGTGATTTTAGTGAAAAATAGACCTAATAAGTCATTAAAAGTGCAAAATAACATTCTGTAATACAAAAAACTAAAACAATATTAAGTTATTAATATAAAGTGATAAAAGTATAAAAATAGCTTGTGAGGGTGGACTTAAAATTATTTGTCAACGTAACTTAAAGAAGTACGAGCCAACAAGTGTACCTACGCATAGTGGTTTTTGTTTATATTTTATTTTGTTTATCTGTTTTTGTTCGAGAAACTTCCCTTACTAAAATAAGTATCGACTATTGTAATTAATCAAATTCAAGATGGAGGAAATAAAAAAGATTTTAGAAAACATGCAACAAGACATACGACAACAAAAAGCTGAAATGTTAGAAATGAAAGAAGACATAAAAAATACAATCAATAACAATATTAATGATAAATTTAAACAATTAGAAATAAAAAATGAAGTTATTGAGGGAAAAATTCAGGAACTATGTGCCATAACAAACAATTTGGAAAGACACATTAGACGCAAGAACTTGGTAATTTTCGGAGTGGAAGAGGGTGAAAAATCCTATTATGAATTAGAGGATAGAGTAATTAAGATAATAAATACATACTTCGACGTTCAATACACCAGCAACAACATAGAAGATGTTAGAAGAGCAGGGAAAAAAGGCAATATGGTTAGACCCGTCATAATATCATTTAGTACAATGGGCCTAAAACTAAAAATTCTAAAAAACGGAAAATGTTTACGCAACACAAATTATTATATAAAAGAGGACTTTACACTGGAGGTCAGAAACAAGCGCAAAGAGTTACAAACCCAACTGAAAATAGAAAGAGACTTGGGTAAAACCGCATTTATTAAATATGATAAACTGATCGTACTGGACAACATTAAGAACACCTCTCATCAATATACAAATAAGAGAACCCTATCTGAATCTCCAGAACTTCCTAATATCAACCACCAAAAGGACAAACAAACAAAAAAACAACCACTTAAGAAAAATAAACCTGCCAACATTAAGGACTTATTTATACAAAAACAAAAATTAACTTTCACACCCACAAACAACAACCAAGAACAACCAAGAACATCGCAATAAAATACAATATAGCAGCCACAGACAGGTCCTCCTCATCTTTATCTCCCAGTACGGCTGGTCACCGCGGGAGAGTTCGACCATAACCCTCCAAAGAAATACAGACACAACTGGATTAAGATAGCAAAAGGTGAAAGACTTTTAGCATTCTCTGGAGGAGGCTTTTACCCGAAAGGGGTCCATACATACTTAACATATATAGTGGATAGTTGAAAAAAAGAAGAAAAAAAGATACTTATGAACTGAGGGAGAATTTGTAAAGATCGGGCGTAAAAATCTATTTACTAAAACTAATACTAAAAATGATAGTCGTAGTATCTTTATTATTTTTGTATAATGTAATTTATTGTAAACTTATATAATGATTTTTAATTATTTGTAATTGATTTGTAAAAGTAGTGATAGCTGGTATGATACTGTTATTGCATTGATTGTTAGCTGTAACTGGTATAGACGGTTGGTAAATATTGCTATTATTATATTTGATTGTATAAAAACATGAACTGATTGATTAATTGTATAGGAAATGGTAAAAATCAAATGTAAAATTTATCTGCTAAAAATGTTATTTAAAAAGATAGTACTGATATTTATATAAGATAAAATTTGTCGTAAAATATAACTGTTTGGTAATAAAATTATGTGTAATGGATTAGTGGAGTAATGGTGGTTTCATGATATTGCTATTGCTTTTACTTATAATTGGGACTGTAATGTCGATTATTTGTAACTATTATTGTTATCAATTACTACACGATTATTCCCAGATATAAACTGATTTAATGTGTCGATTGGTTATGTACGTAATAATGAAAAACCAAATTTATTATCTATTTCAATTTTTAAATGAAAATTGAAACTATTATGATGTGTTGATATTTTTTACTGATTCGTCCAGTACTATTATATTTAAATCTTTTTGTAATTCAAACATGTATGGAATGAATAAAGCTTTATTATTATTTTTATTATTGGATTCTTCGCGACTTCAGTATCGAAATCGAACCTACAATTCTGGATATCACTGCCAAGTGTTCCAATCAAATCAGTCAGTTAAAAGCTTATAAGCAAAGTTATATGTTTTAAATTATCTTTTTAACACATACATAGCTATAGCTTAGGCCATAACCATAATTTGAACTCACATAAGCAGAAAATAAACGTTAAAGCTAATATACTGCGCATGTCATCTACTGTGTGAATAAACAACACACACAGACATACAAATGTTACACACACGTTTAACGCTTATCATTGTTGCAATATCATTTTACGCGCCGAGTAACTCGGTAACTTTTACAGCAAATTCATTATTAATAGCCAATATGTTCCACTAGCTTCGCCCCGCGGCTTTCATTAACATAACTCATCTCAGCCTCATGATATTGTGATCTTCACAATAATGCATCGCTCGCTTATTTCATAAAGATCGTAAAATGTGAGCTAAGAAGAATTTTGGAGGCGTTTCTAAAACGATCTTTAATAAATAATTTTCTTGTATACGACAAATACTTTCGAGTCTATTTTAAGAACGCCAAAATATAGAAATATAATGACAATGTTGGCACCAAACCAACCACTATTAATACATACTTGTACCACTATTATTAATACTTACTACATTCTTTAGTGCCGTAACCACTGTGTGGCTACGGCACTAAAGAATGTAGCCACCCCCTCTCTTCCCGTGGGTGTCGTAAGAGGCGACTAAGGGATAACACAGTTCCACTACCACCTTGGAACTTAAAAAGCCGACGGATGGCGGGATAACCATCCATGCTGGCTTTGAAATACACAGGCCAAAGACGGACAGCAGCGTCTTCGGTGTGACAAAGCCAGCCCTGCGGTCACCAACCCGCCTGCCCAGCGTGGTGACTATGGGCAAAACACATGAGTTCGCGTCATAATGTCGGGCGCGAACTTGTGGAGGCCTATGTCCAGAGTGGACTGTGATAGGCTGTAGTGGTGGTGGTGGTGGACAATGTTAGAAATCATTTTTATCATTTTGAGGTGACCTAACTTTATTATTATTTTTATTTTTAATTAGAACCATTACGCCTCCATTCAGCAACGTTAGCTACGAAAAAATACTTTATTCCTCAATTCCTTTGGGATTTTACACAATTGGATCCTAAAATCGTCTATCTTTTAAAGAACGTAGTATTTCAATAGAACAGGGGCATTACTTCGTGAAGTCCTACCAAGCAATGATACCTGCGTACATCACAATCGTTTCATGGTCTACAGTCTACACTGTTGAAATTTAAAAGATATGGCTCACGAAAGTTATTACAGTATATTTTTATAATTATACATAATATGTATATTCTCCGTCTACATAATGGATAGAAGGGTTATTTTATATTATGATATTATTCCCTAACTTCCATAAAGTATTTGAACTAGGAACTTAATCTTTTTTATATTACATAATTATATAAATAAAAAAAACATGCGTGCGTCTAAAGTACACATGTCAGAAGTGAAACTTCTTTGGAAAACTGATTGACAAAGTAGGCGGTAACATAATTAAAAAACTAATTGAAAAAAAATCGGCCAAGTGCGAGTCGGACTCGCGCACGAAGGTTTCCGTACGTACCATTGACTAGGTAAACAACATCATGTACCTAAGATTGATTTCAACATCGGGCAAAAAGCGGCATAAAAATCACTTTTGTTGTACGTATGAGAGGCCACCCAAATATTATTTTATTTTATTTTAATTTTATTATTTATTATTAAAGTAAATATACAATTAAATATTTTGTGAATATTTCAAGTGCCTACCTGTTGCCATTATTGATATCGAGCAAAAAAGGGCAAGAAATTCGCGTTGGTTGTATGGGAGCCAAAATACCAATACCATCCATACAAACCAAATACCATACATACCTACTACTATACATACCATCCAAATAATGACGGGTTACCCGTTGCCGCGTCGCCTCGGTCACCCATCCAAGTACTGACGCGTTACCCGTTGCGGCGTCGCTCTTCTCTCAAATTTTACCCTCATGCGCCTAAAGTTTATTTTTATGTAACCTTACCTTTCCGTACATTTCCCGTGCGTTTTATTACGTTTAATATCAGTGATGGCCATGTGGTTTTATTTTTTATTTTTTTTTTATTTATTTATACTTTATTGTACAACACAACTACAAATATCATTTACAGACAGTGAAGTACAATGGGTGGACTTATGGCTATTTAGCCATTTCTTCCAGACAACCCAAATTTATATTCCCTACTATGAGTAACGATCGCTATCAGGTGTACATGATAACAACCGGGACCGACGGCTTAACGTGCTCTCCGAGGCACGGTGGGGAGACCCACAAGGACTGCACAAACACCCAGACCACGGCAAACATCTGTAGGGCCAATACAAATGTTGTCGTGTGCGGGGATCGAACCCGCAACCGCCCGCGCAACAGCCAATCGCAATCCAGTGCTGTGACCGCAGCGCCAACGCGGCGTCCGCGGTGGTTTTTCGCTTTCACTTCGATTTTTTGAGTCACTGGGTAAAATTATATAGCCTATGACTTTTCTTGATATTAGTTAAATTTTCAAGTAGTATTTTAGTGGTATGATAGCTTCTAACATTTTACAATGAAGTAGCAAACTGTTCAAAGTTTAAAATGACTACAGATTTAAATTTCAGATTAAAATGAGTAGAGATTTTCCCTATTTAAGCATTTATAATTTTTTTATAAAGAAGTGCAGATCTTTAACCACTGAAATAGGGTATAAAAGAATAATATAAAAGTACGCCAATGAAAGGAAAGTACTGAGAAACAGAAAATAGACCAGTTTGATAGAAGTCTTCGTCTTAAAAAGAAGATTATTTTTAAAGAATTTTTGTTGTATTTTCAACCCGTTGGCGTATAGTTGAGAATTTCTCAATATTGCTAAAGTTATAATAAAATTTGCACTAATGGAAAAGATTTGTCTTTCGAATATTATATCGTTTTAACGAAGAAAGGCTTGAGAATCGATTTTCTTATAGTTATTGTTACACTCATTAACTTTCGCTTCAGTCTGTAATATCCCACTACTGGGCATAGGCCTCTTTCCCCATGTAGAACAAGGATCAGAGCTTAATCCACCACGCTGCTCCAATGCGGGTTGGCGGATATATTAACTACTATGAGTAACGATCGCTATCAGGTGTACAATGTACATGTTAACAAGCGGGACCGACGACGGCTTAACGTACTCTCCGAGGCACGGTGGGGAGACCCAAACAAGGACTGCACAACCCAGACCACGGCAAACATCTGCATATTGTGTGTAATATTGGCTTTATTTTCCTTAATTGTTATTATTAACATGATAATGTCAACGTATAAATAAATATGGCAATGAAATTGTCAAAATAAAAAACACCTGTATTATGTTTCACGTAGACTTTGTTTTAATAATTGTTAAATTTGTTAACGTTTACTACTACGCTACAATAAATCTAGTTCGTACATTCCCGCTGCATAGTACCAGATAACATGAATTCGAGAGCGAAAGTGAAATTACCAATTTTAATTTTTTTTTATTTTTTATTTTTAGTGTTAGCCAATTTCAAAAAAGAGGAGGTTCTCAATAAGACTGCTTTTTTATGAATTTTATAAACAAGCAATAAAAAACTACGACTACCTATTAACTCTTTACTGGATGTATCGATTTTGATGATTCATTTTCAATCGAAAGCTGGTATTAGTTTTTGAGTTATATCTTTACCGACTAATTACGTCGTATAACTTGTCGATGTAATTAAAGTTGTTTTCTTTTTTCGTTTGCAAGCAAAAATAAATTTATACACTTATCTATAAACAAAAAACAAAAATGTATTCTTATTTATAAAATGGCGAAAGTACGAACACCATTTCGCTTCTTTTTTAAGTAGATATATCATTAATCGTCCGACTGTCACATTATGACCTTGGTCTTTAATTCCTTCGCTTCGACTATTTTGCTTAAGCGACATATTCCTTAGCGTCATTTATTAATGTCAAAGTGAGTTGACGCTGTGAAAAAAATCGTGATGTATTTTTAATAATAGGCCCATGGCTAGATTCCGGAACGTTAAAAGATGTTTAGAATATACCGCAAGTACGACGTAAATCTTCCTTTATTCCTTGTTCGGAAAGAATATATTTTTGGTCTTCAAGTTAAACGTCAAAATTAAGGTCAATGTTGTCTAAGTTTGTCTGATTGTAAGTTGCTACCAACGACGATGGATATAATAAAAAGGGGAAATTATAACTTAAAGGTACATGTGCACTTTACGAATAACAGCCTCCAAATTACACAATAGGTAGTCAAGAAAATCTTAGAAGATTTACCATATCACAATTAAGATGGTTGCGAAAAAAAATCTAGTAATATATACACCACTTTCTAAAGTATAAGCGAAACACATGGAACTATCTCAAGGCCAGAAACATCATAAGAACAGGTTGTTGAAAGAGTATTATTTACTCCTCCTAATGAAGATCACCCGAACGTATCAACTGCAACCATGACGGTTCTGTCAAAAATGCCTTATTAAGAAAAAGACGTCACCTGCGAAGTATGCAATGATAAACGTTAGAAGTATTGAAGAAACTCTCAAAAATGTCTCATTACGTATACGGTCAAAAATACCCATTGAACCAACGTTCCTCTGGAGAGCTTAATGTTTTAAACTCTTAGTAGGGTTAGACAATTCTTGCTAAACCCTATACTTCGTTATACATATAACTTAATAATGATAAATAAATTATAAGAAATATTATGCAAATAGGAGTGTATATTTTGCGCAAGTTTCATTTTATTAATCACTAGCTTCTGCGCGCGACTTCGTCGGCGTGGACTCCACTCCTATTGGTCTTAGCGTGATGATACATAGCCTATAGCCTTCCTCGATAAATGGGCTATCTAACACTGAAAGAATTTTTCAAATCGGCCCAGTAGTTCCAGAGATTACCGCGTTCAAACAAACAAACAAACAAACAAACAACCAAACAAACAAACTCTTCAGCTTTGTATATTAGTATAGATAAAAATTCACCTTAATTAAAACAAAAGGTATATGATACAACAATTTATTAATGTCACGGAATAAAGTCATTTGGTTAGGCAAATATTCGACTTGCATCTGACAATGACAAAGTACTTCTACTAATCCCTAGATAGCCAGCATAATTAATTAAACATATCGATTACTGAAGCGATTTACTGGAGCGTATGTCTGACTAAATATGACATAAATTAATATATGTTTATGTGTGTCTTAATTTACTTATATGTGTATCAGTCTATGAAAGATGTTCCTAAAAATGTTTCGATTGTGTACGAACACTTAGTAAATACAAAGCCTTTCGGGGATAATTTTGTGTTTCTGTAACCCTTGATTTTGTTTAGGTATTATATTTTGCGTTCAATTAATGAATTAAATGGATGATCTTCCTTATTGTTTTTAACTAATTATATTCTTATCAGTGTCAAAAGAACAAATTGCTAATAAAACAGATTTAAAATTCAGGTAAATTTCACGTTGAATTAGAAAAAAGAATGGTTCACAAATTTAAGAAAATCAATATGTGCAAAAAAAAAAATATCCGCTTGCGTCGACGTGTCCCAAGTAAGTGTCCGCTAAGTCTCTTTTTTGCCCTGCGTACCCCTGATCCTAACTACAGATGTAGATTCGATTTTACAAAAGAATATCTAAGGTATTGGTATAATTAAAAATGTTAAATAATCCCGGAATATGAAAATAAAAATTATACCCTAAAAATATATTTGTACGATTTGCTAACCAAGCATATTTTTTTTGTTTCAATTAAAAACACAAAGTTCATTTCGTCTCTTAATTTTAATAAGCCCCGTATAATAGAATCGTCGGAGGCAACGAAGGGATTTTGTTTATAGACCATTAATGAATTTGGCACAAAATAATTGTGTTTCAAACCTTTTACGCCCCAATTTGTAAGGGTATCGAAAATTAAACGTCTATACAAATCGTTTTAATTTTTTATCTCATTCGAAAAAAAAAATTAGATTGCTGCTTCGTCATATAAAGGTTATTTTTAATGAATCAATGATTTTTCGTATTTTTTAACTTGAAATATAGCAAATAATTTGCAATTCGATTTTTCGGGGTAGGGTTTTGAATCAATATGCCATATTTTGGGACCCAGATACATATTTAAAAATAATGAACTCAAACCATAATACATTAAAGAATAAAGTGATTTAAATTTTCTCACCAAACGAAACACGAATAAAAAAAATCTTTTTCCCAAAAACTCTAATAGAAAGATCATCCCTAGATTTACGACTTCGAGTTTACAGTTAAAAGCAAGGTCACCATGTACCCGTATTTAGAGAGCTATCAAGAACCTTACTCATGAGTTTAATTTACTTTTAAAGTTATTGTAACATTTCCTTAATTAAAACTCGTATTCCAAATGTGATAGCAATTATAGTTTCCTAATTTCAAATGCAATTACAATCATTAGATCAGGTCATTTTAAGTTCTTAATTGTTATGTCAATTAGCATTGGAAATCTGGCAATCGAAATATAACGGTTATGGTCGGTATTGTCTATTTCGTGTTGTCGAACAGAAAGCGGTGATAGTTGTCAGTTCAGGACACGTCGATATTACATCTTCCATTTCCAGTTGAGCAAATTTTAATTACAGCCCGTAAGTAAAGTTTAATAGTATGTATTTGGGGAGTTTATTTGTCAACAAGTTTATACATATTTCTTCACTGTTAAAACAAGCGCTGTCTTAAGTTTGATTTTACAAGACTATGTTTTACATATTATAACACTTGTGATACATAATATAATATAATTAGATAAATTTAACATGTAAGAACGTTTCTATTTCTAATGCATTTTTATTATAAACTAGATGGCCCGGTGAACTTCGTATCACCTACGTATATATGTGAAAAATATACACAAAACACTTTCTGAACGCACCTATAAATATTTAACAACCAATTGACAACATTTTTGACAAAAGACTGTAAATTTCCCCGCTAGGAACATTTTGTATTGGAAAATTATATCGTCATTTTTAGTATTTTCCGTTACATATTATTTATGTTTCTCACCGTTTAAACCTTCTAGCCACAAACATTTCAAGATCAAAATTAGCCAAATCAGCCCAGCCATTCTCGATTTTTAGCGAGACTAACGAACAGCAATTGATTTTTATATATTATATTGATATTCTAATCGTAAAGATAAGATGCGATATTTTTATTCATACGGTACTTGACAGTGAACTGTGTGAATTATACATCCTTATTTCCTAGTATCAACGGTTTTTTTTTCGATTTCGAGTTCGAGAGAGATTCGATCCCTTGTGTCCGTTTATTCTTCTTATGACCGTAAATGATTTCATTTTAGTTTCAGAACATCTTAAATAATGTGAATAATGTAGGTCTGTATATTTCAGTGCCACGTAACAAACACTCATTTCAGATTTTCAATGTGTCGAAACAAAAAAAAACTGATTTCCATTTTTAATTATTGAAACTTGGAACATGGAAAAATGTATGCCTAGCAGAGGAATGTTACAGACTGTAATTTGTATTCTTGTAGATTTTATTCTGTGTATATTATATTATAATCATACTAATTATTTGTTTATTAATCTACATATTTCTTAAGAAAATTATTCTACATGTATACATATATTTATATAACAAGTGGCTATATTATATAAATCCGTTCTCAAAACTTTGGTAGCGTGATTGAGAATCTCTTGTGTCATGAATATTGCATGTTCTGTACAATACGAGTGTCGTACAAACTAAAGTCCTGCGCGGATTATAGTGGTGACAACTCACCTAATTTAATCTATTCATTAAAATGGAACTGAAGTTAGTACGAAACTGTATTTTAATTACACTAATCATTGTCGTTTGTTTTATTATTGTCTAATATTAAATTTACACATATATTTTGACAGAGTTTGACTTATTGATAGCTTTTTTTTTGTAAATGTTTTTCGTTGTTTGTTTTTTATGTATATTATTAGAAAGTTAATACTTAATAATTATACATTATAAGTTTTATTTTAAGAGTGAAATCATTTGTAAAAGTTTCTTTTAGAAATATTTGTGAAGTATAAGATTTTAGATTAACATGGTTATCTAGTTCTATTACGAAAATTATTCGAAAACGGGATATTTACCGTGTTTATTATTTTCGTTTTGCGGATTTCGATATTTCGACATTGACTGTGAATGTCTTGTTCACGAGAACTCTCTAGTAGGTATGGTTCATTGTAAATGTCCCGTTTTCGAATAATTTTTGTGAAGTATATTCTAGATATTTATTTTCTAACAATAAATTGTTTAATATAGCCTAGAGCTACGATTGTTTTAGGCTTCTCACAAAATCTTTTGCCACGTAATAAATTAAAATTTTAATTTTCTAAATAAATTATATAAAAAAGTACCGAAGTAGGCCCAAATCTCCTCGCCTCGTCACTTTCGTATCAATAAGCCGTCGGAATCCTAATGGAAAATGGATCGACACTGATTCGAGTTCATCCCGAGCTCTGATGGATGGACCGTTCGAGCTAAGAGCTATTCATAACGTTATTAGTTTGAGTAAATTATTGCCGTGTTACGAGTGATGAATTAATTCGTCCTTGTCAGCCTTGTCTTTGAATGACTTTAAATTTTATTATTTAATACAATGGCCGTTCCGTTTCGGCCACGTTTTGTTTTCCTTGTCAGTATTGTTTAGTATTATGATGAGTGTTTCACCCCTATTAGTTGTGACTGGTTGTATTAAAGGCTTCCTCTTGTAGCCATTACGTAAACTCTGCAACAATAGAACAATTTTTAGATTTGCATAATTCGTATTGAAATGTTTACGTTTATAAAGAAAAATAAAAGAAATGTCTTCAAGCTATTGTACTATCTGACTGTAGTGTGTTAGTCACCAAATTATAAATAAATAAACATGTTTGACGTACTATTAAAGTCACCTATTTCTGTGTTTTGGCTAAAATCTGACTGGTCTGGGTTTCTTTTTCGTAAAAATTTGCATATATATAATATACATAAACTAATGCATAACGACCAACCACGATTAAGTATAAATTTGGACTGTGCCAACCGGCTAAAAATATTCGCCATTTAGAGGTATGCTGTAGTATCTCAAGCTCTGAAGAGGAGCATGTGGCAACAAACGTTCAGTTGTTATGAGTTGAAATTCAACGCAGCGAAAATGTAACACGCTTGGTAATATTTGTGCCGGAAGATGTAAGACATTAGCGGTATTATTGGACGAGAGGAGTACATGAAATTACATTGAAATAGAAGAACATAAAAATGGCATTAGTCGCAAAGACTGTTACTACCGCGTGCAAGTTGCGGGTAAAATGCAAAAAAAAAATAATAATTTTATAATCGCGATATTAATTTATAAGCATTAACGCATATAAAATTAAGACAATGCGTTAGCGCAACGGTCACAGCGCATAATAGCGGTTGTTGCGCTGGCGGTTGCGGGTTCAATCCCCGCACAAGACATACATTTGTATTGGTCATACATATCTCTGCCGTGGTCTGGGAGTTTGTGTTTGTGTATTGTGTGTGTTTCCGGACCCTCCACACAGGCGTGAATCCTAGAGAGGGCCGTTGAGTGTGAGACGTTTATTATCGTATATATTAATACACTAAGGTTGTGTTTGCTAAATACAACCTTAGAAATTAAAAATCTCTTACCCAAAAACTCACAATTACTCCACATAAATTATATATCATTTTATAGATAATATCTTGCTCTTCCGGCACTCATAAGTAAAAAATGTATTATTGCTTTTAATTTTGTAAACTAATTCACTATTAAAATTATATCGTCGGTAATTTTTTTACTTATTTAGTGCGAATTATTCGCACGGGTATTGCTAGTTATGTTATAATAATATAACTTTGTCTTCAAAACACTAGTTCAACATAAAATATGATGTAAGTTTTAACCGACAAATTTCGTTAGTCTTCGCTAACAAATAACTCGCACTAATTAATGCATTATAAAGTGTATAACTTAATTATAAAGACAGTAAACCGCTGGCAACTTTTCAAGAAGTCGTTACTGTTGTCACTTTTGATATTCACGAATTTAATGCTCTTTGAATCAACTTAGCTGTATTTCGGAGTGTCCATTAGAGGGTTGCAAATGTCTTCGAGACTTAAATTCCGCTGTTTAGAACTACGTCGATAAATTTGTGGTGGCTTAGGCTGTTTATACATTGTTTGAATTTATAGTTGCGGCTGTAATGTTACGAGATTGAAAAGTTCTATCGAATCGTCACTAAACTAAATTTATAAATATTTAACTGCTGTGAGAAATTCTGGAAATTTGATGACTAAAATTACCTAAATGTTTTAATGTAAAACAGTATGAAAGCAGTAAATATGAGATTACAAATTGTAAATAAATATCGTTGCGATTTGTCATTATCGCTTTCAGTTGAAAAGATAACGTTGTATTAATACATTTTTTTTATATAATACCTTTTCATGATGCTTTGGAACAGAGGTATTACCGATATCTGTTACGCTTGCGGTCAAGGGTTCGATCACCGGTCATAACCATTATTTACCATATGTGTTTCTAGACACACAAGTAAATGTTATTTACACACACACAGACGAAAAAAAAAACAAAAACAAATAAAGTTCAATTACTATTGCAATATAAAATACTAAGCTTTTGTAAAAATCTTTATACTACATACCCAAACAGTAGGTATTGAATGAAATATGAAACGCATACACAAATCTTTTTTATCCAATTTCAGGTAACTTCTCAGGCGTTAATAAGTCCTAATTATCGCCAGCAGTTTGAGTTTGTAATTTGGTGCATTCACTAAAGGCCGGTGAATGTGGGCCGTACAAAAAGTACTTGGAATAATTCCAAGAGGCGATTTCTGGCCTCAAGCGTAAAACCTTTACCGCGATGTAAAAACTGGATTTGAAATTTAGTACCGTTATGAATTGGGTAATTAATTTATACCATTATATCAGGGGTTATGGAAAAATGCTGATAATTTAATGGGTGGGGGGCTCCATTTGGTTTGGTGGTAAAATAATGATATTTTGAGCAATTATTTATTTATTACTTATTCATAATTTTTGTCATATTTTTACAAAGGAAATAATAAAATGACATCAACAATGAAACTCATATGAAGAGACTGTTTCATTATTTTAATCAGATTATATCATATTACATTTTAGGTTTTATTATTTGACATAAATTTATTTTAGTTCACTATTTTACAACTTGAAAAATCATATAAATAAAATATAAATGTTATTATGATATGATATGGATCAGTAGAATTATAATTATAATTATGAAGAAGAAATAATAATAAAAAGGTATGTGTGCGATTCACACACGATAGAAGTGAAAATTCTTTGGCAAACTAATATTAAAAAAATAAACTAATTTAAAATTAGCGGTGTGCAGCACGGCGCGCTCCTCCCTGTCGTTTTTCCGTTGCATCCGGTTTGAAATCACAACGATTCTAAAGAAGTTTCACTTCAAAAAAGTTATTAATCGAGAACTGATTTTCCGATTAGCGCGAATTTACGAGCATCCTTTTAGGTTGTGGGATACTGCTAAGTTGAAAAAAACCGGTCAAGTGCGAGTCGGACTCGCGCACCGAGGGTTCCGTACAAACCTGCAGGTATATAAGTAAAAGTTATGGTATTTTGCTGCTAAATTAAATCCTTAACTTTATAATATGGAAAGTTGGAGGAGCATAAATTTAAGACAAAGGTATTTTTATCTTTTCATTAATTCTTTAATTTATATAAAATAAAATAAATAAATAAAATAAAAATCGCCTTATTTCTATTACTATTAAAATTTCAATTAATACTAGCGTAAGTATTCTTAGTTTAAACATATGTATGTATATTAACCTATGTATATATTTATTCTATACTCGTATAATTAACTCGTCTACATGTTTATAACATCACTTAATTAATATTGGTAATAGTAATAGTCGCCTCTGCGGCGTAGGCCTCTCCTAAACATTTCCATGTATCCCTTTCCCGTGCTTTCTGTATACACAGCGGTCCACATAATTATCTGGTTGAAGATATCTCTCCACCTTTTAATTGGTCTCTATTTTTTCCTTGACCTGTCTCTTGGTAGGAAAGTTCTTTTATCGAAGTTATTTATTTACAAATTTTTTAGTCAGTATTTAGAAATCTGGTTCAAAAATACTTTATTACTATTAAGTATTAAATTTGAACCATATTATATATAGTAGATATTTATTTACTATTTATTTATTTATTTAAATAGTCCCACAGATGATGTAACATTTATTTTGTAATTTAATTCGAGCCTTTTTGACCTTTGTACCTGTTTTCAAGTTTGTATAAAACATGTTTTCCTATTTTTATTATTGTCTGCTATTATTTAAACATATATATTTTTTAATGTCTAGAATTCTCATTACAGTGTTAATATTACTTGATTTCATTAATCATTTCAATACTGTTGATTTTGACTTACTACTAGCTATACTTGGTTCTCTTAACATATCTCCTAAGGTGTCTGACTGGTTTCATAGTTACTTGCATGGTCGCCGGCTACGAATACATATTGAAGAACTTTCTTCATTCTGGTCTAGAATCAACGCTGGCGTTAAAGATAAATATATAATATGTACCTCTTCGCTTAAATGATAGCCTAACTTTGAAGATACCTTCACATTCGTCTTCCTTTTATTCTAAATCTTTCACTATTGAAGCTTATCGTCTTTGGAACTTATTACTATATAACAATAGATGCTGGAATCAGAAGATTCCAGCATCTATTGTTATATAGTTATTTATTTATATCTGATTTTTATTTTATATTGTTCCTTTTTTTACAAAATTTTGCGCCCTTCCCCTAGTTTATAATTATGCAAGTCCTCTGCCCTAAGGTTGCCTGGAAGAGATCGCTGTGTTAGCGATAAGGCCGCCTGTTGCAATTGATGCAAGTTTATTGTTATAAATTCTATGTATTGTTCTTTTGTGTATTGGTGTGCAAAAAGAGTTAGTAAATAAATATTACTTTGCAAAGTTTTATAATTGAAAAACAAAGCAGAAATAAACAACATTACACATACTATTTCTGTGGTTGCGATGTAACTATACATTTAAGGTTTTCGTAATTTTTCCTGTATCTGTGCTATAAGACGTTGCTTCATACCTGAAGATTTTAGGTCGACGGGAAGTATTCTTTAGATTTTTATTTCCTTGTCAGTTGTTTGCTAGTTTCAATATACGCGGTTTAAATTGCTGTTTCTTTTGATATCGTGGACATAGAAGTTTGATTTTGTTACAGCTTAAAGTTATTATAGACGTGAGTATTTGATATGAATTTCAATTTAATAATTTTACGCGTTCAAGAGAAAAGTGGTATTAAGTGTAAAATTATTAAAATATTTTTTTTATATGTTGTAACTAAAAATTTACACTTTTCGTAATTTTTCCTGTATCTGTGCTATAAAACGTTGCTTTGTACCAAATTTCAAGATTCTGACTTCACGGGAAGTACCCTGTAGGTTTTGATTCCTTTGCGACTATTTTCGATGAAAATATGCGGCTTAAATTGGTTTTTCTTTTGATATCGTTGACATAGAAGTTTGATTTTGTTACAGCTTAAAGGTATTATAGACCTGAGTATTTGATATGAATTTTAATTTAATACTTTTACGCGTTCATGAGAAAAGTGGTATTAAGTGTAAAATTATTAAAATATTTTTTTTTATATGTAGTAACTAAAAATTTACACTTTTCGCAATTTTTCCTGTATCTGTGCTATAAGACGTTGCTTCGTACCAAATTTCAAGATTATGACTTCACGGGAAGTACCCTGTAGGTTTTGATTCCTTTGGGACTATTTTCGATGAAAATATGCGGCTTAACTTGGTTTTTCTTTTGATACCGTTGACATAGAAGTTTGATTTTGTTACAGCTTAAAGGTATTATAGACTTGAGTATTTGATATAAATTTCAATTTAATACTTTAACGCGTTTATGAGAAAAGTGGTATTAAGTGTAAAATTATTAAAATATTTTTTTTTTTTTATATGTAGTAACTAAAAATTTACACTTTTCGCAATTTTTCCTGTATCTGTGCTATAAGACGTTGCTTCGTACCAAATTTCAAGATTCTTAGTTCACGGGAAGTACCCTGTAGGTTTTGATTCCCTTGAGAGTGTCGAAAATTTGCAGCATAAACGGCTGTATCTTTTGATTGCCTTGGCTTAGAAGTTTCATTTTTTCACAGCTTTAAGAGGCAGCAGATCTGAGTATTTAGTATAAATTTCAGCTTGATGCCTCCACGCGTTTCTGAGAAAAAGGGTCTTGACAGACAGACGGACAACAAAGTGATCCTATAAGGGTTCCGTTTTTACCTTTTGAGGTACGGAACCCTAAAAAACAACAGTTTTTAAGCTAACACATTTTTTTTTATGTTACTAGGTTGGCAAACAAGCGTACGGCTCACCAAATGGTAAGACCGTATCCTATAGACGCCTGCAACGCCAGAAGCATCGCAAGCGCGTTGCCGACCCTATCCCCAATCCCCCCAGGAGCTCTGGTCACCTTACTCACCAACAGGAACACAATACTGCTTGAAAACAGTATTATTTAGCTGTGGTCTTCTGTAAGGTCGAGGTACTACCCAGTCGGGCTGCTCCATATTTTGAGCAGGAAATTTCCTGCTGTGCCCTACCTCAGTTCACACATATTTAAGGTCGTTCAAACGTGATATTTATTCTTTTACTGCATGCCTGACTCTACGTTTTTATTATAGAGTCAAAGCTTGCGTAGCGCACGGCGTAGCGAGTGCGGCGTAGCGGACACAGCGTAGCTGTGTAGCGTACAGCTACATTGCGCGTTTGGAATGTTAGAACTACTGAACTTTACGTAGCGTGAACATCGAATGTTTGAGTTGATATATCACGCAGTGTGAATGAAAGCGAGAGAATCATTAAAAAAAATGTAAATTATAGTAAAAAAATCAATTTGTTTGTGGTACATCCAATTTTAAAACACAAAAAAGTTTTTTTACTTGTTAGAAATTATTTTCAATTTTCTGCGTAATTTTCATGTTATGGAATCTTATATAATGTATACTAGTTTTAAAAAGCTTAAAAAATGAGGTGAAACAAAAAATCGATGAAGTAATTCTTAACTTATAACGTGACTAATTAAAATACGATTTACTACTTATTATAAATGTACAGAGAAATCTTGGAATTATTTCAAGGTAAAATAAAAGCGTTCAATTTCATTTAAAAATACTCTTACATTTTCATTGTTCATTAAATATTGTACATACGCAAGTTAAATTATATGGGCCGAAGTTGTCAGGTCGAGATCCCGCAGGCAGGACCCTTTTCTAAATAAAATTTATTGTAATAGAATACATATAAAATCTTAAGTTATATTTATATATAATGTACGAATAGGAATAGGGTGACATACGCCTCTTTTCGAAATTTTTAAGAGTTGATGTTGTTTTGCTATATATTTTATTTTATATGTATATAAAATTAATATAAAATGGTGCATATGACACTATTTCAGTATATTATTTTACTAGCTTCTGCGCGCGACTTCGTCGGCGTGGACTCAGCTCCTATTGGACTTAGCGTGATGATATATAGCCTATAGCCTTCCTCGATAAATGGGCTATCTAACACTGAAAGAATTTTTCAAATCGGACCAGTAGATCCTGAGATTACCGCGTTCAAACAAACAAACAAACAAACAAACAAACAAACTCTTCAGCTTTATTATATTAAGTATAGATTTTATTTTTATTTATTTTATTTATTTGTATTTGGGAAACAAACAGTACAATATAACACATAGTAAAGAAAAATTACAACAAGCTAGTGCATATACCAATCAAGTTTCCACTAACAACTAACACATATAAGAAGCAGAGTGCAAGAATAAAATGACAAAGTGTATAAATAAAAATAAAATATCTAAAACAAGAGACAAAATACAAATACAAAATTAAAATTAAATCAAAATAAAATCAAATTAAAATTAAATCAAGATTAAAATTAAATAAAATAAAATTAAAACAAATCAAAATTAATTCAAAATTAAACTAAAAAAAATTACAAGACGACTGTTAATAAATAAAATTGAGTAACAAATAAATAATAAAAAGGAAATAAAATATAAAGTAATTAAAATTCATTGATTCATTAATTGATTAATGTTACGTTTAAAACTTATCAGTGAACATGAGAATATATCCATACTATGAAAATGTTTATTATACATATTACAGGAACGACGAATAAAATCATTTTGGGCATATTTAGTTCTAGTACAGGGCAAATAAAAAAGATCATTTTTACGTTTAAAAAAAAAAATTAAAAAACCCTACTACTACTACCTAAAAAGTATATTAATAAAATATTTTTGTTTTAATTCAAAACATAAATTTTTATAAACCAAATATTTGTTTTATACAAGAAGGCTTTTTAGCCCTTTTTAAACACTTAACGTTTGGTCTTTCAAAGTAAAACAACATATCAATAAGAAAAAATACATATATTAACTACTAGCTTCTGCGCGCGACTTCGTCGGCGTGGACTCCGCTCCTATTTGTGTTAGCGTGATGACACATAGCCTATAGCCTTCCTCGATAAATGGGCTATCTAACACTGAAAGAATTTTTCAAATCGGCCCAGTAGATCCAGAGATTACCGCGTTCAAACAAACAAACAAACAAACAAACAAACAAACAAACAACCAAACAAACAAACTCTTCAGCTTTATATATTAGTATAGATATACTTCACGTTAGTAGAGACGTCCCTGTTACGATTATTTCTCAGATTTTTTATTAACATTACTAATAGCAACGACATACATAAGACCATTTAATAAAATTTCTTTATAACTAAACTAGCTTCTGCGCGCGACTTCGTCGGCGTGGACTCCGCTCCTATTTGTCTTAGCGTCATGATATATAGCCTATAGCCTTCCTCGATAAATGGGCTACCTAACACTGAAATAATTTTTCAAATCGGACCAGTAGATCCTGAGATTAGCGCGTTCAAACAAACAAACAAACAAACAATCAAACAAACAAACTTTTCAGCTTTATTATATTAGTAACTAAATAATATAAAATTCCTTCAACATTATTTTTAACCTTTTAACGCTTTACGCTTAACCCGAGATAAATCGCAATGCTTATCAAGCAGCAGGCAGCCAAGTTTAATATTTTTTTCCAATTTCAGAAGAGATATTAAATAAAGCCAGCTCCAAAAGAGATTTGATCTAATCATCCGAGTGCTAACTTCGTAGCGTCGATAATATCGAAATGAACTGCGCCGCGGAACTTTGTAATAAACTCTATTCAAAATTCGCGTAGTTTGAACTGAAATTGTGAGTTTTGTCACTCTATAGGGCCCTGAGTAGTTTCTAGTATCTAGTTTCATGAGCTGGCAACTGGAAAAAACCTTTTTATGGAGTTGATTTGCCAACTTGAAGCTGAATAGCTTTAGCTTGTGAGAACAACTGACAAACATTGACAAAAACCTGTAATAATTGTGTTTGCTCGTAAAAAAAATTATAACTAATTAAATGGTATCGACAAGTAATACAACGTTAGCTCCGTTCTAAAAAATCAAAAAATCAAATAAATACGATTCATTTAAGATAACTCAAAAAGTGCTAACCAAATCTCGGTCGAATTGAAATTGGCCCACATGACAAGCACCAGCTTGCGATGATGAAAAAAGAGTCATCAAAATCGGTGTACCCAGTAAAAAGTTATGGGGTAATCAATACATATTATAAAACAAAGTCGCTGCCCGCTGTCTGTCTGTCCCTATGTATGCTTAGATCTTTAAAACTACGCAACGGATTTTGGTGCAGTTTTTTAAATAGATGGAGTGATTCACAAGGAAGGTTTATATTTATAATACATTCATAATATAGTGGAGGAACAGTGATAGGTTTAGCAACCGTGCGAAGTCAGGGCGGGTCGCTAGTAATACAAATAAAAATACAGTCGATTTGAGTACCTCCTCCTTTTTTAAGGTACTTTAAGGTACTATTTAAAAAAATTATGATTATGTGAAACTGACTATCTTTTTACGAGTATGTGCAACATATTTAACGATTTTTTTTTATTGCAGCGAAACAAAATGAAGTATGGGTAATTGGGTATGCTTATGATATAAAGATGTGGATTTGGATGTATTTTTGGTCTGTGTCAATTGAACAAGCGAGTCTTTGTATCAATAATTGTTCGTACGCTGTGGTACTGTTTTACCTTCCGTAACCTATTGTTCTCTAGTAGTAAAACGAGTAGAATTTATGAAGCTCAACAATTTAATTAAAAGCTAAGCTAAGCTTTGAAGTACTAACTTTTGTTTGAGTCTAGTGAGACACTTCAGCTTTCACACAGTTAGAGAAGTTATATGGTGTTTGATACAGTTTTTCTCGCACGTATGTGATATTTTTTTTTGATCATGGCAATTTCGTTAAAATACGACTAGTCTTTTTTACTCAACCCCGAACGGTATATAATCGTAAAAAGAAGCGGTTATTTATTTCAAATTGCATGTATGGTATTAATAAAGCCAGTTTTTAATTTCGCTTGTATTCCTCAGGCATTCATTTTTAAATGTGTTGGTATATTGTTTATAAATCTCGGTATTACGAATCTGATTGGTTCTTCTACCGAAATTTTTGATTCATTTTTCTTTTGTTCGTTACTAGTCATGCGTTAATGACCTATATGTAAATTCTTGCGATATCTATACTAATATATAAAGCTGAAGAGTTTGTTTGTTTGTTTGTTTGTTTGTTTGAACGCGGTAATCTCTGGAACTACTGGGCCGATTTGAAAAATTCTTTCACTGTTAGATAGCCCATTTATCGAGGAAGGCTATAGGCTATGTATCATCACGCTAAGACCAATAGGAGCGGAGTCCACGCCGACGAAGTCGCGCGCAGAAGCTAGTTTTTATATAAAAGTTAAAATCGAAGATGTTTTAATTTTTTTCATTACTCGTTTATTTACGTCGGCATGTAACGGTCTGATCTAGAAATATATTTTGAGTCAGGACACGTGGTTTTTACTTGAATGTGTTGAACAGTTTTTGTTTAATTGTGGGAGTGTATATAAATTAGCATATATTTGTGGGTACGAAAACAATATTCAACTTCGTACTTAACAACAACTGACACTTGCATAGAATATCTACAGAATACTCGCACTAAGATCATCTTAGGATGAAAGATCCATGATTAAAAGTGAGAAATGATATAACAATATCATAATCTGTCAATTAAAAAGCTTTTAATTTTAGCTCATAAAATATTGAAACATAAACCTTCGTTACATTGAAAAAATAACATTAATAATGAAATTTGACACTTTTATTAGCACTCTACCATTCATACAATTTAATTTGATTGAATCTTTCAAAACGCAAATTGAATTCGTACGCAAATATAAAATATAATTAATCATTCGATTTGTTTACAAAACACTTATTACTTACTCCGATAAACAAACAAGATCAAAAAAAATGTCAACGATAATAAATCAAAGCTAAGTCTCATACAAAACTTTATCACCGCCCTTCGTTCGACTTGTTTACGAAATAAAATTGAAAGGGTTCTGGTATTAAATCGAGCCACAAATCCGTAGCGTTATTTGATATTTCTGCTATAGCCTTCAAAACATCACGTAATAGTTTGATAAGTCTTCATTTGAGTGTTTGCGATGATTGTTTTATGAGTAAAAATATCGTCCTAAATAAATATTATTATGAGTTTATTTGGTAATTTGATAGAACTCGTTTTGTCAATTCTTCGTTCTCATATATACTTTAGTTACCTTTATATTTAAATTTCTCTCTCCTAGTCGTACTTTTATACATGTTTATTACTCTTAATTATCAAAATGTGTCCTACATGCGTCTAATTTTACGGTAATCTGCAGCTATTATGGCGGCCCAAGATACAAGCGTAGCTTAGTTTGGGTCTCTCTCTTCAATCGGTCCCTCATTGCTGAGGATCGTGACTCCGTTTGATTCCGTCAACCAGCTGTCTCCATCGATCCCGTTCTGTAGCTTGGTGGAGTGCGTCGCTGACAGGCATCTTCAGTTCCTCCGTTATTTGGTCCGGCCATCGTTTGGGACTTCTACCCCTAGGCCTTTTTCCCTCGATTTTACCGGTCACCATAAGGCGTTCCAAATTGTTGGTATCTCTGCGTGCAACATGACCAAAATACCGCAATATTCTTTGTAGGCAGGTTGTGGACAGACGTTGAGTCTTTTCTAGTTTTAACTGCTTGAGAATAGAGATGTTGGTGCGGTGGGCCGTCCATGGTATTCGTAGCATACGTCGCCAGCACCACATCTCAAAAGCGTCTATTCTCTGTCTATCTGCGGCTTTGAATGTCCACGTCTCTGCACTGTATAGAGCAATGGAGAAGACAAGGGTGCGGACCAGATGTATTTTAGTCCGGTGGGTAATATTACGGTCTCTCCAAATTTTACTCAGTTGGGTCATTGCAGATTTTGCCATGCCAATCCGTCTCCGTATTTCAGGTTCGCTGCTTCCTTTGTTGGTAATCAATGAGCCAAGGTATTGGAACTGGGTTACGGTTTCGTAATCATGTAGGAGATTGTTGCGTTGGATAGCTGTGAAACGGTCAATGATCATGAGCTTGGTCTTGGATTTATTAATAACAAGCCCCATTTCTATACTGATGGTTTCTAGTTTGTGAAGCAACTCCGCCATTTCATTTTCCGATGATGCGAAGAGGGTGGTATCGTCCGCGTACCTGAGATTCGATATCTTTTCTCCGCCTATCTTTATGCCACCTTCCCAGCCATCCAGAGTTTGTCGCATTATATGTTCTCCATAGATATTAAAGAGCATGGGAGATATCACGCATCCTTGGCGAACACCCTTCTGGAATTTGAAACGGCCTGATGTTAAATCTCCTACAGTCACAGTGCCGTATCCCGACTCATACAGCTTGCGAACTAGCATTACGAGGTGGCCTGGTACACCTGTCTCGGAAAGAACTTTCCAGAGTCTCTCCCACTTAACGCAGTCGAAGGCCTTTTGGTAATCCACAAAACACATAAAAGTTGGGGTGTTATATTCATAGCACTTTTCTATTATAAGCCGGAGGTTTAGGATTTGCTCTCTGGTGCCCCTCTCTTTCACAAAACCGGCTTGTTCCTGGGGTATTTGCCAGTCCAGGTAAGATCTTAGTCTCGCGTTGATGATGTAAAGCAGAATTTTACTGGCATGGGATATCAGTGCAATGGTTCTGTAGTTATTGCAGTTCCGTACCGAGCCTTTTTTGTGAAGAGGAAGAATAGAGGAGTGTACCCAATCAGATGGCCAATCTCCGGTCTGCCATATCTTATTACATAAGTTATGTAAGCATGTTATCCCATTTGGGCCCAATCCTTTCAACACTTCCGCTGTTATTCTATCAGGCCCTGGTGCTTTGTTGTTCTTTAGCTTCTGGATTGCGGCTTCAATTTCTGAACGGAGTATGTAGGGCTCCTCTTCCCCCGTAACTTCAAAAGGTGGAGTAGATTGGGGTTGGGGTATTTGGTCCCGATAGAGTTCTTCGCAATATTCCCTCCATCTCTCGGCTATTCTGGCAACTTCATGTATAGGGTTCCCATTTTTGTCTTCTATCACCCATGAAGATGGTTTGAACTTCCGTGTTATTTGTCTGACCTTACGGAAGAGATCAGCAGTTTGATATTTGTCTGCGTGACGTTCGATTTCAGAACAGATGTCTTCTAGAAATTGGTTTTTATCTCTTCTACATTGTCTTTGAATGGTACTGGAGAGTTGTGAGTACTCTCCTACGAAATTTTCAGATCGTACGCCACATTTAAGTTCCTTGCGTAAACTTATATTAGACCAAACCTCCTCTGACATCCAATCCTTTTTGTCTATGGGTTTTTTGGCCATAGAATTAAGTGTATTGACGATTTTTTGTCTGAACTGCTGCCACTGTTCTTCAGGATTCATATGTGTGACTTTAGGGGCTAACTCCGCTAGTTTTGGTTCCGAAAGTTTTTGGAAGAAATCATATTCCAGTACTGAGAGTCTAGTTAAACGTTTTGCTTTCTTTCCGCATGACTTAAGACGTACTCGTATGTCCGCCACTAGCATTTGATGGTCAGAGCCACAATCCGCACCCGGATAAGTCCTGGTGTTTGTTACAGCTGATTTCCATCTATTCGCAATCGTGATGAAATCTATTTGGTTGCGGTAACGGTCACCAGGAGAGGACCATGTGTATAGCCTTCGTTTGTGGTGTTTAAAGCTGGTGTTAGTTATGGTCAGGTTATTGCTTACACAGAAATCAATGAGCATTTCACCCCTTTCATTTCTGGTGCCTAGTCCATATTTCCCAAGTATGTGACGGATGTGGTCATCCTGTTCAGTGTTCCCTATTTTCGCATTCCAGTCTCCTTGAATCATTAGAATCTCACGTTTAGAGATGTTCTCTATGGTGGTTTGTAGGATTCCGTAGAAATCGTCAATATCCTCTTTAGTCGACTGGGCTGTGGGCGCGTAGACTTGGATGATGTTTAATGGGAGTGGGTTACCGTTTATGCGTATGGTCATAATCCTGTCATTTATGGGGTTGTAACCGGTGACAAAATCACGCAGCTTGCGAGACACCAGAAAACCTGTACCATTTTTACTTTCGGTTTCGTGACCGGAGAAAAACATTGTGTTGCCATTTAAAGTTGTGAAATGGCCCTGTCCCTTCATATGAGTCTCACACATTCCTAGTATTATGAGTTCATGTGCGCTCATCTCTTTCTCTACAATTTCAAGTTTTCCTGGTTGTAGAAGTCCTCTCACATTCCACGTTCCTATTCTGTGTTTGGTACGTATTGGAAGTTTTTTGTTGTTCTCAGTTATGTTAACTGCTTCGGTAGCCTGATCTACTATCGAAGAGTCTAGTTTGGGTACCACTATCAAATACTGTATATTCTATGCAAACTTATTTTACTTGAATAAATAAACAAATAATTATAGGAAAATAGATGTCTACAATATACACTTATAGTTTATTTCTGTTATATGTCATAGTGTAATGTTTAATATTATATTTTATATTTCTATCAATAGCAGAAAACAATGTTAAAACCGGTATCGTTTTTAACAATATCTTTAAGGTTTTGCTGACTATAAAATAGCAAAAAAAAAAAACTTTAATTCTTATGACATTAAAGTTTTATAAAGTACAACTTTGTATTCAATTAAAAGTCGTACCGGTTGTCGGTCGGTATCTCCCCGATAATAGCAATTAGTTATCTTCTTTTTAATCTTTAAAGAAATTGGAAAATGAAAATGGAATATTTTTTATTTTATTGTTCACTGTCTAATATCCGCGACCACATCTGCAATACATATGAAAGTACAAAACAACTGGGTTACCATTTTTCTCCAATTATTTATAGAGTAACTAGCTTCTGCGCGCGACTTCGTCGGCGTGGACTCCGCTCCTATTGGTCTTAGCATGATCATACATAGCCTATAGCCTTCCTCGATAAATGGGCTATCTAACACTGAAAGAATTTTTCAAATCGGCCCAGTAGTTCCAGAGATTACCGCGTTCAAACAAACAAACAAACAAACAAACAAACAAACAAACAAACAAACTCTTCAGCTTTATATATTAGTATAGATAAATTTATTTTTAGACAGTATATCGAGATAAAGCCCACGCACGTTTTTAAAACAAACCTACAGGATTACAACTTTGAAAACCGCTTCCAATAAAAAATGGATAGTTACATAGACAGATAGATGATGACAAATAGTCAATCGATAATGGTAAAAATAAATAATTTAACATCAATAGCTCTCATCGAGACCACTGTAAATTCTTTATCTTAAATATCAATCATCTATAGACATCAGCTGGTTACAATTTTGTTATGTATGGGAAAACAGCATAGTTATTATTGCTTAGCATTGAATATTTAAGCCTTGCCTATACTGTATATAATGTAAAAAGCCCGAACATCTGTAAATCCTAGGTTAACTTGTAAATCTTAGGATTTATAACATTTAATGTTGAGCTTCCCGCTGTCTGTCTGTCTGTCTGTATGTATGCTTAAATTTTTAAAACTACGCAACGGGTTTTGATGCGGTTTTCTTTAGTAGATAGAGTGATTCAAGAGGAAGGTTTTTGTGTATAATACATGCATAATATAGTAGAGGAACTGTGATAGTTTTTGCAACCGTGCAAAGCCGGGGCCGGTCGCTAGTACAGCAATAAAATCAGGATCTCAATAAACAGGTAATATTTTAGGTTTCTGCCAACGCTGTTTGAGTTGGTTTACTAAAGACTTTTGATAAAATGAACATTACTGTGAAACTCTTCTTGATCAGTCTAAATAATAAGACTTCTCTTAGGTCTGAAATGTTAGCAGTATGTTTAAATTGCAACAATATAAAAGACTTCCAAATTTTGTAATACAAATAATAGTAATACAATATCTAATATGCTGTTCAAATATACATATAACCTAATTTCGTACCAAAATTCATTCAGATCAACTTATCATAACATTATTGAGTAAAAATATCCTAAACCTTTATCGTAATAGTAAGATGAACTGTTACCCGAGCTTTGCTTATATTTATTTAATCACTTTACAAGGTTCTTAGGCTCTACGATCGATCAATCAGCCCAATGAGGCGCGAATAGCGCCGCCATTCGACAGAAGTTTCTGCAATTAGTCGTAAGACTAAAAATAGCAAAGTATAAGCAACCTTAATAAAGTTGCCACTTAAGTGCGTATTTGAAATGAGAAAATGAGAAAGAAGTCCTCATATTTACTTTGAGTTTATGAAATTTAATAATTTAAAGTTTGATTTAATTTTGTCTTTTATCTCTCTTTTTGTTGTGTATAATTTTATTACATTTTTTGTGTTGTTTCATATTAATTTTCTTTACTAAGTTACAACAAAGCTAAATAGTTTTTAATAAACATTCTTTATTACTTTAAGTTATTGCGCATAAAAACTACGCGATCAAATAAAAGAAGCAAACTGGCTTACCTTTACAACGACCAAACCCGATTCCAGGCCATACTAGTTTTTTCTGGACTAAGCTGACTTATCCTACGCACGTTAGGATAGCTTAAAATAAAACTAACTAAGCTTTATCTAGACAGAACTGATTGAAAATTGTATCTGACAATTACCTAAGTCAATCCAATATTTTAATGGATTTGGATCTTATAAGTATTTACGAGTATTGGATGAAACTTGAAATTCTACATTTTAAGATACGACTTTCATAAGTCAGTAAAGAAGTTTTCATATAAAAATTTGACTATTATAGCAAAATCCACCTTTATTAAGACTTATCTATTCAAGCCTAATACAAAAATTAATTCATTGATAATTCTACATAATATAAAATATACAAAAGTATTCATTATCATTATCATTTTTAATTTAAAAAAAAATAAAAAAAAAATTCAAATTTATAAATTTAAAGGTTCTAAGTCTCAATGGCTCAAAATACTCAGTTAAAAACTCATACAGTAAAAAATTCGAGACAAACATTTTCAGTAATTATTTGCTAAAAGCAATTAATGAATATGTGATAATCAACGCAATAGTGCATTCAGCGACTGAAATATAATAATCAAAATATTCTATTATCATAATTGACACCAGTTTATTGGTATCTGCTTTCGAAATAGCGAAATAATAAGAAGTTCTCTGCTACTACTGAAGTTAATGATCGATTCAATTGGAGCATGCGGTAAGTGCAGTTTCAACTAAATTTCTCTTTAGTCGATAGATAATTTTATATCATTATGAATATTTGTTTGTAAAAGTGCTCTTAATAATTATGTTAACATTGATAATCATTGATTCATGATGAAAATCACTGACTTTATGACGAATTTTAGACACAACTACTGCATGTAGTGTACATTGCTTTCTCTTTTTCTTTTTCTCGTGATAAATTGTAATTTGATTTTATGTCCAAAAAACACTACGATGATGATACTGTTGTGCAACATTGAGAGCTACAAGCTCGTCATAAAATATAACCGCATACGAGGTAGAAAGTGTCACGTTTGTCCGACAATATACGGTGAAAGAGGCCAAGAGAAACTTGACAGTCCATCACAATTGTACTTTTTATCTTATGTAATTTGTAGAAAAGGGTTTGTCTCGATAGCGTGACATTTTCAGAAAAAGAATAGACATAGTGTCGCGACGTGACGTAGTTATAGGTCGAAAAAGGTATTTTTGAAACAATGCGTTACATATATTTAGTAGTTCAGTCATTTCTGTTAAAGTTAAGGATTCAAATAGATGCACACAATAGACCCGCTTAACGCTAACTACCCACTTTAATAATTATGTAAGGCTAATCCGTCTATAATTTATTAGCTCCAACCCTTTTCCTTAATAGAGGAAGAGGCCCAGCGACATTCACAAACCATCACAGTACATAATTCAATAATATTAAATGGAAAACATTCGTAACAACCGTATATCCCTTTTGTACAAAGTTAAACATGAATTAGATAAAGATTAAAAGTTACTCCTCTTGATTACATAAACAAAAATCGTATCGTTTCATCTCGAACGCCTTAAGCAAGTAAAACAATCTTCGGTCGTATTTAAAGTCTAAAATATATCTTATTAACATAAGTAAGAGCACAGCTGTTGATCACCCTAAGCCTTCCACTTGACGGATTGCTCGAGATTAACAACTGCCTCCAATCTTAGACCTCGTTTACATTGCTTTGAAACGACGATTATTGTAGAGAAACTTGATACGAGTACTTTTTAATGTGATTTAATCGTGTTAATCTAAAGTTTTAATGTAAAAAAAGAATTAAATTAATTTAAAAAAGGTGACTCAAAATTAATAATATACAAAAGATATTGTATTCATCAAGGCAATAATAATAATAATTTATATGAGATATTGTATTCATCAAGGTAATAATAATAATAATTTATATGAGATATTGTATTCATCAAGGTAATAATAATAATAATTTATAAAAGATATTGTATTCATCAAATACTGAAGCCTTCAAAGTAATATCAGGCGTTACTGTCAAGTTAATTTTATCTAATAATATTTTTAAAAATAATACAAACAAATATTGAATCTAGTACCCACTGCCCAGCAGGGATATCTTTTGGAGAATTTACTTAACTTGAATGTCAACGCTAAAAATAACAATATTTTTGTGCCATATGTATGTAACATAATATAAAAAGTGCAGAATATCTACATAAGATGCTATAGTAGAATTTAGAGTGCAGCTCTTGTTAATTATAGTGACGGTGTTTTGAGCTAATTTAAATTTTAGATTGTAAAGAAACAATATTAATGATCCACTGCGAAAATCGTTCTCTGTTACGACCAACATTGATATTATAAAAAAAAATAATATTAAAAATGTTTTATCACTTAAGCTTGTGTTCAGCAAAGTATAAAATTCACGTAGGTACCTATTTTATTTAACAGAACACTGGCATCTTTAATATTAATCTGAAAGCAATCAAATTAGTTTCATGTACTTTGTAGTTTATTCATATTATTTTGATAAACAATATTTAATTTAAATAACTTAAGTTCGCTTTATTAGTTAGTTTATATTAAAATTATTAATTTCAATGTCCATGGCATTGAGAGTGATATTACATTCATTCCAAGGCTTTAATTAAATTGTTAATTAATTACATTATAGTATAATAAGCATCGCTATTTATCTGTTTGATATTTTGTATTTTTTTTATAACATACTAGATCCTGACCGCGACTTCGACCGCTTAGAATAGTTACTTGAAAAAAAACCCTCGATTTTGAAACATTCTTCATTGATGCTCCGCTCCTATTGGTCTTAGCGTGATGATATATAGATTATAGCCTTCGTCGATAAATGGGCTATCTAGTACTGAAAGAATTTTTCAAATCGGACCAGTACTTCCTGAGATTACCGCGTTCAAACAAACAAACAAACTCTTCAGCTTTATAATATTAGTATAGATTATTTTTTAAGTATGTCTTCTTTTCTAAACAATTATTTGATTTAAAAATAATCGACGTCAGCCCAGAATTGAACCATCATCTTGTACAAATTTAAATTTCTCAAATGTTAAGATATTTTAGCTTGTAATAATTATTGTTTTTTTTTATTTACACATCTTAATATAATGAATAAATAAATAAAAATAAATACGTATTTTTTTCCATTACAAATTTTATTATATTACATTTATGTAGTTCTAAATGTAATAAAACAAAATACATGTGAGTTAAAAATATGAATAAACATCTTAAATGTTTCCCGTAATTAATGTTAGGAAAATATGTTTTCAAGTCGTTTCAAAACAAAATTGTTGACATCAAATACAAAATAAATAATGAGAACGAATCCCAAAAACGAGGGACATATACTGTGATGAATACTTTATAACTTGTGCTAAGATTAAAATGTTTTCGTTATTAGACAATTGTTTGTATGGTGTGTTTTGAATTTAGGAAAATTTTCTTTAACCAAATTCATTAAAGTAATTAAAAGTAACGAGTTTACATATTTGTAAACACGAGTATAATTTGTACATCATTTAATCTTGTTTAATTACAAAAGTTTAAGTGTAAGGCTTATGGATTTCATCCCGCTTTTCCGCAGTCCTCCTCCAGCCTACACCGGCAATCTTACGTAGATCGTCGGTCCAGCTTCTTAACACGAATAGACACAAAATCAGAATCATCACTCATCACCATCACTTCAAAATCAGAATATATTTAACATAATATAAATCTTTATTTAATTTTGTTACAGGTGCACTCAGGGAGGATTAGGAAAATAACGTCTAATCCGACTTAAAAGAAAAGAGATTAGCGGTAAGTCGTCTTTGTGTTACTGATATGTTTTAAAGGGAAGCGTTCTTTGTTCCGCGGCGAACATTTTGAATGAACTGCGTCAAACAATTAAAATTCAAGTGTTTGTTTTGGAACAAACCGCGTCAAACAATAAAATATTAAGTGACAAACTTTTAGCAATTGGGTTGCCCAAGCTATTTATAGTAGACTGTATTATTTATTTTCTTTTTAACATTTCTCACGTTAAAATAAGTATAAAAAATATATTTCATAACAAAATTAATATCTGTTTTACATTTAATAAGAATGTAACGTAATAAAATAATATAAAATAACATTTTTGTTGGTGTACATTTTTTTACAATTTGAAATGGAACTACTGTTGAGGATAACATAAACAAAATATGAATAAAATCGGCTCACTCGATCAAGATCCCGCGACACGCGAGTACTCAAATCCGTGTTTCAGTCAGTAACAGAATAAATTTGTTATTTTAACAATATTGTTTTATATAAAAAAAATATTTCGACATTCGGTAATAAAATACAAATAACTTTTATTTATTTTTTACACATTCATCAGTTTATTTTTGAAGTTATGCTTTTTTGGAGCGTTAGGAAAAAAATGATGAGTGTAAATTTTTACGATGCGCGCGCACACGGTCATAAAAAATCGACACCCTGAAGTTAGCTAGTCAATGAAGTATAACTTCTTACGTGCGTACATAAGTACACAAACACTTTTTTTAATTTCTTTTATAACTAGGTTGATAACAATATGGTCCACACGATGCAGATGGTAGGTAGTTAACTCAGCCTATAGACGACCACAAAACTAGGAGAATCAAAATAGGTTTGCCTAGGTGGGCTTTTAACACAGCTTATACCAAGAACCTATTTCTAGATTACTTACTACAGTAATTTAAAACTAATTGTGAGTTTTATTATTTTATTGGATTTTCTGTATGGAATAATTACTTCACCGGTTGATTGCAGATTATGAGAAATATATTTTCTACTACACCAATGAACAGAAAACCAACTGTGGAAATGACACAAACGGTTGAGCGTTACAGTAATACAAAAACATATTCATAAAGATCGACCTAAAACCTTGGAATAAATAATCAACGGCAATACCACGAAAAATATATAGTTTGACCCTTCTTTATAGTCCGGTCAAAATATTAAGTTTGACCCTTCTATAAATATAAGAGGTAGGTATGTAAATAACAATGGAAAAATTACAGGCTATTAAAGAATAGTACAGTTCAACATAGTATTCGAATTTATCCTCTAACATCCCACTGCTGAGCATAGGCATCTATCAACGTGTAGGAGAAAGATTGTAGCTTATATCACCACGCTGCTCCACTGCGGGTTAGCGGATTTGTTTCCTACTATGGGTAACGATTTCTATCAGGTATTAATGATCAACAATCGTATCATGTATTTGTAGGCTACCTACGCTGTTGTTGATATTCACCTACCCTCAATCATTCTATTATTCGAGTCGTTCTGACGTGTATGTCAGTACCTGTGATTATTCGAGTCATTCTGTCGTCGGCTAAGGCATTCTTGGCTCTGGCGTGGTGCGGTGCACTTGTGTATCCTGCTAGTAGCTTAACCTCGACTCTTCTAATAGTTAGTTTGTGTACACGAATTAATTGTTACTGATTGGGCAACTCGACCGGTGGTGGTGAGTGCCAATGCGCATTGTTAGGCGGCGCCGCCGTAAACCAACACTCGGGTCACAAGTCCCGGGCACTGCGTCGAGTTGTCTCTCTGCCACGCGATAGACGGTACCCGCTCGGTGAGTCCATTGAATACTAAGTAGTGTAATTATCTTGTTTTAAATTACATTGTGAATTAACCAGGCCATCCGTCCTACTCCTCACTTCTGATTCCTACATCAGAAGTGGGATGCAACCTTAACGACCCACATCGCGAAAGCCGTGCGCCGAACAATAAGCAGTGTGCAATTAAGTTGCAATATTCCGTAGTGATCGTAGGTACATCGATATTTTAGTTCTTTTCGGTCGTTCTGTTGCGTTCTTATCGGTGTACAAGGGTTTTATTCAGTGTTATTTGTTGAATTTAATTTTATAGTTAATGATTTTTGCTAATAGATTTTGCGATTCTGTTTTTATTTCGATTCAGTTACAATATTAGATTGTGAGTGTGATTGTAGTGCAAGCTTGCAGCGCGTTCTAGGTCCAGATCTAGCGAAAGGCAAAGCGTATCGAACGGATTCGTTGCGTACTATCCGAGTTTTTAAGAGTGAATACTCATTTTTCATATTTCGCGACAAGGTCCACCCTCACTTTAATGACTCTCTTCGCTTACGGTATCGAAGCTATTTTTCGGAAACTAGAACATATCTGTTTCCATAGGGTAGTTTTAAATAATTGTAATTTGTAGTATTCTGAACTCAGTTCAAAGTTAAAATATTAAATGATGCAAGCGTAGTTGTAGTATTTAGGTTGTTAAAGTTTTTGTGGTTACCCACTTGTTTGTGATAAAGTGGTAATATCGTCTTAGCTTGAGTATTTCCGATTACCCGAATATTTTTTGTGTTTGTTACACGATATATCTTACACGATATTTTAACTAATATTATTTGTCGAAGTACCGAAAGAGCGTAAAATTAAAGACTCCATCTTCCGAATAGTTAATACTAATTTTCTGATTTAGTCAGTCACCATTTTTATCATCTACTGGCGGGATTGTTATAATTTGCAAGTGAATAAGCAGTTATTGTTTAATTACGTAGTTTTAATTATTACGTGGCGTATAAGTGATTACTGTGATAATAATAATTAATTCGATATAGTTAAAAGTGTGTATCGTGAACTACAGATTTGAAGTGAGAAATGAGTGTTTCTTTGAGTTTTAGTCTTTTTCTACCTTTGATTGATTTATTTAAACTGTTTAAAAGTTGTTTTAGTTGTTCTGTTTAAGAACGTTTAAATTACAGAGAGTTAATTGATAACACCTTGGTATAATCGTAAACCTATTACAACAATAGTTATAGGTAGGTCACCTAAGATTAATAATTTTGTTTATGAGTAGGTAACTATTGAAAATTCTTACTATATTCGTTTGTTTTCTTTTAACAGTTCAAGAAAATTTGAAATTAGTGACTCCCTCACACGTTACCAATTTGATTTGAAATCGATTTTAGTTAAGAAGAAATTTCAATCGATTTAATGAAATATTTTTAGTTAAAAAAAAAAATTAATTGTTCCTTTATTAGTTATTTTAGTTAATTACGTAGCTAGTTTGTTAAATAAATGAGTAGACAGGTGTATGATTTTCCAACTTGATTTCGACTTTATTAACCACGCGTTTTAAAGTTAAATGACACTAACGCGTGAGTAGTACATTTTAAGGCAGTCGTTGTAGGTAACTGTTGAAATTCTTATGTTTCCATCTGTGCTAAAAATTGTTGAGTAACTTTGCGAAGCAAGGGGTGTAAATGGAACTGTATGATTTCGATAATTCCTTCATAGAGACAGCTAGGCTTTTTTAATATCCTATTGGCGATTTTGTTCTGTTACAAAATGAGGAGCGTAATCAAACGAAACTTGATCCGAAATATTGAGGCCCTTTTCACGTAATAAAAGTTCTCGAAGGTAATCGGTATACCCTTAAAGCTTAAATTGTCAACGTACCTACAAATTTGCTCACGAAAGGTTAAGAAAAATGCCAGCACGTCATGTACCAGACGATATTGATGTAATTTATGATCTTGTTGATAATGATGATGTTCAAGTTTAAGTAGAGGGAGAAACTCGATTGATCAATTCTATCGACTGTATAATGTGTTCAACCGTACCAGTCTAGTTATTTAGTAGTCGTAGCCCTGTAGAAGGTGTCTCTTGGGGCAACCCAAGAGTTCATGGGTGTGCGTTGTGCGTTTAACTCTGGCGGAGGTAGTGGTGTTTGATACCGTAGCGTGTAGTCACAAGAGGTGACTGACACGGGTGATCCATTCGATTGATATGCGTACTGAGATGTATGTGACTGACACATGTACTGTGATTATTCTTCGCCTAGAGAGCCGTGGTGTTAGAAGTCTTTACTCGAGGTTTTCGCAAGCTTGTTGTCGAAGTAGAGTACGTCTATAGTTTTGGCTGTGATGATTTCGATGGTACATGGCTGTGGTATTTGAGTGAAGTGATTAGTTATAATTGGTTTAATGACAATATTATGATTCAGATTATTGTAAAGTTCTTGAAACAAACTAAGTTTTGAGCGTAGAGTTTGTCTACTTTCCCCTTTTACGTAGAGTTTGACTGAGTGTAAAGTACTGTTGCGGCCTTTCTTCTACTCCAGGTTGACCATGACACAAGGGCGTGTGCTAGCAGGATGGTCGTGACTTGTCCTTTGTTACTTATATAGTTTATTAATTGAGGTGAAAACGGTCCACACTGACCTATACTGGCCTATTCTGGTAATAATTAGTTAATTCTTGGGTTTAATGGCTTTCAGTTATGCCAAAGAGCACTGTCGATTTTGGATAATTAGCAATCCCAGAATAATTCAGATACTATGACTGCCAACTCTGATACTATGACTGCTACATCTGATACTATTTGTAACAACTATGATACTATGATATTTTGTGCGATCTGAACCTGCCAACATTATGATACAAGCTGATGTTTACAGAACTAACTACAGTACTTAAGAGATGAATGGTAAAATGGAAAAAAAAGAGACAATTAATTTCAGTAAATGAGATAAGTTTAAGAAACAAAGGTGGCAAATTAACTACGAGTATATAATAAGTACTAAGTGATTAGTAGAACCGATTTAGTAGTAGTAGTAGTACTAACTTGTGTAACTTTTGCCTGGTAAGACTGAGGAAGAGACTAAGTTCTATAATGTTTTCGACCTCATTGACTTGATCTCATGACTCTTACACGATGTAGAAATTCACGCTGAACTAGACAGAGCTGATTAGTAGGTGAGAACGCTTTTTGGTTTGCATTGGTCGAAAGGACAGTGCCATCCGGGCCATACCGTGCGCGGTTGGTTGAAGGGATGCACCCGTCCGGGCCATACTGTTGGTTTGCGCTGGTCGAAAGGACAGTGCCATCCGAGCCATACCGTGCGCGGTTGGTTGAAGGGATGCACCCGTCCGGGCCATACTGTTGGTTTGCGCTGGTCGAGGGGACAGTGTCATCCGGGCCATACCGTGCGCGGTTGGTTGAAGGGATACACTCGTCCGGGCCATGCTGTTGGTTTGAGTTGGTCGAAGGGACAGTGTCATCCGGGCCATACCGTGCGCGGTTGGTTGAAGGGATACACCCGTCCGGGCCATACTGTTGGTTTGTGCTGGTCGAAGGGACAGTGTCATCCGGGCTATACCGTGCGCGGTTAGTTGAAGGGATACACCCGTCCGGGCCATACTGTTGGTTTGTGCTGGTCGAAGGGACAGTGCCATCCGGGCTATACCGTGCGCGGTTAGTTGAAGGGATGCACCCGTCCGGGCCATACTGTTGGTTTGTGCTGGTCGAAGGGACAGTGCCATCCGGGCTATACCGTGCGCGGTTAGTTGAAGGGATGCACCCGTCCGGGCCATACTGTTGGTTTAGGTTGGTCGAAAGGACAGTGTCGTCCGGGTCATACCGTCCGCGGTTGGCTGTGAGGACACACCCGTCCGGTCCAACTTGCTTGTTTGTTGTTGAGAGAACTAACTGAAGACCAGACTGTTTGTAATGATGAGTGATGCGCTGCTGGAATCTCACCTGCTATAGTGGGTGACGATTTAGACCAGCAGGTTTGAATTGTAGGGGTTTTCCTATTGTAAAACTAGACTAGTGTTACTTACCATATTGATATGACTGTAATGATGATGATGTTAACCATATTCAGACTGGTGTGACTGAGTGACTTACTAACTGAAACCAATTATTTCTAGTCGGAATGTCCAGCTTGGACGGAATCAGATATTAATATGTTGGATAGATTTTTGTCAGGATAGTCGAGCGATATTTTGTTTTTGCTTACAAATACCTAAGATTGTAATAAATAGCGCGCGAGGACGCGCGCAAATCAGGACGGCCGTGTAGGCTACCTACGCTGTTGTTGATATTCACCTACCCTCAATCATTCTATTATTCGAGTCGTTCTGACGTGTATGTCAGTACCTGTGATTATTCGAGTCATTCTGTCGTCGGCTAAGGCATTCTTGGCTCTGGCGTGGTGCGGTGCACTTGTGTATCCTGCTAGTAGCTTAACCTCGACTCTTCTAATAGTTAGTTTGTGTACACGAATTAATTGTTACTGATTGGGCAACTCGACCGGTGGTGGTGAGTGCCAATGCGCATTATTAGGCGGCGCCGCCGTAAACCAACACTCGGGTCACAAGTCCCGGGCACTGCGTCGAGTTGTCTCTCTGCCACGCGATAGACGGTACCCGCTCGGTGAGTCCATTGAATACTAAGTAGTGTAATTATCTTGTTTTAAATTACATTGTGAATTAACCAGGCCATCCGTCCTACTCCTCACTTCTGATTCCTACATATTTATGAGACCGACGGCTTAACGTGCTCTCCGAGACACGGTGGGGAGACGGACAAGGACAGACAATATTTGTACAAATGTAAATATCCATCCCGAGTCGGTGTTTTAAGCGACTACTCGCAACACTACACTAAAGCGGTTGTTACTATACATTTTTTTTTTTTTATGTAACTAGGTTGGCAAACAAGCGTACGGCTCACCTGATGGTAAGACCGTAGCCTATAGACGCCTGCAACACCAGAAGCATCGCAAGCGCGTTGCCGACCCTATCCCCAATCCCCCCCAGGAGCTCTGGTCACCTTACTCACCAACAGGAACACAATACTGCTTGAAAACAGTATTATTTAGCTGTGGTCTTCTGTAAGCTCGAGGTACTACCCCAGTCGGGCTGCTCCAATTTTGAGCAGGAAATTTCCTGCTGTGCCCTACCTCAGTCATTATTACTTCTCGTCATAATTTTGTCAAATTATATTTTTCTCAAAAAATAACCAACACAATCTTCGGAATTACAATGTCCTATTTGCTAGGTCATAAAGTGAATCAAATAAATGCTAGCAACAGCAACACCTGTGCGTTAAGTCGGCTCCGAGGTTACTTATCCATGTTTGTTCCATTTGGTTACATGTTTGTGGTCGGAGCTTTATTAAAGCATCCACGTCGCGTTACAAGCGGTACTGAGTTTTGTTACGTTTCGTCGCATCTCAGCTGAATGTCTTCAGAATTTGTTGTTGGGAGACAATTTGTTACTTTCTACATAATCCAAAAGATCTATTGAAACTCAAATACGTTTTAGATTAGTTTATATTCACGACGTCGTCTGCGTTACTTATTATATAAATTTGATTGAATATTTTGAAATTTTAGAATATTATACGTATTTACAATTCACAATTTAAGAATTAAATATTTACAGATAGTTATGGTCTAAATCATATTTATCTTCATAAATAAAATAATTGTATCGTTGATGAAGTATTTTTCCTTCGTAAGGATTCATATGCCTGCTAATAATACGTAATACTTACAATAAAATCACTTCTTAATTTTTTATGATCATTAATTCGTAGCAGAGCTATTTTGAAATTATGATATCGTCTAAGATATTTGATGTCAAGGATGATTTTGTTCAAAAAGAAATACTTGTGATGAATAACGTATTTATTTGGATAAGGATTTATATCGTGTGTATAAAACCATCTTCGTTTTAATTCATTAATAATTAATTATTTAAGAACAAATGTAAGTACCATAAAAAGGTTACAATGGGTTTATCTTAAAATATAGACTTGTACCGTCGTGGAATTTTTTTTATAACTTTTAATGGCAATCAACTTCGTTATACATAATTTTTGGTTAGCTTTAACCATTTACGCAGAGCACACAACAGAAGCTCTCAAAAAAGGATATTTTCCCCGCGTTCGTAATATTTCTAATATGAAAATTATGATGTTATCTAACCTATAGCCTTCCTCGATAAATGGAATTCGAACCAGTAGTTCCTGAGATTCCATAAACAAACAAACTTTTCAGCTTTATAATATTAGTATAGATGCTTTGTTTCTATAACAAATTACAAAAAAAAAATCAAAGGTTGTTCAAACTTAAATACATTAATTAAAACTTAATGAAATGTTAACTAACATTAGCGTTAATTAAACAGTAATGCCAATCACGGTATAATAATTATGAAAGTTCATGCCTCTGATTGTGATTTCAAAAGGTCAATATTAATATAACATAAAGCTAAGAAAATATACAATCAGTAATTTACTTACTTTTGAAATTTATGCACAAGCTTTTATTTATTTATTTATTTATTTATTTATTTATACTTTTATTGTACATCACAACTACAAATATCATTAACAGACTGTGAAGTACAATGGGCGGACTTATGGCTATTTAGCCATTTCTTCCAGACAACCCAAATATATATTTCCTACTATGAGTAACGATCGCTATCAGGTGTACATGATAACGACCGGGACCGACGGCTTAACGTGCTCTCCGAGGCACGGTGGGGAGACCCACAAGGACTGCACAAACACCCAGACCACGGCAAACATCTGTATGGCCAATACAAATGTTGTCGTGTGCGGGGATCGAACCCGCAACCGCTCGCGCAACAGCCAATCGCAATCCATTGCTGTGACCGCTGCGCCAACGCGGCGTCAAGCTTTACGAGTTTTATTTAACTTTAATACACCTTTATACATTCTTTAGTATTTATTTTATACCTATAACTAAATATAGTTAAGACCCGGCTCTTGGCATAACTGGTGACCCTAGATTCCGCTTAAAGGATGCGGCTTCGATTCCCGCCCATAATCAGATGGTTAACTAAAACACAGACTTGCTGTTGACTAGAATGAGACCGTCATATCATTACTACTTTTTGTGCTTGAATCAAAAATATTGCAAAAGAATGTAATAATACTTCGAGTACTCGAACAACTGCCTATTTACATACATTGTATCCTAGAAGATCAGATACTAGAAGTATTATTACATTCTTTTGTACCATTTTTAATAAGTAATGCAGCCTGTAACATCCCACAGCTGGGCATAAGCATCTATCAACTATATATACATAATTACATACCAACACAAGAAAAAAAGGCCTTTTGTATTATTTTCGTTACGTAAACGGAATTATGTTTACAAATTGAAAAATCAAATTTACATTTAAACAATATATTCTGTGCGGTAATGATATAATTTAAGACTCTTTTTTTCTCATACACACTCACTTGGCTGTTTCTAATCTAGGCAATTTAATACCTATGTTTTAGATAGCAGCCAGCAATTGCTCATATAAATATAGAAATAGTGAAAACTTTAACGTATTTTATATCTCTCATCTTTGGTATATTTATATATTTACTGAAGCTTCCAGGTACATGTTTATATATACAATCCCTCAATACAAAACAAAATCGTTGAAACGACAACGTTCAGTAAAAATACAGTGAAATGTAAACAAGAACGACGTAATTTCAAAACGCATTTCTTAAATCTCATGTTATGCATCCGTAAGGCGGGCGAACGAAATAAAATAACTACAATACAATTTGGGAAAGGTTCGGTACAGTTGTAAAATGTGATCGAAATAAATCCGGTTGTCTCGAAAAACCTATTCGTGCCGGATTTTTCTAGATCTGGCAAATTTACGTTAAGAAATACCTGACTCCGTTCCATTTCACTTTTGCGAATATTTGAACAGTTAAGCTGGGTATGCTTCGCTATGATTCATTCTTATACTGAAATGTTTGACAGCGAATTTCTTAAGGAAATTATTATTTTAATACCCTCATATTTTTCACATTTATCAGTTTGAATGCATGCATACTTTACTAATTTATAATAATGTGAAGTTTGGTTAAAGGGAGTTCATTGAATGATCATTATTTTCTAAAGATATTCTTGTGCCATATAATAGAAAAAAGGGACAGCGAGAACAAGCGTTGTTACAAATAATAATCTGAGTGAAAGGATACAATATGTTTATTATAGCACTTTAATTATATTAAGTAAAGATAATAATTATACTTTGGTTTTAGAGGATTACGGAAAATCGGGATGTCTGGCGCGAACTTGGGGAGGCATATGTCCAGCAGTTGACTGCAATAGGCTAAACTGTTGTTACTGTTGTTTATTTATTCACTAATTTTAACACTGTTTTGATATTTATCTCACCACTAACAATAAAATAAAAATTCACTTGTTTTTTGATGTAACAGTTTTCGTTAAAAATAATGCAAGTATAATATCATAACTTAAGTAAAAGAGATATTCAAAGAATACTGAACAAATATCGGTATACGAGAACACAAACTTAACAAATTGAATTTAAATGAAAGTCCAATTCTTGAGTTCACTCGATTCATAAAGCGTAGCGCATAATACACTATCGTAAAGTCTACGTATTCATCTGCTTTTGTAACAAATTGTTTATGCTCCGAATCGTAAATATTTTAAAGTACTTCTCCAATATTACCTTCATAACACTGAGTATTATAGTTATTTGTAAGTTTAAATGATTTACTCAATAATTGTCAAATTCAGGTAATTTAAATAGGTTTTGTACTTAAATGAAAATTTTATTGTTATTGACACAAAATATTGGATAAATCTTACAGTAATTAAACAAGTTATTTCATTAAATCGTTCTAGTAAAGTAGGTTTGATAAAATACATTAGATGTGTAGTGACTATGATACTGGTGACAATGATGACGACGCGTTGGCTCAACTATCACAGCACTGGTTTGTGGCTTTTGCTCTGGCGGTTGCGGGTTAGATCTCCTCACATAACAAACATTTGTATTGGCCATAAAGATGTTTGCCTTGGTCTCGGTGTTTGTGCAGTCTTTGAGGGTCTCCTCACCGTGCCTCGGAGATCACTTTAAGCCGTCGGTCCCGGTTGTTTTAATATACACCTGATAGCGATCGTTACTCATAGTAGGAAATAAACCTGCATTGGAGCCGCGTGGTGGATTAAGCTCTAATCCTCCTCCTACATGGAGAAAGAGACCTATGCCCAGCAGTGGGATATAATAGGCTGAAGTGATGTGACTATGATATATCACGCGAGAAAGTCAAATGATAGTAAGATGCATGTCAAAATATTAGAACACAAATTTCATGACTAATTCAGGCTAAACCTCAGGCTTAACTAAAATGATTTTAAAAAAAATTAAGGAAATTATAGTCTTATAATATAAACCTAATTCTCACTCGACTTTGGAAAGCATTTTCCATAGGTTTATATTACGATTTCTACAATTATAATAAAAATAAAAATTGCCTAATTCAAGTAGGCTTCAAAATCACTTTAAACCGTAATTTCACAAATTAAAATTATATTAGTTTTTAGTGAACTCTTAATAAAACAACGATTTAATGTAAGCGTAATAGACACATACATAAATACCAAACATTGAAATTGTTTTTTTTTTTATTAGAAGTTAACTTAAAATTCAAGCAGAATAAAAACATATTGTGGAAGTGGTTTGTAATCACAAAGACATTAAAACTCCCGACAGATGAGTTCGAAATTCGAATTAGTATGTATGTGCGTTCAAGCAATAAAATACACCTAGAAACTGTTATAGAAGTTAGGACTAAGTTAGGGGGAACACAAATCGTGCCTCACGCAATCCGATCCGTTGCCACAATTGCAATTTATATCTACTGGAACAACTAGTTCCTAAGTTCGAATTGCAAACATTTCTCCCCATTACCAATAAGGCTAATTGTGAATTCAGTATTTATGAAAAGCGCGCAAGTTTCAACTCGTCCGGATTCCATACATTCATAAAACCGTGGTTTCAGGATTGTTTTATTTAAAGTTGAATTGGAAATAAGCTGGACGAGTGTAAAGTGAGAATATATTTTTAGTCGAATTGATTTTTTATTTGTTTTTTATATTTCACGTTATCATATTTTATATTTAGTAAAAAAGTATAAACTCATTTATATGAAATTGTTTATTAATATAAAACAGATACACAAATATGGAATAAAAAGCAAAGAGAGAGAGAGAGAGAGAGAGAGAACGGACAGGAGAGATTGTGAATTAATGTTGTGGAAGCGAGAAGCTACAATTTTCATGTCATCACACATTACTATAAAACATAATCTTATGACATGTAAGATATATCGTAAAAAAAAGAAAAAAAAATAGAAAATAGAAGTCAAAATTTACTTTTTTATATTTATTGCGCTCATAATATAGAGCATAACTTTAGAAGAAAAGATCAAGAAAATGTCTTGAGATATTAATAACATTTAATATTTTTATTAACGAGAAGTATTTTATTTATAGCCTACAACAAATATCTCTTTGTTTTCGAACAACTGTAAACATAAAGTTAATAAATTGTGTAGCGTTTAAAATCAAACATTTTTTATTGCTCGCGAAATTGTGTCAATAAAAATAGTTCTGTTGACTCATAAATTTTTTGTTCGCTAGTGTGTTGACTTTGCGGATCACTAATAAATTTTCAAGGGACGAATATTGTTGGACAATTGGTCGTGACAAATTCTGAATATTGTTATCGTGTTTATTAAATTTTCCGGCTGTACTCGTTCATATACATTTAATTTCTCGTGAAATTTTCGCCAACTTTATCATAAATAATTGATTTTCATTGTTTTACGTTTTCACAAGTTAATGATAAATGATTAAAATATAATTCGGTGTGACAGATCAGTTATTAAAATGAGTCAAGTAGGTTACATTAAAACGGTCAGAATTAGTTGACAATGAGTAAGATGAAATAAATACTCAACTAGCGGACAAGTATTGAATAGATAGTAGAAAGAGAAACAACAAAGAAAAAAAAGCTAGAGTTTGTGCTTAAGAGCGCACCCTGAAGTGAAAACTTCATTGGCAATCGTAATCAATGTGTATACATAATATAGTAAATAATATTATATATTATGCAGTATTATTATGGATCGTATTAGTTAAATAGAGTTCACCAGATCGAACCTTTCACGTCAGCGCGTGATGGATCAGCCTAACTTACTACATACGAAAAAATGTATGTGCGGTGTACCAAAACAAGTTTTCACTTTAATAAATTTAATCTGTAGTATGAGGAACATATCTTAAGTCAGTTACAGTCGTCAATAAAAATACCTTATTTACTAAACAACACGCAAATGACACGGATACTCAGACTGTAAAAATTATTGTGATTAATTTTTCTTTTCCTTTATTTCTAAAAGAGGCTTTGGTCGCTTGGCAACTATACCGGCCTCATTGTTGTGCCTATCATAATATATTATGATAAAGTAAATTTCAAATAAAAGTAAAAATAAAATATTACAGTAAATTCAAAACACTTTTAAAATAAACTTACTCAATAGTATTCGATGAAAAATGGATCATATATTTTATTCTGCAGAAATATCGCACAGAGGTATAACATTATGCTATTCATAAAAGTGGCATATTTATTGTATAGAATTGGCCACACGTCATCAGTATCATTAAAAGTAAATTCATTTAATATAATAGACATCAGTGGACATCAGTGGATTTATTTACTATATTATTTTTTATTTTTGCGCAAACGTAAATACAATATTGTAACAATACATTTAATTACAATACTCAAAGTGCATGAGATCCAATAGACGACCTTATGCTAATACTACCATATCTTCCAGGAAATTTTAGATAGAGGCCTAAAATAGGAATTTTATCTATTACTACTACAAAGACAAATTGCAGTCCAATTGCTTCGCGGTGCTTTAATCCTAGGTGTGTCCGATACTTTAACTTGACTTGTAGAATAACGTTACTTGCAGAAGAGCTTATCGATTTATTATATACTAGCTGACCCCGCAAACGTTGTTTTGCCTTATATGTTATTAACCCCCGCAACCCCCTCTTGTGGGTGGAATTTCGTAAAATCCGTTCTTAGCTGACCTCTACTCGGCGAAAGGAATATTCCTACCAAATTTCAAGTTTCTACACCTTACGGTTCCAGAGATATCGTGATGAGTGAATGGGTGGAAATCTCTTTTATATATATATAGATAAATTCAAAGAAACAGTAATTAAAGTAAACTGTTTATTTTAGCTTTATTCTGTTTATTAAATTTCCTATAATAATTAATTATTATAAAAACGGCTTCATAACTAGGATATTGTATAAATATGCACAGAAACATGACACACAATTCCAATATGCCTAATTAACGTTAATAGTCGACAAAAAGAATATAGTCGGCAGCCTGGGGTCAAGTTGAGGTTAAACGATGTCCATCAAAAAACCGTGTGACTACCAGGTAGAGATAATTTAGAAATAACATCAAATTACAGGCGGCTGACTTGTTAACATCTAAGGAGGCTATTTTGAGTCCAAAGGTACTTAATCCCGTTTATAAACGTGGGGTCAGAACTCGGGGAATAAGTTGATGCCTTCATTGTGTTGTTATTTCTTCTACCCCGTATAAAATTCGTTAAGCAAGGATATTAAAACAAATAATCTTCTACGATTATTATTAGTAACGCCGCGTTGGCACAGCGGTCACAACACTGGTTTGTGTATGGCTGTTGCGCTTGCGGTTGCGGGTTCGATCCCCGCACACGACAACATTTATATTGGCCATACAGATGTTTGCCGTAGTCTGAGTGTTTGTGCAGTCCTTGTGGGTCTCCCCACCGTGCCGTCCCGGTTGTTATCATGTACACCTGATAGCGATCGTTACTCATAGTAGGAATATATCCGCCTACCCGCATCGGAGCAGCGTGGTAGATTAAGCTCTGATCCTTCTCCTACATGGGGTAGAGGCCTATACGCAACAGTGGGATATTACAGGTTAGGCAGTCTAGGTTTGAAAATACATACTACCAATTTATACAGAAGACTGTTAATTATTCGGAATCAGAGACTAAAGAGGTTGTGAAAGGAAAAAAGATCGACTATCGCACTAGTTTTGAATTTCCCGTTGTAGCTCTACCTATTGAGATTATTTACATTTATAAAAGCAAAAACTGTTATCTGCTGTGTCATCGGGATACGTCGTAAGAGAAGAGGGCCAAAATAAACAAAAATAAAAAAGTTTAGTAGTAGTACGTTCAATGTTTTGTTACCTTAAGCGGAAAACACAATTTTGTCTTACTCTATTTGCCTTCATACTGTAGTAGGCACCAACGGTAGAAGCTGGAGAATATGGGTTCAAAGTTAAGTCACTTTCTATAAGTAAAATTCCCACACACGCAAGGTGAGGTACTGAAGACACATTGCATGCACAGATGCAACCATGTCTACAGAATCACAGATTCCACACCAAAAACGTTATAAAAATCCTAACAAAGTAGATATTAAGTACACCTAAATCAGCACAGAAAGAAGCTAAAAATTCTGTGTTTTATACCGTGCTATAAAGAAACAAAAAAAAAAAAACGAAAAATCCACACGAATAAAGTTCCGATCCGTTCTGGTATTATATATAAAAAAAACTATAGGTTGTTGTATTGAAATCAAACTGCGGTTTGAATTGTGTAAAAAAGTCTGTTCTCTAGATTTAAAATTCAGTTAGTACTTGCATTGAAAGACAAATATTACTGGTTTTAGCTTTGAGTTGCACGTTGATTGCGCGTTCGTCATTGTTAATCCTGGCTGTTGTATTGTCGGAGCGTGAAGCGAACGTTTCGTTCAGGCGTTACGCTTGTATGGACATATGTATTTGTTTATACGGGTATAAAAATACTTCTAGTGCTATGTTTTATTTTACTAATAATTGAACTCAGCTTCAATTTGATGTTGGAAGGTTGTTAATTTATAATATAAAAAGTAAGAAATAGTTTTAGTCCGTATTATGACTCATTTATAGGTACTCTGTATATTTTTTTATATTTCTGTGGGTCGAACCTAAAACTAGAAACTTACCTTATCTTAATATAAGTGGAACTTTTTGTACGTTGCTATAATAAGGTGTCGACAAAATAAAATAAGAGATCAAATAACTTAAACGTTACTGCCATAAAAATACAAGTTTATTCTATATCAACTTTCTAATGAATGTTACAAGTAAATATTAGGCCCGGGAAAAAGATTCTTCGTATTTTATATAGAAATTTAAGGTAAGATTTAAAAAAATATTTACAATCATAACATATATATGCCATTGCCCTTTTAATCCATCATACACTCAACATCACCTTATTGCGTGTCAACCCAGATTTCGCGATAGTCTGTGCAGCTTGACTGACCTTTGGCTACGATTTCTTTCATACACTCTTATCGTAGGTGATTCGCTTCTCGTCAATGGAGATCAATCTCTTCAAAAGCGTTTCGATATCATTACGTTTTAAGAGAGAATCGCAAATGAGTACACGGTCTATTAGGTTTCTTTCAGTGAGTTTAAGTGGCACCCATATATCGAACTTTTTTGTATAGCCTGCCTTTTTGAAACGGGTCAAAAATGTTTTATGGTCAATTTTTAAATCTTCAGCTATATTGTAACTACTCAAATGCCGATCTAGCTCCACTTTTTCAAAAATGTCGTCACGTTTATCCGTAACTGGGCGACCAGAGCGAAGTGCATTTTTGACACAAAAATGTCCTAATTGAAAACGGTTAAACCAATTTTGTGCTACTTTTACTGACACTGCATTAGGTCCATAAAAGTCACAAATTTTTTTGGGAGCTTTAATGCTATCGAATCTCTTCATTGAATTCACCCATTTTGGCGGACAGAAAAAAAATGAAAAGTGGCGGCAAACTGTTTTTTACTTTTTAATTTCATTTTTAAAATGTCACCTTTTCATGGTATCAAATCCAGCCAGTTACAAACAGTACAACCAAAAAGATTTTATGCAAATTTATTACAAGAAAATATGTAGGTAAAGACTCTTGCCCCGACGCGATGTATTAAAATCTTTTATATCTCTATATATGAAATAATACTGTGAATATACTGATACTCTAAAGAAAAAGTAACGTATTGTGTAAGTTCTAATATCGATGGATAGTACAATAAGTTTTGTAGTCCACAATATAGTTTTAGAACGGATAAATCTTCTGTGGGTACTCTTACTAAGTTGACTGAGTTAAGATAGATACATCCAACCCGTTGACAACCGGAGCTAGATATATTTTTCTGAACATTTTTAAGACTTGTGAATTTATATTCCAATATTTTTAATACAATGCAATCGTATAAGACAATACGTTGTGTGCTATTGTCTCTATTTATTTAAGTATCTAATTCTTCTTGTTTAATTTCAACTAATGTTTTAAAATTAGTTTTAGATTAATATTATAATGACTCTACCGTAAAAGGGAATGCCCATTTCAGGCCCACAGCGGACAACTGTCTTAAGAAGACTTACTTTGTCCAGAAATCTAAAATAAAGAGACATGATTTTTGATATTATTTAAATAGACGCCACTACAATCAATAATGTTTCAATAAAAAAAGGAATTTTATTGATAAATATAACAACGTTGAGGTGAAATATTGCCCGTAGATAAAATATCTTTAATATGGTCAATCGATTCGAATATCGATTCATAAACAAATAAAATAAACTCAGGTTATGCACAAATAACGAGCCGCTGTTGGTAATTCTTTATAGAATTAACAAACAAAAAACATTTATTATAGAACCAATGTGTACGTTTGTTACTTTATTTGATAAAGATTTTAAAAGAATCATCGATTATTTTTATTTACGTAACCGATGTATCGATTTAATTTTTTTGTGACAAGTGGCAACAGTGATGACTGAAATGACATTTTTATTTTTTCAAACGAATGAAATGAAAATAATGAAAATGAAATATGATTCTGAAATCTGAATTCTGATTCTGTTGACTGTTCGCTTGTTGCTTGTGCTCAAAGTGGAATTGTGGATGCATTTAATTTTGTTTTCGATTTCTTTTACCGCAACCTGGCTTTCAACAGTAACTTGGCTCTGTATTAAAGGATTAAGTACTGAATACGGCTGTTTCGATTTTGTATACCAAACGAAAGTTTTACACTATGTCTGAGGAACATTGTGTAAATTGTGGTACCGAGAAATAATGATGAAGAAATAAGTGTATTACAGCAGTGGGTTGCACCGCAGCAGGTACTTAATCATATTATAAATTAATGTTTCTATTATTTCTTACATCATTGTTTAATCGTTCAATATTTTACGGGTGAAAATATTAATTATTAATATTATACTATTATCTTTTTAGGTGTCAAGAGCTAATCTTGTTTGCCACAATTGCTGGGTAGTAATAAAAAAGACTATTTGTCGCTGGGTTGTTGAGGTCATCAACGGTGTATTTAAACAATCATTTAAATTGTTCCGGCAAGAGTCTTTTAATCGAACATCATCTCACATGATGCAAGACTTTACAATTGGTGCAGCGTTAATAAACAGGTTCCATGCTAGAATATTAGACAGGCCTGATGCAGGTCAAATATTATCAGTTATAAATGAAAAAATTATAAATCATTACACCTTAGCTAGCTGATCATGTAAATGATCTTAGTTGAAATCCCTGGAGGGCTCGATTTGTGAATATTAATGTTGGCTCTGATAATTTGACTGACGTCCCACGTTTAACGCTGGATGATTTAGTATCAATCGCTTGTGGTACTTACCAAATAAAACAAGCAAGATCTTACTATGGGGAACATATCAGAGCCAATGGTATGTATACTATTGAAATATATAAAGAACAAAACAGCAGACTACCAAGCGAATTAGTTAATGAAAACTGCTGGCTGTTACGTGCAAAAATACAAAGCAGACATGTAAGCCGAAAGGTATATTTTACATATATTAAAATTAAAAAATAATTTTGTTGGCAGAGACACAATTAATTGAATTATATTATTGCAATTGCATAGTAGGGAAACGCACGGTAGGCTGCTGTTCACATGTTATGACTGTTCTTTGGTATATAGGTACAAGGTTGGGCTAGATTTCAGTCAAATATATGCCCTCCAGCGCCATTTTTAGATGATTTGTTAATAGTATATAACATTAAAGAAAATATAAGTAGATATTTAATATCTTACAAATGTGTTTTATTTTATTTTGTTATATTATCTTCAACTGAATTCAAATAAATATATAAATATACTTACAACTTAGCAAATAAATCGTGAAAATAAGTAAAAAACAGCGCCACCAAGAATTTTTAATAGGTACTATTAGCTTTTATCCTATAATATAATTATATTTCAATATAATGAAGCATTATGTAGGTATATTATAAGATAATAAATATGTAGTATAAATGTTATGCCAATCTATAATGGTTAAAAGATACTGTTGAAAAAATTTCTCCCCTCTGAAAACGGCATCAGAATTTTTTTTTGTCAAACTTGGTAATAATAATTAAATTAATATGAATATAGCTTATATTTGAAATACACCTATTGTTATACTCAATATCTTATTATAAATTACAGAAAAACTCGGAAAAGGCCTTGAATTACGTTTCTTTCATGCACATTTTAATAATGTATAAAATAGCCAAAAAGTTAAAAAAAAATATTTCTACAATAATGGCGCCATTTTAAGTTTTTTTTCCAGATATCTAATACTGTTAAGATTCTAGAACACTTAATTTTTATACAATTTTTTGATGTCCACATTGGGCCTGAGACACTATGGAAAGTGGGCATTCTCCTTTTTGTGTGTTTGGTAGTCGGTGTTAGTTTGCAAATTTAGTTTAATAAATACTGAAATTATGATCCTGATAGTTTTTTGGTCAAATATGTCAGTATCAAACTCTGGCAGTTTGCGGGTTCAATTCCAGATTTGTACAAATATTTCTCTTCAGTTTAGAGGTCTGTCCTTGTGGGTCTGCCCACCTTGCCTGGGAGAGAACGTTAAGCCGTCGGTCCCGGTTGTTATCGTCGATCGTTTTTCATAGTAGGGAACATATCCGCCAAACCGCAATGGAGCAGCATGGTGGGTTAAGCTCCGATCCTTCTCTTTCATGGAGAAAGAGGCCAGCAGTGGGATTTATAGACTGAATACGTCAGTATCAAAACTACTTTTTCGTTACATATTCAAACAGTATATTCAAGTTATCTAAAATTAAATTATTCGTACAATTGAAAACACAACAAAATATAGAACAAAGCACGCCCTACATTTCTCATGTCATAGTTGTATCATAGTCTATTAAAAAGGTTAACTAGTTAATAAAAGGTTTATTTATTACCAAGAAACACTAAGAAATATTTGGAAGTAGATCTATTTTTGGCACGTAAAGGCAATATACCAGAGCACTAGCCTTCATCATATGATAGCGCGCCAAACATGAAATACAAATGTCGTTTAAGTAACTGGTGTAATGGGTTAATTGATTTATAGTGACATATATGGGTTTATAGACCAGTCTCCTCACTTAGTAACCTTGATAGAATTTGACTACGAATTCTGTTTGAGGAAAATTGCTAGAAGGCGTTAAGCGATTGTTTCGTTATGTGTAATAATGGTTATGTGTGGACATATAAAGAACTACTATAACAGTAGTGTGTTTTTTATCTAGATTTTGTGTATCTTTTGTAACTTTAAAGATTATACGATGACAAATTGACTTTTTAAATATATATTCGATTTTTTTAAACTATTTTAAGCCTGAAAATATTTATTATCGTTCGCAAATTCTTCTTATAAGACTTTAATCCGCCATAATAAACAGGCTTTCAAAAGTAAAAATAATTTAATTAAATTTGAATCATAAACTCTTGAATTAGCGCTTTCAAATGGGCAAATTATCTCTCCGGCTTTGTTATATTATTATAAATTCGTATTTCCTGTTTTATAAATAGATGGAGCAGCACCAACAATTTCGTGTAACAAAGAAATCCAATTCACTATTCTCAATAGAAAGAGAGTTTTCGCTCTGATCGTTTTGTTATGATAAAATAAATCGGCCAAGTGCGAGTCGGACTCGCGCACGAAGGGTTCCGTACCATTGACTAAACTAAATATAAGTAATTTTTCTGTAAAATATTTATTCTGTAAAATATTTATTTAATTATGACGTCATCTATGATGCTATTTAGAAAACTGTATTTAGTCTATTGACGAAGTTTTACTAATTTCTGATAGATGGCGTTTTAGGCTAATAAAAAATTATCGCCCCCCTTAAATGTTTATTTTATTTTGTTTTTAGTATTTGTTGTTATAGCGGCAACAGAAATACATAATTTGTGAAAATTTCAACTGTCTAGCTGTCGCCATTCTTGAGATACAGCCTGGTGACAGACGGACGGACGGACGGACGGACGGACAGCGAAGTCTTAGTAATAGGGTCCCGTTTTTACCCTTTGGGTACGGAACCCTAAAAAAAGGAATTAAGAACCTATTTATAAATCGGCAAATATTATACTTCTTTTTGAATATCGAATATCGAATAATGATAAACAAATATAAGATAATATGTAAAATAAATTTTGTAATGTAAAGAAAAAATCAAATTATGCATATAACTTCTTTGAACGAAGTATTTTGTTTAACATACTTTATCTATAAATAATGTATCTCTGTGTCACTTACAAATTATAACCATAATTATCTATATCCAATGCTTTATGTAAGAAAACTAAATTCACGCTCAATAAATATCTTCAAAATCTATAAATCTGTATTTTGCTAATCGTGTTTGAACTAAACTGTAACTAAATTTGTTTGCAAAGTTCCGACTGCTGGACCCAAAGTCCTCTTCTTCGTCAAGGAGATAAGTTGGAGCTTGATGTACCACGGTGCTCAAATGAGAATCGACGGATAAATTATCTCTGAGTAACGACACTATCAAGTGTTTCGGATTACAATCGGCACCGATGGCTTTACGTTCTTTTTGAGGTACACCAGGAAGATCCACAATCAGTACATCTATATCAAGCAATTATTTATGTAGATATAAAAAAAATCTGGACCAAACGGGCATCGAACTCGCGATCACAGACCTCGAGGCGTTCATACCACAAAACTAGAACGGTTGTCAATCGAGACTACTGCTCGTAAAAGCATAAATAAACTTATTTTTATAACCTCTAAAAAGCGATATGAATAAGAAACCATCACTGCGTAAGACGACAGACTGTTGACAAGAAACGAGAGACGTAAAATAAAGCGGCATTCTTATTTGTTATTGAGTCTTAAAATTCAGGTAAAAGAGCGGAGGTAAATTTACCTATGGTAATAAAATATGGGATGTTTATTCGTTCGAAATTGGATTCTAGTGTATTATAACGTTCATTGCTCGTTCGTGAGATACTTTTTAACCTATTCTCTTATTAAAGAGTATTTTTTATTACCGTTTCTTTTGTTTTTTTCCTGTTTGTTCCGTTTGAATGTTTTATATTATAATTGTTTATTACGTATATGTGTGTGTACAATGAAGATGTTTATGAGTATGTTTATGAAGGATTTCTAATAGGAAATATAAATCTGTATATTAATACGTGAAGCAAAAACTTTGTACCCCTTTTTTAAAAAATTGCGTGGACGGAGGAGTATGAAATTTCGCACACTGATAGTTTATATAGAGAAGGAGTGCAGAATGCTATTTTTTGAACACTATCCTTAAAAATATATTAAATCAGTAAAAAAAAAACATTACACACACTACCATGTATTTGATACACAAGCGCATATATACTCTTTCGTTTATTAGTATAGAAGTGTAGTCTTTGACAACAGAACCTAAAATGTTCAAATATGTAATTTAAATTAATTATGGTCAAATTTCGACCATTAGGCGACCGTTAGTTTGATGTTATTTGATGTTAGTTCTTAGTAGCATTATAGCATAATTATATTATTGTTTGAGAACATTATTTATACATACATGTTTCATGGTCTAAGAGAATTTTGAATATAAGATGATTGTTTTGTATATAAAACTTTTCTGGTTATGAGTGTGTGTAAAATAAGTTGTTCAAGAGTACATTTATAAAAAAAATTTCTGTAGGAATATTTTTTATGATGCTAAAATCTATTACCATGTATCACATGAAAGCATTTTGTTGATAAGTCTTGACATGTGATGTCTTCATGCCAGTCTTGTGTCGAGTTGGATTCTCGTTTCCCTCTCGATTCATATATATTTAATGTAAGACTAGATAATCCACGTGTTTTCATCTGTTTTTATGATTGCTACTGTGAACTTTAATTTCACGTTTTTAAGACACAATTCTTGTTTAAAAAGAGTTTTTTTTATATAAACTAGAATTCCACACCGATAAAATAATTTTATTTTTTAACGATCAGTATTCAAGATTTATCGCGGTATAAGGTATTGAATAAAATGTTCACTACACAACTTGCATACAATGTTTGGAACCCACGGTTTGTTCAGAGTCTTCATCTCTAATTTAAAGTAACCAATGTATTTCTTCTTCACTGAATCTGTTATAGGTTTTCTAAACTTTTTCACCACATATTTACCACAAATGTAACAAAAAGTATTTGGATTATTTACACAACACCTTCTCTACGACGACATATCAATATTATTAATTTATAAAAAAGAAATTTACTGATTAAAATGACATTAATTATTATAAAATACGTTTTTAGGTTATATCGTTTATTTTATCGATCGATACGTAGCTTCGCGATTTTGACAGCTTCGCACGACACCTTGCGGATTAATTAACCAAAATATAACCTAAAATTAGCGGCACCAAACAAAAAAAAAATTTTTGTAGACCTGTGAAATATATTTAGCTAGCTTTGTATTCTAATGTTTACGCGAATTTCACTAATTATAATGAAACAAATTTTCCGGATTTTATCGTGGTTTAGTAGGTTTCTTAAATGCCCGAAGTTTCAGATACTTTACAGCAACCATGGTTACGGGAGGACTGCATATTATATTGTATGCGTGGCCGATATACATGTACTTAACGAATACACGGATATCGGCCAAGCATACGCTATAACTAACTTTTTAATTTTAGGTTTTCTCTGTTTTTACTTTTTGTTTACAAGACCATTAAAGTAATATAAGCTATACTAGATAACATTACAGGCTATAAAGACAATATTGATTTAAAGGACGTTATCCTTGCGATATTTCTTTTTTTTTTTTAAATATATGTATTCTTTGATAAAAGTTTTAAATAGTAAAAATGTCAAACAAAAAAAAAAAATTAAAAAAGATAAAGAAACCGTAGTTCAATATTTTAGCGAGTACAGTCACATGTACAATATTTATAGAATATTACGACCAGTTGCCAACAAACTTTATAATTTTTATTTGTATTTTTGCCTGCCGGATGTTTCATAATAAAAAGTTAATCTGGTTTTAATTATCATGTTTTGAGATCATAAGAAACTTGAGACAAATAATACTGAAAGATAATAAAATTTAGTAATGAACAATCAAATTTTAATAATGAACATTTTAATAAACCGACTATACCCCGTCCGGCGACTAATGATCTTTTTGACAGCCCACGCCTATAAATTACAGTTGTTTTTTTTTTCGGAATAACGTACTAAAATTCTACTGTAATGTCATACTTTATTGACGATTTGATTGATTGAGTGAAGTACCCTGTGCATAACAAACAACCACAGACTATGAAACAGTTCTTGAAATAATAAATCGATAATAAATCGATCATATGATAAAAATAATTTTACGTCATGTGATTATTGTTTCTATAAATTTAATACAAAAAAGGAAATAAAAATAGTATCTATGACCCCAAGATTGATTATTTGCAAGGAATTAAGTCGAAATCTTGAAATTTAATTGCAAACCAAGAATAAAGAGCAATAACTCTGTTAATTCATTTATTTATTATTTATATATTTCATTTATAATTAAAAAAACTAATAAACGCATAAATAAATAATATTTTTAAACTAAATGTATTTAATTAAATCGATTGAAAGTTCTTCTTAAATAAAATCGATTATTATTTCGAATCGAATAAATAACGTGTGAGGCAGTCACTAATGTCAAAATTTCTTGAAGTGTCAAAAAGATCATTAGTCGCCGGACGGAGTATAATAGTTTTGATTATTATACCGTTGATTAGGTTTAATTTTATCGAATGATCGTAGAACAAAAATACTAATATACCAAAGAATGACAACAGATCACTATTCACGATTCAGCCTGTAACATCCCACTGCTGGGCATAATTCTAATACATACAAAGAAAACGTACGGTTGCTTACCTATCTGTTAATATTGATAACTAGCTGCTGCCCGCGACGTCGTCTGCGTGCGTTCATTGCTCGTTCCCCGTAGGTGATAGCGTGATAATATTATGTAGCCTTTGTTCTGACCCGACTTTTTAATAATATTCGTGCAAAATTTGAAGTAAATCCATGCAGTACTTTTTGAGTTTATCCCGGACATACATTGACTTTCCTATCATTTTAATATATGTATAGATACTCTTTATTTCATATTTTAATACGTACACTTGTATGTTACACGAATCGCTTTGTGTTACATCGGCTTTATATTTATTATATGATATGATATTTATTTATGATATGACAAAGTCTTAAGTATTATTGTTCCTAAATTTACGAAATAAAGCATCACGTCTCTAGTAAAATAGCACTATTTGTACATAGGGTCAGCCTCGCGTCTATTTCGTTAGTTTAATTGTTGCTTTTAATTAAATTAAGTCACTAGCTTTTCTCGGACACTACTGTTTACTAAAACAATGTTGGATGAGATTTTATTTGATATAGTCAAAGTTTTAGAAATTTTAACGCAAAAAACATTTGAATGGCTTTTTCAATGTGAGTCGTAAAAGTAGTTTCTTTTATATAATAGCATTTAAAAGCAAATATACATCAACGTTTTAATGATTTATGGTTTCTTTTTGAGAGATTATCTGCTTTGAAAGAAAATTGGGCGAAGTAAAATTATGAATTTACTTTTAACCAACCATTCAATCGTTTCAAAATATATATTTTTATACAACTAGGTCGACAAACAGTACGGCTCACCTGATATCCCAACCTAGTATCGCAAACACGTTGCCGACCCTATCCCCAATTCCCTCCAGGAGCTCTGGTATCCTTACTCACCAACAGAACAAAAACAGTATTAATTAGCTGTGATCTTCTGTAAGGTCGAGGTACTACACCAGTCGGGTCAACTTCTTTTTGAGCTGAAAAATTACTGCTGTGTCCTACCTCAGTCAAAAACTATTGTAAACTTGAAAATTAACATCATAATAATAATCTTCATGAAGATGTTACGATTCAGCCTGTAATATCCCACTGTTGGGCATAGGCCTCTTAGGGTTAGCGGATATATTCCCTACTATGAGTAACGATCTAACAGGTGTACATGATAACAACATGAAGATGTACTTCTAAGTCATCAATAATTAAAAGCAAAAACGTCGCTGTCCCATCAAAACGTTTTGCCGTTGCCGTAAAAATTTTACCCTCAGGGAAGGATTCATTTTTACAACGGCCCTCCATCTTAGTGAAATAAAAATCATATGTCGAGGTTTGGAAATACATACATTGCGTGCATATAAGCCCATAAGGTAATTAAAAATCTTAACTCTTTATATTTACATTTGTTTTTTGTGTGTTTGTTGCCTTTTGCACTGAGTTGTAGCTAGTAAAGCCACTATGATTAAAATGCTTTGAATCTTATTCTGTGATATCTTGTCAAATAGTATAATATATATACTGTATATTATAAGATACAGCGTTTTATAGGAGCAGACTTATAAAATATAAAAAAGGAAAGAAAGCGACCTTTACTCTTCAATATCAATCTCCCGGAAAATTAATTATTAGAGATCAATAAAATTCAACCCAACGTGAATTGAGCTACGGCTTACAATCTACATAATTCTGTCAAAGCCTCATTACAAAAGATTTTTTTTTTTCTAATTATAATTTTCGCTGTAACATCATTACTAAAACCTGTTTCATCTTAATTAACAAACTCCTTTGTTTGTTTAAGTGTCCTTTATATCAATTAATTAGACTTTTTTTGCTGAATCTGTAACAATTTTTCGGTTAACAATACCTCTTTTGACCACTCGACTTTTTATCGTTATTGAAATCTATATTAGAATAAAGCTATAAAGCACGTAAAATTTATTATGTTCGTTATTTTTTTGTTATGATCGCAAAATGAGCAGGCGTTTCATCTGATATTAATTTATCATCGCTATGAATCCGTAATAATTTACAGCCCTTTATCTGACAGAGAGGATCCCTTTTAAAATCTTAGTAGCAGAGGTTCTTTGATATATTTTTCGGATTACTATAATTGACTTTTTATCACACCATCCCCATTATTTTTGTCAAAGCTTTTGAAGTTTGTTTCGTTTAAATTATATATCAAAACAAATTCTACTGATCTTTCCTTACACAAAATTATTTAAGACTTTTCACTACATTCTTTATAGTTCTTTACAATTTCATTATTTTCATTATTCATTACGAAAACACTATTATTGTTTTGTAATTTCAGTACCTAATACATTTTATTTGTAACTAGCTTCTGCGCGCGACTTCGTCGGCGTGGACTCCCCTCCTATTGGTCTTAGCGTGATGATACATAGCCTATAGCCTTCCTCGATAAATGGGCTATCTAACACTGAAAGAATTTTTCAAATCGGCCCAGTAGTTTCAGAGATTATCGCGTTCAAACAAACAAACAAACAAACAAACAAACAAACAAACAAACAACCAAACAAACAAACTCTTCGGCTTTATATATTAGTATAGATGTTTTATTGCTTACGCTTCAATTAAGGTTTGCTATAAACAAGTTCTTATTTTTACAACTTCATTGTTTGTAGTCTGTACGTAAATTTCGCGACGTCGAGCGTTTATTTTTACAGGTGCAAAACGGGTGATCGGAAAAAGCGAAAACACAGTTTATACACATTGTTTTGTTGGATAATATTTTTTTTGTCACCCAACACTTGTCGGTGTTTTCGCGGCTGTGGAAATGTGGCAGTGCCATTTCAACGACCGCTAGCAAAGTGTTTGTTGTTTGTAATAACAGCGGCTCGCTAGTTGGTTTACAGCGACGTGCGATTGGACGGCGGCGTCGTTTTTGTAAGCTGTTTAATTAAACTCTATTTATATCTGACGACAGGTTGACGCTGCTGTCACAAATATTTGTAAAGACGATAGTGATGATTTTTGTTCAGCGTTTGTATTTATGTTCGTGATTACATAAATGTATTTGCGAAACACAGATACAGGAGTGAATCCTACGAAGGGCCGTTGAGTTTGAATTTATTAATTTATATATTAATACGTGAAGCAAAAACTTTGGACCCATTTTTACGGAAATTGCGCGTACGTAGGAGTATGAAATTTCGCACACTTATAGTTTATATAGAGAAGGAGTGCAGAATGCTAAAATTTTTTCAAAATTATGCATAAAATATACATTAAATTTAAAAAAAAGCATTACACACACTATACACGCACACACGCATATCCCTTTTGTTTATTGTTAAAGTCTGTTGTCAAATTGAATTTTTTTAAAGAGGTTGTTTATGTTCATAATTACTTGTTTTTTTTTTTAATTTAAATTTTTAATTATGGTCGAATTTCGACTTCTGGGCGACCACTAGTTAATACCTATAATTAATGGCTAGTTGAATTGAAGGCAATTGATTGACAAACTAAAACTTTTTGTATAGAACAGTAAGATGTATGCTATGATTAATTATTCTTCTCCTTAAAGTGCCATCTTCTCACGAAGTTGAAGATAACTTGATACCGCGTCCCTGAATGCAACGGACGAGTGCTTTTCCCAAACCATTGGCGTAGAATTTTTTAGCCAAGATGATTTTCTACTACCCACCCTGCGCTTGCCTTGGATTTTGCCCTTTTGGTATTTTGAATTTCTCATAATGTAGCCAAAGTAATTCTTCTTCGGCCACATTATGATTAATAATTAATTATTAATCTAAACAGTCGTAAAGCCGATTGAGAAATCGATTAATGGATAGTCAAAGGCAGTCTCCAAATTACTCATTAATAACTAGCAATTGATGATTTAATATTAACAGTAAATTAATATTGATAACTATTACATTTGTTTAGGAAATGAAAGTATATATTGAGTATGAAAAGTTTTTTATCTTAAATAACTTATCCTCCTTATCCCCCGTCTATGTGTGTATAATTATATTTATATTTCCAAAGAAGATAATTAAATATATTAACTTTTAGTAAAAAAAAAAGTTATTTTAATATTAGTTTTAACTAATTTCAACTTGCTAACATTTGTATTTAAAACCTGTTATACCTGTTCCGAGGATAAACTTTCGACTAAATCAACTCGTAGTTTGAAATGTGTTTTGACGCTATGTTAAAACATAATTAGAGTTGTTTTGACGTTTAATCATACATCGTTATAAAAAAGAGGTAACATTACAATTCAAAGTAAAATAGGTAATTAATCTATACTAATATTATAAAGAGGAAAGATTTGATTGTTTGTTTGTATTTAGGCTCCAAAACTACTGAACCGATTTGAAAAATTCTTTCACTGTTGGGAAGCTACACTATCCGCGGGTGATATAGGCTATATTATATTTTTTTTAAAATAAGGAAAAAGCATTTTAAAATTTTAATACCCGTGCGAAGTCGGGGCGGGATGCTTTTTTTTGTAACAGCAACTCGTTGACCAAGAGGGAAGAGCCATAGATTACTTAGAGCCTGTGATTATGAACCAACGAAATAGACCCTTTATTATATGGTAATCAACGTTCCGGTTACTCGATGAAAGTGAACATCGTCGACAGCGCTGCTACATGATCGACTGTTTGATCGGCGTTTCGGAAACCAACCGTTAATCATTTCATTTTCGGTCAAAGGACATAATGAGTACATCACAGCGTTTCTAGGTAGTATGTACCATGTAATGTACAATAAAGTTTTCGGTTAATGGAGCGGGTAGTATATAATTATTATTCCAGAATATAATTATGTTTCATTAGATAAATTTATAATATGGCATGACAAAAAAGAAAAATCATTGAGGTAGGGTATAGCAGGATATAATTATCTCAAACTTAGGAGCCGCCCATCTGGAGAAGTATTTCAACATTACTTAAGATCACGTTTAAATAATGTTGCTCTCCAGAAGTATCGTGTTCCTGTGATGAGTAAGATGGCCAGAGCTCTTGGGGGGATTATCGGTAGGGTCGGCAACACGTTGCGATACTTGTAGTGTTGCAAGGCGGTAATTGCTTTCCATCAAGTGAGCCATACGCTTGTTTGCCGACGTAGTTGTTTAAAAAAATTGCGTGCAAAAATGTACAGTCATGTCAGAAGTGAAACTTCTTTGCCAAACTAATTAAAAAAAAAACAAATTTAAAAAAACGAATTGAAAAAAAAAAACAAAAAGCCAACATCACGCGGTGTTCTCAGGCGGTCACCCATCCAAGTACTGACCGCGCCCGAAGTTGCTTAACTTCGGTGATCGGACGAGAACCTGTGTATTCAGCGTGCTATGGACGTTTAAAATTCGTGACGCCCGCGCCGTGAAGTTTACTCCTCATGCGTCTAAATAGGTTTTACTTCAAAAAGGTAGCGACAAATATATATTTCGTAATATATTTTGCTTTTAAAAGACTATTATTCTGGAACGCAAAATCTTTATAGAAAAATTTTTTGGACGAAAATCATTTGCCGTAATTTTGAAATCAAAAAGCTAGTGATTTTTGAGGGTTTCATTCAATCCGGGAAGCCATAATCAGCCTCACTCATCACTACATATTATAAAACAAAGTCGCTTCCCGCTGTCTGTCTGTCTGTATGTATGCTTAGATCTTAAAAACTACGCAACGGATTTTGATGCAGTTTTTTTAATAGAGTGATTCAAGGGGAAGGTTTATATGTATAATACATGCATAATATAGTAGAGAAACATTTCTGCAACCGTGTGAAGCCGGGGCGGGTCGCTAGTAGAATGATAAATTACTGATTTGCTTCTTGGAAGTGTCATTTGCGTTGAAAAAAAAACATTATTCCTATTTGTGTTAGCTGTGACTGATAAAAAACTAGTTATAATTACTGACAATGATTGCGTTTTATGTTTGTATGGGCGGAACCCTAACCGATAATAAATATTTTATTATTTCCAACCTTCGTTGAATTAAAACTTATGCACGTTTGACTTGTGGAATAAACTAGTTAATACATGACGAGAGCGTTACGAAAAGTGTGATCGGGTGAGGTGAACGGTGCAGAGAGAGAGGTGCGAGCACACATTTTCTTTCTCTCTTTCTCTCATAGCTAGTTGCAGGCCTATTGTACAGGACTATTGCTAAAGAAGTTTCACTTCAGTCGTGTGGTCTAAAACACACTCATTTTTTTATGGAAATATACACAAGCATACATAAAATAACCATTGCAATAATTAAGTATTAAACGGTCTTAAGTCAGCTTTTTTAATTAACAAAGAAAAGTGTTGAAAACAAATCGACATTATAAATCACGAAGGCTTCACCGCTGAGCCGTTAATGCTCTTTCGAAATGTAGGCAGACTCCCTCTTGTTATATACTTTTTTTTTGTTTATTTTTACTTCGTTCTGGGAAATCCGAATTTGATTTTGGGCGTTTTTAAAGACTATGGCAACTTTTCATGGCGTGGAAAGTTCTTCCTTATTAACCCTTTACTGCGTACGACGACATATATGGTTACTCAAGTTCTTTATTTTTTTCTTGTGTATAAGCAAGCAAGTATTTATGGTATATTGAAATCATTTCTGAATAATAAACTAAACATGTTTAAAAAACATCGTATGTCCTAATTTTATAAGATTCAGCCTCTAATATCCCACTGCTGGGCATAGGCCTCTTCCCCATGTAGGAGAAAGGATCGGAGCTTAATCCACCACGCTGCTCCAATGCGGGTTGGCGGATAAGATTTAATTAATTTTATTCATATTAAATTAGTATACTAATCTATACTTATATATAAAGCTGAAGAGTTTGTTTGTTTGGTTGTTTGTTTGTTTGTTTGTTTGAACGCGGTAAACTCTAGAACTACTGGGCCGATTTAAAAAATTATTTCAGTGTTAGATAGCCCATTTATCGAGGAAGGCTAGGCTATGTATCATCACGCTAAGAACAATAGGAGCGGAGTCCACGCCGACGAAGTCGCGCGTAGAAGCTAGTTTAGTAATAAAGGTACACCCACCGGGGAAACTAACAATGATGGCATCATTTTATTAACCGCATATTGTTGATTGGTTTAGTTTATCACAAGTGTTTGCCTGTCGGTGAATATTCAAAATGAACTATGTAAACATGTAGAATATTTTGATAGAAATTTTAGTTGAAATGTTTTGTCAGTACAAAATGTCCGCAAATACCACGGACATATCTGATAATTTTAGTGATGTCAACGTTATTTTGATACGAATAATGTTAATCTCATCTGTTTGTGTTATTTGAGTTAAGCAGCTGTCTCAAAATAATTTTGATTTAATAGTAATTGTATCAAGCTGTGTGGTTACAGCAGTAAAGAGTATAGCCATCCTCTCTCTTCCCGTGGGTGTCGTAAGAGGTGACTAAGGGATAACACAGTTCCCCCAATTTTTTCTCACTTCAAGTCACTCACATGAATCAAAAAAATGTCTTATTGAATTTGGAGCAGTAGTTCACCTTTACGTCATTGTTCATAAATTACAAGCGTACTATACATTAAATTTTATATATAAATAGATTATATTCTATTTTTATACTGAAATAATAACGATTCCGGTAAAACAAGTTACCTAAATCGTTTTGATGATAAAAATCAGTAGAATTTTTTTGTCATTTTGTCAGTATACAATTTCGTTCCATAAACGAAATGGCCCGAGGCGTTCATCTCATCTCCAAGACATTAAAAAAAAATTGTGATTTTAATCATTTTAAATTTATTTTTCCATGTAGATAAGATGTTGTTTGAGGTATATTAACGAAAAGGAATCTGTATCAAGACATATTTTGTTATGATTCGGAGCTCATTAAAGCTAACAAGTCATTTATAATGTTTACATTACGAAGTCAAGATGACAGTCTTATTAAACAGGACACGTAAATAAGTTTTTAAGGGTCTCGAGGTGGTTGTGATGGTTGTGACAACGTCTAATAAATCGATGAACGCCGGCTGCATGCTCGAAAAAGGATGACTCATTGTCTCGTTACACTCATTGTACGCTTGCGCCGCATCTATCTCTCTTCCACTCGATTGGCCTATGCGTCCCAGGAGATGTTTTGTTATATAACGTTGTCACGTTAAACTATCTTGCGTAAACCAACTTTACAGACAACAAATTTTTTTCTTGCGTTGCAGGCATCCATAGGCTACAGTCCTATCAGGCGGAATTTAAGCTTATTTGCCTAAGTGATATAAAAATAGATACTAGACCTTTAAATTTGAACTAGAAACACTTTTTAATAAAATATTTTTCGTGTTGATCACTTTGCAAAAATACGTACAAATCTTGAACAAAATACATAACAGTACACAATTATCTTTCTTAGCTTGTCTAGCAGATTAGGTTTGTGTCCAGCATTGAAACAATTACAAATTGTCATACCACATAACATAACGCAATCTAATACCTGAAAGTGTTTGACGAGATATCGATTATTTTTATTTATTTTATTTTATAAATATCGTTCAACTTATAGAAACGAAAACACATAAGTATTATACCTGTGAATTAATTTAATAATAATAATAATAATAAATCCCAGATTTTACAAAACATTTTAAGATTTGACGTCTATACGTAAATTCTGCTTTAGTTATTCTAAAGGCGACGCTTCTCAAGGAATTCACTTCTTGGAGTGAAAATTCGAGTATCTCGCGATTTTGCATTTGACATTTTATATTTGCATGTCGGTTTTAATATTTTTTTACATATAATATAGTTTAAAAGTCAGGGAAATATCCTTGTAGGAAAATTCTCTAGATAACAGAAAAGCATTTTTCTTTATTTTTGTAAAGGTTACAGGATGATGTACTTTTGGAAAATTTACGAAAATAATACAAAAAAAACCGGTCAAGTGCGAGTCGGACTCGCGCACCGAGGGTTCCGTACAAACCTGCAGGTATATAAGTAAAAGTTAATAAGTTAAAGTATTTTGCTGCTAAATGAAATCCGTAACATTACAATATGGAAATTTGGAGGAGCATAAATTTAAGACAAAGGTATCTTTATCTTTTCATTAATCCTTTAATTTATATAAAATAAAATAAATAAATAAAATAAAAATCGCCTTTATTTCTATTACTATTAAAATTTCAAATAATACTAGCGTAAGTATTCTTAGTTTAAACATATGTATGTATATTAACCTATGTATATATTTATTCTATACTCGTATAATTAACTCGTCTACATTTTTATAACATCACTTAATATTGTAAATAGGTAGGTGTAATATTGGTAATAGTAATAGTCGCCTCTGCGGCGTAGGCCTCTCCTAGACATTTCCATGTATCCCTTTCCCGTGCTTTCTGTATACACAGCGGTCCACATAATTATCTGGTTGAAGATATCTCTCCACCTTTTAATTGATCTCCCTTTTTTCCTTGACCTGTCTCTTGGTAGGAAAGTTCTTTTATCGAAGTTATTTATTTACAAATTTTTTAGTCACTATTTAGAAATCTGTTTCAAATACTTTATTACTATTAAGTATTAAATTTGAACCATATTATATATAGTAGATATTTATTTATTTAAATAGTCCCACAGATGATGTAACATTTATTTTCTAATTTAATTCGAGCCTTTTTGACCTTTGTACCTGTTTTCAAGTTTGTATAAAACATGTTTTCCTAAATTTATTTTTATTATTGTCTGCTATTGTTTAAACATATTTTTTTTTTAATGTCTAGAATTCTCATTACAGTATTAATATTACTTGATTTCATTAATCACTTCAATACTGTTGATTTTGACTTACTACTAGCTATACTTGGTTCTCTTAACATATCTCCTAAGGTGTCTGACTGGTTTCATAGTTACTTGCATGGTCGCCGGCTACGAATACATATTGAAGAACTTTCTTCATTCTGGTCTAGAATCAACGCTGGCGTTAAAGATAAATATGTAATATGTACCTCTTCGCTTAAATGATAGCCTAACTTTGAAGATACCTTCACATTCGTCTTCCTTTTATTCTAAATCTTTCACTATTGAAGCTTATCGTCTTTGGAACTTATTGCCACTGTCTAACGCGCTCAATCTTTAATGACATTTGAAAAACTTGTTAAGGAAATGTACTTATCATATTAAATTATGTTAAGCAACTTTATTTTATTATTTATTATTTTTCATGAAGTTACGTTATGTTGTTATGTCATTCGTCTTAATCTATCAATTTGCTTATAGTGTATATGTATGTATGTATTTATATATTTGTGTATACATATGAGTAAACTTATATGTACATATGTGTCATTAAATATAGCATCTATTGTTATATAGTTATTTATTTATATCTGATTTTTATTTTATATTGTTCCTTTTTTTACAAAATTTTGCGCCCTTCCCCTAGTTTATATGCAAGTCCTCTGCCCAAAGGTTGCCTGGAAGAGATCGCTGTGTTAGCGATAAGGCCGCCTGTTGCAATTGATGCAAGTTTATTGTTATAAATTCTATGTATTGTTCTTTTGTGTATTGGTGTGCAAAAAGAGTTAATAAATAAATATTACTTTGCAAAGTTATAAAATTGAAAAACAAAGCAGAAATAAACAAAATTACACATACTATTTCTGTGGTTGCGATGTAACTATACATTTAAGGTTTTCGTAATTTTTCCTGTATCTGTGCTATAAGACGTTGCTTCATACCTGAAGATTTTAGGTCGACGGGAAGTATTCTTTAGATTTTTATTCCCTTGTCAGTTGTTTGCTAGTTTCAATATATGCGGTTTAAATTGCTGTTTCTTTTGATATCGTGGACATAGAAGTTTGATTTTGTTACAGCTTAAATTTATTATAGACGTGAGTATTTGATATGAATTTCAATTTAATACTTTTACGCGTTCAAGAGAAAAGTGGTATTAAGTGTAAAATTATTAAAATATTTTTTTTTATATGTACTAACTAAAAATTTACACTTTTCGCAATTTTTCCTGTATCTGTGCTATAAAACGTTGCTTTGTACCAAATTTCAAGATTCTGACTTCACGGGAAGTACCCTGTAGGTTTTGATTCCTTTGCGACTATTTTCGATGAAAATATGCGGCTTAAATTGGTTTTTCTTTTGATATCGTTGACATAGAAGTTTGATTTTCTTACAGCTTAAAGGTATTATAAACTTGAGTATTTGATATGAATTTTAATTTAATACTTTTACGCGTTCATGAGAAAAGTGGTATTAAGTGTAAAATTATTAAAATATTTTTTTTTATATGTAGTAACTAAAAATTTACACTTTTCGCAATTTTTCCTGTATCTGTGCTATAAGACGTTGCTTGTAATGATCTACTACTATGCAATGATAACCAATCATCACATTATGACATCCTGGTCACGGCACCATTGTGATGATCTACTACTATGCAATGATAACCAATCATCACATTATGACATCCTGGTCACGGCACCATTTTGTAACGTTATACTCCTATATGGGATGTGATGAGAAAGACCCCAACATATATAAATTTATAACATCCTGGTCACGAAGACCAATTTGTAACACTATCATGGTAGTGGCGTTACAAGCTAATATTAAGCTTAAGAGGATATCAATTATCTTTGGCCTTATAATTGTGATCGTCTAGTATAAAGAAGGACTCTACGTTGTGTTTGATTTTTGTTTCAGAGTAACTTCAGTTCTTTTATGGTATGCCGAAGGAAAGACATAGTATATGTTATTAGAAGCCTTGATTTCTATATAAACTCTAACTAACATCCTACCTAGCCATTAATTTAAAATAACATCTCTGCACAATGACATTAAATTACTGAAATTAATTTATCCTAAAATTTAATTGAAAGATATTTACACTTACCAGTGATATAAATGCTATAGATAACTAACTCCTGGAATACTATTAAAAGGAAAGAAAGATATTAACCCTTAATTAGGCGCATGGGGTCACGGCGATTTTAAATTGAAAAATATATAACTTTGAGAGGTTTGAGCGAGCCCGCGCTCTCTGTAGCTTCCTAACTTCCTTCAGGGTAGGCAAATCAGTCGCTTCCAGAACATCTACGCATATGCACTTGCCGCTGTACTCTAGAGCGCTGACCCCATGCGACCACTTACGTGATTTTTTTTGGCTGAGGTAAGTTTTTATTTTTATGTTTTTACTTCGTTTATAGCGGTATATTGGTAATTATTTTTATTATTATATGTGTATTTTTGTACCGGTTATTTAATTTATCAATTTTTATGTTTATTTACATAGACTTTTCCTTTTATTTTCAGTTTATTGATTTTTGAAGTGGCTATCGATAGGCAGTTATTGGAATGGCCGGAGGTGTCCGAAGATGAGCAAGATGTTGCTAGTTCTGCTTCGGAAGACGAATTTGTAAACGACACTAATAGTTCCCATGATTCTGATAGTAAAACTGAGTTCGAAAATAGTCAAGTTATACCTGAATCATCGGTGGCTAAAAGTGGTGTCGATTCCAATGATCAACTTTGTGCTAGTTATAATGTTGGAAGAAGAACAAGAAGCTAGCTATATTTTGTCATCTTCTAAAGTTATGCGGCATCAACACATTTGTCATACATAGATCGAATGCTAATAAGAATATTACACATTCAAGGCGGATTTTTTTTAATTAGTAGCAGAACTTGTAGAAAGTCACTAAAAGCATCTTATATCATCGTTCTCTTAATTCGTCAACAAAAAAAAAGCTTCGTAAAGCACATGATGTCAACGAGATGGTGCATCAGTCAACATCGGGCGTTGTTCACCGTGTCCTAGGGAGAACAACAAAATAGTGCCAATCAAATGTTATAAGTGTTGTAAATTTATTTGTCAACAACACTTTAGAGTATACTGCGTCAGATGCATATAAAAAGAATCTGCTAATTAGTCTAATTAATTTTTTTTAAATAAGCTAAACGGATAAGCCGAAAACTCTGTAGTTTTAAGAGAAGTTAGAAATTTGTAATTTTTTGTTTAAATTTTAAGTCAAGAGTTATATTTGTGTCTATGAAAGCTAAGAATAATAAAGACTTTAATATTTTTTATCATCCAAACTTTGTTTCATTTATTTCTCACACTCCTTTCACAATTTTTGTTTGGGGTCACTCGAGACCCCATGCGACTAATTGCGTGATTTTCTTAATGCGCCTAATTAAGGGTTAAACCTTATAACACCTTATTAGTAAATTAATTAGGAATTAATAAAATTTAGTAAATTAGAACCGTTAAGAATAAACAGTAATAGACTTATTTATTTAGAAATAACTATCACCTATTGTTTAACTAAATATCTGACGTCTCCTTAAGAATGTGTAAATTATAATTGCTAATACTTTTAGTGAATCTAGATAGCTAAAATAGAAATAAAGTTAAATAATTATATATAGGATATTCTATAATGACATTGATTAATTGAATAGTGTCTAAGTTTCCTTTACATGTATTTTTAGTTCAAACCTGATATAATAGATAGATTCTAATAACTCTAAACAAATGAAATAAATAAAAATATATAAGTAATTGAAATAATGATTAAATACATATTATATAGTTATTAATTATCTTGAAATAATTTATTCAGTTAATAAATTATCTCAGATAATTGTGAAAAATAATGTGTAGTGTTTGTTTGTATGTGTTAATCTGTTAGGATAGGGTTTATTGGTATTAGGGAATTAAAAAGGCGGGTTCAATTGAACCCGAGGGTCGCAACCACCATAACCCCTCCGACCCTAACCGATCCACACCGTGCTGAAGACTCTAAATTAAATTAGGCACAACGTTGGTGCTATCCAATCAAAAGAAAGGTAGTAGGTAGGAAATGAGAGTACCCAATTTTCTACAATAAGTTAGACGGAAATATATCCTGTCTAACAAATGCTTGTTTCATACCGCTGCAGCACAATCATGCAATGACTGTATTTGAGTAATCCCTTGGGACGTCATATAGACATAACCAGTGAATTACAAGAGTTGATGTAATTACCAAGCTGTAATCAGACATGGTATTAAGATGTGTTCCACGTGAACAAAAGGAGATCGTGTCTACTGATCTTTTCATTGTGTGCTTACTAGCCCATACGGGAACTTCGGTCACACAACTACTTTGAAATTCGATCACGAAACCTACTACTTTTGCCACATTAGGATTGTGTAGTGTAAGTTCCCATAGGAAGACTTACTGAGTTACGAGTCTATAGTCAGCTATATTGTCAAGCCTCGCCACCATTGTGAGATGGGTCGTCGGCGACTGGCGACTGGCGACAACGCAACCTTTCGAGTGTCCTATAAGGAAGTAAAAAATAATTAAAGGTATAAGACCAACATGTAGAGTAGGTGTATTGTGTAGGTTTGTCTTTGCATGACTCACAGCATTCACATGAAACAGCATTCATTAACCAGAATAGGTTGTTCAATTGAAACATTGAACCAGTAATTAAGTTGTTAAACATTTGAATATATCAGGCTCTCTTAGGAACTGAATGGATTCATCAAGGACATAGTAGTGTCGAGAGATAAATAAAACAATTAAAATATAACATATTCATTTACTCAATCAGAATCTCTGAGAGTATCTCATTTTTCACAATGAAAAGAGAATGTATATTTAATAGGTTTTATAATCCATCTATGTTTGTATGTTTGAAAACACAAGAGGGCTTGATTAAGGCTCGGCTTAAATCTCAGTAAATCCGCTTTTAGGACTTAACAGAGACCGTCCACAAAAATTAGCAATAAATTAATTGGAAAAGTGAATATGTTTCTCTATTAGTCCAAAATAGAACTTCATACCACTGTCCAAATATAAACTACTAACCTTTGTTGCAGTTCAAACAACGACCATACACTAGGTGTTTGGTGGAGTTTGTCCAATGTCTCTCATCAAGGATGAGGAACTCTTATCATAGATAAGGAAACGTACGTATAGTATTTACCAAGAACATAGTTCAGTTAGGCAAATACAAACGCAGAGGTTGGTAGGAAGTACACGCAACTTTCTCTACTAGATAGGCCAAGGTTAGGATCTACCTAGCATAGATGACGCGATGAACTGGGGCTTAGACAGGCCAAGCCTTATAGGGAAACCTATAATAAAACACTGGCGAATACAAACATTTATGGATTCACCTTAACATAGTTTATTTAGTTCAATGAAAATCATCGTGAGAATGAGACACTCCAGTCTACCAGATACCTCGTCTCGACACCCATTTAAGAACATAAATTCTTAAATTAATGTTCAAAACTACAATAGTTGTGTAATGTCAAGGTTCAGTGTATAATTACCTCATTTTAGAATGTATTCAAGAGCTAAAAGTATCCTTGAACACATTCCAGACTACAAACCACCTGTGTTACCTCGTTCCAACATATATTTAAAACTACAATACAAGTTCCTAAATTAATGTTTGAACTACAAAATTTGTGTAATGTCTAAATGATGCCAAATATACATATATATATATATATATACATATACATACATACATATACATTCAAAAGAAGCATATTTATATGTAGAGTATACTCGACAAGATACGACAAATAATCATTAGTTTGTTTATAGGTCATATTTAAACAACATAGTAATATTTCATTCATTATTTAAATACACCCTAACGAAATTCTATTTAACCCTTAATATCTAAAATGATAGTTTTAACCAAAAATTCATTCAATTTTATATGTACTTTAAAGTCAAACGAATGTAATTTCATTTTATTCTAACAACATCATATTGTGATTATTTACTTAAGTTAGATTTCATTTTATCAATTAAATTCAATATAATTATGGTCATAAGGCTTATTTCATAATAATTTCATTCATTAATCAATCAATAATTAATAGTATCAATGTAAACCTTTTCATAATAATTTCATTCAGTAATTAATCAATAATTAATAGTATCGATGTAAACCTAGCTAATAATTCATTAGATATCTTTTATTAAAAATCTCCGTAAAAGTTATAAAAATCAGTAAGAGGAACACAACATGCAGAAAAACCAAACATGCAAATAAATAAAAAATTAATGCATTCGAACCAATCAGGAGCGCTTCATCACAGGTCTTTCACTGAATTTATTTAGCGGATTACAATTAAAATTTTATAATAAAGAATTGCACTTAATAATAATCAGTAAAAAATAAATTAAAACTAATTCGCGATCTACACTGAAGCGACATTGCCACTCGGCCAGCTTACGCTAATGAAATCTCTGAACCAGATCTAAAAAATACCTTTTAGGTATTTCTATCATTAATCTAAGTCAGAAGTTCCATAGCTTTGCCAGCCGAGGGCTCTCGTTACTGTACTTCGAATTCAAAATCGAATCCCGACTGTCTCCTGACTGCCTGCCCCGAATTCAAATTCTCCATCGTATATATCCAAATCTCGCGTCCACTACCCCCTCCACGTCTACCCAACGCGTCCCAAAATTCCCAGAAAAAATTCTACGTCCTGCAGTGTTACCAACTACACTGCCATTCCCGTATTACAAGGAAATTTGGATATCTTCGGTTCATTGCCGTGTTCAAAGATACGGCAATCCGATGTGTAATTGTTTTTTTTTCTAATAATTTAATCGATAGTTTATAAGTCATTATAGTGCAACACAAAACCAAAGAATAAAATTATTACTTCCTCAATAAATTGAGCTTTACTGGCTGTAAGCACTTTTATCCGATCCAAAGGAAATTGCGTAAATCAATTAAACAAAAAAACACAACAAAAGATAAACAATAAAATGGAAAAACAAAAACACATCGAATAAGCCGAAGAAAAAAATGTTAGTTACGATAAACTTGCCTGACGGCTGCGAAGAATAATGTATTATTCAACCGATTTCAAAAGGGAAATTATTTAACTGATTATTGTCATTTTTAACCTTACGTGTTAATGTAAAGTAAATACACGTCAATTTTGTAGTTTTTATTCTGAAACACGGTAATTTAAAATCTTGCGATGGCAACTCTGGCCGGTTTTTTTTTTGTTGTGACTTCCACAAAAAACTGTCCCACGGCTAGTTTTGAACCCTTAGGGCCAGGTTCCACTGTTTAATAAAGCTATGCTTTGCTTAATCGAATTTATAATTCGATTCTAATCTTGGCTTTCGTTTAATTATTATTACGAATCATTTGTACGGGAATACAGCAAAGTGCTGTTTTAAGACCTTTTTTTTTCAGGCAATTTTCTTTTAAAATTTCTCTCCGTAACAACCATCCCCATACCTCAAGGAATCATGAAAAAGAGATACACTACTATAACCTCGAGTATCAGTATATATCATATGACAACTTGACAAGATTTGTTTTTAATAGGTTAGACCGTTAGAAGCACTAGACAAACCGTGTTCACACCACTAAACGCCAAAAATCGGTCGTTTAGAATTGAAACTCAGTTATTCTCTAACTGCGTTTAGTTTATGTTGGTGAAAAGCAATTTCCAGCTATAAACTCCGTTAAACGCGTAAACCGAGCCTACGTCGAACTAATCGCGATTATTTCAATCAGTGGAAACTGGCCCTTAGAACGTTTCCTTATCATCGTTTTATCGAATCTGTCAACACAAAATTTTAAGCCTGTCTCGAATATAAAATTTATCACTCTAATATTTTAACAACTAGCTAAAAACTGTTTGAGTTCCCAACTAATAAATTTCTATTCTTAAGTACAACTTAAAATTTGAGTCCCTAATGGATTTGAGCCATTTTTGTACATTAACTTGACTGTTTTATGTTTACGTGTCAACTCACATTTCAATTTATGCGTTTGTTATCTTAAAATTTATGGCACTAATAAATTAGAACTGAATTGTGTTTATTTGTTACGTTACAATCGCCCCTTAATTATATAATGTAGTTTATCGTAATTATTAATTAATCACAACAATGCAACCAAATAACACAATTCTGTATCACGTTACTTCTCAACTGAAAGGACACTCATGAATCTTTACATTCAGCTTCAATCAACAGCACTTAGGAGCATACTCTTCTCCCAAACTTCCAACCTCTCATCAATCATACTACTAGAGTTACATTCAATGGTTAAAATCAAAATAATCAATTCCAACCAACCATTCCAGCTCCTTCACCAACTCTCACACTCACATGGGTCCTATCTGATTTGAATTCCTACTTCTAGGCTCAATTTTATCTTAAAACAATACACATATTGTTTTAAAATATAAAATCCGACTCTTCGATGTTAAATATACAACTTAACAGAGTGCAGTTCATCTTATTTTAAAGGAGATGGGGACTTTTAGGCTAATTTATTTATTTTTTTTTTTTTTTTTTTTTTTTTTTAAATATATAATATCAGCTCAATTCTGAATCTGGAAGCTGAGAAAAATGAAAAAGATAGTTTTCGTCAAATTAATTGGGTATCGATTTAACTATAATCGATTATAGAATTTAAAAAAAAAGTTTGCACTAGTTAATTAACTCAAAGTATTCAGGTACACAATTGAAGTTATAAACAATAAAGTGTATTTAAATAAAGTTACATTAATATCGAAAATAAAAATTAATATCTGATAAACCCAAATTATTATCGATTTCGTATCGATTGAAAATAAATCCTAATTATTTTTAATAACAGCTTTGACAGCTGACTGATGTTGAACTGTGTGCCCTGTCATGGACCCGTCACTGTCACTCGTTTCATGTAATCATGTTTATAATTGTTTAATGTTTTCAGTGTATTCAGATGCATCCTGAGTCCATTCCTGATATTTATTTATGGTTTCAAGTGATTGATATTTGTAATGATATAATATGATAACCATTAGTGCTTCAGGAACTTAGTGATTGGGTTTTTCATAGACATTGTAACATAACCTCAATTTTACAAAACGTCTAATAACTACGCTCCTATAACCAAAATGTACAGAATTTTCAGCGTGGGATCAATAAGCGTAAATACATTAATTGGTACCATTTCCATTACGTTATATTTTACGTTGCATTTCAGCCCAAGAATGTATGGAATCGTATCCGTCTCCTTTCAGAATGAATAAATTAAAATATTTGAATACAATTGCACAATTCATATCTAATACTAATATGAATTGGTGATATGTTGTTTAGTATATAGCAGTACTTGGACCTCTTGTATTGCAAACAGTCAAACTTTAAGGTCTGACCTATATTTTTACAATTTAATTTAGATTGAATATAACTGAAAATGTTCAGTTACCTTTGTGAAGAAATGACCGCCCTACTCCCCACCAACTATTTTTATTAAGCTAGCGCTTAACAAGTTAGGTATTGATGAAAAAAAATTATATATGACTTAATAGTCAGTAGAAAATTAAATTGTTATTTCTATTAAGCTAGCGCTTAATAAGTTAAGAATTGATGGAAGAAAAAAAAAATTTATATATGACTTAATAGTCAGTTGAAAATTAAATTGTTATATAGTTATGTGAGGACCTTTAAGCGCTCCAATAAAATTAGTTGAGTCATTTCCCTGACCCATCATTTCCCTAATTTTTATTTTTATTCAAAACTAAACCTAATTACAATTATACTTATCTAACTTATTACTATCTATTTTAATCATCTAATTACTATTTTAATAACCTAATCTCTTACATATCTAACTTATTTTAAGTGCAATTCATTTCCTTATAAAATCATCTATAGTTTTGACATTAAATTATTGTGAAATATAATAAATCTTCAATAAGTTTATTGATATTCTAGTTTAAAATCTATCCTTTTCAATTCCACATTATTAATTCAATTGTTTATATCAACAGTTAACATTTAAGTGCAATTCATTTCCTTACAAAATCATCTATAGTTTTGACATTAAATTATTGTGAAAATATAATAAATCTTCAATAAAGTTTATTGATATTCTAGTTTAAAATCTATCCTTTTCAATTCCACATTATTAATTCAATTGTTTATATCAACAGTTAAACATTGATAACACCTATAATTGATCGTGATCAATTTATTATTGATAATATCTATTTAGATGTATTGTATTAAAGTTCCCTCTAATTTCTTTAGTTATAGGGTCCATTAATGTGTAAACATTTGCAAATGGAATCGCACTAACTACATAAGGTCCTTCATACAGCAATTGAAACTTTTTTATAAGTTTCTTTTGAGCCTCTGACTTATTTACTTTACGAATTTTTACATAATCTCCAATCTGAAATTCAATTAAACGATGGGACCTATTAAATTTAGTTTGTCGTTTAATACTGTTATCTTTTAAATTTTTCCTAACTTGAATTCTAATTTGATTAATATCTTTAGACTTATTTAATTGAGGCAAACAACTATCAAATGACATGTCATTACTCAATCCATATAATATTTCATTAGGAGTAAATCCCGTACTTTCATGAAATGTGTTATTATATAATGTTTCGATTTTATTTAATATCGTTGCCCAACTTTTATGATTTTTATGGCAATATGTTCGAAATAAACGTCCTAGTTCTCTGTTAACCCTTTCTGTCGTATTAGGTCGAGGATTTCTTACAGTTGTAAATATAGGTTTTATACCCATATCTTTTAAAGTTTGTTTCCAACTTTCAGATGAAAATTGACTACCATTATCAGTCATAAGTACTTTAGGCTTAATTATTTTAACAAATTGTTTTAATTTTGTAATAACTGAACGAGAAGTGGCTTTAGACAAATCATATAATTTAACAAATTTACTAAATGAATCCTGAATTACAAATATATAAGCAGAACCAAACCGTCCTTTCGGCAATGGTCCATATAAGTCTGCCATAACTAAGTCACCTATTTCTTCTGTCACAATAGATTTACATTTGCCTACATATTTTATATTATCACTTTTAGAAACTTGACAGAGATGACAAGTCTTTAATAATACTTTAACTGTTCTATGCATATTAGGAAAATAGAATCTATCTTTAAGATATTTGAGTATCTTAAAAACCCCTTGATGTCCCATTTCTTTATGAATTTGAGAAATTACTTCCTCTCGTAACTGAGAGGGTAAATAAATTACATGTTTATCTGAATCGATTTTAAAATATAACACTCCATCCTTGATATAACAGCGCTTAGCAATATTATTTATTCTACCACTATGATTATTACTAATATTATTTATAATATCCATTATCAACTGTACTTCATTATCATTAGATTGAAAACTAGATATATTTTTTAAGTTTGTTATTAATGTTTTATTCTTATTAATTTCCATATAATGTATTTCTGGACAATAGATTCTATCTTCTTGTATCATTGATGAATCAGGTGGGAACCTAGATAACACATCAACAGCGACATTATCTCTACCTTTTATATGTTCGATACTATAATCGAATTGTTCAAGAAACAATATCCACCTAATTATTCGACTATTATACAATTTCCATGTCCTAACAAACGTCAATGCTTTGTGATCAGTTCTAATTATAAGCTTTGCGCCCCTCAAATAGGTTTCAAACTTCCTTAAACAATAGATTATAGCCCAAAACTCTTGTTCAGTAACAGTCCATCTTAATTCGGCGCCCCTAAGAGATCTGCTACAATAGCCTAATATTTTCATTTCCCTTTGTTCATCGTACTGAAATAAAACCCCCGCAAGACCTACTCCCGAACTATCTGTTTGTAAATAAAAAGGTTTAGACATATCCGGATGATGCAACATTATTGTCTTTAAAAAACTATTTTTCAATTTTTCAAAGGCTACTTGTGCTTCTGAAGTCCAAATCCATCCTTTGCTCTTTTTTAATAATTGGCATAAGGGTTGAATTATACTATTATAATCAGGAATGAACCGCCTATAATAATTACAAAGTCCTAAAAATGCTCTTAAATGTTTTATTTTCTTGGGAACTGGGAAATTCTTAATTGACTCTATTTTTTCTGGGTCAGTTTTAATTCCCTCGGTAGAAATAATATGTCCTAACATTTTAACTTCTTTACATATGAATTTACATTTTTCAAGATTACATGTTAACCCCGCTGACTTTAATTTGTTTAATATTATATCAATATGTTCTAAATGTTCATTTAACGTTCATTGAGTTAAGATAGCAAGGTCATCTAAATAATTCACGCAAAAATGTCTAACTTCAGGCCCTAATATTAAGTCCATAGCTCTACTGAAACTTCCTACTGAAGTCTTAAGTCCTTGTGGTAAAACATTGTACATATAAGATTTTCCATTAAATGTGAACCCGGTATACTTTTTACTATCCTCAGAAATGGCAATTTGAAAATATGCATTATTCAAATCTATTATACTAATATAATTAACCCCATGAAATGAATTTAAAACATCTATTTGCATCGGAGGTGCTTCCGACTCAGCTATCATGTATTTATTGATTTCACGTGCATCTAGTAGAACTCTAATTGAACCATCAGATTTTAAGGTGTAAGTTAACGGACTACAATACGGTGTTGAACCTCTAGATATTATTCCCATATCAACCATTTCGGCTAATTTTTCTTCCATTTTTTGTCTATACGCGTACGGAACGGGATAAGACCGTTTAATTATTGGACTATGGTCCATCATTTTGATAATATGTTGATAACAATTAGCTCTACCTAACCTTTTAACAAATACTTCGCTATATTTAATTAGAATCTGTTTTAATTTATTTAATTGAGTTCCTTTAAGAGGTGTACCCGTCTTTATTTCTTGTAAATATTTATTGAAATCAAAGCTATTGTCTACCTTTGTAATATCACAAATTCTCTTTTCCTCAAAATTATATTTAATAAACGGAATTAATACTCGTTGATCTCTATGTTCGATAACTAACCCTATGGATGGCTCTTGTAATTTAATATTAACATTATTTGCCATAAGCCAGTCAAATCCTAATATCATTGAATGAACTAATTTTGGTACTATAAAAAATCTAATCTCTAAATCAATTACCCCAAATCTTACAGGCAATAAAACCATTTGTTGTATTTTAGCACTCTTTTGTCCTACTGCTCCACGTATCTGAATCGGCTTAACAGGTAACATATCTAATTTGTTCCCAGTTAATGATTTTAAAGATTCCCAAAATGATTCTGAAATACAGGTTATGTCACTCCCTGTATCGATTAAACATATGACTCGTTTACCAAATATTATCACTTCAATCTCAGATTTAATTATTTCTAATTTATCCGCGGTAATATTATCTTCCTCGTCAAATAATGAAAAGACTGCTTCGGTTTGCACTAACGACTCATTATCTATTTCCGATTGATTTTTTAATGTTTGTATGATTTTATACTTGAAATCTGTTGAATTATTTTTATTTAATCCTGAGCCTAACCCTGATTTACAATATTGTCCCTTAGCTATGATTGGTTTACGTATACCATTATTATGTCTACCTAATGTCTGTCCAGGTTCCCACCCGAGTTTAAGCATAATTCTTAAAGCTACTGATGTACTGTTCGCCCCTACTAAAGTTGATGTACCGGGGTCTGTCACATCAACACTTATTAGTTTAAATTCTCTGTTGATACAGAGTTTTCTATAGAAACATTGTTATCATTATCTACTCTATTTGTACCATTAATGCTATTCTTCTTGTTTGGTATCACCTTACTCATTGATCTAGTGTTTATAATTCGCTTCCGGTTGAGACCGCCTCTGCCATTCTGCTGTTGAGCTGCCATCTCAGGTCTTTGAACGCTGCTAGAATGGGCATTAATGCCACTACTGAAGTTATTTTGCTTATTAATGTTATCTAACTTTCGTAGAAACTCCGTAGCTTGAAGAATCGATGTGTTGACTTGTTGACCAAGCATATTGAACATTTTTAGGAAAATGATTCATAATGTCATTTATCAATTGTCTCTCTTGAATAGGATACGTCAACATCTTCGCTTGCCCACATAAAGTAATGAAATGGCTTAACATAGACTGGACTCCGTCCCACGAATTCTGACTGATTCGTCTTCTTAATTCATTCTGCTCAGCCTCGCCCCAATATGTGTCTAAAAAATCCCTTTTGAAGTCTTCAAACACTGTCCATCTATCTCTATAAATACGCGCCCAATTTCGTGATTCATTTTCAAGACAATCTATGACAATGTCTATTATATCTCTCGCCTCTGGTGCAGACCTTCTTAAATAAGCAGTCAGGTCTTCAATGAACGTCACAGGGTGTTTTCCTTTAAATGGAAACTTAGGTCTTTCCGTAGGCATCTGCGCCACTGGATAGTATACCGTTGATGTTCCCGGCTGTATGATAGGTTGAATACAATTTTCTCTCGGCATAACATTGTCCGATGATCCACTAGGAGTAGACATTCTATTTTCCAACTCCGAGATTTTATTATTGATGTTATTCATTGCCTTTTCCATCATTCGAGATATGTATTGTAAAGAATTAATCTTCCTTACTTTAGTAGCAGGTCTAACTGCAGACACTCGCTTGTTATTAGAATTGGTTGTCTTGGTCCCAACAGGACTAGCTTTAGATTGACGCCTAGGCATTGTTATAGATTTAATTTGCTTCAAATGTATCACTGATAATGTTTATCTAAATTTTAATTAATTTATTCTAATTCAAAAAAAAGATTCACTGCACTCTTATTTAATTTGAGTTTAATTTAAATAAACTTTCCAAATGTTCACACAAAACTATCTCTTTCTAATCACCTTTTAAACTTCTAATATTTTATTGAAATTTTATCAAGTCGACCGGATTCTGCAATTTTAAAACTTAGTTTTAATTTTAAAATATTAAATGTTTACAAGTTTAATTATATTTCAACTATCATACTTTCAAATGAAATATGACAACTTCATTTCTTCTCTAGTATTCATTGATAACATTCTTATCAAACATCAATTCAATTCCATTCACACCAAACAATGCATCCATCAACAAAAGAATAATAAAACTATCACAGTGAAATCATAATCATTAAAAAAATCTCAAATCCTCATAAATGTTAACTGCCAAATTCATACTATCCCTAATCGTCTTTATTATAATAAATACTACAGTATATATTTTTAATTGAAATTCAATTTACTCGGAATGAACTTTCCACCTTGCATATGGCATTCAATTCCCTCATCCACTGAACCATTGTATATAACTTATAAGATCACAACCACGCCATCTTTGTTTCACAATAAACACTTCCATATCTACACTCGATACTACGCCATTTCTACTTCAAAGCCTACCTTTCAATACCACTCACTCTCAACAGATGGCGTTACTGATATGAAACATTTTGAAATTCTTTCAGCGCCATCTACGAACACATAGCACAACCATCCACAACTTTCGTAAGCAACTCGATATTAATTCACGTTTGTCCACCAGATGTCGCTACCAATCCTACTGCAACTATATATTAGAGTTGTGTCGTACTAGGTACATGGCAATACTAGTTATCACAGTGACTGTTATTTTAAAATATCAGTGATAAATATCAGTGACAAAATACTAGGTTCGCGACTACTCGATATTGGTATTCTAAAATACTAAGTTTGTCTCACCTCCTCTTAGCGTAAACGCTTAAGAACGAGCGAGATGGTGATGATATTTTCTAAAACAATAGGAACGGGAATAAGATGGCGCTGTATGCTCAGGTATTAAAAATACTAATGTTTATGCAATAATCAATTCCCAACTATATTTTAAATTTTATATACAATTTCAAGACCTTTCCGGTAAATATTATTAAACAATTTTGTCTGACTTAAAATTTGTGCTCGCTGTAAAATTCAGCTACCTGGCAAAAAGGTCATCGCAGATGTTTAAAGCGCTATCGTTTTTTTTTTTTTTTTTTTTTTTTTTTTTTTTTTTTTTTTTTTTTTTTTTTTTTTTTTTTTTTTTTTTTTTACAGAGAAACATCCCTTAGGCCTGACCCGGCCAGTTTTTATTACGGTTAGCTTAATAAAACAATAGAACATACGTAGTTGTACATTTTTTCAATTTTAGCATTTTAAAATGTTGGTGGTATTTTAGTAATGTTATCTACTGATATTCGACTTTCCGTGATACCTACTATGAATAATTTGAATAACCAATGCTCCAAGACACTCATTCAATCAAAATACTTTTAAAACCACACATCCTCTGATATAAATACTAGTAGTTAACAAGGTTGATATAAAATTCTATTCAATTCAAATTTGAAATAAAAGTTTCCTTCACTTTGACAACTGACAGTTCAAAAATACGAAGAAAGCTAACAAATAATAATAAATTAGAATAAATATAATGTAATAAATTGTTCATAAAAAATGTTCTATATTTTTTCCCAATAATGTCTTATTAATATTTAAAACAAGAACTTTTTCAAAAGATTTTATTGTAGTTGTTTTTAGAACGCAATTTCATAAGAAATTATCCTGTTTTTTTTTCTATAAGTAACAACTTAAATATTTGAATCGATATAAATTTATATCGAAACAGCACGTAAAATATATATAATTTAATTAAATGTGTGAATTGGATCATTTTTCCGTGGTTGGTATTTTAAACTTGTTTGTTGTCAAGAATTGAAAAAATATACAAATTCAGACTAGGCTGTATGGATTATAGACTTTTGCCTTTTCCTATTGGGGATAAATTTTAAAACAACAACATTGTTTGTTGTCAAATCAAGCCAAAATAAAATAGACAATTAGACATTTTAAAATTTAAACTTGTTTGTATTTTAACTTATGAATGCTAAGTCATTCGGTAAGCTATACTCTTTTTTACAAATAAAATTATCTTAAACAGTTGCAGTCAATTCCTAAAATTCAAGGTCAAAATAACCCTGTTACCTTCATAACCTAATTCAATTTCTATTTAACCAGTACATTCTCGCACACATGACTAAAATGCACTGAATTTCTATACTTTAAAATCTGTTATTTAAACTAAGTATAATTTGCTATGATGGCAATGACTAAGCTTAATTATTTCTAAAATCTAACATTAACATGAATAAATATACCAAAATACATAGTCTTTCCTGTACAGTCTCTGTAAATAAATGAATAAAAGTTAATTCCACAGTTAGTTAATATTATAATTAATTTCCTACTACTAACTATAATATTATCCCATCTTCACATTTTGTTTGCATATTTTTAATACTATTGAATACTACCATTTCAGCCTAACATCCACGTACATCTAGCCAGCCCTTAGGATGTCCAACGCATAACCATTGGGACCAATTTCAACAAAGAAGGAAATTACTTCAGCGTCAGTGACTAAATGTGAAAAATAAGTTTAAATTGTACATAACCTAGAATAATTTGTATCTGTAAGTAATATTAAAATTTACTGCAGGCTTTTATTTAAAAATTCCCTAACAATATTTAATTAATACAATCTAAATTTTATTAACTATCCTAACAATGTCTATTGATTGACAATAATATAATAATAATCAGATAATAATTAGATGTGCTTGAGACACACTTCAATATTCTACTAGTCAATTTTAGTAATGCTGTGTAGGTAGATACTTTCATGTAATTTCATGAATAAATAATTATTTAAATATGTAACTATCCATCATTAGTAATAATACATGAGACAGTAGGCTGCTATGGTCTGACCATTTAAATCTTATTACTGAGAAACTTAATGCAACTTTTAAGTATTAAACATCTCTTCAATATTACTCTTAAAACAGATTTATTTAGATTTATGTACCTAACTGTAATTCTAACTGCGCCAAGATGCTATATACCTATAGAACCATTCTTAGATTGTCTAAAACAAGTTAATATGCTTACATAATATAAATTTAATAGGTTTAGCTTATTTTGTGTAAAATGAACTTTAAAGAATTGTTAACTAATATGCTTTGTGTCTTCTTCAAAATGCAATCAATAGTTACATGTATATTCTTGTTATCTATCAGTACAATCGTGCAACTATTATCATTTTATCACTGGCATTACATTTATTCACTGTAAATGCTTTGAAAAGTTACTTTAAAGCTTCTAAGATACTCGCTTACTCCGGCATTTGTGCAACCATAAACATCCTGGTCACGGCACCATTTTGTACCGTTCTATACTATACTATATGTATGGGGTGTGATGAGAAAGACCCCAACATATATAAATTTATAACATCCTGGTCACGAAGACCAATTTGTAACACTATCATGGTAGTGGCGTTACAAGCTAATATTAAGCTTAAGAGGATATCAATTATCTTTGGCCTTATAATTGTGATCGTCTAGTATAAAGAAGGACTCTACGTTGTGTTTGATTTTTGTTTCAGAGTAACTTCAGTTCTTTTATGGTATGCCGAAGGAAAGACATAGTATATGTTATTAGAAGCCTTGATTTCTATATAAACTCTAACTAACATCCTACCTAGCCATTAATTTAAAATAACATCTCTGCACAATGACATTAAATTACTGAAATTAATTTATCCTAAAATTTAATTGAAAGATATTTACACTTACCAGTGATATAAATGCTATAGATAACTAACTCCTGGAATACTATTAAAAGGAAAGAAAGATATTAAACCTTATAACACCTTATTAGTAAATTAATTAGGAATTAATAAAATTTAGTAAATTAGAACCGTTCAGAATAAACAGTAATAGACTTATTTATTTAGAAATAACTATCACCTATTGTTTAACTAAATATCTGACGTCTCCTTAAGAATGTGTAAATTATAATTGCTAATACTTTTAGTGAATCTAGATAGCTAAAATAGAAATAAAGTTAAATAATTATATATAGGATATTCTATAATGACATTGATTAATTGAATAGTGTCTAAGTTTCCTTTACATGTATTTTTAGTTCAAACCTGATATAATAGATAGATTCTAATAACTCTAAACAAATGAAATAAATAAAAATATATAAGTAATTGAAATAATGATTAAATACATATTATATAGTTATTAATTATCTTGAAATAATTTATTCAGTTAATAAATTATCTCAGATAATTGTGAAAAATAATGTGTAGTGTTTGTTTGTATGTGTTAATCTGTTAGGATAGGGTTTATTGGTATTAGGGAATTAAAAAGGCGGGTTCAATTGAACCCGAGGGTCGCAACCACCATAACCCCTCCGACCCTAACCGATCCACACCGTGCTGAAGACTCTAAATTAAATTAGGCACAACGTTGGTGCTATCCAATCAAAAGAAAGGTAGTAGGTAGGAAATGAGAGTACCCAATTTTCTACAATAAGTTAGACGGAAATATATCCTGTCTAACAAATGCTTGTTTCATACCGCTGCAGCACAATCATGCAATGACTGTATTTGAGTAATCCCTTGGGACGTCATATAGACATAACCAGTGAATTACAAGAGTTGATGTAATTACCAAGCTGTAATCAGACATGGTATTAAGATGTGTTCCACGTGAACAAAAGGAGATCGTGTCTACTGATCTTTTCATTGTGTGCTTACTAGCCCATACGGGAACTTCGGTCACACAACTACTTTGAAATTCGATCACGAAACCTACTACTTTTGCCACATTAGGATTGTGTAGTGTAAGTTCCCATAGGAAGACTTACTGAGTTACGAGTCTATAGTCAGCTATATTGTCAAGCCTCGCCACCATTGTGAGATGGGTCGTCGGCGACTGGCGACTGGCGACAACGCAACCTTTCGAGTGTCCTATAAGGAAGTAAAAAATAATTAAAGGTATAAGACCAACATGTAGAGTAGGTGTATTGTGTAGGTTTGTCTTTGCATGACTCACAGCATTCACATGAAACAGCATTCATTAACCAGAATAGGTTGTTCAATTGAAACATTGAACCAGTAATTAAGTTGTTAAACATTTGAATATATCAGGCTCTCTTAGGAACTGAATGGATTCATCAAGGACATAGTAGTGTCGAGAGATAAATAAAACAATTAAAATATAACATATTCATTTACTCAATCAGAATCTCTGAGAGTATCTCATTTTTCACAATGAAAAGAGAATGTATATTTAATAGGTTTTATAATCCATCTATGTTTGTATGTTTGAAAACACAAGAGGGCTTGATTAAGGCTCGGCTTAAATCTCAGTAAATCCGCTTTTAGGACTTAACAGAGACCGTCCACAAAAATTAGCAATAAATTAATTGGAAAAGTGAATATGTTTCTCTATTAGTCCAAAATAGAACTTCATACCACTGTCCAAATATAAACTACTAACCTTTGTTGCAGTTCAAACAACGACCATACACTAGGTGTTTGGTGGAGTTTGTCCAATGTCTCTCATCAAGGATGAGGAACTCTTATCATAGATAAGGAAACGTACGTATAGTATTTACCAAGAACATAGTTCAGTTAGGCAAATACAAACGCAGAGGTTGGTAGGAAGTACACGCAACTTTCTCTACTAGATAGGCCAAGGTTAGGATCTACCTAGCATAGATGACGCGATGAACTGGGGCTTAGACAGGCCAAGCCTTATAGGGAAACCTATAATAAAACACTGGCGAATACAAACATTTATGGATTCACCTTAACATAGTTTATTTAGTTCAATGAAAATCATCGTGAGAATGAGACACTCCAGTCTACCAGATACCTCGTCTCGACACCCATTTAAGAACATAAATTCTTAAATTAATGTTCAAAACTACAATAGTTGTGTAATGTCAAGGTTCAGTGTATAATTACCTCATTTTAGAATGTATTCAAGAGCTAAAAGTATCCTTGAACACATTCCAGACTACAAACCACCTGTGTTACCTCGTTCCAACATATATTTAAAACTACAATACAAGTTCCTAAATTAATGTTTGAACTACAAAATTTGTGTAATGTCTAAATGATGCCAAATATACATATATATATATATATACATATACATACATACATATACATTCAAAAGAAGCATATTTATATGTAGAGTATACTCGACAAGATACGACAAATAATCATTAGTTTGTTTATAGGTCATATTTAAACAACATAGTAATATTTCATTCATTATTTAAATACACCCTAACGAAATTCTATTTAACCCTTAATATCTAAAATGATAGTTTTAACCAAAAATTCATTCAATTTTATATGTACTTTAAAGTCAAACGAATGTAATTTCATTTTATTCTAACAACATCATATTGTGATTATTTACTTAAGTTAGATTTCATTTTATCAATTAAATTCAATATAATTATGGTCATAAGGCTTATTTCATAATAATTTCATTCATTAATCAATCAATAATTAATAGTATCAATGTAAACCTTTTCATAATAATTTCATTCAGTAATTAATCAATAATTAATAGTATCGATGTAAACCTAGCTAATAATTCATTAGATATCTTTTATTAAAAATCTCCGTAAAAGTTATAAAAATCAGTAAGAGGAACACAACATGCAGAAAAACCAAACATGCAAATAAATAAAAAATTAATGCATTCGAACCAATCAGGAGCGCTTCATCACAGGTCTTTCACTGAATTTATTTAGCGGATTACAATTAAAATTTTATAATAAAGAATTGCACTTAATAATAATCAGTAAAAAATAAATTAAAACTAATTCGCGATCTACACTGAAGCGACATTGCCACTCGGCCAGCTTACGCTAATGAAATCTCTGAACCAGATCTAAAAAATACCTTTTAGGTATTTCTATCATTAATCTAAGTCAGAAGTTCCATAGCTTTGCCAGCCGAGGGCTCTCGTTACTGTACTTCGAATTCAAAATCGAATCCCGACTGTCTCCTGACTGCCTGCCCCGAATTCAAATTCTCCATCGTATATATCCAAATCTCGCGTCCACTACCCCCTCCACGTCTACCCAACGCGTCCCAAAATTCCCAGAAAAAATTCTACGTCCTGCAGTGTTACCAACTACACTGCCATTCCCGTATTACAAGGAAATTTGGATATCTTCGGTTCATTGCCGTGTTCAAAGATACGGCAATCCGATGTGTAATTGTTTTTTTTTCTAATAATTTAATCGATAGTTTATAAGTCATTATAGTGCAACACAAAACCAAAGAATAAAATTATTACTTCCTCAATAAATTGAGCTTTACTGGCTGTAAGCACTTTTATCCGATCCAAAGGAAATTGCGTAAATCAATTAAACAAAAAAAACACAACAAAAGATAAACAATAAAATGGAAAAACAAAAACACATCGAATAAGCCGAAGAAAAAAATGTTAGTTACGATAAACTTGCCTGACGGCTGCGAAGAATAATGTATTATTCAACCGATTTCAAAAGGGAAATTATTTAACTGATTATTGTCATTTTTAACCTTACGTGTTAATGTAAAGTAAATACACGTCAATTTTGTAGTTTTTATTCTGAAACACGGTAATTTAAAATCTTGCGATGGCAACTCTGGCCGGTTTTTTTTTTGTTGTGACTTCCACAAAAAACTGTCCCACGGCTAGTTTTGAACCCTTAGGGCCAGGTTCCACTGTTTAATAAAGCTATGCTTTGCTTAATCGAATTTATAATTCGATTCTAATCTTGGCTTTCGTTTAATTATTATTACGAATCATTTGTACGGGAATACAGCAAAGTGCTGTTTTAAGACCTTTTTTTTTCAGGCAATTTTCTTTTAAAATTTCTCTCCGTAACAACCATCCCCATACCTCAAGGAATCATGAAAAAGAGATACACTACTATAACCTCGAGTATCAGTATATATCATATGACAACTTGACAAGATTTGTTTTTAATAGGTTAGACCGTTAGAAGCACTAGACAAACCGTGTTCACACCACTAAACGCCAAAAATCGGTCGTTTAGAATTGAAACTCAGTTATTCTCTAACTGCGTTTAGTTTATGTTGGTGAAAAGCAATTTCCAGCTATAAACTCCGTTAAACGCGTAAACCGAGCCTACGTCGAACTAATCGCGATTATTTCAATCAGTGGAAACTGGCCCTTAGAACGTTTCCTTATCATCGTTTTATCGAATCTGTCAACACAAAATTTTAAGCCTGTCTCGAATATAAAATTTATCACTCTAATATTTTAACAACTAGCTAAAAACTGTTTGAGTTCCCAACTAATAAATTTCTATTCTTAAGTACAACTTAAAATTTGAGTCCCTAATGGATTTGAGCCATTTTTGTACATTAACTTGACTGTTTTATGTTTACGTGTCAACTCACATTTCAATTTATGCGTTTGTTATCTTAAAATTTATGGCACTAATAAATTAGAACTGAATTGTGTTTATTTGTTACGTTACATGCTTCGTACCAAATTTCAAGATTCTGACTTCACGGGAAGTACCCTGTAGGTTTTGATGCCTTTGGGACTATTTTCGATGAAAATATGCGGCTTAACTTGGTTTTTCTTTTGATACCGTTGATATAGAAGTTTGATTTTGTTACAGCTTAAAGGTATTATAGACTTGAGTATTTGATATAAATTTCAATTTAATACTTTTATGCGTTTATGAGAAAAGTGGTATTAAGTGTAAAATTATTAAAATATTTTTTTTTATATGTAGTAACTAAAAATTTACACTTTTCGCAATTTTTCCTGTGTCTGTGCTATAAGACGTTGCTTCGTACCAAATTTCAAGATTCTTAGTTCACGGGAAGTACCCTGTAGGTTTTGATTCCCTTGAGAGTGTCGAAAATTTGCAGCATAAACGGCTGTATCTTTTGATTGCCTTGGCTTAGAAGTTTCATTTTTTCACAGCTTTAAGAGGCAGCAGATCTGAGTATTTAATATAAATTTCAGCTTGATGCCTCCACGCGTTTCTGAGAAAAAGGGTCTTGACAGACAGACGGACAACAAAGTGATCCTATAAGGGTTCCGTTTTTACCTTTTGAGGTACGGAACCCTAAAAAGGAAGGATCGAAAAAAAAAGGAAATATGTTTATAAAATTTTGAAGTAATAGTCACAAATAATTTTAAATTTGTGACAGGAAAACTTTATTTAAAATTTTGTTGTTATATTTCGTAGTGTAGTTTAGATATTTCATCTGAATCTATTTGTTTGTAAAATATTTTCTTTTTATACGTTTGTTCATTTTTAACTATTTCTAAAATGTGTATATATCTTTTTTTTGTAAGTATGTAAGTAAAACTTAAGCATTACATAACACTTATACCAAAATCAAAGTTAAATCTAGATGAATGTAGATAGATGAATGTAGATGTGCTGTGTGGCTACGGCACTAAAGAATGTAGCCACCCCCTCTCTTCCCGTGGGTGTCGTAAGAGGCGACTAAGGGATCACATAGTTCCACTACCACCTTGGAACTTAAAAAGCCGACGGGTGGCGGGATAACCATCAATGGTGGCTTTGAAATACACAGGCCAAAGACGGGCAGCAGCGTCTTCGGTGCGACAAAGCCAGCCCTGCGGTCACCAACCCGCCTGCCCAGCGTGGTGACTATGGGCAAAACACATGAGTTCGCGTCATAATGTCGGGCGCGAACTTGTGGAGGCCTATGTCCAACAGTGGACTGTGATAGGCTGTAGTGGTAGTGGTGGTAGTGGAATGTAGATAAAAAATATTTTATAAAGTCATGTCCAGGTGAATCCCCAATTAACACCTGGAGTTGTAGCTTTCTGAGGAAGGAAATACGATAATTTTTATCGGAACTATAACCTACATACCTTTTCATTCTTATAGTATGTCATTTGCTGCTGCTGTGTGGTTACGGCAGTAAAGAATATAGCCATCCCTTCTCTTCCCGTGGGTGTCGTAAGAGGCGATTAAGGGATAACACAGTTCCACTACCACCTTGGAACTTAAAAAGCCGACCGATGGCGAGATAACCATCCAAGTGCTGGCTTTGAAATACACAGGCTGATGACGGGCAGCAGCGTCTTGGGTGCGACAAAACCAGGCCAGCGGTAACCAACCCGCCTGCCCAGCGTGGTGACTATGGGCAACACACATGAGTTCACGTCATTTTTGCGGGAACTCGTGGAGGCCCATGTCCAGTAGTGGACTCCGATAGGCTGAAGTGAGTATGTCATTTGAGATTATTCAAACATTTTAACATTCTGTCTTTACCTATATCACTCGTTTAGTTTGTGTAATACCACAATTTTTATCTAAAAATATTTCGCTCATCAATTCATCCACCTGTAAAAATTAATCACCCTATTTAGAATCAACAACTTTATATTACAACAATAATTAGCGGTGCCCCGCGGTTTTATCCACACGCCATTTTTGGCGTGAACTTTTGGAGGCCTATGTCCAGCAGTGGACTGTAATAGGCTGAAGTGTTTGTACCTAGCTAGTGTCACAGTTAAGATATCATAACAAAATACAAAAGCTTTATGAACATTTAAGGCCAGATGAATTAATAAACTCGTGCAAAAAAAAACCTTTGTCAAAAATTATATCGCCCGTTAAAGCTATAAAACAATTTGCATAATTACTGTTGATTTATTTCAATCTAGCCTACGTTTTCGCTCTCCCGGTAAGATCACGTACGAGCTTATGCGAACGATATTTCATATCATTTGAAACGTCATTTGCACGTACGTATAACATATCATTTTTATTTCTCTGTATTTTTTTCCTTTGATTGTACAATGTGTGTATCTTAACGCTTAAGTTAACAAATTGTGTACGTGCCTTTAGGTGATGCTATTTTATTATTTGGGTATTTTAATGTAATACTATGTGACGAAAATGTTAGTGTATTTGTAATAAGGTGTCAATTTTTATCTTATACTATTAAACGAGCAATTCTTTTATATATATATTTTTTCTGAATCTCGGAATCGGCTCCAACGATTTTCGTGAAATTTAGTATGCAGGGGATTTCAGGGGCGAAAAATTGATCTAGCTAGGATTCATTTAAAAAAATGTCGTTTTATCCCTGTTTTTAGGCAATGAAAAAATATCATTAGAATACGAAGCTTAATTTCACTACTGCCAACATGCTGTAATAGCGTAATTAGGAAATCGGCGGGTGTATGCGTGTTGACCCGGGTTCGAATCTCAGTCTCCAGATTATTTTTTTTCTTTTTTTTTTTAATTTCACTCGTGATTTATTATTTAAATAAAATTAAAATATAAAAATACCGAGAAAAAAAAACTAAAAAAAAATGAAAATACCGAGCTAGGCTCGGTCACCCAGGTACTTATGTTAAACAGAATAATATAATAAAGCCAACGATGATGTTTAGAATGGGTTGTACTTTTGTTCGAAAATACAAAGCTATAACTATCAGAAAATGCGAATCCTTTGAAGTATGGTCTTAATAGAAATTGAATAAGAGCTAGTGGCAGATATTTGTGTATGTATAAACACTTTTCTTTTCTTCTCATTTGATGTCGATACCATGCCTCAGAAAGCACTTATAGCTATCAATTCTGGTTGTTACCACAGACATCTGACAATAATCGTTATTCTTACTAAGAAAACTTTTCTAGACTGAAATTTTGCTGATATACCCTAGATGTTTGTGGAAACAAATGGCTGACTGAAAAGTGAAAGTAAAAACCTTGGTTGAATTAGGTAACATCTCAACAAATCATTTAAATCAACAGTCAGTTATGAATACATACTCCATAGAAAACCCCAAAGTCTCCACGCCTACGACGGGATATCTCAGGAAAAGGAAGAAAAGTATAAAATTAAGACGTACATATTTTTTGTGTTGTGTATACAATATATTAAAAACATATTCTGGGACCTAACTTCAAAAGTACAAGTGTATGAATGATGCAGTATACAGTTTATATTAATTTTGCTTTACATTTTTTACATAAGTCATTTAACCGTCAAATTATAGTTATAATACTAAAAATGGCTAAAGATCAAATGTTCCAAGTTAAACTTGCAATTATACAAATATTTTCTAGAGGCAGATGTATATTATCCTCTCATAAAAACTTTGCAACATAACCGTGAACGACATTATTCCATAATAAAATTATGATACGACTAACAAGAATAGAATACACAGCAGTATTTTATAGGTCACTGAGTTGCAAGTCATCTTGTGAATGAAAATAAAACCGTATTTATTCCAAATCAATCTTTTCCAGTGTCCGTTATCATTCTCGGTTGACTTACAGCCTCTGAATATAAATTGCTCAATAAATTCCAGTAAGTGTCGCTCGGAAAAACGTGCAATGAATGCATTTTTAAATAAACAATTGCTACTTTTTTGCGGTACCAACTGTTTCTCGACTAAAGTATTATGAAGTGGTGTGTTTATTTATTGCACGTTGTTTGTGGTTACGTTTTGCAAACCGGTCTATTGTAATATTCACTATGGCCGTACGTATATTAGTTAGTTTTAGTGACAATACGAATTTATATTTAATTTACGTATTCTCACGTTTTGCTTAGGTATATACAAATAATAAGAGCGAAAGGCATCAATTGAAACCACATAATTATACAACACGCTATTTCTAAGCTGTATTAAAAAAGCTAGACAAACAAAACTCATACTTTAGTCACAAGTCGGATTTTTAGTTTTGCAGTATTTTGGTTTCAAGTATCTATCAGGGTTTATATTTTCGCTTACGCACTTCAGCCTGTAATATCCCACTGCTGGGCATAGCCCTCTTCCCCCATGTAGGAGAAGGATCAGAGCTTAAGTTGGTGGATATATTCCCTATAATGAGTAACGAACGCTTTCAGATGTACATGATAACAACCGGGACCGACGGCTCAATGTGCTCTCCGAGGCACATTGGGGAGGCCCTCACAATCACCTAGACCACGGGAAACATCTGTATGGCCAATACAAATGTTTGTCATGTGCGGGGATCGAACCCATTTTTTTTATTTACGCTAAAGTAAAATACATCTTCTGCTTCTATCACTGACATATGAATGTAGGGGCAACAAATGTATATATACTTGTTTTATGAGGTAAAATAGAGTTAATAGATCTTTTTTCATCTCATCAATTCGAAAGCGTAGAATTTAATATAGGAGATGTACCCGTATACTATTATATTTTCATCATTTAACGTTGTGTCCATTATTCATAAATATTGTTGAACGGATCTCAGGAACTTGGACGTGAGGCGTCAATCAAACAACTAATTGTAAATTATGCAACGTTTCAATCCTTTATTGGATCATCATCAGGCGTCTTTACTCGAAGCAGTCAATCGACATCTCTTTGTTAAAATTCTTCTATTATATGCGATTCTAAGTCCAGATACATTGTTAATTATTTTTTATATTTTAAGTTATGTTTAAAGTTATATGAATTTTGGAAATTTGTATTACAACATTTAAATTTAATTAGGTAACAATATAGTTATATAATAAGTTCTTAAGTTTTTTGGGGTTCTACATTATCAAAGCATCAGACTCTCAGAAATTTGGCTACTAAACTGCATCTTTACATTTTGGTTTCTCTCTTCTTATTTCAATTTTTTTCTACATGTATTTATCTTTACAGTCAAATATATGTTATTGATCATTATTTTTTTACAATTATTAAATTTGGAAAAAACTTATTGTCATTTATATAAAAGAATATGTCATTTAAATTTGTATGTTACAATTAAGTACTGTTTAATAAATTACTACTTTTTTAAACTTGAAAAACAGGATGACAGTTAATAATGTATCTGGACTTAGAATCGCATATAATAGAAGAATTTTAACAAAGAGATGTCGATTGACTGCTTCGAGTAAAGATGCCTGATGATGATCCAATAAAGGATTGAAACGTTGCATAATTTACAATTAGTTGTTTGATTGACGCCTCACGTCCAAGTTCCTGAGATCCGTTCAACACTATTATATTTTATTTGTTTTTTTTTTTTGAAAAATTACTTATATTTAAGGTTTGCTTTTTTTCGAGATTCGTTAGTTGGTATTATTCGTTTAGTACAGACTTTTTAGTATTGTATAACAAATATGTTTTTACGTTATTATTTCTTTACAATTATTGTCATTCTGCACTCTACAAAAATTTATATGTAGGTAACAGATTTTAAAAAATAAAATCGTGAATATATCAAAAAGGAAAAATCACGAGTGGCGTTTGAACCTTAAAAACCTTTTATATCATTGTGAAGCAGTTTTCCAACGGGTCATTTCGTATAAGGACATGTGTCAGAGGTCACAGGTTCCGGACCGGACTGGGACCGGAAATTTAACCTTCGCACGTCGATAAATACATTATGGGACTCTTTGAGAAAAATATATATCCGTCATAATACGAGGGTGCTGAAATACTTATCGCGGGATTCATGAATAGGCTTATTTGAATCAAGGAAATGGAATACGTAATATAACAGCAACCAAACGTTGCTGTTTTGGTTGTTTGTGATCTTTACCCTCAGAAACGGATCTTCCAAAAGGTACAATTTAATATTATCCTTACTATTCCCTTATTATTCCCTATTTGGGTTTGATGAACCAAAACAGTTGTATGATTGAAATGAAAATGTCAATGTTCGTTTTTTGAAATTTGTTGAGGTTCTGGACCCATGGCAATGACTTAGTCTAGTCGATAATTTGAAAATGGTCGAAAATAGAGATACTGCGCTTAAAATTATGTGTGACAGCTCATTAGTACATTAAAAAATGCAAAGTTATAAACAATTAAAAGAAGGAAAAAAATGGCCTTTCCTTTTTTGCCAATATTTCATAAAATATTAATGTCTAAGAAATTGAAAAAAAAAAAAAACTAAAAGAGGAGAAACTTTTCAATAAAAAACCTTCAGCTTCCGGGACTCTATCTCCATTATTTATAATTTTAATTGAATGCTGAAAGCCCTACCTCGAAAACTAACTCTCCCTACATAATTAGATCTAGATCTAAGCAGATTAAAATTATTGACAGTGCAGATCTGTCTTGATAATAATCGTAAAATTTCCGTTTTGTAATAATACTAGAGTGTGATTGACGATATTAACTAGGTTATAGGCAAGTTTTACTACTCAAAACACCTCTATACTGGAAACAGCTCTTCAAACTACGTTGTTTGAACTAAGTTTCATTATATGAAACTACGCTGACCTGAAAATAACATAAGTGCTTTAAAGCCAAGTTCAGTAACAGATCTCCAACCAAGTTAATCCAACTGACACGGATATGGTCTATCTAGATATCTATTCAAGATCAATATAATAAATGTCACAGCATGACTGTGTGTGTTTGTGTGTGTGGGCATGTGTGAGTGTATGTGCGTGTGTGCATGTGTAAGAGTGTGTATGTGGATAAAATAAAATAAACATAACTTACATTCACGTGTGTGTAACTTTTACGACTTTTCAGGTGTCTTTAGTTACGACTTGAGGTCAAAGATTACTTCGCTCTTAAGTAAGCCATTTAGGGATAACGTATATTTTATATGATTTAATCCTAACCAAAGGTCAAATATTAAAACTCCGGGACGGATCATTAGACATATATGTACGTAAGATACATAAACCGGTGGAGATTTATAATCAAAAAAGCTAAATTTAACGAAATAAGTCATAACTTTTCCGTGTAATACGACTTTAAAATGATTAACAAATAAATAATAGATGCTGCATTCAAAAGTTTTTGAAGTTTTAAAAAAAATAATTATTTACTTTTTTGCTCCTTAGGTACTTCATTTCCATCCGCTACGATTCTTGTTGATGTTTTTTTGTTTACATTATGCATGTTTACCCTGCAACACCATGAACATAATAAGTGCATTAGCGACTCTACACTGTCAAAAAAGCCGCGCCCCTAAGAGCTCCAGATTACTCACTACAGAGAGAATACACTAATTTAGAGCAGTATTTATTTATATTACGTACTATGTTCTTCAATTGTTGTGGAATATTTTTAACCCTGTGGAAACTTCTTACCATTTTCTATACTAATATTATAAAGAGATAAAGTTTATAACTTTGTTTGTATATCGGGGGTAATCTTCGCAAATACTGATCCGATCATGAAAATTCTTTCACTAACAAAAAGCTACACTATTCAGGAGTGACATAGGCTATATTTTATTGTAATTGTACAAAAAAATTCAGTATATAAGAAAAGAAGCCCGCCTATCATTAATTAAAATTAACAAATTTCATAATACAAATGACATCAGATTTTCGTTCATTCAGTCATTCATTCATTTAGATTAATATCAGATTCAGTATTATACAGCCTGAACTATTGTCTGACACGGGGAGGATTCAAAGGTAAAATACGTTGAGAAGTTTTGCTATTCATATCGTAAAGCGCATTGTACGAACGCTGACAACAAAACGACAGACTTTTGAAACACTCGGATTTGTTAAAAAAGAACAAGAAATTCGAAATAGTTATCAAAGAGTTAATCACAAAACAATTCACTCTTTCATTAAAGCTCCTGGGGGAAATAGGGGAAAGGGTACGTCAACGCGCTTGCGATGCTTCTGGTGTTGCAGACGTCTATAAGCTACGGTAATCGCTTACCATCAAGTGAGCCTTACGCTTGTTTGCTGACCAAGTTGAATAAAAAAAAAGAGTCATTGCTTAAGGTATTCCGATATAATTATGTGCACCCGCTCATAATTATCACTGCAAGTAAGTCCCCCATACCCAATAGTAGGTCAAACCGGTTTAACTAACTCTTGTCCTGACCAACCCTTTAACCATAAAGCATAATTCGTCAAGATTATGACTAAAAACTATAGACGCATTGTTTAAACGTATTAGTTTTTTTTATTGTTTTTTTTTTTTTTTATTTCTCAATATAATTCTTACACTCAAGTTTCAAAACATAAATAAAAAAGTCTAAATATTTGTTAGGTATTTATTAAGACAAGTCACGTATTCTGTAGTTTAAAAGGATACCTAGGTAATTACTTTCTATTGAAGTCGAACTATCGTTTTTAGAAAAATGAGAAGCTATAAAAAGTTTCTGAGACAAATTTTTGTTAACTTTTTGATATTAATTTGTTTGTATTTTATTTTACTTACCACGCTTCAAAAATTTGCGTAAAACGAAACGATTAAACTCAATAAATAAAACTTTTATGAATTTAAATCTAAGCTTCGGTATCTATTTAAAATAAATACAATTTCATAACCAACAAGTAATATTCAATAATATTTTAAACTTCCTCTTCATAATATAGAAGTATCAAACTCCACGTTGAAATATTTGTTGTTTTCTTAGAAAAGTTTATATAACCGAAAACTTGAAACAGAAGTAAGTGTTTGCAATTTATTCACGGTAAACAAGAATTTGAGATTGAGATATTTAGATAACCGAAACTCGGATTTCCGTGTTTTCAAAATATAAACAACAATTTAATTTAATACAGAAACAACACTCATTAGAAGTTGATAAAATACTTAAAACTTTTATATAGAACTAGCTGTGCCCGCGACTTCGTCCGCGTGGAATTTAACAAAAATCTTGTTGTTCAGTTCGCAGAGTTATTAAAACAAATAAATTTCTAAAATAAAAGTAGCCTAAGTTACTCCTTATTACATCAGCTACGAGTATCTGCCAGTGAATGTCCCGTGAAAATCGTTCCAACCGTTTCAGAGCTTAGCCGGAACAAACAGACAGACAAAATTTGTAAAAAAAATATTATTTTGGTATATGTACCGTGTATACCTCCATATGCATTTAGTAAAAAGCGGTCATTTTAATATTACAAACAAACACTCCAATTTTATTTATTTGTATAGATTAATACGGAGTACTATACGTTAAGCTGTCGGTTCTATTTGTTAGCGTATACACCTGATAGCAATCGTTACTCATAGTAGGGAATATATCCACCAACCCGCAACGGAGCAGCGTGGTCGAACCTTCTCATACATGGAGAAAGAGGTCTATACCTATCAGTGGGATATTACATACTGACTCGTAATCGTATCTACCATTCGTTAGAAAGTTTTCTATGAAATTGATTTTTAACTTGGTAAGATGTTTCAGTTGAAAAAAATCTCAAAATTTAAGGGCTTATAGAAAAAAATAATATAAATAAGTGAGAAATAATAATTGATACACCTATGCCTAAGAAAGGCGTAGTAGTAAATAAATTACTCTAAAGCTATTAAGGTGCTAAGGGATAACACAGTTCCACTACCACCTTGGAACTTAAACAGCCGACGGATGGCGGGATAACCATCCAACTGCTGGCTTTGAAATACACAGGCCGAAGACGGGCAGCAGCGTCTTCGGTGCGACAAAGCCAGCCCTGCGGTCACCAACCCGCCTGCCCAGCGTGGTGACTATGGGCAAAACACATGAGTTCGCGTCATAATGTCGGGCGCGAACTTGTGGAGGCCTATGTCCAACAGTGGACTGTGATAGGCTGTAGTGGTGGTGGTGGTATTAAGGTGCTCAGGATCAGTTACTGTTATTCACAAGTAGAAGATATGCGAAGACCCGCAAATTCATAGACACAATATGTCCTAGTTTATAACTATGTTGAAGAATTTATTTGCGTACTCACATATTTGTAGTGTATAGTGTGACAATGTATATGTGTTTAAGTGAAGTACTGTAAATAATAATTATATAAAAAAGTTTATACGTAAAAATTCACAGACTACTTTTAACTGTTAAAATATAATAATAAATAAATAAAAATAATTCATTGTTACATAGTGAGATACCAATATCACGACAGTAGTCAGTACGACAGACATCGATAGTAAGTACATGGTGTCGACAGTCCAAAAGGATGCGCTTTCATGTATCGACGATAGTTCAACTTATTCTTGGTGGGCGTTTCTATGTGTGAGTGTTATTGATGTGCACTTTGGGTTTGTGTTACTTTGAGGTCTGACTTCACTCAACTTCACTTACTTCAAGCAACAAGTGTCCTATCGTTTTTTATGAGACTTTTGTTTATTTTTTCATTTATTTTAATGAGGTACACAGCATAAAATATTTTAATCTACATCTGGAGTAGCTCGGCTGGGGAAGTATCTCATACGAATGATTGCAGTAAAATGGGAATAGGGTGCACCTGATGTTGTAAGTTGTAACTCTATAGCCTGCGGAAATCTTGTTTGCCGTCCTAGATTTTTTATAACATTTATATAAGTAAATGAAGTTACGTCTACATGGATAGTGTACTAGTAGGTAGATACTACATAGATGGTATACTTTTGAATTTTGATTAATAATTGAATAATTTTATAATAAATTACCACGTCTAATGAAAGATGTTAGCTCAGTTAATGAATTTAAATCTCTGCTTTCACAATACATTCTCAAAGAAACCATATAAAAGATTCATTAACTGAGCACTAGTATTTATAGGACGACGTTATGTATTTTTTTACTTTTGTTATAATATTATGTTGTTCTCATGTAAGTGACATTGTCTTTTTGAGAATAAAGTTCTTTAACCGTAACCGTAATGAAATATATTAAAAAAAAAACATAAAATACTTGATAGTTTGCATTTATGTTAGCAATTTAAATTAAATAAATGTGTTTATTTTATTTCACTATTTGAAATTGTTTACGTGCTTCAAATTCAATCTAATTATGTTTTAAAATTTATAAATGAATTTCAAATATAAGCACGTATAAATATTTTACATAGAAATGAAATATAATTGATTTACACAAATAAAACTAGAAACTTTTTAAATTAATTAATATGACTGTAAATTGACCTAAAAGGAGCGATAGAGATATTAGGTCAATTAAAAATATTTTATGTAAACGAAAATGAAAAATGTTTATTACTCAGATACCTAACAAAAGATCTATCCAGTAAAAAAAATAAAATAAAATAAAAAAACTAAAAGCTTAATAACTAGTGTTAGTACTTTATAACTAAAAGTAAGTTATATATAGCATAGATTAAGCTAGAATTTAAACTCGGTTAGAGCAATTTCAAGCGTTACACAAAGAAGTATGTGTGCAGGCCCCGACATATAACTGGAGCTTACTATTAATAATTGTGTTTGCTCGCAAACGAAAAAAAAACCGACTTCAATTACATCGACAAGTAATACAACGTAATAAGACGAAAAAATAGTCAAGTAAATACGCGCTATTAAAGATTACTCAAAAAGTTGTAATCAGTTTTCGATCTAATTTAAACAAGACTACGAGACAAGTATTAGCTTTCGATTAAAGTAAGAATCATCGAAATCGGTACACCGAATAAAAAGTTGTGCGGTATAATATAACGTAGGTCGACGAAAAAGTAGTCACGTAAATACGCATTATTAGATATCTCTAAAAGTACTTATCAGATCTCAATTAAATTAAAATGGGACCACATGACACGCAACACCTTTCAATTAAAACATAATTGATCGAAATCGGTTCACCCAGTCAAAAGTTCTGAGCTAACATACATAAAAAAAAAAAAAAAAAAACATACGTGTCGAATTGAGAACCTCCTCCTTTTTTGGAAGTCGGTTAAAAACGATTACCGTGATATTTAAAATGACACATTATGTTTGAATCTTTCTCACAAGACACGTTACCTCTCTCTCTGTCTCAGGTTTTCCACAATTTCACTCTTCATATTTTTGTCATACTACTGACGTACTGACCCTAGATTGTTCATTGAAGGAGTAAAATTCGATATAGGCAAATCTCTTTCTTCCAAATAGTTCTTAATACTCTTTTAGCACAACTTTAAGCTACAAATGTATGCAAAAAAATCACCTCTTTCTCCGAAAGCGTGTGAAAAGGAGATTAGACTAGAAATGCACGCAGACTAAGCAGAGGCCTAACGACTTAAACACGGTTATCATCATAAAGTACTTAACTTCGTAAATGTGATAAAAATGTCAGATGTCGCGTTAATTCCAGAAGTTTCTTAAGAAGTTGAACGTGAAAAATGTAGTTCAGTAACTCAAAATATGAGTGTCTAATTCACAACTTGCAAGCTGTGCGCGAGAAATAGGGTGAACAAGCTGACGCGGCGTCAAGGATTATTTTTATTTAATTTAATTTGTCTTTTTTTTTAATAACGAAGTTAATTTATATTTTCATAATGCAGAATTGTAGACCATTCTTTGGTCATGTCTTGTATCGTAATAGTATCAAACGACGTTATTGCTAAATATTATTTTATCATATCAAAATTATTACGTTATTGCTAGTAAAAAAAAAAACGGCAAAGTTTTTAGTTTACATTTTTTTTACAAAATATAATGTTTATTAAACTTCTGTTCATGACTTCCTTTTTTCCGTATTAAAATTTGATTTTATTATCAAGATAAGTGACACATGTTACAGACAAATTAAGACATTAGTAATGTAAAAATGTTTTTTTTTTAAATCTTAAGTTAAAACCACCACACACTGTGTAAAGTTTTATTATTGTCTGTAATTTTATATTGTTATCATTCTTAAATTCTTATTGTAAAGTGTAAACATCTCAAGTCACCAGGATAGGTTCTGCTAGAATAACAGAGTTTTTGGCAGCAAATTCTTGCTGTCAAACACATTGCTGAAGCAGAAACCTAGTTGGCCTTTTCTTTCTTTTTTTCTTTTTATATTATTTTGTATTTGTTACCTACATTTTTGCTTATCGTTTCCTTTTATGTTTCTAATAATTATACTATTTTTTATGTTATAATTATTTTTCAAGTAATTTTTTATAATTGTAAACGGAAAGGCTAATAAAAGTGTTTTCTTTCTTTCTTTCTTTTTTTCTTTACACAACGTAACACTTGTAGGTCGCGTGTTCGAAATGCTTTAAAGGGCAGTAACTAATTTTATACCCACATATTATACCTAAGAGGAAACATCTAACGCCGACTTTTAAATTCGTCCGTAAATAATATAAGTATAAAGGATACTTTTGAGATAAGCATACCTATAGCCCTGTTACACTTTGTAACGCACTTGAGCAGAAAACTCACGGGTCTATTTCACCAGTCTAAATTTACCAGTCATGTTAGAGTTGATTGGCTTAGTTTGTAAAGTTAGCGAGTGACTTGCCTCCACAAACTCGGCAGCTTGCTATCCATCCACCACACAGTAAATAAGACCTATGGTCTTGAGGACAAAGCTATATTTGAAGTTTTTAGTGGATACCTGCGCACGTGGACTTTAGAATACTGGTTTAGCAAGCTGTTAAATATGTTTATTTTATTATATATACAATTATGTAAATGTGTTGTTTTTTTTTTGCTTCAATAGATTCGTAAATATTACTTTTGGAAATTAGATGTATTTTCATATTTTTGAAGTTACACTTCTTTTGGACAATGATGAGAGTAAATTTTTACGATGCGCGCGCATACCGTCACAAAAAACTGACACCCTGATGTTAGCTAGTCCAGGAAGAAAAAGTTAGCAACGTGAAGTTAGTTAGCCAATGAAGTACGAGTAAAACTTCTTACGCGCGTACACACACTTTTTTTAACGTTTCCTCATCAAAGTAAGTTTAACATATACTGTACAGAAAATTATTCAGAGGCCCTTTCTGTCCTGAACTAAATCTGTTCCAGAACTAAGCCAGAACTCCAAACCTCCTGTGTGTAAAAGTAGTACAATTTTACCATACAAGAGTGTGCAGAGATAGAATCTTACACATTTCGTGTTTCTAACATCAAAGCAAAGCTATTGCAAGCCATGAATAATTTACTTCTTGCTTTACAATCTTTGAACACATTCCCTTGCAGTAATTGTAATTCAATTTCTGTTACGTGTTTTCATTTGACTAACTGTACCTTTATATGAAATTTTTTTTCCAAGGATTTCTCGAGGTAACAGATTTTCTATTAATACTAATATTTCCTAGAACTACATTGTTTTTCTTTGTCCTTCAAATACAAATTTAATTATTTTTCCAGGAAACCATGAGTATTTTATGTCAACATAAAAATATTCAATCTTTTAAAGTACTTTTTATAGAAAAAAATATGGGAGACTGAAGATGAGAGACTACTGCTACAAATGATACCGATACATTATTAAATAGCAGCTTCGCGTACATTATTTTTACCAAAATAAATTACGTGAAAAAATATATAAAATCAAATATTTAAACCCATTATAACGCGGTAATGTTCACTAACTTACAGTGAAGCTAGCAGCAATGGGATAAGTTCTGGCAGTTTCTGTCAACATTTATCTATCTATATATCAGTTTATTTAATACTTCCGAGTTGTTTTCATAGCATATTTTAAAAATGTACAGAATATCCATTATGAAAAAACATGGTTACCTCATCTTAACGGGAGCGTCTCGTTCCAACATCCGCGACGTACAAAATCAAAGCACTTTGAGTTCAACTTGGTTGGTTCTTGAATAAATTTGCAGGTTGTTTTCAACGTTCGAGCGCATCCCCTTTGCAGTGCAAGCCTTTCAATTGTTGACACGCATATTCATTGGTTTCCCAGTAACTGTTCGGGAACTAAGATTTGTAAAACAATAGCTTTAAATTAGATCTGTTTGCTTTAAGACAGATTCAACGAAAATAATTCGTCCATGTTACTATCTAATGTTATGTATACTGCCTATTGTAATTATAAAAAAACTAGCTTCTGCGCGCGACTTCGTCGGCGTGGACTCCGCTCCTATTGGTCTTAGCGTGATGATATATAGCCTATAGCCTTCCTTAATAAATGGGCTATCTAACACTGAAAGATTTTTTCAAATCGGACCAGTAGATCCTGAGATTAGCGCGTCCAAACAAACAAACAAACAAACAATCAAACAAACAAACTCTTCAGCTTTATTATATTAGTATAGATAAGTTTTTTAGATTTAAACCTTAATATGTTAGGTTTATTAACAGACCGCCTCAAGTAAAATTTTATCTTCATGGATTCTTTTTTCCTTTTCAAATAAATTACTTTTGTATTATATTTATAATATTTGTAAAGGAATAAGATTCCTTTTAGTTTTTATATAAAGTATGGTGTACCTCTTTTATAGCAGTAGTGATAAATATATTGTTTTATGAAAATATTTTGAGACTCGATTGTAGTCAAATATAAAAGAATTATTTTATTTAAAGGAATCGGTTAAATAAATTTCAATGTCGTTTCTTAGTTTTTTCAGCTAGGTTTTCATATTTTATTTTTTGTATCAAAATGTATATATAGAAAAATTATAAAATAAAATCTTTTTTTTTCAGAGCAACACATAGTTTAATTATCCGGTTCCAATTCTGAATATCCAACAAGTGTCTTATATATTATTTAATGTATTACCGATACGATAAGATAAACCCTTTCTGGTCTGCCAATTTAAAAATGACGTCAAAAGACTTACCTACATTAAACTAGCATTTTAGACTCATCTGAGATATAATACCGAAATCTTTTCAAGAGTAAAGACAGACACTCAAACATATACTTGAAGCTTAACAGCTTTAATGGCAAAGCACTTTGGTTGAGAGGCTTAAGACTGACCATAATTTCTGAAATGATCTTCATCTTTCTCGAATATTTAAGACCATACTACAGTTACAAATGTGTAAGCTTTTTAAAACTTAGTATAACAGTTTAAATAAAAATGTCAAGTGTTTTTTCAAACAGTACTACATTTAAATAAAAAATTCGGCCAAGTGCGAGTCGGACTCGCGCACGAAGGGTTCCGTACTATTGACTAGGTAGTATAAATAAATGTATATAGAATGTAATTAATTAAATATATGTATTTTATAAATATCGAGCAAAAATGGGTAAAAAATTGCGTTTTTTGTATGGGAGCCCCCCTTAAATATTTATTTTATTTTATTTTTAGTATTTGTTGTTATAGCGGCAACAGAAATACATAATTTGTGAAAATTTCAACTGTCTAGCTATTGCCGTTCTTGAGATACAGCCTGGTGACAGACGGACGGACGGACGGACGGACGGACAGCGAAGTCTTAGTAATAGGGTTCCGTTTTTACCCTTTGGGTACGGAACCCTAAAAAAGTAACTTCGGAGAGGAGCTATACATTTGTCATACACCAATTTCGGTATATTTATTTTTCTTATTATTTATATTCAATATTTTCAATATATACATGAATGAAATCTTAATTTTACTATAAAGGATATTATATGATAAAAAGTAGTTAATAGCCTATTAGATTTTTTTTTTTATAAAGAGACCAACCATCACAGAAGTGGTTTACAAAATACCGCTCAATAGCTTGATGAAAATTTAAGCCTTATTACAAGAAAGTGTATGATCATTTTGGAATGTCGTAACTATTTCAGGTATCTATTCTAATTGCTTACCTAAGAGTGCACTGAAGTACCGAGTTTATTCGTTGAAGATAGCTTTTAAGTAATAGGTACTTGAATGCATATTGTGTGATCATAATGAAATTTCATTTCATATAAATGGAATGTAAGAATAGTATTTTAGTCTTTTGCTGCCCTATTTAAGTAATTTTGCTAAAATATTTGCCTTTAGCAGAAATTGAGCTCACTACTATCAGCGTTAGTAGTGGCAGTGTTATTAGTACTCTCTTCTATAATACACCGATCATTGTTATATAATTTTGTTATAGAACATATTAAAAATTTCAGTTTATTTTTTTAGTGTACGCTTTCTTAACCAATCAGTTCAAATTTTAATTGACTTACAAATCCATTTTCAAACAACATAAAACACTTTCACACGTTTAAGTGTTCATCTACATACTACTTCACAGAATTTTGCCAAAACATCTTCGACTAAAAACCACAGTAATGAAAGCCAAGCCACTGAACTTAAACTGGAATCTACGAGGACGAGGTTGAATGAAATGACCAAGTCAGTAGGATTGAGGTAAAATTGCTTGCTACGTATCAATCTATCCACCTTACTCTCAGTTGAATAGGAGCGTTTACATCGGTTAGTGTACTAGCTGACTGTCATTAAAACTAATCCTTTATTTCGAAATTTACGAACCCAAATCTAAATAGATGGTTTGAGTAGTTTGCTGTTATAATATAATTACTAGCTTGATTAAAATTATACTAAACTAGCTTCTGCGCGCGACTTCGTCGGCGTGGACTCCGCTCCTATCGGTCTTAGCGTGATGATACATAGACTATAGCCTTCCTCGATAAATGGGCTATCTAACACTGAAAGAATTTTTCAAATCGGCCCAGTAGTTCCAGGGATTACCGCGTTCAAACAAACCAACAAACAACCAAAGAAACAAACTCTTCAGCTTTATATATTAGTATAGATAATTATTATACAACCCGTTTATATTAATGTTATTATTTTATTCATTTTTACCTTTTAATTTTTATAGTCTGTAAACTATTTATATACCAAGGCCAATTGACAAGTTTTATTTCCCTTGTTTTTACATAATTATGACAGTGTTATCCTAATTTATGTATGTCCTACATAATATCAGGATGACACGTTGGCGGCACAACGGCCACAGAACTGGTTTGTGGCTGTTGCGCTGGCGGTTGCAGGCTCGATCCCCGCACATGACAAACATTTGTACTGACCATACAGATATTTGCCGTGGTCTGGGTGTTTGTACAGTCAGTATAGAGAGCACGTTAAGCCGTCGTTCCCGGTTGTTATCATGTATACTTGATAGCGATCGCTACTCATAGTGTGGAATATATCCGCCAACCCGCATTGCAGCAGCGTAGTGAATTAAGCTCTGATCCTGCTCCTTCATGGGGAAAGAGGCCTATACCCAGCAGTGGGATATTACAGATTGAAACGTTTACATCATAACATGAAGTACTTAAAAGTTGTCATCAAAACGGCCAATATAAAATTCTCATGTTGTATTTTTTTTTTTTGATCTTACAGAAATACCATCTTATATAACCAAGTTGTTGGGATATATATTTTAAACATTAATTTATTTATATTGGTGCTATATGTAGGTCTTTCATAGGGCTTAACTAATATTATAATTGTAGCGCTCTTGATATTACGAGGACGTAGCTGTACATAATACTTGCATTAATTACTTTGAATATTACAGTGTTGTATAATAGAGAAATAATATGTGTAGTTAAAAGGTTTTGTCATTATCTCATGTTATTATAGTAGAGTTCACTGAAAAATAATTCAAGTAACTTAGAGAAAAATTCGATTGATTCAATATTCGTTTTCTTGTTATTATTGTAATTTATTAGGAACTCCTAATAGCGATGATTATTATCGGTAGGAGAATTATTCGCTAAGATAATGTGGAAACCCGTCGTGAATTAACAGCTATATAAGAGAACTAGCTTCTGCGCGCGACTTCGTCGGCGTGGACTCCACTCCTATTGGTCTTAGCGTGATGATATATAGCCTATAGCCTTCCTCGATAAATGGGCTATCTAACACTGAAAGAATTTTTCAAATCGGACCAGTAGATCCTGAGATTAGCGCGTTCAAACAAACAAACAAACAAACTCTTCAGCTTTATTATATTATTAGTATAGATAGACACTCTCTTGGTAATGAGGTTAACGATTTTGCTTCAATTATTTTTTGAACTGTCAAATAACTAGCAACAAAATGTTTAAATGATCAAAGTAATTATATTTAATTAATAATATTCAATCTTGTAATTGTTTCGCTAATCAAAGGGCCGTGATTGAATTCGATAGAAACTATTGTAATTGCTGAGCAATTTAAAGATTTGGACGGTCGAATTGGATAAGTTTTCGAGTGTTTTACTTTATTGTTTGAACTATTTTTACGTGATTGGACTTTGAAATCTGTATCACTATATCTTTATTGTACTTTCAAAGGTCAATTTCATTTTAATGAATCGAATTCTCATTTAGTTTCAATCTCCATTAGTGCGTAAAATGCTTTGAAAATAGACTAGACCTAAATGAAACGGTTTATGTAATGAACATTTTACATTTTAGCGTCGTTTTAATACTGAATTATTTAAAGATTTTTAAATTAAATCGTAATGAATAGGATAAATTTTCTATTTAGTTTTTGCTTGGTAATACAATTTGGAAGCCTTTCAAACAATGACTATGACGATTTCACATAAAATATAATTATATAAGTTTAAAATTATTAGAAATCGTTGATGGTGTCACCATGATTATCGTTATCGACATAACTAATTATAGTTCGCGAAGTTCGGTAAATATTAATTAGATGCTCTGCCAAGTAGGTTCAGGAGGATAAAGATATATTTGTATGTTACTGAGAGTGTGATCAATCTTAATATTAAAGAAACAAGCTAATACTTAGTGTGTTTCCTTATTGGGAACTGCGACCATAGTTTAGTTTAAAACTTTAAACAATTGTTATTAATTCATAACTAATTGTTACGTATAAATGTACTTGTTATTAAAAATATGAAAGTCTTTTCCACTTTTATTCGTGTCAAGTAAAAATAATAATAACCCTAATAAAATATATTAAAAACAGCTGCCTCGAACACAATCTGGCAGTCTTAAAAAGAAGTACTTTTGAGAAAAACTTTTTTGTTAACAATACAAAAGACTTAGAAAAAAAGTAAGATAGAAACTGTTTCTATCATTTAAAGCTGAGAGTACGACGAGGTAAAACGGAACATTTTATTACTCTTAGGGCTTTTTTCAAAAGTCATTGAGATTGTTTATCTCGCACAGTAGTTACGGATAGCCTATCAAATCTGTAGTCAGAAGATATAACAGGCATTACAATTTTTGGAGTTTACTCCTTGATAATCGATTTACATAATATAAGGCCCCCGGTATGAAAAAAATATGAGGATTAAAATCTACTGAACGAATGACCTCGATACGTTACTTGTTAATTTACCATTAATTTGATATACCTACAAGTACAACGGTTTCGCCAACAAACGCTATCTATCGGCACCCAATAGGGATGTCGTTATTTGATTTATTAATTTCAATTATTATAAAGCCCCCAGTTTGAAAAAATATGAGCATTAAAATCTACTCAACGAATGAACTCGTTACGTTTTTGTGCGCCATCTATCGTAACCCAATAGGCTTCCAATAGATGGCGTTACAACGGTTTTGCCAAGAAACGTTATCTATTGGAAGCGGAACCCAATACGGATGTCATTATTTGATTCATGAATTTACCATTTGATATGGTATTAATCTTTTTCTTAGACTAGTAAACTTTTTTGTGCCTATTTAAATAGTCGATCTGAAGGAGTAAACTCCAGTCGTGCGTCGGAGCTGACACACATCCATTTTTGGTCTTATGGGTTATATTGCAATAAAAATATCTGACAGATAAAGAGGAACTTAATAGTAAATCAATAAAAAAAATATTCGTGCGTACAAAGTACACGTCAGAAGTGAAACTTCTTTGGCAAATTAATTTAAAAAAAAAACTAATCGTTAACGCTGCAAATCACGAATATTTAATTTTTTTTGTTTACGTCTTTTTTTCAAGGTTTACACCACGTCTACGACTAGATGGCGCTAGTAGTTGATTAAATCGCGGTGGAAAAATTATTACTTGTTAGTATAAGGCCACCTTACATTTGTGTAATTATTGAACATTCCAATATATTAAGTTGAAGCATCTCTAGTACTGGTTATATTTGTGCTTCTGGTTTTGTTGGACAAGGTTTCGGGAATTAAGTCTAATAAAAATAACGAATTTAAAAAAAACTACTTTAAAATACAAAAAAAAAACTCCTGGGGGGGGGGGATTGGGGATAGGGTCGGCAACGCGCTTGCGATGCTTCTGGTGTTGCAGGCGTCTATAGGCTACGGTCTTACCATCAGGTGAGCCATACGCTTGTTTAAAAAACTAATTTAAAAAAGTACTGATCATCATGACGCTGCCGCGTTACCGGTCGCTCAAATTTTACCCCTCATGCGCCTAAAGAAGTTTCACTTCAAAAAAGAAAGAAAAAACCGACTTTAATTTACATCAACAAGTAATAAAATCTGAAAATTACTAACGTAGTCGAAAAAATAGTTAATTAGATACACATTATTAGGAAACTAAAACTGAAAAACTACATTTTAGATCTCGCTCAAAATGGGATCACACAACTAACACATTTCATGCAGCACGCTTTAAAATAAAATAAAAAAATTATAGAAATCGGAACACCGAGTAAAAGTTATAAGGTAACACACAAAAAAAATTAAAGACAAAATTGAGAACCTCTTTTTTAATTTGGTTAAAAATAAAATATGCATACTACAAATTGTATTTAAAATTATTTTTGTTTTTGCGCTTCGTGTATTCTTCATCTCTTGTCATACACTTAGCCTTATTGTCAAGTTCAGTCTCTTTTTATTATCATATCCGTCTTAACCAGACGATGAATTATAAAAATATTTTTTCTAAAGATTTCTCGACTCGAACAAAACTGGAGTTGAAGCTTGTTGGCTCGTGTCTAACTTATTAATGTAAATTTATTTATTATTGTTATTTACTATAATATTACAAGGCATTATTAATTTTTTAATCGTTTTTAAATCGGTGAAGTGTATTTATTAACATTAAAATTTATATATTTTTATTATTGATCACAATATAAAGAATTTTCGACTAAACGTAATTTTATTTTTAAAGTTTGCCTTATAGTTTATTTTATTGCAAAAGCCTTTAAAATATATAGAAGTTTCGTACTTTTTTCAATTGTTATTTTCTTTATTTGTCTTAAAAATATTTTATCTTATAACATACACGTCGGTCGTCTGTTCCTCTGGTAAGCAACTTAATGCTTGTGTTATAATTAATATAGCTGACTGTTACAGTTAAAAATACATAGGAATAATACATAATTATATAATACAAATATAACAGACACAAGCTGGAATCAAACCCGCAACCAGCGGAGCAGAAAGCAGAGCCACTACAAACTGAGCCAACGGGGTTACTACCCTGTTACCTACTGGTACTTTGTATAATTATATTTATAACGATGTTTATTTGAGTTTTCTGTGTTTTTTCACTGTTTATTTGTTTATTGGGGTTCACTGCTAGTATGTTTTATACTGAACAGTTGGAACTGTTGACACTGACCTGTTTTCAGATTAAGGTATGTATTTGATTTCCGAATATTTATTTATTAAATGTATTTTATTTTTCCTAAAACACGTGACGATGTTAATAGGTAAATATAATAATTATGTAATCAATATACGTGTACGTACGGTATATTTAAATATACTAGCAATATAAGGCCTGATATCCAAGTACTAAGTATTTTACCATTTGAGTAATAGCTCAATAAAATCTTATGAATATTAATAATATCAAGATACAAGATATAAAGCGTGTACAGCGATAACGTTGTAAATTCAAACATAATTAACTTACTCAAGATTTTCCTTCTTTGAACAAACATAATAATGCTTCGAAAAACTTGAAAAAATATTTATTATATCCAATGTTATTATTGAAATTGGAAAACACGATAATGGATATTAAAATAGACGCAAACAAAACATTTCAAATAATACCGACTATTGCCTGAGTGTAGGGAGTGTAAAGTATCAATCATGTCCGCGGTGACTGTTGCCAACGACACACTGTTTAGTCAACGCAGGTAACAAATTGTATGAAATATATTTTTTGTATCAGTATTGTAAGTGAAAATTGTAATGTTACATCGGTTTTTGTACAGTCGAGTGTGTTTTTAAAATATTTGAAGCCGTAATGCTTTAAGTTAAATGTAGATTTGGTGACTTGAAATTATGATAAAACGATTTTTAGGATATGTTTATAAATGCGTTCAAATTTTCAAAATTAGGTATTGTTTGAAGTTAGTATTTTAGAAGAAATAGGCACTAAGAAAATACTTTCAAATGTTCTTTAAAGGAGCTTACAGTAAAAGAAGGCTCTCTTTCTAGAAAGGGTCTATTTAAGTTTCACATCTTAAATTAATCCTGAGGTACTGACATACACATTACACCTTTTACATTGGTGTACTGAATTTAAAGGTAAAAAAAATTAAATTTAGATAAGTTAATTAACTCCAGTGATTTGGATGAAATATCTGTACACTATATTTATACAATGCGAAAAGAAAAACTTAAAGTGATGTGAGTATTTTACTTTCATACAGACGATAAACTACATCTTTCAAGGACATTACATAGCTCTCAAATGCTAAAATTGCGTAACAACTGTAAAAAAGGTGTACAGCGCACAGCGCTAATTTTATTTTCCGAGCAAACCGACAATGGAAACTGCGATAGCGTGGGAAAAAAGACACAAAAAATATATAGTTTGCAAACTCAATCGAGTCTCTTTGAATATGCATGGTGTAACTTTTAGCCGTGTTTTTTATACGTTAACTAACGAAAAAGTTGTGTGAAAAATTATTTGAAGTTGTAACTAGTGGTAGATCATATATTTTTCTTTGTTTCGAATTTTTACTGAGCTTTGTGGTTTATACATTCGAAGAAGATTCTGTGTAGAATAATAGATTTTTAATGTTGGAGTTTACTCCTTAAGAATCGATTTTCATATAAAGCCCCCGCCCGGTATGAAAAAATATTAGCATTAAAATCTACTGAACGAATGACCTCGTTACGTTTTTGTGCGCCATCTATCGGAATCCAATAGGGTTCCAATAGACGGCGTTACAACGGTTCCGCCAAGTAACGCTATCCATCGGAATCCAATAGCGATGTCGTTATTTGATTCGTTAATTTACAATTTGATATGGTATTAATCTTTTTCTTAGACTAGTAACCTTTTTTGTGACTATTTAGACAGTCGATCTGAAGGAGTAAACTCAAGTCGTGCGTCAGAGCTGACACACGCACTTTTTTATATCCACTTCACCACTTCAGCCTATCACAGTCCACTGTTGGACATAGGCCTCCACAAGTTCACGCCCGACATTATGACGCGAACTCATGTGTTTTGCCCATAGTCACCACGCTGGGCAGGCGGGTTGGTGACCGCAGGGCTGGCTTTGTCGCACCGAAGACGCTGCTGCCCGTCTTTGGCCTGTGTATTTCAAAGCTTTTTTATATAATTATTTTTATTTTTAAACCATCAACATAACTTACTGGGTTTTCAGTTTATTAAATATAATTTAGAACGCAACAAATTACTATATGAAAACGACTTTTTTCCGAAAAAGAGATAAATTTAGAAAAACACTTCAAAACTCGATCCAACCTTTAACACATATTATAGTAATTTTGAAAGATTATTGTATGTTCTGTATATAAATTATATTTCAAGCAAATTCCAGCAACTTGTATTAATTAAACCATGTATTTCAAATGTCTATAATTCATAAGAACACAACTTTATTGCTACCCTACTCTGCCATAAATAACCTATAAATGTAGCACTACTAGACAGAGGATTTTCCTAACAACAAAGAAAGGTTGTTTTTAACCGACTTCCAAAAAAGGAGGAGGTATTCAATTCGATTGTATTTTTTTAAATGTACATAATTATGTTAGATCAGAACTTTTCACTGGGTGGACCGATTTCGATGATTCGTGTTGTTTTTATTTTTGTGTTACCCACACATGAGGAAAATCTAAAATGTTTTTTATTATCATAACAAAATATCAAAATTTTGATGAATGTGTGGGTAACACAAAAATAAAAATAATACGAATTAAAAATAGCTTAGTGTCGTCTCTTGTCAAAAGAATTCATTGTATTATGAAACTTTGAATAGTGAAGTGCTGTAAAGGACTCGCTATAGATGGCACCACGGTTGCTTAAAACCGAATAAAAATCATATCAAGAATTTCGATTCCGCGGAGTATAGATCCATAGCTTAACGGCTAGAGCACCGGACACGGATTGTCGGGAGGTGCGGGTTCGAATCCCGCTGGATCGAAAATTTTGATATGATAATAAAAAACATTTTCGATTTCGATGAATTTTACTTTAATTGACAGATGTTTCGGGGGTATGTGGTCCCATTTTAATTGAGATCTGACAAGTACTTTTAGAGTTATGTCTATTAATGCGTATTTACTTGACTATTTTTTCGTCTACCTACGTTGTAATACTTGTCGATGTAATTGGAGTCGTTTTTGTTTTCGTTTGCAAGCAAACACAATTATTTATTGACCAAAAAGATTTAATTTTCCACCCTGCCTTAGGCACTGATCATTATTGGAACAATTCAGTAAATGAAACCGCAGTGCCTTCGAATAAAAAATTACCTGTTCATTTGCAAAAAAGGAAAAAGGGTTGCTTCAGCCTATCTCTGTACTTTTAATTTCACCGCAACAAATCGAATATATTGATCCCGATACCAATTTCACAGTCAACAAAGAATTGCAATCGACACCACGCCTGATACTATCTGCGGATGACGTTTTTTTTAATTGAGCTCCATTCTGTTGCTTTGATCTAGCTATACGACCTGAAAGAACGGTACTTTGCAATAATAAACATACCCTGGAAATTTTTTTTTATAGATTTTTTATTAATTCTCTATATTTATACGTGCAACTTAGGGGCCGATTGTTGGTGTAATAGTGTTAACGATTTGTGTGAGTATTTGTAGTAGAAAGGGTTTCATTATCTTTATCTGTACACTAGCGGACCCGGCAGACGTTGCACTACCCAGAAAATAGCTAATACATTTGATTGCTTACATACCGATAGCAGAGCCACCTAGCGGATATAGTTGAGATAAAAACTACACTATCTCCCAAGTTGGACCAAATTACAGATGCTTACAAAATTTGATAAAAATTGGTTTAGTAGTTTCGGAGTTTATCGCTTACATACATCGTAACACGAAATTTATATAATATACTAGCTGACCTGGCGAACTTCGTACCGCCTTTTTTTTCTTAAATATAATAATTACATATACCAAAATAAAATATAGCCTATCTTTCAAGTTGGATCAAACTGCACACGGTGTGCAAATTTGATTAAAATCGGTTAAGTGGTTTAGGAGTCCATTGAGGACAAACATTGTGACACGAGATTTATATATATTAAGATTTAATATAATATATGTATAAATATACATATTGCAGAATGTTTGTGCACAAATGGGAGTAATATATTAACGCATAAAAGTCAGAACATTATGTCATAATACTAGCTGTGCTTGCGATTTCGTTGCACTTTTCAATTCCTTTCGTAAAGCCTAGAAGTGAAGCATGTACGACAGCATAAGACGAGCTGTACGTTAAAAGGCTTCTGTACATGTCAGGTTTCAAGTTGTTTGGACTTATTATCGAGGATTTAAAATCTCAATTGTGTTTTGTCGTGTTCTGCCCTGTTGTCTTCAATTCTTTAAGTAGGTACCTACTTAGTATGAGTTTGATGAACAACCAAAGACTTTTTACTTGCAGAAGTATTATAAGAATATTTAGTAAATATATTTCAATTCGTATTATTTTTATTTTTTGTGCTTCCCACACAATCATGAGGAAATTCGAAAATGTTTTTGAAGTTATACTTCTTTTGGCGCGTTAGAGAAAAATGATGAGAGTAAATTTTTACAATGCGCGTGTGGATACCTAGTAGTTCAAGCATGCACGAATAGATGCCGCTAGTTTTGCAGCTTTATCATTTCTAAGAGATGGCGTTGTGGATTAAAACAAGAAAGTAGTCTTTATCATTTCTAAGAGATGGCGTTGTGGACTTATTGTCTAATTATTAAGTGGTAGGTTTTTTGGAAGTATTTTAATACTCTATCTTGAAGTATCGTACTTTTTTATTACCATATCAAAATTTTCGATCCAGCGGGATTCGAACCCGCACCCCCGACATACCGTGCCGAGCCGTTATCTATGTCCAGCCAAATCGAAATTCTTGAAATATATTTCACGTTAATTGTTTAATTAGTTGAACCTTTCACAGTTTTAGTTTAATCACTGATCGAGAGTAGCATAATGTACGATATTGTTACGACTATTTACTCGTCGTGCATATAAATTTGTATGTGCAGTTTCAATAATGTCCGTGTCCACGGCTCAGCCCGACACGTAGCCGAAAACGCAATCAGTCCTCTGTCACAATATGTCATTATGCTTGACGTTGAGTGACCATTGAATAGCTCAACAAGCTGTAAGGCTTAGTGACAATAAGCTGAATTATGGCCTAAATATTGACCTCTTTACATGCCATGCCAATTATTGTCGGAGGCGAATATTGAATGACTTTGGAAGATGTGATTAATATTTATAAGCATTTTTGCAAATCTATTTTTCGTATTCGAAATATAATTTTTTTATCGACATGTTTGATTGATTGTTTCAGTCTGTAACATCCCACGGCTGGGCATAGGCCTCTATTTCCATGAGGAGAAGGGTTGGAACTTAATCCACCGCGCTGGTCAACAGGGGATTGGTGGATACATTCCCTACTATTAGTAAAGATCGCTATTAAGTATTTATGATGATAACTGGGACTGACAGCTTATCATGTTCTCCGAGGCTTGGTGGTGAGAACCATAAGGGCATATATTCAAACCGGAAACAAATGTTTGTAAAATGCAAATATCTACCCACATCAGGAATGGAACCCGTAACCGCTTATGTTTAGGTGCCTCTATGCACCTCTACAACATAGCGGTTGTCAAAAAGGGAAAAATACATATCAGTTGTTATAGAAATTATTCTTTTCATTTCTACTAATCTAAAAAAAAATACTGCGAAAGTTCCATTTATCTATGGTCGAGTAAAAGTTTCAACTGGACCGGATCCGCAAGAATTAATTAATATAATGACATAAAAACAGTTCAAACATGCTTGTGACTTTGCATAAAATGTTTTACTGGAAATTCAAAGAAGGATTAAAAATCTTTAACGGTATTCTCTTTCTCTGGACGTTTTAAACCACTATGAGTATCGGCGCTGTATAAAATACTAGATTCTGCGCGCGACTTCGTCGGCGTGGACTCCGCTCCTTTTGGTCTTAGCGTGATGATATATAGCCTATAGCCTTCCTCGATAAATGGGCTATCTAACACTCAAAGAATTTTTCAAATCGGACCAGTAGATCCTGAGATTAGCGCGTTCAAACAAACAAACAAACAATCAAACAAACAAACAAACAAACTCTTCAGCTTTATTATATTAGTATAGATTACCTACTGCTCGGAAGCTAAAAACTGTCAAAGAAATTTTAGACGTTACTACTGATTCAGTCGGAAAAAATTCATGTAGACTTTAAAAATTCTGTTAGTCATTAAAAATTTCAGTCTTGCAAAAAAAAACCTTTATGGATAAAATATACTAAGCAAGCTTTATTTACAAAATACTGAACCAAAATCGCCAAAATACGTTTTAAAAAATAGTCTAAAGCCGGTCTAATAACAAATTATGCGACATCATTCTTTATCTTTTCACGTCGACATCCATTCTCCGACAATACGTCACAAACTCGAATAAATGACAAAAGCACAATGCTAAAATGTTACTTTTATCTATTTTTCCTTACAAAGAAATATATTTCTCGCGATGCGACACTCAATGTTGTTTATGTAATCGTTTATTATATGTTAGCCTACTTTTTGAGGCTGCGGCGGTGTTTATACATCGGAATGGAGAAAACAGAACAATAATAAGAGCTCTTAAGAATTTTTTCTCGTGTAGATTACGCAATAATATCTTTTATTTCGTGACACGTTTTCTTTATAGATATCACTACAATAATAATAATGATGTATTCTTTACTGTGCGCCAGAAAAAATACTTAAAGTAAATTACAAAACAAGAAAAAGTAGGTACAAAAGTCGGCCTTATCCCATAAAGCAATTTCTTCCAGGCAACCTTTAGATGAAATTTGAAAAATAAGAAATTTTGTAGGTGTACTGAAACAGAACAAATTGGTATGAATAAACATTAAATATTAATAAATATGATAATACATAATAAAATAAGGTTACACTGTCAAAAAAGGTCAGAAAGAAAACAGCCAGATCGCTGCGACTAAAATTATAAACAGTTCTTAAGGACAAACAAAATAATGTAGGGTTTTTTTGTTAAAGTAAAAAAGTAAAATTTATTTACATACTACCTATGTTATGGATAGGAAAATATTTTTTCTAATAATTCGTTGTGAGTATTTTATTATCGAGCAAGTATTTCCTTTTATATATTTGGAAACATCAATCTAAAGTTCCGAAAGTTATCAAAATAATATTCCTTGGGAGTAAATCTTAGTAAGTAACGTTATTCTCATACATCAATCTCACTCATAGAGTTTTGAACCAGCTTTTTTTGTTGTACATAAATTTTTGATAGCTTATAATACCACCCAAAGTTGATTAACGTTTTTGAACCTGTGAATATTGATATATAAAATATTTTTTTTAGTGTTTTAGCATTCGTTGAAGTAAAATTTACTGGCAGTAAAAGCGCAAATCACGTCATTCCAGAGTGTATTATATCTATTTTGAGAAAAAGCAAGAACCGTAATGTAAAAAAAAATCTTTTTGACCATTACAATGCTTAGAAAAAAAAAAAAACAAAAAAATATAAGATGTTTCCAAGCGCCGTGATTAGGATTTTCAAAATAATATAGATGATATAATTTTTTTTTTTACAAAAACAAAGAATGTCAAATGTGTAGTAGACGATAAGTTATCTGAGAAAAAATAAAGGGAAAGAAAGACAAAAAACAAAATTTAAAAAATAGAAAAATAACAAAAAAACCTGAATAAAAATGTGCAGCGGGAGTTTACCGTCATAATATGTCGTCATCTCAGACTACACAAAACTTTTGTAGGAATCAAGGACGTCACAATTAACCTACCAGCTCTATTGAAAGCTTTGTCCTGCACCTTTCAATCGGTAAATTCTGGCACAACTGCAACAACAGGAAGGAATATACTTTACCCTGTCTAATTTAGTTGCAGCTTTAGATAGATATCAATGAAGCATAAGAGATTCTGTCTATATACTTCAGGCTGTAGCGAAAAAAGCACTACATATCAGCTGTAATGTTTTCCAGATACACAAATTATTTGAAATGGAATTGATTAAGCTACGAGTACTTCCTACTACTTTTTACGAGATAATTGCAAAAAACAATAATTAATATCTCTCCTGGAGTTATGCATTACTCCTGAGTTACGCATTAAGCAAGGCTAGAGCTATTTACTCTTCGACAGTGTGTTTGTGATTGTATTTTAGTGTAATATCTGTTTAAAATAAAAGCCAAGGATAAACAAGCACTTCAATACGTTTGTTTATTTCATTGCGGTCTCGTATGTGAAACCATTACTTGAATATAGTCTGACGGTGAAGGTACAAAATCAACTAGAATATTAAACTGTTGACAAATTGATCTCCGGAGCAGCTTTGAGCAAGTTTAGTCAACATCTTTGGTAGATACTTGTCAGAAAAAGTTGCCATCGTATCACTCGTTGATAATGAAATTGACTAACATATCAAGGGAAACATTATTGCGAACTTACAAAAAGAGAGTTTGTTTGATTCTAGGAATAGATAAATTCCGTCGAATAACGATTAAGTAAGAACGCATAGTATTGTTTTTATACTGTTTTCTCTGATATGTCTTATTTATTTTGTAAAATTTGGGTTGTCTGATAGAAATGGCTAAAAAGCCAAAAATCCGTCTATTGTACTTCACAGTCTGTAACTGTCTTAAAATATGTCTAATACATAAAATGTAGTAGTGGTGTACAATAAAATATAAATAAAATACATTAATTAAATTATTAAGTTATTTTATGTCACTCAAACATGGAACGAAGAGACAGAAAAGGGAACATTTCTTCTTTTAAGAGTTAACGGTACACCTAAACAGCGGTGACACACAATATATTCATAGTTTGATTGCTGCAAAAGAAAAACAAACGCAATTTTTCCTACGCTTTGTGCAAGAGCACTGAAATGTGTACCGTGTGTAATGTAGAAATAGAAACATGTAGAAATAGAGACCTTGAAAAGAAAATATTCTGTCTGAACTTCAATTTTATATTAGTTTCAATATCAATAAGATCCTATTATTTAGGATTTTATCTTATGGTTCGGTAACAATAAATTTTTGTTCCAAGTCGATATTTCAAGTTCTACTCTAGACGTACTTAAGGTGTAGTTAGAAATAGTCAAATACAGATTTGATTTATGTTTATTACATATAATAGCTGAGATAATCGTAAAAATAAAGGAGAGGAGACGAAAAATAATCTTCCAAACGATGTTCTTGTATAACTTTTTGACTGTTTGTGATCGTATTATGAAATGCTATCTACAAATGTTGGATTCTAGGCGCGAAGTATTCCACTTGTGCTTATTTATGGTTCACCATTTCTTTTCGCAATATCTTTATTTTTCTTCTCGACTTCAGTTGCGTAAGGGCTCTCAGGGCACGTGAGCTGCGTATGAGGATAAATGATAGCTTAGATTTGTAAATCGATTGTTATTCGGATTTTTATTTTGTTTAATTTTTTTTTTAATTTTTGTTTTTCCACTATCGATGAAATGTAAATGAAAACGTTAACGTTTTAAGTATCGTGCGTATGGAAATCTCTACAAAAATATTTGAACAAATGCAAATAGTTGACCCTAGCAGCAAACAAACCTTCGACCGCCGAAGTTGGCGCTACTACTTCCAAACTTTTTCAGCAATAATAAAACATTATTTGATTTAGCATTTATTGATCAATAAGCAGAAATATCATAAGTTAATTTGTATAATTATTCACAAAATTGCTTAGTATCTACTATTAACCAAAATCTAAATTAATATAATACCTACAGACTGATCAACTAAGGCATTTTAAAACGCATTTCACTTTAGATAAATAAATATGAAGACAGAAAGATTTCCGTTTAATTTTATTTCGTGTAATTTTCTGAAATCTTGCAAGAGATTTCGCTTACAAATGTATTATATTCGGGAAGTCCCAGACCCTTAAAAATCTAATTACGTTTCTGAACATTTCACTGTATGCCAGGCGTTTCAAATGATTTCTTTTCTTAAAGCTTTAGATCTTGTAACAATTTCGTTTATGTTAAGAACCATTGTTGGTTTTGATAAATGTAACCTGAATTTTCGTTTTAGATTTATATTCATATGTTCTATTCACGGCCATAGCTCGAATACTTAAATACGCCACGTTCTTCGAATTGCTATTGCTTTTACAGGAATCACTATCTATCTCCTTATTTTTTCGAATACATTTTTTTTTTATATTACTATAATGATAGTTTATACATATTTTAATTTAATACTAGCTATGGCTGCGACTTCATCTGCGTTTTGGGTATGTACATATTCAACGTGATTCTTTAAATTGGCATAACTTTTTCATTATATTGGCATTCTTATTTCACTTGCTAAGTAATAAATTTTGGATTTAAATTAAATGTATTACGATACTAAGACACATTGACCAATTGTTTTTGATATTGAAAAAAAGTACTTTAGAGAATTTTATAAATACGTAAGGTAACTTTTAATATTTTATCAAGCTTAATCATATAAAGAAAGCATATTAAGGCAAGAAAAAAACTTGATAGTGTTTTGTATATTTACTTTTTTGTAATAAAAATGATAATATTTACATATACAACTAGCGATCCGCCACGGCTTCGCACGGTTGCTAAGCCTATCATTGTTCTTTTACTATATTATGCATGTATTATATATATAAACCTTCCTTGTGAATCACTCCATCTATTTAAAAAAACCGCATCAAAATCCGTTGCGTAGTTTTAAAGATCTAAGCATACATAGGGACAGAGAGACAGCGGGAAGCGACGTTGTTTTATAATATATATTGATTAATTGCTCAAAACACCCACAGTCACTACATAAGGTCTCTTTAATCTCATAAATCAAACAACACGTCACGAGACTCATCCATTCATAATCTTACTTGTTATACCACAACCTATAAATCTATTCCCTAAAATATGTTACTGTATTATTTATAGCATAAAAAAAGAAAAGAAAAAGTAAGTAAGAATATCCGCAGACATAGAATAACCGACTACCAAAAAGCAAACTAATCAAACTAACAAATAACTTAAATAAAATACCAACGGGTTATTATTTTTTTTTAATGAGCTGGTTGAGTAATATTAGTAGAGAGTAATTTGAGTATTAGGCACTTCAGGATTGTAATATATTTACGTAAACAAATAAGATTTATTATTCTAGAAACTGAGTTCCTGCAGATTATCGAAGATCTAATCTATTGCGGAGACGTCAACGTACATTAATTTACTGTATAGATTAATATTCTAACGTATGTTATATACAGCCCTAAATTTCCAAGAAATGTCAACCGAAATGGCGCCATCCATTGAAAACTTAGACGTAAATGGTATTAGGATTCCATCATGATTATCATCATTAAGGTAGTGCTTGGGTTATAGAAAAAAATTAACAACTGAACGTTTAAGTAGTATAAATATTTGTTCGTCGTTTTATTGGCAAAATGTGACTTCAAAAATTCCAGATTTTTTGGAGTTTACTCCCTAATAAACGATATAAGGGAACGGTAACGCTTAGCAATGACGCAACTTGCCCCAATTGTGAGTTTTACCGCGTAATGTCTCTTGTGAGAAAGAGACAAATATATTGTTAAGTATGACGATAATCGATTTAAAAAGTAAACTCCAGGCACGTGTCAGAGTTGACACACACACACACACACACATACACAAACCCATCCACACACATACACACACACACACACTTTTATTTTATAATACGAAGTAGACGATAGAAATAAAAAATCGTAGCCTAGGTATCGTATTTTTTTAGAATATTTCTTTTTATATTTCTAGAAAGTACCTGACGTTTTGCCACAATTTTTATTCAAATTCATTAATTTTACATTTTGCACTTGCACTGACAATTTTACATTCTAAACGTTATTTTTATTTTTAAAGGTCATCAGTGCTACCTAACTTATCAAGTGTTGGTAAGTTTTTCCTATTGAATTTATAAATAATTGAATATCCCTAAGTTAATAATCCGATGTTCTATTAAATTAAATCTTCAATACATTAGGTTTTTCAGTTATGATGATGGTATAGCTTTATAACAAGGAAATAAATAATGTTCGGGATTGATTTTTTAATACCACCAACTACATAAAAAAGGCAAAAATGATAATAGTTATATTTTTTTTCAAATGAAATGGAGAAGCAATCTTCCCCACTCCATTTGAAAAAAAAAATTAGATCTAAGTAAACTTATTTTAGAGAGAATCGAAGAAAGTATGACTAAAGTTATATCATGCAATTTTTAGTGCTACGTAACGTTAGCATACATTTTAGTGCTAATATAAAAATGTATATTGTAGGTTCCAATCTTCTAGACAAATAATCCGTCTGAGCAAGGCTTCAATTCAATCTTAATAATAATTAAAATTAAATCGTCTTAATCCTAAAAGTAGTCTCTTTAAATTTATTACAAATAAAAATTACAAGTATATTATCATGAACATAATTTACGCTCAACTATTTTACCATTAGTTTTTTAATTTAATTTACTGAATTCAAAAAAAAGAGGAGGTTCTCAATTCGATTGTATTTTTTTACGTGTGTTACCTTATTACTTTTTACTGCTTGGATCTAAAGTCAAGTCAAAGTCAAAGAATGTTTATTCAATATAGGTAGGTAAACTACACTTATTGACGTCCTGTTATTTGTACAATAAAACATATAATGGTGATAATTGGTGAAGGTATATTAAAACTAAAGCTGCGAGGGTTCCAAACGCGCCCTGGTCTGAGAAGAGCCCACAACAAACTCAGCCGGGTTTTTTTTTTTTTTATTATCACCATTTTACAAATTATCTTATCTAAGGAACTATCAGAGCCATTAGATCAAATCATTGCCAAGCTTCCTTGTCATTTAAGTAATCCTTTACATGATAGTAGGGTTTTTTAATGAGTTTTCGTTTTACATTAACTTTGAACTTATTCAGAGACATCTTCAGATCTATTTCGATGATTCTTTTTTTTAATCGAAAGTAATGCGTATTTACTTAATATTTTTTTGTCTATCTACGTTATATTACTTGTCGATGTAATTGACGACGGTCATTTTTTCGACTTTGTGTTCGAATTCTAGTTGTCAACGTATGATTTTATTTAAATTTAAGCAAGATATGACTAATAATTTTCGAGTTATCCCTAAAAATGCTTATCATCGTCGATAACAAATAACAGCGCCCCACCTTCCTACGACTTTTAAAAAGTTTTACTTCTGCCGTGTATATTTTCTTAAAATTTTAAATTAATTAGTACATTTATATTTATTTCGTTCTATAATTTACCGAGCTATCACAATCATTTAGCTGTATGTGATATTGAAGGAATTTTATACCTACAACGAAGTATAAACCAAAGTCGTTTCCTCTCAAGTCTCGCCACCAAACCTTCTGTTAACATTAATCCCATTCGGACAAATGACGCTCATAAAATAATAGATGGCAGTTTTATTGCGTTTTCAATACAAAAGCGAACCGTTGAAACATCTAATGGCCGGTAATTCCTTTAATGGCAGCAAGGTAGGTTCAGGCGGGAGCCATTGACGTTTTCCAACGATTTCTTGATATTTGACTTTTTGTTGAAAATATTATCGGATTTTCCTTTAACGATGGCAGATAACGACGTTTCAAAACAAACCGTAATTTATAGTCAATCTTTGATGAATGAAAATATGTATAAAGTGCAATAATGAGAACGCATGTAAATTAATAATTTTATTTCTGCCTAAAAATAGCTCAATGAAGATGCTTCAAGGTGTTTAGTGTGCGTTATATATTACGTAGGCGTATAAATAAAATCTGCGTTATATGTCAAGAGGGTACAGTCAAACACAATGTAATTTCACCCGCGCTATTTCCGCGATCGCGAGGAAATGTCAGGATAAAGAATAGCCTTTGTTATTATGAATTTCCAGCTATCTATGTACTAAGTTTCATTAAAAGCGATCCAGTCGTTTTTGCGTGAAAGAATAATAAACATACATGCATAATACGTACATCCTTCCTCACAAACTTTCGCATTTATAATATTAGTAGGACTTGTTAAATGTGCACTTTTTTGGAACGAAGTTCCTTATTATATTATATTATTATAAGGATTACTTAGCATTACCCTAGCCGTAAAAATCGTTAAAAAGAGTGTAAGATTTTTATGTACAGTCATGTATGATGGTTATACATTGTCTAATGTGTAGTACCTTTGTATAGTACCTAGTATATAATGTATAGTACCTAGATCAAATATACATCATACATCTACAAATATGAGTTGACGAACTACAACAAAATATACAAATTTTTATTTTTATTCGGAGTTTTTTGTAGTAGAATATACTTCAAACAAATACTTCAGTCTAAATTAGGAAAAACAAACGTGATTTATTATTAATACATAAAACATTCAAGGGTACAAGGTAAAAACGTTAAAGTAACATTAAATCGTTGAAGAAAGTTGATATTTCCTCGACTGAGAGATATGTAAGTCGTAAATATAAATAAATGGTACCATTCAGCTGGGATCTTTCCTAATCCAGTGGAAACGACGAAAATCACATTAGATGGGAGACAAATCTTCACTTATGTAAAATATTATTTTACTGAAATTATCATCTTCATCGTGGAATGAATTTTGAGATAAAATTGTTTTACGACGAATCTTGTTTTTATCTTAAACTAGCTTCTGCGCGCGACTTCGTTGGCGTGGACTCCGCTCCTATTGGTCTTAGCGTGACGATACATAGCCTATAGCCTTCCTCGATAAATGGGCTATCTAATAGTGAAAGAATTTTTCAAATCGGCCCAGTAGTTCCAGAGATTACCGCGTTCAAACAAACAAACAAACTCTTCAGCTTTATATATTAGTATAGATTAAAATTCAAGAAATTTATATACTTACTAGCTTCTGCGCGCGACTTCGTCGGCGTGGACTCCGCTCCTATTGGTCTTAGCGTGATGATACATAGCCTATAGCCTTCCTCGATAAATGGGTTATCTAACACTGAAAGAATTTTTCAAATCGGCCCAGTACTTCCAGAGATTACTGCGTTCAAACAAACAAACAAACAAACAAACTAACTAACTAACAAATAAACAAACAACCAAACAAACAAACAAACTCTTCAGCTTTATATATTAGTAAAGATATAGTGCAAATTGGGTGTTTGTGCTTGTGTACTGCGTGTGTTTTCGAATTTCACATTCACATTCATTACGCCGGAACAGATAATTTTTAGCATTCCGTACCTCAAAAGGAAAAAACGGAATCCTTATAGGATCACTTTGTTGTCCATCTGTCTGTAAAGACCCTTTTTCTCAGGAACGCGTGGAGGAGTTATTAAGCTGAAATTCATACAAAATACTCAAGTCTACTGTCCAGGCTCGAGGCGGGTATCAAGCAAAAAACAGGGTCACTGCAAACTGCGTTAACAGGCTAGTCAATAATATCAATATATGCAACAGAAAATTGACAAACAGAAGAGCATACGATAAATATGAATCTAGGTTCGAACACTACAAAATAAAAATGTATATAAATTCTTACATTATCAGTTTTTACTTAGACATCTAGATAATAATATGGTAGAGTTATTCTAAGGAGGACTGGATTTACTTGTCAGTAGCACTATTCCTTGTATAATCTCCACATTGTCTAAAATGAGAGAAGTTATACGAGCAATCTACGTTCGAATCTAATTAACACATCTGTCTAGCATTTCATTAATCATGCTGCCTCCAGAACTTAATCAGGCTGCTTTCATTCTTCGCTTCTCTTGCACCTTTCTTTTATGCTCAATAGACAGATTCATTTTTGCAGTACAAAAGATGTTGTCTACGTTTTTAGTTTAACGAAAAATATTTACTATTCCTTTTTAGTGATTTAACTTTTGTGATGTTTCAGTTTTTAAGTAAAACATTTACATTAGTATAATGTTTATAGGATTCGTGAAAATTCTTATATTCGCTTCAGCCTGTAATATCCCACTGCTCGGCATAGGACTCTTTCCCCGCGTAGGAGAAGGATCAGAGCTTAATCCACCACGGTGCTCCAATCCGTGCTGGCGAATATATACTTTTTACCCTGCTATGAGTAACGATCACTATCAAGTGTACATGATAACAACCGGTACCGACAGCTTAACGTGCTCTCCGAGCCACGATGGGGAGACCTACATGAAGGACTGCACAAACAACCAGACCACGGCAAGCATCAGTCTGTATGGCCAATACAAATGTTTGTTATGTGCGGGGCTCGAACCCGCAACCGTCAACGTAACAGCCACAAACTGCTGTGACCGTTGCGCCGTTGTTATTCAATATATATTCAAAGTTCTGCATTACAGATATTGTGTTTCAAAAATAATACCAGACACTTTTCAATGCGTGTAGTAATGTTTGTGACTGATCTGGGTATTTCTTCTTATTGATCTTCTTAAAGGAACTCAGTGAGCGCGTGTGCACTCAGCAATCTGTCGGTTATTCACAAACATACTATACACTTGGTTAAGAAGTTTAGCTCTAATCGTTCTCCTATTTTTATTTATTTATTTTTTATTTATTTATTTAAAAAACCAACAGCTTTACAAATCATAAATTTTATAGCTATGTACATGTAGTATTGCCAATAATAGGTTTTTCTTAAATTAACAAAATTTGTAAAAGTAGAAAATTCAAATACAGCAATATCCTACTGTCAAGAACAATAACAGCAATATCCTGTCATTTTTCCAATATTTTACCATTATCGTTTATTATTTTTATCATTTAAAGGCTAGCATATATGCATTATAACATCCCTGTTGTAATAAAATAGACTTGGTTCAAAAAAACATAGGTTTAACTACAGAAAAATGTTTTATTTAAATTACTCAAAACCACCCCGATTGGAGATTGCTATATTTGCTTCTATATGATTCAAATAATAATACTGTAACAATCAAACTAACTGTAAAGCAACTGTAAAAATACTAAAACAAGGAATTCTAAACTAAGGAATTCAAGGATGCTATCAACTTGAAACTACCGATATTAAATTTAGACAGACCTGCACACCACGCAAAACAAATAAAGTAGGGAGAAATATTATACATACATACTCATATATACACATATACATACACACAAACATATACACACACATACACATAAACATATAAATATATATATATATATATTATGCGCGTTCGCGGACAGCTTCGTCGTTTTACCGATTTTGATGATTCTTCCATTATAAATACCCCAAGGGTGGCACTACGACAAGGAGACAAGGATCTGACGATGGGATCCCAGAGAAATCGAGGTTTGTTCGTCTACTCACATTGTATCACTTGACGATGTAACTAAAGTCGATTTTTTTTTTGTTTGTTTGTTAAAAAACGCAATTATTGATTATATCTGTCACCTTCTTCCCAAAAGACGACTTACTTAAGCAAAATAAGTCTACCTGGCTAAATTTAGCATTGTATGTTCGGGGCAACCTGGCCATGACGGTGTTCGATCCGTAGTTAGTGCGGCGTTGAGGCACGTTTAAAAGTGGAGTGTGACGTGTTCGGCGCCTGGGAGCGCAGAGTGCCACTTCATGCAGCAAATTTGAGCAGTCAACTCTGCCTCGAACAATGTCGAACAGGAAGCAAACGTCGAGCGTGTCCCGTCTATCTTTCAAAGTTAAAAGTTTATTATCGCGACAGGCTCGGGGGTATGATACGCGCGACTGACGACGCCGGTACGAGATATGTCTTATAAAGATTTTTTGTATGCGCTCGAGGCGTTCGCTATAGACATTGTATTGAGGGGACCAAATTTGGCTAGCGTACTCTAGCAGACTACGTACATATGCACAATATACGACCTTCAGTGAGCCTATATTCTTAAATGTCTTGCAGGCCCGCAAGACGAATCCCAAATTTTTATATGCTTTTTTTGTGACTAAGTCAATATGATCAGCAAATGTCATTTTGCTATCGAAGTATACTCCTAGGTCACGAATCATATTGACTCTTTCGATGTTAACGCCATTAAAATTATATGTATGTATAATGGGGTTCGTTTTGCGAGTGAAAGATATGCACTGACATTTGTTGGCATTCACCGTTATCTTATTAGTCAAGTAATAATTATACAAAACGTCAAGTTCAGCCTGCAATGTGTAACAATCATTGATGTTATCTATTTTCAAAAAGATCTTTTTATCATCCGCGTACATCAAATGTTTAGCATGCACGAGACAATTAGGTAAGTCGTAAATGTACGCGTTGTAGAAAAGAGGTCCCAAGTGCGAACCTTGGGGAACGCCAGAGGGTATTTCTATGTAATCTGACCTAAATCCGCCCACCACGACCGCCTGTCGTGGTGTCGTGGTGGTGTGTATTATTCCTTAAAATTTTCATAAAAGACATCATCTTTGCTCAGCATTGAGTTACAAGCTGCTTTTATCGTGTTCAGTTAAAGCAACTTAAGCCCAATTTTGTTCTCTAAGACAGGACTAATATAACTTTGAAGTAACTCGTCAGATGTAATTGACCTTTTAGAAACTTAAACACATATTTGACATTTTAACCCGGCGTCCGCAAAGTTGGGTCGAAATAACCCTGCTGTTTTAAAGTGCTTGTCGAGTGTCGTACAGAGCATTAAGTATGATCAAAACCAGACACATGTAAGACTTCGTACACTGAGAGTTTCATACATACTTATTTATTTTATTTTATATTTACAACAAGTACTAAAAGATTTTTTCCTTCTTATGCGAAATTCGAATGCTGTTTATCACATGTCAGGATTTTTAGTTAACAGGAAAATCCAGACAGGTAATATATTTACCAAAACCAGAATATACGAAGTGAATGGCAGTACGTTTTATTGCATTGACTAAGAAGCTTTACTTTTACAACTCCAAGGGACCGTTGACCTAAATATTTATCTTACTACTAGGTAATTTAAAATTGACACATACAAGCGATCACGAGAAAAGTGTCTTTAGAATAAACAGATAAAAAGAAAAATCTGACTCTTAAGGAATTTCATTTTTCCTCTTTAGTGTCATGTCATAAATGAAAAGTGTTTTCTTTTTTGCATTTGCGTTGTTTATACACTCTAAACATATATTACACTCACTTTAGCGTGGGCAGGAAAAATGAGACAGAAAAATAATATCTTACTTTTGTTTTCTTCCCTATTTAATCATTGTTACGGCGTCAGACAGTCCAACAGGGCCTAGGAGATCGGGGCCCATCAGCGACCTCCGGCGGACTGGCTAAGCGTCGGGTACTAAGTACCGATGAAAATACTCAGCCGCGCTCCCGTTAATAAATTATTACACACTCGGACTTACCTTCAAAGGGGGAGCTCGGCGATCCGGTTCAAGTACAGTCAGGGTAGGCATGTGTTTAGGTAGTGAGGTAGTGTAGTGAAGTTGGTGTGTAAGAAAGTGGACTGACTTCCTTGAACGACCGGCTACAGCGCCACGACTCGACGGCAAATCAGGCTCGGCGGTCACCCACTCACACTCACGGTTCACAAGGGTTAAGAGACAGAAATATTAACACGCACAATTAATCGTTAAATACGAAATCCATATAACACAGAACAGTTTACAGCAGTTTTTAAATACATATACACTTTAATCTCACTACAGACAAATTCACGCGGCATACAAATCACTCAATACTCGTTAAATCAATTGCCCATACAATAGAAGTAACACGCCACGGCTCACAACGAGATTAATACACTAACAAAATGGCGCTCGCGCTCGCGGTCACAATATTAAAGTCCCGCGCCGTACCTAATACACGAGGTCAAACTAAATAGTGGGACTTTAGCACAAATTACACAAACATACAAGAAGGTTTATCAAAGTTCAATGCAGGAATTATTACGAGTAATTACATCGCGCTAAGCCAGAGGCGACTCCGTCAAAAAAGCGCGCGGCTTCGCACGACCGCCCTCAGATTTCAACTAAACGCAGGCGCAGCGTGGAGGCGCGCCGGCCCCCCCGCGCGGGGTAACATGATGCAATTCGTAGCCCGATTTCGTCAGACGTCCATTGAACGGAAATTAAGCCCTAAACCTGTCGCCGTAAGGGTGCATTTGGCGTCAACAATCCCCCGTCCCGGACAGAAGGGCATTATGTCCGCGAACAAATTGGTAAACGAGACAAATTTCAGAGACGAGTGGACGGGGTCGAGGAGCCGCGGGAGAAGAGCGGCTCCGGACAGCTCCAACTTAGGGATCGACAGGCGCGACACAATGGAGAGCCACTCTCGCAAGAGAGCACCGTTAAGAGGCTCGGATCTCGCCTAACTACACGTTAAGTCCCAGCGCGTCAATTAAGTGGACGTTAGGAAGAGAACCTACTATATCATAAGGACATGTACTCAAACTAGTATGCTAGGATGATCGCTAGCAGGGACAACACTAATTCAGTCTTTCCCCTAGGAGCCGGAGGCTCAACGCCTCCGATGCCTAGTACTCGGTGCGATCCAGAGCTCCAGGGGAGCCCGAGTCCTCCCACCACCCTAGTAGAGGCCCCACAATGTTGTGAAGGTGGCCGTGGTGGGAGCTAGGGCGGCAAGTTCCTATCTGGAACTGCCGGACCCGTCCTCGCGCCGGGGGTCCTCGAAGCGACAGTCGGACGGCAATCCGACCACCGGCGGCGAGGTAGGGCTACGCGGATAGGCCCGAAACTCAGGGGGCCCCGGCCTCGCTGGCCGGGACAGATAGGAAGTTGCAGGGACCTGATAGAGTCGCCGACACCGACCAAGGGGGGAGGGTGGCGCTCCAGTCGCGGCCACTCAGCTAGCGGAGGAGACATGGGTCTTAACGACCGCTGAGTGGCGGCGAATTCTTGCTCAACCCGCGGAGGGGGGGTGCAGACCCCCCCGCCCCTGGCAGGGTGACCCCCCAACTGATCAGGGGAACGTCCCCTGTCCAGGCCAGGGGTGCAGGGGTTGGTGCGCGACCCAGAAGCGTCGCGCGCGTCAGGAAGGCGCTCACGAGCGCCCCCGCCCGTGGCGGAGGCGCGGTCGGGAGGGACGCGAGGGGAAGCGCTGATCGGGCCCAGGCACAAGACCTCATGATGAGGACCCGAACAGTGCGGACAGGGCCGCTGGTGCAGGCAGTCCCTCTGCAGGTGCCGTTCCAAACAGGAGTAGCACCAGCGGCGTTCTCGCGCTATGGTCCGCCTAGCTTGCGCGGGCTTAGACCGCAGCTTAGGGCAAGAAACGGCTCGGTGATCCGAACCGCGGCAGTAGTTGCAGGTGTTGCCGGTTGCAGGGGAGGGAGTAACCTCCCTGGCCACTAGGCCCGTATACGCAGGGAGCAGGCGGCGCCCTCCGGAAGAAGCTTCAGTTGGCTTCCGCGGAGTCGGCTGCGACCTCCCTGGCGGGTTCAGCCCTTCAGGTGCCCGGGAGTTGTCGGCGGCGCCCGCCGCGTTTGTGACCTGCCTACACTGTTGCTCGAGGAAGAGCAGCAGGTCCTTGAAAGACGGGATGTGATCAGCTCCGTCCCCGCCGTACCTCTCCTCGAAGTGGATGCGCAGATCGAGGGGTAGGCGGGACAGCACTAGGTGGAGCAATAAAAATGATCCTCCGACCCCTTCGTCGACCGGAAGCTCCAGACGTCTCAATGAATTGCATGCGACTACGACAGGGTTGATAATGTCCTGGCGTAGTCTCGCCTTGTCTTGCAGTAGCGGAAGGTTCAGCAGCTGACGAGCATACTCGTCCGCCAGAAGGCGGGTATTTGCGTACCTCCTCTCGAGGAGGTCCCTTGCAATCAGATAGGAGTCGTCGGCCAGCGTCAAATGACCAACGACAGCAAGAGCCTCCCCTTCAAGGGAGGAGAGCAGGTATGCCATTTTTTGACCGAGGGACAAGTCCCCTCGGGCGTCGACTAAGCTATCGAAGAGGCCTATGAAGGCCAGCCATTCACCCAGAGCGCCCGAGAACTTAGGCAAATCTAGAGTGGGCAACCTACCTAACAGCTCCGCTGGAGCTGGCTTCCGGCTCGGAGACACCAGAGGCGCCAGGCTTTGCATCTGGCCCTCAGGCTCCAGCTGGCCCCTTGCCTCAATCAATTCATCCGTTATATCGATGAACTGCTCGTAGTCCTTGTGCGCGGAGTCCTTGACTCCGCCTTCCACGTCAGAAGAGATCAGCTCTGAATACGCGTCCTCGACCATGGCCATCCGCTCCTCAATCTGTTCCGCCCGCTGCACCAAATTATGCACGCGATCGGTGCGCCCTATCAGAGTGCGGGCGTGCGACGCCCAGCGCAGCTGCTCCTGAATGATCAGTGCAGGTGCCTTGGTTTGCCTGTGTGGCGGCATCATAAAGAAATAAACAATTCAGTAATATAATTCAGTAACAAAATTCAGTAATAGAGAAATCCAGTAAATAATCAAATGCAGTAATACAACTCAGCAATAGAACAAATTCAGTAAATAAATTCAGTAATAAAAACAAAACAAAAAAAACAGGGACGTCTCACACAGGCCAACCTTCCCCTACCTACCCGCCAGCAATATAGGTACCTAACCCTATCAAAAAGAGCTCGCGCAGCTCAAGGCGCGGTAACCACGCTCTGCTACCAAATGTTACGGCGTCAGACAGTCCAACAGGGCCTAGGAGATCGGGGCCCATCAGCGACCTCCGGCGGACTGGCTAAGCGTCGGGTACTAAGTACCGATGAAAATACTCAGCCGCGCGGCCGTTAATAAATTATTACACACTCGGACTTACCTTCAAAGGGGGAGCTCGGCGATCCGGTTCAAGTACAGTCAGGGTAGGTATGTGTTTAGGTAGTGAGGTAGTGTAGTGAAGTTGGTGTGTAAGAAAGTGGACTGACTTCCTTGAACGACCGGCTACAGCGCCACGACTCGACGGCAAATCAGGCTCGGCGGTCACCCACTCACACTCACGGTTCACAAGGGTTAAGAGACAGAAATATTAACACGCACAATTAATCGTTAAATACGAAATCCATATAACACAGAACAGTTTACAGCAGTTTTTAAATACATATACACTTTAATCTCACTACAGACAAATTCACGCGGCATACAAATCACTCAATACTCGTTAAATCAATTGCCCATACAATAGAAGTAACACGCCACGGCTCACAACGAGATTAATACACTAACAAAATGGCGCTCGCGCTCGCGGTCACAATATTAAAGTCCCGCGCCGTACCTAATACACGAGGTCAAACTAAATAGTGGGACTTTAGCATAAATTACACAAACATACAAGAAGGTTTATCAAAGTTCAATGCAGGAATTATTACGAGTAATTACATCGCGCTAAGCCAGAGGCGACTCCGTCAAAAAAGCGCGCGGCTTCGCACGACCGCCCTCAGATTTCAACTAAACGCAGGCGCAGCGTGGAGGCGCGCCGGCCCCCCCGCGCGGGGTAACATGATGCAATTCGTAGCCCGATTTCGTCAGACGTCCATTGAACGGAAATTAAGCCCTAAACCTGTCGCCGTAAGGGTGCATTTGGCGTCAACAATCATTTCACTGATTCTTGTTGACATTGACATTATAGTGTTAAAACGTTAGAATAGACATAATCCATTTATTATTTATTAATAAAATGTTTTAATTTGATGATAGTGTAATAAATTGGTATAATTTGTTAATTTGATTCTCGCTTAATATGCCAAACGCTTGTATAGGCCAATCAGAACTTTATCTCGATCTGTGTTATTGTGTACTAGTTGCTGCCCGCGACGTCGTCTGCGTGCGTTCACTGCTCGTTCCCCGTAGGTGATAGCGTGATAATATGTAGCCTATGTTCTGACCCGACTTCTTAATAATATTCGTGCCAAATTTGAAGTAAATCCATGCAGTACTTTTTGAGTTTATCCCGGGCATACATTGACTTTCCTATCATTTTATTATATGTATAGATGATTTTGAAGTGTAAGATACAGCGTGTAGAATTATTACAATATTACTTTTTATAGCATATCACGGTAAGAAGTGGTATCTCATATTTATACAGACCTCTTAAACATTTACCTATATAGAAATTTACCAAGATAATATATTAACATAGTATTGAATGAACAAAAGTAAATACTCTAAAATGAGAAGTGCTGTAATAAATATATACACTCAGCATTCAAGATAACAATGGATCCCGTCTTCCAAGGGATACAATGAAAAATAAACCGTAATACGAAGTTTATCTCAGAGCGAAATGATTGTTTTGAAACAATTTTGGGGGGTGTTTGTTTTATGGTCACTGTTTGGTGTGATAAGCGGTTTCGGTTTAGGTCCTCCGCATACTGGATAGGTGGATTTAGGGAAATTAGGTTTAAGTGGAACGGGGGCAGGAAATAAGCAATTAAGTGATTATGTTCTGTCTATATGTCTCTGTATTCTTACTTTATAGTCTTTTATTTGCATACCTCAGCTCGTATGAGATCTTATTGGCGTCGTAAAAATCAAAATATGTAATCTCTTCTTTAGCTCTCGGTGTCTTTAAAATATTTAATTACACACCCTTAAACATGCGTACGTCACTATAATATAATGTTTTTGTTTTCAAATCACTTTTCATTCAGAATTACACGTCATAGATATCAGTGTTAAAACTGACTTCTTAGCTCTGATTAGTAGAATCGGTTTAAAAGATTTTGTTCTAGTTTCATATCTAACTTTAACAGAATCATTCATTTTACGACAAACCATTTTACATTTGAATGAATGAAAGAATGAATGAAAAGAATAACGAATGAATGAATGATACTTCGAATGAAATCTTGTATTTTTGACCTAGTTAGGATATTACAAGTACGTGGCTTTTTTTAACACGGTACTAGTGGTGATACAAACAATTTTAATTAATTAACTTCTAAAATAATTTTGTACGTTCAGTGTAATTACTTTTTTTTCTTTCTTTATTTTATAAGCTAGTGCTTAAGTTTGATCTAAGTTAATGTGTTAAAATATTTTTACTATACAACAAATATTAAAATTACTGAAAGAAAAGTAAGATAGGGTAGACAGGGAGCCAGATGCAAGAACTATCAAACAAATCTGATAGCAATGAATCTCTATATTTAGATATCTGGAGATTGTGAAAGAGTAATTGTTATTCTAAAATTTCTTAGATATCGAGAATTATAAAGGAAAAGAAATTAGTGAATAAACGATGAAGTGTATATACTAAGGAAGAACAAACTGAAAGTTGTAGCTAAAAATATTGTATTATGAAACAATAAGTGAATTATAATATTTTTGTTTCTCATCGTAAATGTGTCGAATTAACAATTTCGACAATTATTCAATTCTTTGTATTAAGTCTTTAATGATTCTATTGAACTCCTAATTTTTAACATTCCTAAAACTTTTTTTTTAGATTTCGCTGTCCATCTGTCGTCAGACTGTCAGGAGACTTTATTTCTGGAACAGAATATGTATTACCACTTTCATAATAAAAAACCTCAAATATAATTTGAAGTTAATAGTGAATCAACTCTTTGAGTAGTTAGTAGGTTTCTTTATGATATTTTAAACCCCACAAACCCTATTTCGCACTACTTAAATTTACTGGTTACAAACTAGATACTTAAGTTTACTCGTAAAAATGAATATTTTTTTTATCGTTGTAGAAGTCTGCAGAGGGCTTTTTTTCGTCAACACTTTATATATTATAGAGTAAATATTTCGCTACTTGGTTTTATTTGTTGTCATAAACTGAATGTATTTTAGTGTTCTCTTGTTTCTTTAACGCCAAATAGCTGTTTTTAATTTCATGGTTGATAACATTGTGTTTAACCTAAAGGATCACAAGACACGTCTTAGATAGTTTCGCAATGTGGGAGTTATTTAGTGACTTATTGATTGTTTTTGTCATCTACGACTTATTTTTGTTTTTTGACGTCGATAAAAAAAAGTATAAGTAGTTATGTAGATATTTCAACATTTAGACTATTTCAATGACTAAAAATTAGCAGAACATTCAAATATAAATTCATACAGTAGTCTACATCATGGTGATACTTTATTTACGTAATAATTTAGTGCACACTTGAAACTATGTAACATATTTACATTATTTTGTTGCTAAGGCAAATTAAGGCGTTTTAGGTGTCGGCAGATATAGTTACATGGTTTTAAAAACACTTGAGAAGTACATAGAATGAAAAGAAAACAAACCTAATCACCAGAATACGAAGGCTGTCTTTCCACTGATAATGACTTCGTGCAGACGACTGTCTATACAGCGAACATTGCTAAAACTTTATTACTCAAACACTGAATTTTACTACCATCAAGGCTTTGACAATTAATATCGTTGGTGTTATAACCCTGATACACATAATAAAATCAAGTTATACGTTATTAACTTGTGTATCGCTGACATTGTCTTGTAAGGCGTTAACTGCGGTATAAAGACGTGATATAATGTATAATTTATTATGATAATAAAGACGCAAGTCGTCGGTTTCGAAGTGCCTGTAATAAAATGTTAACTGCAGAAGTATGGGTGAACTTGGTCTAATTTTATGTAGAACTTATTACTGGGTATGCGTAAATGAGTAGGAGAGTTATGAATAATTTAATAATCTGAATATGAATAAAATATATGTAATAAATTATAAAATAAAATAAAAAATGCGTGCGTACAAAGTACACATGTCAGAAGTAAAACTTCTTTGGCAAACTAATTTAAAAAAAGTAATTGAAAATAAAAAAAGAGTAATTGAAAAAAAAACAAAAACAAAAAGCCAAACCTCACGCGGTGTTTTCAGGCGGTCGCCCATCCAAGTACCTACTGACTGTCCCTGACGCTGCCGCGTTACCGTTCGTTCAAATTTTACCCCTCATGCGTCTAAGGAAGTTTCACTTCAAAAATAAACGCCTCACACTCAACGGCCCCCGCTGCGATTAACTCCTGTGTCAGGAGTTCGGATACACACACAATACACAAGCACAAACACCCAGGCAACGACAACATCTGTATGGTCCATACAAATGTATGTCATTTGCGTCGTCGAAATTATATGCTTAGCACATAATAATGTGCGCGGTCGTCTGTTACTAAGTTAAGCATATTAACGCCAGATTTTTAGGTAACAGCCGACTGATACACAATTAATGTATCGCTTCGCTTCAGCTTGTAACATCCCACTGCTAGGCATAGACCTCTTGCCCCATTTAGGAGAAGGATCAGAACTTAATCGACCAAGCTGCTCTAATGCGGGTTGGCGGATATATTCCCTACTATGAGTAACGATCACTATCAGGTGTACATGATAACAACTGGGACCGACGGCTTAACGTGCTCTCCAAGGCATGGTGGGGAGACCCACAAAGACTGCACAAACAACCAGACCACGCCAAACATCTGTATATCATGTGCGGGGATCGAACCCGCAACCGTCAGCGCAACAGCCACAAACCAGTACTGTGACCGTTGCGCCAACGCGTCGTCAACAATGTACTCGTATATATTGCCACAACTGTATGTATACATATTAAGTATAATTTAAAAAATTACTTAGGCTAAGGGCGGAAATCCGATCCACGTGCCTAGAGCCGCAAAGCAGGGTCTGCGTTTATTGCACTAACAGACTAATTGAGTCTGTAGCACCTATGTACATATACAAACTGAGACAAATAACATGAAGTATTGTAAATAAGTTTAAGTAAGGGCTGATATTGAAATTTCGTGCTAATAACTAAAGAAAGAAGGTTTAATTTTGATGTTTTCCCATAGTGTAGTTACGACTTTCTGCTCCATCCCTTATAGTGTTTATGTTTACCATAAGTAAAGGTTGTGGGCTCAAACGAATTTTCGAGTGCTGTAATTTGTAAAATTATTTTATGCTCAGCGATGAAAGAAGAACGTTGATGTAAAATGTAACGACGCAAAAAACTCTAAAAGCTTATAGTGTTGTTAGCAGACCATACTAATAAATTTTAATTTAGCATATTCTCTCTGAATATTCTATCGTTGGCGCAACGCCCAAAGCACTGGTTCGTGGCTGTTGCGCTGGCGGTTGCGGGTTCGATCCCCGCACATGACAAATATTTATATTGGCCATTCAGATGTTTGTCGTGGTCTGGGAGTTTGTGCAGTCCTTGTGGGTCCACCGTGCCTCGGAGAGCACGTTAAGCCGTCGGTCCTGGTTATAATCATGTACACCTGATAGCGATCGTTACTTATAGTAGGGAATATATCCGCCAACCCGCATTGGAGCAGCGTGGTTGATTAAGCTCTGATCCTGCTCCTACATGGGGAAGGATGTCTATGCCCAGCGGTGGGATATTACAGGCTGAAGCGTATCTGAATACAAAATTAAGGAATTTCAAATGTCGTTAAAATTTTGTACACGTGGACAAATTTAAACAAGAATAACGTAATTTGATTATCATCAACATCAACTATATCCCGTCCGGCGAGTAATTAGTTTTTGACAGCTCACGCCTATAAATTACAGGTTTTTTTTCCGAAATAACGTACTAAAATTTTTACAGTAATGTCATACTTTATTGACGATTTGATTGATTGAGTGAAGTACCCTGTGCATAACAAACAACCACAGACTATGAAACAGTTCTTGAAATAATAAATCGATAATAAATCGATCATATGATAAAAATAATTTTACCTCATGTGATTATTGTTTCTATAAATTTAATACAAAAAAAGGAAATAAAAATAGTATCTATGACCCCAAGATTGATTACTTGCAAGGAATTAAGTCGAAATCTTGAAATTTAATTGCAAACCAAGAATAAAGAACAATAACTCTGTTAATTCATTTATTTATTATTTATATAATATATATTTCATTTATAATTAAAAAAACTAATAAACGCATAAATAAATAATATTTTTAAACTAAATGTATTCAATTAAATCGATTGAAAGTTCTTCTTAAATAAAATCGATTATTATTTCGAATCGAATAAATAACGTGTGAGACAGTCACTAATGTCAAAATTTCTTGAAGTGTCAAAAAGATCATTAGTCGCCGGACGGGGTATAATAACTACAATTATATGTACTTAAAAACCAAAAAAAAATAGGAAAATATTTTGCGTATAATTACAATGAGTAAAGAAACAGTTTAATATGAAAGTTCAAAAAAATTACAATACCCTAAATTTTCTGAAACAAAATAAATCACTCGACTCTAAGGCGAATTGGAATGAAAGTTCCTAATTGACAAAGATTAATCGTTTATGCAAAATCGCTTTTTAATCGACCTACCATAGAAACTCCCAACAGCTACACTTATTATTATTAATGAGGTTATTATTTTTAATGAGTTTGTTCTATGTCTATGTTGTCTGTATGTTGTAAGGTATTCAATTTTTATTTTTATTTAATAATTTTGAATGTAACACTGAATGAATTTATCAACAAATACCGTTAGCGACTCTCTGTTTTTTTATTCTTTAGGTTTAGGTCATTTTGGCGCTTGTATTAAAATAATGCAAGATATTACTAATTTTGTACTAAAACGTAGTTTACATAATTATTATTTTTAAAAAAATAACTGCGGAGTTTCTTGCTGATTCTTCTCTGCAGAAATTATATTCCGAATTGGTTTTAGCTTAACTTTTATCTTCTCTATAAAAGAGATTTCCACCCATTGACTCATCACGATATCTCTGGAACCATAAGGCGTAGAGACTTGAATTTTGGTAGGAATATTCCTGTCACCGAGTAGAGGTCAGCTAAGAACGGGTTTTACGAAATTCCAACCACAAGAGGGGGTTGCGGGGGTTAATAACATATACGGCAAAACAACGTTTGCGGGGTCAGCTAGTAAATAATAATCACTTTAAAATTTTAATTTAATAAATGACGATTCGAATGTGATTTAAAAACCTAATTGAATAAAGCTATTTTTGATTTTGGTTTATAAGTCAAAAATATTTCTTCACAATTTTGTACATTTATCTATTTGTACAAAAAAATATAAATAACCTTTACTACCTATAAAATACTTCAACTCGATTCAGCCGTAAAGTTTTTAATGTACTTTTATAATTATAATAATTGAAAGTGGAAGTACAGATATTGATATTTCGTCCTATATTTTTACTGCCATAACTTGACTGTCCGTACTTTACTGCCCACACGTGACCAACATGAACGCATTCACAGCACTCAGACCGAAAAGTTTGGAAATAAAATTCTCGTTCGTATAATGTCATTTCAACAAGTTTTCTTTTTTATCGCTCAGTACATTTTTCCCTTTTTCTTTGACCGAAGATGGTTCAGTAGAATTAGCATAACTGCCATGTATTGTTATCCTTTTATTATTTATTTTTAAATCAGTAAAATAAAACTACATAGCTATGAATAAAAAACTTGCAAGTTAATTATATTTTGACTATTTGAGAATAAAATGTAAATTTGTTACAAAAAAGCAGGTTAATCGCTGAAACAGTGATCATTCATCAAAGTTTAAAACGCTTGTGTTTGAACATTCATCCGGAGCTCCATAAAGTAAATTATTGTGAGAAAACCAGCACACTTTTGGAGTAATTTTGAGACATATATATCCGCCAAGCTCCAATTCTTCTCTATAATTTACGAACCCTTTGGCCAGATGTAGAGTCTTCGAATAGGTTGGTAAAGCATAGCACCTACATTTTAGTGTTACGTAATGTATATCTCTAAATATTACAGCTGAGTACAAAGTTTCGTCTTGAGTAAAAGGTTTCATACTTATTTTTATTTTTAAACATTGTTGTTGAACGTAACGTAAAAGTATCTAACAAGCTTAGCTTGAGTTACTGAATTGTAAAACTAAGTCTATAAATCTATGATACAAGTTTTAAAGGTCAGGTTAGCTAATAATCATAATTATCACTTAAATTGTTAAAACAATGAGGCAACTGAAAATTGTACTAGTTTAATTACGAAAATAAAATTTAATCAATTTTTGTACTTTTCCAACTAATCTAATCTATATTTCATTAACCTCAGTAACTTTACTTATTTCTCATATTCAAGATTAATAATTTACTAAATAGGCTTATTTAACCGAACAGTTCTGATGTTAGTTAAACGTTAAAACCTGTAATCTAATTAAGAGTAATATATTCGAAAAAAAACATCCCAGTTCTTATTTACGACAAGGGAAGAATTAAATATTGTCTTAGGGGTAACTAGCGAAAAGGCTCTGTTGGTGTATTCAAATTTACAGCTGCTTTGAATATTTTCTGCTCAGGCTTTATCATAATTATAATTTTCTAGCACGGAATGAATTTTCATATCGTGAAACTTGAATTTAACACTTTCTGAATCTTAATGTCAGGAAAATTATATTTCATAGAACGAAATATTATAATATACATTTTATACACATCAAGGCCATTACGTTCGCGATGACGTCATTACTGTTGTATTTACATAATCGTTTCTATTTTGTCTTTTAACATTCAATCCAATTTAACACTTAATACAACCCCAGACAGTTGTTATTGCAATGCTTAGATTGTAAAACAATCCTCATTATTGGTGTCTTTTATTTACTCAAAGCATTCAAAATTATAGGTAATAATAATATCACTGAGAGCTATTTGGTGAATCGTGTTAAATCTCGAGGGATTTATATGAATGCAGGGTATTTCTCAATGTTAGGGCTAAAAGTTGGTCGTAAAGAAAATGTATTCGATTTTGCATTGTAAGTGAAGTATAAGTCAGCGAGGGATGGCTACGATATTCGTGCATTTCGAATATTACCAAACTTTTATTTTTATCTTCGGATATCATCTCTTATGTAAGAAACGTTTTTTAATTTAATTCCATTAAAATAGTTCGGTGAACAAAATTAACAGAGCGCCAAATATTAAAAAAAAACAATTAATTATTAAATGCCATATCGAATGTTATGCAAATTTAAATAGTAATTATGTTAAAGCGAATGATATACTGAAAAACTATGCTGATCTTGCACCAGTTAAAGTAACAATCGATAAAAACAATAGTCATAAACCTAAGGAAACAAATGATAAAATTTGTTTTAGTGTTATTACTATACAAATAAAGTAATGTTACCATTAGTAAAATGAGGGTTAAGATATCTACAACTAAGTAATGCGAATGCATTAAGGATTTCGTGCAATATCTCGACAATACCACTGACAAGTCACCTTTGGAAGAAATTCGAGGAACTTAAAGAAATGAAATTTGTATCCGCATAATGCAAAATATTATGTAGGTATATTAGAATCTGCGATGAAAAGAAATTGTACCAATTTGTATGATATGTTTTGTATGGTAGGTATGTGTTGTGCCTGAAATGATATAATGTACTTTGAAGTAGTATGTACTAATACTATAAAGAAAGGTTTAATTTTTGCAGTTTACGTTTGAAGAAACGTTTATGAGCCGCAAGGTGTAAAAAATATTGGGAGTGTAACCGAAATGAAAAATGGAACAGTAACGCTGAAGAGTTACGTGAACTGCTTTAAAGAGTTAACTCCAGTCGCACACGCACACGCACACACGCACACACAAACACACACACACACACACACACAGAGAGAGAGAGAGAGACACTTTTTTGTTTTTTGTGAATAAACTACTGTACTGATTTCAAAAATTGTTTTACCAGGATACCAATTAATTTTCATACCAAAGCTGTCTTCAATACATTCCGAAGGATGACAAAATTGTTAACCTTTTCTTTATTTAATTGTATTATAATACCAATAATAATATAAACAAAACTTTAAACAACTTCAAAGATAATTAATTTATACGAAAAATTGCTTTTAGAACTTGTTATTAAATTTCGACCAACGGAATTCCATCATAAACAAGGTTAATATTATTCGAAACAACTCAAACACGAAGCTATAACACAATGTTGATTTGTAACTCAACTCGTAACCTATGACCTTCCAAGGAACACAACGATATGCTGTACAACTAATATAAAACAATATACAATGTAACAATTGAGTTAGTTCAAGCCGTCAACTTTGAGTTGGACGGTTCGACTATGCAAACTCGAAATTCTCAGTATTTGACTTTTCATCCATTTTGGGATTATCGCCTTTATTTATGAAGTAATAAGTGTCATGATTGAGTGTTTTGTTTTGAACGATGTCGTGAATACAATTTGTGTTCGCGCTGTTAACGTGAGAGGTGAGACTGTTTGCACTTCTTGGGCTGTTGTGATCGTACATTGTCGGTGAATATGCGAGTATCATTAGGACCAGTCTTCCTTAAGATTTAATACCTAACAAGTTGTAATTTAATTAACTGTACTAATAATTTTATTTTGTCGTGTCTTGCAAAAACAAAAACCAAAGTAATTAAATATGAATACATTTTGTTTTATACTGTTACTAATGATATTGTTAAATAAAACACGACAACTACTTAAATGGTCTAAGATCTGAACCTAAATCGATCTTCACCGAGCTGATAATAATAGAATGAAACATTCCTTATAATAAATTTAGTATATTGGGTTGCCTAAAAAAACCCTGGACTAACTATTTTTAATTATTAAAAAAATATATTTTTTTAATTGAAAATTGCAACATCAAGATAATAAGAAAATCTGACTTGATAGTATGAAACGTATAGAATGTGAAGCCATGGGTTGCGTATTATTTACCTGGACGTAGAATATAACTGGCATCGACATACCTGTTTATACCTGGCAACCCAGTAGTTCGGATCTTCTACTAACAGCGTCGTGCTTGACGTAACTATAAAATCTAAACATCGGAAAATATCGGAAACTCAAAATAATTAAAGAAGAAATTAGCAAATTTCCCATTTTACGTCTACATATCAAGTTAATTTAATGATAATGTCATGTTTATTTCATAATGAATTTAATGATAATGTCATGTTTATTTCATAATGACAGATTTTATATAAGTGTTTGATGAAATATCTATCCATCTTATTAAAAACTTAAGGCAGTGAGATTATTGATTAATAATAAAGATGATATTTTACAAAGCAAAGGCTTAAGAGAATTCTCAAATGAAGTGACAATGAAAACCTTTCATTAAGCATTCATAAAGACGATTTTAATTATTCAGTAATTACTGAATCATATATAGAGCTAGATCTCTTAATAATCTATGTAGACTTTGATAAAGAGATTAATTAGGTATTAACAGAGTGTAGGCGGAATTTTCAAGACACTAAAGACTGTATGTATTTAATAAGAAGTACAGAAACTAATCATATATTCAAGATCATCTTTAAACATAATACAATTTTAATTAGTTTACCCAGTATAACATTGTCTTTGAAAATAATTAGAAATTATATTTTGATAAATTTATCATAATTAGTGGTCGCCCTGTGGTCGAAAGTCGACCATAGTTAATTTAAATTATAAGTTTGAATATTATTAAGGTTCTGTTGTCAAAATTTTCTACTCCTCCGTCCACGCAATTTTCGTAAAAACGGGTACAAAATTTTTGCTTCAGGTATTATTATACACATTTTAATCTTAATATTAAATTTGTGACTATATAAATAATTTAAGTTCAAATAAAGAATGTTTTTTCGTAATAATATTAAAAAACCCAAAGAAAAATAAGGTCTTGTAAATAAAGCTAATAGTACCTTATTAATTACTTTCTTTGTACTAATTACAATTATTTGTTTCAGATCACGTGCCTCTTGTTCATCCATTTTCTGCTAATGTATTAAGGTAAGCTATAAAGTTTTAATTATATATAATTAGTTTTATTTCCTGTAGGTATATACACAATACAAAGCTAATTGTATAAAATCATTATTATAAGCTAATACTCTCGTAAGCCTACTAACCAATTCACGTAAAAATTGTTATTAATAGACGAGTGTAATAGATATCTGAAAATAAGTACAAGTATAATAGCGCATATCTAATAATTTTTTCTATTATTCTTAAGTACGTTATTATTTGAAATAAAACAAACTTTTTCGCATTTTATCGCGGTTAATTGCGTTTTTTAATTTCCCGACGTTTCGGATACTTTACATTACAGAAACCATGGTCACGGGATCAGACGGTGCACGGGATCATTCTTGGTTGATCCGTGATGCTATTGAAATTAAAAAACATCCAAATTTTAATAGAGGAGATGGCTGGTTATTACCACCTACTTGGCATCCCATTATTAAAATAATTAAATCAAAAACCAAGTATAATATGCCACTAATTAAAGACTCACTTAGAACTTTCTGCGTAGAGAGGACTATTTAAAATATTGATGTAACATACGGCAGTTTCGAATAACTTTATAACGTTAGGACTTCTGACACCTCAGTCCTCGTCAGTAGTTATTAATCACGTATACAACCTAGCTAATTAATAAACAGTTTAAAGTTTGATTGTATGATTGATAGTTTCATTCCTGACTAAGCTATTATTTAAAGTTTTAAGTTTTTTTTATTTCTCTGCTATTGCTCAAAAGTGGCCGTGGTCTGGTTGTTTGTGCAGTCCTTGTGGGTCTCCCCACCGTGCCTCGGAGAGCACGTTAAGCCGTCGGTCCCGGTTGTTATCATGTACACCTGATAGCGATAGTTACTCATATTAGGGAATATATCCGCCAACCCGCATTGGAGCAGCGTGGTGGATTAAGCTCCGATCCTTCTCCTACATGGGAAAGAAGCCTATGGCTAGTGGGATATTACAGGCTGAAGCGAAATTTAGTAAGCAACGGTGGGCTTAACGCTAGAAGAGATCTCTTCCAGCCAACCTGTGATAGTGAGAACTAATATATAGCAGCCGAAGAAAGTGCTGTAATGTACAAAAACAAAATAGTTTATTGATAGTAATAAGTTTTAACAAACAAGTCGCAAGGGCCTGTAGTGGGTGATGTCGTCACTGGGTTCAAGAGGATATACTCCAAAACAAAACGATGGAGAGAAGTCAGAATAGAGTACCTAGTTAAGGTTTCATACATTTAAGCGCAGTTCCGAAAACGAGGAATACAGTAATTACTCGTAACTGTAAGGTTGTCACGAAAAAAAGTAAAGGTATATCGTTGCCGCGTATAAAGAGAGAATATTCTTAGAGATTATTTACGTTAGGAGTGTGGTACAGTTGTACAAAGAAGAATAAGACACTTGGTATTAAACTTATAAAATTTTTATAAGTATGTAAGAGAGTAAGGGATATTAATATTTGACCAACTTTAAAATAACATAATGTTTTATGAGCAAATTATATACAAGGAATTAAGTACAAAAATCTGATACTGAATTGTTTTTCAAGATCAGGAAATTTTTAATGGTGTAAAATAACAATTAATTGTTTCGAAACAATAGTGAATTTCTGCTTCATGTATCAATACATCATTAAACCTAAAATTAAAAGTTATATTTTTGAATGTCATTACAATCATCATCATCATCATCATGTGATCTCACGGACGCCCACTGCTGGGCATAAGCCTATTCTAATGGTTTCCACGACGATCGGTCCTGCGCAGCACGCATCCCGCGGCTTTCCACGACCCTGACCAGATCCTCGGTCCACCTCGTTACATAAAATATTGTAAATTCAAAACTATATCTCGATGGGTTCCACTATAAGTAAATATAATTTTAAACTATAATAAAAACGATAATAAATTTGAACACGAAGATCTTGATAAATAACGCTTTTAATATTAAGATTTATAATAATTGATATTTTATTTGCGTGGATAAAACAAACCAGAACTAGAAGTTCATTATATCTGCCTCAGTGTACCTCTCGCCCAATAATACTTGAGCAAACTCATCGCGGGCTAACAAATGGGACCTTTAGTCGACGCGAGCGAAACACTCTCGGCAAATGAGACTTCTTTCATGCTCCTCGGCTTATTTACGTACGTTACACGTTTATGTACAGCCGGCGACAAAGTTTCACCTATGTGGGTTTTCTTTGATTCGTATTTTGGTTCCAAAAAGCAAAGTTGCAAAAGTTCCTATTAATGATATCTGTGATAGTACGGCATACGAAATAAATTGAAAGAATTTTCAGTGTTCATTCATTACTCTGTTCTACTCTTACAGTATTTAACTCTTTTCTAAAAAAATACGTCTTACACATATCATTTTCAATTCAAGAATCAGTGAATCACTTTGCTTATATAAAAGCAAATGTTCTTATTTTTGTACTGCCACTCTTTCAAATGCTTCCTTCGCAAAAACATCTTCAACGATAAAGTATTTGTGATAAGTAACCAATGTATGTCCGATTGCCATGAGACTATTGTTGTCTAGTAAATATGGTTTGACCGCTAATAATGTACTTAATGTGTGTCTAAAGATGAAAGAGAGTTGTCAATTGTTTTTGTGTTGATATAATTAGAGAATCAGAAATACTTTTTATTCCTAGAAGTTTAACTTCTTTGAGTCTTTATTTATATTCCTGTTATTAACTGACGCTTATAGTAACTACCCACTGCCTAGAATAACATTATGTTTTATATCTAAACCCTTCTTAATAAAAAAAGACCTATACTGTTCTGTAATAGCCTGTAAATGCAATGGTATTAGCCAAAATCCACTTACTTTATAAAGGAGAATATTTTTCGTTCGTGCTAGATCCTTAATGCTACTGCTATACGTAGCAAAATAACTCAAAAAATCAAGTAAAAAGATAAGTGCATGAACAAATATTTTAGCTTTTTTATATAAGTATGAGAATGTTTTCTCAGTCAATGCGTTATTATGTCACGTTGAACCATTTATACTGTATTAATATGGATCAGACCTGCTTTCAGTCCAGTGCAGTCCAGTTCAGTTTCAAAGGAATAATTAAAAGAGAGAAAAAGCTGTTTTCATATTTAAAGTCCACACGAGCGACAGATACTCGCACAGCTCGTTATATAGTAAGATTTAGTTCTTTTAATTAAAACGTCAGCCTAAATGCCCGAGTCTCATTAGTGTTGCGACCAAAACGTGTCAAGATAAGACTATATAGCAGTTAAATTTCTACGGTTTCAGCTTTGAATTTACTAACTTACGGTACTCGTTGTACGGTTGGTTAAGACAAATCTTCAGTTTTTTGTAGCTGTGACATTGATTAGTTTTTGTTTACTTTTATAAAAATCTTTTTCAGTAATATAGTTAGTTCGTCTTTACAAATTACCTTCTTTTATTAACATAAATGTTTCATCTTTGTTAGATACTAGATCTTCATTTTTAAGAGACTTGAAAACAACTTGTACTTTGTAGTGCCAAAATTTGATTTTCTTATTATTACTCATAGTAATAAATTACTTATTTATATTATTTAACAGTTTACACAGAATTGGAGACTTATTTTTACGTGTCTGTGTCTAATTATATTTAAATCGCCATCCATCGGTCGGTGACAAAAATTAAACTTTGACTAAATCGATTTAAATAATTTTATTGGCGTTCTGTTACTTTAAGATTTTTTTCATATTTTCAGACTTTTATTTATCATGGTTGATCAAACAGAAATATCGAGAAAAAAAACTGAATGACTGATTATTTCTTATGTTATTTATTATTAATACTTTATTTATGATAATTACGTAAAGGAAAGGATTATGTAAGGTCTATCTCTAACTAATTGATCATCAAACAATTTGCTTTACTAACTCATTATGTTTCTTTATTCCAAGAAAGATCATGAATCATGAGACATTAGGAGAAGTAGAGTGAGCAGTAAAACAAGATGTTAATTGTTGCGGAAATTGTTGCGGAACTGGAGCCATAACTGTAAATACGAATAAAACTGCAAGGGTTGGGTGAACTGGCAGTTACTTTATATTTGTTCTTTTTTATCATTAAATTTCATTTACGACTTTTGATGTTTTTGACTTCCCTTAACCCAAGTTTCGAGACTTAGTAGAACTGCTATCATGTAAATATTCTCTGTTATGGAATATACATAAACAATACATATACATAATTATATAAATACAAATATTATACCCAGATAGCAGATTATAAGCAGAAAACAGGGCCACTACAAACTGCGCCAACGGACTAGTCATAAATTAATTTCTATAACTAATTTTTTTTTGGGTATACCAACCAAACCACCAAATTAGATTGATATACATATTACTGTCATATAATAAAACAGGAATAAATCTAAAATAGCGTATAATTATGTCTAAATTAAAAACATTATGAAAATAAAATAAACGCATCACTCTCAAAGCGGTAAAATAAAATCCTATGCCAGGGGTTCTGACATACACACAATTCAAATACAAACGTTCGGACTTTAAAAAAATACGAGTATTGGTATGGCCAATACAAACATTGTTATAACCGGAAAATCCAAACAGTTGCCGAGACCAGTCAAATATGATTAAAAAAATTATATACACATTGTTGTATTTTAGCTGTACTTACATAGTAAGGATACCTAAAGATTACGTAATCTCTGCAATAACTGTGATTGTTGACCAATCTGAACCGACTTAGTTTTTAACATCGCAGCAAGGGCGAAAGAGATCTTCTTCGTATGGAAGTTGGATTTGTACTTAATTATCTTGATATATGTATGTCTAAGGAGAAAAGAAACTGTATGTTATGTTTCACTACTATGCAAAAGGTTTCTTGCTCCAATGCGTATTTGTTGGTACATATTGTCTTGTTTTTTTTTTTGACACTTTCAAGTTTTATCACAATATTATTATGCTGGTGAAATAGAACACAGCAGAAGAAATCTTGCCTTATCTCTGAAGCATTCCAAAAGTACAATAGAAGAACCTGTACCGTACTGAAGATAAGAGGCAAAATAATATTACTTTCAATAGTGTTGTGTTTCTGTGGTAAGGTAGCCAGATTTCCTGAAGAAGGACAAAGATTGCAATTCAGGCGTACATAGACTTTCAAATATTACTAAGCCACGTCTTTAATATCCTGCAATTAATAAAGATTTACTACTTAGATTATAATTTTATTTTTACCTTAAATCCCTTTGAAAGATAAAGAACAACAACAACAGTATTTTTAGCTACTGAAATAAAATTATCCTCAATTATTTTGAGCATTTTCAAAGGGAAAATAGAATCTTATATTATTTAAAAGTTTTGCAAGAACCTAATTTGAAAATAATTTTCTCCATAAATTTTCATTATGGCAGCGGTTCTAGATGCAACCATCTGGTATATCGGTATGTCTCTCATTTTTTATCTTATTCGTCTCAAATTCACGCCGGATGAAATATAATTGGGTAGCATTTGACCAATATTTTTTTTATCTTCTGCGTGTTATTTTTTAAGTTTGAAACCTATATTCAAACAAAAATACAAAGTATTTGCTATTTTTTATAGTCTTCTTGAAACAAGCAATAGTATAATTCGTAAATTTAATCTACAAATTATTTAACTAAATTCCTTATAGATTTATCAAGTACAATAAAACCCGGTTGCAGTAATTTACAAAGCTTAACAAGGCCGCATCTTAATGAATGACCTAAATAACACCTTCGAAGCTGGACCAAAGCCAGCCCACTGCATGAACGCCTGACGAATGCTTGTACGGAACCACTACTACGGAGTTTGAATGCAAAGATGGCAGTAAAACGATAGACTGTCCAAATACCCTATTATTACAATTAAAATATACTATATCATCAATAAATATAACCATCAACATACCATGTGAATGGAAATATCAAATGTCCAAAGTTTCAATGTGTCAATTTTATTCATACCGTTTGTCTCGAAGTTCTGAAAAACTATCACATAAAAAACGTCTAAACTGGTGCAGCGCTCTTCGTTATAAATGCAGAAGTTGATATGTGAATTTGAAATTCGATAGTTAGATAGATATTCTTTCAATTTTCTTCAGAGATCAGAGATTTTTATAGGAAAACAGGCTTTCTCAAATGAAGAAATTGTTGACATGAATATTATGACTTGTATTAATCGACCTGAAAATTGTATATTATAATATTCTAATATTTCGGTAAAGTGTAGTTATGATAATGTAATAATAATTATTTTAGTACTTCGATTAATAAAATATTAATTACTAGAAGGATAGACCAATATGTAATCAACACATTAAACAAACGTTAATTATATATGTTAACAAGTATGATGAAGACCTTTGTTTGATCTAGTCTTTTCTATATCTCAAAACTATTTATTAAAAACTATCGTCTTTACTTGTATGTTGTTAATAGTCAATATATAATTGTTATTGTTGTTATCTGTAATCTTATTCGTGACATAAGTCTCCTTCGTCGATTTCTGATACCTAACAATTGCACGACCTGAATATATTTGGACCACCACACTCTATCATGTATCATAACTGTATCTAATGTTTGTATACACACAGGTCTCTTTCTTCATGTAGGAGAAGGATTGCAGCTTAATCCACCACGATGCTCTACTGTGGGTTGGCGGATATGATCCCTAATATGAGTAACGATTGCTATCAGGTATTTATGTTAACAACCAGGACTGACGGGTTAACTTGCTCTCCGAGGCACAAGGACAACATCAAAACCTTCAGTTTCAAACTTTCAAAGTTTAACCAAGTCAAAACCTCTCTCCCTCTAGTTGTCTTTCTATTCATTGATGATCCCTATTATGAAAATAAAATGTAAGCGTGATATCTTGTTTGTTATATTTTCCATGATGAATGTAGCTAATTAGCAAAAATTGCTGTTACTGCATACATTTCACATTTCACAAGACGCCGTCTTAATTAGCTCATTGGATTCGCGTAATAAACCATTATACAAGAGTCACTGTACTTAAGATACCTTGTTTCATTCGTTTTATTTTTATTTTTTTTATAATTGTATAAAGTCAGATATTTTTTAGGTTTTCTTGGTATGGTTAAACTTTATGTAATATTTTAATTAAATAATTTTAATAAATATTTGTATTTAACCGTCTTCGAAGGGGATGATGTATATTCTTCTAATTCTTTTACTCTCGTAATTCTTTTCTGTTTTGAATATTTTTTTAGTTTTAATGTTCAACGATGTAAAAAGGTCCTCCCTTAATGTACAATGAATTGTATTTGTATTTAAAAACATTCTGAAGTAGGGCACGGTAGGAAATATCCTGCTCAAAATCTGGAGCAGTCCGATTGGAGAGATACCTCGACCTTACAAAAAATCACAGCTAAATAATACTGCTTTCAAGCAGGTTTCAAGCTCCAAACCTAACAATTCTCTTCTCTTTTTATTAGAAATAGTCTTAAGTCTAAACTAACCTAACTTAACTAAGCAACATAGATGAATTTAAAAATAAAATTAAGAAAAGAAAAAATTACTTCAAAATAAGCGCAGAGCGGTCCCCCAACGCGATATATTTTTTAGAATTATTAATACTCGTAGGTACATACTTAGGTACTTTAAGATTGAGTTTCTTTCATTATTTTTTACTTTTTAAAGGGAACTTAGGTTATTGTGTCGTGGGTATTTTTTAATTTTTTTATTTTTTATTTTTAATTATGAAATGTATTTAATAAAAGATTTACAAGCACACGCACCAACAAACACTTTTAGCTAGAAATATTTGCAGTTTTAAAAAATGCACTTGTATATTAAATCTTAATTTTCCTCAGATTTGCTGCACTCAGAATTTATGATTTGAATCGAGCGTTAATTATTCTACAGCGCACAGTTGAAGTCCACGAGCGCTAAGGCAAATATCGGAAGACTAATGGCTTGCATGATCTAGTTATCCTCTTGCTCATAAACAATATACGTTTATTAGCTAAATATCCGTAGTTTCGTAGTAAAACGTAATATTTTAGTCGAAAACGAGGCAAGATATTATGGAGATAGATGGTAAGTCACCAGAATTGACTGAAAATGACGTAGGTAAGAAACAGATAATAAATAAAAAAAACTGCTCAGGTAACGGGTTACAAAAAAGATTGAAATAAAATAAGTAATAGTTCAAAAAAAAACTAAAAAACACGCTTTTATATGAAGTCCAAAGGATAGCGAGAAAAGTCTTGACTATTGTGCCAAGCCGTTAGGATAATGGAATAATTTATCAAATTAGTGTATTGTCATCGGTCCTCGATAAGTCTATCAAGTTTAAATGAAATCTGAACGTTAGTAGTAGAGATTGCAAACCGGGCCCGGCCGGGCCGGGCCCGCCTGGGCCCGGTGCCCTTTTAGACACCCACCGGGCCCGGCCATTCTTACTGAGCCCGGTCACCGGACCCGGTACGTAAACCGCGACTATACAAGTTTGGTTGTTTACAGTTACAGTACCCCTATCATATAAGATTTCGCTATTTAGTCAATTAGTAATAGTAACACTCACTAGTCTAAACTCTTAATAGCCAAAGTTTAAGAAAAAACATACTTTACTTTTAGCAAACAATAATTTGTTTTGTTTATAACAATTAACGAAGCTACCAAAGTTTCTTTACTTTTAGCAAACAAGAAATTGTTTTGTTTATAACAATTAACAAAGCTACCAAACTTTCTCTATCTATCTAATCTAAGTCTATATGACACGTTTAGTACCTTTAGCTGTGTTATTAGTTCATTATTAATCGACGTCCAAAAAGGAGGAGGTTCTCAATTTGATTGAATTTTTTTAATGTATGTTAGATCAGAACTTTTGACTTGGTGGACCGATTTAGATGAACTTTATTTTAACTGAAAGGTGTTGCGTGTCATGTGGTCCCATTTAAATTTAATTAAAATATGACAAGTACTTAGAGTTATCTAATAATGCGTATTTACTTGACTACTTTTTCGTCGACCGTATATCGTACCGTTATATCGTATCTCGTATTAAATAAACCACATAACTTTTCACTGGGTTTATCTATTTTCATAATTTTTACTTTAATCGAAGGCCAATACTTGTCATGTAGCCTTGTTTAAATTTGATCGAGACCTGATTTTGATTACTACTTTTTGAGTAATCTTTGTTAGCGCGTATTTATTTGACTATTTTTTCGTCGTATTACGTTGTATTACTTGTCGATGTAATTGAAGTCGGTTTTTTTTGTTTGCGAGCACACACAATTATTTAAATACTATGTTTTCAAATAAACAATATAAGGAGTAAAGAGAAAAACCTGCTTATTTAAACTTATTAAATGAATAATTACTAATACTAATGTTACTTTTCCGTCCATAAGTAAAAGTAATAAATTCTGTATCAAGTGCGATTTTGAGACTTGAGTGAGGCTGATTATTGTGGTAATTGGTCAAAGCCAGTTTGAAATAAATATTAACCTTGAATCATTGTGTTTTTTCATTCATATAGAGAAAATTTTCATAAAATACTTAGGTTTCATCGCTAACACACAACCCGGCCGGGCCCGGCGGGCCCGGCCGGGTTGGCGACGAATGCAACCGGGCCCGGCCGCGTTGAAAAACATACCGGGTTGCAATCTCTAGTTAGTAGTGGGTCAAAATGATGTCCAAAGGAGTCGGTTACAAACATATTAACAAACATACAGGTGAAGCTAATAAAAAAGCGTGTAATAAAGCATTTAAGGTGACCCTAAATAAACTTAACAAAACAAACTACACGTAATAAATTTAAACGTCGCAGTTCAAGCTGAACAAATAATGCTTGTAAAACTATTTAATAAACCCCTTTTTAGATAAATTTAAACAAACATAAAGAGGGACATTTTGCATAATTTAGCCATTAAACCGGCCGTATAGAACGCATGCGGCCGTTTGTTTGCACGTAATATCCGTTTTCGATGTAAACAGCAAATATATGAATATTAGAGAAAAATTTACTGGGTTTTGAGATGACTTCTAATACGATTTCAATGTATAGTGAATTATGTTTGTATTATTTTATACTTGTCTACTTAATCTATACTAATAATACAAAGCTAAAGAGTTTGTCAGAAACTAATGGGTCAAATTGAAAAATCGATTTTTAATGCAAAGTTTCTGTACGTATTTAATACGTTTCGTCAAATTAAGGCGGGTGAAACCGCGGTTTATTTTAACACGCAGACGGAATATTTGTTTGTTGTTGGTCATCTTAAGTTCCTCAAGTTTTGGCAATATTGCGAGCCCCATGGTAGCGGGTGCTCTCTGATTCTGACATAGTTTCCGTTACACGTATAGTTTTTATAGCATTTTTTTTAAATTATTTTATATTATATACATTCTTCCGTAAGAACACACTATCATATCCAATGAACTTCCCTGCGGTAATTCAATGTCCGTAATTTCCTTCATGTCATTTCCATACCGATGGTCTGCGTCTTAATCACGGTGGTGAATTGAGATACTACATCTATCCCTTTCGTATATCTTACGCTTAGAAAGAGACAATCGTATTCAATCGGTACCACCCCGACCAGGCAGTGATCAGGCGATTGCTTCTGTGTTTGACATTTGCGGTTCAAGTTAAATTGACGGTGAATTTTAATAATGTTATCAATGAATAATAATACCGACGACATGCTTGTATGGTGAATATTTTTGAATGCATTAATATTACATTCAGCAAATATTGTGATTTGAGCCTTTTTATTAACCGATTTTAAAAAAGGAGGAGGTTACTCAATTCGACCGTATACATATTTTTAATGTATGTTCGGAGATAATTTCGTCGTTTATGAACCAATTTTAATAATTATTTTTTTGTTGGAAAGGAGATATCCCAGGGGTAGTACCATGATAAGGAAACCAATATCTGATGAATCCCAGAGAAATCGAGGGGAATCCTCGAAAATCGTAGTGACGACTAGTGCGTTTGTTAATTTTTTTCGTCTACTTACGTCGTTGTGTTACTTCATACTTGTCGATGTAATTGAAGTCGGTTTTTTCGTTTGCTAGCAAAGTGGCAAACATAATTATTTTGCATGCAATTTTATTCGAACCAAATGATTCTTCTGAAATATTTTCATAACTATGTTTTTATATATCTGGTTCATTGCGTATATGTATGTGAGAGTATTGTGTAATTTGTGTATGTGTATGTTACTCACAATGCTTAAATTTAAAGAAAATTTATTTTAAGTAAGTCCTGCTAAGTAAGGAGGAGAGTAGAAAACTCAACGTAGGTATCATGAGACATCTAGCTATTATAACTATGCGAAAATCGAACACCATTTAAATACCTAAACAATACCGCCCTCTGAGATGAACTTGTACATTTTTATTACATAACATTAAACTCGCTTTACATGTGAGCGTCGTTTTGAAAGGATACTAGAAAAGAAGGATGGGGCTTTTTAAAGCCCCTCTTTTCAACAGAAAATTGTTTTCCGCTTTGGAGGCTCGCTTAAACAGACCTCGAATTTAGAAACGTTTACAGAGCAAGCTTTGTAATGTACACTAACGTTATACCTTGGAGCGTGACCAAGCCGCGTTGATAAATTAGCATTCAATGGAATAAAGTTTAATACGCAAGCTTTAATTATTTAACGTGTTTTCGGAAATACTGCTGTTTGAATGCGTTTAAATTAAACGGAAAAGTTTTACCCATTGTTTCAGATCAGTATTAAATTTTAATTTTTGAGTATTCTATAAAATGGCTCTTTGTGATGATTTTTAATTTAAAATGGCTGTATAGTTATGATTGATACAGAGTTTTTATTTTTAGCTTTTGGGGCGTTCGGAAGTTTGGGCTTGGCTTGATTGATCCGAAAAAATCGATATTTTTTGGCTTTTAAGGAAATTCTTCTAAACAAAATTCATAATATCATAACCACGTATATATGTGTATGCTATGTATCAAGGTACAGAGTTCTTTGTATGGGTGCATTTTATTTTAAAAAAAATATATATTTGTGTGACAGTGTGCAATTGGTCTTAAAGTCGTATCTTAGACATATCCCTTGTATTATATTAGGTTTAGGATCAAGGATCCAACCCACTGTTAAATTTGTTTTTCATCAACTTTAAAAAAAGCGGAGCTTCCTAATTCAACTGTATTTGATGATTTTTTTTAGATAGTCTCATTTAATTGAGATCTGACGAGTACTTTTTTAGTTATCTCTTATAATGCGTATTTACTAATTGAAGTCGTTTTTTTTTCATTAGCTAACACGCATTGAACTACATATACAATGAAATATGAAAATATGTTTTTTATTTTAATAGGTGGCTCATTAACACGTGCGCTTGCTAAGCCTGTGGCTAGACATTCGCAGTTAATGTCGAAATATCGAGCTCCACAAAGCGAAAATAATAAACATGGTAAATATCCCATTTTAGAATAATTTTCGTAATAGAAGTAACCATTAATCTAAAATCTTAAATAATAACAAAGTCTACAATAACATTGTTAGTGACAGAATTACATATTTATGTAACCCTAATAAGGGCTTAGGTCCTAGAGAGCATATAATTTCTTTCTGTCATCTTTGAAAAAAAAAACATTAAACGAATATAGCAATGGCCACTTTGGACTTTAATAATACCTTTGAAATGTGTAAAACATTTATAATATTCACACGATAAATACAAAGTTACGTAAAGTTTACAAAACTTTTATAAAATTCTAGTTTAAATCCCTAAAGGGTAGCCACATGTTCACATTTTATTATTTACGTTACACGTCCACGTGTAAGTTACGGCAATTTATATGAACTAAATTTTAATTGAATCGCTGCAGTAGGTATATTTTATGTTGATTGGTTTTGATTGATAATCGACTCATAAAAGATTCATAAGCCACTGAACCAGTACTGTACTGTGTGTGTGACAAAAGATTTTTTTTTACGTGATATTACATTAATTTGTGCCACAAAACCCTAAAAAAATAATTAAAATACCTATTATAATGTCCCATCAATTGATTATATGTATGTGTATTGTAGTACTTTTAAAGATTAATCTGTACCTTACGTACCTTTGTACTATTCAATAAAACTATGCATAAATATAATTTGCTCCATAAAACGTAAAATATTTGTCTTCAAGCGAAGTCACAGGCACTATATTATTGTTGTTAACGTAATTGGTCAAACGTTAAAAGTTACAAAAGGACTTCATAGGACATCATAGGACATCATAAAATAGCAAGAGCTAAAGCTATTAAGTTATTATCTACTCAGTACTGAAAAGCCGTTTAAAATCAAAACTGCTCTTCGATGTATGGACTTGTATTCAATAAATGGAAGCAAATTGAATTTACTACCATCATCTAACCAAGTAGGTACTTTATTTTTACGTATGGGTCGAATTATTCGATTTAATTTTTAGTCTTATGACGCGATCACGATCACGATTCAGCCTGTAATATCACACTGTTGGGCATAGGCCTCTTCCCATGTAGGAGAAGGATCGGAGCTTAATCCACCACGCTGCTCCAATGCGGGTTGGCGGATATATTCCCTACTATGAGTAACGATCACTATCAGGTGTACATGATAATAACCGGGACCAACGGCTTAACGTGCTCTCCGAGGCACGGTGGGGAGACCCACTGGGGGTCTCTTATGACAAATGTTAGATACTCGTAATATACGAGATAAAAAAAATAGCTTTAAAAATTCCTTGCATGATTCTTGAATTTTTAACATCTAAAATTTCTTTCCGACCGCACTTAGTATGATGAAAATTTATCCCGTCACTTGTCGGGATCTTTTTCTGTATTTGTCTACTATTCATAATGTCTGAAACGTAGAAAAATATTGTTAGACATTTTATAAATTAGAGTAACAAAAATGTATTGACTTTTTGCCACTTCTTTTTCTGAAACTTATTCATTATTCTCGAGCGTTGTTTCCATTAAAGTAAATGGAGTTTGACCTGTTTATTTGACAAAATAATTTAGTCTTATTAATTATATTTTCTTATTATAGAAACTAGCTTCTGCGCGCGACTTTGTCTGCGTGGAATAGGATCAATTATGTCATACATGATTTGAGCGAAACTTTAACCGTTTACGCACCGGAAGCTCTCAAAAGGAAAAAAAACCGATTTTGAAACATCTTCATTTGTGCTACGCTCATATTGGTCTTAGCGTGATGATATATAGCCTATAGCCTTCCTCGATAAATGGGCTATCTAACACTGAAAGAATTTTTTTAATCGGTCCAGTAGATCCTGAGATTAGCGCGTTCAAACAAACAAACAAACAAACTATTTAGCTTTATTATATTAGTATAGATTATAATGAATAATGACTAAATTATTTTATCAAACATATTATCGCTGTTTTATCGAGTTATCTTGGGTAGATTCAAAGTTTTTACAAAAAATATTCTAATTGTATGTTACTCTTTAATGTACATATTTATGTTTTATTCGAATACATTAGCTATGTTAGAATATAAAAAATGTTAAACTACATATTTGATAAAATACACCTAATATTATTATTTTCTATGAGAATAGAGAATGAAATACCGGTGAAAAATGTTTTACACCGTTCCAAATCAACAAACACGAAAACATAAGTAGGTAATGAATAAAAGAAATAACAGAAGCTATTATATAATAATTTATGTTACTTTTTCCTTCAGTGCCATATCGCCATACTTTGTCATGGATAATTAAATATACTTGGCAAAAACTTGTTTACCATTTTCCCCATCTTGTAACATATCAAAACTTTATTCTATCTATTTTCGCGGAAGGCAACGAGGCAAGAAAGATATATGCTACTTTCATTCCGCTACTTACCTGCGGATGACCACAAAAAGAAAAAAAAACATCCCTTACAAAACAATGTTATCCGAGTTTGACCGGTAAACTTCTGGGTCCTTTTGTATGAGGCGTTGAAAGTTTTAAATACGATTGGCGATATTTTCTTTCTTTTCAAATAAGTCAGCTTGGAAATGAAATAGGTGAACAATTGGGAATTTTTCTGCTTCATATGCTGGCTATTACTATATTAAGGATTACCTTTGAGATATCGTATTTGTTTTTCGCTTAAATCCTATATTCGTTGACATAAAGTTGCGCAGTAATATTTAATTTTAAATTCTTTCATTGCTTATTATTTTGTTATTAATGTTTTTCTTATCTTCTTTCTATTTTCTTTCCTTTTCTTTGTGCTATTACTGACTGTTACTAAACGAAAATATTTTATCATACAAAAAGAAAATACTAAGCAATATTTTAAACGTAATAAATATTTGAATATCGTATTGACCTAACTTCGTAAGACTTTCTGCCCTCAAACATATTTAAGGATAGTATTTGAAAGACCCAAGATTTTATGAAAGACAATAAATCCTCGGTCCACTAAAAAGTTCTAAGGACTAAGTTCAAATCATTTCTGATCATCCCTACAGTTGTTTGATATATGGTTGTTCTAATTCAGCTTCTTTGGACATAAGCCAAACCAGCCCTGACAAAACTGGAGTACGTACAGATAGCACGAAAACTTTCAACGTAATGCTATTAAAAGGATAAATGACACACAAAAGAAACTACTCTACGGCTAAGAGAAAAACTAATAATTCAATTTGAATAAATCTATCTGTATAAAGGAAAAGAATGACTTAATGATTTATATCATATATCACAGCATGGCAGAATTCGTTGAGGCTTTTGACAGTTTTCGTATCGGTTCTACTTCTTTATATTTATTGTGTAAAATCACCCAAATAAAATATTACGTATAATTGAAATTCCAATAAATAAAATATTACGTATAATTGAAATTCCAATTTTAAAATAACGTTTCAATTTATTTATTTTTTTAGATAATTTTTACATAATTATAATTTATAGATACAGTTGAGTAATTTAACAATGTTCTAAAACCGTTTCTAGGCAAATCATTGGGCTTTTAAAAAAACTAGACGTTTATAAAATTATATCACTGAGATAAATTGTATAATTTTCGTGGCTTACAAGTCAAATCTATACATAATATAATAAAATGATAGGAAAGTCAACGTATGTCCGGGATAAACTCAAAAAGTACTGCATGGATTTACTTCAAATTTGGCACGAATATTATTAAGAAGTTGGGTCAGAACATAGGCTACATATTATCTTGCTATCACCTACGGAGAACGAGCAGTGAACGCACGCAGACCACGTCGCGGGCAGCAGCTAGTATTATATATACATCTATATATTATAATATAATTAATATAGATTAAAAATATTCTTTTGTATATCACTACTAAATAAGTACAAACTTACAATAAATTTGGTTTGAACTCAATAAAAACGATTATTTTCTACCTTGAGATATATTAAAAAAGTTTTAATATCGAAAATATTATGAATCTCGGTAAATAGACATAGAAATATTTCCAAAAATAAAATTTTACTACATCGCTGCTCGTTTTTAATAAACCGAATTTCCATCAACGGTTATTTATTTTGTCATTGAGAATTTTTTTTTGTTACTTAATATTGAAACAGCTTCAGATGTCTACCGTACTCAGTGCCAAACTTTAATATTTGTCGTTGGGAAATATATTAAAGTTTACGGCAGAAAATATTAGGTGTCGTTCTTTGTGGTCCCTCCGTCAATGAGCTCGTAATATGCTATTAAACCGCACAAATACGTCCATATTGCCTCCGTATTGTTCGTGAGATATTGTGAAGCCGTTGTTAATAATTGTTTTCGTGAATATTAATTTTGTCGAGTTCCTTTATAAATGTGAAATAGAATATTTTTTCAACCTCCCTCCCGTTAATAAGATTTCTACAATAAAGTGAAAATGGAAATTAATAAGATTTGATTAAAAATGGAAACTAGACGACTTTGAAATTAATTTAAATGTTACTAATATACAATATTTATTAATCAACTTCTTCATTCATAAAGATCTAATAATTTCAGTTTAAACCAGTTATAACCTTTTAAAAGATTTATTAAAGGATAAGTAATTAGTGCGAAACTAGACTCGTAGGATCAAAAGATTTTATATGAAAGAACATTTGTATAATATCAATAGACATTCTTAATTAAAATACGAGTACCTACTAAGTCGTTGTTTCATATTAACTATAACTTTAGAGTTTTAATGGTTGCAGAAAACAAACTTAGAAGGCTCCCAATACGATTTTACTTTCTTATAGGTGTGACCTTATGACTTTTCACTAGGTATATCGATTTTGATGATCGTTTTTTTTTTAATCGAAAGGTGGTGTTTATCGTGTTCTCCTATTTTTGAGCGAGATTTGACAAGTAGTTTTTGATTTTTAATAATGTGTATTGTGCCATACTTGTCGATATAATTTGAATTTTTTTTTGTTTGGTAAGAAAACACAGATTATTTTAATATATTTTATATTATTGAATTACTATAAAAATTATAAAGTATCGAATAACGCACAATATTAACGTATTTCGATATAATTATCAATATCAAACAGTAATGTGGAGCGTCATTTATGTTCGATGTAATTAATTATTTGAACTGTAGCTTGTTAGTTGGGAATATTTTTCTGTTTTAATTAAATGTGTTCACCACGATACAACATCAAGATATTTTATTTCAAAGATATATCAACGTGCTTTTATGTGATGTAATATAAAATAATCTTTACTTAGTAATAATTATAATGACCATTCTATATGATTATTTTTAATACCTACGTTAAATTAAGTCATAATATGTACTATCCCTGTAGATATTCGACACGTTTAATAATATTTAGGTACATCTGAAAATTATGTCGAACCAAGAAATTTTTTTTTGTGATTTGAAATTAACTAATCTTTTAATTAAAAAAAATATTATCTGCTGAAACCGCAAAATTCACATTCTAAATGAATAAAAAGTCAATAACACCGATAAAAATAACGCAGAAACCAAGTGTATCCACTTGTATAGGGATTAATACAGGAAATGAATTTCATAAGTGCGAAGATAGTTCGAACGATTGAGACGGATATTAAAACTTTTTTAAACGAAAAGTTGAGAAAACGATGTTTCACTTCAAGCACATATCTTTTAATGTATCGTGGATAGAGAAACCGATCATGCACAGAGGAATATTAATATAAGAGCTTATTTATTTAAAGCTTTAATTTTAGAAGCCTATTGCTATGATTCAATTTATAAGTAACTTAATTATTAAGTTATTGTAATAACAATTGCAGAAAAATCAGAAAATATTTGTTATTTTGTCAGTGAATGTTAAAATGTGACCGCAAAGATTAAAAGTTATAGACGTAAAATACATTTCATAAAGTAGAAGAGATAGGCTATATTGGCCACGATCACAAAAGAAATGTACTCATATTGTGTTACGATTTGACGATATGATTCAGCCTGTAATATCCCACTGTTGGGCATAGGCCTCTTCCCTATGTAGAAAAAGGATCGAAGCTTAATCCACCACGCTGCTCCAATACGGGTTGGCGGATATATTCCCTATTATGAGTAACGATCGCTATCAGGTGTACGTGATAACAACCGGGACCGACGGCTTAACGTGCTCTCCGAGGCACGGTGGGGAGACCCACAAGGACTACACATACACCCAGACCACGGTAAACATCTGTATGGCCAATAGAAATGTTGTCGTGTGCGGGAATCGAACCCGCAACAGTGCTGTGACCGCTTCGCCAACGCGGCATATTGTGTTGGTGTATTTATTTATTATTTTTTTTAAATGTAAATGACTTTTATTTTATTTTTAGTGTTTAACACATCGGTCCTTCAATACAAAAGCACCACATGTCAAAAAAGGCAAATTATACAGGAGAGGCATTTGAAAAAATAATTTACTTTATTTTATAATTTTTGTATACTGGACTAGGCAAAACTAGTTTGTCCTGAAATCGGGTTTGGCCGGTAACATATATACAATATATAGACTTTGACTTCGAGAACATTAAAATTTTAAAAATAAAACCACCATAATTAGAAAAAGTTTAGTTTTATTTTCAGATAACAACCTCACAAAACGTCAATTTAACAAAGAAAATGGCACATACTTACTTACTACATAGTAAACTTGCTAAGGGAAAACAAAAAATAGTTAAATCTTATCATGAGATCATCAATTAAGGGTAAAATTAATATTACCTATATCAGTTCATTTTATGAAAGAGTTTTATGCATCTTCGTTTTTATAGCTTAAAAGATTTGTTTTGTTTTTAACTTAAATTTATTACCTGTACCTACTAATATAGGTCTTGAATGCACAGACAAAAACTACAAAAACATTCAGACAAAACAACATAAAAACTACAATTAATGCTTTTTGATGTAAAATGAAATGTATTTATCACAATCACTTTCAAATACAAAAATACCACATTTCGAAATATGTTCAAAATATGGTAGTATTGCATACATAAATAAGATAAAAAATATCAAATTTATAAATGCAAAACTATCTTATTTCGAAATATTGTACTATTGCACATAAAAATGATAAAATACTTTCGTATATGTGATCTGCAATACCACTATATTTTTGTATGTGGCACTTTTGAATATATAATTTCACCTGTCTTTTAGCAGTTGTTTGGAATGTAGTAGTTTTTCACAAAAAATGCGTGTGCTCATGCCGAATGACTGTTGACAACTCACAATGTGGTACTTTTGCGCGGAATTCAGTTACAGAAACGGTACAAAACAAAACTAACGTGTGTGCGTTTACAGGTGTTTCTGATCATAAAACGACGGCTGTTTTTGCAAAACATTAAAGTTTCATCGTTTAAGATGCATTTTATGAAAAAAAAACGTTTTTGATATTTTTTGAAATGTGTGACTTTTGTATTGAAGGAGCGACATTGTTAAATAGATATAATACAAGTATAAAACCTTCAATTTACAAAAACAGACTTGTGATTTCGATAACAAAAATATTAGTATGACTACTGTTTTTCGATTCAGTTGAACCACAAAGGAATTAGAATCACGACAATGCACAAAGGGAATTTAAAAATCGCTCGGAAACTATAAATAAGTGCCGGAGAGAAATGTTTTCTCGAGAGACATGTGTCGTCACACGGATGGAGATTCGCGCGGTGTTGCTAATAGAATAATTAACATTGAAAAGAGCTCTTTCCATTTTAAGTACCTATATTTTAGCTTCGTTAGGGGGCATGTGAGTTTTTGTGATATTACTAGATAAAGGTTTGGTTTAAATTAGCTTACATGGATTTATAATGTTATTTTACTTTCTAAACTGTTATTTTATAAAAAAATAAAATAAAAATCTATAACAGTTGGCTGTTACCTCTCACACAATCATTAAGTTGTTTACCAAAGGAACAATTTTAACAAACAAAAATTAATAGTTAAATAGCACATAATCACTGAGGTAGGGCACAGCAGGAAATTTCCTGCTCAAAATATGGAGCAGCCCGACTGAGGTAGTACCTCGACCTTACAGAAGACCACAGCTAAATAATACAACTACTGTTTTCAAGCAGTGTTGTGTTCCTGTTGGTGAGTAAGGTGACCAGAACTCCTGGGGGGAATTGGGGGTAGGGTCGGCAACGCGCTTGTGATACTTCTGGTGTTGCAGGCGTCTATAGGCTACGGTCTTACCATCAGGTGAGCTGTACGCTTGTTTGCCGAATTAGTGATATAAAAAAAAGCAATATTATAATCTTTGTAAATTCCATAAATAAAAGTAACTTTAAAAAATATAAGTATCATAATTTATCGATACGTATAAAATTTTACTATATTCTTGTGATATATTAATAGATTTTTAATAAATATTCTCTTAACATCATATAAATGCCATGTATAATAATATATTAAAATACTTGAAAAAAAAATGCAAGATAAACGGCTGTATCCTTTGATTGCGTTGGCTTAGAAGTTTAATTTTTTCACACCTCCAAGGGAAAGTAGACTTAAGTATTTGATATGAATTTCAGCTTGATACCTCCACGTGTTCCAGAGACAAAGGGGTCTTGACAGACGGACGGACAACAAAGTGATCCTATTAGGGTTCCGTTTTTTATTATGAGGTGCGGAACCCTAAAAATTAACTCGACAGATTATAGCTATGTTTTTATCGTCTTACGTTGTTCCAATTTATTCTGAGTTCGTCTAAATTTAACGGGCTTGATGTCCAATTAAGCAAATAATAAATTAATGAAAGATAAAAGTGAATCTATAGCTATAAAGGAAACGTGCTAAATGAGCTTGAAAATCGGATCAAATTTTATTGGACACAGGATAACATGAAAGGCGACCAATGCTCAACCGAATGGAGGCCTATGTCCAACAGTGGACTGTGATAGGCTGAAGTGGTGGTGGCTCACGCTCACCCGAATATCGATATGATTAAATAAAGATGATCTTTTTTATCTGTAAGATTCGATGATCTACATATTACAGAATTCCTTTCGTTTGTATTATTATTCCTACTTGATTGTAACAAAAGAGGATTATGTAATATGATTTATATATGTGGTTTGTAATAACAACATATCGATTCAATGCTGATAACTTTAAAATATTATAATGCTGGTAAGTTTATACATAATATAATATGACAGCAGGCATCAGCGTTAAGTATATGAAACAATCCTAGATATCAAAAATTATGAATTAAATTAAAAAAAAAAAATTTCGCTTTATTATGTATGCAATAATTGACGCTGCTTTGGCGCAGCGGTCACAGCACTGGATTGCGATTGGCTGTTGCGCAACGGTTGCGGGTTCGATCCCCGCATACGACAACATTTGTATTGGCCATACAGATGTTTGCCGTGGTGGTTTGTGCAGTCCTTCCAGTTGCAGGTCTCCCCACCGTGCTTCGGAGAGCACGTAAAGCCGTCGGTCCCGGTTGTTATCATGTACACCTGATAGCGATCGTTACTCATAGTAGGAAATATATCCGCCAACCCGCATTGGAGCAGCGTGGTGGATTAAGCTGCGATCCTTCTCCTACATGGGGAAGAGGCCTATGCCCAACAGTGGGATATTACAGGCTGAATCGTGATATAATTGCATTTCTTTGGTTATTTCATGTAGTCTTTGTTTACTTTTGTGTAAAGAATTATGGTTGCTCGGACAGTACCCCGTAAGTCATAATAGAATCTAAATTTTATTTTTATTAAAATAAAAAATTTTAATACGAAAATTATATATACATTTTATAATTTACCCGTTACCTAACATTATTATGAATAAAATTAATTAACTAATGTAATTAAAAAAAAACAATAAATAGTCAAAGCGTGACTCAATTATTTATTTTTAAGTATGGTGGACTGATATTTTCGTGAATTTCTTATCTTTTGCATTAAAATATATTAAAAAGCCATCGTCAGAAAATGTTCATTTTATTTTAACGTATTTTACGAAAGATGATAAATCTAAATAGAAGTTATTTGTTTTTTAATCTTTATGAGAGATAGTCACATAAATTGATATAATATGGTCATCTAGCCAATATTTTCTATAGGTAACGTCATGTTAAATTTTTTAATAATTTATTTATCGATAATCCTTCGTCAGATCTATTCCAAAAAATTATTTAGACTTATGTGATAGTAATTCATAACATATCAAAAAACTAGCTTTTAATCTTTATAAGTGCATTTACATCCGAACAACCTTATAATTATTATCAAGATAACTCAGAAGATTTTGGGCTCAATATACAACTTATTTCTAAATCACTAAGCCACACAACATTTAATCGATGTGACGTTATATCAAAAGGGCTACAAAACGCAGGGGCACATGTGTTATCTTATATGACGAACTGAAGTTACGTTTTTTTTCCTCACAAGTGTCGGACAAGAAACAGACTAGCACAGTACCTCTTTGTGGAGTGTTCTCGACTCGACAGTGACATGTCGCGCTACAACCTCCGTTTTGATGAAGGACACTTGCGTATTACGGTTTTGGGACTTCAGAATTTTCACATATTTCACTGAGGCGATCACAGAAAGGAACGTTTTTAGATATGAACAGATGACGTGTTTTTGTTTTTAATGTTATTAATAATAAATATTAACTTCAAAGTAACTAAGTTTCAGGGAAATGTCTACCCCTTTTATACATTTTAGGTAGTTTTGTTCGTTTGTTTTGGTGTACTATATATTCTATATTGGGTCGAAATGTTCTGGTGAAATTTTGTTTATCAAGATTTTAAGTGACTAATGCCACAGTTACCACAACTATAGCACCAGACAGGCTCAATACGTTTTGCTTTTTGTAGAAATAATAATTGTTTATCGACAAGTAATATCACGCATGTAGACGAAAAATTTATCAAGTAAATACGCGTTATTAAATATTATTTAAAAAGTACTCATCAGATTTTGATAAAATTTAAATAAGACCGCATAACAAGCACCGCCTATTGACTAAAAAAATAATGATTGATATCAGTTCACCCAGTAAAAAGTTACGAGGTATAATAGAACGTGGATAGATGAAAAAAATATAGTAAATACACATTCGTTTCAAGTAAATACACATTACTAGCGATAACTCAATAATTTTTTGCTCACAAACGAAAAAAAAACCGACTTCAATTACATCGACAAGTAAACAAAGTAGGTAGACGAAAAAATAGTGTAGTAAATACGCGTTATCAAAGATTAGGTACTTAAAAAGTAGTTATAAGATATCAATAAAATTTAAAAACTACGACAAAACAAGTATTAGTTTTCGATTAAAACAAGATTCATCAAAATCGGTACACCCGGTAAAAATTTATGCGGTATAATACAACGTCGGTAAAGCACATAAAAAATACAGTCGAATTGAGAATCTTCTTCATTGCAAGTCGGTTAAAAAGAAGGTAGGTATAAGGGATAAGCGAGATTAAAAGCTCTAAAAATAAGACAAACGTAGCCTTAGCAGTTGAACATCTATAGACTATTTCAGTAAGGTTGAGCGTAGTTCAGAAATGACTAGTTTCTTCTAAATGTTTTCAAATATCATCTACAAAATTTTAGCAAGTAAATTAAATCACAAAGTCGTCAAATTTGATGCCTTAAAGAAATCGTATAAAAAGCTTTATATAAAAATATGTAATATACTCGTATATTTCATTTCATAGAATGAATACGTAAATTACTCAAATATTTCATTCATTTAAAATTCAAAAAGCATCAAAAAGTGTGACGTGTTATCAATTTTATTTTCATTTACAGAATCACTCAGTCAATATAAAAATATTCATACAAGTAATTGAAAAAGTCTTAACATTAAAATGAGATTTACTTTCAAAGTAAATACTACGTCACGAGATAGATCGAAAATGGAATTTCAGATACATTTAGACGTTATCCCTTCCATAGTATTGAGAGCACGTAGACTTGTCGATACAAATAATTCAAACTGTGTCTTACACCTAACGCTCTGTAGTCTTGTAAGATTTTTTGCTTTTCAAATATTGTACAAAATTAAAATTTATAAATATAAATTTACCACTGGCTTTTGTATCTTAATAAATTTTAATAAAGTTGTTTAGGTTGACATTTATTATCATTTTAATAGACTTTCTAAAAAAGTGGGAATGGTAATTCTATTTTATGAAGAATAAATTATCTCATTTATTTTATTTATTATTTTATGGGTACGAATATTTTTTGAAGTGCGTAACTATTACAAAACAACTCGAGGAGATACCTGACGCTTTACCAGGATGTCATGATGATGTTCGCTTTAATTAGTACATTACCAATTATAAAACACGCAGTTGGCAAAGTTTGTTACCTTGATTAATGAAATGTCTATAGTTAATGAAAGTCAACTCCAAGAGATATACCATGCTTTACTATACATTTTGTACAGCATCGATCAAAAGAGTTAAAAGGTCGGTTCAATATATCGAAATTAGTTTTTATTGCGAAATAATATAAAATAAATGAATCTTAGGGGATAGAAGTGCAACGACCATTCTAGTGTAGTGGAGCGTGTAGGCGCCTAAAACACCGACGGTTTGCGGGTTCGATTCCCACTCGGCATGGATATTTTTATTTATAAAATATTTCTTTTCGGTTTGGATGTCTGTCCTAGTGGGTGGTGTCCACTGTGCCTCGGAGAGCACGATAAGCTGTCAGTCTCGGTTATTATCATAAAAATCTGGAATATATCTGCCAACCCGTAGTCAACTATTTACTAATCTCTGCCGTCGTGGAGCAGCGTGGTGGATTAAGCTTAATTCCTTATCCCACATGGAGAAGGAGGCCTATGCCCAGCAATGGGACATTAGAGGCTGAATCGTGAGGCGATAAACTGCAGTCTTGTAACATGAGATCTGTATGTATATTTATTTAAATTAAAAAAAAAAACTTATTATTAGCCTCACTCTTTGACAAATTAAATCATCAAATAAGTTACAAAGCCGCAGTTTGCGTGAGTTGCAGTAAACTACTTAGACAGGCGTTCCAGATATTTTTCATTACCGAACAAGAAAAACAAGAGTTTAGATCTTAAACCTACTATCATTTGATATCGACTCCTGTATTCTGTTCGTTCATCCATCTCGTCTCACAATACCTACGTTACAATACGGGAATTAATTAATAAACTGTTACCATATATTTGTCATCACGAGAACCCTTTACAAATGGCTTTGACGAAATTCTGGCTTTGACGAAATTCGAAGCCTTATTGATATCGGATTTTCTGAAATGCAAATATAATTTCTACTTGTGATGTTGTTCAGAGACGGCTATTGAGGTGACCATTTTATAAATATGAACTACTTTTACGGAGAATAGAAAAACAACATTTACATAGGTATTTATAAATATAAATTGTTTTATATTATATTGTTTGACTTACGTATTTACGTATATACACCGGTCGCGGAATAGACAGAAATTCGTACACCGACCTGTCATCTTTTGTCGTTGTCGCTCGCGTATAAAGATATTGCGGTTGCGCTTACACAATACGGGGTCACTTCACCTGTGTGAGCGCAACCGCAATATGTTTATACACGAGCGACAAAGACAAAAGATGGCAGGTCGGTGTACGAATTTCTTTCTATTCCGCGACCGGACTTTAATAGGTAGCTATTTAGCTACCTACGACTATCGCGTAAGTATATTGTAGAAATACACAAAATTATAAGAGAAACCGTGAACTTCAAAGCTAAGGATTTAGAACTTGTAATAAGCGCTGACCATTTCAGTTTTAGTACAAATATAACTCGTAACCGCTTCAACGTATCGATCATCAATTTTATTCGTAAACATCGCTTATAAACTGTTTTATGTGGATAAGTTTTATAGTTAAGAGTTCTGATGTTATGGTCAATGTATTTTTATGATACATCGGAAGACGTTTTATATATTGTTTTACTACTAAATGATTTATCTCAAGACTCATTTAAGAAAAGTATTTAATAATCTGGTATATTTAATTAAAAAAAAATAGGTTTAAGCATGTGTTTTAATTGGGAACTAAAGTAACGATGTTAATGTTGTACTTTTAGGCTATACATTTAGTGGAAATAAATAACTGTGTTTGCTCGCAAACGAAAAAAAACCAAATTCAATTAAATCGACAAGTAACACAACGTAGGTAGACGAAAAAATAGTCAAGTAAATACGCGTTATTAGATATAACTCTGAAAGTTCTTGTCAGATCTCAATGAAATTTAAATTTAAATGACACACTTTTCAATTAAAACAAAATTCATCGAAATCGGTCCACTCAGTCAAAAGCTCTGATCTAACATACATAAAAAATACAATCGAATTGAGAACCTCCTTTTTTGGAAGCGACAAGCTTTTAATATCATATAGATTATGTGTAATAACTTTATAAGTAGGTAGTAAAAGTTTTAAAGTAATATGTTATTTTTTTCGTTTTAGCGCATTCAAATAAAAGCTTGTTTTTGAAAAAGGTTTTATACTTTTAATTTATGTTTGATGTTTTAGTCTTTTATCACGTCACTTTATGCGAATTATTCTTAGCAAGCCTTTTCATTTGATACCCATATTGTAGAAGTGCACTAAAATATCCAGTCCTTACTCTTGGATATGCCGCAACGTTGGATTTAGAATGACGTTACAAAGTTAAACATGCATTGTCATCAAAATTAAACTTGTATACAAAATTTCAGCTCAATTGGTTGAAGATATCTGCTTCAAAAGTGAGTCGCAAGATTTCACCCGAACTTACATACATTAAACTTACATACATACACACATTGCAAGATAAGTAAAAGCTTGTAAAAACGAGTGTGCCTTACGAGTGTGGCAACTGAAATAAAACTTCTTTAGCTCCTACAGTAATATACGAAATCTTGTAAAATACAAAATGTCTACTTCGATTGTGATTAGAACCCATTACTGAATATTAATAAAACTTTTAGTAATCACGATAGTGTTTATGCCATAAATAAAGAATTAAAAACTGGGTTTATATAATGAGTTTCAAACCTTTAATTTCCAATTTCATTATATTATGATATATTAAAAATTACAAACATTCCATTTAATATAATACAACGGCTAATTTATTACCCGACTGTATATCAATCGAAAATGAAATACGTTCGACCGCTGACAGATTTTATAGACATATCAATTCATTAATTTATTTTAAATAATTCATTTCCATTTAACATTTGTAAATAAATTATGCATAATGTTTATATTTAGTATAGATGTACTCATCTTATATAGAAAGTATTTTAAGGTATAAAAAACCGATAAAAGATTTTAGGGTTCTGATGTATTTATTTTATTTAAAAAAAGAATGTGTTAAATGTAATCATTATGATCTAAGAGCCGGGATATAACAAAATATTCCCTCATCTGTTAATTAGATGAAACAATTTTTATAGGCTGATTTCAATATTGAGAATTTATAAAAACAACCTCTGCCACCATAAAGCCTGCTGCAAATAATAATACTTAAAAATTTTTTTTTATCTTTTCCCTCTCATGTTTATTACATGTAGGTAAAACCGTTAATATTTTACATTATATACCTGACTGTAGTAGGCACCTATTGTGTACTACACTATGTATTACACTGTGTATTGTGTAGATATTTCTTTATTATTATTTACTAGAGGTTGTTTTTATAAATTCACAATATTGAAATCAGCCTAAAAAAAATTGTTTCATCTAATTAACAGATGAAGGAAGATTTAGCTTCTCGGATCTTAGACCATTAGAAACAATTGTGTTTTTAAATGTTTGTTATAAATGTGTTCTCGTGTATGTGATAATAATGTCTTAGAGAGAACAAATGATGAACCTTGAGAAACCTCGATGTAATTAAAACGTCTTCTAGCATTCATAGGGTAACTTCGGAGATTACAACAATGTCCTTAACAAGAGTAACAATCGTTACCAAGTAGTTTTGATAACGATCAGTATCAACAAAGATCAACTCCCAAACCAGAAACAAAGCTACAAATATCTACTCCTACTGTAATGCTACCTCTAGTAGTCATCGTCAAAGAATCTTTCATTACTACTATACTAAAGATATCGTTAGTCAAAATGTATTGAAAAAATACGAGCAAGCCTTTGACCGTAGAAGTGTTTTTATTTACAATTTTTTTATATATCTGTTAAAGGAAAATGGTTGCGAAACTCGCACGTTACGGAAGGAATTCTGTAACATGTATATCCGTTCCACTAAAACATGTTATCCGCCCTTTTCTTAATAGATTCGGACACTTGTTAAATGATGTCCTTTGAAAGGTCTTAATATTTTTATCATTTATATTTATCTTTTATTTAGAATAAGTAGCTTTTACGTTATATGCTACAGTAAAAGGAAAACTCAACAAACAATGTACATAATTTTTACAAAAGTTAAACTAAGTATCGATATGACAAATAAACTATTTAAAAAGGTCAAAAATAACGAAAATATAAAATAGAAGGATCCTTTTCGTACATATAGAAAAAAGACTATGCCCAGCAGTGGGATATTACTGGCTGTATCGAAATAGAAAAAAAAAGAATAAAACCTTTACACTCAACAGCCTCCAATAGAATATAGCAATTCAACACAGAAAATATGAATATAATATACGAGTATGGTATACCCAGACTACGATATATGGCCTATAGCCCTATACAAACATTAGTCATGAGCTAGAACGATCTATCAAACCAACTATCCTTAACGTTAACACCGAGTTAATATGACCATTGCACCGACACGTTATCAAATTACTTTTGTTCTAGAACTCTTAAATTTTTGGAACGCGACCCCGCACTAAAATATCTCACTTGATTGATCTTTACGATCGCAAAACTTTCCCGTTTCCAAAACAAGGTCAATATTTCATTACAGAAGAACAATTCCATTCAACACTCTCCCGAGAACCATTTACATATCTACAAACGTTTTACATCCAAAGCGTCTCATATCCGAAAATATCCTTATATGACAAGGAAGGATGACAAACAGCAACGCTCCCAGGCCACTGATTTTTGAATAAAACTCTTTACACGTACGAAGTTAACATGCTATTTTGTGCTTTATATTATTAGCTATACGTGCTGAAATTCGTTGAAACGATCCTATGAAATTTAGGCACGATTTTAACTCTTATGTGTGTAGTAAATGTGACAATTTTAACAGCGCTGTAGATTCCGTTTTGTTTAAAGGAGGCTGTATTTAAACAACATTATCCGGTTTAATTAAAAAGGTGTAAGATTTATATCGGTATGGCGTGTTTTTTGTTTACGTCTCGCTTTGTGCGTGTTTTAATATACCTACATTGTTTATAATGTTTATGCTAATCTGTTGTTTATAATAAAACGATAAAAGGAATTATATCTTTATAAAATACTTTTTTTTATAATTATGAAAACATTGTTTAGTAAATAATGTAACCGTTGTTGTAACTTTGAATAGTATAAATGAAACGCTATAACAATAAAATTGAACTTGCATCGGTTACTTCATATAATAACTGTTGAAGAGTAGCGCAATAATAATATCGAACTAGATTTTTTTTCATCTAAAATATCAACTTGGTATAAGTTCAAATCAGAGCAAACAATTTATGTAACACTAGCTTGTGCGCGCGACTTCGTCCCCGTGGAATAGGACCAATTCTGTCATACATGATTTGTGCGAAACTTTAACCGTTTACGCAGCGGAAGCTCTCAAAAGGAAAAAAACTCCGATTTTGAAACATTCTTCATTGGTGCTACGCTCCTATTGGTCTTAGCGTGATGATATATAGCCTATAGCCCTCCTCGATAAATGGGCTATCTAACACCGAAAGAATTCTTCAAATCGGTCCAGTAGACCCTGAAATTAGCGCGTTCAAACAAACAAACAAACAAAGTATCAAACAAACAAACTCTTCAGCTTTATATTATAGATAATAATGAATATATATTTTATTTATTATAGGCATAGTTTGGTTAAATTCTCGAAACATGAAGACGTTAAAACACATCAGTCCGTGACGCTTCACAATGATTCACATATTCACATAGACAATTTCTTAAGCTGGTACACAACTATGTTACATATATCTTCTGTATCTGTGTGCGTATGTATGTATGTCTGTTGACTACTGGTTGTGTGTAGTCATTAGGTGTAATTAATCAATTGAAGTTGTCCCTGTTCATGATTAAATCACATGTCCAAACCAGATTCATTAAGATCTGTGTTGTGTTTTCAGCAGACTATAGAATACAGTTTATATACGCATAAATAAGGCACATTCAAAACAAGTCCATTATCGATCGATTTTTTTTTTTCTTTAAAATGTTACTGCAAAAAAAGTCTTGAAAGAAATGGCCATCACAAGAGATACTGAATTATAAAATATCCACTTATCCATAGAGTGACGGATTAATTTACAATTTTTCTCCTTAATAGAAAAAAAAAGAATACTAGTTGTGACATGTTTATAAGCTGATGTAAGATAAGGGACGGAAAGGTAAGTGAGGCGTTTACGTTGGTGAAGGGCTGAGACAGGTCAGTTAAAATATAGACTCCTCTAATGTTGTCAAGTGAGATATTTTTATACCTAAGAGGTTCTTAGATAGTATAATAAAAATTGTGTGTATGTAATTTGAATAACTTTACTTTCAATATTTCTATACTGATATTATCGAGTTTGTTTGTTTGTTTTTTTTTTTTGCTTGAACGCGCTAATTTCAGGAACTACTGGTCCGATTTGAAAAAAAAATTTCAGTGTTAGATAGCTCATTTACTGAGGAAGGCTATATGCTATTTTATTTTAAATTAAAACGTGTGAAACCGCGGGGCACAGCCAGTTTTATATCATCGAGTTGATTACTATTTTTTTTAAACATTAAAAAAAAATTTTTTTTGATATGATTTAAAATGTTTATATTTCATATCTTTTCATGTGTGGGCAACACAAAAAAAAACGTACTATTTTTTTGTTGAACAGAAATGATTGTCTGCAATGCAAACAAATTTAAAAACGGTATATTTTCATATATTTCACTAGCTTCTGCGCGCGACTTCGTCGGCGTTGACTCCGCTCCTATTGGTCTTAGCGTGACGATACATAGCCTATAGCCTTCCTCGATAAATGGGCTATCTAACAGTGAAAGAATTTTTCAAATCGGCCCAGTAGTTCCAGAGATTACCGCGTTCAAACAAACAAACAAACAAACAATTAAACAAACAAACTCTTTAGCTTTATTATATTAGTATTTTTTTTGATATGATTTAAAATGTTTATATTTCATATCTTTTCATGTGTGGGCAACACAAAAAAACGTACTATTTTTTTGTTGAACAGAAATGATTGTCTGCAATGCAAACAAATTTAAAAACGGCATATTTTCATATATTTCACTAGCTTCTGCGCGCGACTTCGTCGGCGTGGACTCCGCTCCTATTGGTCTTAGCGTGACGATACATAGCCTATAGCCTTCCTCGATAAATGGGCTATCTAACAGTGAAAGAATTTTTCAAATCGGCAGAGTAGTTCCAGAGATTACCGCGTTCAAACAAACAAACAAACAAACAATCAAACAAACAAACTCTTCAGCTTTATTATATTAGTATAGATATAAGTGACTAGTCATTAAGGTCGTAAAATTAGGTGAAAACGCATTCTTCCAGTAAAAGCTCAATGTTTAGACTATGCCACTTATTCAGTGACCGTATCCTTAACGTACCGTTACAAAAGGGGTAAAGTTGACAGAGAAATATTAATGTTCTTTATGGGACAAGTTTCACGAGACTTGCGAGTCCGAAAATGTTTTATATTTATTCAACTTTCGACTTCGTTTCGAGTATGAATAAATGTTGCAAACTTTGCTCATTTGCGTTCAAAACTGACTTTCGCGCTAGTAATTTTATAAAAAAGACAATACAAATATGGAGGGTTTGAGCAAGTATTTTTCAACTAGTTTTGAAGTTAATATTTATCACATTATTTCTCTAATAAACAGAAAACTCATTTGTTTTAGTGAAGCGTATTGTGTTATGTTTATTTTAATTATTTCTTAAGGGTATCATAAGTTTAGAACATATTTTATTTTTTCAATGTTTAACTGAATTATATTAAAAAGGTTATCTAATTCATGTGCATGTATGTAACACAGTTTTTGATAAAATCTCGAATACTTTTGTATGTGATTATAATTATAGATAACTACAAAAGTAAGATTACTCTAAAATATTATGCCAATGTCTCAGTAGAATAAGAACACACAGTTATATTTTTAAAAGCTTGTTGCAAGTCAGTCAGTCAGTCAGTTCAGCCTATTGCAGTCTACTGTTCACAAGTTCGTGCCAGAATGTGTCTTGGTTTTTCGCAATCCTCATCCAGCCTACACCGGCAATCTTACTTAGATCTTACGTAGATCGTCGGGCCAGCGGGCTGGAGGTCGTCTCACACTGCACTTGGCAAAAACAAATTTATTTATTTATTTTTTATTACAAGAACTAATTTGATTTACTGTCGAATAAACAGATATTCAAATATATTATAAAATGTAATATAAAATTAAGTTACACAATTTACGCATAATAATCATAAAAGATTGGAAGCATCGTAGACGGGCTGTTTTTGTGACCTTGAGGAATTTACGATGCAGATAAGAAATTTTATGAGACTTTTGAGACAGCTTTGAGAACGCTAAGATGGAGGTGTATACGACTTTGATTTACCTCTATCTCTGATGTTGACCCGAATATTATGACAAGACTATTAATACTTATGAATAGCTCAACAGTTACTAAACAGCATGGTACTAACCACAAAGCAGTTTTTAAGCATTAACTCTACTGTTGCTTGAAACTAATTATTAAATTTTTAGTGATATCTGACAGACAAAGACAAAAATTCGGTTATACTAAACTTTGCCCAGTAGTGGAATACTACAGGCTGAATTTATCAGATCAATGAATGCTTTTCAACTTACCACGATTTAAATATATATTTTTTTTTCAATTTTGGATAGTAATTTTTTTTCTAACCAAAATTTTCATTTTGAAACACAAGATCTGAAGGCCGTTGCGGACGCTATGATCAGGGTTGATTGTCGTATTAGTATAAGCATCGACAGTGATCATAAAGGCTTAAAAACGGAAATAAAAATAAGTATGTCCTTTTATTATTTGTGTTTTATGAATAGGTGAATAAAAGTAAATCAAATCTTGTTGATTATTCTAATGCAGTTATTAATATTTTACTTGTACAAACATTCATTTCTGGTATGGATTGTAGGTCATTTCATCATACATCGAAGATCATATAATAAAACCATCGCTCTAGATTTAATTAAAAAGTTAAGGTCTTATCTTCTGTACAAAAAAAAAGATAACTTTGCCCAGCTGTGAGATATTTATATGTCTCAGTTGAGTTCATTTCATACTATGTTCACGGAATAAAGTCTTAGTATGGAGCTATATAAGTAACTTTCTGTCACACGTTTATCTCGTAAAGCTGCTTCATAAAAAAATATAGTACATTAGGCTAGAAAACGGTCGGGAGCGCGTTGATGACTTATGTTAGGGTGGGATCATACTGGTAATGTAAATGGAACAATGTAGAAGAACATTGATTGCCATTAGATAGAAAATTAGCATTTTTTGCAAAAAAAGCATACGACTCACCTAATTACCACACATTTTAGACACTTGCAACCCCAGAAGCATCGCAAGCGCTTTGCCGACCCTACCAATCCCTTAGAAGCTCTGGTCATCTTAGTCACTAACAGGAATACGACACTACTTGCAAGTATTATTTTGCTATGATCTGAAATGAATGAGGATGATATAACTGTTTAATCAACCAAAAAGACATCAAACTTGTGTGTAAGTCTAACTGCATCGAATCATGTACTGTACATCTAGTAATATTGTAATCGATTCTAATAGAACGAGAAAAGAGAAAGTAAACTGAGGTGGGGCACAGCAGAAAATTTCTGCTCAAAATATGGAGCAGCCCGACTGGGGTAGTACCTCGACCTTACAGAAGACCACAGCTAAATAATAGTGTTTTCAAGCAGTGTTGTGTTCCTGTTGGTAATTAAGGTGACCAGAGCTCCTGGGGGGGATTGGGGATAGGATCGGCAATGCGCTTGCAATGCTTCTGGTGTTGCAGACAGACTATAGGCTACGGTAATCGCTTACCATCAGGTGAGCCGTACGCTTGTTTGTCGACTTAATAACATTAAAAAAAAGAACTGATCGACTATTTCAAAATTTATATTCTTAGCAAGCACTACATTAATCGCGAGCGATTTGCTCATTGAATTTAATTTGATTTCCCGTTTCACTTAGTTGATCTCGTTATACGACTCACAATAAGTTATTCAAGCTATTTAAAACACTTTGAATTTGTTTCTACTATTCTAGTGTAGTGATGACAAAGGCTCTTTTAATGCTGATTGCCACTCGAAATTAGTATTTATTTATTTATTTATTGATAAAAAGAGGTAATTATAGGTGTATGCAACACCTTAAACAAAACTAAACAACATAAATAAACTACAAGCATACTACTAAGCATACATTTATAACTATAAATATTACTTCTGATATGAGTTCATGGTTTATTGGTTCTCTGCTAAACTTCAACGAATATGTAAAAGCTTTGGTCTGCTTGGTATCCTAAGCACCTAAAACCATCCTTACTTTTCGTAAAAAATAACGTAGGTACATCAAACGATAGTGCCCTTAACCTCGGGTACGTTTAGTAAATCAAGTTTGTATCTTTTTTGTATACATTTACACAATATTTCAGTTCACTCGTAACTAGTTTGCATCCCGTAACACAGGTTTTCTTAGTATGGTAGCAGAGGTATCTTAAATATAATTGTTGTGAAATTCGTATTATTAATTTTTGTGTTACCCACACATGAGGGAATTCTAAACATTTTGTAATATCATATCAAAAATAAAATATCGTTCCATAGCTTAACTGGCTAAAGATATTATATTAAAAAATACTATATATATTAAATAAAAAAAATGTACAATTGCTTTGTAACTACATTTAAGTACAAATGTAAATCTTTTTATTTGGAAAAAATAAAGTGTTAGTATTACTATTACATCCCATTAAAGTTAATGTAATAAAAATCTAATAAAAAAATATTACTGGAATAATAAATCAAAGGATAAATTTTTTATTTATATTTCCATTTCTCAGCTTTACATTTCTTTTGAAGGTTAACCTATTGAAATGGAGGGTATATTATAGTAAACGACATTAGCCCCACACTCTGACCTTAAAAGGCCAATCTGGTCAAGTTACCTTTTATTTTTACGTAGCTCTAAAAGCGTAGCTCAAGTTGACTCGAATGTTTCTAAGCACGGAAGTGAAGTCTAGAAAGCCAAGTAAGTATGCCTGGCATTGTTTGATGTGAACAGACCCTTATGAACGTAAAAAGGGTCACTAAATGCGACGTGATTAAGAATTTAAAAAACGGCACTGGTTAAGAAGAATTTTGTATAATACATCACGAGTTTCGGGATTTTGCGTTTTATTCTAGTTTTGCGTTTTGTTTGAAATATTAATTAGTTTTTTATTCGAGCCGGTGTGTTTTAAACATTCATGTAGATATAATTTAATAAAATAATATATGTGGCTATTTATAGATACTTTTAGAAAACATACAGAACGCCAATAAAGCATACCGAAATTTGAACAACAGGCAGTTATTGAAAAAGTGTAAATCTTTACTAATCAAGACACTGCACTGGTGATGGATCAGAAGGTAAGAAAAGAAATATTTAAAAACTTCAAAAGAATAAAAAAGTACTCTTTGATTCATTGGAAAAAACAATAAGAATATACCGAACAATATGACGTGTATCTCAAGACCACCCCAATAGTAAATCTTTTATAGTAATACTTAAGTATTTCAAGAAAAAAAAAATCTTTCGCATTACAAAAGAAAGACGTAAAATGGTTAAAAAAATAAGATTAGCTTAATAATACCGTAAGTAGTAAAAAAACAGATTTCTCAAATCCCGCTAAGCTCTATAAAGAGAGGAATCAACTAGGATCAACACGTCACACGCTTATCCCTCTAACCTAAAATATTCGCAAAACCATCAAAGTTATGGCAACAAACTGGACAAATAAACGAACACTTTCTATCCTCTAAGGATAGGTAGGATAAGCAATCTCATTTGGATCTCATAAACCTATTCTGCTTGTAATTCGATGAGACTTTGCCAAGTATTTTATAAAAATAGAACGAAAGAGTGATCTTGACGTATAAACTTGACTTTATATTATGTTTAAATTAATGTTAACTTAGGAAGGGCAAGTATGAAATATTCTGCTCAAAATATGCAGCAGCCCAACTGGGGAAATACCTCGACCTTACAGATGTTCACAGCTAAATAACACTGCTTACAAGCTATGATGTATTTTTGTGGTGAGTAAAGTGACCAGAGCTCCTGGGAAGATTGAGGTTTGCTTCTGATGTTGCAGGTGTTTGTAAGATACGATAATCACTTGACCATCAGACGAGCCGTTAGCTTATTTGCCGACCTAGTTGTATATAAAAAACTTAGTAACGCAATGATGGCTATATTAATGGCTATATAGATTGTCGTTTAAAAATTTGCAACTAGTTACAAACACTCAAAAAACAATATTCTAAAACTTCAAATGCCTCAATCTCACACACACCTATTTATAAAATAAATAAACTTCATATGAAAGTTAAATCATGACAATTGTCTATGAAGTGAAAAATGAAAAAATCACTAAAATCAAAATTATTCTTAGCTATCAAAACCTGTTATCACAATACGCTACACAAAAAGTAATCATCTTTGTCGAATAACTTAAGAATAACCTTTGACTTTTTTTCAGGTTAAATTTATTGGAATCTATACTAATATAATAAAGCTGAAGAGTTTGTTTGTTTGATTGTTTGTTTGTTTGTTTGTTATGTTTGTTTGTTTGTTATCTTTGTTTGTTTGTTTGTTTGTTTGAACGCGCTAATCTCAGGATCTACTGGTCCGATTTGAAAAATTCTTTCAGTGTTAGATAGCCCATTTATCGAGGAAGGCTATAGGCTATATATCATCACGTTAAGACCAATAGGAGTGGTGGCCACGCCGACGAAGTCGCGCGCAGAAGCTAGTAGATAACAAAAATTCACATCGGAGATATCGACTAGGTCGAAGTGATTTGAAAGATATTTTATATTACAATGTATCAGGAAAGTATATCGATATAACTGAACAACACAATCTATTTACGACTATTTCAAAAACGTTTCAAAAATAAATTTATCAATATAAACATTTTAAAAATTTTGTTAAGCTAATTTCTTTTTTAATACATCTTGTTGGCACTGATTACGCTTTAAAATCCTTACCTTTTTTTAAAGATAAAGGTTATTTTAATGAAGCAGTATAATTTGGCATCATTTCAAATAGCTTTAATCTTTCAATACGGTTTTTTAAATAGAGGTTTCTATTTAAAATATATTATATCATATATATTATATATATTATCTATTTAACTGAGGTAGGGCACAGCAGGAAATTTCCTGCTCAAAAATGGAGCAGCCCGACTGGGGTAGTACCTCGTCCTTACAGAAGACCACAGCTAAATAATACTGCTTGAAAGCAGTGTTGTGTTCCTGTTGGTGAGTAAGGTGACCAGAGCTCCTGAGGGGGAATTGGGGATAGGGTCGGCAACGCGCTTGCAATACTTCTGGTGCTGCAGACGTTTATAGGCTACGGTATTTGCTTACCATTAGGTGAGCCGTACGCTTGTTTGCCGACTTTTATATTATATTATAAGCCTTTATTGCTGATACTAAACAATCACACATAGTAGCAAATTGTTTTATCTTAAATCTAATACATCGGATTTCCCGGTTTAGTGGTCAGCGTGTCCAGTGACACATAGGCCTCTTCCAGCTGCTTCCATTCTTCCCTATTGGATGCTTTTCTAGATCTTGTTTGCCGACTTACTTACATTTAAAAAAAATACCTATTTATATATAACATTCTAGCTAACCCAGTAAATTTCATACCACCATTTTTTGTGATTGTATTGATTTTTATGTTAGTTATATTATTATTATTTATTAGTTATGTTAGTTATGTTTAACAACCAAGTCATACCGAGACCGGTATCGGTTGACGGTATCCTTCTTGAAGTTGTTCAGGATTATGTCTACCTTGGCCACACCATTCAGCTGGGCCGAAACAACTTCGAGAAGGAAGCTGATAGGAGGATTCGGTTGGGCTGGGCGGCATTTGGCAGGCTTCGTCGAGTCTTCACTTCGAAAATTCCGCAATGCTTGAAGACAAAAGTCTTCGAGCAATGCGTCCTGCCTGTGTTGACATATGGAGCCGAGACGTGGACAATGACGAAGGGACTGGTCCACAAGTTTAAAGTCGCTCAACGTGCTATGGAACGGGCTATGCTTGGGGTTTCTCTCAAGGACAGAATAAGAAATGAGACTATCCGTGAGAGAACGAAAGTAACCGACATAGCTCACAGAATCAGCAAGTTGAAGTGGCAGTGGGCTGGTCATCTGTGTCGCAGGACCGATGGCCGTTGGAGCAGACGTGTCCTGGAGTGGAGACCGCGTATTGGCAAACGCAGTGTAGGACGCCCTCTGGCCCGCTGGACCGACGATCTACGTAAGATTGCTGGTGTAGGCTGGATGGGGATTGCGGAAAACCGGGATGTCTGGCGCGAGCTTGGGGAGGCCTATGTCCAGCAGTGGACTGCAACAGGCTGATATGATGATGATGATGATTGATTTTTATACAAACCTTATACCAATATAAAACACAAAGAAAATAATATTTAGTCTGGATTCAGTATTTATATATTACACCTTGGCGGTACATTTTTATCATTTCAGGTATTAACACAATTAAGCAGATAGTTGATATGACTATAGAAAGCTTGCTTGTTGAATATTAAAATAACAATATTATAATAACATATATTAACAGAAATTACAGCTACGATTGTGAAATTAATAACTAAAAGATTAAACCACACATAAACGTCTTTAATACAGCGAAAAAATAAATTCAGAAAAAGCTTCCCACAATCTAGTTTTAAATCAAACGATCTTTCCTTTAAGAAAGTTAAAGTACATGAAACTAATCTCATTAATGATTTCCTCGCAGATATCTCTAGTTAAAAATCCTTGGATAAATTCCGCAAAGAAAATGGACGAATTAAAAATATATATATCCCATTATCCCCGTCCGATATTGAAACGTGGCACTGTAATTAACTTAACCAACAATGCCCTTAATAGCTTCGAACACACCGTTTCAACTAATACGATGTCTTTAGGGATTCTGTCGTTTAAGATAACGATACTAGTACAAAACGAACTCGTATTACCCAATTGATCTAAATGTTGCCGATCTGATTGTAGATTTGGGTAATTAAGAAAATTTACGATTTAATGAAACACTGCCTATTTCTAATTTAAAATATGTTTTGAAACTTATTGGTTATAAATTAAATTATTGGTTACAATTTTCCAGTAACATATATCACAGTTAAAAATGTATTAAAATAATTATTAAAAATATTTAAGACCGTTCTGGTACATTATCGTTCCATTAACATCGGTGGTCACAGGATTATTAACCGCTTAGAACTCCTGCTTAGACAAAATCACTTTTAGTTGCAAAATTTATTTATTTATTTATTTGACACTTTATTGCACATTTATAAATTACACAAGCAAATAAAAATATTATAACTTAAAAAAAGGGGCAAAGGCGGACCTTATCACTAATAGTTATCTCTTACGGACAACCTCCAAAAATAGAGAAATTTTATTGATAAAATAAACAATTAAGCTTGAAAATAATTACTTAAACTAAATATTATATACCTACAGTAGCGAATGAATTTCATGCAGCTCATCATAGTTACGTACAAAAAAAGTTTGTCCTTGTTTCAGATCATGTAAATCCTTCGGTCACACTTATTATACTTAACACTAGATATCATCACTATTTGTAGTGATATCTGCAAATCAAGATTAAACTGTAATTTACTAAACGCCAATCTTTATCCAATACTAGCTTCTGCGCGCGACTTCGTCGGCGTGGACTCCGCTCCTATTGGTCTTAGCGTGATGATATATAGCCTATAGCCTTCCTCGATAAATGGGCTATCTAACACTAAAAGAATTTTTCAAATCGGACCAGTAGATCCTGAGATTAGCGCGTTCAAACAAACAAACAAACAAACAAACTCTTCAGCTTTATTATATTATAGTATAGATAAAAGTAAGAAGCCTATGTTCAAGAGTAATACGGTCTAAAATATCTTTAGCACTCCTGCCCATAACTGTATATCTCTCAGTAAGTCACGGTAGGCCTTTGACCGGATAGCACAAGTGCACAAAATCCTCTCTCACGCTCCGGTGAGCATTTCAGATGCGGTTTAAAATTTACAGCTAACGTGAAATGCAAACGTTCTTACGTACACGTTACTAGATTAAAATTGAGTTTCTATGTTTATACAAATGCCTATGAGCATTAATAGCACGCAATAAGATGCCTATTATACCTATGCATTTAATGTCTAATTTTAAAACACTATGTTTATTAAATACAGGAAAAACTTTTTTTCTGTACTTTGTACTGTGCAAACGCAGTGCGGGACGTCCTCCGGCCCGTTGGACCGACGATCTGCGTAAGATTGCCGGCGTAGGCTGGATGAGGATTGCGGAAAACCCGGATGTCTGGCGCGAACTTGGGGAACCCTATGTCCAGCAGTGGACTGCGATAGGCTGATGTGATGTGATACAAGAAAAACTTTTTTTCTGTACTTTGTACTGTGCAAACGCAGTGTGGGACGTCCTTCGGCCCATTGGACCGACGATCTACGTAAGAAGTGGACTGCGATAGGCTGATGTGATATGATGATGATGTGATGTACGGCTTATGGTGGCAGAGGTTGTTTTTATAAATTCACAATATTGAAATAAGCCTATAAAAATTGTTTCATCTAATTAACAGAAGAGGGAAGATTTAGCTTCTCGGATCTTAGACCATTGGACATTTTTAATACAAAATAACAAATACAATTCTAAATTTCTTTTATATTTTGTCATATAACATATCTATCGTTGAACACATTTCGCCGGAAGCGGACGGCACAAAATTGTCATATTACATACACGTCATATTGTACATGTTCTTGAAAGCCTTTGTATGTTCGCATACTTATAATGTAAAATACCTATATAAAGAAATTTTATATTGATCTATAAGGACATAATAAACCTAAAAAACGTATACTAAGTTCAACTCATCTTTGCGCGCGGGTATATGTGTGGGTAAACGTTGTAACTTGTATATTGGTCTGATTCGAATGACAGCGGTCGCGTCACTGCTACACAAATTAAAGCTGTACGAGTATAATTACAAGCGCACGCACACATAGAGCCGCGCGCAAAGATTGAGCTAACATTAACTGGCTATAATAAAAGGAAGAGAGAAGGAATTTTAATTATCAATTATTTAAATAGTTTTGGATTTTTTAAATAATGGTTTCGATGAAAAGGTTAAAAAGAGAATAAACAACCGCTTTGATGTAACAACCGCTCTGGTGTAGTGGTGCGTGTAGTCGCCTAAACACCGACGGTTTGCGGGTTCGATTCCCGCTCGGGAAGGATATTTGTATTTGTACAAATGTCTTTTTCCAGTTTGGATTTCTGTCCTTGTGGGTCTCCCCGTCGTGCCTCAGAGAGCATATTATAAAGCCGTCGGTCCCGGTTGTTATTATTACCTGATAGCGATCGTTAATCATAGTAACGATAGCTCCAAACCTTCTCCTAGATAAAGAGGCATAATTATGTCCAGCAGTGGGATATTACAGGCCGAAGCAAAAAAAAGAGGATAATATACAAGCTTTGTAATAAATCCGAGTTTGTAAACAATTATTTTCGTCGATCAAAGTTAATTACGGCGATGTATAACGTTACCAAGGTAGGGGTTAAGTTAAGGGTTAAAAAGGGTACGCGAGCGTGTTGGTGTAATTACGTTACGTGATCGAAAAATCTGTTATTTAATAGTGTCATTTGTCTTGGACGTTTAAAGTATGCCTGTTTTGAGATTGCATCTGTTTTTATTTTGTGACCTTTTTTTCTGAATCTCTTCTGAATGTTAATTTTATGTGTTTTACTAGCTGTGCCCCGCGGTTTTCACACGCGTTAATTTGATATAATATAAGATATGTTATAAGATTGAATTGTTGACACGGCACGTCAGAGGGCGCAGGTTCAAATCCTGCTGATTTAAAATCTTTATATATTTTTATCTTTTTCCTTTTATCTTGTCACTCCTGAATAGTGTAGCTTTCTGTTAGCGAAAGAATTTTCATGATCGGATCAGTATTTGCGAAGATTACCCCGTATATACAAACAAAGTTATAAACTTTACCTCTTTATAATATTAGTATAGATAGGTATAAATATAATATTATTTTCAGTGTATGAGAATATGCTATTTTTTTAAATAATTGAAATCTATGTGATGTTCTACTAGTATATACTGTTTTAATAGTATACACGAAAACAATATAGTATATTTCTTAAATCTTAATATATAATTTAAATTGTTTAAAAGAATATAATTATAAAACATATCAAAAATAATTATGTCAAATAATTTTATAATATTAGTATTTTTATGCACTTTGACAATAGCGTTTAATAATCTTAGTAATTTCGTCGTTGTTTTGTTTGAAACTTTATATAAAAATTTTCATTAGTTGTCTACGTAAAGTAACAAAAGAGGCTTTTCTTAATATTCAAAAGATTTTTCAAAGTTCTAGTATCCGGCAAGATAAAATAATGAGAACAATTACACAATGCACATCGTCTGACAACTTGACTTTAGTTCTGCAGATACTTCTAAATTAAAGTTAAATATATATTTAAAATATTGTAAAATCTTATTTTTACATTTTGTTCTCTCTTTTTCGTTTTTCCCAAAAAGTTATTTTACTTAGTTTTTTTATTATTATAGAACCAAATTAACAAAAAAAAATGTACAATTACACACATATTATATACACTCACACATACCTGTAGGTATGTATATATTCGTGTGTGTCTTACAAATTTTCCAGTTAATAAAGCTTTATAATTATACTCACACAGTCACATATTATACTTGATTTGTCTTCGCAAAATAATGTCAGTTAATAAGTACCTATTAATATAATTATTTAAATGAAATTTTTACTTTTCGTGTTCATTAAAAATGCATTCAATTAAGCATTTACTGTACATATTGCGAATTTCGTACTATCTATCATATACAGCGAAAATTCCTAGAAAATATTTTTAAGCGTTTATTAATAATTTAAATTTGAAAGCAGTATAAATATTGATTGTTTAACTTTTTACGTGTATCGTGTATTTGAGACAATTATAATGCATATGAAATTTGAATAACTGGGCGATTTCTTGAGGCACTAACTAAGAATATTTCTAAAACCCTAAGGCACCGCTAATACAAATATTATGGGCTCTTTTTAAATAAGCCAATTGAAATAAAGGAATATATTTTTTTTTTTATGTACAACTAGGTCATCAAACAAGCGTACGTCTACGTAGCGTAGTCTTTAGACGTCTGTAACACCATAAACATCTTAAGCAGGTTGCCAACCTCACCCCTAAAACCCCCCAGCAGCTTTGGTCACTTTCCTCACCACAAAAACACAACACTGCTTTAAACCATTATTATTAACTGCGATCTTCTATAAGGTCGAGGTACTTCACCAGTCAGACTGATTTTGAGCAGGATGTGTCCCGCTAAGCTCTACCTCAGTTTTTAGTTATTCTTTCTAAATTGCTGTCTTAAATAGGGTATTTCATTAATCTTTTTTAAGAAATATACATTTTTTCTTAGTTTAATATATTAACGTAGATATTGTTTATATTTATCTCAACTTCTAACATTTAATGAGCTTAAGACTTACCTACATACTTGTTTTTCGTAAAGTTAATAAAAGAAAAGATATACACAATCATAATTAAGGAATTCACGCGGTGAATATAAAACTTTGTTTTTATTGCTTCAGAAAGCAAGGGAAAGTTTAATTTGTCCAGTATAAATTGGTCTGTCCAACTTATTTTCAATGGTTTATAGGGTTGCGTTACGTATTGTTAATTTAACTTTTTTACATGGAAGCTGGTTTTTCCTTTCATATTTTTATTTCTTTATTTACTAACTTACAAACTTCATAACGATCAATATACTTAAATATAAATTATAGCCTAAGTAAAACATTATTTTATACTAACTTCTGCGCGCGACTTCGTCGGCGTGGACTCCGCTCCTATTGGTCTTAGCGTGATGATAGGTACATAGCCTATAGCCTTCCTCGATAAATGGGCTATCTAACACTGAAAGAATTTTTCAAATCGGCCCAGTAGTTCCAGAGATTACCGCGTTCAAACAAACAAACAAACAAACAAACAAACAAACAAACAAACAAACAAACAATCAAACAAACAAACAAACTCTTCAACTTTATATATTAGTATAGATTATTAAAGACATTTACAGTATTATTAACAGTATTATTTACAGCTAAATAATACTGTTTTCAAGCAGTATTGTGTTCCTGTTGGTGAGTAAGGTGACCAGAGCTCCTGGGGGGGGGGGATAGGGTCGGCAACGCGCTTGCGATGCTTCTGGTGTTGCAGGCGTCTATAGGCTATGGTCTTACCATCAGGTGAGCCGTACGCTTGTTTGCCAACCTAGTTACATAAAAAAAAAACATTACAGGCTATGTGTGTGCTCTTAACTACAAGACACAATTATTAAAAATAGGTACAGACATAGTATAAAGCAAATTGCTACTAATTATAATTGTGTTTGCAAGCAAACAAAAACCGACTTCAATTACATCGACAAGTAATACAACGTAAGTGTTCGAACAAAATTCACAAACGCACTAGTCGCCACTACGATTTTCGAAGATTAACCTCAATTTCTCTGAGATGCCATCACCAGATCCTGGTATCCTTATCATGGCACCCCTGGAATATTTCCTTTCCAACAAAAAAAAAACATCAAAATCGATAAATAAACGATGAATTTATTCGCGAGCACACCTGATATGTATATAATCAAATTGAAAAACCTCTTCCTTTTTTGAAGTCAGAAAAAGGGAGAGCTTCATCCTCTATGCTTCCCTATGTCAGGTTATTTCATCCACCAAGCGTAAAAGTCTTTATCTGACGGATTGAAGGCATTACGTGATCTCCGATCTACGGGCGGGAGATCCACGATAATGTACACCCAGACTTGAAACAAATATTTGAACAAATGCATGTGTTTATTTCGAGGGGAAATCGAGTCTTCGACCGCTACAGTTGAAAATACTCGTAATCTATATACATGTTATATCCTGACTAATATATTACTGACCAGCCTTAATCCCAATTTAAGTAGAAGAATAAGGTAGTAGGAAATTTTGAGAGGATTATATTTTTATTGTATCATGTGAGAAAGGAATGTTTAAAAATTTGTTTTCTTTAAGGAGTGGATGCAAGTTTGTATTCACTGTTCCTCAGTAATCCACAGATTGTATCTAAGGATATCATAACATGAGGGGTAATATCAAAATTTCTATGCAAACTCGCGGTCAATAGCTAGGAGATAAACACAATAAAATTGTACGGGTCCAAATAAAATGGTATTATAAATTTCTATACTAATTCCGCAACGAAAGGTCTCTTATTGTACTGGATAAGCACCTACCCCTGCTGTTTTATGTGATTTACATCCTTGGAACAGTTAGTGTTGTAAAAATGCCATGTCTTTAAGAGCCAGTCTTGCGATATAATTGAGTACAACATTTATCGGTTTTTAATCACTTCAGTAACTTTGTTTATTACCTTTGAATTAAAATGATCGTATTTCTGTGCTTTTCAATGTCGTTTTTACATAAACTATTGTTGTTTTCTTTTAATTATATTTCTATTTTAATTTATTGATCACAATTCTAAAATATATAATATTATATTCTTCTTGATTAAAAAATGGTGAAATAAAATAAATTAAGCTTAAGAATTGTTAACTTTATTTATTTATGTCGTCATAAATAATGCAATTAAAAATTAAGTTTGGAACGGTTCCGAAAAAATTCGCAAATATTTGAAATACTATATCAGTAACTGCATTGCAGCTTATACAGATTCTTTAGTGTTTCATGTAATTATGTTTATAAATTCTAAAGTTTGTTTTGTGATTTAGTAGGTAATGGGCGTTGCGGCAAACTATTTTCTATGAATGTACGTATGCTTAATGTAATTTAAGAACTAAGCAGAACTAAGAACCTGTATAGTATTTTTTGCAAGTATATCGTTGATATTAATAGGTGTTGGTGAAAAACCAAATAGAATCTTAATTTTATTTAAGAGTATTAATGTAAATAATAAATTTGCGTTTATAACTGTGAGTGAGGGACCCAATCATGAACTATATTGTTACGTTTTGTCTTCTTAACTTCTTAAGATTTCTAACACTCTCCTACCGTCTAGGTCAGGGGTCTTCAAGCTTTGCAGCCGACGATAATTATTTTTTTAGTATATACCAAGGCCTAAAACATTTTTAATTTTTGTCCCCTAAACTATACTATATTATTTTTAATGTTCTTCAACTTAGATACTTTAGTTTTGCCTGTTGCGGATCAGATTGATGCCACTATTCATAAGCAATCGCGGGCTGGATTGTTGGCACTGGTGGGCTGAATTTGACCCGCGGGCCGTAGTTTGAATACCACTGATATCGATGATAATAGTAGTAATAGGTAGCTAGCAATGACATTGTGGCAATTTTGGTGCTGTAAATACTCAAGACTTCTACATTACCTTTGTGGTGAGAAACCATTTAACATCTCACTTTTGGTAAGAAAATTAGGTACCTAAAAATAAATTAGTAGAACAGAATCCATTCTGTAAAATACATGTGTCTGATAAGTTTTTGTCATGGTTATTATAGTTATTTGAATTCACTTTTTCGGGATTTACACCATGTACCTGTTTATATTTGAGGCTCCGATATTTCGGCGCAGTTGCATGCGCCATGGTCACGGAAGAACTGTGAAGAAGTTAAAGTAGTCAAATAAGTTTTTGTCATTTGTCATTAAAAGCTTTTATTCAGCAGAGCAACTTGAAACACTCTTTTCGATCACGATCGACGATCACGATTCAGCCTGTAATATCCCACTGTTGGGCATAGGCCTCTTCTCCATGTAGAAGAAGGATCAGAGCTTAATCCACCACGCTGCTCCAATGCGGGTTGGCGGATATATTCTCTACTATGAGTGACGATCGCTATCAGGTGTATATGATAACAACCGGGACCGACGGCTTAACGTGCTCTCCGAGGCATGGTGGGGTAACCCACAAGGACTGCACAAACACCCAGACCACGGCAAACATCTGTATGGCCAATACAAATGTTAAATCACTCTTTTAATTAAATAAAATTCAGTTTCAATATTCGAATATTTCATTGAATAGATTTAAAATAGAAAATATAAATTAATTGTGTCTTGTGATATCAAATGTTCTTGTAATATTAATTTTCTCTAGCAGAATAAACAGGCTTATCTTATCTGAACTGGCAACCAGCTGACGACGAGTAATTCATCGGGGAAAAGGGTGTGAGAAATCACAGGTGTGCTCAAACAATTATTGTAATCTTTTGGAATAACACAAATATTGTTACTATGATTGTAATTCAGTATTATTTCAGCTTATGTATTAGATTGGTCTTTTTATTTATATTAATATTTTCAAACGAAAATAATCAATTATAGAACATAATTTTATTGCAATGTAGTATAGTTTGTTGAACTTATTGAAGGTTTTAGATTTATAACTTTTTTTATAAACTAGGTCGGCAAACCAGCATACGGTCCATCTGATGCTATATTAGTCGTAACACTAAATGTACTATCCAATGCTAAATACAATGAAAGTCAGTCAACAGTAATACGCAGTACAAAGCGTACAAGAGTACGAGTACAACGCAGAGTCCGCTAAGCCCCGTATCGTACGCGAACACACATTATAATGACACGGCCAACTGACTGGGGAAATGAATCGAGAAAGTTTAAATGTACTTACGGTTACGGTTAGGTCATGAGTTCGAGTATAAAGGTATTTACACAATACTCGCTGTGTTATATGTGAATAATAATTCGTATTTATAGTCACTACTACTATTTTAGCGTTGCTTTAGCTTAACCTAAGTTAAATTCAAGCGACATCTACCTACATATGCTCGCTTCAGCCTGTAATATCTCACTTCTGGGCATAGGCCTCTTACCCCATGTACGAGAAGGATCAGATGGCGGATATATTCCCTTCTATGGAGTAACGATCGCTATCAGGTGTAATTAATAACAACCGGGACCGACGGCTTAAGGTGCTCTCCGAGGCACGATGGGGAGACCCACAAGGACTGCATAAGCACTCAGACCACGGCAAAAATCTGCATAGATAATACAAATGTTTGTCATGAGCGGGGATCGAACCCACAACTGCCAGCGCAACAACCACAAACCAGTGATGTGACCGTTGCGCCAACGCGAAATTAATGAAACATATTTATAGCTATCTAAATATGTATTCAAAAATTCAAAAGAACTTCCTTTTCACATATCATTCATTATTCGTATTAATTTTTGTCATCGTAATTATTGAAATTTTTTGAAGCAATTCATTTAGTACTTCCTAATACGCTCTTACTATGACATGTCCTATACCAAAAGATTCTCTGGAGTAGATCGCTCTTTTACAGATAAGACGCCTTTCCTTGTTTGTTTGTTACTTTTTTTTTTTCTTCTAGTTTAGATAAAAATATACGAGCTAAAAATACGTTAACCTACTATTTGGCTTTTAGTTCATAAATTTCTTATTACTAGAGAAACTTAATAAACCTCGTCTAAAACAAATTTTTGTATGTAAATTTCTTCATGATTTTAGCTTCATCTCGAAGTCAAATTTGTACCGTCCGTCGGTTCTGATTCCCATATTATGTCACTGTGACACATTAGCTGTACATACGCTGACCGGTTGAAATGAATTTTTATTTAGGAACAGCTTATTACGCTGATTTTCAGCGAACGTGGGCATTACTCGATCAAACCAACCTACAGATTCTGTTGTAGAGCTAAAATATTTGGATTAATTTTGAATCAACTCAATTAATTTATATTAATTTAATCTAAATATTATTGAAATTAAAAACCAAAATATTATACCTCCCTATATAGTGAGAATGAAAGTTAAAGCTTAAATTGTACCTACTTTTTTTAATTTCAATAAAAAATAAAAACGATTTTATAATGAACACTAAAGTATATTTTTATACGAAACGTAACAAATGTATTACTTTTTTATAATTTTTATCATAATTTCTGCTGTTTCATGAGTATATCCTGCATTGGATCATTTCTACAGGAAATCCTTTAAACAATTATGAAATTAAACAATGATTAATATATTACTACCTATAATTTTAGCAATAACAGTAACACAAAATTAGGAGCGAATTATTATATAAAGCGTACCCAGATGCTTTTGAATTTGTGTAGTGTTGTTCACAGTTGCGGTTACCGAACAATTTTGTTCTTTAGATAATAGGCTTGTTGTTATATTAATAGGTCTGACATTATACATATTATGGTGTAATAAACATCTCTTTTTACATAACATTTACATGTGTAATTGACATTATATAACATGAAAATAAAATATGAAAATAAGTTTTCTTTTTGTTCTGTTTTGTCGTTTTGTTTGTTTTGTATTTCCTTTTCTTATTTTCACTTCTGTTAATTTAATTTTAAGCGGATGGCTGGTCGTAATTGGCCTTAATGATTATACTAGCTTCTGCGCGCGACTTCGTCGGCGTGGACTCCGCTCCTATTGGTCTTAGCGTGATGATACATAACCTATAGCCTTCCTCGATAAATAGGCTATCTAACAGTGAAAGAAATTTTCAAATCGGCCCCGTAGTTCCAGAGATTACCGCGTTCAAACAAACAAACAAACAAACAAACAAACAAACAAACAAACAAACAAACAAACAAACAAACAAACAAACAAACAAACAACCAAACAACCAAACAAACAAACAAACTCTTCAGCTTTATATATTAGTATAGATTTAATTCTTGTTTTTTTATAACTTTTTCTGTGCCGTGTACCATCCCTAATAAATAAATATGATATGAAATGAAATAAACTGTTACATAATTATATTATAAATGTTTTTACGAAACTAAAACAATGTGCAGGTGTGATATGAATCTTCCTGTCCTCCACAAAACGAGAGTTAGAGTTAAATCAATTATGCTACTCTATGGCAGGGTAAAGAGTAACTCTTCTACGAAGAAAAGCGATCAAATTCAAGTGTTTACGATAACAATCGGTATCGACGGGCTTAGGTATTACTCGAGGTACGTTTGGGAGACTAACAAGGACGAATAATTAGATTAAAAACAAACGTAGATATTTACTTATCCACTGACTAATAATCTAATTCACGACAATCGGTATCAATAGCAATATTCAAATAGTCATTCTATACTGTTACAGTTCAACAGATGTATTTCAACTACTGTTCTCTGGTGAGAAAAAAAGAAATTTTAAAAGATTAAATTTCTCATTTCATTACCTTTTTTGGTGACAAGAGGTCTGGTTCATTTTTCACTCGATTTATCGAAAATGCATTTCAAAGGAAACGCTTACTATTCCTTTTTACTATTATATCAAGATCGTAGTTTAAAATGTTGTAATGCTATGCTTAATTGTACGATCTTTTAAAGTATTACACTTATAGAGTTTGTGTATTTAGCCTTCAACAATAATCGGATGACGAATCAAAAATTAAACAAAATACAGTTATATAAAAATTAAACAAAATACAGTTATTAAACAAAATGCAGTTATAAAAATACAGTTATAGGTATATTTTAGACTTTTATCATCATCATCATCATCATCATCATCAGTTTAGCCTATTGCAGTCCACTGCTGGACATAGGCCTCCCCAAGCTCGCGCCAGACATCCCGGTTTTCCGCAATCCTCATCCAGCCTACACCGGCAATCTTACGTAGATCGTCGGTCCAGCGGGCCGGAGGGCGTCCTACACTGCGTTTGCCAATACGCGGTCTCCACTCCAGGACACGTCTGCTACAACGGCCATCGCCACGGCGGGTGTTTCGTAACTGTCAAACATTTAATGTTCAACCCGTTGATACGGTAAACTCTCCCCTAAAATTAAAGAGCGTATTTAAATAAAGGTTTCGAATCTTAATTACTGACATTATTATACATTTTTAAAGTCTAAAATAAGCCACTATCCTTATATTGTGGATATAATTATGCTGTCGATTCGAAACCTTTATTTAAATACGTTCTTTAATTTTAGGGGAGAGTTTACCGTATCGACGGGATGAACATTAAATGTTTGACAGTTACGAAACACGAACATTATATATCATACAAATTTTCATTCCAACTTTTCAACCCCTTATATCGTTTTTTTTTCGCATTAAAAAGTTGCCTATGTCCTTTTTCAGACTCTAGACTATCTGTATACCAAATTTCATTTAAATCTGTTCAGTGGTTTTAGCGTGATTGCACGACAGACAGACAGACAGAGTTACTTTCGAATTTATAATATTAGTATGGATAGTATTATATAGTATGGATATAGTATGGATATAGTGTGGATTATAAACCTGAAAGTTGGTTTGTTTGTTTGTTTTTTTTTTTAAACGCGTTAATTTCAAGAACTACTGATTCGAATTGAGAAATTCTTCTGAGGTGGATAGCCTATTTAAGGACAAAAGGTTATGCTTTAAGAAGCAAGGCTATTTTTTCCTCAAATTAACGTGGGTGAAACCGCGGGCACAGCTAGTTCATATATATTTCAAATCTATCACCATATATGATCCTGATTAAGTTTACATAGGGCCAACATGGGCCACACCAGAGGCCCTTTAAAACAAAAAACTGAACATAGGCTATCTTACTTTTCCATTCAAGTACAAATTAAGTGTATAGCTGATCGTGCATTACATTAAATTCCCGTATTTTATCTAAAGATCAACTGCTGCAAAATTCACTTCACTCCAACTAAAGTTTTCATTTAGTTTCAAAAACTCCCAACCGTGTATTAAAAATGTGTTTATAAATAATTCCACTTTGAAAGTAGGGGGTCAATTACACTCGCCCCGAGGGTCGAATTCTTGCCGGTATCATAAAACACGATCTTTATTAGCGGGATTTCAGGTAGGTGGTACAAGGCGATAAGAACTTGAGATTATAGATGTGGCTATTGATACGTGTATTTATATCGTAGAACGAAACAATCATCTTAGTTGCATTTCTTTTTTGATGAAAAATTAAGGACGTGATATAACCTATACTAATATTATAGAGCAGAAGAGTTTGTTTCTTTGTTTGTTTGTTTGTTTGAATGCGATAATCTTAGGAACTACTAGTCAGACTTAAAAAATCTTTCGATGTTAGATAGCCCATTTATTGAGGAAGGCTATAGGCTATATATCATCACGCTAAGACCAATAGGAGCGGAACACCAATGAATAATGTTTCAAAATCGTTTTTTTTTTCTTTTGAGAGCTTCCTCAGTTAGCCCAAAGTAACTATTCCACGCGGACGAAGTCGCGAGCAGAAGCTAGTGAAGAAACATAAAAATAAAAACACAAATCATAAAAATTAGATTCAATAATGTAAACGTGTTTGTCTAGCAAATGAATCAGAAGGATACTATATAAGAATTAGACAAAAAGTAACTTAAAATTTTAGGTAAGATGAAATAAAGTTCAAATAATAAAATACAAGAGTATGAAATAAACAAGAATATTCCACGCCAATGTATAATAGGATGAGGCACTTAGAATTAGTAATTAGAAACATGATCATATTTAAGTAATTCGAAAACGAAGTGAAGGCATGTTATAAGGATGACTCACTTTATTTAAGGATACATTTAGATTAAACAAACAAAAGTAGCAGTAATCAGTAACAAACAACGGTATGTAAATAAATTAACAACGTATAAAATGATAAGAGATACATTGTGGTATAATTACATGAGACAAAAAAAAACTTAGGTGATCCATTCAGCTAAAGTCCAATATTTATAATTCTGAATAATATATACGAAAGTCACTTAAATTAATAATAAAAATGATATTTTGTTTGTAAGCTACGACGCTTATAATTTGCAAAGATTTAGTGGAAAAGGTGCTTGACATGGAAAAGCCAGAAGAAAAAAATCTGCGTTCCAATACAGTAGGTACGTTCTTCGACTTTCGAAACCCGAAAGCAGTGACTATAGAAGGTTGAGACACGTTATTACAAATTAGCCGTCGTTGATCATTGGGGTCCAAAAGGACTATAATAGCGAACTCACACCGGGAAGCCTATTGTTGACGGACACCCACTGGGCAAGCAAACTATAATAACTACTACGACTTTTATGGACATCACTTACCTATATGAGTTGCAGTGAGTGGGAGTCAATATTTCAGATAGGCGAAGGCGGAAAACAGATGAAACAGATGTCAAGCAATGACCAATAGTTGATAATTATGTGTGATGATGATGATTAATAAAAGACATTAGTACATACTAAACTCGTATAGAGTCACAGATTGTACGTTCAATTTAACCCAGCGTTGATGTGGCGGCAAAACAGAAGTGCGACAGTAGACAAATAAACTAAAAACAAGACTGAAATAAAATTTCTACACAATAGGCCTGCATTTTATCTTAGATATACGAAACGTAGCTGGCTATGAGAGAAAGAGAGAAAGAAATTATGAGCTCACACCTCTCTCTCTTAACGCTCTCATCACGCATTCACCAGCTTACTCCCCAAGTCAATGGTGCGTAGAGAAGTTTTACTTCAATAAATAAAAATTTCACAGAAAACACGCATAAGATAAATGTTAAGATAACATGTTTTTCTTTAGCATGACTATGAAGGTTTTAACACGATATTTTTAAGGAGTAATTTTGGATAAAAACAAGGCTTTTTTGGCTTACTTAAGAGCTTTAGCTCATAATAAGTAATTTTACGCTCGCGTGCGTCGCCACCGTAGTCTTTTTAAAACGTCCAAAACGAGGTTTTATTTTTTACATAAATTAGATCTTTTTTCATTTTGTGTGATGCTATTTTATTTTAACAACTTAAATGTATTACGACAGTATTAACATCCTTGTCAAGATTTTTGTTTGTGAAACTCAAAAATAAAACATTGTTTTTTTACATACATACATGAATTTATATACATATTAAGTTCAATAAAATCCTACATAGGAAAGAGCTAAAAGGCTTCCTTTGTTATCATTAGATATCTAACATCCATTATTATTAATCGGTGGTGAAGCTTCAACTCTTTTCCTATAGGTAGGTATATAGAAATAGAGGCAATTAACACACAATCAGACATACACGCTGAATCAGTCAATTAAAAAGAAAAAAAAATCATTTTCATAGTTTCAATGTCAACTTGATCTCACTTTAGTTATTAACTCACTTTAGATCACTTTATAAACACTTAGACTTTGAATTAATTGAATAGAATTTGAATTGTAAATTAATATTTAAATAATAATATTGTCAAATTTCAAAATAAATGCTGTGTAATTAAAAAAAAAAATTGCATGCGTACAAAGTATACAGTCATGTCAGAAATGAAACTTCTTTGGCAAACTAATAAAAAAAACTAATAAAGAAAAACGAATTGAATAAGCTAACCAAATTACAAAAAAAAAAGTAATTGAAAAAAAAAACAAAAAGCCAACGTCACGCGGTATGCCCAGGCGGTCACCCATCGAAGTACTGACCAACCCTGACGTTGCCGCTTTAGCGGTCGCTCAAATTTTACCGCTCATGCACCTAAAGAAGTTTCACTTCAAAAATAATTAAGAAATAAAAAATTAAACTTGTCATCATTATCTTTTTACTTTAAAACTACTAAATAGATAAATTAGTATAAAAACCTTGAAAACTATTTTAATAAACATACTGCTTACGTATATGATCATCAAAATACGCTTACAAGTCACAAAACAATTTATATCTATCGGATTTATAGACGAACAACCATAACATTTTAATAAACATGAGACTTGATACATATTTTGGCTCAGCTAAAAATAAAAAAGTATTGTAACATTGTTTATAAATAAATAATAGTTGCTACTGATATTTTTACAATAATTAGAAATATTATAATATAGTCTAGTTCTCTATTATTATGTTTATATTTTATAGCCTTATGTGATAGCAAAGCAGTATCCCTTTGTCATTAGATTACTGTAACTTACAAAAGTCAAGGGTAGCAAATAGGTTTAGTTAAAGCTGTCAAATTGCAATTGAAAAGCGATAGATTTAGCTATTGTTAGCAATCAGTGAATTATAAGTTAATGTAATTCATTGTCTCTATATCAAAAGTTCAGCAAAATATATTGTCTTGAAAAATATACATCAATTGACATAAAGCAATAGAAAAATACCACAGACTCGTAATACGAGTATGATCCAGTTTAAGTATGGGTAGTATGAAGACGTAGTAATACTGTGAACTTTTTTGTTCGGTCGGCTTTGTATAAGCTAGCTAGCCACCCTATTCGACTTGTTAATATTTCTACTTTATTAGATAATAATGCGAAAAAGTTTGTAAAAATTTTTGAGAGTTAATAGATGATATTAAAAGGTAAGATTATATATTTTCACGGACTGTTTTTTCAGGATAATTGTAGACTATAAAAGTTCACATGATGTGATCGTAATTAATTTTATCATTTTTTAAAATTCTAAAATAAATATATTAAACATATATATGTGTATCAATTCGTAGGGAAGTGAAGTAGCGGCAGATCGATAGGAAATCGCGTCAATTGTCCATCTACGTTCACAAAAACAAGTGTGTGCAGTATTGAACTTGGACACAATCCAAATACGGCCGTGTCTATTCAGCAGAAACCAATTTTATATTAGAAGCCATTTATGTAATAGTTATTATCCATTGAGTAAGGCCTCGGCAGCCCGATACTATTATTCAAAAATATTATTCCGGATTTGTACTGAATTTGTGCGAAATATACATAGAATATTTATATGAATAATAAAATTATGAGTTTATTTGACAGAATCATGGTTTTGTGAGTTTACGAAAAGCTAACTTTTGCGTTTACTTGCCGATTAATATTTTGTGATAACACAATCTACGATCATGTAAAGATATTGAAAAAATTACTTGAATAATCCATACAAAAAATTGGATAATTTCGTCGTTATGCTACTACTCGCATTAACTATGTCATATACTCCAGATTTTGGGCATGATATGCTAGGATATATCATGCCCAAAATCTGGTGAATCTTGACTATGTCAGTACTTCGTAAGGAAAAAAGATCATAGCTAATTAATACTGCTCTTAAGTAGAGTTGTTGTGTAACTGTGGTGACTATGGTAGCCAGAGTTCTTTAGGATAATTGGGAGAATGACCGATCACTATTTATACTAATATTTAAATTAAAACAAAATCAACTAGTATGCCTGCATAATTTGCAAGTCCAGTAGTGATGCATATTATGTGTGCCAAATCATATGACATAAATATTCATGTACTAAATATGCGTGTAAATTCACTGACCTCATATGACTTATCAGAATTTCTTCCAGCCATTTCGAAACCTGATCGCTCTATCTTATACCATTTTTGGGCGTGAAAATCCTAGGAATCATCCCGGTGGTCAAAATATATCATTACCATAAATCTTTCGTAGCAAATATTGGCCACTATATCGCGGAACCCTCATACCCGTTACACCATTATACCCGTCTGTGCGTAACATTAAAATTGATCGTCTATAACTAAACTTTATCCGAAATGTCCGAGTAATGTTTTTAGTTCTGCTGTTTTGTGATTATATGTATTTATTTAACATTTATGTGTTTATTGGTAGTCTGCAATTTCTACAGAAGGGTCAGTCAGTCAGTCAGTCAGTTCAGCCTATTGCAGTCCACTGCTGGACATGTGCCTCCCCAAGTTCGCGCCAGACATCCCGGTTTTCCGCAATCCTCGTCCAGCCTACTCCGGCAATCTTACGTAGATCGTCGGTCCAACGGGCCGGAGGACGTCCCACACTGCGCTTGCCAAGACGCGGTCTCCACTCCAGGACCCCTCTGCTCCAACAGCCATCGGTCCTGCGACACAGATATATTTTGGAGATTAATTTTATAATAACTGGACTTAAAGTTATGTTAATTAGTGTGATTGATAGTTCCTAATAAAGCCGTAACACCTGTTTAATCGTATCTTCAGCGTATGCATCCGCTTTAACTAGCCATGACTTAAAAACAGACAAATGACTAAGACTAACTTAAAACTCTTAAAAGTTCCTTTTGTCACTTTCATGTTGAACACTAAAACAGCAACAATTAAAACACGATTTTAGGTCGTATAGAATAAACAAATATTTGTCTGTAACAACATCAGTGAACAACTTTAAAGTTGAATTATTAAACAGATTCAAAAGAGATTTAAATATTAATTCTCTTTAGTTAACGTTTTATACTTAAAGAAATGTTTAATTTTGCTTGCTCCCACAGCGTTAAGCCTTAATGTTTTCCAATAAATAAAAGTAAAATTTATTCGATTTTCCAATGTTACACCACTATAAAAAAATAAAGTTTTTTATTCAATAGTAAAATGTCTCGGTAATAAATTCCATTCTGCTCATGGTAATAAATGTTTATTTCTCAATCGGTGTTGTCCCCAAGAGAGCAGAATCTCCAAATTCATAATTATCTGTTATACAAATATAGTATTACTAGATGGCCTGGTGAACTTCGTATCACCTACGTATATTTGTGAAAAATATGGACAAAACACTTTCTGAACGCACCTATAAATATTTGACAAACAATTGACAAACGTTTTTGACAAAAGACATCAAATTTACCCGCTAGGAGCATTTTGTATTGGAAAATTAAATCGTCGTTTTTAGTATTTTCCATTACATATTATTTATGTTTCTCACCGTTCAAACCTTCTCTGAACTTTCACAAACATTTTAAGATCAAAATTAGCCAAATCGGTCCAGCCATTCTCGAGTTTTAGCGAGACTAACTAACAGCAATTAATATATTAATATATGATAGATTATATTATGTGACTACATAGAGTAAATTCAGGAAGAAATATAAACGCAAGAGCGCATTAGACAACATTATTCCAAAATTGTAATTTATTCATAATTATGTCGTTAAATCGGAAACCTTTGCAATTCAGAACAAATGCCCAGATCTTGACAAATAGGTAGGGCACATCAGGAAATAACCTGTTCAGAATCAGGAGCAGCCCCACAGAGGCAGTGCCTTGATCTAACAGAAGATAGATTTATTTTTTATTGTTTGATTTTTTGCTGCCTTAACTTTTGTTATTTTTGTTTAGTTTATATAAATGATATTATTTTATTTTTTGACTTTCGTTAAGTGTGTGACATGCACCTTATGACGAAATAAATGATTTTGAATTTGAATTTGAATTTGATAACAGCTAAATAATACTGCTGCTATTTGTATACGAAATTAGTATCAAGAAAAATTTGACGCATTAATGTACATATTGGTACATGTATTAAAATTGCGCTGAATATAAATTTTGAATGTTATTGACATCGAAAATCCGTACCCAAGATAATTCGGTAGAAGTCGTTCCGAACCGGCTAGAACCGGTTAAAGCCGGTTAGAATCGGTTACGGATAAAACGTTTATTGTATTTATATTCACATCTCGTCCGATCCTTTTCTAAGTCGACTCAAATAATTCCGCATTTATGATCATCGGTATTTGTATGTAATAATTTTTCATCGTATCTTTTTCGTTTCGAGTCAGCGTAAAAGATATAGATTTTATTTTTATTGTATCATAATTGAATTGAAAACATAGATGTATTTTCATATCTAATGCGAACTATATTATAAGTATATATAGTAATCTAGCTATTTATATTTAATGTGTGATATTGGGAACTTAGTTATGTATTTCGTTTGTAGATATTAGTCGTCCATCTAGATAATATTCCAAGTTCTTTTGAACAATTTTATGAAATTACTTGAAAAAAATTCACAAAATTGCTCTAGCCAAGCCTAACAAATAATGAAGAGTCCTGACACAATGAAGTGTTTTTGCCGTTTCAGTTCAATTTTATAAAGTTCAATCCTCAAATGGCAGATTTTTTAGTAAATATTTACAATTACAGTAGAATAGAACTGGCAGGTGATTTTGTTTATTGTCGATTGACTGATGATTGACAGTCAAATGTCTGATTGATTCACTGACACATACTCCTATAATAAAGTCATACTGGCGGAATCAACCGAGCTGCACTGGCACAAATGAAAGCCATTAAATCAAAGAATCAATCAATAATATTATCATCAAGTGTAAGCCACTGAAGATAAATAATATTAGTTAAAATAAAATTGATTTCTGCCCATACACGAGGAACGACTTTTAAAATTTCCATTCGTGAAATCGGAATCGATAGAAAAAAAAACTGCTAGATTATTTTTTTTAATTAGAAGTAGGTATGAAATTTATTTATTTATTGTTTTGTTTCAAATTGTATGTAAGAAAGAAAGGAGGAAGGATACGTTTAGGAACACTTCTGCTTTAAAAATTAGATACGTAAAAGGTTATTTCACCTTTTTTTCTTTGGAGTTAAATAATAACACTGTTTATAATTTCAATTTTTAAAAGGTTTTCCTGTTTAAGTGTTCAATGCTCTTCGTTTAATTAGTTCGTTTAATTTCTAGGAGAAAAATATTGAATACTTATTTTTGTACTAAATAATGTCATTCTAGCAATTAATTTATTTTCATCGACATCATTATAAGCTAATATCCATGTATTTTATGTCCTATTGCCTACTATGTATCAGAACCCGACTCTTGACAACGATGCAACTTGTTTGAAACGTCGAGCAAAGAAAGTATACAGCTGCGACAGCAAAAAAACATCGTTGATATCATATTGCTATCGATATAAAATTGCGTACATCACTACCATACAATTGAATTTCACGGGGGGATGATTTATTTCACTTCAAGATGATTTCGGTTATAAATAAGGGATCAGTTGCGGACAGCAACTCCGCCACCGATCAATGCGACCGAGTATGTGTTTTCGGAATATCCTTTGTTCTTTACTGGCTATCCCGCATCGGCCTTTGATGAAAATGTATGACGTGATACATTTTTATATGAAGAATGTATTTTGTACCCTATTAACGTAGTGACTTGAAATTATTTCCTGATTTGAATGTTGTATTCATGTGGGTAGTATGTTACTAACACATAAAGAGAACATTAATCTTTGTTATCAATGAACACTCTAACTACTCGAACGATTATAATAATCCTTTAGTATTTCAGTCTATTGGGTACACCTCATGCATGGCTGACAAAATCGGGTAGTTTCACAATTTTAAGCAAAGCAAACGTGAAGTGACGACACGTTGGCGCAACGGTCAAAGCACTGGTTTGTGGCTGTTGCGCTGGCGGTTGCGGGTTCGATTCCCGCACATGACAAACATTTGTATTGGCCATACAGATGTTTGCCGTGGTCTGGGTATTTGTGCAGTCCTTGTGGGTCTCCCCACCGTGTCTCGGAGAGCACGTTAAGCTGTCGATCTCGGTTGTTATCATAAACACCCGATAGCCATCGTTACTCATAGTAGGGAACATATCCGCCAACCCGCAGTGGAGCAGCGTGATGGATTAAGCTCCAATCCTTCTCCTACGTGGAGAAAGATGCCTATGCCCAGCAGTGGGTTGATACGAGATGAATGCATTGCATAACGCTTGCATTGCATGCATAACACTAACAATCCTTTACCTTATTTCTTTTTGCCATAAAGGTAATTGTGTGTAAGGTGATACTTTATTCGAACACTTGAAACGTCTAATATTGCTGCTGATGTCTTTTACATTTGTAAACTATGACAACAATGGAAACATAACCATACAAACGTGGCACAGGTAATTAATGAAACATCACTCTACATTAAGTGATTCCACTCTCCTAAGAGATTAACAGCAATACAGAGACTTGTAGTATTAGCGCAAGTGAAAACGCAAATGGCAACTTGTATTGTATATTATAATGATTTAGAACTAATTAGTTTGTGATTTGTGATCAACTTATATTTAATTATAAAATAGTCAATAGTTATATTTGTGAAGGTGTCTGCCTTATAATATGCATCTATCGTCAAAAGAAACAGCGTATCTTTTTATTTTATTTTTTGATATTTTTTGATAGAATATCGCCTTTGCCCAGCTTTGGGCACATAACTACGAGACTAAATTATGTGCCACGAACGAAACTCCAACAAAGTTTTAGTATGGTTACAGTTTTACTACATAATTTATTTTGCGGACTTAATGACGTCCATTTAACAGAATCATACATTTAATTTTTTTTAGTACCTACATAATTTTTTATTACTTTTGCAAAATTACAGTACAATTTGTAATTTAATCTGAGAGTTCAGTGAATAGTTATAATTTATTATGATAATTTAATTAACATGGTTGCTCTGATCAAAGTATTCCTAGAACTCTTTGTTAAGTAAAAGGAGAATCTCGAGTTAATTTACGAGTACATTAAACTCAAAATACAGATTAACAGTTAATTATGAATTTGATAGTTAGAAAAATGAAGGATTTATTAATTTGTTTAACAGATTAAAAAAGAACTACTGAAATTATTGTATTAATTTGCCGTGTGTCTAAAATCCAGAGAGTCTATTTGTTTTAATACGGTCTCTTCAGCGTACAATATCTCACCACTGGGTATAGGAGTTTTTCTCCATGTAGGAGAAGGGTTGCAGCGTAATCCACCGCTCTGTTACACTGCGCGTTGGCGGATATATTCCCTACTTCGAGTAAAAACCGCTGTCAGAAGTGTATGACAACAACCGGGACAGACATCTTTAAGCGCTCTTCAACACACGTTGGGAAGACCTACAAGGACAAAGAAAAGTATGCCCCAAACAAATTCTAATGTCTATCTCGACCGGGAATTGAACACGCAACCGCCGGTGTTTAGGCACTTATAGGGCGCGTGCCCCACTACACAAGAGCAGTCGTCAGTTTTAAATCAAAACCACTAATTACTTTATTCAAGTAGACTTGTTTGTGTTGTAAGCTGCTTTTTTATAGTTTAATTAATTATTTGTAGTTAAAAGTGAAGCTACCAACGATTTGGCATGTAGATTCTGCAGATAATAATCGGCAAGAAACTCTATCTATACTCTATACAAATAAATAAAATTGAAGTGTCTGTTTGTAATATTAAAATAACCGTTTTTTACTAAAATCATGTGTATGTATACTCGCTTCATATACCATTTTGTCTGTCTGTCTGTCTGTTTGTTCCAGCTAATCTCTGAAACTTTCACTGGCAGATAGCTGATGTAATAAGGAATAACTAAGGCTACTTTTATTTTAGATTACATAAAAAAAATTTATTTTATAACTCTGTGAACTGAACTATAACTATTTTGTTAAATTCCACGCGGACGAAGTCGCAGGCACAGCTAGTTTTATTATAAAATTAGTTGCATCTTACATGATTGTCCAATCCAGTTCCAATTTGATATTTTAGTTGTTGTATAACTTTGTTATTAAAAATGTAAGCAGTTATACAACTAGGTATATAAAACCTTACTATACAGTACTGGAACAGCAATAAAATATAATATAAGTAAACCTTGTTTTAAATTGTTCTGAGAGAAGCCACAAGCTTCTAATTACTGCTAATAACATCCAACGAGAAATTTCGTCACTAAGAGTTAACTAAATCGTAAAACTAAAAATCTTATTACAACTTACTAATAAATTAATAAGCCAATTTGGCAACTTCACTAACTAAGTAGGAACAATTCATAAAATAGTTTTGATGAATTTTAAACCATGATCACTCGTGGCATTTTTCCTCAGCTTGGCACAAAGATGGCCGCTAGCTGCCAAAAAAGGTTTCCAGGACTAGTTATGAGATTTATGTGTCAAGAATTTAAAATTAATATAACATTATGTGAATTTTATTAGGCTTTAGTATAAGTTATTATGTCCTGAGCTTAAATTTAAATCAATATTTTTATTGAATATCTTACAACTGTCTGACTTAATGGACTAAATCTGCAGACGATAAATTAATAACAAGGCATAAGTAAATATCTTTAGCATACACATATTATGGTCATCTAATCCTAAGGTAAGCAACTGAATGCTTGTGTTATGGTAAGGGCCGGCCGATGTAGCTTCATATTTTTAAATAAACATAATATAATTATATTTGAATAAATACATATACATAACTGAGGTAGGGCACAGAAGGAAATTTGCTGCTTAAAATATGGAGCAGCTCGACTGGGCCCAACGGGGCTAGTACCTCGATCTTACGGATGATCACAGCTAAATGATACTTTTTTCAAGCAGTGTTGTGTTACTTTTGGTGAGTAACGTGACCAGAGTTCCTGGAGGGAATTGGGCATAGGGTCGGCAATGCACTTGCGATGATTCTGGTGTTGCAGACGTCTATAAATAATCTACGGTAATTGCTTACCATCAGTTGGATTGTACGCTTGTTTGCCGACCGAGTTACATAAAACAAAAAAAAAAAACCACCCAGACTCAAGGCACGAATTAAAATCGAAAACCACCGAAGCAGAAAGTAAGGAACACTGCTCCAACGAGCTAGTCAACACTATGACTATTGAGCAAACATTTTCTCTTCAAACAGTTTTAAATTAAACCATAATACAACGATCACTAATGGTTTAAATAAGAATAAAAAATATTTTACTCGAAGTCGAATCGCTAGGTGGTTCTTAGCATCGGAAAAGGATATTTCATTTTCCTGTTTTGTCTCTTGGCTCCAATTCAATTTGAATATGCTAAGCTGACAAACTCCACCGTCAGCCATCATTCAAAAAGCACTAAAACGCATGCGAGCATTCTTTAGACATAGACGCGGCTAGGTTGTCTAATCTCCATATTTTTGTCTGGGCATACGTTATTGGAAGTCTTTCGTAGTAAATTTATTAGGCTAAAGGGCCCCGTAGACGATCAAATATTTGATCAAACTTCATATTAAATTTCTGTTTGACAAACGTGTTTTTCAAATTATTTGATCGTGTGCGGGGCTGCGGGTTTTTTTGATATGTTTGTTATAAATGAAACATGAAGTTTGATCAAACATGTTTGACAAACAAGTTTGATCGTTTACGGGGCCCATTACATATTTTTAATGATTTTATGATCATTTATTGCTTGCATACGTTATAAAGTGAAATTTTAGATATATAGTGCAATTCAAATAATAATTTTTATAATAACAACATTTTTCAAAGTATTAAATAATTTAAAAAAAAAACTTACGGCTATAATTGATCCATTCGTTCTCGAGTTTTGCTCTTAGTAGCATATTATGAATTATTTATATTTACATGCCGTTCCCATAAACGAAAATGTTATAACGTTGTTACTATAAAGAAACCCCCAAGCTCTAAAAGTTTGACAAACATTTTTCTCCTTAGTTACAGTTAGTGGCAATAAAAGTTCCATTAACGCTGACGACTTTGATTCCCACTCTTGGTGGATATTCTGTATGTATAAATATTTATTTCTGATCTAGACGGTTATGTGTTGTAACATATACCATGGCGGATTCTCTTACCCTTTGTAATAATTGGATATTTGCATGCATTATTTATTGTATTTTTGTATTTTACTAAGCTGACTACAACGTTTTGGTTCAGTGGTCAGAGCAAGTAATTGATACGGTAGTGTTGGACTCAATAAGCGACAAGTATTTGTAAAGGCATCCGCTAACCCGCATTAGAGCAGCGTGGTGGATTAAGCTCCGATCTATCTCCTACATGGGAAGAGGCCTATGCCCAACAGTGGGATATTACAGGCTGAATCGTGATTTGTAAAGGCAATATAGAGATTGACAGCAATCTTGGCTTGAGAGCTATAATTTTTTCTGGACCCCAGACGCATCATAAACATCCACATGAGGATGTTGAGTGTGAATAGTTTTTTGTTATTATTTATTTATTTAGTCACTGGAAAAGTGCACATAGTTACAAATTTAATTTTTTTTATCCAGATGTCATCTAGAGCTGTATTTTATAGATAGAATTCATTTTTGCAATAGAGCAAAAGAAAAGTAAAATAATTCCCATAATGATTGACAGCATTCACAATATTCGATGGTACTTGAGTTTTCATTGCTTTTTCGCAAAAAGAAAAAGCGATTCATTAAATAAATTGATCTCTCATTAGTCTCAAAAAAATCACCATTGCTTTACCATTGCGCGTCTACATTTTGTCATTATTAAAGAAAATGAAATCTTTTCAAACTTGTGATAGCAATAAACCTAAACAAACTTTTTCCAGATTCTGTCATCCTTTTTGTTTTTGTTTACTTTTAGTATAGAAGATATTTTGCTTTCTAAATAGAAAATTTAATTACACCTTGATATTTAGAGCACATCAAAAAGGTTTAAGGGTTTAGTGGTAACTGTGTTGTGGCATTAAACGTGTTCTCTAAGCTAAAGGATTGGGTTTAGTGCGATTAGTTTGGAAGACAAATTATAGAATCTCTTTTGATAGTGGGAGCGGAAAGACGTTATTTTCGGATTTAAGTAAGATAGGGGTTTTGAATACATGATGTGTATTATATATAGTGAAATATAGGTAACTATTAAGGAGAAATGTTTTAAAGTTTCTATGTATTTGGTAAGATAAACATTATTGCCAATGTAGGTACTTAAAATAATTGCTTTGAAAATATTGATTTTTTTTTATAATTTTATTATTTATAGCTTTTGGAATTGTTATGGATTATTATTATTGTAAGACAATTTTAAAACGTTGAGATAGAGTTCACATATTCTTATCTTTAATTTGTAAAGTCAAATAAGCTACTATCAATTTAATTCTTTACTATTCTTGAGACCATCAATGACTATTACAAGAACTTTTGATTTGGACAATTTAATTTCAAGCAAAACGTAACAATAAACTAATAAAAAAACTATCTTACGATACTTAATCAATATTTTATTGAAAATAGTTACATAATAATACAAATACATCGAACTAAGCGTCTGTTCATCGATATAATACCCACCGACAGCCAGCCAATATCATCTGCGGTCAGCAAACAAGGGATTGGCAACGCGAGCGACGTCACGTGCCAAACATTAACTATACCGATAAAATGTAGTTACTCAGCTCTCAGGGTTTTCTGTCGCGTCAAGTGAAGTTTTATTAACTAGACGTGCCTCCTGTGCCCTATTTTGAACTTAACACTATACTCTGTCATACCTTTTAAACGTATATGAGAAGAAACAAAATTCAATTACCAAAAGTCAACCTTACCAATGATGCAAAGCATGTTCGTAGTTTAACGATTGTATTACTTTACAAATTTGATTAAATCTTAATAGACTATATTATACATGTCAAGACCACATATTTTAATTTACTTTCTCTTTCGTTCTGAAACTTGAGCTCTTTCTTAAAGACCATTAAATATACTGAGGTATCGTCATCTAAGTTTTACGACACACATCTGCATTAAATGTTACCCCTATAGGTAGCGTCCGCTTACAGACCTGGACATATTGTTTTATCACTTTTCACAGGCCCTTGGTCATTTTAAGCGGGTTTTAACAGATTTAAAAACCATACAATATCAAAATAGTTTTATATAAAATATAAGTTTAATAGTTTTATTGATATCAACATCAATTGCATCGAGATATGAAAATTGTCGGAAGGCTTATATGTCCAACAATCTTCATATTTGGTGGTAAAGGCCACTTGACGTTTTAGGGTTATGTGAGTACGTGATTAGACGTCTGACAAGTTTGGACTTCCATTGCGTCAGCACCATTGCAATTTTCTAGTAATTAACACCAATATTGAGGATAAAGAAATAGGTACGTGTTCTTCGAAATTAACTTGAATAAATAAATTTATTATTTAAATGAAATGAATTATTTAAAACAATAACTTGTAATAATTTATTATTTAAATGAAATGAATTATTTAAAACAATAACTTGTAATAATATACTCCATAGCATCATAAAAATTAATAAAATTCTCATAACATATATGCTTTGGCAATGGAACTGGACAACCTTGCCAGGTCTATCACGACATAATTTCTATTACATATTGCTATTTTATTTTAATACCTTATTTAGTGTTATGGTTTTTTTAATTTAATTTTATGTTCCATACAGCTACTCAGAATCTTCTGGAAGTATTCCAAACATAATTGAAAGTTGAAACATAACATATCGCTAAGGATAGATTTATATTTAACACTAGCTGACCCGGCGAACTTCGTACCGCCTAACAGTCGATTCTTTAATTTTTTTTTATACTTATCCTTCTCGGTACCCCTCCACTAACACTTTTTAAATTGACTTTTAAAGTATTATTACGATTCTTTTGTATGGGAATATAGAAAAGTTTTGTTTTAAGACTTTTTCAGGCAATTTTTTAAATTTTTCTCTCCGTAAGAACCATCCTCGTACTTCAAGGAATGTTATAAAAAAGAATTAGCGAAATCGGTTCAGCTGCTCTCGAGATTCGCGCTTAGCAACACATTCAGCGATTCATTTTTTTATATATAGAGATTATTTTGTGAATTTTCTAATGTGGCGTTTTAATTGAAACTCAGTTCACTTAGTTAATTCTGAAAAATTTGTTAGACGCCTATTCTTTATTTATGATTTAAAAATATTTGTCTATTTTTACCTATCTCGGCTGATATTTTTTTTGTTTTTTAAAGCGATTACGATAAAAGAGAATGATGAAAACCCTTCAAAATATATTAAGACTCATAATTTTGGCAAATGAATGTTCTGTTGAATGAAACTTCTTTTTTTTGGTATAAAAACCTTCCGTGGGATTTAAGGAACATTAAAAAAAAATAGCCGAATTGGTCTAGCCATTCTCCAGTTATGCGCTTAGCAACATTCATTTTTATTATATAGATAGATATATTTTTTTCATATCATCCTCAACACATATACAAACGTATATATAGGTATTATATATGTGTATATTTTTTTTAAATATAATTATGTTGTATTTTTCTTATTTGTTTTATTTCTCTTTTCTTTTTTTTTTGTTATCTTTTTTCGTATTGTCATTGTGTTAGTTGTGTCGGTAAGCAGTGTGTGTCTCTAATAAGTGTCCTTCATTTCTATTTGATTCTCTATTATATTTTATGTTATTACGTCAATTCGTCAGAACTAATGTAACACAAGTACAACGTTTCAATTAATGTAAATAGCTGTTTATTCATTCAAAACCGCATACTAACGTATTTTATTAAATCAATTGCAAATTCGACCTCATTTAAACTGCACATGTATGTGCGTTCACATCAGTATAACTAAATATAATGTTTAAACTATTTTGGAATAATCTATGAGATAAATTTCATTTTATTTATGTCAAAGATATTCAGTTTAAAAATTAATGATGTAAATACCGCAAATATAAATACCGCAAAGGGTCCCGTGGTCCTGAAACAAAAGAAATCAGATTGAAATTAGAACTTTTTTATTGAACTACCAAGCTATATTCTTTACAAAAAGACAACTCTTGCTAAGAGTGAAGAAACCTGCTTTTTTTTATAGAAATTTTGTGACATGTACATTCAATAGTCCACAGAAATGAAATTTAGAAAATAATAAAACAGTAATTCCTTCCTTTAGATTATTTGCTGCTAACTATTGTCAATTTTTTCGTTTAATTGTTAATCGATAAATTAAATGAGAACCCATCTTTAGTAAAAAAAGTTAATAACAATGGAGAGAACGCACATCCATTTAACTTTACAAATTGTAAATAAGAAACATACATGTAATGAAATTTAAAATATCACCAAAGTATTACTGCGATCTAAAATAATAATGTTCCTAATAAATTACCCTAAAGCGCTCGATACCGTGACGTATAAATTGAAATAACGATTTCAAAAGCACTACACTGAATCTATAATTAATTTAACATCTGTCTATTATTGCAAGTGCTCTCGTTTTAGAACCACTGTATAATTGCGATCGTATCGGTTTTAGTTTTCAGTTTGTTGTCATATTTGACTAGACTAGAGAGATTCTCTCCTTTTTTATATACAACTAGGTAGGTTAGTTACTCACGAAACGTAAAATTTTGAACATAATTTTAAAATTTCTAGGAATCAGGCACTGAGAATTATATAAGTATAAAGACGAAAAAGCAAGTCATTATACGATATTTCCAATAAGGCAGGGCATAGCAGGAAATATCCTGCTCAAAATCTGGAGTAGCCCAACTGGGGAAGTAACTACATCGGGCTTACATCGAGCTTACACACTTCAATTTTATTTTTATGTATACTAAGATTTCAGTAGTAATATAACTGATACACATCATTTAATGAAAAACCTAACAAGTCTATGTAGATACTAATTTTTACACTAAACAATACTAATTTTTACACTAAACAATATAATAAATTTAGATTAAGATATTTGTAGACTCATAATTACAACTTCTTTATTCAAACAACTTATTCTATTTTAATTAACAAGATACAGTAAACTTCTAATTACACTCTTGGAATTTGAAAGGATCGCTACTATACAAATAATATTATTTGTCGCAGAATAACATCCGCACGAAGTAAGCTTATTAAGTTTTCCTTTTTAAAAATAAATTATTTTCTTACCATTTTCTGTAAAAACAGCACGGAAAGCGTAAGTTTTAATTTCATTCCGCTATGGTTCTGTACAAAATGGTGTATCGTTACAAATACAAACAAATTGCACATGTTAGCTTATTTGTTAAAATATTGCTTTCATAAAATCTACTTTTAAATTGGTTTTCTACAATACCATTTTAAGTAGCAACTTTATTTAATTTTCTTTCTATAAAATAAGCAATTCACTAAAACTACATTAAAAAGACGACATTTTTAAACTCATAAAATAAATTAGACTTAAACAAATACCCCTCATCGATTAATTTTCTCTCCATAAATAATTGTTTTCGATATTAAATTTTTATCAAATAAAATTGATAATAAGAATTGCCAGCATAAGCCATGCATAAGCATATAAATAATACGAAATCATCCGCTAAAGACACTGTTCCATATACGAATACGTATCAATTACAGAGTTCACGTTCTTTCAGTGATATGATCCTGCAACACAAAACGATTTTATTTTTGTATATCCATTTTGATGGACAAGAATACTTACAAAGTTAACGTTACAGAAATTACAATTTTTTATGAAACGAGATATTCTATCGTTAGGAATATTGTCTCCCACGTCGCCAGTCTCAATCTCCGGAGAAGAATTAAAAAGATATATATCTTTAAAAAAATAATGATATACGGTTTTTCCAATACCATTGCGGTACACCAGAAGTTGCAAGAAAATAGCTTGAATAACTCTTGCCTGTTAATCCGCTTAGCTACATCTTAGATTAAACACTGTAATACTTTGTTCGAACGAATGAAATAAGTCTCTGTAATATTTACCCGCTGGTTTTTTTTTCGCTTCAGTAAATATTTTTATGTTTTATACTTAACCTAAAAACTAACGTGCTATTACAATCTCTATTTAAAAGTGTGTTTTGGAATAATGTATGTCATTTTGTGTTGTTACGTGTTTAAAGTAAAATGTTGTTGGATTTATCTTTTTTTTTTTTGCACTACTGACCTAGTAGATACCATTATTCATATTTTTCAAGTCCGATTTTTTTCTTGGCAAGCTCTGTGGTTTTGAGACTTGATTAATTTTATAGATGTCGGTAGATTTGTTTTTTTTTTTTTAAATTATGGACAGTAAAACAACACAAAGACAAAAATGATTTTATGAAGTATACTTTTTTACTTTTGAGTAGTAGAATATAAACATTAAATACACATTGTATCACTAGGAAACTACTTTTAATTTAATTTAAGGCTATGTTATCTTATATAATTTCATCGTTTTTTTTTTTTTAATTTCATAATTTTAAAAATGAATGAAGGTATAATTTTTCTATGAAAACATAATACATAATTCCATGAAATATATTGATTGTACTTGAAAAAAGAATGGCTTGATAATTATGTTTTTAAGGCCTAAATTTCAATAATCAAATTAATAGTCTATTAAAAAACCTAGTATAATATATTTCTAATGTTATCTCTATATATATAAAAATTAATCGCTGAATGTGTTGCTAAGCGCAAATCTCGAGATCAGCTGAACCGATTTCGCTAATTCTTTTTTTTTAATATTCCTTGAAGTACGAGGATGGTTGTTGCGGAGAGAAAAATTTAAAAAATTCCCTGAAAATGTCTAAAAACAACACTTTTCTATATTCCCATACAAAAGATTCGTAATAATACTTAAAAGTCAATTTGAACTTTAATACCATACCATAAAGTTTAAGTGTTAGAGGAGGGGTTCCGGGAAGGAAAAGTATTAAAAAAAATATATTAAAAAAATTTGAATCGACTGTTAGGTGGTACGAAGTTCGCTGGGTCAGATAGTTCCTTATATAAAGTTACGTGTGGAATCTAGTTATAACGAGATCGAAACTAAATTTAGCAACTGTAGCGAAAATAAACTTAAAATTCAGGTAACTAGAAATTCGTATAAATCGCGCTGATTTGATTGAGTTATCAGTAAAGTTAGGACGGTGTAATAGAGAGGCCATTCCCTGGAAAATTCATTAAATCTCATCGAATTTACACCCGGGCCTTGCTCTGAATCGCAATGCGGTGGGGTTGGAAAAAGTTTTGCGGTTAAGGGTTTACTTTACGATGACGGTTTGATTAGAACATTTGTAACTAGATAACGATTGTGTGATTTAACATTGTTTGTGATAACCCTGTGTGTGTAAAATAAAGTGTTCACGTGTGATTAAAACTAGCATATGAATACCAAACCGTCGAAAACAATTATCTGTCTACGCTAGAATCAGTCTCAACTCTTGGCTTGCTTATTGTTTTAAGTTTTTTTTTCTTTATAATCCGATACATTTGAGTAACTAAATTTTTTTTTTATAATCTTGGGAAATTGGAGTTCTATATATACATAAATCATCAAGGTATTCATAATCTTTGTATCTATATTCTCAGTATCTTCTCAGTATAGCGTAGTATTCTTCTAGTATCAGCGTGATATTTTATACCATATATTACTTGTATTTAATACGTATATCTTTATAGTATAAAAATAACAATTAAAACCTTGTTGCCTAATACTTTAATTTTTTTTAAGTTGGCAAACAAGCGAACGGTTCAACTGATTGAGCGATTACCGTAGCTTATAGACGCCTGCAACACCAGAAGCATCGCAAGCGAGTTGCCGACCTTACCCCCAATCCCCCCAGGAACTCTGGTTACCTTGCTCACCACAGGAACACAACACTGCTTAAAAGCAGTGTTATTGAGCCGGACCTTCTGTAAGGTCAAGGTACTTCCCCAGTTGGGCTGGCCCAGATTTTGAGTAGGATCACGATCACGATCACGATTCAGCCTGTAATATCCCACTGTTGGGCATAGGCCTCTTCCCCATGTAGGAGAAGGATCGAAGCTTAATCCACCACGCTGCTCCAATGCGGGTTGGCGGATATATTCCCTACTATGAGTAACGATCGCTATCAGGTGTACATGATAACAACCGGGACCGACGGCTTAACGTGCTCTCCGAGGCACGGTGGGGAGACCCACAAGGACTGCACAAACACCCAGACCACGGCAAACATCTGTATGGCCAATACAAATTTTGTCGTGTGCGGGGATCGAACCCGCAACCGCTCGCGCAACAGCCAATCGCAATCCATTGCTGTAACCGCTGCGCCAACGCGGCGTCTGAGTAGGATATTTCCTGCTATTTCCTACCTCAGTTTATTAATTTTAACATAGCAAATTAGTAATCGTTAATCGTTGGCGTGTCAGTCATCACGACTGTCAACGCGAGTAAAATCACTGGGGGAATCTAATTATAAATTATTTTGTACTATTAAATAAATGTCTAAATTTACAACAATGTTCAATATTATGAAGAGTACTTAGTAATGTCGAACTAATTCGAATTTAAAATTCATTAGGATTACTCGAGTCTAACTTTATGTCAATTACTGTTTGAAATTTCCGGGCTCTTGTAAGCGCTTTGATGTTTTTTTATTTTTATTTTATATCTTCTATATATTAAAAATATATTAAATGGTTAATAAGTCGCGCAATTTTTACTAAAATCTAGTCAAATACCTTTTTTTTTTCTAGTTTAATCTTTGATTTATCAGAACCAATCTAGTTTTTTTTTATATTTTTACGTTTAAGTTATATTTATACGTAACGTTTGAGTAATATGTAGTTTATTCATATTTTACATAATTTTCTGCATAAATTTATATATAATTATAAAAAATAAAGGGCTTTAACTAATAAGGGCTATATAAATTTTTTTCAATTTTAATTCACTCAAAAATAATAAGGAAAAAAGTTTGAATGGTATATAATCTAAGAAAATAATTTGTAATTACTTTATAATCATGTCGTATATTGTTCAGAACATAGGTTGAATAATTCTTAGTAAAAAAAAATCGGAAGAAGGTTGTCTGCCCAACTATGGAGAAATTATAGTTACTGTTATTTTAAGTTGTTAATTTTCCGTATATCAAATATAATGTATATTCATTATTATAAATTTGCTAATAAATTTAAGCACGTGTAATGAAATTTGAGTTAAACCTTTAAAAACAAACACATTATTTTTACATCCTGACCATTTACTTTTATATTAATTTAAAAAGTTTTATTGAGCATTAAAAAAGCAACAAACAAACAGTACAAAAGTTCTTACAACAAAAAGGATTATTTTACATACCATTTTAAAATGTAAAACGTTATTTCGTTGAGTAAAGCAAATGATATTCGAAAATTTCAAGCGAAAAGTCAAACACATATCCATATTGAAATTAAACTCTGAACTGAAAGAAATGTTTACACCGAAGCGGTCTTATCGAAAAAGGTAAATATTTTTTTATAAATAAAAATGTTTTTCAGTATGTCTACAAATTTGTGACAGTATATTTTGTGAATTCCAATCCATGTCGATTTCTTAAAATTGGTGTAAACTTTTTTTTGTATAAATAGATCAAGCTTTTTAAAAAAAGACCCGGTCAATTTTTTATTCAATGAAAACTCCTCTATTACTCCTCTATCAATATCAATTTTGACGTGACGCGTGTGTGTGTAACGGTGGCAGGCACGAAAAAGGACGACTCATTGTAGCGTTATGCTCGTTGTCCCGATACGCTCATTATACGCTTGCGCCGCATCTATCTCTCTTCCACTCGATTGGCATACGCCAATAACATACGTCATACGCCATACGCCAATACGGCATACGCCAATAACGTTGTTGTTAAGTTAAACTGTCGTCCGTGAACCAACTTTACAGACAACAATTTTCTTGTGTGGTTATTTTGTTGTTACTTATTTTGGTTTTCAATAATCTATTTATCTAATTTTTCCTACTAGGTTTTTCACACAATTCGTATGAAGTTTACGTCCAAATTTTATCTCTAGTAAGCAAATTCAGAGAATGATAGTGTATTTAAACTGGTCTTAACTAACACACTGTCGCCTATTACTAACTTAATGTTGTAACTTAATGCTGTGTGTTAAATAAAAACATGCTATTACACATTTTTAGGGTTCCATACCCAAAGGGTAAAAACGGAACCCTATTACTGAGACTTCGCTGTCCGTCCGTCCGTCCGTCCGTCCGTCTGTCACCAGGCTGTATCTCAATAACGGCGATAGCTAGAGAGTTGAAATTTTCACAAATTATGTATTTCTGTTGCCGCTATAACAACAAATACTAAAAACAAAATAAAATAAATATTTAAGGGGGGCTCCCATACAACAAACACCATTTTTGCCTATTTTTGCTCGATATCAATAAATGGTAACAGGTAGGCACTTGAAATATTCACAAAATACTTAATTGTATATTTACTTTAATAATAAATAATAAAATTAAAATAAAAAAATATTTAGGGGGCTCGTAGAACAAATGTGACTTTTTGCCGCTTTATGCTCGATATTAAAATCAATGTACCTACTGCTGTTTACCTAGTCAATGGTACGGAACCCTTCGTGCGCGAGTCCGACTCGCACTTGGCTGATTTTTTATTTTAGATGACGCAATGACGCAGCGGTCTCAGCACAGGCTGTTGCGCTGGTCACGCGTCGATTCCCGCTCAAAATAGATATTTGTCTGGTCTGGGCGTTTGTGCTTGTTTCCGGTCCCGTTAAGCGTGAAGCGTTTATTTTTTGAAGTGAAACTTCTTTAGGCACATGAGGGTAAAATTTTTACGGGTGAAACGTACGAAGATGTGCATGATGTTGACATGTGTACTTTGTACGCACGCAGTTTTTTAATTTAAATTATGACTGACTTCTACAGGATATTTGGTAAAGGTTTTTTAAATCATCTTAAATATTATATATTATATAAAATCTTAAATATTACTTTAATTTAAATGAATTAGACGTCTGATGTTACTCTATTTAAAAAGTATAACAACTTAAATTAGATCACTAACATAATCGATTTAAATCGGAAAATATTCAGTCATACAGGTTTTCTTTTAAAATTTCCTATACACGAATAAATCAACTCGAACCAAGATCGTTATTGCGTAAATGTTATCGCAAATTTTGTGTCCCTCTTTAAGCGTTCCTCCAGGAGTTGATAAGTTGAGACAATAAAACAGACGAAACGCGAGTCGGATTCACGTGCTGCGGGTTCCGTACTGCATATAAACACTTGGTCCACCTTAGTTTACTAACACTGATTTGGTGCAATTTATCAATAAAGTGAAGAGCTCTTTGTAAAAATATTAAATGCTTCACAAAATTAAAATACTATAAAATGTGATCGAATCTTTAATGATTTAAGTTGCGCATTCTCTGTATTTATGTAATTTCCAACTGGTTATCAAATCCAGCTATCCACAATTAGAAGAAACTTTAGAATTTTTTGAAAGTTACCGGATATTTAATTTTGTTACATTTTTCGAGTAGACCTGCTCTCTGCTACGTGGGTTGTTAGTTCGATTCTCACCCCGCGTCAGTCAGATTAATATACATATATTTATTTATATATGTATTGTTTATAATTATGTATGTTTATCGAAAACTAAAATAAAACATGTAGCTATACCAGTCGGCTGTTACCTATAAACACAAGCATTAAGTTGCTTACTTTAGGAACAGACGACCGTGTGTATAATATGTTCAAGATATTTATTATTATTTTATTTTGTCGACCAATACAAAAACCGCTGAATCGTGCCGTACAACCTCACGCTGAGCTTCTGACAACAACGGAACCCTAAAAGAATGTCACGCTCCGTGCGTTTAGCGCCAAATCATGATAAAAGGGTCCAAAGGTCTTTAGATATAAGAGATTTATTGTTGTAAATCGCTCGAGTTGAAAAGATATCCTTGGAATAGTTACGAAACTTGATGTCATTCTTATTGTAGGTGTCACTAACAGTAGATATTATGTCGATTTTAGTATTTGATAAAACTTGTTAGCTATTGTTGGTTTATTTGATGTGTCAGTAATTATACGTTAGAAAAAAAAAATGTCGACTATAAAGTAATATCTACATAGTAAAAATAAGTGAAGCGGAGCTTTGTACCTATCAATTTGGTACATTTTCTTATTTTATTTTATTTTCTGAATTTATTTTGTCCATAAAATAACTATTGATAAAAAAATATTATGGTAATTATAACTTAACTATTATATAGCGGAAACTAAATTCGCTAACACAAAAATAAAAACATGAAAGAGGTTGCTCAACAAATGCATATTTGTTTTAAGATTTTGTGCAGTAACTTCTAAATATCCACTTAGCCCGGTGCTGCAAGACAGTTCAGAAGCTAAGCACTAAAATATACAAGACATAAATAGGTTCATATATTTTAATAAGAAGCTCCAACACGCGATTATTACGGCACGGTGTGACAGGAGGTCATTATATAAAAGAAAGAATTTGACTTTAGCTTCCGCGAGGAATTTGCATTAAGCTCATTTTACAATATAAAAATTCAAGAGCCTTTGATAAAATTGAATGTAAATAATAATGAAAATAAAAAAAAATTGTTACTAGATTGTGTTTTTTTTGTTCATTTGAAACTTACATAATTATTATTATTCTCACTCTCTACCTGATACCACAATTCTTGAGCAGAGAGCATGACTCTCTCTATTTCTGGACATTTTTATAATGTAATTTTTCGAAGAAGAAAGAAACCTATTGATTTTGAATTACTTTTTTAGAAATAAACCTAGTGGTTTATATTTTAGTTTTCATTAAAATAAATTATTGTTTAACACAAAGTTTATCAAAAGTATAATTAACTCGCTGGTAATTTTCGTGTTATTATAAAAGTTCAAACTTAGAAGCTAATTTATTACTTATATTGTAAGATTGTAAATATGAAAATTAAAGTGGTGTCAGAAATTAACAAAAAAATATATATATTTCAGGCAGCACTAGACTTAGTATAACTAATTGATGCTAGAGTGTTATGTAATGACTACAAATTCAAATTTGAACCTATGAACTTTTGCTATTTTATTTTGCTAGCTGTTCCCCACGATTTCACTCGCATTCATTTGAGGAAAAAATTGTGCTGAAATATTAAATAGCCTAAATTCCTTCCTCAGTAAATGGACTATCCAATACTAAAATAATTTTTCAATTCGAACCAGTAGTTCAATACAGCATACTATATCATATACAAAATAACATAAACAGTATTTGCGTTAAGACTTTGCAGTAATAAATATCCAATTAACCTTATTAAATTCACATGCAAATCCTGTACAACGTTATGATGTTAATCTAACGCTATGTGGTTTCGGCTCAACTCAGATTAAAATAGGATTGTTAGATCAGCTTTCTCTGTTAACATAACTAAATAAAATTTTGAGCCTATAGATTGTAGAAGTAGTAAGTTAGTAAGAAATAGGTAAGCCATACGAGTAATTCCGCCCATTCTACTGCATAATCTGTAACTATCTTTAAGCATTACTTGTAATGTATTTATGGCTTAGAATAAACCATAAATAAAAATAAATACATACGTATTGTTTACATGTTATTTTCGTAATACATACAAGAGCATAGAGAGGGTTAAATTCCATATCACAATTACTATCCTTTTTTCACGATGTAGCAACTGGATTTTGCCCTAGCGAAAGCAGGTTTGATCACCTGTACAAAAAGTTTACATACCTGATAGCGATCGTCACTCATAGTAGGAAACATATCCGCCAACCCACAGTGGAGCAGCATGGTGGATTAAGCACCAATCATTCTCCTACACGGAGAAAAATAATATGCCCTGCAGTTACAGTAGTTACAGGCCGAATGCGTAATGCGTATGCATACGATATTATTATATACGGAGGTACTGAGTTTGAATCCTTATTTAAAAAGAGCCTAATACCACCAAGACATTGGAATAACAGAAGTATACATTTAATATAAACGTTGTCTAAATTAATTACTATTGAAATTCGTATTATTTTTATTTTGTTGTTACCCACACATGAGGAAATTCGAAAAACGTACTATTGAACTACGTACTATTGAAACTCCATAAATTTCTCTTTAAAATTTTCGATAAATTTAAAAAATGTTTGCATAAAATAGTTTAATCCTTTAAATAAAAGGATTTCTAGTCCGGCGTTGTGCTAAAACCGCGTTCACATTCATTTGTTTGTCGCATAAATTCCAACTATTGTTAATCCAGTCGACAAGATCAGATAGTATGACGCGGCCTTATTCGAGCCCGTTTTGAATTTCAAATACGTAGGAACGCATGTTTCGTAACGCTTATCTGATGTAGTCCAAATATTACGGTGAAATTAATAAGTTTTATGTACGACAGATTTGTGAATGATGATGGATTAAGTTGTAGTTTTTTATTTTATTTATTATATAAAAATGGTTTATTTTAATACCACTAGGTTGGTAAGCAATTGTACGACCTGTCTCACAATGAGTGGTTACCATAGCAACGTCGCAAACGTTAATAGTAACGTTTGCGACGCCAGTATTATAATTGCAAACGAGTTGCCAACCCTAGCCCTGCTGTCAACATAGCGTGGTTCCTCGAGCTCTGACTATGTTAGTTTGCTACAGAAACACAAAACTACTTAAATGTATCATTTGGCTGTGATCTTATGTAAGGTACTCGAACGTATTTCCTGCTTTACCCAATCTCATAAAGTTGTGATATTAAAGCGATCATTTTCTATTAATGTTAAAATTACCAACACACATTGACACTAGGAATAAAATTAAAAATTCTAAAACGCCAACCATGACCATGATGACGATGGTGTTCTCCCGTTACCATTGTTGCTGTAAAGTATCCGAAACGTCGGGCATTTAAAAAACTTAATAAAATGCGATAAAATCCGAAAAAGTTGTTTCATTATAATGAGTGAAATTCGCGTAAACATTAGAAAAGAAATATTTACATGAGAAAATGTAGTAAAAAGTGTAAAAATTCAAACCCTTTTATAGATTGTTATCAATAATTCAGTACCGTTTGCGGTGCAAGAAAAAACACAACATTTAAATGCTGACCATAGGGTCGGCATAAATAATGACCAAAGGGTTAGCATTTATTGATTACTAAAGAATCATTTAATCCCGTTACCCCTTGATAGCTATCCGTTTTACCCCTAAAGTATTTATTGTAACTCAGAAACGTAAAGGCTGCAAAGTCTTTGCGTGCCTTTGCTAAAGGCAACTACAAAGCCAAAAGTAAGAGCAAATACTGGCGTTCTTGCCGTAGTAACGTACAACTACTGTAGAAATGAAGAATTTGTTATTTTATTTGACTCGATCAAATAGTAAATTTATGACAATTTTTGGACATAAGTTTGAGAAAATCGTAAAATCTGAAAAAGTACTTACGCCTCAACTATATCGAGTGAGTGACCATATTTTTTTTCGCCGCCAATCTTTTTTAGCTAACTTTTGATATTAATTATATTTCTATTCATCGCATATCAAATAATATATTTTTAAATAAAATTACTATCTTACTTAACCAATATTTTTATGTATGATGAGAATCTGATATTTAGAGGAAAACGAAATCGCACGCTCGTCGAAAGATTTGTCATAAAATCATTTCCCTTTTCATCTAAACGCACCATCAGATATTTTATATCGAAAATTAGTATCTGAAACTTACATGCGATTCGTAAGGGTAGGATTCCAATGCATTTTCATATTTCAAAATACATATTTATAAAAAAATACAACTTATATTATTAATATATCTATATACTAATATATAAAGCTGAACAGTTTGTTTGTTTGGTTGTTTGTTTGTTTGTTTGTTTGAACGCGGTAATCTCTGGAACTACTGGGCCGATTTGAAAAATTCTTTCAGTGTTAGATAGCCCATTTATCGAGGAAGGCTATAGGCTATGTATCATCACGCTAAGACCAATAGGAGCGGAGTCCACGCCGACGAAGTCGCGCGCAGAAGCTAGTTAATAATAACTTGATAAATTAAGTTGATAAAATAATTATTATAAGTAAATAAATTAATAATTATATTTATGTATTTAAATGGTCTACAACAGTTTAGATAAACGTTTTTTACAAAACAATAATAGATATAAAAATCCTCGGTCACCGTCTCATACATTTATAGGCAAACAAAAGCTTTATAATATGTCTTATATAGCGAAACAAGAACTGCTTATACATTTCTAACTCCATACATACATATACATACATTTGCATAAAACACGTTGAATAATGAGACAAACTCACATAGATTGTTTCAAAATCAATAGATATTATTTATGGCTCATAAATTTGACGATTAATCCTGTAATCGCGTATTAGTAATGAACAAATTTATGGAATATATTAATTATTAATAAACTATAACAAATTATGCCTATATTATTCGTACACTGAGACACAAACTTCTAATACTAATTGACACACAATATTTTCAACACCAATGTACGGTGTATTCCCACAACAATATTTTTACATAGTGTATAGTATTGTACGATAGTGAACGTAAAAACGTGATTCTATACTGTATTGTAAAATATCTTAAAGTGTGTCTATTGGTGTTACAGGAGATTATTTTATTAAGGAATAAAGGCAAAACCTAAGCCATTCAATATATCTATACAACACATTTATAATTGCTTGTTAATCTTCATGTAAAGTTTCATACAATTGTGTTTGCTAGCAAACGAAAAAAACCGACTTCAATTGCATCGGCAAGTAATAAATAATAAATAAATTAACAAACGCACTAGTCGTCACTACGATTTTCAAGGTTTCCCCTCGATTTCACTGGGATCCCATCATCAGATTCTGGTTTCCTTATCACGGTACCTAAGTTGGAATATCTCCTTTCCAACAAAAAATGAATCATCAAAATCGGTTCATAAACGACGAAGTTATCCCCGAACATACATAAAAAAAAAACATATATACTGTCGAATTGAGTAAGCTCCTCCTTTTTTGAAGTCGGTTAAAAAAACTTAGTTTTTCAGAAATTACTATTCTTAATTAAACTTTTTGTGCCAATGCATACCTAACATGTGTTTATCCCACAAAATTCAAGTCAAAATTCAATTTTAAAAACAATCTTTCATTATTAAAAATTCAGGGCAAATACACAAAATACACTGATATAAATACATTTAAGGTTACTATAACTACTCGTACTATACAGTTGATTTAGTAACGATGAAACATTCAAGTAAACTTAACGAACTAATTGACATTGGTATCTAACAGCGTTTTACTATTTAAGTCATTTCAAAATACAATGGCGGCAACACACGAAAATACCAATCAAAATTCCTACTATGTAAAAAACGATTTTAAAAAATCTAATATTTATACCACAGTAGGTACTTAAACGACAACTTTTGAGTTTTGCCACTAGAGTACGATTAAATTTCTTGTTAAAATTGTCTTTGACTGCTTTGTCCTCGTTTAGTTTTACAGATACGTTATTACTTTATTGGTATGAATACTGTGTCCAGAAACACACACAATACACGAACACAGACGCCCAGGGCACGACAAATATCTGTGCGGCCCAGGCAAATATTTATCAAAAGCGGGCTGAAACCACTGGCACATCACCCAGTCTTAAGTCGGATACCGTAACCTTAAGACACATGTAACGCCAGGACCTTCCCCTGGAGCTTTGGCTACCTTACAAACCACAAGAGTATAACACTACCTAAAAACAATATTATCATTAAGTGTGTTTAGATGTGTTTATTAGCCGTATTATCTGCCGCTAAGCTTGAGTTTGTGATGTTGACGCGTAACCATAATTAGGCGAAGAAAATAAATACATTTGTATTTCATTGTTTTTGTAATTTCATTGTCGCTCCAATACAAAGATTAATCAAAGCTGTCAGTCGTAATAACCAAATAACTGTGAAATCGAGGCGTTCTTTTTGTAATTAACGCGTGCAGAGTTGATACATCATTAACTATAAGTTAACTCATTACGTATACATTATGAACCTTATTTTCCGCATATTTTGTAAATAGGTCAATTGATATAATTAAATGAGATTTCGTTTTATATTTTAAATACAATTTTGAATACTAAAGATGTATTCGTAATACATTTTTCTATCTTCACACTTGAGAAAACCATTTAATAAACAAATTTAGTCTTCTTACAATAGTAAACAATTTATTACAAAGAATAATACGAGCACAAATCATGATGTAATTTTTGTTGTGTCGATATTTTGGACCTTATACGATTCGTGCCCAAAACGAAATGTTAAATATGGTTTTTATTTGTATTTAATTCGGCTACAGGAAATTAAATTTTGTTCAAATGTTCAAATTTATTTTGATGAGTATGTTATTATGTTTACCTTAAACATTTGTTTCGCGTGTATAAGCAATAAGTGTTTGATGTAATTTTTCATCAGAAATAATTGTATCTAACCCTATTATTTTATTTTTATTCTTCTTAATGACTATGTTTTTAATATCCTCTTAGATACTTACTTTTATAAAAACTTTGTAAAAGTTATCGGACTTCAGCTTAGGGCGTTGACAAAGTTTTCAAGTCGCCTTAATATTTAAAATAGGAACATTAATTTATAATAATATCAGATTAAATTTACATACTATGGGTAAAATTTTATTCTATAATAAATATAATATATAATATACTTAGTAACATTATTTAGTCTAAATAATTGTAAACAGATAAACGATTCCCACTTCACTGCTCTTCTAACATTTTTTTTTATTTTGTTTCAGATCAAAAAATGGAGCGAAGGATAGCGCGGATAATATACATCTTCATAATATTAGCTCTGGTAAATGAAATGTCGATCGCCGTTCAAGCGAGAGATAATAACAAAAGGCGGAGTAAAGAAAAAACTGGAGGATTTCAAAACAATATCTGCGACATTACCGATCGTGATTCTAAAGTACATTGCTACTGTGAAAATACAAGAGAACCTAGAAATGCAACGAAAGCCGAGTGTTGGGTGTTCAATGGCGGTATACCCCGTGACGACCTCATCTGGCAAAGTTTCGCGTCACAACCAACTTTGCAAACTTTGTCTTTTAACGTCCGTGTCGATGGCGCGCTAGGCTACGTGCCGACCAAAGCGCTGCAGTACTTACAAAGACTTAAATCTATAAATATTAAATACGGTAATATAGTCGACGTCAGCTCTTATGCATTCGCAAATTTAACAAATTTGAAAGAGGTATCAATATCACAAAATCAGATAGAAACTTTGCAGCAGTATGCATTTGCGTATCTCCCTAATTTGACTGTGGTTAATTTAGAAGAAAATATGATTTTAGAAATCGGAAGGGATTCATTTTTTGATGTACCAAAATTACAAAAACTCATTTTTACCAAAAACAATATTTCAACAATTAGTAATGGTGCATTTCAGTACGCCTTCAATCTCTTAGAACTGGATTTAAACAAGAACAACATATTCCATCTGAATCGCCACACATTTGACGGATTAGCCAACTTACGGAAATTGGATCTCAGACGAAATCGTATTTACAACTTGACCGAATTCACGTTCGCCGAACTGTGGAATTTACAAGAGTTGCTTCTGGGAAAGAATGAATTAAAATATATATCAGAGCGGGCGTTCGATGGTTTATCCCAACTCCGAAAGTTGTCCCTCGATGATAATAAACTGGCGTCACTTCCCTCCGGTTTATTTGAGGGCGTAAGGGGTCTCAGCTCCCTAGATTTGCGTTCCAATGAACTACACGCTTTAACTTTCGACAACATCAAGCCCATATTGGATAATTTGAAGCCTTCAGGCAGCAATTTGCTACTCGAAGGTAATAATGAATATTTAATACCCTCTCTTAGTGTACTGTGATGAACTCAAAGAACATTTTGAATGTTTAACAAGGAGAAATAGACATTTCGTGGTAACTTTGATATACTTAACAGTTTGTTCAGTTATGATACCGCTGGGTGTTTTTAAGTCGTGTAGAACTATCTTCGCGATTATCTGGCTCATACGTTGGAAAGTTTTCTGGCGCGAAATGTTCACTGCTGGAACACTTTCCTTACTCGTAGAGACAAAATGTAGCTTATACGTTAATGACTCTGTTTTGTACGTGAGATGTAAAACTTAAGTGCTTTTGTAGTACGAGTATAACAGTTATCTGTCGCCCTAAATTTGTAAATATAAAAATATTTGTTTCAAATTTGCTATTCGATTAAACAAACGTTACCAAATATAAGATCTCAATAATTTTATTGAAACCACTTAAATTGATAACTATTTATATATCGATGTCACTTATGCCAAGATAAAAAAGCGTGTTTTAAATTCTTTAATTCAGTACTACACTTTAAATTTCGTATTTTCTATGTTATATGTACCTATTAAAAACATCATTATTTATTACATTTGATATTTATATTTCACCATAAAACTGATTGCAGTTGATAAAAAATATTCAGTAAATGTTATAATATATTTTCATATTCCATTTATAGTTGACTGAAAAATATTTAATTAATAATACTTCACTTAAATATTAAAATGTGCATAATTAACAATACTTTAAATAATTTACAGAAAACAACTTCGTTTGCGACTGCAGGCTGCAGTGGATGCATATATTACGGAATGAAACAAAAAGCCAAAATACGAAAGATTCATTGGAAAGTGTCACGTGCAAAATGGATCCACCGATAGTCAGCTCTGCATACAATAAAATGCCCGATATTAGTTTAAATATTAACCAGAACTTACTACACTCAGATACAAATTTAGATAAATTTGTTAAAACCAATCTAACAGATAAGAAAATGGATGAAATACAAGATACGATCAATGAGATAAATGTTAAGAAAGCTGTTAAGAGGAATGTGTTAAAAATTCCACCAGAGACACTGCCGTGTCCTGCAGAAACTAAAACGACTACTGAGATACCGTTCATAGTAGATCCAGTGATTCCAATTCAAAACGAAATGAAGTTTAGATTTCAAGAGATGAACGCTGCTCATGCCACGTCTTTCGTTTTTGTTCTAGTATTATGGAGTGTCTGTTTTGTGTTCTTCTTTACTTAGATAATATTTTATTTAACGATTCTAGTCATTATTGTAAGGGAGATACAGACTATTTTAAATTTAATTTCTGAATAGATAAACGCAATTTAAATTTAGTGATCGTGCTAAATTGGGAGTGAGGTGAATTTTAATGATTTACGATAATAATAATTTATGAAGTTACGAATGAATTTAGATGTTCAATAAAATATTCCGGCTTCATATTGGACTTAAAGTTTTAAATCATCATCGAATCCCATTTCAATAATTTAATAAATGAATAAAAATTCAAAATCTATCTAGCTTTAGTGTAAATTGAATAATTATTTGAATTGCGTTTATTATGTTCGCGCTAAATATTAAGATAATTTATAAGAGAGCACAGAAACTTAACCGTAATTAAAAATTGTATTATATTCACGAAAATGTTGTATATTATGAAATATAGAAGATAGGCGTAAATTTTTGTATTCGTGTGTTATTATTGAATATTAAGCACAAATATAGTGTAAAAAAAAATTAAATGTGTCATTGATAAATTTATTTAAAAATACGAACTCTCAAAATTAAATTGCTTCAATTAACAATAAAAAATATAATATGTTGGTATGATATTAAATTACTTTAATTGTTTTTTTTTTTTAATATAAAAACACTTTGCTTGTCGTTTGTAATGTAAATATGAATTTTAAACTTTTTAAATATTTAGGCAAAATGTACATTCCATTTGGCGCAGTAATGCTTCGATAAGTCTTTTCGCACATTATCAAAAATTACTATTTCGAAACTATTTATGTGAACATGAAGAAAATCTGCTAAAATTATAGGATATGTTGTCTACGAAGTAGGTACGTTTACTTTTTGTTTCGTAACAAAAAAATAGAGACCTGAATGAAAATAATTCCGAATTATAAGAACAATTTGAGCAATTTACAACTGCGAGCGCTTCACGCATTATACGCATTTTCAAATAACCTCTTGTAAAGTGCTTTAAGCTAAAATGCATAAATCAAAAGGAAGAAATCAAACTGTAGGAATTTTATATTTATTATAGCTTTATTTTGACTTGAAATATGCTACAGAATACGTCGTCCGATCGATTAGAAATTTGATAATGTGCGGAGAAAAAAAAATTAATTAAAAATGTAAAATTTTCGAAAAAGTCTAAGTATTAAAAATATTTAGATTAAGAACAATTATTATTATTTATATTGATTATCAATGTATAATTCTTTCGATATTTAAAATAGCGTATATGGAATTAGGGTGATAAAATCTCTAGTCTTTATTTCAAAATGACATCGCGTCAGTAATGAAATAATAGCAATAAGTCTTAAACTATTTTGTTTATTTGATTAGAACTATTGATAATGATGTATAAAACAATTTGACGAAGCATTTTGTATGAGTACATTGACTGTGTAATTTTTTTAATGATCTTGTTTTATTTACCTTTTCTCGACTAAGAGATAGAAAGGCTCAAAACCAGTATTTTGTGTACAACCATGGCGGCTAACATGCCCACGTCTCACCTGATGGTAAGCGGCGACAAAAGCAAAGCAACCGCAATACAAACCCTATCCCTGGCCCTCTCCAGGAACTCTGACTACGAGTACCTTACTCACCTCAGTAGCGCTGCACTACTGGCGTGCAATATTATTTGTGTGTGACCCTCAGTAAGGTTGAGGACTTCCCCAGGTAGGCTTGTGCAAGATATTTTCTGCTGTGCCCCATCTTAATGAAACCATAATTGTAATAAATATACTAATAATACAAGATACAAACGTAGAACATTACGGTATTATACAAGACACGAAACGTACATGACATGTAACGCATGTGTGTGGGCAGAATATCAAATATTTTACTAAAACATAACAAGTTTTAATAGGTCAAGACGGTCGTCAGTTCTTGTGATCCCTTTTGTGTAAAATCTGCTAGAAATTCTGAGTTAAAATTGTACCTGGTAATAAGATGGTCTTGATAAGTTATTATATATGTACATATATGTATAACAGTGAAGATTATATTTACACTTTTTTTTAATAATATGGCCGCACTGGCCGAGGACGGGCTGCAGCGTCTTCAGTGCGACAAAGCCAGCCCTGCGGTCACCAACCCGCCTGCCCAGCGTGGTAACTATGGGCAACGCACATGAGTTCACGCCATTTTTGACGCAGACTTGTGGAGGCATTTGTCCAGCAGTGGACTGTTATAGGCTGAAATGATGATGAATGATAATAATAATGGTGACCAACATAGGTTCACCTGATAGTAAGCGGCTACTGTAGCCTATAGATACCTGCCATACCACGGACATTACAAGCGTGTTACTAAGCCTAAACTTGCTGTCACTAAGACAGCGTATCCTCAAGAGCTTCGGCTCACTCTCCACAGGAACACAATACTGCTTAAGAGAAGAAGAAAGTATGATTTGGCTGAGATCTTCTGTAAGGTTGAAGCGCTTCCACCGTCGAGTTGCATCGGATTTTCAGCGAGTTATTTCCTGCATTTCCTAACCTCAATTGTAAAATGAGCAATAACTAAACTATAAACAGGCCCAACAAATCATTGTGATTTTCTACATGCTTGTAAATTTATTATTTATAAAGCATTCCTTACACATAAATATTAGAAAAATAGAAATTAATCATTAAACAGATGACTTTTCTTTTCTACACTCTTGGTTTGGAAATATTGAGAAAAAGTTGAATCAATAAAGTTATACAATTGAAGAAAAAAAAAAACATTTTTAAGCTACTACGCAGTTACGATTAGGTACTAGCTGATTTCTTCTCAAAGAATGAAAAATTTTAGCACATAGACGAAAAAATAAAAAATATTGTGAGAAACGTAGTCAAATAAATAATCAAAATCCCTGTTTAACCCCTATAATGCGTTCCTCAGATCGCTGCCGCCGAAATCCATCTAAGTCCTATTTTGAAGAGAAATAAGCCAAACGATAAATTCTATCGAACCCTAAAGCTTAGGTTACAATATAACTAATCGTTTCTTAAGATAGTATAACCGTTGACTGTGTAATTACATTGTTTCAACTAGTTCATTGCTTCTTCTTATGTAACTCTATTGATTATTACAAAACTTAATTTAAATAAAACGTTGATCATATTTTAAAAATATTTTTTTTTAAATATCTGGTTACGCTATACTTTTATCAGGACCTTTGTTAGAAGAAATTTCTAGATAGTTAACTTTGCAATTAATTTACTGGTAGGAGTGGAATATTTCCATATTAATCGTCTTAATTCGTTCTCAATTTTTCTGCATTTTTTATGTCTTTTTGAGCGAGATTTGACGAGTACGTTTTGAGTTGTCGCTAATAATGCGTATTCGACTCGACTACCTACGTTGATAATGTTCTAATTTTATTAACTACTAGCTTCTGCGCGCGACTTCGTCGGCGTGGACTCCGCTCCTATTAGTCTTAGCGTAATGATATATAGCCTATAGCCTTCCTCGATAAATGGGCTATCGAACACTGAAAGAATTTTTAAAATCGGACTAGTAGATCCTGAGATTAGCGCGTTCAAACAAACAAACAAACAAACATTCAAACAAACTCTTCAGCTTTATTATATTAGTATAGATTGATGTAAAAAAGATCGATTTTTTGTCCTATAACAAACAGTTATTGATGGACGAAGTTAAAATAAGTATGAAGCCGGAAGCAGTAGGTAGTCGTATATGTTTCGTCGGTATAATGTCTGTATTGAAACTTGTACACTTAAAAGCATTTCAATGCTATGTCAGTTTCACTAGAACAACTTGACTTACTGGAACAATTATACTAACTCCGTGTATTTACTGTTTGCTATTTAATATACTTTAGTAGTATTATGAACCAAAATAATTAGTTGTAAGTGTACGGGTGGTAAATTTTTATGCAATGTAGGTATGTTAATGCAACAATTCTCTTTAACTAAAATAATTAAATATTAAGACAAGTTTCTGGTGTACTGGCAACTATTCTAGTGTATTGGTTATGTCTTATCATGGCGCCTAAGCATTGTTGGTTGTGAGTTCGATTCCCGCTCGGGGCAGATATGTATATATTTATATACATATAAATATAAATATTTGTTTTCGGTCTGGGTGTATATCCTTGTTTTTCTTGTTACCGTGCCTTGGGGAACTCGTAATATTGTCAGCCCCGGAACTCGTTATATGATAATTATCTGCCTACTACTAGAAGTGGACTCTAAGCTCCGAATATTTTCCTATCTTTAGAGAGAGGGCTTAGCTGGGATGATATAAGGTAACTCAGTTCCGTTTAGTTCAGAATAAAATATTAATATAATAATAATAATAATAATAATAAAATCGAAAAACCTTGCGATTATTTCTATTTCACGCGTTTGACAGTTCGCAAGACTGAATTAAGTCGATCTGGTCGGCTCCTTAAGAATCTCTACATAATATATGTATTATGTTAGTAACGCTTTAGCTTTTAAGTCTACAGGTGTTAAGATAATATACATAACTTCGTAAAGTTCAAACGTTCCTTAGACGCTATTTTAGTTTGTACCCTGATGATGGTCAATAAACTCATTTGAAACGCTTATTAACATTAAAAAATAATCGAATCTTGAAAATATTAACTCTCCGCACTCCGATAGGAATAAAATAACAGCATAGGCAATGATGGATAATGTATAGCCTAAGTAAATTCAATCAACCACACTACCATATTTAACTTTGCATAATCTCTTTACAAAGAGTAAAAATCCTAATTAGATTTTTGACAACAACCGTAACCAAAGGCTAAAAAGTCCTTTAACAAACTGTGGAAAGATCCGCAGAGATAAACAACTTGATCAAAATAAACAATTTAGAAGATATAAACTACCGCTACGAGCAGGAATCAAGCTTATAATAGTTGAAGTTATTAGAACTTTCTTAACGACTAGACCAGAATGGTCATACAGAATATTGAAACAAAATTGTATAAAACCAGATATAAAATTGAAACATTAAAATGAATAAGCGACGACGCGTTAGCGCAGTGGTCACAGCACTAGCTGCGGTCGCAGGTTCGATTCCTGCTCACGACAGATACTTATATTGGCCTTATAGATGTTTATCATGGTCTGGGCGTTAGTGCTTGAGTATTCTGTGTGTTTCCGGACCCGCGACACAGGAGAAAACTCTACTGGGGGCCGTTGAGTGATGCGTTTATTATTATTACAATATTGGACAGTACCAATAAATTATAAATTGTGTAAGCAAATATAAATATGATAAAATCACTTTAACAAAGCTACCTTTTTTAATCTACATTTCGTAATTAAATTTTACAATTTGTATGAGTAATATATTATTTGCTCACTAAATCATTTCGTACGTCCAAATGATACATTAGAATTTTTCGTCAACACAAACGAAATTACATCCAGAATCTCGTTACAATTACGATAACAGATTATAAACCAAGTCGTTGCACCACTATAACCCATTTCAACATGTGCATGCTAAATACACATGTTGAACAAAACATTAGGCACTTTGTATAATGTGCTTACATTAAATTTGCAGAGAACACAGCGCTTCGAGCAAAACATAAATAAATAAACGTTCACACATTGTCCCCGGTAGAATTCATCGTAGGGACCGATAATAGACCTTCCATTCGACCGTGACAAACGTGTGTGTTTGGTTTACTTTGACACGAATCAAACGTCTATTACGTTCAGTCTAATGGTGTCGGATATTGATCAATTTTATTAGATTTGTTTATTAATACATCTATAGTTTTTATAAACTCAGTTTTATAATACATTGAGCATTTTAAAAAATACAGCTATCCCCTCTCTTCCCGTGGGTGTCGTAAGAGGTGACTAAGGGATAACACAGTTCCACTACCACCTTGGAACTTAAAAAGCCGACCGATGGCGGGATATCCATCCAACTGCTGGGTTTCAAATACACAGGCTGAAGACGGGCAACAACCCGCCTGCCCAGCGTGGTGACTATGGGTAAAACACATGAATGTTTTAGGGAGGCCTATGTCTAGCAGTGGACTGTGATAGGCTGAAGTGATGATGAAGTGAATGATGAGGACTTTTATGAAGACGATTTCATGAACGAGTCTTACTTATATGGAGTAAATACGTAAATGAATTTAAAACAGCATTATTAATAATATTTTTAATAGCATAGCTGTACATAATGTGTTTTATTAATATATAATTTAAATTGAATTAAGTTTCTAAGTTATTGTTTTTATTTTTTTACGTATTAGATACGTTTAACTTTTTAGGTTATTTGCTACGTATGTATGTTACCAATAGTTCATTTATAGATAGGGGTTTTCGGTACGAAATCGCTGTCAGTAATAAGACAACATTTGCACTCTTTTATTTTGATTTTTTTTCTTTCGTATACTTTTTAAGTGTTCAATAAGGAATTAAGTAAACTAGTGCTCGCCCAGAGATCAATATTCGACAATAATTAAAATTTTAAATTAAAGAAAACCAAAATTATGAAAATAAAGAAAGTTTTTAAAATTTTTCACTTTGACAACAGACTCAACAAAATAGTATAACATGCGTGTGTGTCATGAAATACATGGTAGTGTGTGTAATTTATTTTTATTGATTTAATTTATTTTTATCCAGAATTAAAAAAAAATTAGAATTCTGCACTTCTCTGTATAAACTAGGAGTGTACGAAATTTTATACTCCTCCGTACGCGCATTTTCCGTAAAAAGGGGTACAAAGTTTTTACTTTACGTATTAATATATAGATAATTATTTGGCCAAGCCTGTGACAGCTATCAATCTCACTTAAGACGCAAAGCACCTTCATCAAGGATCATAGGGATTAAAATATTTCATTAAAATCATTTCAAAAGATTAACTTCTATCCTTCGTAAATTAATCCATAAAAGAAATACCCCTTTGAGTACCTTGTAGTAAAATTACAAGTAAATTGGCGAAAGGTTTGCAAGAGGGGTCGGATGTCAAGTTTAGTTGCATCGAGTTTATAAATGGCCCGTGTAATTGATCATTGCATCGTCTTTGACTCGGTTTACTGGACCGGAAAATTTCTTAAGGGTATAAGATCATTCAGCTTAAAATTGTTATTTGTAGTTGATTGTCTTTGAGAGACTTGTTATTACAGGTAAATAATAATATTATATACTGTACCATGTTATTGACCTTTTATTCTACATAAGAGGACCGTTTGATCTTAATCCCACGCTAATACAGTGGAGTAGATAACTTTGAGTTATATTTGTTTGGGAATTTTTTTAGACACGTGTAAGTTTATTTATTTGGTTCACTGCTAAGTAAAGCATAGTTACTCGTAGTGTGTAATAGAAAGTTTTCCATTCAAATATTTTTAAATATTGTTTTATTTATAACTAGCGACCCGCCCCGGCTTCGCACGGTTGCAAAAATGATCAGTGTTTCTCTACTATATTATGCATGTGTTATACATATAAACCTTCCCCTTGAATCACTCTATCTATTAAAAAAAAAACTGCATCAAAATCCGTTGTGTAGTTTTTAAGATCTAAGCCTACATACACACAGACAGACAGACGGGAAGCGACTGCTTTATAATATGTAGTGATATTTTATTCGTAATAATTTTTCAAAGCCTAATTTTATAAGCGTAAATATAACTTCGATAGAATGAATCTTTTTAAAATTCCGTGAACGAGGAGCAAGCGAGTCTGGTTATAAACTTCTGGTTATCTATAAAAAGGGTTTGTTGAATTGTTTTTTGATTAAGATCGGACAGGGACCGAGGATTTAGTTGCGGAAGGGATTCCTCGAGAACTCAATGTGTGATGTGGTGATAAGGATACGCGTTAAAGTTATTTTGCTCTGGTGGTCTTTTATCTGTTTTACTTTTGCCTCTTTCGTTACCTTCTAACTTTTGTAATTTTATTAACTAGTGGTCACCCAGTGGTCGACATTCGACCATAATTAATTTAAGAGTACATATATTTTATGTGTGTGTGTGTGTGTGTGTCAAATACATGGTAGTATGTGTAATGTTTTTTGCAGAATTTAAAAAAATATATTAGCATTCTACACTTCTTCTCTATATAAACTATAAGTGTGCCAAATTTCATACTCCTCCGTCCGCGCATTTTTCGTAAAAAGAGGTACAAAGTTTTCACTTCACGTATTAATACGTAGATGACATGATTAAAATCACTAAATTAAAAATCTTATGAACATTCTTAAATCAATTAAAACCTGGATTGTAGACAAGAAAAACAGCTCCTAGACGTCCTACTACTGAAAAAAAGTTTTAGCTTAATATGAAATTATAATCACCTGAAGAAGACCTTTATTCTCTAGAAAACTTGCCCATCAACCCGCAATGGAACATTACAGAAATCTTTATAGAATATACTTTATTGCACACCACAAAAGATTTACATAAAACAGTTATTTACAAATAGAGAAAGTAATGTACAAAGGCGGTCTTATCGCTTCGTAGCGATCTCTTCCAGACATCCTTATATAAGGGACATGACTGGTTTACAAATATAATCTGTTCACTTTTCAGCAGATAAATATAATATGTTTTTTCTTTATACAAGACTAAGCGAATATAATTAGGTATATCTATTGTTTGAAAAAAAAACGCAATTTAGGATGTTGTCTTATCCTGCAGATCATGATTTTGCACGAAATTGCTGGTAGAAGACTGGATGAGGATTGTGTATAACCGCAAAATTTTTCCGTAGGCTTGTTAGCATTGCTAGGTGCATAATTCATATTTAGAATCTCGAAATATGAATTATGCGTCTAGCATTGGATTGTGATAGGCTGATATAACATGACTGTGATGATGTATGTTCTTAAGCTTTATATTTTAACAATCAAAACCAATTGAAGTAATGATAGGCGGAACAATACATAATATGCTTTGCTAATCAGTTTGATCTTGATGAAGTTTCATATAATTGCCATATATCTCAAATACGCCAATTATTAGGTAATATATAGATACATAGCTAAATAATATACGTGCTTTAGCGATAATGAGCTCGTTTGTAATCTAATAGCAATACAATTCACAAGGTCGTCTTAATGAGGTTTAGTGAGGTATGCATTTGCATACCAGTGTTTACTAAGGAAAGTTCAGACATTTGGCAGGTATAAACGAGTCATAATAGAAATTATTGTAACTGTTTTAGAAATTACATATTATATATCGCATTACAAAATACTACAATATTAATATTGTCAATTATCACATCACCAATTTTTTGGTGAAAGTTTCTTCTTTTAGCTATGAGCTACAAGACTAAGCTACTAGCTTTTGCTTCAAATCAATTAACATTATATAACTAAGCACCATATATTTCTAAATTAATTAATTTAGCGGAACTAGCATGCAATCAAATCTGTGTAATTTTTAATAAAACGTCACGTACCTACTTACTTTCTACTTACTATTTAAAAGATAACTGAAATATATTCCCAAATTAACTTAAGGAGCCTTAAATTAACACATTTAAGTAGTGGGGTGACTTTTAAGCAACAACTAAAATTGTCTAAATATAATATGTAAGTAATCATTTTGTAGATCATATATTATGTATTTTTAAGTCAGCCTTCTAAGATAGCGCAATACACAAAAGTTGTTTACATTTATACAAAGAAGATAAATAAAATGGTTAATAAGCTATTAGTAAACTGTGCATTTAATATATATTTTAAAAGACTTCGCTAAAAAGTTAAAAAAGGTTTGTAAGCAATTTGGAGAATATTCCCGTTCAAAGTTAAATAAAACTAGGTTGGGACCGAAAATATTCGTTGAGATCTTTCTATTGAAAGTGATTGAAGCATATCTTTTAACGGCTCTCGAAATGTTGACATCACGTTTGAAACTCTTCCAAAGTTGTAACGTACCTACCTACGATGTTTGGTCTAACAAATTTACCTACTCAAAAATCCTTTACTATGTTCATACTCTGTCATTCCGATCTTTTTCAAGGATACGTATTTTCTTTTAATTATGCCATAGAAATTCTTTGATATCTGAGAAGTAATATTTTGATATCCCAATAATGGAACTGATGTGACTCCATTCAACAAAAAAAAAAACGTTAATGATTTTGAGCGTTCGGGCTCTTAAATTGAGGCTTCTGAAAATAAGTTTGCTATAGATAATACTTGATGTATTCCTATCCATGTTACGATTTTGCATGATACGCTCTATCTGATTGATGAAAAGTCTACACTTTTTTCAATAAAACCAAATCAAAAATAACGTTATTCAAATTGGCTCTAAAACCACCTTTTATCTTCGAACCGTCATTTTACAAATTAAATTATTAATAAATCCAATTAGGAATGTCGAAAAATCGACAAGAAACTCCATAGTTACTTCTTAAAAATAGCCATAAATATTAAATAAATAAATAAATATAAAACGATAGGTAGTCTAGCGGTACAATATATATCTACCAAAAACTTGCTACACATATTATCAACAATATACTAAGTCGTCTTGACATAGTAATGTATCAAATTTATGAACGCGATAGTCCAACACTTCCGGGCAACGCTTGATCTTGTTTATCGAGGCTACTATCATTTTGGCTCTTGGATGTAATTAAAGCAGTATGAATACGTATAAATTCTCTTTCAAACCTGAATTTCAGAGTTTTTTGAAATTAGTTAAAGGTAAGAGATATTGCTCTTAACTTCTTTATCTATACTAATATATAAAGCTGAAGAGTTTGTTTGTTTGGTTGTTTGTTTGTTTGTTTGTTTGTTTGTTTGTTTGTTTGTTTGTTTGAACGCGGTAATCTCTGGAACTTCTGAGCCGATTTGAAAAATTATTTCAGTGTTAGATAGCCCATTTATCGAGGAAGGCTATAGGCTATGTGTCATCACGCTAAGACCAATAGGAGCGGAGTCCACGCCGACGAAGTCGCGCGCAGAAGCTAGTCTTCTATAAGACGGAACTGCTAAAATGAAACGATTATTAAGCTTGTATAATAAGACGGTGGATATCACAAACGAAGGCAAGTGATGAGTTTCTGCTTTATGAGCTAGTTATGTGACATCATTAGAAATTATATCGATACATTGAATTTATCGATATAAATTAATTGTATTACAAATATTGTTATTAAAGTTTGATTTTCAGCATATACAATTCTTTAGGCTTAGATAATCGTCAAATTTTGTACACTTTTAGTTAGTACTAAAATAACTAACTTTGTTTTATTTATTTACTCAAGAAAACCGCATCAAAATCCGTTGCGTAGTTTTAAAGATCTAAGCACATATATTATAGGGACATTATAGGGACAGACAGCGGAAAGCGACTTTGTTTTATAATATGTATGTATTGATTTGAAAATTCTAAAATTATTTTTCTTCAGTTTTAAGCTGTCAATTGCAATTATATTAAGCTATAAAAGCTACAATATAATAGACTTTTTTCTAGATTTCTATTGCTATCAACTTTTAAATTACATTCTGTTAACTATTCATTAGGTACTAATGAACGAGAAATAAAAAATAATTAAAATTATACCTCTAAAAGTTTAAAGCATTTTTATTAAAAAAAAAGTACGATTAAGGTACATTTTGAATTAATTTAGAACTAACAGTTTTTCTTGTTATAAACGACTTGGTCGGCAAACAAGCTTACGGCCCACCTGATAGTAAACAGTACATGCAGATGCCTGCAACACCAGAAGCATCGCAAGCGCCTTATCAAATCTACCTTCGACCTACCTCTTTAGGAGCTCTGGCCACTTTACTTACCACAGGAACACAACACTACAAGAGAGTACTGTTATATAACTGTATACTTTAAGGTTGAGGTGCTTACCTAGACGGGCTACTTCAGATTTTGAGCAGGATGTATCCTGCTGTGCCCTACCTCAATAAAATGTGGAATAGTATTTTTTATTAATCTAATAGGCTAAACACAATGCTGTCACTTTTTACCTTAGTGATAGGAGAGTTGCAACAGAAAAAAGTATTCTTTGTTTTTGTTGAAATTTTCCACAACCATAATATTTTAAAACATTGTGACTATTGTTTTTGAAAGGGAAGGAAATGGCCCTACACTAATAAATGATTTATCTAAAACCTATTTATACCTTTAATAATAATATTTAAAACATGAAAATATTTGAATACATATTTCAACCATACGTCACGTGTGGCTTTGAATTTAAATTCAACTTATTCACCTCCACGAAATATCGATAAGTAATTTCCATAATCAGAACAAAGATCTGTTTCAACATCAAAGACCCCACCTTGGTCTACGCTTCACTGGGCTTAGCGTAAATAATGAACATACGTGATTGAAATTCGATTATCGACAATCGACAAGTCCCAGCCCTGTTCGGATGCTACTCCAATCGCCTAGCTGCACTGACGAAATCACTTTATAGACAAAATAGATTCTATTTCTTGGAGCGTATGGTCGATTTTAGATTGAATGATTTATGGTTATTAAAATAAACGGACGCCGGAGACAAGTGAACTAGATTAATATGGAACGAAATGGATATGAATATGTCTTTGAATTTAATAGTAAGTAATTGATGTTGAAGTTCTTGGAATTTTTATATGAATAAATTGTAAATATTAGTTTTCTTTATAAGAGTGTTTGTGAAATCACATTAAGCTAAAGTCTATCGTATTGGAGGTATTATTGTATTCACTCTATAAGAGGTCATTGATCTTGTGAAACAAAAATCACTTTTGTCTTTTTTAGCGTTAGTTTTTCTTTATGTTTGAAATTTATTTTATTTGTCTTTCATAATACGTTTGAAAATGTAAAAAATGTGTTAATTATTCAGGTAACAGTAATGTTTACAAAATAATTATGAATTATCATTTGTAAAAAGGTTTTCTAACTCTTTCAAAAATTCATTTGATAAACTAATTTAATCATTAATGAAAAGAAGTATGTACTTTGTTTGATATTTTTACATCACTTTTAATGAAGACTAGCTTCTGCGCGCGACTTCGTCGGCGTGGACTCCGGTCCTACTGGTCTTAGCGTGATGACACATACCCTATAGGCTATGTGTCGTCAGGCTATAGCCTTCCTCGATAAATGGGCTATCTAACACTGAAAGAATTTTTCAAATCGGCCCAGTAGTTCCAGAGATTACCACGTTCAAACAAACAAACAAACAACCAAACAAACAAACTCTTCAGCTTTATATATTAGTATAGATTTTTTGAGGCAGGAGGTGAGTCTAGTAGTCACAACAAGTGGTCGTTGCGCTAGCCGTAGCCGGTTCGACTTCCGCGCGTGACAAGTATTTTGAGGGTTTGTGTTTCAGCATTATTTTTGCTGCTGAAACTCTATAACAGGATTTTGTACTACTGTGAAACGTTGAGAGCAAAACTTTAATTTATTTCATTTATTAAATTATCACGTCCAGTTAGATGGCGCGAGACTAAGAAAAGAGGCTGGTGTGTCATAGGAGAGACCTATGTCCAGAACAGGACAAATAGGATGACGGTGCGTTCAAAGCCACAAACATCGATTGATACTTTTCTTATTGCAATTTCAAACTAGCCATTCCAGTGTCTGTCTGAGTTTGATAGTTGAAAGCACTTTGAGTATTCGTTTTTAATCAAATACGGAAGTGCTTGATACATTCAAAGTTATAAAAATATTTTTTATGAGAAATAAGTCTTATTCGTGTGATTTGTTTTGTCTAGATATTATAATATACTATGAATTCAGAGTTTTAGTTTAAAAATAATTACTAAATTTTTAAAGTCAATATTAATAGATACATATTATAATTATTATTTATTTTTCTCAAGTATATAAATTACTAAAACAGGTACATTATTATAATGTTCAAATTTTAGTCGATATAAACAAATTAAATCTAAAATATAGTTGATGATAAAATTTAGTTAAACACCTATGAAAAAAAATTAACATTGTGACATTTTGTTATCCCCCGAGAACTACGGATATTTTTTCGGTATGAAAGGTAACCTATTTCCGTTCTGGGACCCTAAGCTATGCGTATGCCAAATTTCATGGAGATTGGTCGAGCCGTTGAGCCATGAAAGTTGAACAAACAAACTCACTTTCAAATTTATAATAGTATTGATTACGAGATAAGTTAAAATCAGTCCAGAATTAATAAAAACTGTTATTAATTCATCTGCAAGCAATAAACCATCACAATAACTATTAAAAGCCACCCATATATGTAATTAACGTGGATGTATTGTCGGACGCCCTTTATTGCAAAAGAAAATCGTGCAATATGACGTCCTCAATTCAGTGAGATTTGCAATATCGGCTACCCTGTAAGAGCCTCAATCAAAGTGTATCCCTGATGTTGCATTAAAGTATCATATGTATCAGTGATTGGGATTTTATATACCTGAATAAAACGGACATTAAATAAACGCTTCATATGCAAGTGCTCCCAATAGAAATCTAGTGTCGGGGGCATGATAACACACATAATATTCAACCTAGAGAGAGTTCTAAGTTAGTTATAGTTATTTGTTAGTCGTCAGATACAGCACAAACATCTACATAATGTATAAAATTACAAAATACGCCTAGTCTCCAATATAAAAAGCTATTTCAATCTTTTGTGTTCACTGCCCTTTAGCCCAAATGAAAACAACGCGATATTAACTTCCTGTGTTTCTGGAAATTTCTAAACTAGTTGCGTTATTGGTCGCAAAGCTGAATACAAATCACTGTTTCTCAAACAAAGTATTCTCCTTTTATTCTACAACGGACTATTGTAGCATTTGATATGAACATTGCCATGAAAAATTGATAAAGAGTACTAGAATACTCCACAGTATACTATACTAGCTTTTATCAGCGGCTTCGTTCGAATTTAATTTTTGATTTTAATAAATAGTAACCTATCTTACTTTTAATACCTCCAAAAATATGTATACAAAGTTTCATAATGATCGGTTAAGCAGTTTTCGCGTGACAGCGTAACAAACATTACGATAAAAAAATGATATTAGTCCCGCTGAGTTTCTTCCGCCAGTTCTTCTCAGGTCAGAGGCTTCTTCTTTCCGAACTGGTAGTAGAATTATGACGTTCAATATGAAATTGTAGTAATTTTATGCTGAATAAAATATTTTGAATTTGAATTTACTATTTTATCAAATGGAATACATACAATTATCTTAAAATTTATCACAAAACAGGATATCATGCTTCAATATCGTGTGTAAGTTCCTAGGACACGTCTTCTTGTACCTGGATTTCAATTACGACCTACTTTTGGCTTAAGATCACCTTATTGTATACACCGTGCTACAGATTACTAAATAGTACTACGACCGTGCTATCTAGAATTCATCTTGTTTGATTAGGTATTGTGACAAAAAAATTAAACAGTGTTTACTTTTTAATATTATTAAATTTTACATGTTCAATCAGCTGCGTTACATAATTTAAACAAGACTCACAAAACACACTTCAATTTTGTCTTCGCCATAAAATAAGCAATGAAAACAAGGAACACGTCGTGAATATTGTAAGTACAATTCCGATACAATAGATGGTAAAATATCGAAAGCAGACTATAAAATAAAAAATATGAATATTATTTATCGTTTATTTGCTTTGATAATGTTAATAATTATAAATAAATAAATATTTAAATAATACACACTGTCGTCTGTTCCTAAAGTAAGCAACTTAATGCTTGTGTTATAGGTAACAGCCGACTGGTCTAGCTACATTTTTTTTCGATAAACATACTTATAAATAATACATAATATATAGATATATAAATAAATATGTATATAACACCCAGACTCGGGGTGGGAATCGAACCCACAACACCCGGAGCAGAAAGTAGGGTCACTAAAAACTGCGCCAACGGGCTAGTGTTAAACGCCTCAGCCTGTAACATCCCACTGTTCGGCATAGGCCTCTTTCCCCATGTAGGAGAAGGATCAGAGCTTAATCCACCACGTTATATAGTATTAATTCAAAACTTAACAAAACCCAAATACCAGTAGATAAATAAACATTTATTATATATACAGTTTAATCCGCTCAGGTGTTATGGTTCGATTAGTGGTCGGGTTAGTAACAGTAACGTTGATACAACCACCTATATCGCCATTCATACAGATTTACATAAAATAATAATTTTGATAGATTTATGAATTATTGACATCACATATCGGTTGTTTGGTATGAAAATTAATTACATCAATAATTTATTACACAAATGTCAACAAACATCAGAGCTTTTGCTACTAAATTTGATTATGTTAAATCTATACTATCAATCTATCTAATAATATTATAAAGCTGAAGAGTTTGTTTGTTTGTTTGAACTCGCTAATCTCAGGAACTCCATTTAACGAGGAAGGCTATAGGCTATATATCATCACGCTAAGACCAATAGGAGCGTATCACCAATGAAGAATGTTTCAAAATCGGTTTTTTTTCCTTTTGTGAGCTTCCACTGCGTGTGCTGCGTAAACAGTTCAAGTTTCGCAAAAATCATGTATGACAGAATTGTTCCTATTCCACGCGAACAAAGTCGCGGGCAGAAGCTAGTCAGAAAGTAATTTTCATCAATCAGATGACGAGAATCAATAGTACAGAGAAGTACAAGGTTGATAACAAAACGATCATGTATTCAGATTTAGTATGTAACCGGTGAATTTTTAAAGCCTTTATCAAGTCGTAAATACGAGTTTACGGTTTGAACCTTACATATTTATAGCTCTGAAATAAATTTTCGTACCTTAAACCAATTTTTTCTAAACTTTGAAAACACATTGCTAGAGCTCATACATTTTCTCTTGTCTCATACATTTTACTTGTTGACGTAGACTAGTGATAGTTTCTGTGAAACTCCCAAACGGTTACCCCATCGAGTAAGGTTCACTCTGTTATCAGGGCTTCATGATAAAGTTAGGATAAGGAATTGTTTAAAATTTTCTAAGCGATTCAATTACATCTCACTTTAAGTTGTCTATCTATTTGTACTAGTGGTCGTCTAGTGGTCGAAATTAGACAATAAATTAATCACAGACTTTAATAATAAACAAAAGAGTTGTATTTATGCGTGTGTGTGACAAATAAATGGTAGTATGTGTAATATTTTATTTATTGATTTAATGTATTTTTATGCATAATTAAATATATATAAAAAATTAGCATTCTGCAATCCCTCTCTATAAACTATAAGTGTGCGAAATTTCATACTCAAAAAAGAGCTACAAAGTTTTTAATAATAATAATAATAATATTTTATTTATTTCAGATTTGCATTCATTAAATTGTTAGTAATACATGAAAACTTTTTGCTTCACGTGATAATATATAGATAGGACTATCTATACTTACGCTTCAGCCTGTAATATCCCACTGTTGGGCACCTTTCACCATGTAGGAGAAGGATCAGAGCTTATTCCACCACATTTGGAGATCCGAAAGATAACGAAATAACGAATTAGTCTGTACTTCTTTGAAGTTATACTTCTTTTGGCGCGTTAGAGAAAAATGATGAGAGTAAATTTTTACGATGCTAGCTAGCTAGAAGCTAGTTTATCATAGTTCAAGTTTTCATTAATAGATGCCACTACTCTTGCAGATCGTTCGTAGTTCCATAAAGTAAACATAGATGTCACTATCTTTAACAAGAAAGTAGTCTTTATTGTTTCTAAGAGATGGCGTTGTGAACGTGAAGTTAGCTAGCCAATGAAGTATAACTTCTTACGTGCATACATAAGTACACACATACTTTTTTTATTATATCAGGAAACTATTAACTAGAAGTTCATTTAATATGAAGGCTGAAAAATACTTCAAGTTTTTACAATAAATATTTTTACGTTTTCATAATAGTATATCATTATAATTATTATGATGTGAATGAATCAGAGCCATCTGTGATTACCTGCAAGAACGAACTTATTATCGTTTTATGGTCAATCATTAGTTCCTAAACAGACTATAAGAGGGCGCTCCTAAGTATAAACTGCAAACAATAGTTTTAAAGGACTGCGTGGAGGCATGCGCTTTTGGATATTTTAAATTTTTCTTCTATTTAATCTAAATAAATAAATAAAAAATTACGTTAGGTCATATGAATTTTATTATCGTATATTAGAGAAATAAATTAAAAGTTTCGTACTAATAGCGATATAAGTTTAATCAAACAATCGTACGAGACAGGTAAGTCTATTTAACTTCTCGTTTTGCTAAGGGACAGTCGTAAAACGGAAGGGCCAATAATCTCCATTTATTAACCAACAGGACTGGACCAAGTGACCGCTATCTTGGGATTACGAAATAATGAGATAACTTTCTTAGAAGATTTGATCTCAACTAATCTATGGTGCGTGGATTTACGAACATTGTATAGAGTTAAATAAAAAATATGATTAAGACTACTTACTACAGAATCCAAAATTACTCAATAAAAATTACCTAATTAAAATCTTCTTAATGTTTACGCGAATTTCACTCATTAGGGTGGATTTAGACCAAACGAACAAAGAGCTAGAGCTAGAACAAGAGCATTCTTTCTTGATCTTCGAACACTCGTATTCATATATATAACAAAGAAAGAATGCTCTACGCCTGTTTACACTAAAAGAATTTGATATAGTGGGGATAGAATGAGCATTCGCTCGTCTGATGTAAATCGACTATTATAATGAAACACCCTTGAAATGACAGTTTTTTTTTTGGAGGACAGTCCTCCCGATACCATGGTAGGTAAAATCCGATATAAAATCCGATCCGCGATAAAATCCGAAAAAGTTGCTTCATTATAAAAATAGTCTTAAGTTAGCTAAAACTTATGTAGCAAAAAAAACAATATAAAATGTTAAATTAAAGCTATTAAAAAGTTATTTTACCGGTAAGTTTAGTTTAAATGGATATAATTGCATTCATCAGTACAAGTTTTATATTACACAATTTTTCCACGAATTGTACTCGCTCCATTTTGCAACTCTATTAGGTTTATTCACTTTGTTTAATGTTTTTATTAGCGAAGTCAACTTTATTATTAAATTATATTTTTATGTGTTTCAAATTTTTATTTCATCTTTCAATTTTAATTGTTCCAACGTCAGCAAGTTACTAACCGACTTAAAAAAGAGGAGATTCTGAATTCGACTGTATTTTTTGTGCGTTAGGTACCTCTTATCTTTCACTGGGTTAAACAATATAGATGAGTATTTTTTAATCGATATTTGGTGCTTGACATGTGGTTTCATGTATATTTTATTGAGATCTGAAGACTACTTTTTGAGTTATCTACAATAACGCGTATTTAATTGACTATTTTTGTCGTCTAGTTACCTTGTATTATTTGTCGATGTAATTTTTTTCGTTTGTAAGCAAACACAATGTTAATTTTTAGGAAGTCAAGTTATTATTTCAACTTGAAGCAGACTGTCTAGAAAAATACCTCAAGCTTATAGAAGATCACAACTAAATAATGCTTCCCTTTAAAAAATATTATTAATTTTTTTTTCAACATAACGGAAACAACGAATTTCCTAAGCATTTCTGGTATTTAGTTGCTAAGGAAGCACGAGGAGAAAGCCTTACTGGAATGCGGACACACATAAATATTCATAATAATATCTGTAAGCTCCACTGTCTCTACATTCTGCATTAATTACAACAGTGTTGCAATTGTTTGCTATTATATTATTTTTTCCTGCTAGTTACACAAAAATTAAAGGTTCTGTTCATACTTAAAATTCAAATACAAAGCGTACTTGAATTAATGGGTAAGAATTTTCTAATTTTCGTTTTAAAATACCGCCAGAGAATATAATTATATAGGTTAAGAGATACCAATTTTGTATCTAACTACTTCTACTTTAGTTTGTAAAATGACAATTCGAATGTGCTTTTGAAGCCTATTTGAATAAAGATATTTTTGATTTTGTTTTTATTTCTGACAATTATGCTAAGTAGGATGAAACGACGAAACGAACCAGAAACGATGTGAACATTTTTTTCTTAAATAGGTATAAAAGATATATTTCATGTGCATACAAACGAGTATATAGATAACTAGCGACCCGCCCCGGCTTCGCACGGTTGCAAAAATGATCAGTTTTTCTCTACTATATTTATGCATGTATTATACATTTAAACCTTCCCCTTGAATCATTCTATCTAAGCATACATACAGACAGACAGACAGCGGGAAGCGACTTTGTTTTATAATATTTATGTAGTGATTATTTCTGTGTCCGAGGAAAAATAATAATGCAAGTAATTTATTAATACAGGGCACTTAAGTAAATAACACAGTATGCATTACCAACGACGTATTTGGATCAGTTATGGCATCTCCGATGTGTGTACAATTTCGGTTAAAAGTTTGTAGTCTATATGATTATATTTCTGACGTTATAATTATGCTGCTAGAATATCAACAAGCACGAGCCAAGAAAACCTCTTTATCAAGCCTGTTTATCATGCAAATAATAATCGCTTAAAGTGTTAATAATATTGTAAGGCTTTGATGGCGTGTGTTTCAGTTTATTTAGAAATAAACTATAGGCTTAACATTAATAAATTTTTCAGAATATAATGTAGCGCTACTAAACCACTTAACCGATTTTAATCAAACTTGCACACCGTGTGCAGTTTGATCCAACCTGAAAGATAGTTTATATTTTGTTTCGATATATATAATTATTATATTTAAGAAAAAAATTAAGGCGGTACGAAGTTCGCCAGGTCGGTTAGTAATGATATAATATATTTTATGTAATTACATTTTATGTAATTCTAATTAACTCTTTTTCTCAAAGTTCATATAGCATTACATTTTATTCGTATTTCTATCGACGTGGTTAATTTGCAGATTAGTATATGTATATATGTACCCATATAATTATGTCTTAGTTTTACGACGTATGCATCTGCATACGTCGTAAAACTAAGACATTTTATATCTATCAACGAGGTGTTTTCTTCCACTAAGCACGAGATGAATTCTAAACATTATTTAGAGTGATATTATAACATATATTTTTGTGCGTTTTCTATATTATATTCTGAGTCAAACAAAGTATCAAACAAGTAAGAGACCTTAAATAAAACAACATAATTATATAGTATACTATTTCTGAACAATAAACAAAATTCAGTCAAACGAAGTAGCAATTTAGGAACATGATTTTTATATGTTAAAAAATGGTAATGGTAGTATATATGTAAAATGTTATGTCTTTCGCTTGCTTCTCTGTGTATGCAAGTCTGGTCTAAAAGTCATTATATTATATAACTAGCTTCTGCACGCGACTTCGTCGGCGTGGACTCCGCTCCTATTGGTCTTAGCGTGATGACACATAGCCTATAGCCTTCCTCGATAAATGGGCTATCTAACACTGAAAGAATTTTTCAAATCGGCCCAGTAGTTCCAGAGATTACCACGTTCAAACAAACAAACAAACAAACAAACAAACAAACAAACAAACAAACAAACAAACAAACAAGCAAACAAACAAACAAACAAACAAACAAACAAACAAACAAACAAACATAAATAAAATGTTGCTCCAACGCCATCTATCAAAAAGCGAAAAAACTTCGTCGTCGGTAGTGTAAAATAAGACAAAATAAAATAAGTAGACTAATAAATAGCGATAGATGGCGATCGTTTCTTTGTCATTTTGATAATATATTTTAATATTTTTCTTTTTTACTGAATTTTTATGTACAATTACAATAAAATATAGCCTATGTCACTCCTGAATAGTGTAGCTTTTTGTTAGTGAAAGAATTTTCATGATCGGATCAGTATTTGCGAAGATTACCCCCGATATACAAACAAAGTTATAAACTTTTCCTCTTTATAATATTAGTATAGAAGTATAGACTATAAGATTATTACCGAAGTATTAAAAAAACGTATATCGTATTCTGAACCTATATTATACTAGCTAGAATACGTCTTAACTCTTATTAATTAAATTAAATTTGGAACTGCTCATTGTATTAAGTATTTTTTTAAAGTTGAATAGAGTGTCAAATCAAGCTCTTTAGCAGACGAAGATCCTTGAGCCTAGCAGTGGGACAATATACATGTAATACACACATACAGAATAGATGAGTACATTACACACACACACACACACACACACACAAGTATTAAAAACCAATTGCACGTCAATCTAATATTCATAAACTTGCAACATATCAAAAGAATAATCAACTAAAATTAATCATAATTTATGTTATTCGGCCATCATTAACTCGTTGATGCTAATAATTTTCATCACAACACGTACCCTAATTCCACCAAAACACAGTGGACTAATTAGAACGAATAACAATTGTAAATTGTTAGTTGTTAGTTGTGTATGGAAAATAAAATGAGATTGATGCGGAAAATCGTTTTATGGGGGCTTTACACGCTACGATAAATTCTAACAATTTATTGAACGATTTATCGCTCCAGCAAATCGAAAGAGTAGAGCACTGTTCACTCCAACTCCAATCCCAATAAATCGCTACAATCTCCCGTTTACACACAACGATAAATTGTAACAATCTGATCGTTACGTGTAATCGTATTTATCGTACCTACCGTGTAAAGCAAGCATTAGATTTCAAAATGTGACTTTAGTTATATTGGCTTACATTTAGATGGAATTTGTATTATATTCGGTTATATTATGTATTTTATACATCGATCTCTATTAAAATATATATTAAAAGTTTATTTATTTTATTTATTCACTTTTTTATAATAATAATTGATGACGCATTAGCATAGCTGTAACAACACTGGCTGGTTCAATAATAAACACTCATGGCAAACGTTTGTGTAGGCCATATATATATTTGCTGTGACCTGGGCGTTTGTGCTTGTGTTTCATGTTTGATTCTGGACACCCGAGACAGGCGTAAATACTAGTAGGGCGGTATACTAGGCGGTATTAGTATACTTATATAGTATAGCCCTAGTAGGCGGTTAAGTATGAAGCGTTTATTTATTTATATGATGCAGTGTTGTATAAAGTCATTATTTACCCACTGCTTATCAAAAATCCATATCTATCTATATACTAATATATAAAGCTGAAGAGTTTGTTTATTTGGTTGTTTGTTTGTTTGTTTGTTTAATTGTTTGTTTGTTTGTTTGTTTGAACGCGGTAATCTCTGGAACTACTGGGCCGATTTGAAAAATTCTTTCAGTGTTAGATAGCCCATTTATAACTGCAATATCTGTGTGTCTTCAATTTGTTGCAACATTTTTATAGCCTAATCAACCTTATTATCCTCAATAAATAGGCCATATTCTTCTATAAACTACTACATTCTTGAATAGACACTTCTTAGTTCTTGTATCAGATATATATTTATGCCCATATATTCGACTCAAAGCAATATGTCATCAATTAACTACTCGGCCGCAAACACGAAACTTGCGGCGGCGGCGGGGCGACGGCGGTAGCGGGGCGACGGCGATGTATTCAAAAGCACTGCACAGTATAGCGACGGGCACGAAACGGGTGACGGCGGAGCGTGGCGATCGAGCGATGCACGGGCGACGGTGGAGCGAGAGCGACGCGTTATTTATTAGTAAGGCTAAGCGCGCACTAGTGACATTTGTCACCGTGACAAAAAATTCTTTGTCACTGTTACGTCTCTTGCAGTGACAGTTTCTTGCATTCGATAAGATGGATCTCGAAGAGACGGTTGTCTGTGTACTCGTTTTTAGAAATAGAAAAAAAAAATACAATAATAAAAAGTATTGGGTTCACCCGCTTTGGAGTGATAGGCTGATAAGTGGAAAGTTCTACACCATGTTTGCCAACCTACGTACATATGACACGTGACATTTTGTTGCGTCACGGGCATGTTGGCGTCCTCCGCGGACAAAAAGTCACCGAATTGTCACGTATCCAAATGCGCGCACTCTCACTATTTTTAGCAAATCAGATAAATATAAATGTTTTAAAATCACCAATTAATTTCTAAGGCAAATAATAATGCTTGATTAGATTGAATTGTTGACACGGCACGTCAGAAGGCGCAGGTTCAAATCCTGCTGATTTAAAATCTTTATATACATATTTTTATCTTTTTCCTTTTATCTTGTCACTCCTGAATAGTGTAGCTTTCTGTTAGCGAAAGAATTTTCATGATCGGATCAGTATTTGCGAAGATTACCCCGTATATACAAACAAAGTTATAAACTTTACCTCTTTATAATATTAGTATAGGGACGCGGTGACAGTGACGAAAAGTCACGGTGACAAAAAGTCAAAAAAAAAAGTCTAGTGCGCGCTTAGCCTAATACTTTTTTGGACGATAATATGTCAATAGTTCGATATTGAAATGTATATATCGACACTCGATATTTTGAAGAAAACTTTACGCATGCTTGACTTGGGGAATAAGCTGGTGAGTGCGTAACGAGAGCGTTACGAAAAGTGTAATCGGTTGAGGCAAACGGAAGTTGAGAGGAAGACATAAGTTAGTGAAAGTAGAAAGAGAGAGAGAGAGAGAGAGAGAGAGAGAGAGCTTCAGTCGTGTGGTCTAAAGCGCAATCGTTTTTTTTAAATACATGTCTTATTTTTTTATTTTTTCCCGCTAATTATTTAAACTACAACATAATTGTGAACTTAATCTACTGAACTTTATTTACACTATATTATTTAAATATTTGAAAAGAACACAACATATTATATACATATAAAAATTTAAAACTAAACAATAATATATAATGTAGATAATATGCATGTCACTTACAAGTGTACGTAATACCCAACATTATGTTTTCCTCTTTTAATTTATTTATCTACATACTAGCTTTTACTTTTTTTTTAAATATCGATATATCTGGAATCCGATATTTTAAAAAATATCAACAGCCCTACGCCCGCCAGCTTGTTTCGTGCCCGCCCGAGATAACGCTGTCTGGTCGCTCCATGTCGCGTCGCCCCGCTACCGCCGTCGCCCTGCTGTCGCCAAGTTTCGTGCCCGCGGCCTTATGTTAACTAAGCGTTGACTAAGCGCAATTGTAATACTGACGTGTATGTGAATATTAATACATTATATTTACGTAATAACGGCCATTGGTCGGCTGCCAATAATGCAGGGTTATCTCTGCTTTCCGCTCTAGGTTATACGCTACTTCTAGGGCGTAAATTTATTTTAACTGACTTAAAAAAGAAGGACTACATTAGCTCAACTGTATAATTTCAAGATGATTTTTATATATCAAAAACATTTATAAAGAAATACAAATAGAGTTTAATTTTTTACTAAGTGTACTCGGTATAAAATACGAAATTATTAACTGCAACAATAAAATCCGAACAAGTTCATTTCATAGAGGTCGTCCTGGCATCGATATTAAACGATATTCATTTGGGATTTTAATGCATCGAAGGAACGCAAGCATTTATATTAAGATATTTAAGATATCTGAAATGCATAATGCTCAAAAACATTTCAATATGTCGAAGCAAATCCAAAATACTGCAACAAATCAAGAAATGTACAAGAAAGCAATAGTAGTTTAAAAATTAAATTCAAATTATCTAAATTAAATTAAATGAGATTAGATGAATAAGCTGCACATGATGTGAAGTACTCGCAGTAAGTAAAGGATAAATGCCATGAATACTTAAAGTACATTTCCAAACAAAGCAACTTCGGAACGTGCTAAGCTACTCCAAACTACTTGAAAAGTTGACAACAGGTCAATTTAATCCGATCTATGAAAAGTTAAACTAATGCAGAGAAAAGTCAACTTTGGATAACCGTGTGAGGTTACAGTACAGCAGAAAGTTCTAGGAAATCCTAAAAACGAAAATATTTATGAACATTTTGTACATTTATAATTTTGTAACACATATTATCACGTAATTATATTTTGTACATCAATATTTCATAACTGAGTTAGGGCACAGCAGGAAATGTCTTAATATAGACATAAAATATGGAGCAGCCCGACTAGGGTAATACCTCGACCTTACAGAAGATCACAGCTAAATAATACTGCAAGCAGTGTTGTGTTCCTGTTGGTAAGTAAGGTGACCAGAGCTCCTGGGGGGGATTGGGGATAGGGTCGGTAACGCGCTTGCGATGCTTCTGGTGTTGCAGACGTCTATAAGCTACGGTAATCGTTTACCATCAGGTGAACCATTGTGAGGTAGTTATATAAAAATAATCTCGTCAAGAATCTAAATAAAAAAAAATAGCCACATGTTACCATAATTACTAAAAACAAAACCTGTACCTATATCTCTTTCACTCGCAATAAATGTGATAAATGAAATTATTTATAACAAACGAAAAAACAAAAAGAAACACTCCTATCATGAGGCAGACGTAACTTTTTCGCCTTACTTGCGGTATAAAAGGTATACCTACCATACTTTTCTTTTTAATTTTTGTTATTGTTTTGTGGACCATATTTTAGTATTTTTCTGTAATTCATAAACTAAGGTACAATTAGTTGTACCAGTATAACATTATAAATAAAAATATGTTTTCTTGATATGATCCCTACTTTACTTATAATGTTAGACGACGATCACGATCACGATTCAGCCCGTAATATCCCACTGTTGGGCATAGGCCTCTTCCCCATGTAAGAGAAGGATCGGAGCTTAATCCACCACGCTGCTCCAATACTGGTTGGCGGATATATTCCCTACTATGAGTAACGATCGCTATCAGATGTACATGATAACAACCGGGACCGACGGCTTAGAGACCCCGCAGACATACAATTGTGAATTGGCCAACTATCGAACAACTAAATTGGGTACTTTTACAATTTAGTTGTACAACTTTGAAATTGTGCGTAATCGGAAGGGAATTTCGATTCTGATGCGATCGGTATCCAATTAGTTAGTTGTACAATTTAGTTGGAGAAGATGTGCGGGCTAGCATATGTCACCATACCTATTAGTATACTCTTCGATTTAGTTGGCCAACTTGAAATTGTATATCTGCGGGTGCACTTAACGTGCTCTCCGAGGCACGGTGGGGAGACCCACAAGGACTGCACAAACACCCAGACCACGGCAAACATCTGTATGGCCAATACAAATGTTGTCGTGTGCGGGGATCGAACCCGCAACCGCCCGCGCAACAGTCAATCGCAATCCAGTGCTGTAACCGCTGCGCCAACGCGGCGTCAATGTCAACGCGGCAATAATGTTAGACAATATGTATTAAATAAAAAAAATCTATTGCCTACTTAGAAAGCAATAAATAATATCGATCACAATTATATATTTACCATATTTCGTTAACAAAAGGGTCTTTCTTTCCTGTATTCGATTCATGAAACCGAATATCATTATTCTTTTTTTTGCTTCGTCGGAGTTGGCTTAAAGTGTGTGCGTAAATGTTTTATTCGCAACTTTCGGTCGTTAATATAAAAATAAATCTAACACACGCGATATAATCTAACTTTCGTGTTTCCTTATCATTTTCCCAACTATAACGATTATCTCAACTTCGAAATTATATTTCGTCTTGTTAGATGAGTTTTCTATATTAATTTGTATTAAGGGTACATCATTAATCATAGTTTTTTTTTCTGTTGTCTACTACTAGAAAATTGAATCGACACTGTCTACAGCTTAGTGACACCGTGGGGAAAATCCATCATTGGTACCCTCCGGCGCGGGGGCACCAGAGGGTTATGTCAGACTCCTACTGACCAAAAACCATCCACGTGTGAGCAGACATCTGCCTAAGTGGGGCGAGATGGGGTCGCGTTAGCAGACCCCTTGACCAATCAAACCATAGAAAATAAGAACACCTGTCTAAAGGATACTTTGATTGGTCAATAAATACAAATGTTTGTCATGTGCGGGGATCGAACCCGCAACCGACAGCGCAACAGCCATAAACCAGTGCTTTGACCGTTGCGCTAAAATATATAATTTAATAATAACCAAATGATCAGGTTCTAAAGTTATTCAGCGCTAACAATATTACTTTCAGTGTAATACTATTTAAATTTTTCTTTTATTTTACCAGATAATTACCTAAGTATATTAAATTGCTACATAAAGCTATTGTCTACTTATCAATACCATGTGGTCTATACTCTTTGACTTAAATATTTTCGCTACCATAAATATTATCAGAGCATTTCGGTTTCACTGAAGCACAACAAACAATTCCACAAAGAAACTTTAGGCCACTGATGATAATTCGTTTGTTGTTAGCTCGCTTGAGGCAATACCACACTCGTAGAAATCTGAGTTTGGTATTCGAGAGAAGTAAGACTATATAATATTCTTTTAGTCTGTGACGTTTCCTTAGATTCGTTCTTAAGTGCCAGTAGTATTGATGATGATATCATATTTCCCAGAATTACCTAGTTTTCCGATCATAAGTACTTAGCAAACAATAACCCATTAAATCGATTAAAATATATCGTCCCATTAATTTAATGATTTTAGGTTACATAAGAACCCAGAAACACTAATTTTGCATGTTTAAGACTACTAACAAGCGAAAAATTATCTATATAGTCCACTTAGTGTTAAGTTTAACCGTTTTGCCCGTCTAAAACGATAACGCACGTTATGATAACTGTTATTTTACTTCTTCCCAAGTGTTATTATCATCAAAATTGCGTCATTTTAGAGTTTGTGAGCCACTTACTATATAATACCTTAATTGAATTGTTTGTAATCAAACGAAAAACCGACTTTAGTTTACAGAAATAAGTAGATATAATAAAATTAACGTAAAAAAATATAAAAGTCATCGTAGGCAGTTAAAAAGATATAGTAAATTATGTAATGACCAACTACATATGAGAAATTGATGAACTGGGCGAAATGAGTCGTTGGTGCGATGGAACATGTAATAATATCGATAAGAAGCTATTGGTCAGAAATATTGAAGGTATATATATATTTTTTTTTGTATAGAGAATTATCTGCAATCAGTACTTTTTGGCTCCAGTGAGCCATCTACTGCTGATGCTGGTCAGAAATATGTACTTAAAACTGGTTACTATACTGTCCGATGCAGCAGCAGCCACCTGTAAAAAGGTGAAGGTAGGTACGAAGGAGGTGATGTTGCGGATTAGAGTAATTATGTAGGATGTTGCCGAAGGGAGCCAGACTGAAGTTTTTGGCCTGGGTGGAAGCGGGAAAACCCAAAAAGGATCAGATGTAATATGTTGACATGAAAGAAAGTAGAGAATATTTTAAGCAAAAGCTAAAGTGGAACCAAGAGAGACCTGAACAAATTAAAGTGGATGCACTTGTATTCCATCTCTCTGCTAACAATTTCAAACAGTTCTAAAACGAGACGGGAAATAAGAGCCAAAAGAATGGCCTTCCTGTGTGCGTTGATTGTATTAGATAATTATATTAAAACTTTTAATTTGATTATTAATATGTTTAGTAAACATTTTACGGTGATATCGCAGCATAACACAGGTATATCTCAGTCGGTAATTTTTTAATCTTTGTCTTGGTATTTTTTTTTATACTAACCCCCGCACCTGATGCGAGTCGGTATCTACTTCTTACTCTTTCATACCAGTTCTCGCTTTCATGACTCTCGTATTTTCATTGCTTTCATTCATCCTCATTCTAACACATTCGAATTAAGAACTTCCTCCTTTTTCTGAATTTGGTTAAGAATTTTAAAATATACTTTTAATAATGAGTAAAAATTAGTTTAATATAGAGGTAAAGTATTTTGGTAAGTTTGAACAAGTCTCTAGAATGCATAGAATAAAAGTCATTTTATATTTTGAAATGAACCCCGTGACTTCAATAACGAAAGCAACGTGCATGCAGATATCTCTAGAGAGCCAGGGAGAAAGAAAAGGGAAATGAACAAATTTTCCGAGATGAAAGCTGGCCTAAATAATTGGCCTAGACAGCCTAGAATATAAGCTTATATTACTAAGTTATTTTTTACTGGTTGCTTCTGTTAGCTTCACTTCGGTGAATATTATTTTACTATTTCTTTTTTAAATATACTACGATGACAATGATTCAGCCTGTAATATCCCACTGCTGGGCATAAGCCTCTTTCTCCATCTAGGAGAAGGATCGGAACTTATTCTACAACACAGCTTAACGTGCTCTCTGAGGCATGGTGGAAAGACCCACAAGGACAGACATCCAAACTGGAAATAAATATTTGTACAAATACAAATATCCATCCCGAGCGGGATGCGAACCTGCAAACCGCTAGTGTTTAGGCGCCTACACGAACCACTGCACCAAAGCGATTGTATAATATTGTACTATAATATTATAAAGTAGGTGGTACACGATTTTATAAGTACATTGTTTAAACGATAAACATTAATTTTAATGTTATAATTAATGTGGTCTATCATTTAAAAAAAGAGTTAGAACCCCAATAATATCATGCAAGAGTATCGCCTTGCATTGATGAACTTAATTACATGTTGTACCACCACATGCTGCAATAAGGTATAACGGATATACCCGAAACCCTTACCTAGAATATAATAAAGGATATGGATAAAAGTACTAACAAATTGCACCAGAGTTAGGTCTTACATAAGCTTACGATTGTCAGTGTCTAGGTTAGGACATCCAAGCGCATAGACAAATACGGTACTACGACAAAGGTAATGAAACTATTGTTGGCAATAGGTATTTAAATGGAAATTAAATATCGCTTAAGCAAAAAACTAGGGGCAAACGATTATTATATAATAAAATAAAATACAGCTACATTATAGTTTGAAGTAAAATTAATTAAGCGTTTTACGAGTTACCTTTTAAATTATCGAATTTATAATAATAATTTTTCCATTAATTATTTCGTTGCTGTAGTATTTAAATTTCACACAAATTGAGCCACTTAAAAGTCTATTAAATTACGTAGAATGTTAAAATTACGGATAGAAAAATATAATAAATAATTTTTATTTTAAACCTCGGGTACTTTCGAAAGTGTATACATATTTATCGTCAAATTTTGTTGTACTAAAAGTTATCCGGATTGTGAGGTAATAAATTCGGTGCCATTGATTTCCTACACGGGTCATATACAAAGCAATAAGAATCCGAGCAACACGATTCTGTAATCACGATTGTGCAAACGTTGCCTTTATACGAGAACTTAACTCGGGTGGCGCTTGTATTGCAATGTAAGGCAAGGACGCTTACACGATACGATACGATTTGTTTGATTAATCTTTTCATTGTCTTTTAATTACTGGTTTACGTGAACTACTGTTATTTTGTTAGTAGTTTTGTACAGTTGGTAATCAAGTAAAAAAAAAAAAAAACAATAGGAAGGGTACGAAAATAGTTGAAATGACAAGCAATTGTTGAAAATGAATAAATTTTGAGTACTTAAACATTAAAGACGATTATATAAGAGAGATACACATATCAATACTTTAACATAGGAAATTTAAACGTTCGTATCTATACAGGTTGTTAGGGGAATGGTTACCCATAGTGGTATGTTGGGTAGGGGGGGGGGGTCCATTTGGAACTTATTTAGGCTAACTTACCTATATGCAAAGTGTTATGGATTTTTTTTTATGATTATTTTTTCATTTTTCGAAAAAAGTGCCGAAAATTAGTGATTTGACCATCATATCTTTTTTGTTTATTGATATATCAACGCCATTTCTTTTTTGTTTTGATCATCAATACATTGCGCATGTATAATAAATGTCATTTAATTTAGAAAACATCTACAAAAAAATTATGAGCCAAAGAAATCTTGACAGAGACAAAAAGTAAATCAAACCTTCAAGTTTAGGTATAAATTAAAAAAAAATTAAAGCCTCCAGACAATTTAAAATAATTTAAAAAATTACTCTAGTTAACACTGTTTTAAATAATATTACTTTCATTCACCTACCTTACTTACTTTTTTTTTAAATGATGAAATAACGAAATGGTTTCTACCTGAACCCGCACTCTACGCTGACAATTATAACAATAATTGTTATTACGCAGGGCGGTATGTCCCTGTACAGCACATAGTAAACTATCTGTTGTCTCTTTTTATCGTGGAATTTGGGGTATGAGTTTCCACGGGCACCACAAATGTCTCTCATAGGGTGAAATTAATGCCGGTAGGTATCAAAATAAAACAAATCATAAATTCGAGTATAGGTTCAAGTCATCTTTGCGCGGGGCTCTATGTGTGCGTGCGCTTGAAATTATAACACTTTGCGCGCACTAGTGACTTTTGTTTAAAGAATTTATTGTCACGGTGACAAAAGTCACTAGTGCGCGCTGAGCCTTAATTTATGTAGCAGTGACGCGACCGCCGTCATTCGAAATTTCAAAAAACACGTCTTCTTATTGGTCATTTTTCCACCGGTACAGTCGTTAAAGAAAATGTCTAGTTCTTCACGGATTTTTTTTAAGGAGTCAGGTAAATATTTTCAATGTGCTAATTTCGATATTATTAATATTTATTATGATTAAATAATGTATACCTACATTACTAACTTACTTTAAAAACTATATTATTTTTAAAGTGAACGTATTATGATTGTTTTGACTCGTGAAACTATTGCCAAGGTGTTCGAATTTCTAAAAAAGGAAAACATAGTTATATTGCAGCTAGTATAAGTGATCTAATTGTAGTGCAGGTCCAAATTAATATCAAAATTGAATGAATATTTAAACAGTGTGCGAAAGAGAACAGCAATGGCAGTGGGGGTATCAGAGAGAACAATCTATACTAATATTATAAATCTGAAGAGTTTGTTTGTTTGAACGCGCTAATCTCAGGATCTACTGGTCCGATTTGAAAAATTATTTCAGTGTTAGATAGCCCATTTATCGAGGAAGGCTATAGGCTATATCTATCATCACGCTAAGACCAATAGGAGCGTAACACCAATGAAGAATGTTTCAAAATCGGTTTTTTTTTCCTTTTGAGAGCTTCCGCTACGTAAACAGTTAAAGCTTCGCACAAATCATGTATGACAGAATTGATCCTATTCCACGTGGACGAAGTCGCGCGCACAAGCTAGTAATAAATAAAGTGGCTGAAGAAAAAAAAACTGACTTCAAATTTAAATCTCCGTATAAAGACCACAAAACAGAAATGCATAGATGGTTGACAGAAAAAAACATTACTTATAATGCACATATAAAAAAAAATTAAACTGTATGACTTGATAAAAAAAGAAGACCATATCTATACTAATATAATAAAGCTGAAGAGTTTGTTTGATTGTTTGTTTGTTGTTAACGCGCTAATCTCAGGATCTACTGGTCCGATTTGAAAAATTCTTTCAGTGTTAGATAGCCCATTTATCGAGGAAGGCTATAGGCTATGTGTCATCACGCTAAGACCAATAGGAGCGGAGTCCACGCCGACGAAGTCGCGCGCAGAAGCTAGTTTGTCATAAAGCTTGATGACATACTTCAGCCATATGACATAAAAGTTCTTCGACCACCGCCGTATTATCCTGAACTAAACCCGATAGAAAATGTATGGGGAATTTTAAAAAATTATATTGCTCCGCATAATATTGAACAAAGTGTGACTGGAATAATGAAATTAATAAATGATCATTTTAGTCAAATTACTGAAGAGATGTGGCGTAATACTTTTCAACACGTAAAAAAAGAAGAAGAATTTTTGATATGGAATCTGAAATAATAATTAAACTTGGTGAAAGCAGCGAATCCGAAAATTCATCATTTTATTCTTCTAGTAGCGATACAGATTAATATGTTCAATAAACATGTATTAACAAATTATTATTATTTTTTTTTAAATCCATATAGTTATTATTCCAAGTATTAAGGAAAGACAAAATAAAAAGTAGGTACCCAAAACCGGCGTGCGTGTATGCAACGACTAATGAATGTTGATGAAGCATTTTCGCTTAGGTTTGTCAGGATCGTGGCAAGTGTCATTTTCTTGTCTCTGCCTACCCCTCCGGGATACATGCGAGAGTTTATGTATGTATGTATACAATTTGTCACCGAGATATAATTTTTTATATTAATTTTTTTTAAATAGCTTTATTTATATTTTTCACTTCACTGTACCCCTTGTCACGCAACAATTGAAATTAACTAACTCCACGCTTACGAAGTCGCGGGCGGCCGCTAGTGATATCATATAATTTATTATTACAAGCTTTTATTTAACTTGCAATGTATGTATGTGTGTAACTTAATGAATGTTTGTTCGGGTGAAATCTTGCATCGCAATTTTGAAGCAGATATCTTCAACCAATTTAGCTGAAATTTTGTATACAGGTTCAATTTGGATGACAATGCATGGTTTGTGTGTATGTATGTATGTTTGTTCGGGTGAAATCTTGCAACTCAATTTTGAAGCAACCAATTGAGTTGAAATTTTGTATGCAGGTTCAATTTGGATGACAATGCATGGACTGCATGGTTAACTTTGTGACGTCATTCTAAATCCAATATGGCAGCATATCCAAGAGTGCGGACTAGTTATTTTTAGTGCACTTCTACAATATGGGTATCAAATGAAAAGGCTTTCTAAGAATAATTTGAATAAAGTGACGTGATAACCGACTAAAAAGGCAAAAATAGTATAAGTAAAAAACCATTTTAAAAAACAAGCTTTAAACTACAAAGTAACTTAAGTTTACCACTTTATAACAAAAGAAAATAGTTAATCTTATTTATAATATTAAAAAATAAATAAGACGACGTCATGTCGCAAGATAAGTCTTGAAGTCTGAATGCGCTTCAAAGGCACAGCTGCGGTTAGAGCGTGTAATACTGGCAGTGGAGCGCTATCAAAACATAACAGATAAGAGCACTTCGTATCGCTTCATTGTTGATAATAGAATTCAATTTCGAAGCCGCAACGTTCATATTATAATTATCAATGTATTTTGTAACTAAAAAAAAATAAAGTGTCCTATGTGGCTCATGTTTTTTAAATTTCTTTCTAGCTAATTTTCCTCAGATCTTTCTTAGCATATGCGAGTTATTCCAGTACAGCTCCTACTGATTTCGATTTTCCTGTAGATATTTTTTGGCCATCTGTTTACTAAAAATTGTATATGCCAGTAGCTGCACTCAGCACTACACTCAGCACTGCAGCACTACATATTATAAAACCAAGTCTCTTCCCGCTATCTGTCTGTCTGTCTGTATATATGTTTAGATTTTTAAACTACGCAACGGATTTTGATGCGGTTTTATTAAGTAAATAGAGTGATTCCAGAGGAAATTTATATGTATAACACATGCATAATATAGTAGAGGAACACTGATAGTTTTAAAGTTTTCTAATGTGATGTCGTAAATATACACATTTTTAGCGCTTAGATTGCAAATATTTATTTTATATTTAGTATCAGAATTGCACCCGTGCGAAGCCGGAGCGGGTCGCTAGTATAAGATATAATATCATCTTACAAATGGACCATATAAAATAACAATTAATGTAATCAATCACAGGAATCATAGCGAATATTTTAATAAGCCTACGATAACATTCTCACAAACTGCGTATACGAAAAATTCGAGAGCAGAAAATAACTTTTTGGGTCAAAGTCATAAGTGTCGGTTGGAATTTTTATAAGTGAAATTAATTTTCTGTCGTAATATCTATGGGTAGCTGTTGACGTAAACCCATTTTACCAACTAAGCAACTCATAAAAATAAAAAGGGTGTGTGTATTTATGTATGCATGTAACAAGTTATACTTCATTGGCTAGCTAACTTCACGTCGCTAACTTTAGGTGACGGTGTGTGCGCACATTCATTGGCTAGCTAACTTAATGTTGCCAACTTCTTTTTCGTTAACTTGCTAACTTCAGGGTATGGATTTTTTCATGACGGTGTACGCGCATCTTAAAAATTTACTCTCAAAAGAAGTATAACTTCAATAATAGATAGCTTCATTTCTACATAGCTCACTTAATAACACTTAAACTCATTATCAATAGAGATTAATTCTTTAATTTGAGTAATCACTTTTAAATTTAATACTATTAATTTTTTTTTCTTTGTAATTTATATATTTACAACTGTTAGGAGAAGTATTATCAATGAAATTCCATTATGATTCAACATTTTAATGTGTAACAATGTTTATTTCTGCTCTGGTTATTTTTTCTTGTGGATCCCACCTTTGTATTTCAGAGAACTAATCAAACCATCAATCTGGATTGTCATTTATAAACATTAATTATGATAACATATTATTGGTACAAAAGTTGTACACCAACTTGCAGTGGAGCCATGTGGCAGATTAAGTTACAAAGTCGTTACACAAAAGGAAACCATTTGCTATTCTAAAATGCTACAGAAGAAGGACAACTATGGTACTCAAAATCAGCTTTATATATCAATTGTGAATGATTGCCAATATACTAAAGCCTAAAGGCTCTGGTTCACGCCGTCTATTTCGTGTTATGTTCAGATCAAAAGTTTTATTAGAACGTTTCTAAAAAAATTAATCCAAATTTTTGCCATTTGGATATACTAAATATTTTTTCGTTAGTATACCTACCTATCTTATATTTAAACAACTTCAAATAGGATATGATAATAAATCACTACTTTTATTTAATTTATGACGTGACAACGTCTAATAAATCGATTAACACCATGACATGCACGAAAAAGGATAATTGTCCCGTTACGCCAATTGTCCCGTTACGCTTATTGTACGCTTGTGCCTCATCTATCTCTCTTCCACTCAATTGGCCTATTGCATCTGACGAGATGTTTTGTTATGACGTTGTCACGTTAAACTATCGTCCATAAACCAACATTACAGACAACCAATTTTTCTTTCTATAAGATTGATTCATCCTGTAGCATCCCACTGCGGGGCATAGAGCTCTTTCTCCTTGTAGGAAAAGGATCGGAGCTTGATCCACCACGCTGCTCCATTGCAGATTGGCGGATTTCATTATAATACAGTTAATCAAAACATCGCTTCATAGTATTGCATTTAACTACGGTGGCATTTTAATATGGTTTATGAATGTGTTTTAATTCAATTATGAACAAAACAAATTAAATATGAAAAAGCGTTTGATTTATTGGAGTATTACATATTAAATTACATTTATAATGGAATATTCAATTAGCTTCCGAAAATAAGTTTTTAGAAAATATATGATGTGGTATTCGTAGAGGAAATTAACCAAACATTAAATTAATATTGTATTAAAAATAAAACATGAATGTAAACATATTTAAAACCAGTTTCCAATATGTATTAAACTTGAGAAATATGAAAAACTAGCTTCTGCGCGCGACTTCGTCGGCGTGGACTCCGCTCCTATTGGTTTTAGCGTGATAATACATAGCCTATAGCCTTCCTCGATAAATGGGCTCTCTAACACTGAAAGAATTTTTCAAATCGGCCCACTAGTGCCATAGATTACCGCGTTCAAACAAACAAACAAACAACCAAACAAACAAACTCTTCAGCTTTATATATTAGTATAGATTACTTCAGAAGCATATCTTACTCAAAAAACAAAACAAAATGTTTCCTAACGAAACCATAATAAAAAAAAATATATAACTTTAAATCATGCACAACTGCATTCCATTTCCAGAAATGAAAGCTCAAATAATGAACCCCGTAGTAACTATCCAAGATATTCGTTAGGTCGTTATCTCAATAATAATTGTAGATCGTTAAAAAGCTTTCATTAAAATGGAATGGAAAAGAAGAACAATGCTTTATAAATGCCACGACTTAATTCATATGTGGGAGATATTATGAAAAAAAAATATATGAATATGAATTAAAAAAGGATATTTACTTTATACCTACTTTGAGTGAACGAACTTCATTTCTTAATATATAAATATTATGATAGTCTATAGATTAATTTATTGTATTTTAATTGTAGTGAAAGTTCTTTGGCAAACGAAATAAAAAGAAATAATAATAATAAAAAAAACTAATAAAAATCAATTTACAATACAAAAAAAACCTAATTGATCAAAAAACAAAGAGCCAACCTCACGCGGTGTTGCCAGGTGGTCACCCATCCAAGTACTGAAGGTCATGACACTGCCGCGTTACCGGTCGCTCAAATTTTACCCCTCATGCGCCTAAAGAAGTTTCACTTCAAAAACAAACGCTCTGGTGTCTGTTCTTGTTGGTCTTTCCAAGCTTTTTTAAGCTGTCGTTCCCGGTTAGTTATCATAATTATACACCTTATAGCGATCGTTACTCATAGTAGGGAATTTATCTGTCAACCCGCAGTGGCCCAGCGTGGTGATTTAAGCTCCGAACCTTCCCCTACGTGGAAAAAAGGCATATGCTTAGCAGTAGGGACGTTACAGACTGCATTGTCATCGTCATAAAAGCAACAATATAGAAGTACACTAGCAAGCTAAATAGTTGTACCTACGTGATACTTGAAACAAATGACTGTAAAACGAAGTTTTTGTTGACAACAAAGGCAACAATTGACAACGAAGCTAGATTCTAAATAGTGTTAGGAAATTTTTTAATAATTGTTAGTGTGTTTGGAAAGCAAATTGGTTGGTAATTAGGTATAGATTAAAAATCCATTAGCTGAAATTTTTAATTGATAAAGGTACAACGGAATAAAATTGTTCTTTTAACCATAAAATATCACTTTAAACAGCCTATAGAAGTGGGCAATAACTGCAAATGCCCTTTGGAAAGAAGGCTAATCATATAAAAAGAAATGTTATACTTTATATCGCAAATAAATACATTAACACTGAAATTAACAACTATAAACTGAGGTAGGGCACAGCAAGAAAGATCCTGATCAAATCTGGAGCAGTCCGACTGGGGAAATACCTCGACCTTACAGAATATCACAGGTACATAATACTGTTTTCAAGCAGTATTATATTGCTGTGGTGAGCAAGGTGACCAGAGCTCGATTGGGGGTAGAGTCGGCAACGTGCTTGCGATGCTTCTGGTGTTGCAGGCGTCTATAAGCTACGGTAATCGCTTACCATCAGGCGAGCCGTACGCTTTTTTACAGACCTAGATGTATAAAAATAAAGTTATGTTATACGTTCATTGCGTTAAGAATATATTAGGTAAGATTATAGGTTTCCCAGGTTAGTTAATCCCATGGCAGCAACCAACTAACATTTAATGCGTCTATTTAAGTTAACTGCAAGTTATTTACGACGCAATAATGTTGCAAGTGAAAAGATTGTAGCGATTTCATTGTTGAGTTTTATGGTTGAAGAAAACACAGTTTCTTTTATTAAGTGATCTGAAGTGGTGTTAAATTAATCAATGAAATAGAATTTTAGAAGTTTTAAATTTAGTAATGCGGCCTTTTACTGAACTAGTTCTTACGCACAGATCCTTCAACTCCTTTGCATTAACTGTTGAGATGGTACTACCTTCGGTCAATGTGGTTTATTTATTTTATAAACCACTACAAAAATAATACAAATAAGTACTTAAATCAAATAAAGTGAAGAAATTATGAAAAAAAAAATCTTAATGCAATGAAGTGAATGGGCCAATTGAAAATGAATCAAGTAGGTAAGTAAATGTTATCGTCTCACGCTCCTCAATTCGCTGATGCTCAGGACTCCGCGTTCGCGCCGCTTGTAAAGTGGGTCAATGTTCGCAGCAAGCGTTGTCGCTCAGCTGATGCACGGGCTGCACCTGTCTGCCGGCGCCAAGCGTACGCGCAGCGTTCCAAAAATCCTGAAGCATTCGGCGAATGAATTAATATGATTTCCCGCTAATACTCTTACGTTAATTTGTGATTAAAAGAACCTATGTGTGCAATGCACTAATAAAAATTTATGAATGTCGGAGATATTGACTATAGATAATAACTTATAATTGAAAGGTGTTGCGTGTCATGTGGTCGCATTTCAATTTAATTGAGACCTGACAAGTATTTTTAGTCATATCTAATAATGCGTATTTACTTGACTACTTTTTCGTCGACCTTCCTTGTATTATACCGCATAACTTTTTTTTCGGTGTACCGATTTTGATGATTCTTACTTTAATCAAAAGCTAATACTTGTCATGTAGTCTTGTTTAAATTAGATCGAGATCTGATTACAACTTTTTGAGTAATATTTAATAGCGCGTATTTACTTGACTATTTTTTCGTCTTATTACGTTGTATTACTTGTCGATGTAATTGAAGTCGGTTTTTTTTTCGTTTGCGAGCAAACGCAATTATTACGTCTCAATGATATAATGGCAACTGTGTTAATGGCGATACATAGAGAAATTAATATAAAAATATCTTCAAATGACAGTCGCGACGATTAAACGCGCGCGAAAAATAAAAATTCATAACTTCGTAATGGTTACAGCCTGAACGAACAGCGAGTGACTGTAACCTCTGCGCCAACTCTCGTCAATGGCTGTTCAATTAGTCGCCAAACGCTTTAGTTGAAAAACGCAATTTAACAAAAATCTGAAATGGCAATTAGTTGAGTGATTTGACGTAAATTTAACTATCAGAGCTAAGCGACACTGGACTAGCTCATATACTGAATCAAAATTTTATTTTGTTTCTTATAATTAAACAAAACTAGGTAACTCGGAGAACTTTCTATCGCAGTACATTTTGTTTTGTGGTTATATCGATTTTTTATATCTGATACTTACATACACTTTAGCCTGTAATATCCCACTGCTAGGCCTCCTTCCCCATGTAGGAGATCCTAACATGAATAACATGAATATATGCAATTTAATGAAACCGTTCGGATTGTGTGTACCAACACATATTTTCACGCTACTTTTATTTATAAAGATAGGATAAAATAATAATTTCGACGAGTCCTTGAACAGTGTAACTAAATGATTTTAAATACAAAATTAATATTATTATTATTATGTAGAATTAATGGCTTTCACTAGTACCAAGATTGGTAAGAAATTTTTTCCAATTTCACGTAGAATAAGGAAGACTAAAAAAAAAAATTATTGCAATGATCAAATTTTTATTAAAACAAAGCAGATATCACTCATTCAAAGTTACGTCAGCTTTAAATTCAGCCGTGATCTAAAACGTTTTAAATGTCTTAATGATTCAACTACAAAACCAGACGTGTACGTATGGCATTGTTAAAAGGCCTAGCCGTATAAACGGCTATTTGAACCAGTTGGTTGTGAGTGTGACATATACGCTGATGAACAATATTCGCACTTGATTTTTACCCGACTGCCAAGGAAGCGTTATGTTTTTCGCGCGTATCTTGTATGTATGTATGTAATATTCTTTATTACCTCATATCTCCAGAGCCGCTCTGAACAGATTTACATAATTGAGATATCGTTAGATTCGTCTTAGCAGCCCAAGTTGTAACTAGTAGTAGACTAAATTACACACAAAACAATACGTTTTACTGTTTATAAAAACATTACCTATATAAATTATCATCATACAAGAGTTAATACAAAAACTCAATAACAGATGGCGGTGTACGCAATTAAATCGCGCCAACGTTTCGTTTCTCGCGCAGCACATAGGTCAGCGGCGAGATGTTAATGTTGTAATTTAACACAAGAATAACAAAAAATTTTTGCAATCCACGTCCTTTCTGACGTGGACCGTCCATGATTCAATGAAATGAAACTATCTAAATAAATAATCTATATACCTATATATAATAGATATAATATTATAATATACATATAATTATATAAAATATGAAATGCTTTGTTATTGTTATTTCTCTTCTTTCTTGTACGTAAATAACTAAATACTAATACTGTAAATACACAGTTTTCTCTATCACATGACACATCACCACCAAACCCAAACAACTTCCCGTTGGTTTGGTAAATACCCCTTGGTCTCCCGGGCTAGCATGCGTACAGCGAGATAATCTCTTGACGAGAGAGATAGATAATGTCTACATCGAGTATTTTCTCGATTACCCTAACATGCGCAATACGAGAGACATAATTCTCTTCCGAAGACAAAACGGAACGGAAACGCCATGGTATACAAAAGATATTATAATAATAATTATTTATAATTTTAATATATTTCGTTTATCGTAGTCTTTCTCGTCGATAATATTGACAACGAGTAGTTTATCTTCTTAAAATTCGACAAAACTACGATAACTAAAATTTCTTGTTATCTCTTCAATTGTCGTGACGAGAAGAGTATCACGTGCACGCATGCTAGCTACTGTAGACATAAAGAGATAATACGAGAAAAGGGGTAGACAAACTTTTGTCGTGGCGCGCATGCTAGCCCGGCAGGTAAGGGAGTATGGTCGCGGTTGGTGAACATGTTAAAACACATATTTTTGTCCTTTTCTAAGGCATTAGGACATCTGAAAAGATCTCAAAATTTCTGTAATGGTCTAGAAAGTTTCTGCGATGTATTTTAACCCGAGCAACGCCGGGTTTCGGCCTTTCGCTGCTAGTAATACAATAATAATTAAACAATACTTAACTGTTTAATTTGAAATTTGAATTATTGTAGTCAGTTCAGAACAGTAGTCACTGTATTCGCTTTTTTTTTACACGAGTATTGAGTACGATCCTATATTTTATGCAACATCATACATAATTGCAGTTGGAGGCATGAAATTGAAGGATAAGTCAAATCATTCTCTCTTTGTGCATGTCTTCGACTGCATGTTAAGTACGATGTTGCATAAAATTTCGAAGGACTACCGTATTAATATTTTTAAATGTACAGTACAATCATAATGTTTGATATTGTTTCGATATTTCTCTGGCTTTGCGTAATTATTGAATTTTTATCTTGTTCCAGCCTTTTCAGTTGATTTTCTATTAGTTGTTCTTCACGCAGCGCGCAGGCGGGTTTTTTTTTATTAATTTTATTATTAAAGACACGTTTTGGAATATTTGAACATTATTTAAATAATGACTAAACAAAACCTAAGTTCCGTTGATTCGGAGCTATTAATTTAGCACTGCATAACTTTTCCCATATCCGAAAATCTATTATTGTTCTAACACGAAACATTATATTTTTTTACTTTTAAAATACAGTTTAGGTACAGTACATAGTATTAACTGATTGAATATGCTATAAATATTTTAAGCGAAAAAATTGTGTCAACTACTCTGGTGTAGAGGAGCGAGCGAGCGGTTTGGATGTCTGTCCTTGTGAGTCTCCCCGCCGTGCCTCGGAGAGCACATTAAGCCGTCGGTCCCGGTTGTTATCATAAATACCTTATAGTGACCGTTACCCATATTAGGGAATATATCCGCCAACCCGTAGTAGGGCAGCGTGGTGGATTAAGCTCCAATCATTCTCCTACATGGAGAAAGAAGCTTAAGGTTTTCGAATTTTTTATTTAAAATAAAATTACACCGAACTGTATCGAAATTTACTTGATTTTGAAATTAAAACAAAAAATCTTAAAAACTCGAAAGCTTTATTCATATCCGGCGTTTTAAGGCTCCTTTAGTTATTGTTTAAAAATTGAAGACCAGTTTTAAACCATCCACCAACAATAGATTTCTAGCGTATTTTACCACCTTAGATTTAAAGTGTACATGAAAGATGTTGACAAAATGTATTTGGACTTATAATATAAACGTATTTATTATCGGAACATAACAATAGTCAATGACAAGAAAACTATAGAACAACTCAATAAATAATTTTACAACAGTTTGTAAACAAAGAGTAATCGAATCCTCATCGTAAACAATTTTTGTAAATTGCGGGTAATTGTAAATACACGGCCGCCAGGACCGACCGCTTATCCGACTTCCTCTAACTGGAGGTTATGACAATATATTAGTTTTAATTTCTATAAACTATTATTTTTTTTTTCTGTAAAGCTGCATGTATAAATGCTTATTGTAATTATCCAATAATATATAATATGTATACTGCATTTTAAGTTTTTGCTTCACGTATTAATATATAGATTCTTTCAGCTTATAACTTACCCCGTGTCCTAAACGAGGAGAGCAGTCATTAACTGTGTTATGGGATGGGCAAGATATCTTTTTTCTCTTTTCCACAACGCCAACTAAGTGACCGTCTGAACAGTGTTTTCTTTTTAACCAACTTTCAAAAAAGGAGGGGGTTTTCAATTCATCTGTATTTTTAACCGACTTAAAAAAGGAGGAGGTTCTTGAGGAAATCTTTAGCTTAATAAAATATTTTCTGTAGAACTTGGCGCTCATTTAGATCTCAATACTTTTTTCGGCGAAGTCCACAAACAACATATTCTTATTATTGAACTTGGCTGTCATTTTTCACATTTATGTTTTTGGTGGGATTTCAATTTAATTGAGATCTGATAAGGACTTTTTGAGTTATCTCTAATAATGCGTATTTACTTGGCTATTTTTTCGTTTACCTACGTTTTATTACTTGCCGATGTGATTGAAGACAGTTTTTTTTCGGTTACGAACAAACACAATTACATAAAAACCTAATAGCCCATTTTAAAACTTTGTACGATAACACTTTTCTTAATACTTCAAACGGTTTTATAAAATATAACACTTCGTAAAGATAATTTAAAACTATTTTGCATAACATAAATAAATTATAAGAGGTTGCATTTGGAGTAAAACTGGCTTATAATTTGACAAAGTTTACTGTTTCAAGTTTAAATTTATGCGAGGACTTTTCACAAATTACTTTCAAGTAAAACTTAATTCCTGAAATTAGGACGTTAGTTGTCCACAGCGAAAGCTATATTAGTTATAACAATCAGGTTTCAGGCAGGCATACTTCTAATTGTTATAATTGTGGACTTGAAAACCTTCAATTGTGTTTTGTGTAGTTTTTTTTTTTGTATATATTATATTACTAGGTGGGCAAACTACCGTCAGGCTCACCTGATGATAAGCGATTACCGTAGCTTATAAACGTCTGTAACACCAAAAACATCGCAAGCGCGTCGCCGACCTTATTCCCAATTCCCCACTATGATATATTCACACAGAGTTGAAATTACAAATTTGTGAAACAGTAGTGCTTGCACGGCTTATGCTAGGTAGTACAATCAGTTTGACAAAATACGTTTACCTTTAACGGTAAATATTCTCGTCTAATCATTAGTGCTGAGTATTATATTTCTCAATGATATGCTATTCAATACTGATTAGTACATTATACATCTCTCACAGAGTTTCATCACAATTGATAATGTACATATGTATTGTACGTAGTACTATTTACTAATTTGTGGCAATAGTCGCTAACATTTAATTTTTCAAATAGTCTCAAAGAAATATTAGGCTATGTGTAAAACCTCTCTTCGTTGGATAAACGAAAAAAGACGTCTTGGTGAGCAACAAAACTTTTCTGATGTTGACGCGAATTTCACTTATTATAATGAAACAAATTTTTTTGGATTTTATCGCGGTTTATTAGGTTTTTTACATGCTCGACGTTCCGGATACTTTACAGCAACCATGGTCACAGCAGGAGTCCTCAGTCGGGAGATTAGAATGTATAAACCTAATAAACCGCGATAAAATCCGAAGAAGTTGTTTCATTGTAACAAAACTTTTGCTCTGACAGTTGTGTAGAGATAACATAATTATACTCAATTCCAGCTAAAAGTAACTGCTTTCTAAGAGCTGGTTAGAAAATAAACTTATTTTTAAGGTATTATCAATTTTATTGCGTTAGGAACGCGAACGTGCCGCCAATGGAAACGGTATTCGTATTGAACTAACGTAACTTTTTATTACGAAGTATGAATAAAAAACAGAGTATTGAACGATTGAATAGTGATGACAGTTATCAATTTACTATATCACAGAGTACTTTTACTTTTACGGAACAGCAGCTATTTTGCCAGGGGAATTTAGATATTTTGGCGATGTTTTTGATGCCAAGGTCACAGGTAACTTTCAGTCTGGCTTTCAGTCAGTAATTATTATAATTCACATACACACTTCACACACTTCAGCCTATCACAGTCCACTTCTAGACATAGGCCTCCCTAAGTTCACGCCAAAGATGGCGCGAACCGCCCGTGACCGCAGTGCTAGCTTTGTCGCACTGAAGACGCTATAATAACGCGGCGTATGAAGAAGTTCGTCAAGCTGCGCTGTCTTGGCCTCTTAACGCACAAACCTAAGCAATATAATTCACATATTCCTTTATAATTGCAATTACCTTGAGGCACAATGTTCAGACGTTAAAGAAAACTCACCCCTTGTAATATTTTTACCCACAAATATACACTATATTCGGAAATCAAACAAAACGACAACCGACAATAAAGGAATTTTTGTCACCACCGCACTGTAGTGATATATATACTTACTGATTAAATGACATACGTTAACTTTTCAGTATAACAGATTTTTATCATGAAATATTAAAACGATAAGCACAAACAATGGTAGTTGTCGAATAATAAATCCGAACAATATCTGAATGACTACGCCAGCTGTTGCTGTTCCCGCCGCTTATATTTCATTATCTATAAATAAATCGCATAGATGAGATTAAACTATTAAATTTTCAAGTAATTATTTACTTTAAAATTCATTTTATATCTAACTTGCGTTAAATATATTAATTTACTTCAGCAAATACTTCGCAAACATTCAGAGTCATTCGTTGTAATTTTTATGTGATACTATATATTTCTTATTATACATTTCTGATTATACAGGATGTCCCGCGATAAAGTGCAACCCCGAAAGGGGGTGAAACTAGACCATAAATTATCGACAAAAACACAGAAAAAACTTTTTTAAAAAAATATTTTATTTCTTATTGACGAATTAAGATTTTAATATCTTACGTAGACTCTATGTACAAAAAATGATGATTTCTTCCAAAGTAGGGGGTCGATTACTTTAAAATAAAATAAAATATTACGCCACGTACTTGGCGGTAAGGATAAAATAAAAATTAGCTCGCAAAAAAGTGGCATTATGTTTTTAACTATGCTTCTTGTGAAAAAAAATCCATTTTTTATGACTGTTTTTTTCAATGGTCTCTAATTTTCTCAGAATTATGCCCCCCAATACCAGGAAATTTTATGATTTATTATTATTTCTTACCACATTGCCATTCAAATAAAAAAAATTTACGCCTGTATCCCAAAAAACACGTACAAAAATCATCATTTTTCGTACAAAGAGGCTACGTAAGCTATATAAAAATCTTAATTCGTTAATAAAAAAATAAAAAATAAAAATTTAAATTTTTTAATTTTTTTGTGTTTTTTGTCGATAATTTATGGTCTAGTTTCACCCTCTTTCGGGGTTGCACTTTATCGCGGGACATCCTGTATATTTCGCTCAAAGTCTAGAACAGCCTGAATGTTAATGTACCTTACAGAACCTTACAGAAGACTACAGCTAAATAACACTGCTCTCAAGTATTGTTATTGTCCTTTGGTGAGTAAGGTCACTGGAGCTCCTGGGGAGGGTCGGAGATAGGGTCGCCAATGTGTGTTTTATATTTATAACATATTTTATTCACAATGACATAAATAAAAAATAAAAAAAATTCTTTATTGTAGAATATAATATCATGCAATTAAAAAAAATTAGCACAAACAAGTTTTTTCTTTTGAAGTGAAAATTTACTATTTTATAAATATTTTTCTTTCACGTCATATTAAATAAATACTCATACTATTATTCAAAATTAATATGTAGTCAAACACAAATTCGTCCTCTCAATAAAACTTCAATTGTAAGCTTGACGTCCCTGTAATTAAAGTATAATACAAGTTTCCCAAGAAATTCTAAACTAAATAAGTAGTTTAGATCTCTCCTCTCATTTTAATAAGCCTCCAACGTTTACTTAAATTTTATATTGAAGTTGTTTTGTAATGTTGGTATAGTAGTACACTGGAATGGCTATTAAAAGTTTCTTTGAGTGTACTTTGACAAGTTTGTTATAAATTAAAAAGATGGAGACCAAACTAAATACTAATACATAGGCACGTATAATACGATGTGTCGTTAAATATACATATACATATATGTATAGTCTAGTCGACAAGTCATGTTAAATATAACACGTTTTTGAAAACAAGAAGAAGAATAGAGATAGAACTCCGGGAGTCAGGACTTTTTTATTGCACCTCCACTTTAAGGAGCTTTTTTTAAAATTCCTTAAATGCTCATCGTTTTGGAGTTATTACCAAAAAACGGAATGCATTTTTTTGCAACTTAATTTGTATAAATTGCAATTTTTTGCGTTCTAGAAAATTCTTCCGACCGATTTTTTAAAACGTCATTCCAGATCGAATGAGCTATGGCTCATATTTTTAGGAGCTTTACCTCTATTTAACACGATTTTTAACTTGTTGACTAGACTAATAAGTTTTATCGTCCAAACAGCTTACCTATAAATGTTGAATTTTCTTGGAAATATACAATAGATCTATACGGGGACTAAGTTATTTTATGTTTTCTTTGCAGATAAGTTCTGTTATAACTAAAGTAAGATATTTCATATCTGCCATGGCACAGTGGAACATTAGTTTAACTAACACGTTGGCGCAGTTTGTAGTGGTCCTGCTTTCTGTTCCGCGAGTTGCGGAATCGATTCCCGCCTGCTTCTGGAAGTATTTGTATTTATATATCTATGTACCTATGTATTATTCTTTGTGTAAAAAAATTACCATTACTGTCAGCTACTACCTCATAAGCATTAATTTGCTTATCATAGAAACAGATGACCGTCATGTGTGTCAAAAAGTCAAAAAAAAACTGCATAAATAAGTAGTTCTTGGCTAAAAACAAGAAGGTCTATTGCGCGTTCGTAGATCTAGAAAAGGCCTATGATAGAGTGGTGAGGAATGAATTGTGGTCAGCATTGTCAGGGTACGGTGTGAGCAGTATCCTCATACGAGCACTGCAATCTCTTTATAGGAATTATAAACGGGGCGTACACTGAATGGTTTAATATCGAAAAAGGTGTTAGACAGGGATGTGTAGCGTCACCGTGGCTGTTTAATCTGTTCATGGACAATTGCTTGGCAGAGCTGAAAGAGAATGAAAGTGGGTTGAGAATGAATGAGTTACTCGTCAAATGTCTTCTCTATGCTGATGACCAAGTATTACTTGCGTCCTCAGCCGAGGTGTTACAGGAGATGATAATTGTTATGAATGAAGCTTTTGAGTGAGAAAGGGAATGAAGATGAATGTAAAGAAGACGAAAGTGATGGTGTTTGAAAGAAATGAGGCAGTGACAGACTGCAATATCGTGATTGGAGATGAACAAATAGAACAGGTGAATGAGTTTGTGTATCTGGGTTCAAAGTTTACAAGAGATGGAAAGTGTGAGAGTGATATTGAAAGAAGAGTGAATGCAGGAAACATAGTGAATGGAGCTTTGCACTTCTTTATGAGCAGTCGGAATGTGTCTAATAAGGCTCGTTTGGCTGTGCATAGGGGGGTGTTGGTTCCGACACTCATGTATGGAAGTGAAAGTTGGGTATGGCAGAAGAAACATGAAAGCAGAATAAATGCAGTTGAGATGAGAGCGTTAAGAAGTATGATAGGAGTTAAACTGAGTGACAGGATAAAAAATAGTGAGATAAGGAAACGTTGTGGTCTGAAAGAAGATGTAGTGACAAAAATTGAGAAAGGTATGCTGAGATGGTTTGGCCATGTCGAGAGAATGAATGAAGAACGATTGACGAAAAAAGTGTATAAGGCGAGTGTGAATGGAAGTGTTGGAAGGGGTAGACCTAGGCGGACTTTTCAAGACCAGATCAGAGACGTCTTGAAAAAAGGCCAGGTCAAGAGTACCCTAAACCGTAGAGCGTGTATGAAAGGAATAATGAAAGTGGATGAAGCGAAACAAGTATGTAAGGATCGTAGCAAGTGGAAAGAAGTGGTCTCTGCCTACCCCCACGGGAAAGAGGCGTGATTATATGTATGTATGTATGTATAAATAAGTAGTTTTTATAATAATTGTGCAGCCGAGTTCACTCGTAGTAATAGCTATATGACATTTTAATTTATCATCTTAACTTGTCTAAATAGTAGAAGTTCTATGCTATTGTTATATCTTGTAAAACGAGACAGAATTAAGGAAAAAACTGTCTCGAGGGAAATTCGTCGAAATGTACATTCGTCAATCCGTAGATAGCTTTGTTTTGTTTTTGTGTAGTCAATGTTTCAAATTGTTCAATTTGACTAAGACAAAAAAGAAATGTAAATTATTACTTGTACCCTCTCTTCTATAGCGCGTATATTTTTGACATAAGTACGGTTCTTGTAAACTCAAAACACTTACTCTATGCTGACGACAAAAAAGTATACATGAGCGTACGCACGGTTGATGATTGTAAGCGGTTACAACATGATCTTGGCAACTTATTTGATTACTATACTAAGAACAATATAAATGTTAATATTCAGAAATGTCAATGTATTAGTTTTACTCGTAAAAATAATCCTATTATTTTTAAATATAATTTTAATGGCATTGAAATTGGCAGAACAAAGATGGTCCGTGATTTAGGTGTATACTTTGATAGCAAAATGTTGATGTCTACTCATATTGACATAATTAAATCCAAAGCACTAAGAAATCTTGGTTTTGTCATACGAACCTGTAGTCCTTTTAAAGATCCTCTTACCTTCAAAATAGTTTATTACGCATACGTTAGAAGCATCTTAGAATATGCTGCTCCTGTATGGTCCCCACGATACGATATTTATATAAAAAGCATCGAAAGTGTACAGAAGAAATTTGTTCATCACCTTAAATTTAAGTGTAGAAAAGTTGATATAGGCGATGACTACATAGATGTCTGCCGAGCTTATAACCTTCTGACGTTAAGGGAACGCAGAGAGGTATTAGACATGGGGCTATTATATGATATAATTCGTGGGCGCCTAGACTGCCCAGAACTCACTGAACGCATTATGCTGAACAACCCTTCACGGCGTACAAGACACACTCCCTTATTTTATGTCCCGAACTGCTCCACCAACTATGTACAGAATTCTACACTTACAAGATTACCTAACACCTACAATTTGAAATTTCAAGACGTAGATATTTTAAATGGTTCCAAAAATATATTTCAAAATAAAATCAAACGATCGACAGATCGACGTACTTGACAGCTGTCATCTGTGACTAATACGTGTTATTCTGTTGCTCTTATGATTTTTATTTGAAATTAATTGTAAATTCACTAAATTTTATGAAAATATAGTATCATAATTATAATAAGTACTAAAATAATTTAATCGTAGTGTTTCGGTTTCATCTTCAACTCCTAAGAAGTGAATAATTAAAATTTTATAGTTCGGCGGTCCAGCTGTCAAGATCAACACCCGCTATTTGAACATAAGTTTAAATTTTCTTTGAAAACCCAGGGAGTATATTTGTTCTATCCCTAAATTTCTTATAACACTTATTATAAGTATATTAATTATCTTGCAATTTTAGCATATTGGTCTCACTTTGCTTTTATTATGAGAAGCAAGTTGGTAGACTAAAAATATTTGCCTAGCGTATTTGTGTTATTAATATAATATAAAATTACATAATTTAAACAAATACTAAATAAATAGTTATATACCTATATATATATAATAAGAATATACCTTATAAGTTAACAAATCTATCTTTCTACACTTAAACCCCTTATGTGAAGTAATAGATAGTCAGTTCATAAAAGTATCAACTTTGTTAATAATTATTATATTTCAAACTGTTTTAATACTGATCTTATTGGTTGTATCTAATCTATTATAATTATCTCTTTTTCTGTTAATATCTAAAGAACTATTTTAACTAATATAAAAGGGTCAACATTAAGTTTATATTGATATTTTAAGTTATAGACTACCTACATATTTATTTAAAATAAATTATATTTTCTTTAAAATTCGTATAGTGGTACTATAAATTACTAATTAATTAGTTGCTTCTCTGCTTTTGTAATAAATCTTAATTATTTAAAGTATTTTAAGTAGTGTAATTGTTTAAATTTAAAAAATGAATACTCGCAGCACAATGGCCCGCAAGCTGGAAAGCCAACTCCAGGTCGCGCTCCAACAGCTGAATGAGTACAAAAAGCAGTGTGAGCAATTGGTGAACGAGAGAGAAGAAAGTGAAGTAGAAATTATAGAAATAGTCAATAAAAATAGTGCTATTAAAAATGAAATGGTTGAGCTACATGCGCAGCTCCAGGAGATTCGTGAGGAACGTGACCGCCTTAAGCGGCAATCCAGGGACTTTGACAAGTGCTACGATGAGTACGATAACAATTTAAAAACTATAGCCCTGCTTCGTTCTCAGCTCGCGAGTGCCCTGGAGCGTGTGGAACATTTAGAACAAGAGGCCTCCGAGGCCAGTTCTCAATGTACGCAGAACTTGTTCTCCGAGTTGATAAATGTATCCGGTACTCCTCCTGTGTCATCTCAGCCTGTCACCATTGACTTGACAGGCGACGAATCAACAGCATGTGGTACGCCTTCAAGAGTCAGCCTCGGTAGCAAAAATAAAATCAAAAAGTATGTTGGGCTAAATAAATTAATTGAAAAGACAAGTAAATTAGTAAAAAAGAACAATATTGTAAAAAATCACTTAAACTTAAGTAAAAAGTATAAATTATTTCTTGTAGAATGTGAAAAATCTAAGCAAGCCTATGAAGCTGACATCAATGCATTAAATTTAAAAATTAGTAATTTAAATTATAGTCTAAATGATATGACTGAAAAATACATCTCTGCTAGGAAGGAGATAAGTGACCATGAATTGGCATTGGATGGACTAATACAACTTTCTAAATACAATGAAGAGCGCTTCAATTCTCTTGTTAAGCATGAACATCAATGCTCAAACACAGTTCATACAAAGCCATCATGTGAAATAAGAAAATTAAATGATGTCAGCTCCATAGTTACTATGCCTGTACCCAAAAATAACATATTAATGTATAGTGATAATCTAGGTAAAAATATGGGTACTAGGTTGAACCATGTGTATAGTAATAGTGCAATTTGTAATTTTTGTATGCCGGGAGCCACTGTAGTTGAAATAATGGATAAGGTACTAAACAGTACGTATGAACCCTCCACTACCTTAATATTACTGTTCGGTAGAAGAGGGAACTTAAAACAACAGCAGTTATCCTTTTACTTAGACAAATTATGTACACTTAACGTAAAAAAGATTATTTTGTTCACATTTCCATACATTAAGGATAATTGCAGTGAAAATAGAATAAGATATAAATTAAATCTTTTAATATATAATAAAATTGGAAATAATAATGTTACATTAAGCAATAATTCAGAAAATTTAATTAAATTAATTGACATAAATTTAATATTTAAAAATGACTCATTTGTTATGAGACAGGATAGATTTATTCTATCTACTTATTTTTATAAACAGATAGCATGTTTGCTATCACATTATTTACTGTTTGACATGACTATTAATTTAACAGCTGCTTCTATTGAGCAGTCTAAAACACTGACATACTCCAGTAGTACCTTTAGTACTACTTCTAGTAATAAAAATTTAAATTAAATAAGCAGACAACAGAGGCAAAAGTCTCTTGCAATCAACTACAAATAAAGAATAATATATTAATTGAGCAATATTTATGTAACAAGCATTGTTTAAACTTGGTGCATCAAAACATACAGGGCCTGTTGGGTAAGGAACTGGAACTAGAACTTTTTTTGAATAAATATAATATTAGTATAATTTGTATTACCGAACACTGGCTTAAAGAATACCAGGTTGTTTTTAATTTTGATAAGCACCAAGTTGCCAGTTCGTTCTGTAGGAAGACAGCTATACACGGTGGCTCATTAATTATAGTCAATAAAGACCTAAAATTTAAGGTACGTAGAGATATTGTGAGCCTTTCCATTGAACGAACTATAGAGATAGCCTGTATCGAGTTAGCGCATTGTATAATAGTCAGTATTTATAGACCACCCAGTGCATGTTACGAACAATTTGAAGCAGTATTAGAAGAATTATTAACGAAGCTAACTGCTAAACGTAACAAAGACATTATAGTGTGTGGTGATTTCAATATCAATTTATTGGATGATACCTTACTCGGTCATAGATTTTTAACTCTGTTTAAATGTTGTGATCTTACTAACCTCTTCCTCGAGCCTACTCGAATAACTAGCTCTACTGCCACATGTATTGATAATATTTTTACAGATGGGACTCCGTCCTTCTCTGCAATAATTAATAAATTACATTCTGATCACTGTGGCCAATTAGTCAGCTTCAATTATAATATGGAAAAGGAGGTTAGTAAGAGGAAAGTGGTCGTTCCAGTGAACATGAAACGTATGGAGAGATTTAGAAACACTATTGAAAACCAAATAGAGATACCATTAGTCGGTGGTGCTAATGACAAATATGGAGTTTTATGCGGTCATATAAACAGTGTTTTTAAGACTGTATTTACACCAAAAACAATCTCTCCTAAGTATTGTATGTCATTCAATGATTGGGCGACTCCGGGAATCTATAAAAGTAGACAAAAATTGTATGATCTCTTACATGAGAAATCATATAACACAAACATTGTTTTTTGTAATTATATTAAAAACTATTCTAAAATTTTTAAACTTGTTTGTGCCGCGGCCAAGTCAATATTCATTAGAAATAAAATTAAATCAAGTAAAAACAAAATTAAAATGACTTGGAATATTATAAATGCCGAAACTGGAAGAGTTAAAGAACGTAATGGTGTCAGTGAACTCATCATTGACAATCACTCCATTAAAGCGGTTAATGAGTTGGCAACAGCTTTGGAAAAACACTTTGCCGACATTCCACTTTCGACAACCAAGGCGCTTATATCATCGCCCGAAGTCGCTGAATCGTTGCTTAAACAAAATGTAAATGCGTGCAAAGGTGATTTTATTTTCAGACCCATAGATGCTAATGAAATTGTTAAAACTTTTAAAACTTTAGAACTTAAGAACACCGCTGACCTCTGGGGTATATCTGTAAAAATTTTAGGTTCAATTGTAGATATCATAGCACCCCACTTAGCGATTATATTTAATGAATGTATAATGAGTGGTGAATTTCCTGATCTTATGAAGCATAGTAAAGTTATTCCTTTGTTTAAGTCCGGTTGTCATACAGATCCAACTAATTACAGGCCTATTTCAATTCTACCTGCCTGTAGTAAACTATTTGAAAAAGTGATTCTCAGTCAACTTTTAAATCATTTCACAAGAAATAAACTTTTACATAATAAGCAATTCGGTTTCACTAGAGGACGCTCCACAACTGATGCCGGTGTTGAGCTTTTTACATCGATTGTCAATGCTTGGGAGGAGTCACGCGATGCTCTAGGTGTATTCTGTGATTTATCCAAGGCATTTGACTGTGTTCATCATGACACCTTGATCAGGAAACTCAGTCACTATGGCATTAAAAATACCGCACTAAAACTTCTGAGTTCTTATCTTAGTGATAGAACTCTGAGGGTTGAAGTAGATGGTACTAAGTCATCTGGGTCTCATATACAGATGGGGGTCCCACAAGGCTCAATTCTTGGTCCATTTTTATTTTTAATATATATTAACGATTTACCATTTTTAGTAGAGAAGAGGCATGAGATTGTATTGTTTGCTGATGATACTTCTTTAATATTTAAATTGCGTAGACAAGAAATTAACTATGACGATGTAAACAATGCTCTCTCTGAACTGGTTCATTGGTTTAGCGCAAATAACTTGCTTCTTAATAGTAAAAAAACGAATTGTATTAAATTTTCTGCTCGAAATGTAAAACAAGTTGATGTGCAACCAGAACTCAATGGTGATAAACTCAACTTAGTTAACTCAACCGTTTTCCTTGGAATCACCATTGATTCAAAGTTACAGTGGGGACCCCATATCTGTAGATTGGCGGATAGACTGAGTTCTGCAGCGTACGCGGTTAAAAAGATACGATTGTTAACGGATATTCAAATTCAAATTCAAATTCAAATAATTTATTCATTTTAGGCTGATACAGCACTTGTGAACGTCAATGAAGCTACGCCATCGGTTCGCAAATCCTACGGCGGGAGACCTTGTAACGAGAAGAACCGGCAAGAAACTCGTCAAGGGCTATTTTTTTCTCCCTGTCATATTTCATACAGAGTCGTCAAATTGAAAAATGACTTTGACTTAAAAAAATTATGTAAGGTCACTTTCCATCACAAATTTATCTTAAACAAAATAAAATACCCGGTAATCATAGCAGTAAATAATTTTCAATTACTTAAGAACTAGACACCTCCTAAAAGGTAGTTTCTTTAAAATGCGCTCCAAACAAATAGACAAGTAACTGTTTAGACGTGGCGAATAAAATACAACTACAAGTAAAAATCATTGTCAGCTTATGACCAAGTTGTCCCGTCATTTAAATAATCTTTGACAGTATAGTAGCCCTTGTTGAGGAGGCAATTTTTTATACGATTCTTAAACTCTTTAAAGGGTAACTCCAAGATATCACTTGGAATCTTGTTAAAGATATGTATACCTTGACCCATGAAGGACCCACGCACCTTCTCTAATCGATACAGAGGCATTATAAGGTTATTCCTATTTCTTGTATTGCGACCATGCAAATCGCCATGTTTGGTATATAAGTTAATATTACGACGCACAAAAAGAATACAATTTAATATAAATTGAGATGCAGCTGTCAGTATACCAATTTCTTTGAACTTCTCCCTAAGAGAAGTTTTAGAGCTGAGTTGATAAATAGCCCTTATTGCTCGTTTTTGCAAAATAAATATAGCATTAATGTCAGCCGCTAATCCCCACATAAGAATGCCATATGACATGATGCTATGAAAATAACTAAAGTATACAGTCCTAGCAGTATCTATATCAGTTAACTGTCTAACTTTTCTAATAGCGTAAGCTGCAGAGCTGAGCTTACCAGCTAATGCAGCAATATGCGAATGCCACTGAAGTTTTCTGTCTATAGTTACACCCAGAAAGACTGTTGATTCAACTAAATCTAATTTTTCATTATTAATTACAACTTCTATGGGTGGAGATTTTACATTTGGTAAAGAGAATAGAACGCATTTCGTTTTCCTTGCATTAAGCTGTAGATTATTAAAACTAAACCAAGTGAGTATTTCCGAGAGTGCTTTGTTCACATCGTCAAAATTTGATTTATTTCTATCAATGTTAAATATAAGAGAAGTATCATCAGCAAACAAGACAATCTCGCATAGGCTTTTTGCAAAGAAAGGTAAATCGTTAATATAAATCAAAAACAAGAAAGGGCCCAAGATAGACCCTTGGGGTACACCTAGCTTTACATCAGAACCCATTGATTTCACCCCATTTATATCAACTGTTTGAGTTCTGGAACTAAGATATGAGTGTAATAGTTTCTGGGCATTATTTTTTACACCGTAATGATTTAGCTTCAACAGCAGCGTCTGATGGTCTACACAGTCAAAAGCTTTGGACAAGTCGCAGAATATGCCAAGAGCATTCTGCGACCTCTCCCAGGCCCCAAAGACATGCTTAAGAAGTGCAACACCGGCATCAGTAGTAGACCTACCCTTCGTAAAACCGAACTGTTTATTATGCAAGAGTTTATTTAAATTAAAAAAGGTTAATAATTGCTCCAGTATTATTTTTTCAAAGATCTTGCTCAAGGCGGGTAAAATGGATATTGGTCTGTAATTACTTGGGTCTTCTTTGTTCCCAGATTTAAATAATGGAATAATTTTGCTAAATTTCATTAAGTCAGGAAAAATTCCTTCAGCAATGCAATTATTAAATATAATAGCAAGATATGGAGCAATGGTGTAAATAATGCTTTTAAGAATAGTTACAGATATACCCCATAAATCATTGGTACCTTTCATTTTAAGAGATTTGAATGCTTTGATTATATCAGTGAAATCAATGCTTTTAAAATCAAACAATGAACTACATTCGGTCACATGTCTTTGGAGCATTAAGGCCGCAGACGCGGGTGAAGAATCCAAATTAGACGTTGTTTCAATTGGTATATTTATAAAAAAATTATTAAAAATATCAGCTATTTCCTTTTCTGACTTTATTTGGGCGTCATTAATTTTAAGCGTCAGGCTGTTGTCACGTGGTTTATATTTGCCAGTCTCACGCTTTATAATATCCCAGGTCGTTTTGATTTTATTGCTAGAATTCATTATTTTTCCTTTAAAATAGTTAGACTTAGCTATAGAACATGACTGTTTAAAAATTTTAGAATATTGTTTAACATGTTCTACAAAACCAGGACTGTGATTAGTTTCTCTTAATTTATACAGTTCATATAGCCTGTTTCTACTTTTATAAATACCTGTCGTAGCCCATTGACAAAACTGTAATTTTTGGGTACACTTAATAGTCTTCGTTTTAAAAGAGTTATTAAATTCCTTAATCAGTAATCCAAAGAAGTTCCCATAAAGTTCATTTGGATCGTCATGTACATATGGCATTAAAGAAACTTTATCATAGATACTATTTTTAAAATTATCTAGACGTGTTTTTGTAATAGGCCTACATTGTAAAGTGACAGGTGTATCAGCGACGTCCAATTGGTACGCTGCCTGTAGACCGTAATGGTCAGATGTAATGTTTTTAACAACTAATTTGTCTACCGGGTCACATTCTGAAAATATATTATCTACACAAGTTGCTGAATGATCTGTAACCCTAGTAGGTTCTAAAAACTGATTAACTAAATTAAAAGAATTAAACAAGGTTAACAGCCGAGTAGTCAGTGCACTGCTTTCAAGTATGTCAACATTAAAATCACCGCACACAGCTACTGGCTTATTTTTTTGCTTTAACTTTTTTAAAGCATCCTCCATTACCGATTCAAAGGTTTCGAAACTACCTTTAGGGGGTCTGTATACACAAACTATTACTAAGCTTTTCAATTCAACACAAGAGAGCTCGACATGGCGTTCTACGGAAAGGTCCACAATATCCTTTCTTTCTATATACTTAATGTCATTTTTAACCAAAATTAAAGAGCCGCCACATGTCGTTGTTTTTCTAGACAATAAACTCGACAATTGAAAATTATTCACATTACATGACACATCACAATGCTTCAGCCAGTGTTCGGTTATACAAATAATATTAATGTTGTTACATTCAACAAGTAACTCTAATTCTAAAACTTTGCCAGACAGGCCCCGAATATTCTGACACAATAAATTAATACATGAGGGCTTGGCTGTTGTCTTACGTCTCAGTTTAAAGCTGAGCAAGAAACATTTACACTAGGTAATACAGTTTTAATGTTAGTGTATTCATTATATTTTTTCTTAGTAGAATTGCTACTAATATCAATGTCAATAGACGTTGGTTTGCCACCTTCATGGGTGTCGTGTAAATTAAAAGCTAACAAATTAGCTATTTTTGTCCTAAACCTATTTGCAAGATACATAGTATCTGGGGTCAAAGTAAAATAATTAATAAAATTATTAATGTCAAAGTATAAAATATTGTCACTATGACAACTAATCAAATTAAATAAGTATGAGTTTAACTCAAAAATACGATTGTTTTGCGCCTTACTTAAATTACTTGCATACGATTGATTGATATCGATACAGCCCGATTAGTTTATTTCAGCTACTTCCATAGCATAATGTCCTATGGCATTTTGCTATGGGGCAAGGCGGCTGATATTAGTATTATTTTTATTCTGCAGAAAAGGGCTATCCGCTATATTTACAAAATGGGATGTAAAGAATCTCTGAGAGAGAAGTTTAAAGAGATCAACATCCTGACCTTTGCATCGCAGTATATTTATGAAAATATAATGTATATACGGAAAAATAGGCATTTGTTTGTTAGTCGTAGTGATCGAAATGCCTCAAATGATGTAACACTCAGGAACGACCACAAATTAATATTTCCTAAATGCCGGCTCAAGAAAAAAAGTAGTTCCTTTATAGGAATGTCTATCCTTATATATAATAAGATTCCGGCTGCGCTTCAATCTCTGCCTTTTTTGAAGTTTAAAAAAGTTATTAAGCGAGTTTTATGTAGTAAAGCCTACTATACCATTAATGATTATCTCAATGATGAAAAGGCATGGGATTGAATAAAGCTCGACCAGGCTATGTCTATGACCCGCTGTAAATAGATAGTTACATATATTGTGAGCAGGTGGCATGTGGTGGTCTCGGCACGCACGATTGGCTGTCTCGTGTTTGTCCTGATTATTTCATGGTCCACTACTGCGTTTTTATCTTGTATCTGACTGCATTTTTTAAAAGAGTACCGAGAGTTTTTTTTCCTCCGGCTTTTTTTCTCTCGGCCTACATTAGGGAAATTGTTATTTATTGTAACATTTAATAAAGCCGAGGATAAAGTAGGTAGGTAATGTCTACCGAGACATTATAACTTAATATTTTGACTAAGTTAAGGCTGCTTATAACACTGGGTACATTACGTAAGCTTGTAATGTACCTAGTGTTAAGATATAAATTTTATTTTTTATTGTTTGATTTTTGCTGCTGCCTTAACTTTTGTTATTTTTGTTTAGTTTATATAAATGATATTATTTTATTTTTTGACTTTCGTTAAGTGTGTGACATGCACCTTATGACGAAATAAATGATTTTGAATTTGAAATTTTGAATTTGAAATTTTGACAATTATTTAAGGAAAATAATCAAACTAACAAATAAAATCAATAGTATTTGTATATGTTTCATAGATATTTATATAATCTTTACTACTATTATTATTATCATTTTTTATATGTGTTATATTTCCTTTCAAATATAAAAATTAAAAAAAATGAATTAATAAATAGTTAATTGCTTGTAATTTGTACTTCCCATGGGTTTTATTAGTTTAATATGTAAATAAGTTTTAATGTATTAAGTCTTATTTGTTTAGTTTTTTCTTCTCTAATTTTCACGTTTTTTAGTTTAATTTTAAACGGATGGATGGTCGTAATTGGCCTTTATGATTATATTTAATTCTTATTTTTATTTATAAATTTTTCTGTGCTGTGTACCATTCCTGATAAATAAATAAATAAATAAATAAATAAATAAATTACTTTTATTTAACACTAGCTGTCCGGACAGACTTCGTTCTGTCAATATTTAATAGTAAAAATTAAATAAATGTAACGTTGTCCGAATGATCACTTTAATTTATTATTATTATTATTATTTATATACTTTTCTTTTTCTCTTCTCTTGTTAAGAGAAGGTAATAATCTGCCATACGGGCCTTAACCAAGTATGGCAGATGGTTCTGCGTTGGAGGTAATTGTCGAGGATGTCAGAAATTTGCGAGTGATACGGCAAGTGTTGAGAACTGTTGCTTTTTGTAAGGTGTATGTTAGATTGGTAGACATGTTTAGGATTTTTAGGCTGTTAGTAAGGGTTTTAGGTATGATTCCAGTTGCGGAGAGTACAATGGAAACAATATGAACAGTATCTGCGTTCCACTGCGTTTTAATTTCTATTGCGAGGTCCTGATACTTTGTTAGTTTGTCCGATATTGTTGTTTGAATATTGTGGGTGTTAGGAATAGCAATGTCTATTAGATAAACTGTTTTGTTTCGTTTGTCGTGAAGAGTAATATCTGGTCTGTTCTGTCCGTTAATATAGTCCTGTCCCAGTAAATTTTGTAGTTTCTGTCTTCTAAAATTACATCCGGTTTGTATTTGTAGTATGGTTGTTTTTTGGCTATGAATCTGTATTTATGTGCGAGTTCTTGGTGAATGATGGATGCTACTTGGTCATGTCTGTGTTTGTAGTCGGTCTGTACTATGCTTCTGCAGGAACTAGTTATATGTTGTATAGTTTCGGGGGCACTATTGCAATGTCTACATGAGTCATTAGTCTGATTGGGGTCTTTTAAAATATGTTTCCTGTAATTACGTGTAGCTATTACTTCGTCTTGTATCGCTAACATGAAGCCTTCGGTCTCAGGGAACAGTTCACCTTTCCTTAGCCATTCGTTCGACTTATCTTTGTCGACGTATGTTTGGCAGAGGTGGGATCGGTGTCTCCCGTGGAGGGACTTTCCAGCCCAGGTAGCGATTTTCTGTTTTGGGTCCTTTAGTTTTTCATTAGTCTGTAGTTGTCTGTCATGTAAGTTTAGCGGTGTAAGTTTAGTACCTTTTTCGCTTGCATGCCTGTGTAGTGCTGAGTGTTCTGATTTAGTGTGAAAGTATTGCCGGAGTGTAGTTATTTGTTTGTTGTGTAGGTTATGAATGTCTATCAATCCCCTTCCTCCTTCTTGGCGTGGTAGTGTGAGTCGTTGAATGCAAGATTTTGGGTGGTGTTTCCTAAATTTTGTGAGCTTAGTATGTATGGTGCGTTGTAACTTTTGTAAATCTGTTTGTGACCTGTTTGTTTGTTTGTTTGTTTGTTATTATTATTATTTTTGGTATTTAAGCCTTCCATGGGCCTTAAAAACATACAAAAAAAATAAATTAGCCGAATTGGTCGAGCCATTCTCGAGTTATGCTCTTAGCAAAATTCATTTTTATTTATATTGATAATTATTAATATAGATTATATTATAAACTGATATGACTGATATTCAATCACAAGGTTCGATATTTAGATAATAATAGAGAAACACAGAGATAAGATGGCTTAGTAAATATGCTACACAGGCATAACCCTGGTTTTAGTTATATTTAGCCTATCATCACTGCGCTTCAAAATGTACGAGTATCTAGTACTCAATAATAAAGGAACAGATTAGTACATAAATCTGTCTGCGAAATTTTGTTACATATGCAATGTACATATAGGACTTGTATGATCGACGTAAAAAAGCGTGTGTGTGCAATTCATACGCGACAGATGTGAAACTTCCGAAAAGTAAGCCTCGGTCTCGTGAATATGGTCGTAAGCGCAATGCGATATGCATTGAGTGTATTCTATCTCATTCTCTCCTATACATTTATGTGTTTGTTTCTTTATCGTGACGTGACGCCGCTTTGGCGCAGCGGTCACAGCACCGGATTGCGATTGGCTGTTGCGCGGGCGGTTGCGGGTTCGATCCCCGCACACGACAACATTTGTATTGGCCGTACAGATGTTTGCCGTGGTCTGGGTGTTTGTGCAGTCCTTGCGGGTCTCCCCACCGTGCCTCGGAGAGCACGTTAAGCCGTCGGTCCCGGTTGCTATCATGTACACCTGATAGCGATCGTTACTCATAGTAGGGAATGTATCCGCATTGGAGCAGCGTGGTGGATTAAGCTCCGATCCTTCTCCTACATGGGGACGAGGCCTATGCCCAACAGTGGGATATTACAGGCTGAAGCGTTCTTTATCGTGACGCATTTTTGTTTCATCGAGTTTCAAATAACAATGATTCTAAAGAAGTTATAGTATTAGTTATTGAAGAAAATAGAAATGTAAACAATCAAAACAGTTATTTTAATTTTAATAAAAGCTAAAATACGCTAAGATTATTTTATGACCAAAATATTTTAAAAGCCGTTTTGCGAAGTAGGACATAACTTTATTAAAATATCAAGTTAGAAAGTTTTTGTAAAGACAATTCAAATAAGGGCAAAACACAACGGGCTATCACGAAATTAGTTTTATGCCTTAGGGTAACGTTACTGCTTCTTTAATAAAATCCAAATAAATTTCTTTAGATAGAATTGTCAGTCTCTCGTAAAAATGATGTTTTGAAGAGAAATATATTATATTTTAGTTTATTTGAATAATACGAATTATGAACAATTATGAATAATAACGAAATCCTACATGAGTACCTACGAGTATATGCAATGTGACATAATTATGTCTTTCAATACGTGACTAAATTGATAAAAATAAATAGTTTTTTTTTAAAGAAACTACGAAGTTTGTTATCTGCCTTCAAAAAAAGAGGAGGTCTCAATTCGAATGTATTTTTTGATGTGTGTTTGTATCTCATAAATTTTTACTGATTTCGATGATTCTTTTTTTTAATCAAAATTTGGTGCTTGTCTTATAGCTGTTCATTTTAAACTTGATTGAGATCACACATTCCTTTTGATTTATCTTTAATAATGCGTGATTATTTGAATATTTTTAAATCTACTTACGTTGCTACTACGCTCTTCTTAATCGGTAGTAGCTTCACATAAAGTATAATTAATTCACCAAACACCAATATCATTATTTGATTTGATGTGCATCGAATCAATTGTGCTTTCGAAGTGATTTTTTTAAAATCTTTTCATGAAATTCGCTCAAAAAACCGCAAATTTCGAATAAATTTTTACAAATACCTCATCAACCGTCATTATTTGTGTGACAAATGTAAAATTTGCTCCAAACAAAGTTATACGTAACTTTGCTTTTGGTGTTAGTTTGATCGGGTTTTTACTAGATTCAACTAATTTAAACTCAATGCCATTGATAACTAGAATTACTGAGTTTAAACTAGAGCTCACGTTACATATTTGAGTTTTGAATAAAATTTGTTATAGCACGGAACGAAGTTAAAATTATGAGTTACAAAAAACAGTTGTATGAAACAACAATTTCTCATTTTGTTTGCATTGTTCAAATCCTATCTTTATCATCGGTGGTCAACTATTAAGATCATTTACGATAAAACATATTTTGCAAAAACTGAATATGAATGTATTAATTGAAATAAGAAATACCTATGTATATAGACTAAAAAATATGATACGGTTATGGAAAGGACAAAAATGTACTAATCGAACAATAATATCGTTGAGATAAAAAATTAACCTTACAATAATTATAATCATGCTGAAACTAAATTAATAATAAATTATTATTTACCAAATTAATGAAATAAAACTTGCCGTGGACCAAGCAAATAAAAATAAAATTATCGATACGAAATAAAAGCGTATACCTATAGGTATGTAAATTTACTCATAATCGTATACATAATATCTTTATTATAAAACTTCTTTAATAATTATAATTAAGGCAAATAATCCACTTAATGCTATTTAAAACAAATAATCGTATACATAATATCCTTATAATGAAATTTTTTTAATAATTATAATTGAGGTAAATTATCCAGTTAAACCTTTTTAGAATAAAGCAAAATATACTCCAATTTTCAATACATAAATCTTCGAAAAGAAATTATTTCACCAGTGTGAGCCAACTCCGGACAAAAATTACCGTGACATCTAAGTTACAAATTCAGATTGGTTCCCGAAAGCCAAGTGAACCACAAATTTAGAGTGGCAATTGTTTTTGTGCTTGGCACCGGTCAAAGTGCCCCGTGATTTATATGTCCACTTTCCAATTAGCTACCCAAGTGGTTTTATTTATCGCACTCTTTCCATTTTCTGCACTTTTGGCTCAAAACACTTTTAGATAGTACGATACGATTTGTAATAGGAATTCATTCATTTCTGGTACATAATTAATTAGTTATAGTTTTTTTTAATATTTTGCTTTTGTATCTACTTATTCTCTTGTTTTTGTTGTGATAACTTTGTTCGGTTTTCAGAGATCCTCAAAAGCCTATTTTTATAGCAATCACTTAGGATGCTCTGTGGTAACAATGGTTCTATTTTAAAAAAAAAGCTTATTTTAGCGTATTTTTATTAAAACTCAATGTTATTAATGGTAGGTCTAGTTAAATAGAGCTTGTTAGGTTTGCATATAATTCAATTAACGAGACTGAATTCACGAGTTGAAGTACAGATTTTTAATATTATTATATATTTCTGTTAATTTAGTGATGAATGGATACTTCTTGACCAGACAAGCGAAGTTGGTAATGAAACCAGAATGAAAACAAAGGTGAGCTCATTCTTAACCTTGTAAACTTGGACGTAAACCTTTCCAGATATAAAAAAATATAACATCATCAAGCAACATCAAGGGACTCTGGTGTATAGAGTTTAATACTGCGTGAAAAATCAAACATTAGGTAGGTATATTTTATTTATTAAGATATCTTTCGAATAAAGTATCTATATATTTTATTAACGTAATTTAATGTTTTCGCTAACGATTTGATCAATGGCAATATAGGATACGAGAGCTATTCACTATCATGGCCTAATAATTCAACTAATGCAATTTATTTTTTAACACATCTAATAATAATGTTATATTTAAATGGTTTTAATATAACAACCAAAAATAACATATAACTGAATGCGAATTATTTTAAAGCAAATTTAATGATATAGTTGTACCTACTTGTAATTGATTTAATATAACGACTTAAATTAATACTTTCAACTGAATACGACATTTAGTCGTGTCGTATGTATTAAACAAAACTTTCCTTTTAACCGTAACGTGGTCCCACGTTTTGCTGTCCGTAACGTGTGTGATTTTTGATTTAGAACGAAATGCACTAAAACTTCTCGGGTTTGGAAGCTTAGAGAGACAGAAATTTGATTAAAGATCCTTTTTGGTGTATTTCCAAGTAACATTAGGATACCTTGATAACAAATTTCGATAGTAATCGTTAGTCATTTTTAAATAACGATTAGATTGCGGAAATTAACAATAGCATATTATTTTGTGATTTATAAAAAAAAAGAACTATTTCTTAAAAAAGCATAACCACGTATATTATGAATAAAAAAAGAAACTTATTTAGCAAAAAAAAAAAACTATTTAGGACTTTGTCGAAGTCTTAAAAATTTCAATTGATAGACAAATCTTACATTGATAATAATATTAATTTTAAGAAAATATAATTGTTCTATTTTGTACTGTAAATTACTTTTTAGTGTTTAATCAGCATATATAATTATATTTTTATTCTGAAATATGTATGTCAAATCATTACCTTCCGCTTTTTTAATTTCCGTCTAATATCCCTCTGCTAGATATTTATCTACTCTGGCGTATAAACATTATATCAAATCCTTATTGACTGACTGATATATTTATTAATTTATTAAGAAAAGCAACAGCTTCGACATACAATTTTTATCATATATATATGCTATACAACAAATAATATCATATATGTATGCTATACAACAAATAATATACTCAAAAGCAGCTTTCCCTAAGGTTGTTAAAGTGGTGGTTAAAATTGGTACTATGGACATATCGTTGATAAAAAAAAGAAAACAACAGTCACAGTACATGCGGTATTGGCCATATAGGGCTAGCATCTATAGGTATATTAATACGTGAAGCAAAAACTGTGTACCCCTTTTCACGGAAATTGCGCGTACGTAGGAATATGAAATTTTGTACACTTATAGTTTATATAGAGAAGGAGGGCAGAATGCTAATATTTTTTCAAAATTTTGCATAAAATATACATTAAATTAAAAAAAAGGCATTACACACACTACCACACGCACACACGCATATCCCTTTTGTTTATTGTTAAAGTCTGTTGTCAAATTGAAATTTTTTAAAAAGGTTCTTTATTTTCATAATTATTTGGTTTTCTTTAATTTAATTTTTCTCTAGGCGACCACTAGTTTCGACCACTAGTTTTCTTAAATGCTCCGTACATACGCAAAATAAATAGTCTCAATAGTGAAAAAATAGTCTTTGATCAAAATGGACCCCCAAATATCTCCAACTTTGTTTTCTGTTAATTTTGTTTCCAGTATAAAAGTTAAGTAAACCATTAAGATCACAGTACCTGGGTGACCGAGCTTTGCTCGGTATTTTTAGTAAATCATGTTTTTTGGAAATCATATTCAAATATGAATTAAAATCAAAAAAAACTTTATTAAAATAGGACCAAAGAGCACTGAGAGAGCTCTAGTGAAACCACATTGTTCACTATGAAAAATTCCATTAACTTTAAAATGGAAAAGAAGTTGATTTAGTATATTTTTTTCAAAAGTTTTACTTAAGCACGGTAGGGTTGAAAAGGGTCTACAATTACTGGGATCACTACGATGTGCCTTTTTAATAATTGTCTTTGCTTGCAAACGAAAAAAAAACCGACTTCAATTACATCGATAAGACAACTGAGGTAGACGAAAAAGTAGTCAAGTAAATACGCGTTATCAAAGATTTCACAAAAAGTTGTTATCAGATCTCGATGAAATTTAAATTTGACAACATGGTAAGCATCAGCTTTCGACTAAATTAAAAATCATCAAAATCGGTACACCCAGTAAAAAGTTATGCGGTATAATACAACGTAAGTCGACGAAAAAATAGTCAAGTAAAAATGCATTAATAGATATAACCCGAAAAGTACTTGTTAGATCTCAAATAAATTTAAATGGGACCAAATGACACACACCACCTTTCGATTAAAGAAAAAATTTAACAAAATCGGTCCACCCAGTCAAAAGTTCTGAAGTAACATACATAAAAAAAATACAATCCAATTGAGAACCTCTTCCTTTCGGTTTAAGTCGGTTAAAATTGGTAAAACTTTACTATATTTAACCAAATCTGAAAAAGAACCCACCTTAATAGCATTGTTAAGTGTTAAAGATAAGTACGGAGCGAGGTAATCAATGATAGTACTAATTAATTTAATGAAATGCTCCACAGATCATTGTGCATTGTTTTTGAAGTGAAACTTCTCTTAAGCGCATGAAAGGTAAAATTTTGACGGATCAAACGCGTCACGTTAAATACACCGGATCTCGTCCGATCACCGAAGTTAAGCAACGTCGGGCACGGTCAGTACTTGGATGGGTGACCGCCTGGGAACTCCGCGTGATGTTGGCTTTTTGTTTTTTTTTGTCAATTAGTTTTTTTTTAAATTAGTCTACCAAAGAAGTTTCACTTCGTACTTCTTACGCACGCAATTTTTTTTTAATTATGACTTAAACGCTTTTAAAATATCTAAAGAATCAACCCGCGAGAATGAATATGAACATTACATTTGCTAACGTTATTTTTAAGAAGTTGGGTAGAATTAGTTGAAGATGAATTCAGTCGAAAAGAAGTCAATGGGTATTTTATCGAAAAAGGCTTCAAAGGCGTATGCCAACTTGTCATCAGATGAGCTGCTGTTGTTTGATTATTATATTATATTGGTATCTATAATTTGCTTATTACGTTTCCCACAGATACTATTAGGTAATCTTTGATATATTTTGATTTAGCAGCCATACATACAGCAGAACAGCTTCAAGGGTTTTAGAATATTGTTTTACGTAAGCCAAAAATCTAGTCTCCTGATTCCATTGCTTCTTACTGTAGGTAGGTACAGGTCGTAAAACCTATTTCTACTCTTACAAATACCTTCAGAGGCCCATTCACTAAATGTACAATTTACATTTATATCTACAGTTTTAATTTTAAAAATGTTATATCCTCTAAGATTAATTTGAAAACTAAATTATAGATTACATCTGGATCTTGCGCCATCATAATTATTTACTTTACATATTTTGTGCGCTACTATATCCCTAAAACAATTTGTTTTCTTTACCGTTATTGGTCTACATGTAATTCTTCGAGAATTTATTTTAATTTTCTCATCAAGAGAAAATTTTGACCGCAGTGATCGGAAGTTCATTTTTATCGTAAATTTCAATATCTATACTAATCTATACTAATATTATAAAGAGGAAAAGTTTATAACTTTGTTTGTATATCGGGGATAATCTTCGCAAATACTGATCCGATCATGAAAATTCTTTCACTAACAAAAAGCTACACTATTCAGGAGTGACATAGACTATATTTTATTGTAATTGTACAAAAAATTCAGTAAAAAAGAAAAATATTAAAATATATTATCAAAATGACAAAGAAACGATCGCCATCTATCGCTATTTATTAGTCTACTTATTTTATTTACTCTTATTTCAGTTAACCAACGTCAATCGACGACGAAGTTTTTTCGCTTTTTGATAGATGGCGTTGGAGCAACATTTTATTTATAAAGTATGTTATTTGGTTCTGTGATTTAAAATAATAAATACACGATATTATTACGATTTTATAAGTCAAATTCTAAACAATGAACCTAATAAAACATTACTAAGAGCTACACAATATAATTGCATCACAAAGATAATTAACGCCCAACGAAGTGGGCGCGGGTCGGCTAGTGTATTACTAAATAGGTTATCTATTATAATTGATAAAATATGAATAATATTTTTCTATCTTACCGACATAATAATAAAAAATATGAACTCGTTATTTAAATAAAAAATCACGAGTGCAAATAGAAAAAAAAGGATAAAAAAACGATTGATCTGGAGGTGTGGGATTTGAACTCGGGACCTCTCGATTCGGTACCGGTCAATTTCCTACCTGAGCTATTTGAACTATGATATCAATTGTGAAATTTAGCTTCGTATTCTAATGATATTTTTTAATTGCCTAAAAAACAGGGATAAAACGAATTTTTTTTTAAATGAATCATAGCTAGATCAATTTTTCGCCCCCGAAATCCCCTGCATACTAAATTTCACGAAAATCGTTGGAGCCGATTCCGAGATTCAGAAAATATATATATATATATATATATATACAAGAATTGCTCGTTTAATAGTATAAGATTGCAACTACAAACGATCCTGCAAGGTATTAATTACGAAATAAAAACTGTTTGTCATCAGCGTACATAAGATAGTAACCAAATGGTCAAAATGGACCCCCAAATATCTCCAACTTTGTTTTCTGTTAATTTTGTTTCCAGTATAAAAGTTAAGTAAACCATTAAGATCACATTGCAACTACAAACGATCCTGCAAGGTATTAATTACGAAATAAAAACTGTTTGTCATCAGCGTACATAAGATAGTAACCATGCTTCAAACTTGAACCAATATCATATTATCAATGATAATTTTTTTTATATTAAAATTGATGGAACTAGTAATTGAATTCATCTGTAAAACTTGTAATTAGTAAAACTTTTTGATAAGGTTTACAGAAAGCGAGAAAGTGATTTTACGTTTTAGGGAAAAATATGAAGGAGAATGAAAATTAAATGTTTTCAAAATCAAAAATAAATTTATTTAAATAGGTTTCAAAAGCTAGAATTTTGAGAAAATTTCCAGAAATATTTAATTATATTTTTATTTATTATTTATTTATATTTAAGCCAAAATTAGAAAACAATACAAATACAGCTCCTGGATTGGAGATAGGGTCGGCAACGCGCTTGCGATGCTTCTGGTGTTGCAGGCGTCTATAGGCTACGGTCTTACCATCAGGTGAGCCGTACGCTTGTTTGCCGATCTAGTTACATAAAAAAAACAAAAAAAAACATATTTTATCGTTGTTTAAAAATTTTACCGCTAAATTGAAGAAAAAGATTTAATATAAGATTAAAAATAAATCAACATTAGGCAAGCAAATCAAATTTAAAAAATCCGTACAGGAAATTTATATTTAAAACTAGCTGACCCGACAGACGTTGTCCTGTCTTAACTTTTGCATGGGAATATAGAAAAGTGTTGTTTTTAGACTTTTTCAGGCAATTTTTTAAAATTTTCTCTCCGTACTTCACGGAATGTTATAAAAAAAGAATTAGCGAAATCGGTTCAGCTGATCTCGAGATTTGCGCTTAGCAACACATTCAGCGATTCATTTTTATATATATAGAGATAGGTTTGTGATTATTTTTATTTAAAATTTAATTTAAAAATAAAAAAAGCTTTTTGTTTTATTATAAACTACATCGAAGACAGTTATGTTTTGTTATAGAAAAATATAAATTTAATGTTCTATGTTCATTGTTTTGTAATGCTCGGAATTTTTTATAAGTATATACGGTACAATATAACCAACAGAAAAGTAATAAAATCTTTGTAAGACTTGGAGTTACCGTAAATTTCATATTTCTTATAAGCCGCTTAAAAACTTTTATACTCGATTTTATGTATATTTGTAAATAAAATATCAAAGAAACTTTATGATTCAAAGCTAGACAAAGAAATTCGTTCAGACGCAAAGTCAAGAGATGAAGTTCTCGAAGAATGAGATATTGTTTTGAATCTCAATAGTTAGACGTTCAATAAAGTTATGTTTATTTATCACTAAAATAAAATAAAAAAATATTTTTTTATTTTGGTCGCCGCGTTGGCGCAGCGGGTCACAGCAATGGATTGCGATTGGCTGTTTTGCAAGCGGTTGCGAGTTCGATCCCCGCACACGACAACATTTGTATTGGCCATACAGATGTTTGCCGTGGTCTGGGTGTTTGTGCAGTCCTTGTGGGTCTCCAGTCTCCACACCGTGACTCGGAGAGCACGTTAAGCCGTCGGTCCCGGTTGTTATCATGTACACCTGATAGCTATCGTTACTCATAGCACGTAATATATCCGCCAACCCGCATTTGAGCAGCGTGGTGGATTAAGCTCCGATCCTTCTCCTACATAGGGAAGAGGCCTATGCCTAACAGTGCGATATTACAGGCTGAATCGTAATCGTCGTAATTATAATATTGAATAGGTACTATTGTTCATACGACGATTATATTATGTAATTGTTTCCTAAACCAACAAATCCACTTTTCGATACAAAAGAGTTTCAACGTGTATAAATCTTTAAAGTCAAAAAGGATTTGAAATAAAGTCGTTTTATGATCTCCATTGTTATATAGGCTCTGAATTTAAATGCCCTGAGGTCATAATACACCGATTAATCACTTTGACACAATCGGCTGTATTAGAATAATACGGATTTTTTGGGTAGTCGCAGATCGTAAGAATTTTCCGATAAAATGTATAATAATTCAAAATTTCTTTACTCAGGTAGGATTTAAAAGCGATTTTATTGTTATTGGAATATTAGATATATTAATTAAATATTGTTAGTGTTAACACCAATTTGGAATGCAGATTCTCTTGAGAAGAAATAGCAACTACAATTTTAAATAACGTCAATCGTTATAAAACTATTATTGTAAGGAATCCTATCAGATATTGAATCTAACAATTGAAGAGTATTCGTATAATTAAACACTACAAGGTTTTTTATTTCGATCCTAAATCATGGTTTGAACAATTCAAGTGTTTGATAATATATATTTAAATACATTGGTAGTGTTTCATGGCTCATTTATTCAAAATTTAAATAAATAAAAAAAAAACTTATAATAAGCGGTCTTCTAAAAATATACGGAGCCCTAAAACCCCGAAACATCCACGACGCGTTGAAAACAAAGCGAACGAAAAATTTAATTGTTATGTGATTAAACAAAAACTCACATTATATATACATTTTAGGCAATTAAGGCTAAAACATTTATTATGTTTACGCACGCTCAGCACTGCGTATGTGGTTTTTAGAGGTTTTTAAATTTATATAACAAAAATATATTTTAAAATAAATATAACATAATTGTATTTATCATACAAGCTAATAGCTGTAACTCTGTCTATGTTATTTTTTTACTAACAATGTATTTTTTTGTATTATATGAAACATTGGTGTTTGCAATGCGTTATATAATACGTGTGGGATTTAAAAATTACGCTTTAAGCATGACATTCTTACGTATTAAATATTAAATTAAAATAACAGTTTTAAGATAGCAATTGTTTTTAATCTTAATAATAAATTATCATGTCAAAATGAAACTTACATAGTTAAAAGTCTATAATAAAAGTCTAGTAAAATACACAACATGAGAACGCTATTCCCATTAAATCCACCTAAACCATCCCATAAAGACTCTATTTCATTTAGACTGATTATGATTACCTTCGCCCCCTATCCTCCTACTGGTACCCTACTGGCTGTTTTAGCTGAGTTCTACAATAATTAAATCTATACTATGAAGCTGAAGAATTTGTTTGTTTGTTTAGACGCGCTAATTTGAGGAACTACTGCTTCGAATTGAAAAAATATTTTTATGTTAGATAGTCCATTTCACGAAAAAAGCAAAAAATTAATAAATAAATACTTTATAATAAAACTATATATAAATAATAAATAAAAATAAATAAATAAATATAAATATAAAAAAATATATAAAATATTTTAGTTCTTCTTTTTTCGCATTGAATATTAATAAAATTATGTTAATTAGCTGGTAATGTTAATATAATCGTTTATTTTAATTTAATTAAAGATAATTTAATTTGGCCACTGAGCGTCAATAATTTAATTCAAATAATTACTCACCTAAAAGTGATGTTAATTTAATGGTCACACTACATCAAATATTAAACAGTTGATACATTGTTTAAAATAATTTTCATCATTTAACGTTGTGTCCATTCTTCATAAATATTGTTGAACGGTTCTCAGGAACTTGGACGTGAGGCTTGGATTTGTTGTTTGATTGACGCCTCACGTCCAAGTTCCTGAGAACCGTTCAACAATGTTTAAAATAATAACCACAAATGAATTGTACATATTAAGGTCATAGCACTGGTTTGTGACTGTTGCGCTGGCGGTCGCGGGTTCGATACCCGCACATGACAAACATTTGTATTGGCCATACAGATGTTAAATTAACTCAAAAGTATACATTTTTATTCAATTCTAGTCTGTACTATATTACATAAACAACTATGTTTAACGGATAGACGAGATATTAAATACAAATATTATCATAAAATTTCAATAATATTTTAACGTATATTAGAATTAATTGATTCTAATTAGCCATTAACCAAATTAATGATTGTACGATTTCAATTTAAACATTAAATATAAATTATGGTTTAGTTTAAAATGATGTAAACTATATTTACAATTAGACTTCCGTTTGCGGCTTCAACTGCGTGGACGTCACGATTTCCTGTTTAGTTTTCTTCTATTATCTCGCTGGATCGACAATCTACTTAAGATCACAGGCGAAGGCTGGATAAGGTTGGGAAAAACCAGGATGTGTGGCGCGTAAGTAAGGCGTTTCCTTTCATTAAAATGTAGCCAGTGTGTGCTAGTCACTCAGAGTGTCATTTTCTGTCTGTTAAGCTACGTAGCAATCTCCACGTGAAATAATTTTCAAAATTGATCCATTAGTTTTTAAGTTTATCCATTTCAAATAATCAAAAAATACTTACACTTTATAACATAGAACTTAATTTGTTTAATTATTAAATTAATCCTATACGCAGTTCGACTTATAACAAGTCAACTTAATTTTTCACCGTTTTTTCATTTCCAATGAAAAATATCAGGGATAAGTCCTGTGTGAATTAATTAATACAGTGCGAACAATGCACGGACCGCCCCAAGCGATATATAAGCAAACAATAGAATGAAATGCATTGAGATGAAATAGAAATAAAACGAACTTCGCACCTTCGCACCGATGCTGTATGTTTTGTGATTTATACACCGTTGAATTTTCAGGAGTATATGTGTGTATGACTGTGTGTGTGTGTGTTATATGTTTTGCAGAGTCGTTACGTAACGATAACACACAGGATTTAACACACATGAAAAGTTAATTTCCAATATTGAAAATTTGCGTAAACATGAGCGTATCACGCATATTTGTACAACTAATAAGCCTACTGTTAAATATGTCCTTGTTATTATGATATTTTTTTTTAGCTTAAGTCATTAATAGGAAGTGGTATTAAAAGAAAAAAATTGAAATTAATACAATTTGAATATTTGAACTATTTTGTACATAGTTCCTAATGACATTGATTTATTAACATTACTTGATTGTATGTAACTAACAAAACAATAATACAGATTAACGAACAACACATAATTATATATTTGTACAACTAATAAACCTACTGTTAAATATGTACTTGTTATTATAATATTTTTTTTTAGTTTAAGTCATTAACAGGATGTGGTATTAAAAGAAAAAAATTGAAATGAATACAATTTGAATATTAAAACTATTTTGTACATGATAGTTCCTAATGACATTGATTTATTAACATTAGTTGATTATCTGTAACTAACAAAACTATAATACAGATTAACGAACAACACATTAAACATATGACGTTACTTTGAACGTTCTAAGTGTAACCTCTTAACTGATGCTGCTAAAAGCGTGTTTGAAAAGTAGACGAAAAAAAACAGAAAGGTCATTTAGGCGGTAATAATTAATTGAAAAATTTGCAAATGTGTACATCGTTTTCCGTGTTGTTGTAATCAAACGGACGTTTGAAACACGACTAAAATAGCCAAATGAAATCGTTTGTTGCATTGTTAAGCTTTGTCAGTTGATAATTAGGTGCCTTTGTTTTCACAGAACGGTTTTAATTCTCGACAATACAGCTACGTGCCATGGTTGTTTAACAGTCTCCTGTGTCATATTTTTCTTTTATTTCACAATATACCAAATGTTTTTGGAAGTTGAAACTAGTATCTCAAGATTATCAAAACTTGTAGAGTTTCTGAATTTATAAAAAATAATAATCACAGGAACTACATCTGAATCGAATTGAAAAATTATATTTGTGTTGGATAACCCATTTTAGAAGGAAGGCTATAGGCTATTTTTTTCCTCAAATTAAAGCATGTGAAATCGTGGGCCCCAGCTAGTCTTTTATATAAAAAGATGTAATACAAAATGCTCTTCTCTTAATACAGGCAAACGAGCGAGCAACAATTATATTAATATATTTTCATAGCTACTGGTCAACACAATATATTTTTATTAGGGGAAATCTAAAGGACCGTTTCAGGAAGGTAGTTACACAAATTAAGTCTTCATAAAGTTCCTTCCTTACACGGACCTTCCGTAATTATATTTTATGGGTGAAGGGTGCAGGTAGGACAAGTAAAGTTTCCGTATCACAAACCCTTGATTACCCCAGCCCCTTTTTCATCTATCTATGTAATAGGTTTTAATATAAAAAAAGGAATAACGTCGTTAGAATTTGATGTCTTATTTAATAAAACATGTATTTATGACAGTTATCAAATTTAAACAGTTCCTATGTTATATTCTTTGTTACGTGTATTTTTAGATTTAAAAAATAACGTCAACTCAAAAATGACTCTTAAATATTAAAAATTAGAATTCAAAATGTAAACTAAGGATTATTTTCAGATTATACTCGTAGTTAAATTTGTGTCTAGCGTTTTTCGACTTGTTTCAAATTCGCTGCACGAAATCTGATCTCAGTAAGTACAAGCAAAAGACATTCAATTGTACTTCAAAAAGTTTAGAGTTTGAATTGGCTTGCACTAAAGTTAGCCCACGGTTATCCCCTAATAATCTATAATGACCTAAGACTACAAAAAGCGACATGCAAATTTATATCACATGCGCTAAAGATAGAGTTCAATAACATTATTAAGTTGATTTTGTTAATGAAGGTTCGATGCACTGCTCGTATTACATACTTAGTAAGATATCCAATGATACTAAGAGCTATTTTCCTGTGGCAGATGTTTTCATCTGATCACCTACTGTCCAATAACTTCCAATTTTATAGCGAAACCAGTCAGGTTGTTTCGACTTAATAGCAATCTATGTCGATCGGTCGAAGAACGCAAAAATAAAGGTTTACCACATCTCTAAATGTGAAACGGTCGAAGAACGCAAAAATAAAGGTTAACCACATCTCTAAATGTGAAATGTAGCTCGAAGTGCAATGAATAGATGTCGTGCAACCCAACATATCACTAAGCTTAGCTATGTGATTAACTGATTATACTCTTTTACCTACAGCTAACTCTTGTAAAGGTGATATAAGAAAATAATACTAACAATGTCATGTTTTGGCATCGTAACCATCTTGAAAATACAATAACCTAATTCAATCAGTGTTTTTTGGTAATTGTTCGATTGACGGTAGTTTTTTAAAATAAGGTTACGTAGAGATGTAGAGGTTAATAGTTCGTTTGTTATTACCAACATAAGAAAATAATATATATATTTTTTTAAGTTTTAATTGAATGGTTTTTGAAAAATTTTAGTTTTACAAGCAACATATAATAATAAACTAATCAGCTGCAATTTTAGTTCATTTTAACCAAATCAGAAATTGATTTGGTTCCGAAGTAGCGTATAGCGTAAGTGGGTTCTGTTGACAGAGGTATATTTAAAAACGAAATAATCTACCTCTGAAATCCGTGCCAGGCTGCCACGAGGCGTCTAGACTGTAATAAGTACAACAATTTCACTTTCAAGTAAGTTATTTTTATTTTCAATTATGTTTCACAGCTTAACTCTTAGCGTTTTATTAGTTTATTTAGTGTAGAGGGAAGCAGAGGATAAAATAAAGTATGGAATTTATATAAAAGTTCACGGTATTGAATGTTCCCGAATTTTTAACATTATTTATTTACAATTTACTGTGTACAAGCGTATAAAACTCTTTTAATAATTATCATTTATTATAGAACTGCAACAGGCCTAATTTTGTACATTGAAGATAATTATTTTAATTTTTTTCCCAGACATCTCTTCACAAGTAAAGAAGATCCCACCAAAAACATTCTGTAAAAAAACTAGCCAAGTCTCGATGGAGCTGCTTGTTTATCTCTAAAAAGTAATGAAATCTAGACAAAGTCGTACCAAGTCTAAGGTTCATTACTGCGATTTTTTTATTATTATAGTTAATGTTGTGTGACTTGACCGTTGAACGGTACACAAGGGTACAAAACTAAGAATAATATCCCATACTGGTATATTGGTAATTGGACACTAGTGTCTCATTTTAGGTGGTTGTTGATAACACATGCATTCAGCATTGACAATGCTGACTTCTGGTCTCTTATTTTTGGAGCGTCAAATCGACCACCGATCACACATAAAATAGACGTACAGACGGACTTCTATCAATGATTAGAAGTCCGCTGGTACTGGAAATATTTTTTTATACAGTTTGTTTCAGGCTTGCCTATACAAAAATATTATTGAAATACGCAGCTTTATCAAGCCTACAATTGACTGGTTATTCAATCAACGTTTTCCAAGAGGCAATTTTCCATCGTCAATGGGTAGCGGTTCTGGCGACAGATTGGTGCAATGGTGTCATGTAGCACCTGGTTTTGTACCCTTGTGTACCCTTCAACGGCCAAGTCACACAACATTAACTATAATAATAAAAAAAACGCAGTAATGAACCTTAGACTTGGTACGACTTTGTCTAGATTTCATTACTTTTTAGAGATAAACAAGCAGCTCCATCGAGACTTGGCTAGTTTTTTTACAGAATGTTTTTGGTGGGATTTCACTGCTTTTTGTAGAAAGTAGAAACGTGGGCATATTCAGGCATATTGATTTATTTTTTAGAATTTCTTATTTGACACATTTTTTTTTCTTTTTAGTAAAATTTTTTTTATTATTACAATACAAATCTTTCTTTTCCTTTCTTCCGGTTCTGATTCTTGTACTTGACGTGTTGGTATCACCACCACTCTTAGTCCAATGCATTATATTTTGAGCAAATTTTGAGCGAAATTAATATTTTAGTGTAATTTGTGTAATATTCGAGTAGAATTAAGTTAATCGTTCGCATATTTTTCTTGTAAACTTGTAAGTATAAGTATAAAAGCCAGTCTAGTGTTATCCAGAGTTTTCCTATAATTTTATTTATATGCGTATTAAAAGCAGAAGTGGAGGCATTCGCCCAGCTGTGGGACGCTATAGGCTAGATTAAATTAGAAGATGTGATCTGATTTTTGCAATGATAGTCGATTTTTTTATGTACCAACTAGCTAGGCCTCGCGGTTTCACCCACTGTGATTTGAGGAAAAAAATAGCCTTCCTTCTTAAAGCATAACCTTTCTCTTTAAATAGGCTATCCACCTCAGAGGAATTTTTCAATTCGAATCAATAGTTCTTGAGATTAGCGCGTTTAAACAAACAAACAAACAATTCAACTTTCAGGTTTATAATATTATATATAGATATATAAGTATAGATTAGATATATAACACATATCTTTTAGACTTCCGCGACGAAAATATTTATATGATATACTGACTTTGACTGGATTGACAGAATAATCTGGAATTTTTCAAGGAGACCAATCAATTGAACTTATTTTTTTTTGTATTTTATTTCTTTTTAGGGTTCCGTACCTCAAAAGGTAAAAACGGAACCCTTATAGGATCACTTTGTTGTCCGTCTGTCTGTCAAGACCCCTTTTCTCAGAAACGCGTGGAGGCATCAAGCTGAAATTTATATTAAATACTCAGATCTGCTGCCTCTTAAAGCTGTGAAAAAATGAAACTTCTAAGCCAAGGCAATCAAAAGATACAGCCGTTTATGCTGCAAATTTTCGACACTCTCAAGGGAATCAAAACCTACAGGGTACTTCCCGTAAACTAAGAATCTTGAAATTTGGTACGAAGCAACGTCTTATAGCACAGATACAGGCAAAATTGCGAAAAATGTAAATTTTTAGTTACTACATATAAAAAAAAATATTTTAATAATTTTACACTTAATACCACTTTTCTCATAAACGCGTAAAAGTATTAAATTGAAATTTATATCAAATACTCAAGTCTATAATACCTTTAAGCTGTAACAAAATCAAACTTCTATGTCAACGGTATCAAAAGAAAAACCAAGTTAAGCCGCATATTTTCATCGAAAATAGTCCCAAAGGAATCAAAACCTACAGGGTACTTCCCGTGAAGTCAGAATCTTGAAATTTGGTACGAAGCAACGTCTTATAGCACAGATATAGGAAAAATTGCGAAAAGTGTAAATTTTTAGTTACTACATATAAAAAAAATATTTTAATAATTTTACACTTAATACCACTTTTCTCATGGACGCGTAAAAGTATTAAATTAAAATTCATATCAAATACTCAGGTCTATAATACCTTTAAGCTGTAACAAAATCAAACTTCTATGTCAACGATATCAAAAGGAAAACCAATTTAAGCCGCATATTTTCATCGAAAATAGTCGCAAAGGAATCAAAACCTACAGGGTACTTCCCGTGAAGTCAGAATCTTGAAATTTGGTACAAAGCAACGTTTTATAGCACAGATACAGGAAAAATTGCGAAAAGTGTAAATTTTTAGTTACTACATATAAAAAAAAAAAATATTTTAATAATTTTACACTTAATACCACTTTTCTCTTGAACGCGTAAAAGTATTATATTGAAATTCATATCAAATACTCACGTCTATAATAACTTTAAGCTGTAACAAAATCAAACTTCTATGTCCACGATATCAAAAGAAACAGCAATTTAAACCGCATATATTGAAACTAGCAAACAACTGACAAGGGAATAAAAATCTAAAGAATACTTCCCGTCGACCTAAAATCTTCAGGTATGAAAACCTTAAATGTATAGTTACATCGCAACCACAGAAATAGTATGTGTAATGTTGTTTATTTCTGCTTTGTTTTTCAATTATAAAACTTTGCAAAGTAATATTTATTTACTAACTCTTTTTGCACACCAATACACAAAAGAACAAGACATAGAATTTATAACAATAAACTTGCATCAATTGCAACAGGCGGCCTTATCGCTAACACAGCGATCTCTTCCAGGCAACCTTTGGGCAGAGGACTTGCATATAAACTAGGGGAAGGGCGCAAAATTTTGTAAAAAAAGGAACAATATAAAATAAAAATCAGATATAAATAAATAACTATATAACAATAGATGCTATATTTAATGACACATATGTACATATAATTTTACTGATATGTATACAAAATTATATAAATACATACATACTTACGTATATACACTATAAGCAAATTGATAGATTAAGACGAATGAGATAACAACATAACGTAACTTCATGAAAAATAATAAATAATACAATAAAGTTGCTTAACATAATTTAATATGATAAGTACATTTTCTTAACAAGTTTTTCAAATGTCATTAAAGATTGAGCGCGTTAGGCAGTGGCAATAAGTTCCAAAGACGATAAGCTTCAATAGTGAAAGATTTAGAATAAAAGGTAGACGAATGTGAAGGTATCTTCAAAGTTAGGCTATCATTTAAGCGAAGAGGTACATAGTATATATTTATCTTTAACGCCAGCGTTGATTCTAGACCAGAATGAAGAAAGTTCTTCAATATGTATTCGTAACCGGCGACCATGCAAGTAACTATGAAACCAGTCAGACACCTTAGGAGATATGTTAAGAGAACCAAGTATAGCTAGTAGTAAGTCAAAATCAACAGTATTGAAATGATTAATGAAATCAAGTAATATTAACACATTAATGAGAATTCTAGACATTAAAAAATATATATGTTTAAACAATAGCAGACAATAATAAAAATAAATTTAGGAAAACATGTTTTATACAAACTTGAAAACAGGTACAAAGGTCAAAAAGGCGCGAATTAAATTACAAAATAAATGTTACATCATCCGTGGGACTATTTAAATAAATAAATAAAAAATAAATAAATATCTACTATATATAATATGGTTCAAATTTAATACATAATAGTAATAAAGTATTTTTGAACCAGATTTCTAAATAGTGACTAAAAAATTTGTAAATAAATAACTTCGATAAAAGAACTTTCCTACCAAGAGACAGGTCAAGGAAAAAAGGGAGACCAATTAAACGGTGGAGAGATATCTTCAACCAGATAATTATGTGGACAGCTGTGTATACAGAAAGCACGGGAAAGGGATACATGGAAATGTTTAGGCGAGGCCTACGCCGCATAGGCGACTATTACTATTACCAATATTAATTAAGTGATGTTATAAACATGTAGACGAGTTAATTATACGAGTATAGAATAAATATATACATAGGTTAATATACATACATATGTTTAAACTAAGAATACTTACGCTAGTATTAATTGAAATTTTAATAGTAATAGAAATAAAGGCGATTTTTATTTTATTTATTTATTTTATTTTATATAAATTAAAGGATTAATGAAAAGATAAAGATACCTTTGTCTTAAATTTATGCTCCTCCAACTTTCCATATTGTAATGTTACGGATTTCATTTAGCAGCAAAATACCATAACTTTTACTTATAATTATACCTGCAGGTTTGTACGGAACCCTCGGTGCGCGAGTCCGATTCGCACTTGACCGGTTTTTTTACATTTATTATTTATTGTATATTTAAGTAGCTTGATATATTTTCCTTAGTTTACACTAAATAAATTTCTGAACGCTCGCATAAATAAATATTTGACAACCAATATGTATAATGTCAATCCGTTTTCATTACTGACATTATTATTAATTTTTAAAATCTAAAATACGCCAATATTAGTATATTGTGGATATATGTTGTCGATTCGAAACCTTTATTTAAATACGTTCTTTAATTTAAGGGTAGAGTTTACCATATCGACGAGATGAACATTAAATGTTTGACAGTTACGAAACACGAACATTATATACATATACTTCCATACGAATTTTCATTCCCACCTTTCAACCCCTTACACCCTGTTTTTTGCATTATATTTTATGTAAAGGTGGTATATCGATCTCTTCTAATAGTTTGATTGGGCTCTTGTGTTTTTTAATCAGGGTCACCAGGTACTCCAGATCTTCGATTATCCTAGTTTTTATAGTTTTCCCTTTATGTAGCCATTAAACCCTAACTCTGTACCAAATTTCAGCTCTCTGAGTTTGTGGGAAGTACTAGTTCTATTTTGATGATCATGAGTGAGTGAGTGAGTGTCGGAAATGCGAAACTTTGCTTTCGCTTAACTTCTGAACTAAATGACCTACAGACTTGAAATTTTGGATTTTAAGTATGTGATTATAGCTTACTCGATGACGAAAATTTCAGCGTTCTGGTCTTATCCAGAGGTTCTCAAATAGGGGCCTGAAAATGCGGCGAAATGGTTCGGGTAAAGGATGGTACGGCAGTGTTTGCTTCGCACTCGACTTGGCGGGGGCACTGCCGTGCCCCCCGATCTTGTCATCGCATCAAGTCAGAACTATTGGTAAATTAAATTTATTAAAAATAAAACAGCGAAGTTCAGCAAAAAATATTTTATTACAGTAATTCCTGCCTTATGACTGACATGTAAGTGTACTTATACCTTCCGCTACCATCATTATAGGGAAAAAATAAAACTTTTCACAATATCGAGACTCAAAAGAGTTAGTTTTACGAACTAATAACACTCAATACTTTTTTCGAAAATTCAGAAATATTTCGTCGTATAAAGAAATAATATTAATTACATTGATCAGTAACATTTTTTTTTTTACAAAAATGACATACACAGCACACAAACTATTCATAATTAGTAGAGTCGTCGAGAGTCGAATAGTAAAATTAAGGTACATTTGTATGTATTTATACCGTCTATATGCACCGAATCGGTAAAGATATAAAAAAAATCTTTCAGAAGCGTTTTCCTTGATGGCGTCATCCTCATATAATTTTACTACGCAAGCGAGTTTTATCCCTGAAATGAAATTAAGTGTAACGTCAGTTTAGGGGAGCAGCGACCGGAATTATCTTAAACTTGTCTCTGACGTGATAACTTTTTTTGTGGTTAGTAATACGACTATTACACGGAAGCGACGGAAATGAGAATTTTATATCTCATCCACGACATACTTACTCGTAATTCAAGGTGAGTTTGTGTTATAAGCAACATTTTGTGTGTAATCTTTATTTCAAAGGTTTTGCTCAACTTAAGTAATACTTTACATATATTTTTGTTTACATCGTTCGTTCCACTGGACTTATAACACTTTATGTAGAGTTGGTATAAATATGTTTCATTCTGAGAGTTATGGTCTGTCAGTCGTCGCTTTAAACAAAAAAACGTCCATGGTCTTGACCTCCTGCTGCTAAGATTTCTATCCAAATACGTATCTACATTATACACAACGACAACAATTTTTTCCGTAATGGAATTCTTACGTGCTTGACTCGTAATATGCCGATATCCAACTAACATAATTGTTCTCCTCCTAGTTAATTAGAAAATATACTAGTGCTAAGTAGAGGTCACTTACCTAGAAGAGAAAGGTTGGCGCATTTTGTCGAATATACAGTTCAGTTCAGCCTATCGCAGTCCACTGTAGGACATTTACCTCCCCAAGTTTGCACCAGACGTCCCAGTATTCCGCAATCCTAATCCAGCCACCACTGGCAATAGATACTCGTTTCAGCGGACCGGAGTACACACTGCGTTTGCCATTGAATATACATATCTGAAAAAACCATTCTGAAATATGCTTGTCATCTAAGAAACTTTAGCTTCATCGTTGAATATGGTATAAATATTGAAGACTAGTTATTTACTTTAAAATATAATGTTACTGTCGCAGAAGTAGATTTTCATGCGTTCTATTCTCTAAGCGTTCTGTTCTGTAAATTGTTGTTTTTGTATATTATGTAAATTTAATCAGAGAAAAGATTTTTATAAAAATACATTTTTGATATTTATCTAAAGTAAAATGTATCATTTTACTTTATACCGTAAAATGTAAGCTATTATTAATATATTTTATTTCGCCTTAAACTAATGCATCATTTGGTGTTACAGCTAACATTTTAAATATTAATGGAGTATGCAATTTAAATTATTACATATAACATGACATAATCACAGTTAATAAAATAAAATACCGGTAAAATCACGTGATTCATCTGATGAATCGAAAAAAATCCAACGAAATTCGTAAACGAAAACCGCGTATATAGCACAAAATTTGCACAATAATAGAGTAATAATTTTACCAGAGTGAATGAACTGTGTTCTTGTATTTCACATGCATGATTCCGATAAGCTGGGCTTACGTTTGGTTTGTGCGGGATTTAAAAAAAAAAGAAAAAAAAAGACTGATTTTGCATATTATTAATCTGTAAGTTTGCGGTACACTATATTTTGTTGTAGTTTACTTTAAACAAGCTATTAATATAAATTAAAATGTGTTGGTTCTGATTTTTATACATTGAAGATAAGAATATTTTGAATTTAATTTTTTTTAGAACGCTATATCGACACTTAAGCCATTTGTATTTATTTTCGTCCAGTTTTTCTGTATCGTGGTTTCAGGTCACATAAAACTACTGAAATAATATGTAATAAAATTTGTTCTATTTTGAATTCATATTTCAAACTAGTAGACTGATTTATCTTAAAGTTTTGTAAGGTTCCTTTGATAGAGGTGATGAAAATTAAAATTTGTTGTTGCGAATGGAGTCGCGAATACAGCAAGTTTCAAAATAATATAAACAAATTGTACTTATGGCTATAAATCTAGCGATTTAAGGACAAAGTCTAAACAATAAGGAGTGAAGAGACTGAAGATGTATTTCTCTATGAAATAAATCTCATAAGACTCGTAAAAATATGGATAAATGCGGACCGAATTCTCATAGATCTAGTAACATTTAATAATTCCAAAACCAATAAAATTGCCTATGATAGTACATTATTTATTAATTCAATAAAAAGTTCAATATGAATAAATAGCCAATAAGTGTACATAAAACTAATAGCAGTAAATCTAAAAATGTATCGAGTTCCACATTTCCAATTCTAGGTCATTGAAGCGCTACGACGTAATACGCTACTACGACAAGCTACAGCGCTACTGCTACGATGCGACTACGACGCTACGTATGACACATGACATGTCATGCACGTTTGAGTAACTTCGTATAAGTTGAACTAGGCGAGTGTTTCGTTTGAATAAAATGTACGATTTTTCTCAGCGTATTGACTGTTAGAATTTATGATTTAATTTGTAAATATTTTGAGTTAGCCTTAGTTTTGCTAATCTATACTAATATAATAAAGCTGAAGAGTTTGTTTGATTGTTTGTTTGTTTGTTTGTTTGTTTGTTTGTTTGTTTGAACGCGCTAATTTCAGGATCTACTGGTCCGATTTGAAAAATTCTTTCAGTGTTAGATAGTGCATTTATCGAGGAAGGCTATAGGCTATATATCATCACGCTAAGACCAATAGGAGCGGAGTCCACGCCGACGAAGTCGCGCGCAGAAGCTAGTACTATAATAATCTACAATAAACCTACAATCACTAATTACATAGTCAAGCTTGAATGAAATTACATAAAACTTTAACTTCCGCAACAGATAGATTCACTTAGTTCTTAGGTGTAAAAATTAATCTGTAAGTTCTTTTATCTTAAAATTACTTCATCACTAAGGCCTTCTATTCCACCATTCTAAAGAAACGATCTACTATCACAACGATTATTTTTAAGGCTACGTCATTAGACGCTAAGATTAGCAGATTTAAACAAAGAAAGAAACACTTCCAATTGTATTATAATACTAATATTGCAATGAAGCCTATTAAGGGGCTAATAGTATCAAGATTAACAAAATTTATGGTTCCGATCCGACTTTAATCCCCTTTTAATCACTATACCCAAATTATACGATTCCATTAGTAGACGGTATTGTAATTTTATTTCATCGTTCTAATTGTTTTCATCGCACATACTGTGGCAAACTATGTTATTGAACTGAAACTTCTTTAGAATCATAGTGATATAAAACTCGATGAAACGAAAATGCGTCACGACAATGAAACAAACATATAAATTTTCATCATTAAGTCGACAAGAATATATAGATATTTTCGGTGAAAAATAAAAATATTCGCGTAATCTATTTTTCAGAAATTTCACTTCTGACGTGTGCAAATTACACACACACACATTTTGTTTATGGAAGTTAACCGATAAGAAAAATAATGGTCATTCCCTCTGGAATTGGAATTCAAGTGATGAATACGATCCACCATATCTTACTGAGCTCGCAATTTTTCAGATCGATGGAGTTCAAAACAGAAAACAAAAAATTAATTCAAAATATCGTCATACGAAAAATATATAAAAATATACTTATTTGAAAAAGTTAGCAAGGCAAACAATCGTGGGCCGTTGGCATTTCTCGCTAAACTGAACTTAAGATAACGTTTGAGTAAGTCAAGTTCCAGAATAGGGACTACATCTTGGCACGCCTAGCATACATTCGTCACTATTAGTATTATCTTAAGATAAAGCAACGACTTGGGGAGAAGAGCTGACAATGGCTGGAAACAAAAGCTGACATTGAGAATCAGTTGTGTGCTATTTAAGATTACTTAATCTAACAGTGCACAAAAAGTAGACAATTTCGATTCAGTCTATATCATCCCACTTCTGGGCATAGGTTTAACCCCGTGTAGGAGAAGTGTCGCAACATAATCCACCACTTTGCTCCACTTTGAGTTGCTGGATTTTTCCTATGAGTAACGATTGCTTTCTGCTGTCTACGATAACAACCAAGACTGACGGATTAAAATACTCTCCGTTAGCTGATATTAATAAGTGGTATACAAGTAAATGATATATTTTATTATATTATGTTTAATTATAGGGTTTCAAATAAAATCGAACCATCGTTGTAGGGTTTGCGCACGCAGAAGTACTAAATCAATCTTCAGGCAATTCAGAAGTAGGTCGCAGAATACCGATGCAGCATAGATAAAATGGAAATGCCACTCCGTGTATCTATTGCAGTTTTTTGGCATCATTTTATTTTATCAAAAAATATTTTTTAAATCTAATGAGTCGATTTTATTGTATACAGGATTAATATAAATCATTTTCGACTTTAACTGTCTAAGTGCTGCTCTAGTGATGTTTCTTTGATCAGATTCTTAAAAACAATATTTAAATTTCCAAAGTATATACAAGTAAGTTAATTTTTATTTGTATTTAATAAAAGTCAATATTTTTACGCGTTTTTTATTCACGTTTTTGTGCAATAATAATTTATATTAAAAAAAGACGTGTGGCACTCGGGACTGCCGCGGTAAAGCTATTGCATAGCATTTTGTATCAACTTATGCAATAATTATAATATTTATTTATTTTATTTATGCAGTATTTCTTTTTCTTTGATATTAATTCAAGTTACACTTTTTGAGCGTGGTGACCGATAAGAAAACAAATTTTTTCTTTTATTAAAAAAATTAAATGCCAAATTTTATCCGGAAATAGTAACATTATAGGCAATATCATATTTGCATCAATGAGTAATACGCTCAACTAGATAATAGTACTAACGCCGGTGCTATCCCATTCATGTATGTCATATTTTTTATTTCATCACGCATTCATTGATAAATGCCGGCAAACTCGCGTCGAAGCTCAGACGTCAAGCGCACCGCCTAGCCGCGCCGACCTAGACGTCTAATCGCACGCACACAACGCCGTGTCGAAGACTGCCGAACTGAAACGACGTTAGACGATGCACGGCCTTCAAGCCACACCTCCGTGCCCGTCGGAGTGGGGAGCGTGAGGTTTTTTCGTTACTGAAATTCTTGAAACTGTCCCCGCGCTCAAGGCCCGCGAAAGAAGCTATGCAATAGCTTAATAAATAATTATAAATTACTAGATGGCCCGGTGAACTTCGTATCACCTACGTATATTAAACACTTTCTGAACGCACCTATAAATATTTGGCAACCAATTGACAACGTTTTTGACAAAAGACATTAAATTTTCCAGCTAGGAACATTTCGTATTGGAAAATTAAGTCGTCGTTTTTAGTATTTTCCGCTACATATTATTTATGTTTCTCACCGTTTAAACCTTCCCTGAACTTTCGCAAAAATTTCAAGATCAAAATTAGCCGAATTGGCCCAGCCATTCTCGAGTTTTAGCGAGACTAACGATCAGCAATTGATTTTTAAATTTTTTTTTAATTAAAAAGAATAAAGGTTTAAAAAATTTCAAACTCGTTTTATTTTATTTTTAACTTTCGTTAAATAATTCATTTATTTTGCTTATATGTATTTACGACACCAAAAAAAAAATTACAGTAAACATAATATAAAATTTTTTTATTGATTTTTGCATATACTATGACCATCTCTTTTACGTTCCTTGAATTAAGTTATGCAAAACGTTTATAAATATATGTCAATGAATAAATAGATCAGCTCTTGTCAGAGAAAAAAAATTATAAAATTAACACGTCTAGAAGTTTTTAGTCTGTGTCGTTCTTTCAGTGATGCGTTCGTCACCGGCTGTCCGAATAGATTAATGAATAAGTGCATAGACAGCTCTGAAAAATCGCTTTTGAACGCGTTCGAGTATGTGACTCGTACAGACTCGGATTACGCTGGATTTTGGGAAAATAGTATTCGAAAATCGTAAAAAAAAAATACGTAGAAAGCGTCGTTCCCACGATTGCGTTCAACTAGTCATGATATTGTGATTCAGATTTTTCACTGTCCTCTGATATTATCTCATCACGAACAGTTTTAAACGGTGATACCGTTTGATAATATTTGATATAATTTTACGGGGTTTGTTTCTTCCGATTCGTTTCAATTCTTTTATCAGTGAAGCTTAAATTTAAACTTACATAATTATTAAAAAGAAGTTTATCAGTTTATAATTATTACTTACTAGCTTCTGCGCGCGACTTCGTCGGCGTGGACTCCGCTCCTATTGGTCTTAGCGTGATGATACATAGCCTATAACCTTGCTCGATAAATGGGCTATCTAACACTGAAAGAATTTTTCAAATCGGACCAGTAGATCCTGAGATTAGCGCGTTTAAACAAACAAACAAACAAACAATCAAACAAACAAACTCTTCAGCTTTATTATATTAGTATAGATTTATTAAATTGTACTACTTACATTATGCAAAGAAAAAATCTTTACTTAGAACATTCCTAAATATTCTTTGGTAATAAGAATATAAATTTTAGCCTCTCGTCTAATAATAAAATAATAACCAGGTATCTTAATTAAAATTTTGTTAAATATACATTTAATACTCTACTTACGTAATTGAAAATTTGCTTAAAACATAAAAAGCTCCATAATACGTATACGATATCGCCATCTGAATATTTATGGTAAAGTTTCACTATTATGATGTAGTTCTGGAAAGATATACTAGATGGCGCTATACATAAATTGCTACAGAATTTTACACTTGTGTGATGGTTGATATAGGTATCGTAATATCGTTTTCTATTAGAATTTTTACATTTACACACCAATTTCATAAATAATTTGCTATGAAACTTAAAATAAATTTTAATAATAATATATAAACCACCTTCGATTTCTATTTTACCGATAAAGTACTTAGATTTTTCGAAGGCTTACTCTTTGGCGTTAACAATAGTTACAATCAAGTCAAAAAAAATTAAAAATATTTGTTAAATAAATTGGGCATTTTGTTAGAATATATTTATTTTTAAGGAAAACTTTATTTCATTTTTTTTTTTGGACTAGCCTCTTTGGGCAGTTTGTAGTGGCACTTCGTTCGTTCGTTCCGCGGGTTGCGGGTGCGATTCCCACCGGAGTCTGGGTGTAATATTTGTATTTATATATGTATATATGTGTAATTTCCATTTATATTTATCAAAAAAATATTTAACTATAACAGTCGGCTGTTCCTATAACACAACCATTAAGTTGCCTAATTTAGTGACAGATGAGAGTTTTTTTTCCGCCGGCTTTTTTTTCTCTCGGCCTGCATTAGGGACTCTAAGTTACTAATTGTAATATTTAATAAAGCCGAGGATAAAGTAGGTAGGTAATGTCTACCGAGACAATAGTAATTTAATATTTTGACTAAGTTAAGGTTGCTTATGACACTGGGTACATAACGTAAGTTTGTAATGTACCTAATGTTAAGATATAAATTTTTATTTTTTATTTTATTGTTCTTTGATTGTTTGCTGCCTTAACTTTCTATTGTATTGTTTAGTTTTTTTTTTTTTTTTTTTTTTAATGTTTTTATTTTTGACTTTCGTTAAGTGTTACCACCTTATGACTAAATAAATGTTTTGATTTTGATGACCGTGTGTGTGTGTGTGTTAAAGATATATAAATATATATAAGATTATTTATCTATTTGTATGGAGTACCAAAATAATAAACTGACGTTGCTCTGAAATCAAAGTTTATTCATTAATATTAAATATTCTAGCATTATACACAATAATAACATAATATAATTATATACAATTCTACCTGAAATCAAAGAAACGACATTTTAAGTTTATTATTCTATATGTACTCTTATTTACAAATTCTAACAATTAAAAAATAGCGAAAAATAATTTTATAACATTCTGTGTGACATATAGTATCGATTTAAATTTTAAAATAAAATGACATCCAGCCAGGCGTGACATAATAAACCAAAGAGATTCTTTAAGAATTTCTTTATATCTCCCCCCCCCTGAAGAAGATAATTTAAAAATAAAGACTCTCATCTTCTATTTTGCTTGCTGGAATAATTTTTGTAATATGAAACAAATTAGACTCTGTTTTCCTATATCCAGTGTCGATTTTATATATCGATTTAGATTTTCTTTCCATGATTTGAAAAGGACCAATTTTCAGCTCATCTAGTTTTTTTCTGTTTAGCCTATTTCCATTTTCTATGTACACCATGTCTCCAACATTAAATTCATGGTGTTTTCTGTTCTTATCAAATAACATTTTGTTGTAGTTATGTGATTTTATTGTATTTTCTAATGCTGTTGTTCTATCTCTTATCCAATTATTTTCAGACTTTTCTGTCTTCAATTCTTTTGGTAAAATAGTAAAATCTATACCATATAAAAGATAAGTTGGAGAGAAACCAGTTACTGAGTGAATAGTTTTATTATATTTATCTACACACTCATGAGCTTTTGTTGTCCAAGCTTTTCTATTTCCATCTTCATTAAATTTGCATCGTATTTTATTCACTAATGTTTGGTTTAATCTCTCATTTAGACCGTTCGAAAATGGTGCATTTACTGCAGTGAACACCATAATTATTTGTTTTTCGTCCAAAAATTTCTTGAATTCTTTTGAATTTATACCGGGATACTGGTCTGTGAGAAGCATCTTAATATCTTCAGTGTTTGATATTTTTGAAACAAGTTTAATAAAATCATTTGCACATTGAGTTTTCGATGTTATTATAAATGCATATCTCGTAAAGTGATCTACTAAAAGATGTAGATACTTCTTTGTAGATCTTGAGCCTCCAAAACCTCCTATTGTATCTATTGAGACTATTTCAAAAGGTTTCTTGGCTGGACCCAGATGAGACATAAATCCAATTTTCTCCTGTCCTCTTGATTTATTTTTTATACAAATCTTACAGTTTTTACATATTTCTTTGATATTTTTAGTTAAATTTTTAGCAGTGTATAGTGGACCAAGTGTTTTTTGCATCTGCTGAATTCCTATATGACATAGACTTTCATGTATATTTCTTATAAATTGTATGCTGAATTCCTCTGATAAAATTATTTTTTCTTTATTTCTTACTTTCTTATAATATATGTTCTGTTTCTTAATCATTTTATTTTTATTATTTTGTATATCTTCATTTTCATTCTGGTCCATTAAAATATCTTCGACATCAATTAAGTTCACAATCTTAAGCTGTTCATCTTTATTTTCGTCTGATTCTAATACTGGGTTTCTGCTAAGGCAATCTGCTTCCAAATTATCTTTTCCTGGAGCGTATTTTATTTTAAAATCATATTGGGATAAGTAGTACATCAAGTCACCTAGATCTTCATCGGTTCTTGATTTCACATTCATATTTTCTAATGGCTTATGGTCTGAATAAACTGTAAATGATTTTCCTATTAACCAGTATTGCCAGTATCGTACCGCTTCTTTAATGGCCAAACATTCTAAATATATGGCTTTTTTCTTTTTTTGAGCTTCATTTAGCTTCTTTGAGAAATAAGCAACTGGCTTTTCTATTCCATCTGGCTGCGTCTGTTTTAAAATGGCTCCAATTCCTTCTATAGACGCGTCTGTATAAATATTTATTGGTAAATCTTTATCATATATTTCCAAAACTGGTTGAGAACAAAGAATTTTTTTTATTTTTTCAAATGTCTCTTGGCATTTATCAGTCCAAATGAAATTTTGATTTTTTCTGAGTAAATTATGCAATGGATCTAATATTATTGCACTTCTTGGAATATATTCATGATAATAATTTATTTTTCCTAGAAACTGTCTTACATTTTTTTGTGTTTTTGGAATAGGAAAATTTTTTATAGAAATCAAATTATCTTTTAATGGTTTTATAGAATTATTTTGTATAATATGACCCAGGTATTTTACTGAATTTGATGCAAATGTGCATTTTGTAAATTTCAATTTAAAACCTTCTGTTTTAATTGCTTCTAATAATTGTTTCAGATGACTAATGTGTTGATCAAAAGATTTTGAAAATACTAGGATATCATCTATGTAATTTACAGCAAATTCTGTAAGTTTGTATTTTCTAAGTATATTGCTCAATATTCTTTGAAATATTGCTGGTGCTGTTTTTAAGCCAAATGGTAAGCAAGTCCATTGGAAATGTCCTTCTTGAGTCACAAATCCAGTTTTCTTCCTGTCTTCTATTCTCAAAGGAATTGACCAAAATGCAGAATTAATATCTAGTGTTGTGAAATATGTACAATTTCTCGTTTTTGTCATTATATCATCTATTAAAGGAAATGGTTGGGCCTCCGGCACTACTATTTTATTAAGTTCCCTAAAATCTATACATAATCTGGATTTCTTGTTTTCCTTTTTTTTAAAAGCCAAAGTGACAGGTGCAGCAAAAGGACTGTAGGATTCTTCTATAAGATTTTTATTCAATAAATTTGCTATTTGCTTCTCTATTTCTTTTCTATCTTCCATAGTGCATTTGTATGGCCTTTTACAGCAATATTTGTCTACCAATAAGTCTATTCTAGCTTCATATCCATTAACAGTACCAACATCATATTTATTTTTTGCAAATACTGTGTTGTATTCTTCAATTAATTTATTAATTTGTGATTTTTTTATATCATCTAAATGATCTATCTTTATTTCAAAATCTTCTTCTTTTACATGTTCATTGAAGTTAATTTTGTATTGTTTTATATCTCTGTTATCTGTGCTTTCTTTTCCTTCACTATTTGTTTTTATGTTCTCATTGAAATGAGCTTTTTGAGTTATTTTTAAATCTTCGTTTTGTACTAGTTTGAATTCCTTTATAATGTCTAATCCAATCAAGAAATCATAGTTAAAATTTTTTTCATCAATAATGTATACATCTACATTTTTTTCTATCTCAAATATTTTAATTTTCAAATTTGTCAAACCACTAGTCTTTTTGACACCATTAATTGTTATTAAATTTGTTACATTCATATTATTTATTTTCCCTTTTAGTTTTAATAGCTTCGAATTTATCAGGGAAACGTTTGAACCTGAGTCATAGATTCCATATACATGCAACATATTATTCAATAGTAGTTTGACTTTTATTAATGGTGTCACTATTCGTTTTTTTGATTAGTTTCCTTTAATTCTGCTTCTATTACAGAATTATTAATATGTTTAATGTTATTTTCTTTTATTATATCATCTTCTTTTGTTTTAAACCAGCATGTAGATTCGGGGTGATATCTAGTTCTTTTTTTTAATTTTTTACAAATGTTACATGGGCTGTTATTTCCATTTATCATATCATCTTCGTTTGTTTTAAACCAGCATGTAGATTCGGGGTGATAGCGAGTTCCTTTTTTTAATTTTTTACAAATATAACATGGGCTTTTATATTCATTTTTATTACTTCTTCGTGGATTTCCATAGTTTCTGTAGAATGAATAATTATTTTTGCTCACCATATGTTCATATTTGCTTAACTCATTAAACAGGTCAACAGTATCTATTAATATTTCTCTACCAATCTTGGTAAGTATGAATTCTGGCAAACCAGCAGCAATAAGATCTACCAATGTCCCTGTATCAACTGAGTTTCTCATATCAAGTAACAACTTTTCTTTCTTTATAGCATAATCTAATAATAATCCATCTTTATATTTATATGATAATGCATAAGTAATTTTGTTCCAACCTTTGTTTACAAATGATGCACAGAATTTGTCTTTCCATACTGACCATTCCGAATCCATGGTAAGTTTTGTCATCATAGAACTGTACCAGTCTATACAACTTTTATCCATAAATAATCGGAGTATTTCAATTTTTTCCTCGTCCTTTATAACATTAAGACGAAGGCATTCTTTTTCAAACGTGTCAATCCATTGGCTCGCATTAAAATTTTTAGTTGTAAATTTTTCAATCATAAACCTCTCTGTTATATTTTTCAAATTATGTTTATTTTCTACTAACTTTTCAAATAGTTTTTCTAGAAAACCTGTTTCACTATTTTGTGCAGTCGCAGTTTGTTTTTGATCTAATTCTTCTAAATATTGGTCTGCAAATTGTAAATTGCCATCTTCATCTATATAGGTTTTTTTTAGTTCCTCTGACATAGTTATCCAAACCCTTCGTGTCTGGTATCTTTTCTTAAGACTGTTTTTTACCTTGGTATAAGCAGCCGTTTTTATTATGCCTTTGTGATAACCAACAGATTGAAATTCATCAGGAATAGCATAAACTTTTCCCTCATGTGTAGATATTGAGGTTATATAGTATGCATTAGATTTTCCATCGCTTGATGGCAAAATTGCAAACTCAAAACGAAGTTTCTCCATATTTTTGTTTCAGTTTAAATCTTATAAACAAAAATGTCGTTTTATAAGATTATTTATCTATTTGTATGGAGTACCAAAATAATAAACTGACGTTGCTCTGAAATAAAAGTTTATTCATTAATATTAAATATTCTAGCATTATCACAATAATAACATAATATAATTATATACAATTCTACCTGAAATCAAAGAAACGACATTTTAAGTTTATTATTCTATATGTACTCTTATTTACAAATTCTAACAATTAAAAAATAGCGAAAAATAATTTTATAACATTCTGTGTGACATATAGTATCGATTTAAATTTTAAAATAAAATGACATCCAGCCAGGCGTGACATAATAAACCAAAGAGATTCTTTAAGAATTTCTTTATATATATATCTTTAACTGCTGATAAGAAAATGACACAAAAAAGTGTGTGTGCACATAAGAAGTTATATTCATTGGCTAGCTAACTTCACGTTGCTAACTTCTTCTTCGTTGACTAGCTAGCTTCAGGGTGTCGTTTTTTGTGACAGTGTGCGCGCGCGTCGTAACTCTCATCATTTTTCCCTAACGCGCCAAAAGAATTATAACTTCAAAAACTTGTTAAAATGGTTAATGAAATATTTTTAATATGTCGAACTTGAAATAAATTGCAACTGACGTGCAAGTACTAATTACCAAGGTTTCAAATACGTAATACTAAATTCTTGTTTTCTGATTATTTTCTTTATGTGCATTTATTGAGGCAAAATTTTAAGCTGGCAGGACATTTGGGATTGGATGGAGGAGTAAAAGGTGCTACTTTTGGACAATTGAAAACAAACGGACAGTCCACTTCTATGGTAAGCAGCCACGGTGGCGTTTGGACTCCTGAAATATACACTAGCTAGTACAAATAGCATCCCTTAATTAACAGAGAAGTCGACGACTCTACTAAGTAACATAAATATTAAATACAGTATAAATATTTTTACACAACAAAATGGATAGAAAAGTTTGATTTTGTTAACCATATCACGACGCGTTAACGCAACGGTCACCTCACAGCACTGGTTTGTGGCTGTTGTATTGGCCATACAGATATTTGCTGCGGTCTGGGTGCTTGTGCAGTCCTTGTGGGTCTCCCCACCGTGCTTTGGAGAGCACGTTAAGCCGACGGACCCTGTTGTTATCATGTACACCTGATAGCGATCGTTACTCATTGTAGGGAATATATCCGCCAACCCAAATTAGAACAGCGTGGTGGATTAAGCTCTGATCCTTCTCCTACATGGGAAAAGAGGCCTATGCCCAGCACTGAGATATTACAGGCTGAAGCGTATCCATATCACACGAAACAATACTCAGACCACTCTCATAAACGAAAAAGAAAGAATCATAAAAATAATACCAACATAATGTTTATAAAATTTTTATGTTATAAAGGCAATATACAATCGCATGTATTTTTTTTTTACTTCGAAACGATCTCAATTTCTATAAAGAAGTCCTAACAGATGGCTTCCATTTGATGGCACATAAAATTCACATAAAAACAGGAGGGAAACTCCATGTTTTAACTCGACCGAATGGTCGGCCATTTTAAATAGACTGTAAATAGGATTATCTTAACTGCTACGTATTGTATTTTTATTCGAATTATTCAAATTATATTGTGAACTCCGGTACTAAAGTAACGTTCAGACATTTGCCTATTTAAACGCTTTTTACACACTTTTTTGCTTCACCTGTATGTTTGTATGTTTGTAACCGACTGTTTTGGACTTCATTTTGACCCACTTCGAACGTTCAGATTTCATTTAAACTTGGTAGGCTTATCGAGGACCGATGACAATACACTAATTTGATAAGATTATTCCATTATCCTAATTAGGATTGTCAGGATTAAATGATTTTTCTTTTTAGATTGTTTTATTTATTAAAGCGTGTTTTTTAGTTTTTTTTTTTTTTTTTGTAATCGTCGTGTGACCTTGTTTATGTATTTTATAAAACGTGTCTGTGTATGTGTATAGTGTAGATTGTATGAAAAAACTGATTAATATTCTGTCGTTATTTCACATCCTACTAATATTATAAATACGAAAGTTTATGAGGATGGACGCATGTATGTATGTATGTATGTTTTTTACTTTTTCACGCAAACTCTACTGGACCGATTTTAATGAATCTTGGTATGTAGATAGTGCCTATGTGTTATTCCAAATCTTCAGATTTGGAATAACACATAGGCTGCTTTATATCTTGACTTTTCCACGGGATCGGAAATTACGCAGGGGAAACCGCCTGGCGCATCTAGTCTTTTTTTACTACTCAAATATAGTAGTTAATTTACAAATGTGTAGTTTACTGTTCTATACACAAACGGTTCTCCTATTCAACTATGCAACTATGTAAGTGTGCAAAAACAAAAATACATAATAACACCTCACACACACAAAGAAAAAAGTCATAGCATAGTATAGAACTATAGAATACACGGAAGTTCATAGTTCAAGAAAACTATAAAAATCGCACTCATTCATACATACACAGAACACTCTACACTCGGGTTCACAATTTGCTTACAGAAGGTCCGAGTATGTTTTACGAGCTGACGCGGCACCTTTCAAGTTTTAAGATCACTCCAGAGTTCGGTATTCAGGCCGAGGATCTGTGGTCGATCATGCAAATAGTAATTTATTTAGGTCAAGCCGTTTTACGTAGTATGTGGTCTCTACCGAGACAATTGCTTTGATTCAATGCTGTTGGATTCACGTAGAGAATATATTAAATATTCCTTTGTTTCTTTTTTTTTTACAAAAAGTATTTTCTTTGTCATTTAGAATATTTTTATTATTTATCAAATTGGGATTATTTATATAATTATGAATAATTTCATACTAAAAATCATTTATAATTATGTTTTTTTTTCATTCGAAAACTAAAAATGTATGCATACCACAAATATGAATAATATTAATTCAGACTTTTGTTACACAACTTTTGTAAATATTTTAGCGTTTACATTAGGTATCACATTAACTGTTTCTAAAAAACCCAATTTTATAGCCTTAATTAATTTATTCATTTATTTCAGATATAAATTGATACAAAAGTTTTTTTTTTATATTTAGTTGACTGGATATGAAGTGTCTGATTTCAATAACAATTGAATCACTGTTACAACATAATGAATGAATAAATGAACAGGGTAATTACCCTGTTCATTAGAATCAAAAAACGTTATGTAAAATACACGACTTTGTATAATAATGATGATTAAAAATATTTTGAATCATTTTTGCGTATTAATAATTTTCACGTTTTCTATAATTTTATATTTAATCTAAAAGTCAATTATTTACACATTTTGTTATTTATTTTATACTCATTGCTTAGCCTTTTATTAAGTAATATTTTTGTCTAATTGCTTAAACGGTATCGCTTAAACGGTATGAAAGGGTGCAAAAGGAATAATTAGTACATATTTTACATAGATTCAACGAAATATGTACCTCATCTCAATATCATAAGACCTATTATTGAAACACGCTAGTATTACAGGAAAGTAAAGCAATGTAATGTTATGTTTACGACCTCTCCTATTTATGTTATGATTGTTAAAAACTTTATTTTGAAATCAAATTACTAAATCTCTATCAAATTATTTCACCCTACAGTATATCTTATGTTTATTACACGATGGTATGGAGAAGTGTAAAGATAAACAAGTAGAACTGAACAAACGAATAAACTTTACCCTTTGAGAAGGAAAGTAATAAGGCTATAAACAAATAAAGGTACTTATAAAAAATTGTAGTCTCGACAGACTATCGAACCTAATATTAAACATTACTAACCTTACTTCCTGCTCAAAATCTAGAGCACCTTACTTCCTGCTCAAAATCTAGAGCAATCCGACTGGAGAAGTACCTCGACCTTACAGGAAATCACAGCCTAATAATACTGTTGTCAAGCAATATTGTGTTCCTGTGGTGAGTACGGTGACCTAAGCTGCCAGGGGGGTATTGTGGCAGGGTCGGCAACGTGCTCACCATGTTTCTAGGTGTCTAAAGGCTTTTTTTTAATATAAGTAGGGCGGCAAACAAGCGTACAGCTCACCAGGTGGTAAGCGTTTACCGTGGCTTATAGACGTCTGCTATCATACCTAGGCTTGCGTAATTGCTTCCCCATCAGGTGAGGCAGTAGGCTTGTTTGCCGACCTACTTATATTAAAAAAAAGCCTTTAGTTTAGTTTTAGTTTCACTAAAAATGTCTAAATACAATTTAACATTAATTTATGTTTACAAATATATTTAGATAAATAAGTTAAATATCAACTGTTAAGTAGTATTAGACTGTGCGTTCAGTTGTCAATTTTTCTGCATGCTTGAACGTTGAAACGTAATAATCGTGTGTGAGTGAACATTCTCGGGACTGACAAATCGTAGGGATTTTAAGCTGATGTACAGGTTGTGTTCTGAAATTTAATTAAGGATACTGTCCTCTACTGTAACGGCCTTTGAATGTCACTTTGCTATATTCAACCTCAGTCTAGGTAATGAAAATAGATTGATGCGTAATCCTGCATGTTATTTGATTGAAGAGTAATAGACGTAGATAGCTGTGAATTTTAATATTTATATGGAGGTAACGATGATGAATTTCACAAATAAATTTCTTATAATATAATCGTAAACAAGTTGTCATAATGTGACTGGATATAATGGGCTTTTGCGTTTATTCAACAGTAGACAGATAATGTAATCAGTTGCACAATAACTTTTCTTAGCTGATGTCAACACTAAATTTGTATGTCTCACTACACCTTTTTTAAAGCATACGCAATGATAGTGTCCTCAATATAATTATAAAGATCAATAAACATAGACATGTATATTTAGTAACGAAAATGTAGTTGTACAATGTTGTATAAGCCTTCACATGAGCAAAGATAACATTTTCTTGGAAATTACATAAACAACACTAGGTATACCTAATATAATTTGTTGTGAAACTCTCCGCCTGTCAGTTTCTCTAGTGATAGGCGAAATTCCAAACTATTTTATGTCGATAACTCTCTATAGGAGACAGTTTTACTATTCAATATGGTTACGGCGAACTTATGACGTGAAATTAGTTTTATTGAACCATTTTCTGAGTTATAAATGTTGTACAATATTGCTTTTAAAGGTTGAAAGTTACGGTTCGATACATTCTATATTACGAATTTATATATTTACAAGTCACAACTTAAGACTTTAACTGAGGTAGGGCACAGCAGGTTTTCTGCTCAAAATATGGAGCAGCCCAACTGGGGTAGTACCTCGACCTTACAGAAGACCACAGCTAAATAATACTGTTTTCAATCAGTATTGTGTTCCTGTTGGTGAGTAAGGTGACCAGAGCTCCTGGAGGGGATTTGGGATAGAGTCGGCAACGCACTTGCGATGCTTCTGGTGTTGCAGGCGTCTATAGGCTACGGTCTTACCATCAGGTGAGCCGTACGCTTGTTTGCCGACTTAGTTACATAAAAAAAGAACTAAATATTTACAGATACTTTTGATACAAATCATGTCCGCGTGGAATTGTGCCAAGAATACTGGCAGCATTTCCCCATTGAATCGCTATGCCGATTCTCTGGGCAAAAAATGCACCGACCCTCTTGTCACCAGTGGAGGCAATAAGGCGAGGAGTTATCTCATTTAAGAATTTTTTAGCACTGCTACTCCAAGGTCAAAGTGTTACGACTGCATTTATTCATTATTATTATATTCATTTCGAATTTATTTTAACTGAGGTAGGGGACAGCAGGTAATTTCCTGCTCAAAATATGGAGCAGCCCGACTGAGGTAGTACCTCGACCTTACAGAAGACCACAGCTAAATAATACTGTTTTCAAGCAGTGTTGTGTTCCTGTTGGTGAGTAAGGTGACCAGAACTCCTGGGGGGAATTGGGGATAGGGGCGGCAACGCGCTTGCGACGCTTCTGGTGTTGCAGGCGTCTATAGGCTACGGTAGTCACTTACCATCAGGTGCGCCGTACGCTTGTTTGTCGACTTAGTAACATAAAAACATGAACATTAAATATGTATATAATGCTTGCATAAGCCACACTGACATAAATTACTTAGAATTTTTTTTTGTTCCTAAAATAATTTTGAACCGCTCAGGTGTATCGGTTGATGTGCCATCTACGTGCCTCAACAGCGGTGGTTTTGTGGGTGTAATAATGTAGGCGGGCATGGTTTTGATTTCTTCTGGGATAGATTTATTTATATGCGTATAAATATTTCTTTCCAGTTTGGATGTCTGTCTGTGTGGATCTCCCCACCGTGTCTCGGAGCGCACGATAAACTGTCGGTCCTGCTTGATATCATATTATGCACTTGATAACGATCATAACTAATAATAGGGAATATATCCACCATCCCGCAGTGGAGCAGCATGGTGGATTAAGCCCTGATCCATTTCCTATATGGAGAAAAAGACTAATGCCCAGCAGTGGGATATTACATGCTAAATGGTAAAATAATTCTTTTTACCCAGAACATTGTGAAAAGAATTTTAAGTTTAAGACCGAAAAAGCCTTGAAAATTAATTTAATTCTGTTAATATCTTAAGTGTTGATAAACAAGCTGTCCTTCGTGGTTTTACTTCAACACTTCCCAATTCTATAGGAACTTCTTGGTAAAAATTAGCCGATGCGATATTCTGGATCAAGAATCACCAGCTATCTCTATAACAAGTGCTATAACCATTTCAGGAGTATTTGAATGAATGAGTTAAAGGTTTGCAAATAGTCATTCATCCATCCATGCAAAATTTCGCATTTATAATATTAGTAGGATTCATAAATCACGGGATCAGAACGTTCTCGAAGTATCAACGAATTAAACAACTTTCGGAATCGCAAAGTACGGTTGATTAGAAACAATAAAGTTTCCGTCTGAAGGAAATTTCGACCAAAACAATGGAACAACGCAATATAAATAGCTGACACTAAGTAAATAGGTCTAAGGTTGAGGTTGTACATTGCAATCTATAATATTAAAATACAGCGCAATCAGTTTTCTTATTATATTTATTTTAAATTTTATACATACACTAGCTTCTGCGCGCGACTTCGTCGGCGTGGACTCCGCTCCTATTGGTCTTAGCGTGATGACACATAGCCTATAGCCTTCCTCGATAAATGGTCTATCTAACATTGAAAGAATTTTTCAAATCGGCCTAGTAGTTCCAGATATTACCGCGTTCAAACAAACAAACAAACAAACTCTTCAGCTTTATATATTAGTACTAGCTTCTGCGCGCGACTTCGTCGGCGTTGACTCCGCTTCTATTGGTCTTAGCGTGATGATACATAGCCTATAGCCTTCCTCGATAAATGGGCTATCTAACACTGAAAGAATTTTTCGAAACGGCCCAGTAGTTCCAGAGATTACCGCGTTCAAACAAACAAACAAACAAACAAACAAACAAACAAACTCTTCAGCTTTATATATTAGTATAGATATAGATTGTTAGATTATTAGACGTTTACATGTGCTGCTCATGCTTTCACTGAAAGAGCTATTGTAGCCCATATACAATGACAACTTTTCTGGTGTAGTGGTGGGAGAATACGTCTTAATGAGGGGTGACTTGATTACTGTTTGTAAATATTTTTGTCGGTTAATAATTTTTTCTCAGCTATTATCATAGATAGGTGATGGTGACAAGTAATCATATTAAGGAAATTAACTACCAAACCATATACCTAGATCTAGCAGTAAGTCATTTATAGTTGTCATTTATTACAATTCAATGTTGTATTATGGGATTTAACTTAAAAATATTATCCCAATCCGACTAATCTTCTACAACTGAACTTTTGTTAACATCATTTATCATTCTAATATTTGTAATTATGACTATTCATGGAAAACATAATTTTTTTTTTTCAAAAATATACGGTACTATATTGTATAACTCAATGTAAAGATGAAACTTTAGATTGTAAAACTTTGACAAGGTTTCCAAATCTTGATGAAATTGGACATCCCTAATGAATATTTGCAGATTCAAAATAACTTAATACTTCGAGTTTTATTAATTTGCTTTTCACTTGTTATTAATTACAAATGAATTTAAAAATTTGAAAATATTTTTACCGAAAAAAAGTATATAATTCTTTTTTTCAATATTTTGGATGTTTAATAATATTTTCTTAAAATTTAATTTACAAGGAGAAAAATAAAATGCACTTTGTAACCTCTCTGTTTTTTATTTATTTTTAATACTGTTAAGTCATTTGATGATTTTTTACATTTTTTTTTGTAATTAAATATTAGTGTCCGACCGAAGTTTCGGTTTCGGTTTCGGTTTCGGCCGAGTTTCGGCCAAAAATCAAGTTTCGGCGGCAGTTTCGGTTTCGGCCAAAAATTGGCCGAAACTTTTGCCGAAACCGAAACTGATTTCGGAAGTTCTCGTGCACGCTCGCCTAACTGTTTTCAATTCAAATGTTTACTGTTGCTTAGTAGTGGGTTACTTAATTCTAAATGTAAGTATGACTGTTCTAATAATTGTGATCTAGGTACCTATCTTTATTAATTCTAAATGTGTGATTTGATTATCTTTGTCGAGACTGGAACTAAGAGTGTAATAGTAATTTTAGTAATTATTATTTTTATATAAGAGGTACCTAAAAGAGATTGATGATTCTTCTAAGTACAAATACAAACCAAAGTATTAATTAATATGATTTCAAAATACCAATACTTAGTATTTAATGAAACAGTAACAATTAGTGATTTGATTATTGATAACTGATAAGCATTTTGCTATGAGAATTTAATTTGAAAAAATAATCAAAATATTATTAATATTTTTGAAGTGAAACTTCTTTAGGCGCATGAGGGGTACAATTTGAGCGACCGGTAACGCGGCAGCGTCATGACGCATGACGTTCAGTACTCGGGTGGGCAAGCAATGGCTTGGCCTGGGAACACCGCGAAACGTTGTAACGAATAGCCCATTTATCGAGAAAGGCTTAGGCTATACATCGTTAGGTTAAGACCAATAGGAGCGGCGCACCAATGAAGAATATTTCAAAATCAGGTTTTTTCCATTTTGAGAGCTTCCGCTGCGAGCTCTGCGTAAACAGTTAAAGTTTCGCGAAAATCATGTATGACAGAATTGTTTCACTTTAAAAGTTCTAAAAAAAAGTCCGCGACAGCATATCTTTTAAGGTTGGCTTACTATAACTTTTTTATGCTAAACAAATTTGTTCTAAAATAATGCAATATTTGCGAAGATGTTTTTATAAACATGATATAAATCTTTATGCAAATAAATACTTTTTTTATCACAAGTATTTAATTTAAAACAAAATTGCCCTTTACACCATTCGATTTCAATAAATATCTTAGGGGATATCGCAGTTTTTAAAAAACATTGCAGCAAAAATATTATCAAGCTGAAAAGTTTGTTTAAACACGCTAATTTCAGAAACTACTGGTTGGAATTAAAAAAAATCTTTTTGTTTTGGATAGCCAATTTAACGAGGAAGGCTATTTTTTCCTTCAATTAACGCGTATGAAACCGTGGGGCACAGCTAGTATTAAATAAATGATTACAACAAAATTAATATACCGTGTTTCCATTTCATGTCAATAAAAAAAATGTGTGTAAATGGGTAAAATGCACCAAATTTCAGTATTTTAAGGAATTTTATACTTGACCACGTTAGTTTCGGTTTCGGTTTCGGTTTCGGCCGAAACTGTAGTCACGGCCGAATATTCGGTTTCGGTTTCGGTTTCGGCCGGAAACCGACTTTCGGTCGGACACTATTAAATATTAATACTGTAAATTTTTTCACAAATCAATTTAATACACAATAAGAACGATATTAGATACATAATTTTAAAAAAATGTAGGTCTTGTGTAGGTTCTGATTTCTTGTCTCGAACGTACCTGCTAAAAGGAAAGAATTTACCAATCCGCAGTAAAACAGCGTGGGGGAATGGCTGGAACCATTTTCCTGCATGGAGAAGAGACCTGACAGAATAGAACAAGGCCCTACTGTAAGACGTTTACAGACAATTTATTAATTACTTCCTTATATCTCGACGCACATTATTGTACACATTACACATTATTTATTGAATGCAGGAAACATGGTGAATGGAGCTTTGCACTCCTTTATGAGCAGTCGGAATGTGTCTAATAAGGCTCGTTTGGCTGTGCATAGGGGGGTGTTGGTTCCGACACTCATGTATGGAAGTGAAAGTTGGGTATGGCAGAAGAAACATGAAAGCAGAATAAATGCAGTTGAAATGAGAGCGTTAAGAAGTATGATAGGAGTTAAACTGAGTGACAGGATAAAAAATAGTGAGATAAGGAAACGTTGTGGTCTGAAAGAAGTAGTAGTAGTAACAAAAATTGAGAAAGGTATGCTGAGATGGTTTGGCTATGTCGAGAGAATGAATGAAGAACGATTGACGAAAAGTGTATAAGGCGAGTGTGAATGGAAGTGTTGGAAGGGGTAGACCTAGGCCGACTTTTCAAGACCAGATCAGAGACGTCTTGAAAAAAGGCCAGGTCAAGAGTACCCTGAACCGAAGAGCATGTATGAAAGGAATAATGAAAGTGGATGAAGCGAAACAAGTATGTAAGGATCGTAGCAAGTGGAAAGAAGTGGTCTCTGCCTACCCCTACGGGAAAGAGGCGTGATTATATGTATGTATGTACATTATTGTAAGAACAGTGGTAACGTAAATACATGAAAAGCAGGTTGTTCAAAATATTGTAAAATGACAACCATGAAAACAAAACATATTGCACAAACTAATAATAGTGTTAGTGACTTTTATATTTAAAGAAGTCAAATCTTTGAATATCTAAGGGATACAATTTTCACCTCATTTTCAAGTAGATTAATTCATATTTTATACTCATTATTATTTATTAAAACGGCTGGATTATTTCATCTGATTTATGCCATTTAAGCAAATATCAAAAAGGTAGAGGTTTTATGTTTAACGCAAGATTAATAGATTAATAATAACTAGTTTAATTCCTGAAAAGTTTCTATGAATACATTTTAAATCTTTCATTTGAACCGATCGTACTTTGTTGTGATACTCTGTGGTCAATTGCAATCAGGATAAATAAAATCGCTTTGTCTCGTGGCAGTGTTGTGTTTTATTCCATTGTAATTTCCAAAAAAGCTGCTTTTGTATTCACCACTCAATACATCTCATAGCCGATTCTTGTTTAAAGCGTTACGTTATTTGTACATGTTAAAATATGTACTGGTTTATTTTTTTAGTGGCATGTAACGTAGACACACTATAGGCGAAGTTTTGTGATAGTAGGATACAAGCTGTTTTGAAAATGAAATTGTTAATAGGAGCGAATGATCGTAGTTGATACTGATACAGTAAAATCTTATTTTAAAAAGTTTTGATAAAACTTAACTTAAAGATTTTTAGCACCTTTAGAAACTCTATTTTTAAGGAAAATAAATCCATAAAATTATCCTATTTTGTATTGTATACGACGCCGCGTTGGCACAGGGGTCACAGCACTGGATTCCGATTGGCTGTTGCACGGGCGGTTGCGGGTTCGACCCCCGTCCCCCGCACACGACAACATTTGTATTGGCCATAAAGATGTTTGCAGTGGTCTGAGTGTTTGTGCAGTCCTTGTGAGTCTCCCCACCGTGCCTCGGAGAGCACGTTAAGCCGTCGGTCCCGGTTGTTATCATGTACACCTGATAGCAATCGTTACTCATAGTAGGGAATATATCCGCCAACCCGCATTGGAGCAGCGTGGTGGATTAAGCTCCGATCCTTCTCCTACATGGGGAAGAGGCCTATGCCCAACAGTGGGATCGTGCTGCAGGCTGAATCGTGTTGGATCGTTGTATTGTATAATTGTATATACATATTTACTTAATAGTTTGTACATTTTTTCAAAATAAACTAACCTAGCAAAGACTAACCAATTAGACTTAAACGTAACATTGCTGAAATCATTTGCTAAACAATTTATGAATAAAAAATAAACATACGTAATGCTTATTAAGATTATATATAATATAAAAATAATAAATTTCTGACAATTATGCCTTTCATTACAAATACTTTTTGTTTTACTTAATGTTTACTCAACTCCCATTTTCAAATATAGTGAATACTGTAAAAAAAACGTTTGAAAGTGATATATTAAATTTATTACACCAAACACATGCCACCGAATCCTTAATAAAGTAAGAAAAAAAAATCGTAAAATACGGCAGAATTTCCATCGGATATCCGACCCAATTTGGATGATCACATCACCAGTGATGGATACCTCTCGTTAGAGGAATCTAGACCTAGTGTCCACGTATTCTATTTTGTGTCGGATAATACTTATTATAAATTGATTTTTAATTTAATAATCACGTTTAGTTTACAAATTTAAACTATATCCTTGAACGCTTTTTTATACCTATAGTTAAAATTAACAACAGTTTTCTGATTAATTTAAATACCTACAATACGATATATAACGGGGTTAAAAATTAAATTAACTTGACTAAAGTCCTTAGTATAAAACTTTAAGAGTATTTGACATTCGGGTCCTTTCACGTAATGTTTCCACATTATTTTTAAATTCACTTTATAAATTAAAGTTTGTTTAGCTATAATACATACTTTAAAGCCATGGTCACCTTAACCAGACCGCTCTCATCAAACGGTTATCCCAGTCCGAAAAAGTATCCTTAACCTTTGAGTGGCCATCATTATATTGATAGATGCGGTCCGACAAAGATACTTTTTATTTTTTAGATCGAGCTTCAGATAAATAGTGCGAGGTGAGGAAGAAAAATGACGGTTGAGGATGGTATAATAATAATATTATAGATATATTTAGATTTGTTTATTTGTAAACGATGAACTTTTAAATTATTGAACAGATTATGATGTTCGATTACCATATTAACTGTACATTATCGAGAAGCAATATAAGCTATGTCATAGTAAATGTTTACAACCTTTACTAGTAAAGGTTGTAAACATTTACTAGCTTTACTAGTAAAGGTTGTAAACATTTACGCGTTTAAGAATGTTTTATAATTATGTTTGTCCAAAACACAACGAAAAGAAAGAATTCTGGTTTTAAGTACAAAATAAAAACGCCAAACACAATTTTATTTTTGAATGACTATTTTTTTTTACTCTTGACCGCAGTCAAGCCCTAGAGCAGAGACGAGGTCGAAGATGGAGCGAGCTCATCCAGAAGAAACCTGTACACTCTCGCTTTAATTTTTTTAAACTTTTTTCTTATCTTTTTTTCAAAGCAGAGCGTAAGTTGATAAAATTATGTCACGTTCATATTATGTATTTTTAAAGTCATTTAGGGCTTACATTTTTAACGAAAACGATGTTTCCAATCAATCAAATGGGTTCTGTTATAGACATACACGTAAAGCATTCGCTGTCGTTTCAATACAGCCTGAAAATAAAAACTCCTTTAAACCTCTGTCTAGTGAAATCCAGTTTGGTGTGCCTAGATCTACATAGAGAAAAATTATAGAAAATAAAAAAGTTTTCAACATAATTCACAATTTGTGTATGAGATCTGACTTAGTTTTTGTAGTGGTGTTTGTTTTATATACAGTAAGTTGAAAAACAAAGTATAGGATTATAGGCTAGCTCTAAGAAGTTTTTGTAGACAAAACGAGTGTTCTTTAGACCAAACGACTGGAGTAAAACTTACGAAATGTAATTCTCTCTCTCTCTTTATTCTTATTATTATTTATTCTCTTATTTTCTCTTATCTTACTAACATAAATTCCCACTCAACTTCAGTTTGCTTCGCCCGATCACATTTTTCGTAACGCTCTCATCACGCATTCACCAGCTTACTGCCCAAGGCAAGCGTACGTCAAGAAGTTTTACTCCAATAATATTTTACTAAATATGTGTAACAAATAAATGATTTTGGATATACGAACGACGTATGAAGGATTTTTTTTAAGCAATATAAGCATAGAAATCTATTTTAATACGTATCAGATTGAGTTTCAAAATTGTGTTTTATTTATGTCTTTAAAATTAAATATTTTGGAAGTGCCAATATTTTACGTAAACGACTAAAGTTTTTATCATATAGAAAAATGTCTATATCTACAAACTATTAAGCTATTAATTCTAGTTTAAATTTTAATTTTGTTGTTACATATACATTTTTTATTTTAATAAACGACGGTAAGCACCTGCAATGTATTCATAATTATTTCCTTATTAGTTTCGGAACAACAGCTGCTACGAAATCCGGGTTCATTTTTATGCTACAAATAAAATTTGTTACTACGACAAACATACTCGTAGGTACACTTAAATGTATATTTCAAGTTGGAATAAATAAATATAATAAGTATATAATTATATAAATAATATTCTCAGGCTCTCTAATTCGTCTCTAATAGTTCAAAACTCCTACTTATCATATAATTCTACTTTAAGAGAAATATACCGGTATATATTTTTGAAGTAAAACTTCTCTACGCACGCTTGACTTAGGGAGTAATCTGGTGAATGCGTGACGACAGCGTTATGAAAAGTGTCATCGGGCGAGGCGAACGCAAGTAGAGAGGAAGATATAAGACAGTGAACATAGAAAAAGAAAGAGTTAAGTTTCGTATAATATTACTGTAGGAGCTAAAGAAGTTTAACCTTAGTCGTTTGGACCAAGGCACACTCGCTTATTGTTTATAAGACCAAAAAAAATTATTTATTTACGTTAAATCTGTTGTTATAGCGGTTTCTCTAAACACGTGAACTTATGGTCAGGGATAATAATTATGTAGAATAAAATATTTAAGCAATTGAAAATTAAAATTTTAATCTTTATTTCAAATATATTATCAGTCAAATTATTCAGTAAGCAATCTGTGTTTTTGTATATATAAATAAATCATTATAATTATGAGCTTTGTAATACTAACAATATTTTACATTAAACGTGAAGCAAAAACTTTGTACCGCTTTTTACGACAATTGCGTGGACGGAGGAGTATGGAATTTTGCATAATTATAGTTTATATAGGAAAGCAGTGCAAAATGTTCATATTTTTTTTATTATGCATAAAAATACCTTAATAAATAGAACAAAAACATTACACACACTACCACGCATTTGATACACACACACACGCACACTTTTGTTTATTGTTAAATATGTGGTCAAATTGAGAATAGATTATACCTACATTAATCACTGGGCGATCACAAGTTTTATTAATTAAATGTAACCACATGACGTTAGATCTCGCTGCGACGGCACTGTCCTGAAAAGTTTAAACTACCAGTGCTCTTTTATTTATTACACAGCTTCTCTGAAAATAAGAACTGGAAACTTTTAATGTTTCTACTTAAGTACATATTTTTCTCCTTAATGTTTGAAGTAATAAATATAACGGCAATTTATTATATGATGAATGTGCATATATATTATGACAAAAGATATTAATTTTCCAAAACTGGGACAATAAACTTTAAAAATAAATCAATGATATTTTATTCAGATATATATTTTTGGTACATTTTAAAATCTACAAAGAAAATTCGGTTTTATTACAGTATTGCTAAGCTTATTTGTTAAAATTTTGTTATTGTTTAAAGATATATTTTAAAAAATCCGTCGGGGATTAACAAAAACTTTCCTTTTGCTTTAAGAACATTAATTTTAGATTAATTTGATGTCTTTCAACTAAGATATATAACTGGGGGAGGACATGGCAGGAATTATCTTGCTCAAAATCTGGAGCAGCCCAACAGGGGAAGTACCTCGACCTTACAGAAGATCACAGTTAAATTATACTGTTTTCAAGCAGTGTTATGTTCCTGTGGTGAGTAAGGTGACCAGAGCTCCCTGGATAGGGAGTATGGTCGGCAACGCACTTGCAATGCTTATAGTGTTGCAGACGTCTATATAATTATGCTATGGTAATCGTTTACCATCAGGCGAGCCGCACGCTTGTTTGCCGATCTAGTTGTACAAAAAATATAGGATATGAATAAATTTAAAAATCTAGATAAAAAAAATGGTATAAACATGAAAAAATGGTTCCCGCTATACTGAATCTACCTGCATTTCAGTCACTTCAGTTTTTTTTTTAAATGGCATATTATTATTTTTACCATTTATATATATGGACATTTGTTGTTTATCAGCCCAATTTTGTATACATTTACGACTAGACCTACAAGCTATTTAATCCCTAAGTGATTACATTAATTGAGTTAGTCAAGTCGCCTATTGAGTTTAAGCCCCGGCATGAAATTTTGAAATCAAATTGAGGAAAGTCATCAAATATCGCCGCCGGCTGTGCGACCCCTTTTAATATACACATGCTTAATAAGCATTTCAATTAATCACATTTTACACCATATTTAACTAGAAATTTATTTTATAAACTGTTAAAAGTTTTAATATGAAGCTTGTGTTTTTTAATAAAACAATAATCTATAAGAAATAAACATCGATATAGTGTAAACAGTAATCTTGGTAGATTACATACGCGTTTATTTTGATAAATTATTTAATTTTTGGCTCTTGATACTTTAAAAATTTTTGAAGGCTTAATCATATTATTATTATAATAATTCTAATATTGCAAACAGTAACTAATAAAATGTTCCTCACATTCGATACCAAGCACCCCACGCTTTTTCACTTTATTTTCTACTTTTTAGTTCGATTGCTACTAAAGCGTGTTTTTTTAGTTTTTTCAAACTATAATTTATTGATGGAAAATTTTGTATGAATTGAGGTAGTTATTTTGATTACATGATTTATTATAAAAGCCACCAAAGTGCATAAGCTTTCAGTGAATATTTTTAATGTATATATTTACAAGCCTTTTTTAATTTTTGATTCATCTCGTAACATTCTACTACTAGGTATAGGCCTCTTTCTCCATGTAAGAGAAAGATTAAAAAAATCATTGATTTAATATGCATTTAAATTCACACCTACTAAACATAGGAAATAAATCTTTAAAAAATTTTCGCTACATTTCTTATTCTGTGTGAGAGAATCGGAAGTCTTCTGCTCCGTCCTTAGGGCTTACCTTTTTTTAAAAAGCATCTGTGGTTCCCACAGACTACAGAAATACGACTAAAGGAACCACCACAGTTTAGCCCGTTTGGTTGCGAACTATTTCGTAAAATATAAATAGGTTTGCATTATTATTATATAAAATAAATAAAACCAATTTCATATGAAAATTAAATTTAAAAATAAAGTAATTATTAATTAAAACTTAAAATAAAGTTTAATTTATTCTAAAAATAATGTAATATTTTAAAATAAGAATTTCATAAATAAAATCATTGTTAGTTATAGGTCTACCCTTACCAAGTTATCTTCTCTTTAAGCGAGTTAGCAAAGGCTAAGGGGTGGATTAATATTGTTAAAGGGCGTAAAATTTGTTAGAAAATTCATTTAGAAAATAAATTTACACCGAATTATGTTATGTACTAAGTATTGGTTCAGATTTATACAGTAACATTTTATAAAAATAGACTATTCTGGTTTAATCCTTTGATCAAAGATGTTTAACCATTAATTAATCACTAACCTTTGATTATATGATCAGTATTTTTACATTTTAAGATATTATAATGACTTATTGGAATTGTGATTTTGTGGTTTAAGATAAGTAGTATTGTAGAATCTAAAAAACTTATGTCAATTCAATCGTATCTAAGAGGAATAATGAGTTTGAAATGGAATTATTCAAATAATAAAATCAAAATTATTTTTATAACATTGCTAGTAATTCCAAAGGATATACATATAACCATATATTACAGGAAATTTCCTGCTGTGCTGCTGAGGTAGGCCTCAGCTATATTTAATTCTCAAATCAAATCGAAACAATTGTTATAACAGATATTTTATGATTAGAGTAGGTAGATTAAAAAATATATATTAAAAAAAAACTTTTTTTGTATTTAATTTACAATTAAACGCACAGTTTAAAGTAATTTATTACACTGTTCAAATTATGCAGTAAGTATACACATATACATTTCATTACAATAAAATAAGAATATAATCTAACCATAATTTATTTAAATGCAAAATGGGAAACAGATACCTATAATTGAAATACGTTCTATAAATTTCTTTTTATTTCATTTGAGAGATATTCGCTTGGAATACGAAACAACTTTGTAAGATGATAAGATAACGACTTAATTTTTGAATACTCTTCGTTGGCAGGTCACGTTCTAGTGGATACGTAAAAAACGTATAAATCCGAAACGCTACCGCTGGGTGGAAGCGAATTTACCTTGTAGATGCGTTTATTACGATTTATCGCGGAATATTCTGTTTTTTATGTTATGATAAGAATGTAATATAATGATTAAACCTTGTAATTTAATATCACAAAGAACGTGAGGTAATAACTACAAAACAATATCTTCATCTGTTAGGCCTCATTTACGGAGACGCGAGGCGTCGTGCGTAGCGTGTGGCGTGGCGGAACGCACAAAATTCAAATGTAGGGCGTTGGATGAGTGCGTTTACGGAGAAGCGATTTTACACGCGTTCATTCACATACATTTTGACACACGCGCGACGCCCCAACCTGCAACACTATAAGCATTGCAAGTGCGTTGCCGACCATACCCCCTATCCAGGAGCTCTGGTCACCTTGCTTACCACAGAAACAGAACACTGTTTGAAAGCAGTATTATTTAACTGTGATCTTCTGTAAGGTCGAGGTACTTCCCCTGTTGGGCTGCTCCAAATTTTGAGCAAGATAATTCCTGCCGCGTCCTACCCTAGTTATATCTCTTAGTTGAAAGACGTCAAATTAATCTAAAATTAATGATTTATCGCGGAATATTCTGTTTTTTATGTTATGATAAGAATGTAATATAATGATTAAACCTTGTAATTTAATATCACAAAGAACGTGAGGTAATAACTACAAAACAATATCTTCATCTGTTAGGCCTCATTTACGGAGACGCGAGGCGTCGTGCGTAGCGTGTGGCGTGGCGGAACGCACAAAATTCAAATGTAGGGCGTTGGATGAGTGCGTTTACGGAGAAGCGATTTTACACGCGTTCATTCACATACATTTTGACACACGCGCGACGCCACGCCACACGCGACGCGCAACGCCTCTCGTCTCCGTAAATGAGGCCTGACGCAACTTGTAATGGTTCGTCTGAGCGATAATGGTTCGTCGTAATGTCAAATTATACAACTCGTAATGTCAAGTTCTTACATAAAATCCGTGAGCTGAAACGCTAATTTAATAGTAGGGGAGACGTAGAACATCGACCTTCACCGAACTGATAACTCGATGAGACATATTTTTTATCAAATATAATTTATAAACAAGTATGCCTACGATAACTTGCCTATCGAAAAGTGGTCAAGGCTATTCTTAATTTGATTAATTTTAATTAAATTTTTTTTCATCACCTTCACTCATAAATGATAACTAAATGAGTTTTATATCAATTGATACTTTTTAACACACAGAATATGCCTAGGTAGGCTTGCCTACTTATTTTTGGTCATGGCTACCTAGCAAGTAGACGTGAACAGGTAAGTCAAAATATACCTATATTCGATACTACATCGATCTGTTCGAATCGAAATTGATATCATAGGTAAGATATTTTAATTACAAAACCAATCATATAGGCTTGCCTGCAATAACTAAAAAAAAAAAAAAAAAATTAGCCATGACCACTTTTCGATAGGCAAGTTATCATAGGCATATTTTTTTTATAAATTATATTTGTTAAAAAATATGTCTCATCGAGTTATCAGATCGGTGAAGGTCGCTCTTCCACGTCTCTTAGACGATAAGGTTTTATTGTTTATTATCTGAGGTTGACAATAAGGAAACGTTTTTCGATTACGTAATGAAATAAATTAATATCCCTATCTTTGTAAAAAGAAGATCGTCTTTGTACAGCAACGGAATGTTTTTGGGCTCTGACGTAATTAAAATAAAGAAAATTGCAAGTACCATAAATATTAAGTATAAATATAAGAAGGTTCTCTATCTTATACATTTTTAAATATATTAAAAAACTAAACAAAAACATTTCAAAATTTCAATAATAGAACTCTTCCGGTTTTACTTCTATATAATTATACTAGCCGACCCCGCAAACGTTGTTTTGCCATAATTATATGTTTTAACCCCCGCAACCCTCTCTTGTGGGTGGAATTCGTAAAATCCGTTCTTAGCTGAGCTCTACTCGGCGAAAGGAATATTCCTACCAAATTTCAAGTCTCTACGCCTTATGGTTCCAGAGATATCGTGAGGAGTTAATGTATGGGTGGAAATCTCTGCTATATGAATATATATAGATTATTTTTTTCAAAAAGAACAGTTTCATCACTGACTTGATTGACAGACGAGTTTACCAGATTGTTTATAAATATTATATATAAGAAAGTTTATTCATGGAAAACTTCACACAAGTAAAACCATAAAAATCTCCTATTCTGCGATTATTATAAAGCATTAAACCTTGTACACGCAAACGTTATAGCTACTCATATAAATGAAGACAATTTATTCTCCTACATGAAGAAAGAGGTCTAAGCCCAACTGTGGGATGTTACAGGCTCAATCTACCAAAAAGGTTATATATGGATTAGTAAATGTTTATACAGTTGCAGTTGTTTGTTTTATTTCATATTGTTTACATTAAAAGTGAATTTGTATATTTAAAAACATTCATTCTATGTTTATACTTAGTTAAACCACAGGATAATTTATATTTCCGTTGAATTTCCATCCCGGTAAATGCAGCTAAACGGGGCAAAAATATTACCGTACATTATTCTATTTTGTGCAAAATGATAATAAAAGCTGCATGTGTTGCTATTTGTCACAAAGCTTACATTAATTATGTCCAGTTGATTCAATACTAAATGTACATTTTACGCCACACTATGTCGTGGTTTTATATGTATTGTATTTTGGTATTATTATGGCCGAAAACTGAAAATAATAATAGGATCTAAGCTGTGAAAATAATTTGCTAATAATAAGTTAATATTATATACATAGGTATTTAGACATAAAAATAATACTTCTTAACAGCTGTTGTTATAATACGCGGGGGATACGCAGTTTCGGTTAACATACAACGCCATCTAGCAGGAAATAGAGTAATTACTTTAATACATTTTGTATTACGAGTATATTTAAGATGTTTTTAATATTACGTAGGTACACTAAAAATATTTATTTATTTCGTTAGTAAAATCATTAAAATAATTTTTTTACGCGTTACTATTTAGAATCATGGTTTTTATTGTGCATTAATTTGGAGGTTTTGAAATATTTTTTTAATACTAATTATTTTAACGAGTGGTTAAGATCATGTATCTCTATCATGTATGATCTAATATTATAATTATACAATCTGTGAGTTTATAAACATAATTACGATTTTGACAGTAGTGTTGATGGGTTGTGTACTAATAAAATTTAGAGTGAGATTAAACCACAAAGGAGATGGGGACTTTTAGGCTAAAATGTAATAAGTAGAGATATGGTTTAAAAAATTGGTCATATTTTTTATTTTAAAATATAAAATATCAGCTCAATTCTGAATCTAGAACCTGAGAAAAATGAAACAGATAGTTTTCGTCAAATTAATCGGGTATCGATTTAATTATAATCGATTATAGAATTAAAAAAAGGTTTGCACTAGTTAATTAACTCAAAGTATTTACATACACAATTGAAATTGTAAACAATAAAGTGTATTTAAATAAAGTTACATTAATATCGAAAATAACAATTAATATCTGATAAACCAAAATGATTATCGATTTCGTATCGATTGAAAATAAATCATATTTTTAATAACAGCTTTGACAGCTGACTGATATTGAAACTGTGTGTCCCGTCATGGTCCCGTCACTCGTTTCATGTACCTAATCATGTTTATAGTTGTTTAATGTTATCAGTGTATTCAGATGCGTCCTGAGTCCATTCCTGATATTTATTTGTGGTTTGAAGTGATTGATATATATAATGATATAATATGATAAACATTAGTGCTTCAAGATTTTAGTGATTGGGTTTTTCATAGACATTGTCACATAACTTCAATTTTACAAAACGTCTAATAACTCCGCTCTCAGATAGCCAAAATATACAGAATTTTCAGCGAGGGATCAATAAGCGTAAATACATTAATTGGTACCATTTTCATTACGTTAAATTTTACGTAAAATTTTGGCCCAAGAATGTATGGAATCGTATCAGTCTCCATTGTGGTGTTCATTGTTTGATTGTTTACTTGTGCTTTAGTTCTCTCGCAACAGTTAGCGCGCAGTTTCAGCATTGTTTTAGCTCATGAGTATCAACTAATTTGTATGAGGAAGCTCGAAATATATCTAATAGATCCATCTACACACTACGAACATTATTATGTCCCGCAGACGTTAACTGCGACCACTTAATTAGGTAGATCCGACTGTTCTAATGGTAGGTTTATAATAACTCGTCATAGATTAGTTTGAAATCAGATGTGACATAGCCATTAACATCATCAAATCTTGTTGCTGTAATGACTGAAATAATCACGGAATATTGGAAATCACACGACTATTACGCGCATGACCATACTCAATCAACAAACAGCTTATTTAAAGTAAACACATTAAATAAAACTGGTAACACCCGACCTTAGCTTGTTGAGCCTGATAAGCTCTTTGGCTGTAACACTGAATATAAATATATTAGTCCTACCAGAAATTATATGAACGATAAGGCTACAGATATTTATTTACAAGAAAATATTTTGCAAAACCTTGGAGCAGCCGTTCTAATGAAGTACCTTACAGAATATTACAGCTAAATAACACTACTCTCAGGTACTCTCGTGAGTCTATGAAGATAATAAGGGGATAGGGTCGGAAACGCGCTTGTAATTGTCCTAATATTGTAAGTGACCTTGAGGAGGATCTGAGAGCGATGGGCAAGTTTACGAACTCGAAGAGGGTCGCCAGAGATCGTGACATGTGGAGGAAAATCGTGGAGGAGGCCAAGACCCACAAAGGGTTGTAGCGCCACTGGAAGTAAGTAAGTAAGTTGTAAGTGACCATAGGCTTCGGTATCCACTTTAAAAAAAACAATCCGTAAGAAATACTTGAAATTCCAATATTTTATTATTTTTATTCGTATAAAGAATGAACTAGTAATAACTTCAATAATAAACACCTACTAGACATCAAAATAACAAAAATGTAAACTCCAAACAGAAACTAATAGTGTGAAATAACTGTATTTGTCCAACCTACAAGAAAAAACTATTTATAATGAAAAAAAAAATCACCTTCAACATAAAACTGCAATCCGTATAGACAATAAATAAAATTATCATTTAAAATAATTTGGCTCCACGAAGCGAAACGAACGCAATTAAGTGCTTACGCTAAAGTTTAAAATTTACTCCACGAAAATTTGTTGTCTGCTTTCCAATACGTATATCCCGTATTATAAGGTAATAAGCCGAAATATATTTACGGCATTGTATACTTTTATTGCGATACGAGGAAATTCAATTTTAACACAGCATTGTGTAAGATATTTTCGCTGTCTTTGTTATATATTGCTTTCATTACGGCTTAAAAACTTTATCTGTTAGTATTTTATCGTCAATTTATATATTAGCAATAAATTGATAGTAATATTTTAAACAGTAATAGATTTTCATTATTTTGCTTTGTTTGCTTGCTGTTTTTTTTTTTTTCGCAATTGTATTTCAAATATTTGGTTCACCATTATTATGGATATGGATTTCAAATTCGTTTGTAAAAAGATCTTAAGGTCATCTCAATCTCATATTATTAACAAATATTAATTACATTAAATTAATTTACCACATCTCGGTCAAATTTAAATAAGACTCCAAGACAAGCATCAGCTTTTGATTAAAAAAAAGAATATTAAAGATCTGTATACTTAGTGAAACGTTGCGGTATAATACAGTGTCGATCAACGAAAAAATAGTTAAGTAAATACACATTATTACATATAACTCAAAAAGTACTTGTTAGATCTAAATGAAAATTAAATGGAATCACATGACACGCGTACCACCTTTTTTAAAGACGATAAAATTATTTCATAATATTATTTGAATGTAGGAGAAGGATCCTTGCCTTGAAGAGGCCTATGCCCAATAGTGGGATATTACAGGCTGAATCGTGAATCGTGATAGTGATTATTTGAATAATTTTAATTATAGCTAATAATATGTCACATCTACGTTCAATTTATCTCTGTCGTCATCTTGAGACAGGAGAAGGCAGTAATTTGCTGTAAGTAGGCGAGAACAGGCAGAGATTAGTTGCGTTATTGTTATGTTAATTATGTTGTAATTTATTATAATATTTAATGTATAACGATATGAATAGTGTATTATGAGTTAATTATTTGTTTTAATAGATATAATAACCGTTACGAATGTTTATGATATGTTTGAGTATGTTGTTATAAAGCGAGTTAATTGGCTTGTTCTATTTTTCTCATTGATAGAATTTTTACATTTTTATAAATAACTAGATGACCCGGCGAACTTCGTACCGCCAAACAGCAGATTCTTTAATTATTTTTTTTTGAAACCCCTCCACTAACACTTAACTTTATAGTACCTATAGTATTAAAGTTCATATTGACTTTCAAGTATTATTACGAATCTTTTGTATGGGAATATAGAAAATTGTTGTTTTTAGACTTTTTCGGGGAATTTTTTAAATTTTTCTCTCCGTAAAAACTATCCTCGTACTTGAAGGAATATCATAAAAAAAGAATTAGCAAAATCGTTTCAGCTGCTCTCGAGATTTGCGCTTAGCAACACATTCAGCGATTCATTTTTATATATATAGAGATATCTTGTAAATAAATATATTATAGACAATATAACTGTAAACAACCGCTCTGTATTTGTACAAATATTTCACCGTGCCTCGGAGAGCACGTTAAGCCATCGGTTCCGGTTGTTATCATAAATACCTTATATCGATCGTTACTCATAATATTGATTTTATACGCCAACCCGCAGCGTGGTGAATTAAGCTCCAATCCTTCGCCTAGCAGCAAGCTCTAACATGCTGAATTTTATAACTTTAAAAGTAATAAAAAGAAATAATAATAATGATAGTTTTATATCATTAAAAGATAGAAACGAAATAACAGAAGAAGTAAATCTTAACCTAACTTGAATTATACATTTTTTTTTTACTATGAAGGCATAGCTAAAATGTATATTTAATAGGTTCATTGTTCTTTAGGTTTGACATCATGTTTGATCATCGTTACATTAATGTAGATTTGAACGAACCATAACACTAAAAACCCTACATTGTTTAACAATTAAAAACAGCTTTATTTATTAAACCGTCAATCTGCTTGATCCATCATTGTATTAAAATTTACAAAAACTTTTTGTATAAATATAAAAAAGCCGCAAGTCCAAAACGAAGTTTAATAACCAACAACAAAACAACAAATGAAACGAATCTCACTTAAACAAAAATGAAACATAAACTTCTGGTACATTTTTAATCTGAATAACCAGTAAAAGGTGAACCGTTGGAAAACTAGATTAATAAACGCTACCCCGACGTCCTGTAGCGTTTCTTTAATAACTTTTAGAAAGGTTGTCCTGAAATTAACTGAAAAATCTCGCGATGTCGTTACCATTGTAACTCGAACTAATATGGACTCGAACCGAGATAGACCATTGTGAACGCTGACTCGGGTGGAAAATGTTTGTACCGCCGCCGCTTGTTGGGAACCGCCTAATGGTAAGCGATTATACAAGTGCGCTTACAAAAGTAAGCGCATTGTTTGGGTAGATCTTGACGAATCATCAAACCCAAATGAGCTTTGTAATTGTCATTTTCTGATACAAAATATCAGGTCGATTAATAAAAAAATAACTTGATTGAAATAATGGTCGCTGTCAGGTATTTATAATAACAACTAATACCGAAGGCTTTTTGTGTTATGAAAAGTGTTGAGACAACCTACAAGAGGATAAAATAATACAAAAAAAAATATACCTATACAATGGATGCCAACGCTGGAGATTGGCAGTAAAAATAACTCTTGTAAATCACAAGAGAAATACTTTCAGATAAAAAAATGTTACAATATTCTACTGCTAAGAAAATGTTTTTTTCGTTCATAAAGTGTTAAAATTCAATTCACCAGTCTGTTTCACCTTGTAGAATGGTATGAATGTGTAGAAAATGGGTAGAAGGTTATAGAATTTCTTTCAAAACTACATATGGATTTATTTACTAAGTTTTGATGCACTTAGAATCAATTTTAATATAACCTTGGATATTATTCTATGACAGTTTGTTATATTTCCGACAAATGTCTGACTCAACAATATTCTGGGATTTTCGTAATGTTTTGTTTTTGATTCACTCGTTAAAGAATGAAGATACTATCTAAACATTTTGGTGTCCAGTCCCATGTCAACATGCGCTTGTGCACTCACACTTTGAACGCATCAATTCTTTTTCTTGAGCCTTTTTTCACAATCTAATCCTCGCGTACATAAAGAGTGATAGACCAGATTTACCATTTAAGAAGACAGTTACATAAATGACGTTTTTGTAATGCTGTAAATCTTCCTGTGGGAAGAGTTATTTCAATATTCCTCTTGTTTTTCGATTTGCTATACTAGTTTCCTCTCAGTTAAGATTCCAAAATATTTTAAGTCTATATTATATTTTTATATTGTGCTATTAAATAACAAGAACATTAATTTTTAATTTCTCGAATAAAACTCGATCGGACGGAACTTTTAGCATATAGTAGGGGCAGTTCTGTTTATAAATATTTTGAAACCTCTCGTCCCTTATTAATATCTTCCATTATTTGAGTTTGAAAATTTTTTATAACTCCAACCAAGTTTATTATTTCGATTTTATATTGATAGCGGTCTTTGTATCAATAACTTTCAAGATAAATGAAACTTGAAAGTTATTAAAATAGATTTTAATATTCATTTTGGACTCCAATGAATATTTATTTAGTATAAAACTTTTATAAATTAAAATTGAATTACCATTAACTGTCAGAGGAATTATCTATACTGACTACCCATTTTTAAGAACATCCATTTTTTTTTGCAATCTGTAAACTGAAATTTAAAGTACTAATATTATTTTAATAATTTATTATGAAATTAAAATAAAAATACCAATTTCTTGAGAAATACTTTAAGATTATAACACGTTATTAATGACGACACACACAGAGCAGTAGAGTAACGATAAATATGAATAAATACTCAAAACATGGATATTGGGTGTATTTTAAATCTACAGTGACATTTATTAATGAAGTAAAATTCAGGAAATAGGTTTTGATTTACATTTCTACATTTTTAAAGGATGCTAAGTTAACACGATTTATCGTAAGTATAAAGAGGAGTTTTAAAAGCAAAATCCTGACAATGGCTTCATTAATAAAAGTGTTTAAATAAAATTATTGGATTAACTTCCGACACATTGTCACACGACAAAATTGCAAGGTTTAGTGAGGTCGTATAGTAGTTAAGACAATAATTAACACATAAGTGGCTTTATTTGACCATTAAAAAATCCTCTAACAAAGTTGGCATAGTATTTCTTAAAAAAGCTAATTTTCTAACGTGTAGCTATTATAATTTTTATATATTTTTTTACGATTTAATATATATAAATTTCATCTTTATATATTCGTTGTTATTAAATAAACCTAGATTTGGCAAAATTTTTTTAGATATATAGCAAACCGTAGCAAAACTCATTTCGAATCGAGATACACGAAAAACTTAATGATTTTTTTTTAAATTATAGCATGTTTCATGACGTCCATTTCTCACTAAACCACACGAATGATATTTAAAAGTATATTCGCCATTTCTATAAAGTAGGGTGCTTTAGACACTCAAAGCATTTCATTGAAATAGAAATCTCTCCCCTGTATAAGAGACACGTTGCATTACATAAGCGAGCGGATGAGGAGTAGTATTTTAAAGGGTATTAAATTAGGTACACAAAAATAAATATGTTTGACATACGGTTGACTGTGCAAAGGACAAGTACATTAAACAAGTACAAAGTACATTTTTGGCAATGACTGTACACGTGATATTTAATTTATTTTTATAGCTACACTAGCTTCTGCGCGCGACTTCGTCGGCGTGGACTCCGCTCCTATTGGACTGAGCGTGATGATATATAGCCTTCCTCAATAAATGGGCTATCTAACACTGAAAGAATTTTTCAAATCGGATCAGTAGATCCTGAGATTAGCGCGTTCAAACAAACAAACAAACAAACAAACAAATCATAATATATTATCACATATATAATATCGTCAAATTTTAAAGCAATACAACAATATTGATCTATATTATCTTTCATACTTACACGTACTATTACTTATTTAACACAAAGTTATAAACCCTTGCCTTATAATACATTTTGACTAGCCCGTTGGGGCAGTTTGTGGTGACCCTGCCTTCTGTTCCGCGGGTTGCGGGTTCGATTCATGCCTGATTCTAGGTGTAATATTATTATCCTTTTTCTAACATAAAAATAATCAGCAAAATCGGTTGATAAACGACGAAGTTATCCGCGAACACACATAAATATATATATATATATATATATATACGGTCGAATTGAAAAACCTCCTTATGTTTTGAAGTCGGTTAATAAAACAATATTGATCTGTATAATCTTTCCCACTTACACGCACTATTTCGTACTTACGTCACACAAAGTTACAAATCCTTGCCTTATAATATATTGCCTTATCTATACTAATATTATAAAGAGAAAAAGTTTATAACTTTGTTTGTATATCGGGGGTAATCTTCGCAAATACTGATCCGATCATGAAAATTCTTTCACTAACAAAAAGCTACACTATTCAGGAGTGACATAGACTATATTTTATTGTAATTGTACAAAAAATTCAGTAAATAAAAAAATATTAAAATATATTATCAAAATGACAAAGAAACGAACGCCATCTATCGCTATTTATTAGTCTATTTATTTTATTTAATCTTATTTTACTCAATCGACGACGAAGTTTTTTCGCTTTTTGATAGATGGCGTTGGAGCAACATTTTATTTATAAAGTATGTTATTTGGTTCTGTAATTTAAAATAATAAATCACGATATTATTACGATTTTATACGTCAAATTCTAAACAATGAACCTAATAAAACAGTACTAAGAGCTACACAACATAATTGCATCACAAAGATAATTAACGCCCAACGAAGTGGGCGCGGGTCGGCTAGTAAAATATATAATTATAGTTAGTATCAGTACTAAAATTGTACCTATTAAAGTAAATAAAAGGGTAAAACATTTTAAAAACAATAACATAACATAATTATGAACTCTATCTCTATCTCTCTCTCCCTCAAACACAAACTGTTACGTTTTGCACTTCATACAAAATTATAAACTGTAGTAATAGCCTTCTGAATAAACTCTATTAAACTACACATAGAAGTACTGAAATAGCATTAAAATAAATAAAATGAAAAAAAAAAAATCTACAAAATCGCTGTCGCCTTCTAACCGCCTCTGTGTCCACACTCTTTGCAACTCACCAAACCATAAATAAATTTTCTCTTATTATGAACATTATACGGATGTTCGCTGTGTATTGAAAACTGAGCAACAGTTTTCAGAAGCGAATTTTGAACTTCCATATATCCATTAAATTGCTTTGCGGAGTTTAGCCGAATCATTTGCATAAGTATTCTTGTGTACTTGTTATATTGCGGGAATCGAGTTGGTTTTGTAGTATGTGAGTTATATGAATACTTCATTTTCTATTTGCATTTTTGACGACCGCTCTGATGTAATGGTGCGTGTGCCGTGTCGGCGGCGCCTAAACATCGTCGGTCGCGGGTTCGATTCCCGCTCGGAGTGTATATTTGTGCTTATACAAATATTAATTTAAGGTCTGCTTGTTAGTCCTTGTAGGTCTCCTCACCGTGCCTCGGAGAGCACGTTAAGATGTCGGTACCGGTTGTTATCATGTACACCTGATAGCGATCGTTATTCATAGTAGGGAACATATCCGCCAACCCACAGTAGAGCAGCGTGATGGATTAAGCTACATGAAGAAAGAGGCCTATGCCCAGCAATAGGATGTTACAGGCTGAATGCGTGCGTAATATCAAACCATCCGTGTTTTAGACGGTACTCGCACACCTTTTTTTATGTAACTAGGTCAGCAAACAAGCGTACGGCTCACCTGATGGTAAGACCGTAGCCTATAGACGCCTGCAACACCAGAAGCTTCGCAAGCGCGTTGCCGACCCTATCCCCAATCCCCCCCAGAAGCTCTGGTCACCTTACTCACCAACAGGAACACAATACTGCTTGAAAATAGTATTATTTAGCTGTGGTCTTCTGTAAGGTCGAGGTACTACCCCAGTCGGGCTGCTCCATATTTTGAGCAGGAAATTTCCTGCTGTGCCCTACCTCAGTTACACCAGAGTGTTTGTTGTAATATTACAAAAGAAGATAAATATCAAATATTTAAATGATATATTTAAAAATATCTTTGTTCAAAATCCCCTTGGATTTTTCGGTTTACACAGTCATATTTTTCATCAATCCGAGAATACTCTCCCAGCCAAAATTAAAGTCAAAAAATAAAATAAAAATAGTTTAACATTTTTCTTAAGCATAGATTAAGTCATTTAATATTTTCGTTTAATTTAATCGCTTTATTTAAATAATTTAAAAAATATACTGACTACACGTAATTTAAAAATGATGAACAGATGACTTTTAGTATTAACTGAAATCATATTCATGCCATGTAAATAAAACCTCATAATAGTTTTACTACAAAATAATTAAGTTGCCATTATTACTTTTTCGTATTACGTTGTAAGTTATAAAGTTTGAACCTAGTTCCTTTGATAATAAGGTATTGAGTTAAATGTATTATAAAATATTAAAAATATAAAATTTGTGTATTCATTAATTTTTGTAATGGAGCTCGAGTAAAGAGTTTCGTTAGTGTCAATTTTTCAACTCACTTTGTTGACAGTTTTATATATGCTTCAATCCACTAGTAAATTATACAATACAGATTATAAAACTCACAGAGTAAAAATATCATGAAAAAATAAAAAAATTGCGTGCGTACAAACTACACATGTCAGAAGTGAAACTTCTTTGGCAAACTAATTCAAAAAACCTATTTAAAAAACGAATTAAAAAAAAAACGAATTTAAAATACAAAAAAAAACTAATTTAATAAAAAAACAACAAAAAGCCAACCTCACGCGGTGTTCCTAGTCGGTCACCTATCCAAGTACAGAACGTCATTACGCTGCCGCGTTACCTGTCGCTCAAATTTTACCCCTCATGCGCCTAAAGAAGTTTCACTTCAATAAATAAAAGTAAAACGCTGTAATCTATCAGACCTATAACTAACTTCTCAATGTTAAATTTTTCTTCTCTACTTATTTATGTGTTCGTTATTTGTCTTAAAATAAATAACAGTTTGTAAGAGGCGTGTGGAATGAAAATACACTGTTACAAATGAACGGTTTAATGTAATAAGAAACACTTGAGACTATCAAAAATTTACAAAAGTCAATGAGTGGCTTCATAGCGGAGGATGATCAAAAATTAAACGCGTACGTGTGTACCTCTGTGTGTATCTATGTATGTGTAACTCTTACAAAACAAAATATCGTTCCCTAATTATTTTAATCATAAACCAATATTACCATATATTTTTTCTTAAATATTATCAGTCGCTCTATTTGATAATACTCTGCGGTACTAATTTAATTATTATAACCGCAACCTATCCAGTCTCTTAGCGTTTGGTCGGAATTTTCAATGCCTTTTCAATAATGTAGTATGTTTTACAGCTTCTAACTAGAAATTATTTATTTTATCCAGTAATATCTTGTTGATAGTGTTTCGTTGTTTATTGTTTGACATTTAATTTTAAAAGTTCTTGTTATATTTTTATTTCGTTTTGAATTCTGGAAAACTTTGTGTTTTTTTAAGTAAAAGTTCTTTACGCACGCTTGACTTGGGGAGTAAACTGGTGAATACGTGACGAGAGCGTTAAGAAAAGTATGATCGGACGAGGCAAACGGAACAAGAGAGAAAGGTGCGAGCATACATTTTCTTTCTCTCTTTCTCTCATGGCCAGTTACGTTTCGTATATCTAAGAAACAGTGCAGGGTTATTGCTAAAGAAGTTTTACTTCAGTCGTGTGATCTAAAGCACACTCGTTTTTTTTTTTGTATATGACGTTTTAAATCAATGAGGCTGAAACTGAACATTAAACTGGACTGGATATTTTTTGAAGTAGTGTGTTCAAACAAACGATGTCCTTAGTATATTTTTGAGCTAACGAACTAGCATATATGAATTGAAATAACTCTATAGTAAAACGTTCATCAACTTCAGACCGAATTATTTAAATTTCAAAACGAAATTCACATCCTCAAAATCCATAAATTGTACTCGAGACGCCAAAATCAAAGATAAGTACAGTCAGTTACAAAAATTGAATCGCACGAAGCTAGCTGGCAAATAAATCCTACACCCTTTTCAGCTTTCAAGATAAGTGGTCCAAGTTCTTTACCGTTCCAAACGTTTGTTTTATCTTAGCTAAGATCACGTAAATTTTTCTAATCTCACCCACTATTCCTTCTGACTGTACTCGGGATGTCCATTCCGCTAATTGAAATGCTTAAAAGTGGTGTTTGTTTGTCTTAAATTAATATGCTTAAAATTTCCAATATTTCATGGGAAGATTTGTATTACTTTATTAAATACTAGCCGACCCGTGCCCATTTCGTTGGGCGTTAATTATCTTTTTCTTTGTGATGCATTACCTATGTTGTGTAGTTCTTAGTATTTACTAAGTTCTATTAGGTTCATTGTTTATAGCAAGTATTGGACGTATACACTCGTAATAATATCGTGTATTTATTATTTTAAATTACAGAACCAAATAACATACTAAATTTTATAGCACTTATGCCTCGTCCGGCGACTAATTAGCTTTTTGACAGCTCACGCCTATAAATTACAGTTTTTTTTTCTGGAATAACGTACTAAAAATTTAACAGTAATGTCATACTTTATTGACGATTTGATTGATTGAGTGAAGTACCCTGTGCATAAGAAACAACCACAGACTATGAAACAGTTCTTGAAATAATAAATCGATAATAAATCGATCATATGATAAAAATAATTTTACGTCATGTGATTATTGTTTCTATAAATTTAATACAAAAAAGGAAATAAAAATAGTATCTATGACCCCCAAGATTGATTACTTGCAAGGAATTAAGTCGAAATCTTGAAATTTAATTGCAAACCAAGAATATAGAGCAATAACTCTGTTAATTCGTTTATTTATTATTTATATATTTCATTTATAATTAAAAAAACTAATAATCGCATAAATAAATAATATTTTTAAATTAAATGTATTTAATTAATTCGATTGAAAGTTCTTCTTAAATAAAATCGATTATTATTTCGAATCGAATAAATAACGTGTGAGGCAGTCACTAATGTCAAAATTTCTTGAAGTGTCAAAAAGATCATTAGTCGCCGGACGGGGTATAAATAAATAATATGTTACTTCAACGCCATCTATCAAAAATCCCGAAAACGACGTCGATAGACTAATAAATAGTCTTCTAATGGCGATAGATGGCGGCGAGAGATGGTAGTACATTTACCATTTTTGAGTTATATTTTTATCTTTTTCCTTTTATCTTGTCACTCCTGAATAGTGTAGCTTTCTGTTAGCGAAAGAATTTTCATGATCGGATCAGTATTAAATAAAATAGAGAAATATTTGTATTGTAATATTGAAAAATCGAAATAAATATCCCGAAATTTTAATTACCTGTAAGTAATGTATCTAAGCCGATAAAATAAAACAGAAAGTAAAGAGAAGAAAGTAATACTGAAGCTAAAGAAACAAAAAATTATGATAAACACAAATTAGAATTATTTCTGAAAAGACTAAACAACAAATAATAACTATAAGAAATATTAAAACAGAAGTAGTTATAGTACTTAGTATAAATTAAAATGCAAAAATAGTTTTGAAGAAAACTTTTGACCAAAACTACGTACGGAGTACCGATAAAGTAAAACAGAAAGTAAAGAGAAAATATATAAAATAAAAAATAAACGGCAGCGGGCGCCTACAGCGATGAATAAAATCGTAATAATATCGTGTATTGTATTGTATTGTGTTTTATTTTATTTTATTTTATTTATTTTTAATATCGTGTATTCATTATTTTAAATTACAGAACCAAATAACATACTATAAAGAACAAATTTTAAACCACTTAAATAAATAATATGTTGCTCCAACGCCATCTATCAAAAAGCGTAAAAACTTCGTCATCGATAGATTCAAATAGACAGTAAATAAAATAGAGTATTAAATAGTTAAAACTAACAGCGATAGATGGCGTTCGTTTCTTTGTCATTTTCATAATATATTTTAATATTTTTCTTTTTTACTGAATTTTTTTATACAATTACAATAAAATATAGCCTATGTCACCCCTGAATAGTGTAGCCTCTCACTATTTTCAGCAAATCAGATAAATATAAATGTTTTAAAATCACCAATTAATTTCTAAGGCAAATAATAATGCTTGATTAGATTGAATTGTTGACACGGCACGTCAGAGGACGCAGGTTCAAATCCTGGTGATTTAAAATCTTTATATATTTTTATCTTTTTCCTTTTATCTTGTCACTCCTGAATAGTGTAGCTTTCTGTTAGTGAAAGAATTTTCATGATCGGATCAGTATTTGCGAAGATTACTCCGTATATACAAACAAAGTTATAAACTTTACCTCTTTATAATATTAGTATAGATATCATATGAGTAAAAATTAATGACTAAATAGACTCAAGAATGGAAATTAATTCTACCAAAAAAAATCCACTTTTCTAAAGATTTATGCTCTTATGGAATAGAAAGTTGAGAAAGTTTAAGAAAATGTCATGATTAAAATTTGCGTAAACATGAGAAAACAAATGTAAAAACTATTTCAACTGAACGCGTTTTATACTTTCCTCAGCAGAACCTCATCGTCACACATCACAGTCGAAAAACAATTACAATACAATACAAATAGGTATACTTTATTGTACAACGTATAATTTTTTTTTTTATACTACGACGGTAGCAATCAAGCATACGGCCCACCTGATGGTAAGCGGCTACCGTAGCCTATGGACGCCTGCAACACCAGGGGCATTTCATGCGCGTTGCCGACCCTTCAAAAACCTATTTACCCCCCTCTTGAAGGACCCCATACTGTAGCATTATATAATAATATAAATAAATTATATGATAATATAAATAAATAAATTATATAATAATATATATAGCATTATATAATAATATAAATAAATAAATTATATAATAATTAATAAATAAAATATGCAAGACAAGACTATTAAATTAATAATTCTTTGTTTCCACAAATGAAACAAGTACAATAGTATTCTATTAGAAGTAAGGAGTTTAGTTAAGCATTTGAAACAAAAGCATCTACGGACAAACTATGAAGAGCCCCGGCTCTCAATGCCCTATCCCCCTGTTGTACATTTTTATATATTAGTATATTCATACAAAATTCGTATGCACATAGATTAATTCTCTAAAATTATTATTTGTGATTGATTTAGGAATCTAAGTTACAATTGGTATATATTATGTATAAAACTAAAACGAGTTTCTGAACTTACTACATTTGTTTCTTTTATTAATGCCAAGCAATCAGATTTCAAAGTATAAGTAAAGTTTAAATTGTTAAAAGGTTTTTACTAATTCCGGTTAGTCACCAATATCCAGAACTTATAGCACTATAAATGTCTTTTACAAAAATAATGACTGCCGAATTATTTTATTTCACTTGCTGTCCCAACGGACGTTGTCCGGTCTTACGAACTGTCAAACGCGTGAAATAATCGTTACATTTGGAAATTTCCTAAATTTCTCCGCAATTTCCCTAAATTTTCATCCCATCCCGTACCGTACCCTAATAACCTTGTACAAGGTATCATTTAGAGATTCATTTTTATCAATATAGATTATTAACAATTTTTCCCTGCTTAGCAATCTGTTACAGAACAGTCCACGATCTAACACGTCATCCGTCATGTTTTTATGCTCTCGCTTGTCGAGTACAGTACGAGTAATTCGTTTTTGATCTGAGCTTGTTTCGATTCGAAAAATAATTTTCAATACTGACATTTTAAATTTATTACTAGGTAATATTTAAATAAATATATTTTTAGCTCTGCCAATTACCAATTCTACGAGTAGCTACAATTTTTATTGTCTTTCTTTTTTGTTCATAATTTTATGATTAAAACAAATTTGCTTTAATTTTTTATTCAAATTAAACATAAATGAAAATTAATTGAATGTGTGCTATTTAAAAATATCCAAAAAAGTACTAAATTGTTTTAAATTTCTGCTTTAACTATGAATAAACTCATCTGTCATTATCTATGAAAATAAAACTACAATAATATAGCAAATAATGATAAAAATGAGGACAAAGTAAGCTTAGATTCCTATAGACTAAAGAAAATTTTCTTACATTGAGACTGTTACAGTACTTATATACGTTGTTAATAAAGTTGTTAAGCGATCTAAAATTTTAAGCAAACAAAAACCTTATTATTCAAAATGTCTCACGTTTATGGACCGCGTCTCACCCTTGTGTAGTTTGATTAAAACTGAATCCTTCTTATCTCCGCATATATTACCAGAATGCAGGAGACACAACAAAGGCGAACTCGAACAAAACATAACCTAATCTCATTCGTAAACAGCTTATTGAATTCTAAACAAAACAACTGCACGGAATAAAAATGTACAAATTGGAAACGCTACAAAGGAGCATGTGTCGTGAATTAACATGAAAATTGAATCAGCCGGTACGGTAGACTCGTTGCTAAGCTTTACGACTTTAGAGTTAGACACGATTTCTTTTTTACCTTTTGCGCGGTATTCCGCGCGCTCGCGACTTTTTGCGCGAGTCGTATTCCGCGAGCTATTTCGCACGAGACGTTTTGCGCGGTAATTAGCTCGTGCAAGCGCTTCTGTGTGAGATTGTTTGGCGTTGTAATTTATTACGCGGTCGCGACTACACGGTTGGTCGGTTACGAATAAATACAGGATTTATCCGTTCAATTTAATATCACCGACAATTATAATATTAATTATTGTTATTAATAATATTTTTAGTAGAAGTGAAACGAAAATATGAAACAAAACTGCTATAATAATACATTTGTGTAACATTTTGGCGTATTTACATAACGTAACCCCAGAAATGACAATCAAATTACAAATTCGTAATCCAATTTCGGGGTCATAAATCAACCTATCTGCGTAACGGAGATAAAAACGTCAGCTCAGTAACATATTACAGATGATATGATGGTACTAATCCAAATTTTAATGCAAATATTTGTCTGTTTGTTGATCTCTTTCACATCATTTTTTATTATTACTTATTGATCGATATTTATTAATTTTGTTTTTAGTTACATATTTGTTTTAGAAATTGAATAAAATTTAAATATTTTTGAATATTTGAGGTAATTTTTTTTGTTATAAAAATATTTCGTGTTCGAGAAAACATTAAGAAAAAATTTCGAAAAAAATATGTGGGGGATACTTAATTCGCTTACCCACAATCAAATAGCATAAAGGCAAAACTCCTATTGTTTCCCTTCCTGGGAGAAAAAAAAAACGTGTTCAACAGTGAGACATTGATAGTAGAACTCTTTCGTATCAAATTTTGTAAATTTAATTTTATGTAATAATAATTAGGTACATATTATACACATACATTTTAATGAAATAAAAATTCTTGATACAATATACGTATTTGTTCTATCATTATTTCACCCTTTATCAAAATAATGAAAGTATACACACGAGCGAATATCCATTCGACCATAAAGAAAAATTTACATACGCAAGGGCAAAGTCGCAAATCGAGTATAGCACAAATCTTACTTTGAAAAAGTTATAAATCTCACCCTTCTCATCGTAGATGGAACCTTTGTGAAGCACGTGCCTAACGTTACAGCGAACTACGGATCGGTAAGATCAGATATTTTCCGGTTAAAGCTTTCCGTATTATGGATCTGAGAGGTAGAGTAAGTAACATTATTTCCTTAGTAACATAATCAGTTTATTTGGTTTGGTTATACAGGTAAGCCTATCTACTACTAGGTACCTACAAGTAAATAAAGGAATTCGATATTATAATATAAGGTCGACTTCCTCATTAGAGGGTGAATTAGGTTTTGGAAATGCAAGTAAAAATGGTTTTATTCTTTTTTTAATATATAATTTGATAGGCTTGCGTTTGACCACTATTTCACCTGATATTAAGTGAGAATGCGGTCTAGGATGAAGCACGCTTATCTAAAAATAGCCTATTCACTCGCGACTTGAAGATCCCCAGATTTTAGCATTCTTTTAAAGGATATGTAATTTTTTTGACCATCAATCGTTTTTGATCGATGTCCATATGCATTAATATTTTGTTTTCTCTCAATCTTGATTTTGAAAGATAAAAATAAGAACATTCTTAAAATGATTTTGGTTTAAATCGAAGACGATACAAACAAGACCAATTAAAATTATTAGTGTTCATAAGTTGACCTTTATTAATACATTTTTATTTATTATTATTTTTAATAAAACAGGTATGGTTTAAAATAATCGTTCTGTTATACTAACTATGCGATATGTTAACTGAGGTAGGGTACAACAGGAAATTTCCTGCTCAATAAATGAAGCAGCCCGACTGGGGTAGTACCTTGACTTTACAGAAGATCGCAGCTAAATAATAAAGGAGTGTTGTATTCCTGTGGTGAGTAAGGTGACCAGACCAGCTTCTGGGGGAATTGGGGATAGGGTCGGCAACGTGATCGTGATGCTTCTGGTGTTGCAGATGTCTATAAGCTACGGTAATTGCTTACCATTAAGTTAGCCGTACGCTTGTTTGGTGACCTAGTTATAAAAAAAAACTATATATATAACTCTGATATCATCATTTTTATATACGTAACAAAATAAAAAAAATATAAAATGACGAAGATTTGAGTCGCTCCGCCACGCTAGACACTGTGACATCTAATCATTTGTTAGCGGTCCTAGAATGAGATATACAGGGTGTCCCGCGATAAAGTGCAACCCCGAATGGGGGTGAAACTAGACCATAAATTATCGACAAAAAACATAGAAAAAACTTTTTGAAAAAAATATTTTATTTCTTATTGACGAATTAAGATTTTCATATCTTACGTAGACTCTATGTACAAAAAATGATGATTTCTTCCAATGTAGTAGGTCGATTACTTTAAAATAAAATAAAATATTACGCCACGTACTTGGCGGTAAGGATAAAATAACAATTAGCTCGCAAAAAAGTGGCATTATATTTTTAACTATGCTTCTTGTGAAAAAAAAAAACCATTTTTTATGACTGTTTTTTTCAATGATCTCTAATTTTCTCAGAATTATGCCCCCAATACAGGAATTTTTTTGATTTATTATTATTTCTTACCCTATTGCCATTCAAATAAAAAAAACATTACGCCTGTATCCCAAAAAACACGTACAAAAATCATCATTTTTTGTACAAAGAGGCTACGTAAGCTATATAAAAATCTTAATTCGTCAATAAAAAAAATAAAAAAAAATTTTTGTAATTTTTTTAATTTTTTTCTGTTTTTTGTCGATAATTTATGGTCTAGTTTCACCCTCTTTCGGGGTTGCACTTTATCGCGGGACACCCTGTATATTTTGTATTTTTATATTATATTTTGTTTATGGATTTAGTGCTACTAAATATTATTTGTATATAGAAAGAAGACAGTTACATTATACACTTTTTTTTTCGTAAGAATTTTGAAATAATTTTAGCTTCTATAGTGGGCTTCTATGTTAATTTAAATTTAGTAAACTGTGTGCATTTTGATTAATTCGTACATAGTAAACATTATTTTAGTTTTATTGAAACTTAACTTGCTAATTTATTTATGGAAATAACTATTCCTTTTATTTATTTTTGTGTTACCCACACATTGGGGAATTGTAAACATTTTTTAATATCATATCAGAAATCGACCGTTCCAGCGGAGATCAAACCTGCATCTCCGGTCTCCGAGTGACCGTGTCGGTGCTCTAGTCAATTAAGTTTATATAATAATAAAAAAATTGTTTAAAACAACTATTTCCATTAACCAGTACAAATCTTAAAAAGCTTTAAGTTTACCACCTACACGTATAAAACACCATTACACACACAAAGAAACTAATTTACAAAATATTTTCATCACTCAAAATATAAATTTATAGATAGAACATTTGTGTCGACCGAGTTATTAACCAATAAATAATAATATCGAAACAAATCCTTTCAGGAAGGCTTCGGTATCTTAACAGAGGTACGAGTCAGTACTTAGGGCCATCAGGGAAATTTATTTTGTTCCCGAGCGAATCGGACCGCTTAAGCCTTATCGTCATAAAGGAATACGATCACTGAAAGACAATTTATTGCGCGAAATTCGCTCGCGTCTTTATAGCATTGAAGTCTGGGGTGGGTTTTATATAAGTTTGTCAGAAGTTTTAGAAAACTTTGAAAAATAATGTTTACCAATAACTATTATTTATTTTAACAGTAACGCAATAAATTTTAAATCAAAAATATTTTTGAAACAGTAAACGTTTTTTAAAATGTTTAACTGTGGTAAATACTGAGAAAAATTTTCAGATTTTTATAAAGACCTTTGAACATTCGGTAATATTAAGAAGAAAAAAAAAAGTACTTTATATTATTTTATCTATATTTTTTCTATTGTTAGGGGTTGTCCGTAAAAGATAAGTAGTAATAAGACCGCCTTTGCACTTTTATAAGGAAGTTAGAATATGGTTGTTTCCCTGACGTAATTTCAAATTTGTAATAAAGTGTTATATAAATGAATAAACATTTAATTTCGACTGTAACTAGCTGATCAATATGTAGGTTAATTCTGTACAATACTGATGTTCATCCCAATCTAGGCGTTTATAAGTACCTACAGACTTTCGTAAACATGAGTATTATGTATTGTGTGTTTTCAGACCTCCGAGACAGAATTAAGTGGGGAGTGTCGACTGTCGAGTATGTCATGCTTACTTAATGACTTTTTATTATCATTTTCGTTTTATTTCATAGAATTAAAATTACTTAATAAACGCATATTATTGCTTTAAGTGTAGATAGTCCTTAAGATTTTTACAGCGAAGACTATTTTTAAGTGCAATTCTTAGAAAATTTATTGTATAAATAAATTTTCCTTTAGTAATAGTTTTAAGTTCTGAACTTTGTGTCCATATATTTAAAATTGTATTTTTATTTTTGTATATAAGGTACGAATTGTTTAGTGTCGTACTATAATTATAATCGTTTAATTACTCTTATTTATTAAATACTTCATATTGAACTAAGTAAAAAATAGGCATTTTATTTTGTAGCTTCGCAATAACCGTTACTTTTTTAAAATATTGAAAATGAAAACTCGAAAGTGCTTTTAAAGCCTGCTTGAGATAAAGAGATTTTCTATTTGATTTGGAATTGTACAAGTTAGTTAGTTAACCTTTTTGCACAAGTAGTTTTATAATATATCTTATACCTATATATTTGTATTTATGCTATCCCATAATATTTTAGTTTGAATTTGTATGACTTGTATGACATTTACATTATTTGATTTATTTAACACATATAATTATAACAGAACAAAATACCAAGAAATATGATATGTATATGTAATTTATTGTGAGCACAATCAGTCTAAAATACATCAACCCATTATTATTATATTATACTATTATATATTTAGACTATTATAGTCATGGAAAACCATGAAATTGTGACCCTTTTCGTTAATAGAAGACATAGTGTAAAAAAGGTTTTTATGGAATTTTTAAAGCACATGAGACAAGCGAGTGAAGTGAGTAAACCGAAGCAGCGGCAGCTTACGTCTGAAGAAATCAATTCATAAAAGCTAACAACTAGTATGCTGTATATAACCCTTTTATGTAAAAAAATAATGAAAAAATTACCAAGAAGGTTTTTAAATTAATTCAATAATTCTTTCTTTTTTTGGTTTATTGTATTCTACAAATTAAGCCCCTTCATAATATCCATATAAGTGGTTTTGTAAAAAAATATGTAATCCGCCATAATGTTACCATTTTGTAATAACAACAATATTGATTATTTATAATTACGTTGTGTTCAAACTTAATGTGTATTTCAAATTTCAGCTAAATAAGATATTGGGAAATGGGTCAAATTCAGCTAGCGAGATTTGACCCAAATCTACTTAATTACTTACGAACACAGCTAGTAAATAAGAGCTTTCATCTTTTAAAACGTTTATAACAACAGATGTCAACGCAAGGTTAGATAACTTTTATATTTTGTAAAGATTTTTAAGTCATTCAAAGAAAAATGTCCTATGACAAGTCACAACACCCGCAATTTGTTTAAAGTCTGTGAAATAAATTTAATAAAAAGCCCATAATTGCCGGTCAAACGTAATTGGTTAAACTAAGAGTGTAACAAAATAAATAAATTTCATTACAAATCTAATTTTCTTTTTTTAAGTTCAGTAATTTGCAGGAAATTTCCCGGTCGCTTGCGGTAAAAACTTTTAGTTAGTTGTTGATGAAAATAATTGTGTTTGCTCGCAAACGAAAAAAAAGCGACTTCAATTACATCGACAAGTAATACAACGTAATAAGACGAAAAAATAGTCAAGTAAATACGCGCTATTAAAGATTACTTAAAAAGTTGTAATCAGTTTTCGATCTAATTTAAACAAGACTACAAGACAAGTATTAGCTTTCGACTAAAGTAAGAATCATCGAAATCGGAACACCGAGTAAAAAGTTATGCGGTATAATATAACGTAGGTCGACGAAAAAGTAGTCACGTAAATACGCATTATTAGATATAACTCTAAAAGTACTTGTCAGATCTCAATTAAAATAAAATGGGACCACATGACACGCAACACCTTTCAATTAAAACAAAATTGATCGAAATCGGTCCACCCAGTCAAAAGTTCTGAGCTAACATACATAAAAAAAAAAAAAAAAAAAAAAAAAAAAAAAAAAAAAAAAAAAAAAAAAAAAAAAAAAAAAAAACATACGTGTCGAATTGAGAACCTCCTCCTTTTTTGGAAGTCGCTTAACAATTAACTCAACTGAGCTGCAACTTGTCTGCAGCGAAGCGGCGGTTTGAGTCCACTCAGACTGGCGATCCACATCAGCCTTGTTTAGTAAATTAAGGAAAGAAACCTACTAATTACTTCTTGAACTATTATAATACTTGTTTAATTCACGATCACGATCACGATTCAGCCTGTAATATCCCACTGTTGGGCATAGGCCTCTTCCCCATGTAGGAGAAGGATCGGAGCTTAATCCACCACGCTGCTCCAATGGGGGTTGGCAGATATATTCCCTACTATGAGTAACGATTGCTATTAGGTGTACATGATAACAACCGGGACCGACGGCTCAACGTGCTCTCCGAGGCACGGTGGGGAGACCCACAAGGACTGCACAAACACCCAGATCACGGCAAACATCTGTATGGCCAATACAAATGTTGTCGTGTGCGGGAATCGAACCCGCAACCGCCCGCGCAACAGCCAATCGCAATCCAGCGCTGTGACCGCTGCGCCAACGCGGCGTCACAGCCTTGCCACACTTGTTTAATTATTATAAATAACAATAAAGTAAATAAATATATTTGACATAAACATACAGCAGTATAGTGCTATAGTAGGCCAATTTAATACTTGTGTTAAGTAAGGGCCGGTTGATACAAATACGTTTTTGAAGTAAAACTTCTTTACGCACGCTTGGCTTGGGGAGTAAGCAAAAATACACAGGCCGAAGACGGAGAGCAGCGTCTTTGGTGCAACAAAGCCCGACCTGCGGTCACCAACCCGCCTGCCCAGCGTGATGATTATGGGCAAAACACACGAGTTCATGTCGTTTTTGGCGTGAACTTTGGGGGGGGGGGGGCTATATCCAGCAGTGGACAGAGTGGATATGCTGAAGTGATTTTATACTAAAGCTTAAAAAAATATATTTCAAACGTACAAACGTAAAGAAAAATTAAATTACAAAATGCCTTTGCAAGATTACACGATGCTCTAAACAAATAAAAGTTACAATGTAAACTGAAAAATGTGTCCACACAAGTAACGAGAAGCAAGTAATAAAAAAATTTTATTATTACATATTGTGATGAAAGATGTGGGTCCTACCATTTGTTCTGAAACTCATTACTATCTCGAAATGTATTTAATTTAGATAAATTAAAAAAAAAATCAAATAAGATATAAAACGATGGCGAAGTGTAAGACCTAGCACTTAAGGATATTGTGTTTTATATTAGTTATGTGTAGTTCGTTAACGTAATAATTACGAAGAGCACTCTGACAAGAAAATTAAGCGTGCTAGTGTACAGATTCTGCGTTCTTTAGCTCATTAATTTATTTCATCCTTTGGTCCATATATCAAATACGTGCCACCACTTTGTTGCAATCTTGCTTATAATGAAATGACCTATTTGAATAAAATATTGCTAAGCTTAAAGTTTCATATTAATGTTTCATGTTGTGATAATTTTGGTGAACAAATTACATTTAGTATTACATACGTTAACGTTACGTATATGTGAGTACCTATTTAGTAATTTTATAATGGAAACAAAACAAACAATGATGATATAGAAGCTTAACGATGTATGTTTTCTATAATTATAAACTACTAGCTGTACCCGCGACTTCGTCCGCGTGGAATTTAACAAAAAAGTTAAAAAAAAAGTTCGATAAAATGATCTTTGATATTCTTTGATTTCCTTTAATAGCATGAGCAGGCGGTCGAGCGATGCGGGGCAGACCGCAGAGGGGGTGGACTCGCCCGCGCCGTTATAGGCATCTCAAGGAAAGAACGCTCAACGCTGGCTCGCCGAGCATTAAATGTTTCGCTGCTACTTACTTTTAACGACGATATCTCAAAAACTATTTATCTGATTAATATAATGTAAAGAGCAGTTTTAATCTGCATTAAATGACTAAGCTAACTAACATATTCATTTTGATAAGGATTAATACCGAACTAAAGAAAATAGCTTTGAAAATAACGTAATGTTTTTAATTAAAAATTTGAACATAAAAGTGGTTATTGTAGGTCAACCGTAAGAGATAGAGATATGCTATCGCGGACTTTTTTGTAGCAATTTTATAGATTTTGAATTCTCTAGTACATTACTTTACTGTATCTTTGCTAGTTTACGCGGCGTTCGCGTGGAAAGTTCCCAGTTGGCGAGATTTTTTGCGACCTCTTCAACATTTATCGCCGTATTTCAGCTAATTTACATAAAAGCATGATAAATTATATACCTAAACCTTCCTCAAGAATCATTCTTTCTATTGTTGAAAACCGTATAAAAATCCGTTGCGTAGTTTTCGAGTTTATCGCGTTCAGACAGACAGACAGACAGGAGGACAGAAAGACGCGGCCGGGGGACTTATTTTTATAATAAGTATAGATAGATTAAGAGTACTTTTGACACAGCTATAACCATAATTAAATAATCGTAATGTTATAAAACAATGTTTGCAGTAGTGTTAGGAACAAAACTGTTGTCCCTTCAACTTTTTGAATATTTAACGACCTTTTTTTTATTTCATTGAGTCATGGTTTTCTAAAATACTACTTTTACGGTAAATCGTGTCGGCTCTGGAGTAGAGTAGAGAATGCGCTAGAAGCTCCCATGCATTATGAGAGGTTATTAAAGACTCATTTTTTTCCTTCAAACCAATTTTCCTTTGCATTCTTTTAAATGTGAAGGGATTAGGTACTTATATTTGTATGAACACAACAGCATAAATATCGTTTATGTAAAATGATGAATCATTAGTTAATGTAGTACATATTTGTTTTAAAGAAGGAGACATAAAAAATTCTAAATACGTTTACAATAGTCACACTTTAGGAAATGATAAAAATTTCCTACTAAGAATTACTCGTCACGAACAAAAAAAAAATGTTTTTTAGAAATATAGTATCGTAAAAAAAAAAAAATAATTTAATTACTGTAAATGATTGTAATTTACAGACTTTAAATAATTATTACGAAGCAATATATATATAATGCGAATTGAAGGAATCTTAACTTTTGACATTTATCCATTTCAAACTAAACGCTGTATAATGATATTTTGAGGATTAACATTTCAAGCTTATATTTTTTGCATGACTGAATAGAGCTTTCTTACTAAGAAGTAGCTGATAGTTTTTATAAGCGACTATATTGCGACATTGCAGTGAGAACGGAAACATTAGTAAGTTAAGCCACCTTTTCATTCGAATCTCAACTAGTCAAAAGACCTAAAAATAAATCCCTAGCTGGCGAATACGGCTTATAATGAAATGAAAAAGATGGTTTCTTTATACTAAAATTATAAAAATTGTTTTCTGTTTTTAGTTAGAATATAATTATATGAAAGTATTCAAACCTTTTCTTCGCATATTTATTTTCCAAAATATTTGAGTTCTATAGTTGCTTATAATTATGTACCAGATATAAATTCTCTCTCACATTTTTTGTTTCAATGTGCTGCCTGCTTTATTCTAAAAGATTTTGTTTTGTCACGTATTTAAAATAAATTTTCATTGTGAATTGCTTAAAATCGAAACTTGACTCCGCTTATGAGGTATATAATAACCTATGCATATTACTTTATATATGAACTTTTAACCAAAAAGATAAAAAGAAATAAGAAAAAAAAGTAGCAAAAATAAAATGTACAATATAAATTTGGACGTACTTGCTATTGATTTCATTTTGTCTTCTTTATCAAAACGATATTTCTCTGAAATAGAGGCACTACAACAGATTGCTAAATAGTTACTATGTAACTTAACTACAGCAAAAGTAACTTAAACATTTATTTACGGTTTAAAATTTAGCGGCATAAATAGAAAACTTGAATTGACCAAATCGCTTGGCAATAACAGTTTTTTAATGACTTATTACTGTTATATAAAACTACTCCACGTCAAATATGCTAGCTATGTAAATGTTTCTCATTTTACATAGAATTTTCACGGTAGGCGAAGCTCAAACATTTCCCTACAAACTCACAAGTGACAAAATTAAATGGAGTGAATACGTATAACGCGTTCAAAGGTAGTCTTACTTTGTACGATTTATTTAAAATTGGTTACAAGTTAAGATTACCTTTTGACCGATTTTATAACCGCTGGTGTAAAATCTTTGTTGTCAGGAATACGTATAAAGCTAATAACTAGTATGGTAATTCACAGAGGAGAAGTATAGTGATAAAATATATTATGTTGATGAGTTGCAGTTTGGAAGGATTATGTATATCTGATTTCATCTTTCAGGAGGTTGTAGATTATGAAACCTTTATTTATTATTTCTTGTCGTGTGTAAATTTCACCAAATCACTTGAAATTACTGTCATAACAAACTGCTTGTTTTAAAGTTTGGAATTCTAAATTCATGACTTGGAATTATTTTGCTATTTATTATGTACTAAAATATATTGATCTGAACGATTCACTAACTAATTATGAGAGTTCTGCAATTTTATAAGCGAAAAATAATAAAGCCCTTCTAAATTTACGCCCTTCTATATTTTTGTAATGTTAATAACAGTAAAAAAAATATAATTAAATATCAAAAGGTTAAAAGCAAAACGATGTTTTTTTACAAATAAAATCATTACTTCTTAAATATATAGCGCGTTGGCGCAACTGTCACAGCACTGGTTTGTGGCTGTAGCGCTGGCAGTTGCGGGTTCGATCCATAGAGACGTTTGCCGTGATCTACGTGTTTGTGCAGTCCTTGTGGGTCACCCCACCGTACCTTGGAAAAAACGCTAGGCCATCGGTCTCGGTTGTTTTACCACGATAGTGATCGTTACTATATACGCCAGCCCGCATTGGAGCAGCGTGGTGAATCAAGCTCTGATCCTTCTCCTACATGGGGAAAAGGCCTGTTCCAAACAGTGGGATATGACAGGCTGAAGCGTAAATAGGTAATCCTATATGTAATCTAACTTCTGCAAAGATGATAGTGACAGCTATTTACAAGCAAAGCTAAGAATATATTATTACATATCAAAGTCAAAATCAAAAAACCAAAATCCAAAATAACTTTGTTCATATTACATAATACAAATCAAAATTTGAAAGTGAATACTAGTTATGTACATGATACGAACCAATAGTATTTTAGATAAAAAATAAATTCTAGTAATAGTTCTTGGAGATCGTAGAGCTTCCCTCAGAGACGGTAATAAATTGCAGCGTCTATCAAACGCCGCAGCCGATATAAATCATGAATTTCGCACACACAGCACAGGGAAATGCACTAAGCGATTTAGTTATGGGTACAATATTTTTATAGCTACATAATTATTAAGTACTCTCTATTAATATGACATTTTAAGCCTTTACTGACTCAACGCAATTGTTATCAATTATCATCATCAATCATCATTCAATACATATAATAAAAATGTAACGGATCGCTGTTTGTACATGCATGTATTTTCGTTAATCTTTATTTTCGTTAATTTTATTTGTTTTTTTTTTATTTTCGTTAATTTTATTTGTTATTTTATCGTATTTTCGTTAATCATTCTCGTTTATCTACCATGGAAGAGAAAATTCTCATTGGGACCTTTATCAACGGAGATAGCACCCAAAATATTGATTTGTAGAATTTTCATCTGTTTGTATGTTTGTCTGTGCGTTTGTGCACGCTATTCACAGAAACATCTTATCCGATTTAGATGTGGTTTTTACTAATATATTGTCGCAAGCTTTTTTTTTACGTGGGGAAAATCCTCATAGGACCATAGGATCCAGCGCGGTGGCACCGGAGGGTGTGACAGACTCTTACTGCCTAGAAAACACACCACGTGTGGGCTCACATCCGCCTGAGTGGGGCGAGATGGGGTCGCGTTAGCAGTCTCCACCCCGCCCCGGCGGTTAGCCCGAACGTAAACATCCGGGCCCCGGCACCCAGAGGGGCGGCACCCACAAGACCACCCCCCCGACGACGCGTGGGATCTCAAGCCAGGCGAGGATCCCCCGACCCCCAGCCGGCCACCCCACTTAGGGGACGGGACTGACCTCCGACGCCCGGCATCATGGCGTTGCGGGTCAGGCCCGCCCGACCTCCAATGCCGGATCGCACCGAGCAACCGAGCAAAGCTCCAGGGAGCCCAGCACGATCCGGCAACTACCCCACGGGTCCGCCGGACTGCACCAACAACCGAGCTAAAAGCTCCAGGGAGCCAGCACAGCCCGGCCCTCACACATCACGTCTGCCGGATTGCGCCAGCAACCGAGCAAAGCTCCAGGGAGCCAGCACAACCAGGCTGACAAACCGCGCTTTCGCGCTACAGGGCAGGCAAGCGAACCCACCCACCCCGTCCCTTTAGTGCGCTCACGGGTCGAGCAGTACCCGGAGCGCACCCCGCGAGTCAGTCGTTAGCCGCGACGAGCAGCAGTACCGCGACTGCGATACTGCTGCCCGTCCCGTTGCCCAGGGTGCACCACGAGGAGGTGACCGATGCACCCCATATTGTGGCAAGCTAACTTAACATTTAGTGTTTGTTTCATGTCAATCGCTGCATAAATAAAAAAAGTTATGCCAATTGAAAGAATCACGTTGAACATGTAAAGTCACTATTCCACGCGGGCGAAGTCGCGAGCACATCTAATTTTAAAAAGTAGTTTACTTTAGTTTAGTATAATATTTTTATAATTAGTTGTAATTCATTTTAATGGTTATTTATATTTTAAAAATATACAAAGAAATAAAAATAATTTATTTCGGATTCTTCCATTCATGGAGTTTTATTAGTTTGTTACATAATATATCTTAGATCATAGCGTTAGTAACGTCGCCAAAGTATAGGACATTCTTAAAATATCAATCGCAGTAAGTTACATTTTAACAAAAGTACCACATCGTATTTATATAGTTCAAGAACAAGGTGCGAGTCAAGCTAGTCCTATGTATATATGTAATCTTTGACAGGCTTAGTGCTAAAATATCGGAAATGTCAAGCAACTCAACACAAATTCTGTACAGAAGCACAACAATGTAGCAGCATGATTTGGGTGTGATCGATCTTCTAAAAGGTTGTTTTTTGTTCTTTGTTCGTATTTTCTTAGTTGAATTGTTCCATATCCTTAAGCTTGATATTTTTTGCTTGATATTTCAAATACCATAAAACAAAATTTTTTAAGTATAATATAAATAGTTTAGTATCCGATATACCTACATGTAATTTGTACTCTTTTAAGAGGCTGTTTTAATTTTTTTTATCTGTATTAATAAGTTTCGTTTTCGTCTCGATTTATGCATAAACTATTTAAATGGTATAATATATTTCTACAAATTAAAATAACTAAAAAACAACAGTTTACGTCTTTTGAGTATAATTGTTTTTCATTGAAATAAGATCCAACGCAGCGCATTTCAAACTTTTATCGAACTATTTTTATACGCCGCAAGAACCAAAGACAAAAAAATCTATCACGAGAACGACGTAATTACACCTCATTGTCTGTGGTGCTGTTCGATTGCTCGATACGAGCGATTAAATAAAATTGTCTTTCATCCTATAAGTTACCAACAACTATCAACCTTATTCGCTGCGATATAAAGTTGCTAATTATAAAACATCGTTTTATTTGACGAATGCAAGTATTTCTCAAACAACACACCCGGCAGAAAATGTAATTAATGCAAGTGATTAAAGTAGTAAGTGGTATAGAACAATATGATATAAAAGAGGTGATTTTTAATTTCGCTTCTTTATCGAAATGTCTTACTTTTTTTAATTTATGTGAATTATGTTTTTCTGTTGATGAAGTTCTTCTCCGTTGTATTTTTTGTTTGAAACTTTGGTTGATTAAGCGATTTTAAGATATATATTTTTTAATATTGATATAATACGTATTGTATGGAATTTTATGTCAATGTCAAAATTAAAATGTAAAATACGTTAATATATTATAAAACAAAATTAAATAAAAATTGGACTTAATGTAACCCAATAAATATTGTAAAATAAAAATAAAATGTAAATAAATAATAAAAAAGTGAAAGTTAAAAAAAAAAATGTGTTATACGTTGTAGTCCGATAATTTGCACCTTCCAGATGATTTCAAGACAACGTCTTGTCAAATGAATCAAAATTATTTCAGTTTCTTTAACTAAAAATAATAAAGAAGTCATGAAATCAGCTTATGACTGGTATTATACGCCTTCTTATTTCTGGAGCTGCATAAAAATTAATGAAGACTGTCTTTTCTTTTCGACTTCCGATCCAAGCTAGTATCGTTCGCTATTGTGTTAACGTGTTGGTATACGGCAGATTTGAAATTTTATTGGACATTGGATCAAATTCAGCAACAGTTTTATTACCAAATAAACACTATAAAAAAAATGAGACACGTTCAATTGAACCAGAAGCGATTAGTAAACACAAAAGAAAGAACCATAAAGCAATTGAACAGAAGTCAGGAATGCAAACATATTGTCACTGAGCTTAGAAAAATCTAAATATAAAAATCTCCTGATGAAGATAAAAATTTACTAGAAAATGATGATAATCAATATGAAATGGGACACATTGCCACTTAATGAATTATCTTAATAATGTTATTAACTTATCTCATTATTAATTTTCTGTATTATACTGTGCATTTCCAAGGAGGGTTGATGTCAGGCAGGCGGCCGGTCGTAAAAAATAACATGCCAAATCACTTACAACATGAGTCTGAGGAAGAGGAGAACATGTTGTGCCGACCCTATATAAATAGGATAACGGCAGGGAGATGATGATGTATGGAATTTTATATGTTTAGTATATTCTCAATATTTAAGAAAGTAAAATATAAATTGAATGGAGTCAGGAAGTCAAGTCAAAGACGAATCAACCTCAGCTTCCGGATGTCCGAAAACTCAACTAATCTAGTTCGATAATCGATTGAACCATGCCAAATAATTACGAAATCGACGATAGCGATAAATCAAATATTTCGCTTCAGTCAGTCTACTCCACTTAATAAACTAAATTTTTTGATACATCATTTGCGAATATAACAGAACAGTGAATTTAGATTTTAAAAAAGGAAAATATATGATAACTTTTTAAGTGGAACTTCTTTAGAATCGTTATAAAGAAACACATAAATGTATTGGAGAGAATGAGATAGAATACGTTACTGCTCAGTAGGTCTACCATGAGTTTTGTTACGCTTGTGCGCTTGCACATGACGTAACTACAGTAGTAAACGTAGAAACGCAACTGGAATATTTAACTATACCATACCTATTATGAGTATTTCTAAATTTTACTATAGAGTCTATCGAGCACTCGATAAGACTTATAGTTTAAAATGCGATATATTGCGTATTAGTTATTAATATCTTTATCTTTCTTCCGTATAGAAAACTACACTCGCTAACGTGTATCGTCTCTGCAAACTCATCGTAGACGTACAGAACGCGTACGCGGCACGTTTTTCATGCCGCTTACGACATTTTTCACGAGACTGAGATCATCGTCGATAGAACAAATCGCAACGGCCTACCATCCTACGACTTTTCAGAAGTTTCACTTCTGCCGTGTGTGAATTACACACACACACACACACACACACACACACACACACACACACACACACATACACGCACATTTACACGTCAGATAGCATCATCATGAACTGTCTAAATAGGCCTTAAAATGAATAAGACCAAAAAGTTCTTATAATTTTATTATGTCACTAGCTTCTGCGCGCGACTTCGTCGGCGTGGACTCCGCTCCTATTGGTCTCAGATTCTATATATATACAAGAATTGCTCGTTTAATAGTATAAGATAAGATTAGCATTACGCCGAGAGACAATAAAATGTTAAGGTACTAAAAGTTGAATATAGAAAACAATACAAAACAAATAGTACTTTATTCATACCGTGTTTACGACAAAAAGCAAATAGCATCAAAGAGTTATAGAGCAGGCGTTGAAACATAAATATGCCAGAAAAAGATGAAACGGGAGTGAATATCACGTATTTTGTTGATATTTCATTTCTAAATAATAATAGGGCTATAACTCAGATGCGTAAAAGTATTTGGTAATTATATTAATAAATAAATATAGACATACATAATAATAATAAATAATAGGTATCTTTGCTTTCACTGACTTATTTACATTGTTATTGAAGTAAAACTTCTTTACGCACGCTTGTCTTGGGGATTAATCTGGTGATTGCGTGACGATAACGTTACGAAAAGTGTGATCGGTTGAGGCGAACGGAAGTTGAGAGGGAGATATAAGTTAAATGGAGCTAAATAAGTTATACTTCAGTCCTGTGGTCTAAAGCACACACGTTTTTTTTCTTAATTGGAATAATAAGAAACGAAAATATTAGTTGAAACTATTACCGGAACAAACATTCCTTCAAGAATTTCATCTGAAAAATGCACGTCCAAGAATATTTTTCTTCGTGGAATACAAGATGAGCTGTGGATAAGTTCATGAAAAAAAAAAAAAAACATTTCACTGAATTAAATTAACCCGGTTTCGCTGTGTTATGATTCATGTGCTTTACATTTATAAATAAAAATACAAAACGTGTGAATAATAAACGAAAAATGTATGTTAAAATATTTTAATAAAAATTAATCTGTACTAATTTACTATATAAACTACTATGACACAAAATTATCAAAAGCCAGAATTAAGATCATTGGATCTTCTACCGGTAATACAATCATAGCTAAGAAATGCTGTACATGTTTTGGGAAATTCTTTAATATCTTGATCCATTTCTTCCACTAAGTATGAGCGAATGCGTCAGCCAGCTTAGTTTATTGCTTAGCTGCCAGCTTAGATGTTCTACAAATCAGGTTTAAAAATTCTTTACGTAGAAAGGTTGTTTACAAAATTCTATAATATGACAAATCTTAACATGCTGCGACTTACAATAAGGAGCGAGATAGTACCTACTTACGCAGGTCATCTACAGTTTGTAGCTCTTTTTAAACAACTAGGTCGTCAAACAAGCATACGGCTCACCTGCTGATAAGCAATTACTGTAGCTTATAGACGTCTGCAACTCCAAAAGCATCGCAAACTCTTTACTGACGCTACCAGACCAGAAGCTCTGGCTACCTTACTTATCATAGGAACACAACACTGCGAGAGAGGCTATGTCTGTAAATCAAACTGTCTATAGACATTCGCTACAGCCTGTAATATCCCACTACTTGGCATAAGCCTCTTTCCCCATGAAGGAATGATTTCCCTCTGAAAACATCTGTGTGCAATACTAATGTATACCATGTGCGGGGTCGAACCCGCAAACGTCTGCGCAACAGCCACAAACTATGTAACGATCTACTACTATGGCAAGATAACCATTCACCATATTTATGATAATCCTGGTCACGTGGACCATTTTGTAATGATACTCCTATGGTGCTCCGATGACTAATCATCATGCTTATGATAATCCTGGTCACGTGGACCAATTTGTAACACTATCATGGTAGTGGTGTTACAAGCTAATATTAAGCTTAAGAGGATATCAAATATCTTTGGCCTTATGAATGCGATCGTCTAGTATAAGGAAGGACTCTACGTTGTGTTTGATTTTTGTTTCAGAGTAACTTCAGTTCTTTTTGTGGTATGCCGAAGGAAAGACATAGTATATGTTATTAGAAGCCTTGATTTCTATATAAACTCTAACTAACATCCTACCTAGCCATTAATTTAAAATAACATCTCTGCACAATGACATTAAATTACTGAAATTAATTTATCCTAAAATTTAATTGAAAGATATTTACTCTTACCAGTGATATAAATACTATAGATAACTAACTCCTGGAATACTATTAAAAGGAAAGAAAGATATTAAACTTTATAACACCTTATAAGTAAATTAATTAAGAATTAATAAAATTTAGTAAATTAGAACCGTTAAGAATAAATAGGAATAGACTTATTTATTTAGAAATAACTATCACCTATATTGTTTAACTAATAGATCTGACATCTCCTTAAGAATGTGTAAATTATAATTGTTAATATTTTAGTGAATCTAAATAGCTAAAATAGAAATAAAGTTAAATAATTATATTCAGGATATCCTATATTGACATTGATTAATTGAATAGTGTCTAAGTTTCTTTTACATGTATTTTTAGATCAACCTGATATAATAGATAGATTCTAATAACTCTAAACAAATGAAATTAATAAAAATATATAAGTAAATGAAATAATGATTAAATACATATTATATAGCTATTAATTATCTTGAAATAATTTATTCAGTTAATAAATTATCTCAGATATTTGTGAAAGATAAATTGTAGTGTTTGTTTGTATGTGTTATTCTGTTAGGATAGGGTTTATAGGTATTAGGGAATTAAAAGGCCGGGTTCAGCTGAACCCGGGGGTCGCAACCACCATAACCCCTCCGACCCTAACCGATCCACACCGTGCTGAAGGCTCTAAATTAAATTAGGCACAACGTTGGTGCTATCAAATCGAAGAAGGGTAGTAGGTAGGAAATGAGAGGTCCCAATTCTCTACAGTAAGTTAGATTGAAATATTTCCTATCTAACAAATGCTTGTTTCATACCGTTGCAGCACAATCATGCAATGACTGTATTTGAGTAATCCCTTGGGACGTCATATAGACATAACCAGTGAATTACTAGAGTTGATGTAATTACCAAGCTGTAATCAGACATGGTATTAAGATGTGTTCCTCGTGAACAAAAGGAGATCGTGTCTACTGATCTTTTCATTGTGTGCTTACTAGCCCATACGGGAACTTCGGTCACACAACTACTTTGAAATTCGATCACGAAACCTACTACTTTTGTCACAATAGGATTGTGTAGTGTAAGTTCCCATAGGAAAGACCTACTGAGTTACGAGTCTATAGTCAGCTATATTGTCAAGCCTAGCCACCATTATGAGATGGGTCAAACAGCGACTGGCGACTTGCGACAACGCAACCTTTCGAGTGTCCTATAAGGAAATTAAGAATAATTAAAGGTATAAGACCAACATGTAGAGTAGGTGTATTGTGTAGGTTTGTCCTTGCATGACTCACAGCACTCACATGAAACAGCATTCATTATCCAGAATAGGTTGTTCAATTGAAACACTGAACTAGTAATTAAATTGTTATACATTTGAATATATCAGGCTCTCTCAGGAACTGAATGGATTTATCAAGGACATAGTAGTGTCGAGAGATAAATAAAACAACTAAATATAACATATTTCATTTACTCAATCAGAATCTCTGAGAGTATCTCATTTTCACTATGAAAAGAGAATGTATATTTAATAGGTTTTATAATCCATCAATGTTTGTATGTTTTACAACACAAGAGGGCTTGATTAAGGCTTGGCTTAAATCTCAGTAAATCCGCCATTAGGACTTAGCAGAGACCGTCCACAAAAATTAGCAATAAATTAATTGGAAAAGTGAATATGTTTCTCTATTAGTCTAAAATAGAACTTCATACCACTGTCCAAATATAAACTACTAACCTTTGTTGCAGTTCAAACAACTACCATACACTAGGTGTCTGGTGAAGTTTGTCCATATCTCTCATCAAAGATGAGGAACTCTTATCAAAGATAAGGAAACGTACGTATAGTATTTACCAAGAACATAGTTCAGTTAGGCAAATACAAACGCAGAGGTTGGTAGGAAGTACACGCAACTTTCTCTACTAGATAGGCCAAGGTTAGGATCTACCTAGCATAGATGACGCGATGAACTGTGGCTTAGACAGGCCAAGCCTTATAGGGGATACCTATAATAAAACACTGGCGAATACAAACATTTATGGATTCACCTTAACATAGTTTATATAGTTCAATGAAAGTCATCGTGAAAATGAGACACTCCAGTCTACCAGATACCTCGTCTTGACACTCATTTAAGAACATAAATTCTTAGATCAATGTTCAAAACTACAAGTGTTGTGTAATGTCATAGATCAGTGTATAATACCTCATCTTAGAATGTATTCAAGAGCTAAAAGTATCCTTGAACGCACTCCAGACTACAAGCACTTTGTTACCTCGTTCCAACATATATTTAAAAACTACAAGTTCTTAAATTAATGTTTGAACTACAATCTTGTATAGTGTCAAAATGAAGCCAAACATACATATATATATATATATATATATACATACATACATATACATTCAATAGAGGCATATTTATATGTAGAGAATATTCAACATGATACGTACAAATCATCAGTTTGTTTATAGATCATATTTTCCTAGAATTATTCACCACTCTATCTACTTCCAAAGTAATGACTTCATTAAACAACATAGTAAAACTTCATTTCATTACTTAAACACACCCTAACGAAATTCTATTTAACCCTTAATATCTAATATGATAGTTTCAACCAAAGATTCATTCAATTTTTATATGTACTTTAAAGTCAAACGAATGTAATTTCGTTTTATCCTATCAACATCATATTGTGATTATTTACTTAAGTTAGACTTCATTTTATCAGTTAAATTCAATATAATTATGGTCATAAGGCTTATTTCATAATAATTTCATTCAATAATCAATCAATAATTAATAGTATCAATGTAAACCTTTTCATAATAATTTCATTCAGTAATTAATCAATAATTAATAGTATCGAGGTAAACCTAGCTAATAATTCATTAGATATCTTTTATTAAAAATCTCCGTAAAAGTTATAAAAATCAGTAAAAGAAACACAACATGCAGAAAAACAACATGCATCATTTTAATTCCACACCAATTGGCGACTCACAGGTTTATATCCTAACGTATCTAAATTGTAAAATTGTTTCACATGCAATTATAAAAAAAAAATTGTGCATCAAACCACAGGAGCTCTTGATCACAGGTACTGCAGACTCTACCCAGGTCTCACTGAATTTAATTAGCGGATTACAATTAAAATTTTATAATAAAGAATTGCACTTAAGAATAATCAGTAAAAAATAAATTAAAACTAATTCGCGATCTACACTGAAGCGACATTGCCACTCGGCCAGCTTACGCTAATGAAATCTCTGAACTAGATCTAAAAAATACTTTTTAGGTATTTCTATCTTTGATCTAATTCAGAAGTTCCATAGCTTCGCTAGCCGAGGGCTCTCAATACTGTACTTCGAATTCAAAATCGAATCCCGACTGTCCCGAATTCAAAATCTCAATCGTATATATTCAGCCTCGCGTCTACTACCCCCTCCACGTCTCCCAACGCGTCCCAAAATTCCCGGAAAAAATTCTACGCCCTGCAGTGTTACCATCTACACGGCCATTCCCAAGTTACACGGAAATTCGGTGATAACCGCGGTACACAGCAGTACGTTCATTGCTGTGTTCAAAATACGACAACCCAATGTGTAATTGTTTTTTTCTAATAATTTAATCGATAGTTTATAAGTCATTATAGTGCAAAACAAGAACAAGAAATAAAATTATTACAAAAAACAAGGAATAAAATTATTACTTCCTCAATAAATTGAGCTTTACTGGCTGTAAGCACTTTTATCCGATCCGAAGGTAATTGCGTAAATCAATTAAACAAAAAACACAACAAAAGATAAACAATAAAAGGGAAAACAAATACACATTGAATAAAGCCGAAGAAAAAAAAATGTTAGTTACGATAAATTTGTATGACGGTTGTGGAGAATAATGTATTATTCAACCGATTTCGAAAGGGAAATTATTTAACCGATTATTGTCATTTTTAACCTTACGTGTTAATGTAAAGTAAATACACGTCAATTTTGTAGTTTTTATTCCGAAACACGGTAACTTAAAACTTTGTGATGGCAACCCTGGCCGTTTTTTTTTTTGTTGTGACTTCAACAAAAAACTGTATTCCACGGCTAGTCTCGAACCCTTAGGGCCGGGTTCCACCGTTTAATAAAGCTATGTTTTGCTTAATCGAATTTATAGTTCGATTCTAATCTTGGCTTTCGTTTAATTATTATTACGAATCATCTGTACGGGAACACAGCAAAGCGTTGTTTTAAGACCTTTTTTCAGGCAATTTTCTTTTAAAATTTCTCTCCGTAACAACCACCCTCATACTTCAAGGAATCATGAAAAAGAATTAGCGCAATCGGCTCAGCCGCTCCCAAGACCCGCGCCCAGCAACACATTCAGCCATTCATTCACACATATACACAGACACACCACTATAAACTCGAGTATCAGAATATATCACATGACAACTTGACAAGATTTGTTTTTAATAGGTTAGACCGTTAGAAGTTCTAGACAAAACGTGTCCACACAGCCAAACGCCAAAAATCGGTCGTTTAGAATTCAAACTCAGCCATTCCCCAACTGCGTCCAGTTTATGTTGGTGAAATGCAACTTCCAGCTCCAACTCCGTTAAACGCGTAAACCGAGTCCACGCCGAACCAATCGCGATCATTTCAATCAGTGGAACTGGCCCTTAGAACGTTTCACCGAATCTGTCAACACAACCAATTTAAGCTTGTCTCGAATATAAAATTTATCGCCTAATATTTTTACACGTTAGCCAAACTGTTTGAGTTCCCAGCTAATAAATTTCTATTCTTAAGTACAACTTAAAATTTGAGACCCTAATGGATTTGAACAATTTTCGTTCATTGAATTGACTGTTTTATGTTTACGTGTCAACTCACATTTCAATTTATGCGTTTGTTATCTCAAGTATAACTAAAATTTATAGACTAATAATTTAGAACCATATCCGTTCACTAAAACAGCCGAATTGTGTTTATTGTTACGTTACAACTAGAGCTTTCACCATTGCGCCAACGCCTCGTAAATAAATCAATATTTTTATTTCATTTCATTTCCACCACGTTGCTCTACTGCAGGTTGGCGAATACTTACCCTACAACGAGTAATAATCAACAACCACTCTGATTTAGAGGAGCATTATCTGATTTAGAGGAGGATTTGTAGAAGGCGCCTAAACGCCGAAGTACGCGAGCTCGGAATAGATATTTGTACTCGCACAAATATTTGTTACTGGTCTTGAATCTTGATGTGTAGTCTTTTGGGTCTCTCCGCAGTTTCTCGGCAAATACGTACCTACGTAAAACTATCGGCCCGTCGGATGTTAAAATAACTCAAAGTATTACTTTTTACACGTAAACTTTTTATGTTAAATCTTTTTTATACTTACTAACCTCTGTATTTATACCAGTAACTATTAATAACCTAAGTATCTAAGGATCAGAACCGTTCTAGGGTAGTGACGTAAACGTTCCAATAATATTGAAAACTTCTCAGATTTCACTCCCCACCATTCAGTTATTTCTAAGACTATTTTGTTTCCTTTTGGATCTTCTGGTTCTTTGATCTTCTTTCGGTTTCTTCTTACGACCTCACTGTTTCATTGTTGGGAGCATTTTAAATAACACTGTTATCAAGCAGTGTCCTGTTCCTGTTAGTGAGCAAGGTGACCAGAGCTCCTGGTAGGAACTGGGGATGGGGTCGTCAAAGTGCTTGCGATGCTCCTGGTGTTGCAAACGTCTATAAGCTACGGTGATCGCTTACCACCAGGAACCTTGTTTGCCAATCTAATTAATTACATAAAAAAGCAAGCAGATTTATGATGATGACACTTTTAGTTTTTATTTCATTTATCTTACATTTTTTTGAATTTATGATTATGTAATATGCAAATATTGAGTATTAAAAAAAAAACATTAAATAGACCATATTAATTGTATTAAACTTGAACACAGTGCACACTATTGATCATTTTAATGTCCATATTTCGTAGGATTAATTCTCATCCAGTTCCAGTTATCCAACGAACTTTTGAAATTAACGGCTGTTTGATTTTCGGCGTCACAAAGCGCAGTAACTCCCGCGATAATTATGCAAGCGTCAAATTGCTCCGACGTAAAATTTCGCTTCAACATAAGCATTTTTAAACTTAGTTTTCACTCTGTAAAAATATTTCACAACTTGGTTTTTAGTACGGGAACTAAACTGAGAAGTTTTATGAGACCACTCTCGCGGAGAATTCGCGTATGGATGTGACTTAGTTACTTGGATCTTGAAAGTTTGTTTTAGAGTTTAATGTGAGTTATATGTTACTGGGTTGATGACTGCTCTGATACAGTGGTGCTGAAGCCTTTTTAGATCGACGGTCGCGGCTTCGATTTTCGTTTGGAGCAGATATCAACACAAATATTTATTTCTAGTTTGATTATCATATTGGTATACAAGACCAATATTACGTAGCTAATTTAATTTTATTTCATAACAGAAGAGATGGCAATCGAAATCTCCTATTTACTCCAGCCTTAATTTCCTCTTGTTTTAGTTAATTATTTAAGCATATAAAAATCTGTGACTCCTATAAACTACAACTTATAACTAAGAGAAAGCTTTCTCGGTTTTAACTTAAACACCCCATACGTGTTATTTCTAAGTTTTTTTTTAGATATATTTTTTTAAATTATAATCAATAAAATGTGTCAGGCAATTAACTTTATCGATCGTGGGTAACGGGTTGCACGTAGAATATATCCAAAAATTATATATTTTGCGGTTAATTTACGTCACTCACGTCTATTAATAATTCACTGCGCATAAATATACTCCCCATACAGATGTTTGCCGTGGTCTGGGTGTTTGTGCAGTCCTTGTGGGTTACCCCACCGTGCCTCGGAGAGCACGTTAAGCCGTCGGTCCCGGTTGTTATCATATACACCTGATAGCGATCGTTACTCATAGTAAGGAATATATCCGCCAACCCGCATTGGAGCAGCGTGGTGGATTAAGCTCTGATCCTTCTCCTACGTGGAGAAGAGGCCTATGCCCAACAGTGGGATATTACAGGCTGAATCGTGAAATATACTCCCTTGTATAAATAGAGTAAAATTGTATTACTCAAATTATTTCACAACATTTTACTTTTTTGAAACAACAATTACATTTAAAGTAAATACTATTAGAAACAGCAAAACCCAGCTAAGTCAGACTCTAAAATAAATAATTCCTTCAATAGAGTAAGGTAGAGTTAGTAATGGTCTCAAAAATACATTTTTATCTGTGGATCATGGTGTCAGTTATTTATTATTTTGAAGTCTAGTAAAAAATAGTTAGTCTATAAATGTTTCGCAAATATAATTATTCTTGTGTAGAAAAAAAAATAGAATAAAAGTAAAGTTCTAGTAATTTCTATAGACAGCCAATGTGTATGTAGCATTTTTTATTTTAATACAACTACGTCGGAAAGCAAGCATACGGGTCACTTGATGTAAGCAATTATAGTACTGTAGCTTATAGACGCCTGCAAAACCTTAAACGATGTTAAACGTTATAATATTAAATTTGTCAGTTCCAGTGCCTATAAGTCTCCGCAGCCACTAACAAGGTTGGGAGCGCGCTGCTACCTAATTGTATGACAAACGATATCCCGGCTTGGACCGTAAGCTTATTTGTAGCGCTGCCGTACATAGTCGTTTCATTTATGCGAATAAACTATGTTTTATAATTTTTATGATAAGCGTAAAATTTCTTATTCTCTTTGCACAGTAAGTAGAATTAAATATGTAATACCGGTGATACCTACTTTATACAATTTTAAAAGTTTTATTATAAAATGGTTTTTCGTGTATTACAACTGTTATTACTGTTTTTCACGATTCAGCCTGTAATATCCCACTGTTGGGCATAGGCCTCTTCTCCATGTAGGAGAAGGATCGGAGCTTAATCCACCACGCTGCTCCAATGCGGGTTGGCGGATATATTCCCTACTATGAGTAACGATCGCTATCAGGTGAACATGATAACAACCGGGACCGACGGCTTAACGTGCTCTCCGAGGCACGGTGGGGTAACCCACAAGGACTGCACAAACACCCAGACCACGGCAAACATCTGTATGGCCAATACAAATGTTGTCGTGTGCGGGAATCGAACCCGCAACCGCCCGCGCAACAGCCAATCGCAATCCAGTGCTGTAACCGCTGCGCCAACGCGGCGTCTTTTCGGTCGGTTTTTAACCAACTTCAAAAAAGGAGGAGGTTACTCAATTATATACATATATAATTATATAATTTTTTATATGTATGTTCGGGCATAACCTCGTCGATGTCGTGTGACATCGATGATCGTCGTGAACCGATTTTGATAATTCTGTTTTTGTTGGAAAGAAGATATCCCAAGTTTGGTACCATGATAAAGAAACGAGGACCTGATGATGGGACCCCAGAGAAATCGAGGGGAACCCTCGAAAATCACTGTAACGATTAGTGCGTTTGTTAATTTTTTTTCGTCTACTTACATTGTATTACTTGTCGATGTAGTTGAAGTCGGTTTTTTTTCGTTTGCTAGCAAACATAATTTAAAATATTTGTCTCATTTTTGAAGTTATACTTCTTTTGGCGCGTTAGGGAAAAAGTATGAGTGTAAATTTTTAGGTTGCGCGCGCAAACCGTCACGGAAAAAACCGACACCCTGAAGTTAGCTAGTCAATGAAGAAGAAGTTAGCAACGTGAAGTTAGCTAGCCAATAAAACGCGCACGCACGCACGTTTCTTACGTGCGTACATAAGTACACACACTTTTTTTAAATAAACATTTAGTATTGTATGACGATATAATAAAAATATATATAAGTTATATTAACGTATAAAATATATTATATCAAAGTCATACAATGGAATTTTAAACGTACTCATCGTACCAAGGTCATTCGAGATGTTATGATGCTACTAAAACGTGTCACAATGACATATCAGTGTTCAATAAATAACAAGAAAAATTGTTTTTCTTGACAGATTCGTTATTATTTCGCCATACAATGACTGATGAAATATTTGAAAATTTCCTCTTCATTTTAAGCTTTAGTTTTATTCGTTTTAATTCATCGGCGTCTCCTTGACGTAACATGTAAATTATTGCTGCAGCGAGTACGTTCGTTCTCACGAAAAGGAAATTTAATATATTTGTGTACATTTTATTTTTATGCTCATTTATTTTTTTACACCTGCAGTGTACAAGATTTGTTTAAAATATTTAATATAATTATCATTACTGTTATGATAAACTTATTTTTCCAATATCTTTTTGAGCTTAAATATTTTATTGTTTTATAGTGTTAACGCGAATTTCACTTATTATAATGAAACAACTCTTTTGAATTTTATTGCGGTTTGTTAAGTTTTTAAAATGCCCGACGTTACAGCAACCATGGTCACGGGAGGATTGAGTCCTCTAAGAACTTGCATATTTTTCCAATAATTTCCTGAAATTTCGGAAGAAGTCGCCAGGAGTACATAGTTATCAATCGAACAACTTCGAAACAAAAATAATAAATTCGAAAATTCGACCAGATTAAAATTCAATTTAATCAACGTTTTCAAAGTGAAATTTTCTAAACAGAAAAACTCCTTAATGGCTCAACAAATGGGTACAAAAAATAACAGGATGGAGTTAAGTCATCGTTGTAGCGATCAAAAGCTTGCGATACTGAACTTTTATGAAGAAACTTCGTAGCTGTATTCTTAGGGCTTTTATTTGTTTACAAGTGAGACAGTTTCAAACACTAACAATTTATATAGAGTTATAAAAAGGTAATAAAGATTACGTTGGTGAAGAAATAAAAAATGGCGTAAAGCGTAATAATGTGTTCACATATTATAGAGATGGTAAATAATTTATTATTCCTTTATGCATAAATAGTTGTTTTTAGATCATTCACCGGAATTAATGATATTAGAACAAAAGGAGTGTGATAAAATTTTAAAACAAAACTTTCTCTTTAAAAGGCTAGCAAGCGTAAGATATTTCGGAAGAAATTTTAATAAATATAACAGTAACTATCAACAAAAAATAGTGATAACTTGAAGAAAAAAAATTGTAAATTAAGTTTCAATCTTTTATTTACGGCAAATATCTTTGCTTTTTGACAATAAAATATATCATTAAATAACGGGCTTGTAAATGTAATTGCCCATTGCCAGTAAAAAGTTATGATGTATATATAATACAAAGCAGGTCGACGAAAAAATAGTCAGGTAAATACGCATTAATAGATATAACTCAAAAAGTAGCAATAATGTATATTTAATTATTATTCCTTGATATTTATAAATGACATCTTAAGAAAACTATGTAAACACAACAAACAAACCAACTTCGCCCTGAATTTGCTTCACGACGTTCTAAAGTTACACGAACAAACATAATTTGTCGTAACTCGTAAGACATTGTCGGTGCTAGGAAATTCTGAAATCCTCACTGAAATCACTTATAAATCTGTCGCTTCTTTAGGTTTCGAGGAGTTTAAGTAAGACTGTGTTGTGGAATAAACAGGTGTTCTCAACAGTTTGTTTAATATTGATTATGTATTATAAAATAATTTAAAATTTACTAAGTACACATTTGTATTTTCGAAGTACTTTTTGGTATTCTAAAAAGTGTGTACTTTTAAATTTGAACCTTAACTTAAAGAATGTTAATATATATTAGCATGCTGACACAGTGGTAGAAAATACTAAACGTTAAAGAAAGGCTTAGGGGGTACTTAAAATTTTGATCTATATGTTACCGGAAATGTATGTAATCCGTCATTGTATACTATTCCTAGAAAATGTGTGTAATTCCTAAACGGAAATGTGTTAAATAAATCATGTTAGACACATTTCCTAGGAAATTTATACATTGCCTAAATAGGAATCGGAAATGTAAATATTTAAAATATCAATGGGTATGCGGGGATAGCGGGGGGGGGGTCTAATTTTGAAGTTAGATAGGTTAGGGTAATTTTTTTTTGTGTTTTTGTCACAAAATCATGCCGTTAAACAGTCTACGGGTCTTAATCTAAAGACTTACCAAATAACCTTAACCTATCTAACTTCAAAATTAGACCGACGCGGGTCTTAATCTAAAGACTAGCCATTAAAGTAGTTAATTATAAAGGGTTAAAATATAAATCTTATATTTATTCTAATCTATTACAAAGAGATTTAGTGTTTTATTACAGAAAGCATTATTTTTATACATTTCCTAAAACGGTATTTATAAGAATTGTGTACATTTCCTAGGAAATTTATTTATTAAATAGTTTTTGAAACAATATTTTATACATTTCCTAAATAGCTTCGGAATTGTATAAATTTCCTAGGAATTGTATACAATTCCTAGATTTCATACATTTCCGGTAACATTTACACTAAATGCATTTGTTTCATTACGAAAAGATAAAAATTCTTGTCATTTGAAAAAAAAAACTCATTACATGTTCGTGATAAATACAAAAATGTAGGAAAATATATTTTATCTTAACAAATTAATGTTGTTAACTACTGGCATGGAAAGAGTATTTTAGAGCAATTTGCACGTGTGTGATATAGCTTTCCTTAGGATTCTGGGACTTACACTAAAGCTCAGCTTTGGCCGGCAACGTTCTATTAGTTATCTAGGCGAGGCAAACCTAAATATAGGCACCGACCTTGTTTTTAAAAAATAGTTTTTTTCTTCCAAACATTAACATCAAAAGAGAGAAAATTATTTCGCGTTTTTACGAGTTTACAGACATCATGTAATTTATTTATTTTGTTAATAATTAACTTAGTTTAGTTGGTTAGTGGTTTTCTAAATTAGATTTTTTATTGTAGTAATAGTTCGATCTATAGTGCCAGTTGCGGTTTTTTAAGTAGGCACGAACTGTATTTTAAATACAGGTAAACATGTTATGCTTAAGTTTAATGCGAATAACAAGGGTTAAAATAGTAAAATATCCATAAAATTTTCTATGAAACATACTTTATCTTATACAAAGATTGAAGAGTTTTTAACAAAAAATGTATACATCGTGAAATTCGACCCAATATAAAATATTATATCAATAATAGCTGTGTGAACTTAAGACAATTTCATCAAAATAAACAAAAAGAAAGTGTACATGAAAAGTCACATTTTTTATCTTTTCTTAGCAGTTCCGTTTCTTTGGTAGTATATCGATTAGACTACATTTATATAAAAGTAAAGAAATATAGTTTAATTGCCTTATCAAAATACATTTCTAGATATTTTATCAATCCTGAAAGCAGAAGGAACACTTTTCAGTATTACAGTTCTGTGGTCCTGTGTAAAGCTGAAAGGGGTTGCTAGTATTGTTTCAAACTAATATATCATACAATTATTTTTAAGCTTTGTAAGACTGTGTTAAGTATATATTATCGTTAGTACTTTATTAAAATACATCGTAATGTTCAGTGTAATTAAGCACAGCGGGCAGATTGTTATGAACTGTTAATGTCTTAGCTTGGAAATAAAACGTTACATTCTTAGTAATTAATTAATAAGAATAAAATTTATTTTTTTTGGTTGATAAAATACATCGTGTACTCAATGAAATTGTTTGTTGTATTACATGATTTATTTGATATGACATTATTTTAGACATACATATAATTATACTGAAAACAGTGGGAATCATATAATTATAACATTTTAATATTTATTGAAATAGGTACGTTAGAAACGTTTCTAATCTTTCGGCTGGCTGGTTGGTGTAGTTGTCAGTCACCATGCGTTCTGCTCCAAACGGTTCGGGTTTGATCCCCACGCTGACCCTGGATGTAACAATATATTGGTATGTACCTAATACTTAATACAAAAAAATGTATCTATATCAGTTACCTTTTACCTAAAACACAGGCCTTAAGTTCCTTTGATTAGAAAGAATCAATTGTATGAGTATATACATTAAAAAAATTAATAAAAAAGAATCTGACCTGTAAGTTATATTTATTTATTTTTGTCCATGTTTTGTGATATTTATTATATTATACTAAACTTCATTCTTCGATTTCTACATATTTTTTGACACCTAGTTGCCACAGAATTTAGTTGTTGATGATGACAAACTATGAACATCAAGTATCTTCAACATAGAGACACCGCTAATGAATAAGGCGTTACCTAATACAAATTTTCTAAAAAGATTTTAAGCTAGTTATTCATTAAATAGTTACTCTTAAAAATTATACATTTTGGTACAATAAAGTATAAAATAAAATAAATAAATTTTTCAGTGTTAAGCTACCATCGTTCACAGCATAGATGCCTCAATGATCATAGGTTCTATGAATAATTTCTCATTCTAAATCAACTGCACCATTCTAATTCAATAAAAAAAAAAAAACATTGCATTATAATAACAAAGTGAAAAGTGAAAACATTTGTAAAACAACAGCTGAAAACACTCACAGAAATAATTGTTTCTCACTACAAGTCTATAGTTATTTATTCACAACTCACTCTTAAATACATTATCACACTAATCACTTTTATATCGACTTTTATATCACTATACTTATCGAGCAGCAACGCTAGCCGCACAATGATTAAACAATAACTAACTCTTCACTTACAAATTATCGTATTTATATGACAGCAATCCCGCCAATAGATCACAAAGACGGCGACTGACCAATCATAAAATTAGTATTAACTATTCGGAAGATAGTGTCTCCATCTATATGCTCTTTCGATACATTAACAAGTATTAATTACAGTAAAACAACATAAACCATCTTATAAAATTAGTAGAAGCATAAATTAAACGATAACAGTATTTATTGAGTAACTATCCTGTAAAACTAAACAATAAAGATACCAACTGACTAATCGTAAATAAATATTAACCATTCGGAAGATGGTGGCGACATCTTTGTACTGTTCCGGTATTAAGCGAATATACGATAAAAGTAATATCAATACAAAATCCAATATTGTAATAATTGTCAGTAAATGCTAACACATTGTGTTTGCTATTTGACGCCTAGTAAAATAACAAAGTTGATAAAGTAAACAAAAACATACGTTTTATTATTCTAAGAACACCCTAATGGATTAAATCTAAAAAGCGTGTCTAAAATCAGCTCTTGAACTAAGTTTATACAAAAAATATTTTAGGAAACGGCTGGCCGCACGTATGTTGGAAGTACAAAATGAAATTAGCTTAAAATTCACATTTAGTTGAAGACTAAATGTGTCTAGGTCTTACACATAAGCGTTTCATTTTCGTTCACAGAACAAATATCTTGAAAAATGATATCTAACATAATGACTAATCGCCTGTAGGATAAGCGCAATGCATGATGTTAACAAAAGGCATGAGCAATTTAGAGATTATCATCCATAGATGATAATTTTAAACTATAGAAGTGCAACTATAAAAGCTATAGAACCAGCTGACGACCCCGCTATATTAGCCAACCTGACAGCGATTTATGTGAAGACGGGGCAGGGGATGCTAAGAATATGCATCAAAACTTTCCCTACCAAACCCAACTACGTGGAGACATAACTAGGGCGACGACGATTTAACATCTATTGAAAATAAATATCAGATTGTATGTACAGTTTGATTAATAATTTAATATATTTAAATTGTCTTATTCAATTTACACAATATACTTCTTGGATTCGTAAAATATTATCAGTTTCAGTTTCGAATGTAAGACACGTTAACATTGCTGAATGTGAATAATTTGTACTATATTCGAATTGTGTATATCATTTCCACATAGCTTTCTACTCCAAGATTTCATTAGACATGTTCAATGCCGACACAGCATACTGTCAACGTTTTCATGCCAAACGCCTCCAACTAAGCCGCAGAGATGTCTTATTCTCGATGTACTAAGCAACTACACCTTACATTCGTCAAATGTTTTTATTTAATAGGTAGTTTGTTTTTAGATCTTAATAAAATGGTACCTACAATAAATACTTAATATTTTTTAAATCATAGTGACGTACTTTTTATATTTGTCTTAATTTTTTATATGTTTACACGCTTTCTCGCATGCATGTGTTTGTGTGTATGTATGTGTGTGCGTGTGTTTTTGTCTGTGTGCGAGTGTGTGCGTGCGTGCGGTTGAGCGTGCGTTTCTGCCTGTTTTTGTTTTGTTAACACCTCAATTTATTGTAAACTAGCCGACCCGTGCCCACTTCGTTGGGCGTTATAATCCATTTCACATAAGAACGGTACGGTGAAATTTGATAATATGTTCCAATACACTCTCACTATTTTCAGCAAATCAGATAAATATAAATGTTTTAAAATCACCAATTAATTTCTAAGGCAAATAATAATGCTTGATTAGATTGAATTGTTGACACGGCACGTCAGAGGGCGCAGGTTCAAATCCTGCTGATTTAAAATCTTTATATATTTTTATCTTTTTCCTTTTATCTTGTCACTCCTGAATAGTGTAGCTTTCTGTTAGCGAAAGAATTTTCATGATCGGATCAGTATTTGCGAAGATTACCCCGTATATACAAACAAAGTTATAAACTTTACCTCTTTATAATATTAGTATAGACGAAATGTATTTTTGTATGTGTCCAAATATTTCTTGTCTAAATGGTTGTTGCCATGGGTCAAATTATCGTTTTAAGTATCATTTATCAGACCACAACATTAAACTTAACGAAAATAATAAGAATAATTATAGGACCTACGTCTTGGGAAAATGGTTATAAATTTGGTTACCCTCGTGAGTTTCATAAATTTAACAATGTTAATTCAGTATGTTTTTCTTTCGTCATTTCATACAATATATTATAATTTATTTATAAAATAATGTAAACACTACATTTTGATTAGTTTACATGCCACTATATGCCCTCACAACTTTTTCAATACATTAATCTTAAAAGCTATTTGCAACCCGTCCACCCTGTTAATAATTTAATCGATGTAGTAAAATCACATTTTTGTACGATAAAATTGTTGTTTTATTATGAAAATTGGTGTTTTTTTTACTTAAATTTTTTATACAGTTGTATTGGCAAACACGTGTACGGTCCACGTGGTGGTTGGCTGTTACCGTTGCTTTGATGATTGCAACATTGCTTGTCAGTTCTCAATTAAATTTAAATGGTACTACATGACACGCAACACCTTTCAATTAAAACAAAATTGATCGAAATCGGTCCACCCAGTCAAAAGTTCTGAGCTAACATACATTAAAAAAAACAGTCGAATTGAGAACCTCCTCCTTTTTTGGAAGTCGGTTAAAAACGAGTTTGCGTTAGATCACACGACTGAAGTAAAACTTACGAAACGTAACTCTCTCTCTTTTTATCTTGACTAACTTATATCTCCCTCTCAACTTCCGTTCACCTCGCCCGATCACACTTTTTGTAACGCACTATTCACGCATTCACCAGCTTACTCCTCAAGTCAAAGCATGCGTAAAGAAGTTTTACTTCAAAAATAAAATTGTAAACTCGTAAAGAACAGGTTCGTTTAGTAATTAATTAACGTCAAATTCATGCTAGAAGTTGCACTTACAATGGCTATTAATGTTACAATACAAATTCTTTTTGTCATTAAAATATTAAGTACGAAAACTGTTTAATCAACAACATATTTGACTGATAATTATCAATCAAATGAGTAAATTAATATTAAATTACCTTCTCCACTTGCAATTATTTCATGGTTGCAAGGTTTAATAGGAATTCCTTTGTGTATCGTGCGACTGAGAGCCCAGCTTGCAAGGCGTAGCGTGGCATAACTTAAGAGGCTAATCCAGGTTAACGATGCTACTATTACCTACTCACATTTTAATGTCATTATGATTTATCATTGAAGACCAATGATAGACATACTGAAGGTGTTAAAAGTTCTCATAATGATTATAATAAAAAAAATTAATTTTAAATTAAATTATATTTACATTATCCAATGCATCACTTAGGATTAATAACTACTAAAATAGTGTTATTAACTAAGCATGAATTATTTCACTTATTACTACTCGTAAGAAAACAAGAAGGTGATTGATAGGTGTGGTCGAAATAATTAAATTTATTTTTAATCTTGTCAAAATTATCTTTGAAATATGTTGGATAAATATTTGCTCAATCCTTATGTAAATCTTACAAATCGATTCCCATAAATAATAATTTTTCTTTATAAGGTACACCTGTAGCAGTTAAAAGACTTAATCTTCGTGTTTTTTTTTCATACGTGTCTTTCATAGACCAGATAAGTCAGAGGAAGTAAGGAAATATTATCATTATGCGATTTGAAAATGTTTGTCATAAAATCGGAGGTACGCATATACTATATACATAAATAATATTATATCTAGGTAATTCAAGTTTGACTAAAAACATTAGTTTTAAGGCGGTAAGATGATTTGTGACACCTATGAATTTCTCGATAAAAATACTCGTTATATCGCCAACTCTTCTTAATATTAATAATAATTATATAAAAGTTAGTAAAATATTATGTTGAAATCAATACTATAGAGTTTAGAGCTTTAGGCAACACGACTGAAGTAAAACTTACGAAACGTAACTGTCACTCTTTCTATCTTATTTATTTATTTTTTTATTTATTTCATATGATACACCAGCGATAAACTGTATAGTCATTAATCATAATTATTACACTGTTATCTAGTCCGAGTACAGTTACCAATTACAGGTGTACACAACATTAGGTACAATTTGTCCGGTTAAAACAATAAATAAATTAGCAAGTTTACACTACAAATGAAACAGAAAAAAATTACATTGTTTGGATTACCTAATTACAAAACAATAATAATAATAGTAAGAGTATTAATAATTTTATATAGTTAATTAATCATAATATACAGTTAATAATAATAAATATCAAAAAGTCTATTAAAAATTTCTCACATTACAGAATTGATGATGAATTTATAACCAAGTCAATTAAAATAATAACAAAAATAATAGCAAAAAGTTTTAAATCTTCACTAAATTATATCTTCCTCTCAACTTCCGATCGCCTCGCCCAAACACAATTTTCGTAACTCTCTCGTCAGGCATTTACCAGTTTACTCTCCAAGACAAGCGTGCGTAAAGAATTTTTACTTCAATATAATAATTATAATATGGTTCAATATAATAAATATATCTACTTTTTAATTTTGGAAATACAAATTTTTAAACTGAACTAAACCTAAGAAAATTAAGGAACGGAGTCTCATAATTTACTAGCTCGGTGCTGCAGCTGTGTTATTAAAACGGCTTTTAGCGAAGACTCTACTAGTTACGTATTGTTTCCGAGCTTTGTCAATAGATGGCGCTGAACGGTAGTTTATGGTATTCTGTGAGATAGTAAAAATATTTGTTGAGATTTTATTTATTTGTTGTACTTGACTCATTTTACACAATAATAATTATTAAATAATTAATTTTAAAGCAAACTTTCCTTTGCACTTGTACATAATATTATCTTAAACTATAATAATAATATATTCACAATTATACCTAGCTTCCCACAAGAAAAAGAAATTTCCAAAAAATAAAAATTTCAAAGTTTGTTTTTATTGTACCCAGGACTTACGTTGTTCAAAATTATTGTTCTTCATAGTTTTTTAAACAGTATGATCAATCATATTGTGACGTTTAATAATACTTACAGGGAAACAAATGAAAAAAATCAAAACAAAAGATGAAAATGTTCCAGAATTTTACAACTAGTATCAAGTATATTAGTCAGCAAGCCAAAATTACAAGATACCTCGGTGTCTAAAGAAATAAAATGAGATTCGTCTATTACAATGCTGTGTCATGAATTCAAGGTTTCTAGTTTCGCTGGTTGTCATAGCGATATTGCAACATTAAAGAACAAAAGAAATTGCTTGCGGTTCAAGTTAAAAGAAGAAACATTTGCAATGATAATAATTTTACAATTTGAATTACATAGTGCTGTCCATTATAAAATACCGACGACTCACTTTACTTAAACAAGATTGTTAATTATCTCATAATTGATCTGAGTAGAGAGTGAGTAACTTGTTGTCATTAGATATATTTTATTGTCGATTGTATTGGTTTGCATAATAATAATTAGTGTCGGATTACAAAAATCGGTACAGAAAAAAAAAGCCTTTATAGATTTCAGTTTTACGAAGAGAAAAAATTGTGGTACTTGACCTAATCAAGTACTGCAGTTTTTTAAAGAGTTGGAGTGCGGAGTTTCTTACCTATTCTTCTTTGCAGGATCTTCATTCCGAATCGTTTACATAATTATATGGAATATGTTATTATTATATATATTGTTATTATATGGTATATTTATGGATTACAACTGTTTAAGTGGTTTAAATATATCATGCTGTGACAATTTGAAAATAAAGCAGCACTCATCATATTACTGTAAAACATGTTTGTAAACTATGCATTTGTGTATGTTTTATAAGTTGTCCTAAATCAATCAATAAATAAATAACGTAAAATATTATATTACTAAAAATATAAGATCCGCAAACTTAAACCAAACACTGAAACATTTTTATGATACATTCAAATGAAATCCGCGATCTCAAGAATGCGGACTGTTATCATTAGTGCTCCGGAATGGAATGAGAAGGGGTGGGCACTAGATACGGAGTAAATAATCTCGCCAGAGATCGGCGGAAATGAATAAATGTTGTAACTGCATTTTATGGAATCTTTCATTCTTAAACAATTCACAGATAAGGTGGATTCAGAAGTTACTCTTTGAAATGTTAGCAAATATTTCAAATATTTGTACCCTCCTCCATTTAAAAAAAAAATGTCGAGATAAAATATGCTTGCGGAGGAGAATGTGTAATTACTGAGAATCTAATGATTTTTTTTTCTCTAAGCTGTTTGTTGCTTCTACGACGCTACCCATTATCGTTTTTGGTCTATCCACCATCCTACAGCCCTGTAATTAATAGGAAAATACTTTTTTCTATACAGATTACCCCCTGAATTTAAATCGTTTTAAATAATCGACTTTCATAAATCATAATCGAAGAAGATAAATAATTAGGTGAATTAATCATCAGGAATGTTGAAGAGTCTTTGTACTTGAGGGACTCCCACCGTGCCTTGTGGAGCGTGAATAAGTGTCAGTTCTAGTTGTTATCAAAGACAGGAATCGTTGTACGTTTATTTTTTTTAATTATTATAATTAAGTCAGCAAACAATCGTACGGCTCACCTGATGGTAAGCGATTACCGTAACTTGTAGACGTCTGCAACACCAAAAGCATCCCAAGCGCGTTGCCGATCTTATCCTCCCATTCCCTCCAAAAGCTCTGGTCACCTTACTCACCAACAGGAACACAACACTCCTTGAAAGCAGTATTATTTAGCTGTGGTCTTCTGTAAGGTCGAGGTGTAGTACCTCGACCTCAGTCGTGCTGCTCCATTGAGTAGGAAATTCCTTGCCGTGCCCTACCTCAGTTACGTGGCAAGGAAGGTAAGTAAGGTACCTTTCTACCCATTTTTGACTTCCAATCCTATATGGAGAACTGGTCTCCAGCGACGAACGTTACAGGCTGAGTCAAAGATACTACAATAAAAAACAACGACGCATCATCGGTACACGTAATGAACGTAGAAGTACTATTCACAACTAACGCATATTATAACTTGTAATTAAGTTTGTTTGTTGTTGTTTTTAACGTAGCTTGACGTCGTTATACTTTCGTCACATTATTTTTGATGTAACATGCAGGTACACTTCGTTAACAAGCTGTATCGTCAACGTGTGCTAGTTGTTATGAGGGAAATGCTTTATGTATGTATAATTGTATAATTCAATGTTATATTTTATGCGTGAAAGTAATTATAGTTTTCTAAAGAATATATTTGACTGAATTTTTAAATCAACACAAACAACAAGTGGTTCAGACGTTTTGTGTATGATATAATATTCCATTGTGACTGTGTATTAATTTTTTTTTATAAATTGTAGGCTCTAAACTCTACAGGATCGAATTCAAAACCCATAGGTAACGCTTGCTTGAGGAAATTCATAATCTTATAATAATAATAAAATTAAATGCGTTACATTCAATGGCCTCCAGTAGGATGAATGTGAATTCTTTATCAGGAGCTACAAACACACAAAAATAATAGTCTTGACAAATATTTGTCGAAAAGTTTGTATTTGTGTACAAGAGCCACATAAGAGCTAAAACTTTAAAATAATAACGATAAATATAATAGTAAACTTAAATAGAATTAAAAATAGCATTGTGTCGTCTCTTGTCAAAGATTCATTGTACCTAATATGAAACTTTAAATAGTTGGGTGCTGTAAAGGACACGCTATAGACGGCACCACGGTTGCTTAAAACCGAATAAAAAATCATCATATCAAGAATTGTGATCTAGCAGGTACATCGTTCCATAGCTTAATTGGTTAGGGCACCGACACGGTCTGTCAGAGGTGCGTTTTCAAACCCCGCTGGATCGATAATTTTTGATATGATTTAAAAATATTTATAATTTTCATGTCACAACTTCCACGTAAGACAGCTTTTCTAGCTATTGTAGTCGTGTATGGCAAGGGAAAAGGCTGAAAAACTTCCTCCTTTTTTGTTCTCCAGCTTTTATAGTCCACTATCGCCTTATTGTTTTAAGTCGTCAACGTAAAGTAGAAACTGTTAAGCCAATTTCATGTGAACATTTCATGTGAATATAGAATTAACCGACTTCAAAGCATGCGTCAATCGTATGTATTCTAGTACGCGATATTTTCTTTATCGTCTACCGATTTTTGAAATTTCTCTTATTTACTTGGTTTCCGAATGAAAAGAACTTTCCGAGTTGGAAAACGGAAGACTCTATTGGACGACAGCAAATCGTTTCCGACTAACGCAATCGTAGTAAAAGAGTTTGAATAAACATACTTTTGTGACAATTTGCGTATTCTTTTCTTCCATATTCATCCTCTGTAACGAAAATTAAATGTCATTTCAATTAAATAAATAACGAATATATAAATAAAGAATTAAATTAAGATAATTTTAGGTTAACGTTTGTATTTAAAAAACACACATTAAAATACATATATGATTTTAGGTAAAAATACGTTTTAATGGGATATAAGCATGCACAGGGAATAATTCTTGTCCTTTATGGGAGCTTTACACGCTACGATAAATTGTAACAATTTATTGAACAATTGATCGCTCCAACAAATCGAAAGAGTAGAGTAATGTTTACTCCAACTCCAATCCCAATAAATCGCTACAATCTCCTGTTTACACACAAAGATAAATTGTAACAATCTGATCGTTACGATAAATTGCTACAATTTATCGTAGCGTGTAAAACCCGCATTTTAATGAACATAATTATTAATACTAGACAATTCACACGCATTTGAACCGAGCTAAATTTAATATTTTAATATTACGTTCTATAGGTATATTTCAAATAAACTATACAGAAGTTGTCCATACAGGGCATAAAGCAGCTGAGAAAAATGTACACAAAGGTTGTCTTATCACTAAAAGAGCAATCTCTTTCAGAAAACTTTTCTTGTTGGAAGGTGCTTCTTCTGATGCAAAGTGAATATAAGTAATAGCTACGTTTCTACTGCATAAACATAACGCCGCGTTGGCACAGCACAGGATTGCAATTGGCTGTTGCGCGGGCGGTTGCGGGTTCGATCCCCGCACACGACAACATTTGTATTGGCCATACTGATGTTTGCCGTGGTCTGGGTGTTCGTGCAGTCCTTATGGGTCTCCCCACCGTGCCTCGGAGAGCACGTTAAGCCGTCGGTCCCGGTTGTTATCATGTACACTTGATAGCGATCGTTACTCATAGTAGGGAATATATCCGCCAACCCGCATTGGAGCAGCGTGGTGGATTAAGTTCCGATCCTTCTTCTACATAGGGAAGAGGCCTATACCCAACAGTGGGATATTACAGGCTGAATCGTGAAACATAACATTTTATTAGTTAAATCTATCCTATTCAAGCTTTTTGTGCCTAAAATCAATGAATAAACTGTTTCACTCAATCATACTCATGTAGATTTTCGGTTTTAAAGCGAATTTACTCTTCAGTGGTCAATTTGCGCATATCCAGTTGGTTTTTACGTCAACTGCTATTACTCAATTCAGTAACAATAAATTAAAACGAAATTGGCCCGGGAATTGAATTCGACGCAGATTGTTGGAAAATTTTGTGCATGATTTTGTGTGTAAAAAAATAAAGATTATTTTTTATTTATTTATTCATCGACTAAATTGTGTAGTGCAGTCATAGAAATTTTTGTATATTCTATTATTGTGGTTTTCTTTTGCCGTGTTAATTGCATGTATATTTTTTATAAACATAATATTAGCCATATGTTTTTGAAATAAATTAAAATATTAATGGTTTACATTGTATTCTATATTCTAGTTATTTAAGTGAGTGATAAAATGATTAGTTTAAAGATTTTCTGATTCAACGTTGTCGGGTCTAAACTAATGAACATTTACGTATATTTAATTGGAAATTAACTGTATTTCAGTGAAATATGTAACTTTTCACGAGAACAAAGACTTACACTATAATTGTGTTTGCTAGCAAACGAAAAAAAAAACAACTTCAATTACATTGACAAGTAATACAACGTAGGTAAGTAGACGAAAAAAATTAACAAACGCACTAGTCATCACTACAATTTTCGAGTGTTCCCCTCGATTTCTCTGGGATTCCATCATCAGATCCTGGTTTTCTTATCATATTATCAAACTAGGGATATCTCCTTTCCAACAAAATTATTAAAAACATTATCAAAATCGGTCAATAAACGACAAAGTTATGCCCGAACATACATAAAAAATAAAAATATATACGGTCGAATTGAGTAACCTCCTCCTTTTTTGAAGTCGGTTAAAAATCGCTACTATTTAAGTTAAAAGTATGAAGATACATACCTTCTCCTACACAGGGAAGAGGCCTATGCCCAACAGTGGGATATTACAGGCTGAATCGTGCTGAAGATACTTGTTTGAAAAAGAAATTAGTGCGCGTGTCAGCGTTTTTGAAATTACACGCTTACGTTTGTAGAATTAGTTTTGCTTTTTTCTAAAAACAAGTTTCTCTTTTAAGTTTTTAATTATTTATAACACAAATATTTAAAACAATATACCTATTTCTTCATATTTTTTAATTTTTTAATTCAGGACGGAAATAGTCTCGTGCAACTAAATTAATCAATATCTTTTGTTCCTTTCATATTTGAGAACCACACCTTGTTATTAATATTCAATTAATAAGAGGGTACAGCATTATATTTAATTAATAGGCTTTATAATCACTGACCTTCATAAAAGAAAATCCCGAGTCATAACTACCCATTGATGCGTATAATAAGTATTTGTACCTTATAAGAAGTTTTGTCTCGATCGCGCATTGAAGCTGCGATCAATTCAGCAATGCATATACATATATACCAACAAATGTTGTATGTATGTACGTATACATCAATTAATTACAATATTCAATAGTCCTTAAAAAGTTGATCGTTTTCCTTAAGCTATCGATCTAAAACTAAATAAAACGAGATTAATTGAGTCTATCCCATAATAACGTACTATAACATAATTACATTGTGGCACGTTTTATTCCGACTAACTAAAGGTCGAACTAATAGGAATTTCTTAATGGTGATTAAGCTGCGACGGTTATTTATAAGTACGTCAAGTATTATACCTTTTAGGATTACGGCCTTTTATTATGGCCATTAATCTGAAAACCTAAAAACTTTTTCAATATAAAAACGTCGATCGTAGGTAACGAAAAAAAATTTTTTTTCATCAATCTCGAAAAGCCGAACTTATAAATAGTATATACTGGAATCTCGTTACAGAAATCGATTAAGAGATTGGAGTGGAAAAACTGGTGTAAAATTAATAAGGGTCTGCGACCCGACCGCGGATACACCAATAGTGGTCGCTTGCGGGTTAATTAATTAACCGGGCGATTGCTTTCAACGATATTATATTTTTGCGAATTCATGATTCTTTTATAGTACCAATATTTTAACGTAGATTGGATAGGATATTAATAATAGATTTCAAACTGTAATATTATTTAAAAAAAGGTACTTTTTCGAGGTTCGTCGTCCGTAATGAATCAATATTTAATATAAATATGTACTAATGGACTAATCGTATCTGTGTAAATATTAAGAAGACTATTACAGCACTTATATTAATAATTAATATTTTAAAATTTAAACAAAAAGTTTAAGAGCTTAATCCTTCAATATTTGGAGCCTGTTATTCTGTGCAGATCACTTAAATATCCACTAATGATGATTTGATGATGACGAATTTACGCTAACATTTCAAAGTTTCTAATAATAGGTTTATTGGACACATTTACGCTTAAAACTAAATATAAATGAATTAAAAAATTTAGAAACAAATTAAGGAGGTCAATCAGTCGAAATTTTTTTTACTGATGTTAAATTTTAAAATGTTATGTTTTTTATTGATGTTAGTTCCTAATGCGTTACTCCACTGCGCGAGAAAATCGATACTCCAGGCATAAATTTTGTTTGAAACTATTAAATATTACTTATAAGTTACTGATCTTTGGCAAGCGCATTAGCAGATTATGTTGGGAAGGAATTTTAATTATATACTAAAATATTTGTAGGAATTTCAGATATCAAAAGGAAATAAGATCAATATTATATTTATAGATTACGAGTATATTAATATGTACGACGCAAATGATTTTGAAACAGTTTACTTGTTTCAATGGATGCCTCACAAGCGATTTGAAAACTATTTTCATTTTATGTTTCTCGTTTAATAAAGAGCTTTATGGACAAAACTAATGGGAAATAAAACTTAAACATGCATGAAAGCTATATCGTATTTTATTATTATTTCATGACGCCTTTTTCTTCCACTGCGGGCGTTGCACAGTGGCACAAATCGGTGCAAATTTGTATACACTGCGGGCGGTGCACAGTGGCACAAATTGGTGCAGGGTCCGTACCGGATTAAAAATCTGTAAACTTAGTCAATTTTTCAGATAAAGCTTTGAAATTTTGCATTAACGTAAAGTGTTATACTAATATATGTTATATAAATAGAATTACGTGTTTTTATTGCGTTTTTCAATAAAGAAAAAATTACAATTTTTGAAGTAAAACTTCTTCACGCACGATTAACTTGGGGAGTAAGCTTGTGAATTTGTGACGAGAGCGTTACGAAAAGTGTGATCAGGTGAGGCGAACGGAAGACATATACATAGATGGATATGCTAAAGAAGTTTTACTTCTGTCGTGTGGTCTAAAGCACACTCATTTTTTTCGAATTGTTTATATTACCTTGAATTTTTTTTAAGTAAAACTTCTTTACGCACGCTTGATTTGGGGAGTAAGCTGGTGAATGCGTGACAAAAGCGTTATGAAAAGTGTAATCGTTTGAGGTGAACGGAGCAAGAGACAGAGAGAAAGAGGTGCAAGCACACATTTACTTTATATCTTTCTTCCATAGCCAGTTACGTTTCATATATCTCTAAGACCTATACTAAAGAAGTTTTACTTCTGTCGTGTGGTCTAAGGCACGCTCGTTTTTTTTTTTTTTTGTCCAAGCCTACAGAGTGCAGTCTTTGTTTTACTATCTATGTAAAACATTATTGACCCACATGTAGAACTGTTTAAAGTAGACATTTTAAATAGTCGTAGCAAAATAGCCGTGATCTACGATTTTATCATTGAATTAGTGATAGAGAAATATTTGTTTCTGCCTATTTTTGAACAATTTCAGAAAATGAGTTATAATTTTTAATATACAATTTTTCACAAAAATGGCACAAAATGATAAAACTTAAACTTTAACAATAGTAGATATTTTACCGCTAAACATATAATTGATATAGAAATAGTCAACTTTGTTCTGACTCATATTAGATTTTTTTAGAAGTTCAAATATACTTTTTTTTAGTAATTTTTCGTTTAACACTTTCATACACATGTATTGAATTAAATCGTAATATAATTATATCAATTTTTTTTTCTAATCGAAAGCCTTTAAAAATATATAATACTCTGTACCTTTGAAATTTTATAACAAATTCACTGTGAAAATTTATTAAAGAACTTAAAATTTTCCAATCGCAAAAACGTTTAACTTTGCTACATGAAAACAATTACTTACACTTAATACAATACAAATTATGCTGCAGAACAGTAAGTAAAGTATGACTTTTGAAATATTAAATAACATAGAATACCCTATTTTTGTAAGGGCAAAAATGATTTTTTATATGCCTTTGTTCTACCATATTCCACTGTGCAGTGGTTTAATAGTTTCATAAAAAATAAATAAACATTTTTTTTTTCGAATAATGAATATTATCCATGAAACGATGTGAATATATTCTGTATAAATGTGTAGATATATAACATAGAGCTGCATTGAATACGTGCCTGCGAATATATTTCTATTGTATGATTGACTTTGTCAGTGATAGTTATTCAAATAAAATAGCGTGGTAGAATGATAGAACTGTTCAGGCGGTTTTATTATTGTTTAGTGAATAATTTTATCTAACATCCACTTGACTCTGGTGTAGTGGTGCGAGTAGTCGCCTAAAACATTGACGGGTTTGCGGGTTCGATTCCTGGTTGGATTAGATATTTATATTTGTACAAATATAACTTTCCGGTTTGGCTGTATCTGTCATTGTGTGTCTCAACACCGTGCCTCGGAGAGCACGTTAAGCCGCCGCGTCGGTCCCGGTTGTTATCATAAAAACCTGATAGCAATCGTTACTCATAAGAAATGTGGTGGTTTAAGCTCCGGTTCTTCTCCTACGTGGATAAAGAGGCCTACGTCGAGCAGTGGGATGTTATAGGTTGAGCAACCGCTATCTGAAATTTTTTGTATACTTACATTCTTTTTCCACGTATTTATAAATTTATTTTGCACCTTATAAATAATCTATTATATTACATAGCATACATTCTATCCGTATAATCTAATTGATGTAGTTAATTGAAATTGATATAAATTATGTAGTAATTATAGCAAGTACTTATTGACCGTTAACACCTTCAGCGATTCAATTAATTAAACCAAATACGATTAGATTATTCCGGAATCGATCATCAATAAGATTGGGATGATTGGTGTTAATTTGTTACTATTTAATCAGATAATTAATATGATACATAATTTATAGTTATATGTTGGTATTGTTCCAATATTTGCTAGAACTGTTTTGTCAAAACTGTGAAAATCGTGTAGGAATCCATCAAGAACAAGGTATAATTTTTATGGTTGTTCTTATTTTTAAACTATTTGTTGTTACTAGAATAATGTTTTGTTCATAAAACTGTAATATTCATAAAATTTGACTATTGTGCACCACTAACAAAGGAATTGACACAAATTTCTTAAATATACAAACGAATAGAATGTATAAAGACGTTCTCATCGCTAAATACCAATTTCTTCCAAACATTATTTGATTGATTAAAGATAACATGAAAATAAGAATTTGGTGGTCTATATTCGTTCCCTACATAATAAATACATTAATTATTATATAAAGATTATATAAGTCATTATTAATATAAGAAATATCCTAGTTTTAAGCTCTGAGAGCCAATCTCAATAGCATTTATAAATAAAATCTTCTTAGAGAAGAGTTAATTTCTAAATGAGAATTATATTCTAATGAATCTTGAAAATCTTTCACTAAAGATAGATTAATGATCTCTAAATTCGAATTGTTTCAAGAATTCGTCTCATTCACTAATTTAGAGTACTTTTGGAACGTTTTAGTCGAAAAAATTTGTATAGCTTTTAAGGCTATTCAGATTTAATGAAATAACTTTTAAATAAATTAAAAGTAATAATTAGTACATTAATACCTAGTATTTTTCTATTAACCTTATTTTATGAATAACTAGAGATCAAATAGAGTGTGATAAAAATAGGTACAACGTTACGCGTTCTCCGAGACACACAAATAAAACAAATGCATATAAATACAACTACCGTTACTTAGAACTAAGAATAAATATAAATATAGAATGAAATTGTAAAATTAAATCCTTAATATAATTATAGATAGATAAATAAAATATTATACTTTATTGCGGACCACTCAGGAAAGATTTACATCAAGCAGTTATTTAAATATAGAGTTGGTAACGTACAAATGCTGTCTTATCGCTTAGTAGCGATCTCTTTCAAACAATCTTTTGATAGAAGAAACTATATATTGATAAGAATTTAATTATTTGTGTGTAAATATTTTGAAATTAATTTCTGAATTGAAACTCTCAAAATGTGTAACCAACCGATTCTTAGTATGCAGTGTTAAATTTTATCGGTCCATATTGAATCATAGCGTTACGGCTTACCTTGTCACGTTACAGCAATATAGTGTGAACTACTTCTAAACGCTCCTAAAGGTAACTCAGAGGCTACGTTAAAGAAAATTGTCGTCTACATTTTAAAAACATGAACAATAACAAATAATATTGCTTCTAGTCTTCTAATCTTCGTCTGCGTTGTTCAGTGTATGAACAATATATTTTATATACAAAAATTATATTCTAAAAATCAAAAAGACTGCATCAAGAAAAAAACGCATAAAGTAAATACGTATAAAAGTTGCCGTTTTAGACTTATAGTTGTGCGTAAGTAACATAGATAAAAAAAAATATATCAATCAATTTTGTTTTAGATAAGATCCATGAGTCTAAACAATAAAAAATTGAAGAATTTATAAATTGTAAGTAGTATTTTCGTAATGCACGCACAACGGCAAACATGGGGTGTTTTTTATTTATTTATAGAAAAAAAACCTATCGGTGAAGATATATCGGTGAGAACTCGAAACAATATAAAGATATATGCCAAAACTTTCATTGAACTATATAAACTATGTTAAGGTGAATCCATAAATGTTTGTATTCGCCAGTGTTTTATTATAGGTTTCCCCTATAAGGCAAGGCCTGTCTAAGCCACAGTTCTTCGCGTCATCGATGCTAGGTAGTTCCTAATCTAGGTCTATCTAGTAAAGAAAGTTGCGAGTACTTCCTACCAACCTCTGCGTTTGTGTTTGCCTAACTGAACTATGTTCTTGGTAAATACTATACGTACGTTTACTTATCTTTGATAAGAATTCCTCATCTTTGATGAGAGACACGGACAAACTTCATCATACACCTAGTGTATGGTAGTTGTTTGAACTGCAACAAAAGTTAGTGATTTATATTTGGTCAGTGGTATGTAGTTCTATTTATACTAATAGAGAAACATATTCACTTTTCCAATTAATTTATTGCTAATTTTTGTGGACAGTCTCTGTTAAGTCCCAAGGCGGATTTACTGAGATTTAAGCCAAGCCTTAATCAAGTCCTCTTGTGTTTTTCAAACATACAAACATTGATGGATCATAAAACCTATTAAATATACATTCTCTTTTCATTGTGAAAATGAGATACTCTCAGAGATTCTGATTGAGTAAATGAATATGTTATATTTTAATTGTTTTATTTATCTCTCGACACTACCTTGTCCTTTGATAAATCCATTCAGTTCCTAAGAGAGCCTGATATAATCAAATGTTTAACAACTTAATTACTGGTTCAATGTTTCAATTGAACAACCTATTCTGGTTAATGAATGCAGTTTCATTGAATGCTGTGAGTCATGCAAGGACAAACCTACACAATACACCTACTTTACACGTTGGTCTTATACCTTTAATTATTTTTTACTTCCTTATAGGACACTCGAAAGGTTGCGCTGTCGCCTGTCGCTGGTCGCCGACAACCCATCTCACAATGGTGGCGAGGCTTGACAATATAGCTGACTATAGACCCGTAACTCAGTAGGTCTTTCCTATGGGAAATTACACTACACAATCCAATTGTGGCAAAAGTGTTAGGTTTCGTGATCGAATTTCAAAGTAGTTGTATGACCGAAGTTCCCGTATGGGCTAGTAAGCACACAATGAAAAGATCAGTAGACACGACCTCCTTTTGTTCACGTGGAACACATCTTAATACCATGTCTGATTACAGCTTGGTATTTACACCAACTCTAGTAATTCACTGGAAATGTCTATATGACGTCCCAAGGGATTACTCAAATACAGTCATTGCATGATTTTGCTGCAGCGGTATGAAACAAGCATTTGTTAGACAGGATATATTTCCGTCTAACTTATTGTAGAAAATTGGGTACTCTCATTTCCTACCTACTACCTTTCTTTTGATTGGATAGCACCAACGTTGTGCCTAATTTAATTTAGAGCCTTCAGCACGGTGTGGATCGGTTGGGGTCGGAGGGGCTTGGTGGTTGCGACCCCCCGGGTTCAGTTGAACCCGGCCTTTTAATTCCTTAATACCTGTAAACCCTATCCTAACAGAATAACACACACAAACAAACACTACACACTATTTTTCACAATTATCTGAGATGGTTTATTAACTGAATAAATTATTTCAAGATAATTAATAACTATATAATATGTATTTAATCATTATTTCATTTACTTATCTATTTTTATTTATTTCATTTGTTTAGAGTTATTAGAATCTATCTATTATATCAGGTTTGAACTAAAAATACATGTAAAAGAAACTTAGACACTATTCAATTAATCAATGTCATTATAGAATATCCTATATATAATTATTTAACTTTATATCTATTTTAGCTATCTAGATTTACTAAAAATGTTAGCAATTATAATTTACACATTCTTAAGGAGACGTCAGATATTTAGTTAAACAATAGGTGATAGCTATTTCTGAATAAATGGGTCTATTACTATTTATTCTTAACGGTTCTAATTTACTAAATTTTTCATTAATTCCTAAATAATTTACTAATAAGGTGTTATAAAGTTTAATATCTTTCTTTCCTTTTCATAATGATTTTCCTGAAGTTAGTTATCTATAGTGTTTATACCACTGGTAAGTGTAAATATCTTTATAATTAAATTTTAGGATACTAAATCTTATTAATTCTAAATAAGTTAATTATAAGGTGTTATATCTTTCTTTCCTTTTAACAGCATTCCAGAAGTTAGCTATCTTTAGTATTTAAATCACTGGTAAGTGTAATTTACTAAGTCTTATTAATTCTAAATAAGTTAATTATAAGGTGTTATCTCTTTCTTTACTTTTAATAGTATTCCAGAAGTTGGTTATCTATAGTATTTATATCACTGGAAGTGTAAATATCTTTCAATTAAATCTTAGGATAAATTAATTTCAGTAATTTAATGTCATTGTGCAGAGATGTTATTTTAAATTAATGACTAGATAGGATGTTAGTTAGAGTTTATATAGAAATCAAGGCTTCTAATAACATATACTATGTCTTTCCTTCGGCATACCATAAAAAGAACTGAAGTTACTCTGAAACAAAAATCAAACACAACGTAGAGTCCTTCATTATACTAGACGATCACAATTATAAGGCCAAAGACATTTAATGTCCTCTTAAGCTTAATATTAGCTAGTAACGCCATTACCATGATGGTGTCACATTTTGGTTCTTCGTGACCAGGATGTTATAATTTTATATATATGTTGGGGTCTTTCTCATCACACCCCATAGTATAATATCGTTACAAAATGGTCCACGTGACCAGTATTATCATAAGCATGATGATTAGTTATCATTGCATAGGGTAGATCGTTACAAATGGTGCCGTGACCAGGATATTTATGGTTGCACAAATGCCGGAGTAAGCGAGTATCTTAGAAGCTTTAAAGTAACTTTTCAAATCATTTATAGTGAATAAATGTAATGCCAGTGATAAAATGTTAATAGTTGCACAACTATACTGATACATAATAAGGATAAACATGTACCTATTGATTGCATCTTAAAGAAGACACAAAACGTATTACTTAACAACTCTTTAAAGTTCATTTTACACAAAATAAGTTAAACCTATTAAATTTATATTATGTAGACACATTAACTTGTTTTAGACAATCTAAGAATGGACCTATATATATATATAGCATCCTGGTGCAGTTAGAATTACAGTTAGGTACATAAATCTAAATAAGTCTGTTTTAAGAGTAATATTGAAGAGAAGTTTTTAATACTTAAAAGTTGCATTAAGTTTCCCAGTAATAAGTTTTAAAAGGTCCGACCATAACAGCCTACTGTTCATGTATTATTACTAATGATGGATAGTTACATATTTAAATAATTATTTATTCATGAAATTACATGAAAATATCTACCTACACAACATTACTAAATTGCCTAGTAGTATATTGAAGTATGTTTTAAGCATATCTAATTATTATTTGATTATTATGATATTGTCATCAATCAGTAGACATTGCTAGGAAAGTTAATAAAATTTAGATTGTATTAATTAGGTATTGTTAGGGAATTATTAAATAAAAGCCTGCAGTAAATTTTAATATTACTTACAGATACAAATTATTCTAGGTTATGTACAATTTAAACTTATTTTGTCACATTTGGTCACTGACGCTGAAGTAAATTCCTTCCTTGTTGAAATTGGTCCCAATAGTATGCGTTGAACATCCGGGCTGGCTAGAGGTACATGGATGTTAGGCTGAAATGGTAGTATTCAATAGTATTAAAAATATGCGGACATAATGTGAAGATAGAATGTATTAATATTATAGTTAGTGCAAATTGGAAATTAATTATAATATTAACTAACTGAGGAATTAACTTTTATTCATTTATTTACAAAGACTGTACAGGAAAAACTATATATTTTGGTATATTTATTCATTTTAATGTTAGATTTTAGAAATAATTAAGCGTAGTCATTGCCATCATAGCAAATTATACTTAGGTTAAATAACAGATTTTAAAGTATAGAAAATTCAGTGCATTTTAGTCATGTGTGCTAGAATGTACTGGTTAAATAGAAATTGAATTAGGTTATGAAGGTAACAGGGTTATTTTGACTTTGAATTTTAGGAATGGACTGGAACTGTTTAAGATAATTTTATTTATGAAAAGAGTATAGCTTACCGAATGACATAGCATTCTTAAGAACTATAGCATCGGTGGCCGGTTGTTGAATCCTTGGATTTGATTGTTAAAGTTGTAGAACTTGTCCTTTTATTTCAATAAACGTTCTTTGTATCTTTTAGTCACAATAGCTCAATGTACTATACTTGAATTCTATTTTAATATACTGGAGAGCCAATAAATTTGCTTATGAATAATCAATTGTCAGTTCGTACAGAATTACAGAACTACTTAATTAAAATCAAAAATATGTGGTTGTGACCATAGATTATATATAACTTTTAACTAGTTTGTGACATTAAAGATTGCGTTTCAAAACCGGTTACAATAAATTCTTTTGAAAAGGTTCTTGTTTTAAATATTAATAAGACATTACTGGAAAAAAAATTTAGAACATTTTTTTTTATGAACATTATTATTACATTTTATTTATTTTAATTTATTATTATTTTGTTAGCTTTCTTCGTATTTTTGAACTGTCAATTGTCAAAGTGAAGGAAACTTTATTTCAAATTTGAATTGGGTATTTGACTGTAGTCAGGGTGTTGATATTTATTATTTGTAACCGAAAATGTAACATGTAAGAATAACATTTGTAAAAAAAAAAAAAAAAAAAGGAAAATAAATCGGTCCAGAAACATATGAGTTATAAAACTTTAAAGTTTCCTGTTAGACAGAGAGAGCATGAGAGAATTGTGATGTCACAATTCACCAGTTCCATACAAGCTACATAATAAATTTCGTTTTAGAAAGAGACAGATATAGTCACCGTAAAATAGCTTATAATTCCGAGATCAGTTAAGATATTTAAAAATGACAAATGGCGTTGTGTTTTAATATTTAAAAACATTATTTTAAATAAATAAAAAAAATACCAGTCAAGTACCCAATTGAATAATGAATAGAATTTTATATCAACCTTGTTAATTACTAGTATTTATATCAGAGGATGTGTGGTTTTAAAAGTATTTTGATTGAATGAGTGTCTTGGAGCGTTGTTTATTCAAATTATTCATAGTAGGTATCGCGAAAAGTCGAATATCAGTAGATAACATAACTAAAATACCACCAACATTTTAAAATGCTAAAATTGAAAAAATGTACAGCCACGTATGTTCTATTGTTTTATTAAGCTAACCGTAATAAAAACTGGTCGGGTCAGGCCTAAGGGATGTTTCTCTGAAAAAAAAAAAAACGATAGCGCTTAAAACATCTGCGATGACCTTTTTGCCAGGTAGCTGAATTTTACAGCGAGCACAAATTTCAAGTCAGACAAAATTGTTTGATAATATTTACCAGAAAGAATTTGAAATTGAATATAAAATTTAAAATATAGTTTGGGAATTGATTATTGCATAAACATTAGTTGATGTATGATACATAGATTATACACTCACACTAGCTATAGATAAGCAACTCAAGATTTACAAGAACAGTATACGGGACCCATCGATGGCATAATTTATTTAAAATATATTTTATTTGAGGATTTTGTGATTATTGAAAAACCACAAATTGACCATTTATTTAATCAACTTGTCGTTTAATAATTTAATAATTTGATATATTTTTGCAATGAAAGACGCATGCTATATTTATTAGATTTTGTCTCGCCGCTGACCTATATGTTGCGCGAGAGACGGGGCGTTGGCGAGATTTGATTCCGTGCACCGCCATCTGTTATTGACTTTAGGTACTAGGTTTTGGCACTAGCATTTAAATTTAGGAGTATTGACCAAAGGACGGCGCTAGTTTCCATACATTTCTTTCTTCCTAATTAATGTACTACAGTTGCATGCCCCTGGTATGATATTAAGTATTATGGTAATTCATTCTTACATAGAAACTAATAGAGATTTTTACAACTCTATGGTGATTAATTAAGAGTAATGTAGTAATTGAATATCAACTAAAATTGTAGTAGGATTGGTAGCGACATCTAGTGGACAAACGTGAATTAATATCGAGTGGCTTACAGAGGTTACGGTTGGTTGTGCTATGTGTTCGTAGATGGCGCTGAAAGAATTTCAAAGTGTCTCATGTCAGTGACGCCATCTATTGAGAGTGAGCGGTATTGAAAGGTTGGTTTTGAAATAGGAGTGGCACAATATTGAGTGGAGATTTGGAAGTGTTTATTGTGAAACAAAGATGGCGTGGTTGTGATTTTATAAATTGTATACAATGGTTCAGTGGATAAGGGTATTGAATGTCATATGCAAGGTAGTGAGTTCAATCCGAGTGAATTGAATTTCAATTAAAAATATATACTGTAGTAGTTATTATAATAAAGACGATTAGGGATAGTATGAATTTGGCAGTTAACATTTATGAGGATTTGAGATATTTTCTAATTATTATGATTTCACTGTGATAGTTTTATTATTCTTTTGATGATGGATGTATAGTTTGGTGTGAATGGAATGGAATTGATGTTTGTTAAGAATGTTATCAATGAATACTAGAGAAGAAATGAAGTTGTCATATTTCATTTGAAGTATGATAGTTGAATTTTAATTAAACTTGTAAACATTTAATATTTTAAAATTAAAATTAAGTTTTAACATTTGCAGAATCCGGTCGACTTGATAAAATTTCAATAAAATATTAGAAGTTTAAAAGGTGATTAGAAAGAGATAGTTTTTGTGTGAACATTTGGAAAGTTTATTTAAATTAAACTCAAATTAAATAAGAGTGCAGTGAATCTTTTTTTGAATTAGAATAAATTAATTAAAATTTAGATAAACATTATCAGTGTTACATTTGAAGCAAATTAAATCTATAACAATGCCTAGGCGTCAACCTAAAGCTAGTCCTGTTGGAACCAAGACAACCAATTCTAATAACAAGCGAGTGTCTGCAGTTAGACCTGCTACTAAAGTAAGGAAGATTAATTCTTTACGATACATATCTCGAATGATGGGAAAGGCAATGAATAACATCAATAATAGAATCTCGGAGTTGGAAAATAGAATGTCTACTCCCAGTGGATCATCGGACAATGTTATGGATGGACTTGGACTTCAGAAGCACAAGTAGCCTTTGAAAAATTGAAAAATAGTTTTTTAAAGACAATAATGTTGCATCATCCGGATATGTCTAAACCTTTTTATTTACAAACAGATAGTTCGGGAGTAGGTCTTGCGGGGGTTTTATTACAGTACGATGAACAAGGGGAAATGAAAATATTAGGCTATTGTAGCAGATCTCTTAGGGGCGCCGAATTAAGATGGACTGTTACTGAACAAGAGTTTTGGGCTATAATTTATTGTTTAAGGAAGTTTGAAACCTATTTGAGGGGCGCAAAGCTTATAATTAGAACTGATCACAAAGCATTGACGTTTGTTAGGACATGGAAATTGTATAATAGTCGAATAATTAGGTGGATATTGTTTCTCGAACAATTCGATTATAGTATCGAACATATAAAAGGTAGAGATAATGTCGCTGTTGATGTGTTATCTAGGTTCCCACCTGATTCATCAATGATACAAGAAGATAGAATCTATTGTCCTGAAATACATTATATGGAAATTAATAAAAATAAAACATTAATAACAAACTTAAAAAATATATCTAGTTTTCAATCTAATGATAATGAAGTACAGTTGATAATGGATATTATAAATAATATTAGTAATAATCATAGTGGTAGAATAAATAATATTGCTAAGCGCTGTTATATCAAGAATGGAGTGTTATATTTTAAAGTTGATTCAGATAAACATGTAATTTACTTACCCTCTCAGTTACAAAAGGAAGTAATTTCTCAAATTCATAAAGAAATGGGACATCAAGGGGTTTTTAAGGTACTCAAATATATTAAAGATAGATTCTATTTTCCTAATATGCATAGAACAGTTAAAGTATTATTAAAGACTTGTCATCTCTGTCAAGTTTCTAAAAGTGATAATATAAAATATGTAGGCAAATGTAAATCTATTGTGACAGAAGAAATAGGTGACTTAGTTATGGCAGACTTATATGGACCATTGCCGAAAGGACGGTTTGGTTCTGCTTATATATTTGTAATTCAGGATTCATTTAGTAAATTTATTAAATTATATGATTTGTCTAAAGCCACTTCTCGTTCAGTTATTACAAAATTAAAACAATTTGTTAAAATAATTAAGCCTAAAGTACTTATGACTGATAATGGTAGTCAATTTTCATCTGAAAGTTGGAAACAAACTTTAAAGGATATGGGTATAAAACCTATATTTACAACTGTAAGAAATCCTCGACCTAATACGACAGAGAGGGTTAACAGAGAACTAGGACGTTTATTTCGAACATATTGCCATAAAAATCATAAAAGTTGGGCAACAATATTAAATAAAATCGAAACATTATATAACAACACATTTCATGAAAGTACGGGATTTACTCCTAATGAAATATTATATGGATTGAGTAATGACATGTCATTTGATAGTTGTTTGCCTCAATTAAATAAGTCTAAAGATATTAATCAAATTAGAATTCAAGTTAGGAAAAATTTAAAAGATAACAGTATTAAACGACAAACTAAATTTAATAGGTCCCATCGTTTAATTGAATTTCAGATTGGAGATTATGTAAAGATTCGTAAGGTAAATAAGTCAGAGGCTCAAAAGAAACTTATAAAAAAGTTTCAATTGCTGTATGAAGGACCTTATGTAGTTAGTGCAATTCCATTTGCAAATGTTTACACATTAATGGACCCTATAACTAAAGAAATTAGAGGAAACTTTAATACAATACATTTAAATAGATATTATCAATAATAAATTGATCACGATCAATTATAGATGTTATCAATGTTTAACTGTTGATACAAACATTAGAATTAATAATGTAGAATTGAAAAGGATAGATTTTAAAATTTAGAATATCAATAAACTTTATTGAAGATTTATTATATTTTCACAATAATTTAATGTCAATTTTTATTTGCATGTGTGTTTTTCTGCATGTAGTGGTTCTGTTACTAATTTTTATAACTTTTACGGAGATTTTTAATAAAAGATATTTAATGAATTATTAGTTAGGTTTACATCGAAACTATTAATTATTGATTATTGAAAAGGAATTATTATCTAGGTTTACATTGATATTATTAATTATCAATTGATTATTGAATAAAATAATTATGAAAAGGTTTACATTGATATTATTAATTATTGATTGATCTAAGAATGGAATTATTATGAAATAAGCCTTATGACCATAATTATATTGAATTTAACTGATAAAATGAAATCTAACTTAAGAAAATAACCACAATATGATGTTGTTAGAATAAAATGAAATTACATCCGTTAGACTTTAAAGTACATATATAAATTGAATGAATCTTGGTTAAAACTATCATATTAGATATTAAGGGTTAAATAGATTTTCGTTAGGGTGTATTTAAATAATGAAATGAGATTTTACTATGTCATTACTTTGGAAGTAAATAGAGTGGTGAATAATTCTAGGAAAATATGACCTATAAACAAACTAATGATTAGTTGTCGTATCTTATTGAATATTCTCTACATATAAATATGCTTCTATTGTATGTATATGTATATATGTATATATATATATATATATATGTGTGTATTTGACTTCATTTTGACATTACACAAACTTTGTAGTTCAAACATTAATTTAAGAATTTGTAGATCTTAAATATATGTTGGAGCGAGGTAACACAGGTGGTTTGTAGTCTTGAATGAGTTCAAGGATACTTTTAGCTCTTGAATACATTCTAAGATGAGGTAATTACACACTGAACTATGACATTACACAATTATTGTAGTTTTGAACATTGATCTAAGAACTTATGTTCTTAAATAAGTGTCAAAACGAGGTATCTGGTAGACTGGAGTGTCTCAATTTCACGATGACTTTCATTGAACTATATAAACTATGTTAAGGTGAATCCATAAATGTTTGTATTCGCCAGTGTTTTATTATAGGTTTCCCCTATAAGGCAAGGCCTGTCTAAGCCACAGTTCTTCGCGTCATCGATGCTAGGTAGTTCCTAATCTAGGTCTATCTAGTAAAGAAAGTTGCGAGTACTTCCTACCAACCTCTGCGTTTGTGTTTGCCTAACTGAACTATGTTCTTGGTAAATACTATACGTACGTTTACTTATCTTTGATAAGAATTCCTCATCTTTGATGAGAGACACGGACAAACTTCATCATACACCTAGTGTATGGTAGTTGTTTGAACTGCAACAAAAGTTAGTGATTTATATTTGGTCAGTGGTATGTAGTTCTATTTATACTAATAGAGAAACATATTCACTTTTCCAATTAATTTATTGCTAATTTTTGTGGACAGTCTCTGTTAAGTCCCAAGGCGGATTTACTGAGATTTAAGCCAAGCCTTAATCAAGTCCTCTTGTGTTTTTCAAACATACAAACATTGATGGATCATAAAACCTATTAAATATACATTCTCTTTTCATTGTGAAAATGAGATACTCTCAGAGATTCTGATTGAGTAAATGAATATGTTATATTTTAATTGTTTTATTTATCTCTCGACACTACCTTGTCCTTTGATAAATCCATTCAGTTCCTAAGAGAGCCTGATATAATCAAATGTTTAACAACTTAATTACTGGTTCAATGTTTCAATTGAACAACCTATTCTGGTTAATGAATGCAGTTTCATTGAATGCTGTGAGTCATGCAAGGACAAACCTACACAATACACCTACTTTACACGTTGGTCTTATACCTTTAATTATTTTTTACTTCCTTATAGGACACTCGAAAGGTTGCGCTGTCGCCTGTCGCTGGTCGCCGACAACCCATCTCACAATGGTGGCGAGGCTTGACAATATAGCTGACTATAGACCCGTAACTCAGTAGGTCTTTCCTATGGGAAATTACACTACACAATCCAATTGTGGCAAAAGTGTTAGGTTTCGTGATCGAATTTCAAAGTAGTTGTATGACCGAAGTTCCCGTATGGGCTAGTAAGCACACAATGAAAAGATCAGTAGACACGACCTCCTTTTGTTCACGTGGAACACATCTTAATACCATGTCTGATTACAGCTTGGTATTTACACCAACTCTAGTAATTCACTGGAAATGTCTATATGACGTCCCAAGGGATTACTCAAATACAGTCATTGCATGATTTTGCTGCAGCGGTATGAAACAAGCATTTGTTAGACAGGATATATTTCCGTCTAACTTATTGTAGAAAATTGGGTACTCTCATTTCCTACCTACTACCTTTCTTTTGATTGGATAGCACCAACGTTGTGCCTAATTTAATTTAGAGCCTTCAGCACGGTGTGGATCGGTTGGGGTCGGAGGGGCTTGGTGGTTGCGACCCCCCGGGTTCAGTTGAACCCGGCCTTTTAATTCCTTAATACCTGTAAACCCTATCCTAACAGAATAACACACACAAACAAACACTACACACTATTTTTCACAATTATCTGAGATGGTTTATTAACTGAATAAATTATTTCAAGATAATTAATAACTATATAATATGTATTTAATCATTATTTCATTTACTTATCTATTTTTATTTATTTCATTTGTTTAGAGTTATTAGAATCTATCTATTATATCAGGTTTGAACTAAAAATACATGTAAAAGAAACTTAGACACTATTCAATTAATCAATGTCATTATAGAATATCCTATATATAATTATTTAACTTTATATCTATTTTAGCTATCTAGATTTACTAAAAATGTTAGCAATTATAATTTACACATTCTTAAGGAGACGTCAGATATTTAGTTAAACAATAGGTGATAGCTATTTCTGAATAAATGGGTCTATTACTATTTATTCTTAACGGTTCTAATTTACTAAATTTTTCATTAATTCCTAAATAATTTACTAATAAGGTGTTATAAAGTTTAATATCTTTCTTTCCTTTTCATAATGATTTTCCTGAAGTTAGTTATCTATAGTGTTTATACCACTGGTAAGTGTAAATATCTTTATAATTAAATTTTAGGATACTAAATCTTATTAATTCTAAATAAGTTAATTATAAGGTGTTATATCTTTCTTTCCTTTTAACAGCATTCCAGAAGTTAGCTATCTTTAGTATTTAAATCACTGGTAAGTGTAATTTACTAAGTCTTATTAATTCTAAATAAGTTAATTATAAGGTGTTATCTCTTTCTTTACTTTTAATAGTATTCCAGAAGTTGGTTATCTATAGTATTTATATCACTGGAAGTGTAAATATCTTTCAATTAAATCTTAGGATAAATTAATTTCAGTAATTTAATGTCATTGTGCAGAGATGTTATTTTAAATTAATGACTAGATAGGATGTTAGTTAGAGTTTATATAGAAATCAAGGCTTCTAATAACATATACTATGTCTTTCCTTCGGCATACCATAAAAAGAACTGAAGTTACTCTGAAACAAAAATCAAACACAACGTAGAGTCCTTCATTATACTAGACGATCACAATTATAAGGCCAAAGACATTTAATGTCCTCTTAAGCTTAATATTAGCTAGTAACGCCATTACCATGATGGTGTCACATTTTGGTTCTTCGTGACCAGGATGTTATAATTTTATATATATGTTGGGGTCTTTCTCATCACACCCCATAGTATAATATCGTTACAAAATGGTCCACGTGACCAGTATTATCATAAGCATGATGATTAGTTATCATTGCATAGGGTAGATCGTTACAGTTGGACATTGTGTTAACGAGGTTGTTAGAGACGAGAGAGCTATTACCGAGCTATCATAGCTTTATTAGCAGTATATGATGAGAACTATGTTACTAATGATGTGGATATAGAATTATACTGCTGGAAATGGTATACGTGTAGAAAATGTAACAATTTTATTATATTTATTATTTAAACAAGTAACTGTAGCAATATCTATCTACGAACTTAAAAACTGACATATTCTACATCGCGATATCAAAGTTACCCGAGCAATCTATATATATATAAAAGAGTAACCCACCCATTGACTCATCACGATATCTCTGAAACCATAAGGCGTAGAGACTTGAATTTTGGTAGGAATATTCCTTTCGCCGAGTAGAGGTCAGCTAAGAACGGGTTTTACGATATTCCACCCCTAAGGGGGTTAAACGGGGGTTGGAAGTTTTTATGAAAGTCCTATGTTTTTGAAGTAAGAGACTTGAAATTCAAAATGTATGCTCTATAGATGGTGTTGAGGTATACTAATAATGTATTTTGAGAAATCAACCCCCTTTTGGGGTTAAAACAGGGGATGATAGTTTGTATGAGAGTCCAATGAAAAATACACCTACAAACTTAAAATTAGGCAGGTAGGTTCCTTATAGGGAGTAGACATCCGCTAAGAACGGGTTTCACGAAATTCTATACCTAAGGGGGTTAAACGGGGGTTGGAAGTGTGTATTAAAGTCCTATGTTTTTGAAGTAAGATACTTGAAATTCAAAATGTATGCTCTATACATGGTGTTGAGGTGTGCTAATAATGTATTTTAAGACATCAACCCCCTTTTGGGGTTAAAACAGGGGTTGATAGTTAGTATGAAAGTCCAATGAAAAACATACCTACAAACTTGAAATTAGGCAAGTACGTTCCTTATATGGAGTAAACATCCGCTAAGAACGGGTTTTACGAAATTCCATACCTAAAGGGGTTAAACGGGGGTTGGAAGTTTGCATGAAAAACCTATGTTTTTGAAGTAAAAGACTTGAAATTCAAAGTGTATGCTCTTTAGCTGGTGTTGAGGTGTACTAATAATCAATTTTGAGAAATCAACCCCCTTTTGTGGTTAAAACAGAGGATGGTAGTTTGTATGAAAGTCGAATGAAAAATACACCTACAAACCTGAAATTTGGCAGGTAGGATGCTTATAGGGAGTAGACATCCGCTAAGAACGGGTTTGGCGAAACTCCACCCACAAGAAGGGGTTGCGGGGGCGTCAACAATGGAAAATTGAACTGTAAGGCGTAGAGACTTGAAATTTGGTAGAAATATTCTTTTCGCCAAGTAGAGGTCAGCTAAGAAAGGAATTACGAAATTCCGCCCACAAGAGGGGGTTTCGGGGGTTTAACAATAGAAAAGTGAACCATAAGGCGTAGATACTTGAAATTTGGTAGAAATATTCCTTTTGCCGAGTAGAGGTCAGCTAATAACGGATTCTACGAAATTTTACCTACAAGAGGTAGTTTCGGGGGGTTAACAATGGAAAATTGAACCATAAGGCGTAGAGACTTGAAATTTGGTAGAAATGTTCCTTTTGCCGAGTAGAGGTCAGCTAAGAACGGATTCTACGAAATTTTACCTACAAGAGGGGTTGCGGGGGTGTCAACAATGGAAAATTGAACCATAAGGCGTAGAGACTTGAAATTTGGCAGAAATATTCCTTTCGCCAAGTACAGATCAGCTAAGAACGGAATCACGAAATTCGACCTACAAGAGGGGGTTGCGGGGGCGTTAACAATAGAAAATTAAACCGTAAGGCTTAGAGACTTGAAATTTGGTAGAAATATTCTTTTCGCCAAGTAGAGATCAGCTAAGAACGGATTCTACGAAATTTTACCCACAAGAGGGGGTTGCGGGGGCGTCAACAATGGAAAATTGAACCATAAGGCGTAGAGACTTGAAATTTGGTAGGAAAAATCCTTTAGCCGAGTAGAGGTCAGCTAAGAACGGAATTACGAAACTCCACCCACAAGAAGGGGTTGCGGGGGCGTCAACAATGGAAAATTGAACCGTAGGCGTTGTGACTTGAAATTTGGTAGAAATATTCCTTTCACCGAGTAGAGGTCAGCTAAGAAGGGATTCTACGAAATTTTACCCACAAGAGGGGGTTGCGGCGGCGTTTACAATGGAAAATTGAACCATTAAGCGTAGAGACTTGAAATTTGGTAGGAAAAATCCTTTTGCCGAGTAGAGGTCAGCTAATAACGGAAATTTTACGAAATTCCACCCACAAGAGGGGGTTGCGGGAACGTTAATAATGGAAAATTCCCGTTTTTAAACTATAGCTCCTATCGACTCCAAATTTGGTAGGAATCTCCTTTATGTCATGTAGAAATGACCAATGAGCGGATTTTATGGTAACTCATCCCCAATAAGGATTGGCGGGGGTGGGCGTTAATAATGAAAATTTTAAATTTCCGTGGCTAATAGAAGATAACGCTTAGTAAAATAACAAGGTTTGCAGATGTGTGTTTAGATATTTAAAACTACGGAATAGATTTTGATGTGGTTTTTTTTTAAATAGATAGAGTGATTCAAGAGGAATGTCTATATGTATTATACATGCATAACATAGTAGATAAATACTGATCATTTTAGAGGTTTCTAATGTGATGTCATAAATAACGCTTTCATTGCAAACGCTGGCTGAACCCGGAGATAGATCAAAATAATATACTACAGTGTTGTACAACTTAAAAAGGTCTATAAAAAAGTCCGCGACGGTATAATTCTATCTCTTAGGGATAGACATAACCATTTTTTATTCTTTACTTTTTACGAGAAATAATGGCTTATTTACGAAGCGATTTTAAGCAATACAGCATTAATCCTTACGCAATTTATTAAGTAAATTAAATACATTGTGCATTTAATATTGATCAATATGGATCTGTACAACATGTAATTTTAATAAATGTTTTCGAAGATATCACAGATTAAAAATGCAAGGACATGACGGTTACAGTTGTACCGACCGGGAGCTGCGGCCGGCGCGACAATTTTTTCGAAATTGTATGTTCGTACTTTATAATTTTTTAACTTCATTTATAGTACGTACATTAGGTTGGATAGGATTAGACTAAAACCATAATTTATCAAGTCAAGAGTAGCCTCTAAAGAAAACATGTTTAATTGTCTAATGACAAAAAAGTTGCGAACGATATAATTCTGTAGTATATTTAGTATCGGCATGTCACCCGTGCGAAGCCGGGGCGGGTCGCTAGTTGAACATAATTATATACAAAAACCCGACAAACAACCGTTGGGGAGCATTAGCCTACCAGACACAGCATCTGTCTGGTCAGAGGATCCTCCCTTTGCGGTGGTGAATGAAGAACTTGACACCCTGTTACTCGCACCCCCAAAAAACGAAAGAAACAAAATGGTATTATTGTAAATATAGCAATTTTACTTTTCTATTATATTTCTTGCATTGTAGTTGTGATTGCCATCTTTAATTGATTTTGTTAGGTATTTTAAGCAAGCTAGCTAGCTAAGTTGAGCAGCAGAGACCAACGTATCGGTGCAATTAGGATTTAAAATTTAGACCTAATAAACATTTTTCACAATCAAACATCTTAATATTTTTAACAGCAATAAAATTGGAGAAGTAGTGAAGTTCAGGAATATCTGTGGAAATAAACTAGAACTTAAAGTTCAACCAAGCAAAATTTAACTGGAGATTCAATTCTTTATGATTTAATTTAGCACTTCTGTTATGTCCTACATTCTAAGTAACCGAATTTAATTGTGGAGATGCATATGATATACACTTGCGCAATTACGACCACAAAATCCGTATTAAATATTTTATAAATTACCACATTCGACCAGTCTCGATATCAGTAACTGTTTTGCGTTTACCGCAAATATTATTTAAAACAGAATATATCAAATACAAAAGCGAAAAACCATATTATGGTCTTGTTATTATTGATTAATTTATTTAAAGCGAATCGAAGCAGACCAGTCCAGGCTGTATTTTGCTCATTCATTCGTATAACTAGGTTTATTAAAAGAATTACCTGTTCTTAGATAATTTATCTTCCGAGGATAATGAACAATATTAACCATTTAACAGACAACTGCTTATAATTCAATGGACGTAAGTGCCCTTTGAGGCCATAACACAAACAAAATATATTGGTGTAAATGTGTACCTATGCTAGTTATGGGAATAGGTAGGACACAGCAGGAAATATCGTACTCAAAATCTGAAGTAGTCGGACTGGGGAAGTACATACATACAAACATACATACATATACTCGAAAAAATTACCTTCCGTCTGCAGTCGGGTAAAAAAATAAACAAAACTGAGTCCAAAAGTGAGCTACTTTTAGTTCATCTATATGAATTGTGGAGCTCTAAATCAACGCCGCTTCTTGTCTCATCTCACGGCTTAATTCATCATAATTATTTCTTTTAAACCTACAACGAACTTGTAACTTCTCTAACACTGTACACGTTTAAAGTCAATGGCTATCATATTATCATCTTGTAATCTATAATCCCACCAAAAACATAAATGTGAAAAATGACAGCCAAGTTCAATAATAAGAATATGTTGTTTGTGGACTTCGCCGAAAAAAGTATTGAGATCTAAATGAGCGCCAAGTTCTACAGAAAATATTAAATTAAGCTAAAGATTTCACTTTGCCAGTTTTCACTAACAATTCATCTTTTATTTGGCTAATAGCTTTTTAATGTTGTTTTTAAGTAAAAACTAGCCAAGTGAAATCTTTAGCTTAATTTAATATTTTCTGTAGAACTTGGCGCTCATTTAGATCTCAATACTTTTTTCGGCGAAGTCCACAAACAACATATTCTTATTATTGAACTTGGCTGTCATTTTTCACATTTATGTTTTTGGTGGGATATCATTACTTTTTGTAGAGATATTTTTTGGAAATTTATTCTTTTTTCTTGCTCATGCTGTTAACGGATTCGATGTCGGAGACCAACCGGATCCTCAGATATCGATTTTGAAAGCAATCGGTCAAATAACTAAAAAGTTCTAGATGGCGGCTACTTTTTCTCATTCTGTTATCAGATTCGTTTTCTGAGACCAACCATGTCCCCAGATATCGATTTTGAAAGCAATCGGATGAATAATTACAAGTTTTTTGTATGGGGACACTCTTTATTTTTTTAGTTCATTTTGTTTTTATACTTGTTTTATATAGCAAATGTATCAATTCATATTTTGTGCAAGTTTCAAATATCCACTTATAACGGTTCAGACGCTACAATTAAAAAACGTTTTTTTTTTGTATGGGGACCCCCTCTATTTTTTAACTTTCTTTTGTTTTCAGATTTTTTCCTGCGTTTACACGTAATCACCTAGCTAGATGCCAAATTTCGACTTCCTAGGTCATCTGGAAGTGGGTTAGGTTTTTGATGAGTCAGTCAGTCAGTGGAAAATTTGCGACTTTTGAACCTTCATATTTTTGTAACCGTTGCAACTAGGTTAATGAAATTTGGGGTTCTAATTGTCCTTACGGATATAAATAAATATATGCAATTTGATCTGTTTTTGTTGAATAGATTTTGAGTTATGGAGGGGTCAAAAGTCGCTCGAAATGGTTCGTGTAAATATACACACGGCGCTGAGTCGCCAGTTCTTTTGCTTGAACTTGGCTTGACACGCTGCCGCGTGTCTCGATATTCCTGTTTTACAACTGTTTGTAGCTCTTGTCTTGTATATTTAAAAAACAAATAATCGTATTCGATTCGATTCAGCTTGTAATATCCCACTATTGGGCACATGCCTCTTTCCCCCCGTAGGAGAACGATCGGAGCTTAATCAACCATGCTGCTCCAATGCGGGTTGGCGGATATATTCCCTACTATTAGTAACGATTGCTATCAGGTGTACATGATAACAACCGGGACCGACGGCTTAACGTGCTCTCCGAGGCACGGTGGGGAGATCCACAAGGACTGCACAAACATCCAGACCACGGCAAACATCTGTATGGCTAATACAAAAGTTGTCGTGTGCGGGGATCGAACCCGCAACAGCCAGCGCAACAGCCACAAACCAGTGCTGTGACCGCGGAAACGCATAATCGTATACAAAAATGTAAATTAATTGTATCACATCATTGTCACAACCTTATCACGCTTTAATACGTCAATATGTCATATACAAAATTGGCCAATTAACAAACAAAGAATGGAATACCATTCCGAATAAGATAAGTCATATAATGTGTCTAACTATAATCATATCATTAAAAGGCGTTAAGAACAAGGTCTAAGAAATCAAACAAATAGCATCATTTCCTATGATCTATCAACGCTTTGTCCTGTCAAAGAAAACGTAGGAATAGAGATATAGACTCACATAAACTTTACGCACTCGGTCGCGTGTCAGATGAGAAGTGAGTAATATTATATTATGTTGTATCTTGAATTAGAAATACATAATATCATTCACTACTACTTTCTTTATTTTTTGTAAGAAAAAATATCTCATCTATGTATGTCATACAATCCTTTACAAAAACCATAATAAAAACATTAAAGTGATTTCACATAATTTAATTTGATTATATTGATTATTAATTTGATTTTTTTTAAATTGATTTGAGTACATTGCACGTTATGAACTCCGATAATTTTTTTAGATTCAAGATATATAAAATTATACTGCAAAAATAAATTTATTATATGGGGACACTTTCATAAATTTATTTAAAATAAAAACACATAGTATAAACACATTTATATTGTTTCACCCATAATAGCGTATTAAATGAAACTTTTAAGATAGCTATAACAGACGAAAATATATAGTTCAGTGTCAGTAATAAGGTACTGTAGGAGAACGCTGAAATAACATAACATAACAATACACTTTATTGTACACTGAAACAGAAATAATACATATCAGATTGATTTCAACAAAGTATTATAACGTTTAAAGGACGGCCTTATCGCTAAAAAGCGATCTCTTCCAGACAACCTAGGGGCAGAGAATATTTACATAATAACATAAAGCATCGGCTACAACCGTGTACCATATGGAGGGCTTTACTTATACATTTTTTTGCCACCCAGCTATGTAAGAAATGTCATCAACGAAACAAAATATTTGACTAATAGGGAATATTTTTATTTTAAAATCGTATATTTCATTACAAGTGCGGAAAGGCTGTCATTGCAAAGAGTTCCGACAAATGTCTACCCGAGCCGAGGCGCAGCCGAAGGCGAAGGTTGACAGTCGGAACAAGTTGCAATGACGGTTCCACACATGTACTGAACGACTATTTTTAATACAGTTGCGAAAAAATGAAACAATTTAATAAAATAAACTCGCAAAGAAAATTTCTGAAAAATGGCGCCAACCGTAGAATATAAGCAGAGTTTTTTTTTCTTCACCCATTCTGGTAGGCAAAGGGAAACTATGCCAATACAGCCAAGTCTTCAGTAGAAGTTTTTTATTGATATGAAATGAAAATGAAATTTAATGAGATGAAATGAAATGAAACCTAACCAAACTAATTCAATCAAATCATTAAATCTGATATTGAAACAAATTAGTAGCTTCTTTTAAGAAATATACGTATTTGCATGAATCATAAAAACTTCTATGAATTTTTTTAATAAAAACTTCATGGTTGGTTTTTCTATTTAAAAGATATTATTTTGACAGTTGGAAAATAGAACGCACGAGTGCGGGAAATGTAAAAAAAAAGCACGAGTGTGTAATAGCCCACATCCCGAACGTTATACGTCCCTGCAATACGCCACTTTTTGAGCAACTGTATTAAAAAATAATATTTCCATAATTATACAGACAGCGACATTTTATAACTTTCTATATATCGACAGAGTATCGTAAGATATAGAAGTTATAATATCATAGATGAGACGACCTTGGACCTTGAAGCTTGACTTGTTTTCCGACATTTACTCTTTTTGATAAACGAAAAGAAAATATTTCGCAGAAAAGAGTGTTGTTATTTAATAGTCTGGAAAGTAATATGAAATTGTTATCATTATAAATTACTATGAATCAAAATCTGCTCAACCGGTTTTACGTTACTTTATTGTATATCTAATTTCATAATGTTTGTGCTATATTTAGTGTAGGTACATATTTTTTATTTTATGTTTTTTTTTTAAATTCAGGACAACAAACAATTGCATCACGATTCAGCCTGTAATATCCCACTGTTGGGCATAGGCCTCTTCCCCATGTAGGAGAAAGATCGGAGCTTAATCCACCGTGCATAATAAAAGTTTACATAGTATCTTAATATCTTAAACATTCTTAACTTATTACACAACCAGCACCGTTATCCATATAATAAGATACGGTAGTACATTATTTATGAAAATTTATATTACAATTTAAAAGAAAAAAAAAATTAATAAAGGTAGATAGCTAACGAAGCGACGATATCAAGTCCTAAACCAATTTTTAAATTAAATTACAAAGACTTAAAACCTGAAATTCTTCCAAATTGCATTTTTAAATTTTGAAGCAGGCAAGAAAAATATATCACAGTCAGTAAAATTGTCATTATACGATTTCATCATTCTTCTTAGAGGAGCCCGTTCTCTTACATTTGTTCTACTACGTCTAATGACGAACAATTTATGTTTATAAGTGTTTTGAATTCGCAAAGAGCTACTTGGTATACAAATGTAAATTTGATTAAGCAATTTGTTGTCAAAAATAAATTTTAAATAGATATGTATGTGTATAGAACTTCTGTAAATACGTATAAAATACTAGCTTGCACAGTTTTCTTTACATTTTCATTTTCAGAAGCAATTATTTTATTACTTGTTTGTTGTTGACACCTGTCTTATTGCATACTTCGGCGTGCTCAAATTACACGCCGTTATAATTTACTACAATTTGATTGGTCAAGGGGAGTGGCTAAGCTAACAGCAAGTAATCATAATTTTCCTAACGCGAATAGACTATAGCTTAAGCCACTACCAGTCCCGGTTCTGAATCTCGCAAATTAAAAATATTTCCGTAAGTCACACAAATACAAGGCTTTTTTTTTGAGGAAAGGAAAGGAATTTTATTGGGCCAACATTTGGAAGAATCTCAGCTATATGATACTACTCTCTAGTACTGTTGTGTTCCTGAGGTAATTAAAGTTGCCAGAGCTCCAGGGGAGGATCTGGTATAAAGTTGGAAAAGCATTTGCGATTCTCCTGATATTACGTTCCATAGGCTGGGTAACTGCTAAAAACCAGGCAGACTATAGGTCTGCTTGAATTTGAATTTTTTATTAATTGTAAAAAGTCTATTAGATACAAACAAATTTCCCTCTTATTTTTTATACAACTAGGGCGAAAACAAAGATACGGGTCACGTGATGGTAAGCGATTGCCGTAGCCTATTAATTGATGGCTGCAATACTAGAAGCATCGCAACTGCGTTGCTAACCCTAGCCCTAATAACCGACAAGAGCTCTGGTCACCTCAGTCATTACATGAACACAACACGACTTGAAAGAAGTATTATTTAGCGGTGACCGTCTGTAAGGTCGAGGCACTTCCTCAGTCGGGCTGCCCTACCCCAGTTGAGCCTTATTAAAATAAGTATACGTAAGATAAAATTATACTGTATACAAAAATTAATTAATTTTCTCGCAAAAGATTAAGATCAATTTACAACTTAATGGCTCGGCAGAATGAGGTTACGCTCTCAAGATGCTACGTGGCTATTTGCCAAAAATTTGCAACATATGTAAGTCCTCAGTGCTGTTCACTTAATCACGTTCACTTAGGTTTGTATTAACTTTTCCATAACGTGCATTAGTTTAAAAAATACACAATATACAGGGTACGAGTAATAGACAAATTAAAAGTTTTACAGAAAAAGGTCAAGGTGAATTATACACACACACTTTTATCCCTAATAAGTGAACTTCTATGAAGTACTTTTTTTTAATTTTCTGCGTGCAAAGTATAGATTGTATACTCTTATAAATCTAAGGTAGGTTTATTAGGAATAATATTTAAAAAAAAATAATACTCAAGAGTTTTATCATTTTTAATACGCTTTTATTAGCTTGACATGTATGTACGTATGTATGTAACGGAATCTTTGAACTTCATTTTCACCTACTTCTAGGAGTATGATTAACTTGAAAATTTGCACAGGGGCCGGGGTCAAGGGCCGATGACAATACAATATAACACGCTTTTTTTATTGTCGTCTTGACACTAAAAATTCAGAAAATAAATTATAGTTAAAAAATAAATAAAAAAAAAACACGCTTTAATAGCAATTGAACTAAAAAGTAGAAAATAAAGTGAAAAAGCGTGGGGTGATTAATCATATTATAATAATAATTCTAATATTGCAAACAGTAACTAATAAAATGATCCTCACATTACATACCAAGCACCCCACGCTTTAATATATATAGTTACTCAAAATGATTTTAAGTTTAATCTAGTTAGTACATGAACAACTCTCGCAGGCGTCTACTTCGGAATGTATCATATCCGTCAGAGCCAAAGACTAACGCTAGTATATAGAAGTAAACTATTGTCTATGTCAAGTCTTGGACTGTTTTGTAACAATATTATTAATATTATATATATTGTAGTGTCAGATTTTATTATTAGAGAGTAAAACAGGCTCTTAGAAGCTATTTTCCCTTCATGAGCCGATGTTTAGGTCGATGTTAGGGAGGGTTAAAAATATATTGTACACTTTTATCTGTGGAACAACTTTATACTTAAGGTAATAAAATAATAATTAAAAGAAAACAAAAAACCCGCCTGCATAAAAAACAACTAATAGAAAATGAACTTAAAAGACTGAAACAAGATAAAAATTCAAAATTACACAACGCTAGCGAAACAAATCGAAACAATATCAAACATTATGTACTATACACTTAAAAATATCAATACGGTAGTCCTTCAAAATTTTATGCAACATCGTACATAATATGCAGTCGGAGACATGAAATTGAAGGATAAGTCAAACCATTCTCTCTTTGTGCATGTCTCCGACTGCATATTATGTACGATGTTGCATAAAATTTTAAAGGACTACCGTATTGATATTTTTAAGTGTATAGTACATAATATTTGATATTGTTTCGATTTGTTTCGCTAGCGTTGTGTAATTTTGAATTTTTATCTTGTTTCAGTCTTTTCAGTTCATTTTCTATTAGTTGTTTTTTATGCAGGCGGGTTTTTTGTTTTCTTTTAATTATTATTTTATTTATGTCTTTTTAGTTAGACAAATTACGTAATCGGTTCAATTCATTAAACTAGTTTACATCATGTGGTTGATTAAGTAATTTATTAACGACGAAAAAAATTAGGCCGTTCTAAAGTTGCCACGTATAATTATATCATTTTTATCTTTGACCGAGCATAACTTTCTACAGAGTAGTCCGAAGTTGATAATTCTTTTTTTAAGGGAAAGGCTACACCCCGAAATTGACCGTCGGACGTTGCCTAGGAGGCGAGGAAGAAGCTCGGCTCGCATCTTGCTTGCCTTAGGCATGGGAAAGAGCAAAGTCAACATTTTTTAAACTTTCTTATTGTATTTCTTTATTATTATTACAGTAATAATAATCATAATATACATTTTTGAAATCCTTGTATTGAGACCTTTAATTTGATACCCATATTATAGTATTCTAAAAAAAATTATTTCTTCATTAACTACAATGGCTTCGCACAGCCGCCATGTTTGTTTTTTTTTAATGTCACCTATCTAAGAACACTTGGGCTGCTAAGACGAATCTAACGATATCTCAATTATGTAAATCCGTTCAGCGGTTCTAGAGAAATCAGGTAATTAAGAATATTACATACATACATACATACAAGATACGCGCGAAAAACATAACCCTTCCTTGGCAGTCGGGTAACAAGGTCTAAAAAAAACGAACAAATAATAAAATCACCGAAGAAAGTTTAAAATTCAAAACCACTGGCACATTAATTGCACCACAGTTAATTGAAATTAAAAATATTGAAAGCAGTGTCAGAGAATTTATAAAGAAGTAAGAAGCTTTCCTTAAAGATTTACGTTTTAATTTATTACAAAATAAATAATCCTAGTCTAGACATTTAGGCGTAGAATTTAAACCAATCACCTTGGACTTGTTCGTCTGAAAAATGATTAAGTTGAAAGAATAGAATAGAAGTAAGATGGCTAATAAATAAATGAAAAGAATCTACTGAGTCTATATTCACAACTGAAGCTGCAACATAAATCCTTTAGCTAGAGCATCTTGGTTTTTAAAGAAACAAATCCTATTTCTAGTAGCACTAGGTTACAAAACTTTTCCGAAAAAAAATTTTGCAATAGGTTTAGGGAATTTATTTTCGAAACAAATTTATATGTAACTAGCTGTGTTCGTCCAAGTGGAATTTAACAAAATAGTTATTGTCTAGCTATTTATATATATATTTTTTTCATAAACATACTTATAAATAATACATATATAAATATATAAATGAATATGCATATTACACCCAGACTCGGGGTGGGAATCGAACCCACAACCCCCGGAGCAGAAAGCAGGGTCACTACAAACTGCGCCAACGGGCTAGTCGTAGTAGGCGGTAGGCGGCTAGGTAATTATTATTATTTATATATGTATTATTTATAAGTATGTTTATCGAAAAGAAATTTAGGTATACCAATCGGCTGTTACATATAATACAAGCATTAAGTTACTTACTTTAGGAATAGACGACCGTGCGTGTATTGTGTAGATATTTATTTATATCAAAAAGATTCATCTGTTGGATATCGTCATCCGTCAAATAACGTTGTTCAAAACTGTTGAAACAGGTCTTTGATATCATTTGATTTTATAAAGCTATAAATATTTTATGAAATTTCGATAATAATAATATCCTTTGGTCTTAACTATTCATAATAATATGTATGTATACATATAATCATATGGACAGTATTAAATAATTTACTAAATTATTCTATTAATAAATAATTTTCATAATTACTCTAATTAATTTGTATGAATGTGACAATACATTGTACTTATATTATAATGATTTTGTTTAATTGAGTTAATTCTCAATGCGTGAACTATATTGAAATGTGAAACATAAGTAATATCTGATTTAAAATATAAATTATAAATGTATCATTTTTTATTATTTTTCAAGTTTTATTATTTACATATCTTAATTGTGACAAACCTTATTAAATTAAAAATACGAAAATGTTAAGTAACGAACTCGTCACTAGATGGCGCTATCCTTAGTTACATAACGATATTATTTAAGTTAAACGGAAAAATTAATATAACTTTCCGGCTACCTATTGTAAATGAGAAAGGTACGGTACAAGTAGGGCACTACTGTATAAACGTCCTAATAAATGTGTCTTTCTTTCTTTCGTTATAATGTGGTACTTCTGATGGTACATTAGATACACACTAATAAGTATGTAAGAATAGGTAAGAATTTTTTATCGTCACAAACACAAACGCTCTGATGATAAATTCTGTAGGTGTGACACGTATAACGAAAGACAAAGATTGAAACTAAAATCTCTAGTGCAACAGCCAAAAGTTATTGCCACTGTGTATAACCGTCTTTATAATAGCTATTTTCCATTTATAAACATAGATATGGAGAATACATTGTATTCTCTACATAAAGATTTCGACTTCAATATGCCCACGCAATTTTTTTTTAATCTCCATCGGTATCACGCAGGAAAATTATATACAGTGTGAGAATTTATGATGAAAGTTACTTTACGAAAGATAAACCCTTAATATTCGGGTTACAAGTACCTCTATATAACATAACTGTAGGGCCGTATCTGCGTATGACACGCAAAGATAAACTGTCTGAATGTTATCATCGTCTTTCTGTCCATCTGATTTTCTTTAAGCGTGTCACGTAAATACTCTTACATTTATATTGATAACAATGAACATATTTTTAGTTTTTATTATTCATTGTACTCCGTGGTGTTAGTACACTCAAGGCAAAACACACACATACATTCGTACATACACACACACACACACACACATACATACATACAAACAAAAAGATACATCAAAATAATTACTACGTGTTATCATCATGTATGTGTTCTGGATAATGTTCTAATTCAATACTCTATTAAAAGAAAGAAAAAAAAAACAAAACAAAAAAAGGTGTGTGTGTGTGTGCGATTCACACACGATAGAAACTTCTATGGCAAACTAATTTAAAAAAAAAAAATAATAAAATTAGCGGCTTGCAGCGCGGCCCGTCCTCGGCCCGGCTCGTCCTTCCCTGTCTCTTTGCCGTTGCATCCGGTTTGAAATCACAATGATTCTAAAGAAGTTTCACTTTAAAAAAAAAAAACAATAAACATTCAACAGCATTAGAACGAAAGAAATAGCGGGCATTTTGTAGTATTCCGAGTATACGATCAGTCATTTATTTTCCCCTGACACTCGAGACTGGTCAACTTAATCAAGAAGCGAAACTTGATATTACGGAATTGTGCAAATGTCAAGTTATCTTGTTAACGTTGTTTTTACAATTATTAATAGTTTCTAGTTGTATTAGTTGGGAAACTGGTCAGCGCAGCGTAATATTTATCTACGTATAGTGTGTCTCTCTGTGTGCGTATACACATATATCTTATCTTATATATATAAAAATCAATTGCTGTTCGTTAGTCTCACTAAAACTCGAGAATGGCTGGGTCGATTTGGCTGATTTTGATTGTGGCATATTTGTAAAAGTTCAGGAAAGGTTTAAACGGTGAGAAACATAAATACCAAGTAACTGAAAATACTAATAAAAACGACAATTTAATTTTCCAATAAAAATGTTCCCAATGGTGAGATTTGATGGCTTTTGACAAACATAGTTAATTGGTTGTCAAATATTTATAGGTGCGTTCAGAAAGTGTTTTGTACATATTTTTCACAAATATACGTAGTTAATACGAAATTCACCGGGTCATCTAGTGAGTTAATAAAAGTTCTTCGACAACTTAGGCGTCGGCCGTACTAATACAACATGCCGTATTGCTACGAGCCGTGTTGTCATATTGTGACAGACAATTTAGTCGGAATTGCAATGCAATGTTTCACTCGTCACGCGTTCAATCGCGTCTCCGAGATGTTATGAATTGAGGTTGTCAAAGTGTTGTTGTTTTAAAAATCTAGTCGTATTGCGTATTTTGTATGTAATAAATGATTGGTTTGGATTATTTTTTGTTTTGTTTTAAATATCACAGTTATTTTTACTTTACTAAAAATTGTATCACAGTTCTAGTTCAAACCTTTTTTTTATTAATCGACTAGAAATATAATTTTTGATTGGCACCTTATGTCTACTTTCCTGTGAACTTTAAGAATAATTACATATAACTAATGGACGCGATGACAAATAATAATAATTTTTAACATTTAATCATAACTAACATAAGCCTGATCACTGTCGTAAAAAAATGTACTAGTTCATAAAATATATCTACGTTGCCGAGGGTAGATTATTAAAGTTTCTAAGCCATTCCGTCAAAACGCCAGTAAAATACCAACATCTAAATTCTCACCATCCATCCCTTTTACTCACTCATAACACGGAAGAGATAGCTTGCATTTGTGTCAAATATCAGCTTATAGTGCGGTTAACAGTATCGGCTTAACCAGCCTGTTCTGATCCATTAAACTAATGAAGACCCTTCGTAATTAATATGTCATATCTTAGACAAATGAACAATAATATCCATCCAGCAGAATCAATAAATATTTTTAAGAATCGTTGCACAAATATATTGTCTTATATAATATGTGTTCTATTGGTATACTGTATCTATATGTATGTATATGTGTAGGTATGTATGTATGGTATGATGAATATTATAATATAAAACTAATTTTTGTATTTTAAGTTGATTTCTGTCCTTAATTACTTGCATTGTTGTTTGCGCACTCTTCTCGGCACTTTTGCCTAAACCACTATCATGAAAGGTTTCCTGTAAGACATCGCTATAAACGATAAAGCAGTCTTTGCATACTTATTTATTTGTACCTAATGGTTCTAAATTGTCATCATCATCATTCATCATCATTTCAGCCTATCGCAGTCCACTGCTGGACATAGGCCTACACAAGTTCGCGCCAAAAATGACGTGAACTCATGTGTTTTGCCCATAGTCACCACGCTGGGCAGGCGGGTTGGTGACCGCAGGACTGGCTTTGTCGCACCGAAGACGCTGCTGCCCGTCTTCGGCCTGTGTATTTCAAAGCCAGCAGTTGGATGGATATCCCGCCATCGGTCGGCTTTTTAAGTTCCAAGGTGGTAGTGGAACTGTGCTATCCCTTAGTCGCCTCTTACGACACCCACGGGAAGAGAGGGGGAGGCTAAATTCTTTGCCGTAGCCACACAGCAAAAAAAAAATCTAAATTGTATAAAGTTTTAATAAATAAATAAATAAAATGAATTGAAGCCTTACAACTGAAATCAGTTGAACATTTAGTATTGTTAATTCATCTTATTTGCTTGAAACGTAGTAAGGTATCAGAGTAAATGTTCAGTTAGGGTGTTTCATCCAGTCCATAGTAAATTAAGCATAATCTTACTTGTCTTGTTTTTTATACTAAAAATATCTCTATTCAACATTAGAATATTAAGTACCTGGGTGACCGAGCCTAGCTCGGTACTTTTTTTTTTTTTGTTTTTTTTTTCTTTTTTCTCGGTATTTTTACATTTTAATTTTATTTAAAGAATAAATCACGAGAGAAATTAAAAAAAAAAAAGAAAAAATAATAATCTGGAGACTGAGATTTGAACTCGGGTCAACACGATTCGACACCAGCCGATTTCCTAATTAAACTATTACAGCTATGTTGACAGTAGTGAAATTAAGCTTCGTATTCTAATGATATTTTTTCATTGCCTAAAAACAGGGATAAAACGACATTTTTTTAAAATGAATCCTAGCTAGATCAATTTTTCGCTCCCGAAATCCCCTGCATACTAAATTTCACGAAAATCGTTGGAGCCGATTCCGAGATTCAGATTATATATATATATATATATATATATATATATATATATATATATATATATATATATAAGAATTGCTCGTTTAATAGTATAAGATATATTATATTAAACTACATTACAGTGAGTAATTAACTTATAAAATTATTTAATAATCTTTCAAACTGATCCAAAGGACTGGCTTAGAGAAGATTACCCCAAGAAGACTTATCTTGAGGCTTATCTCCATCTGATCTTTGAAAAAGAACATAATTAAATATGGTCGATACTCCTAGATGTAAAATCCTATAAAAATGAACTTGACATAACGCTCTCAGTTGATAAGATTTAAAGTTTTTACTCGTAATGGAAAATAAATTGTATCTTTCGGCTTAATGAATTTTTTATGAAAAAATTTGTGATCAAAAATCAAACTTATTATCGCTATGCTTTACAACATCACTTAGTTCGATAATATTATGAAGAAAAAAAAAAAGAACTTTAAAGACATCGTTGCTATTGATAAAAATATTTTTAAACAATAAAATACGAAACTTCAGTTCCATCCTCGTGCATTAATAATTCAAGCCTTGGACTTAAAAAAATACTCACCATAATTAAATAAACAAATCTATCATTTACGTTTTAATCATCGCTACGACGTAGCAACGAGCTACGGACGCGCTACATTGTTCCTTATTTCAATTTCAGTAAAGGCTATAATGTTCAAGCCTGAAATTCCAGATCTTGGCCCGTACTAGATGTGATTTGGAGCCTGCGCGAGGTCTCAGTTCAGTTTCAGCGTTCAAGGGGAACGGTCGTGTGAGTTCGTAGAGTGCGCGCGGCAAAAAGTGTTCTTTTAAACGTTAAGCTTCGTTCGTAAAACCGACGAAGCGCAGCCAATGTGATATAAATATAACCGGTGAGTGTGTGTGATTTATATTTTATATATTCTAAGTGTAAAAAAAAGTGTTGTTCACGGTCGATTGGTTTAACGTTATTTCTTATGTGTTATCTCAGCGGAAAACGGCCTATGGTGAAATTTATTCGCTTGTTTGGAACTTTGGTACTGTGATAATAGGGTTTTATTGTTCTGAAATATAGTTATTGTCTCTCAATACTGTGTTTATCAAGTTCCTCGATGTTCTGAAGTCTTCATTTTAATGTTGATTAGACTTAACGACGTTGTCGTATACAACTGATGGATTTTTTTTGTATAAATCCGGATAATAACTCCTCGTAAAAGTTTTTATACATTACGCTAATGATTTCATGAAATACTATAACTTATATGCATATTAAAATATAACATTTGAAATTAATAAATGTAAATTTTGAAACGATAGATCTCAACGCTATCTGAAGCTGTCTTAACTAAAATGTTAAAACAAGATATGAAAAGCTTAATAGAACAATTTTAATGTAATACCTATTTGTTAAATAATGTAGTAAGCAAAGCAAAAAGTAGAAGCGAACAAAAAACAATTTATATACGCCATTTGCAAGTAGAATTCGTTTAAAATATTTTTTCTGATTGATTGACTAACTTGATTAACAGCCCCATTGGGTGTAGAAATATGAAATTACGAATAAAGCGTCTGTATATGTGTGCTGTGTGGTTACAGCACTAAATAATGTAGCCACCCCCTCTCTTCCCGTGGATGTCGTAAGAGGCGACTAAGGGATAACACAGTTCTACTACCACCTTGGAACTTAAAAAGCCGGCGGATGACGGGATAACCATCCATGCTGGCTTTGAAATACACAGGCCAAAGACGGGCAGCAGCGTCTTCGGTGCGACAAAGCCAGCCCTGCGGTCACCAACCCGCCTGCCCAGCGTGGTGACTATGGGCAAAACACATCAGTTCGCGTCATAATGTCGGGCGCGAACTTGTGGAGGCCTATGTCCAACAGTGGACTGTGATAGGCTGCAGTGGTGGTGGAAGTGGTGGTGGTCTGTATATGTATCACACGGCAATAAGAAAATGTTTGATTTTTTTTTTTTTGGATGATATATAAACTGGTATCAATATTTAAAAGAGATTTTTTTTTCATTCAAAATGCGTAGCTCATAAATATTCAGAGTTTTTTTGTTAAAGATCTTCTAACTGTTGTGAAAATTTTTTTTTTAAATGTAGTCAAATCACAGTTTTTCTCATTTATTATGCGGTCGCAACGTCTTATTAAAATATTATCGTAACAAAGAAGAAAAACTTTTATAGAAAACTTTAAATTAAGTCGTTTACGGAAGTGACGTACATTTACATTATGATACAAGAAAATTAATTACACTTATTGTGTAACAACAAATTGGAACTTTCATGTTCAAAGGATGACCTCCCTTTGTTCAAAATTAAGTAGCTTTTGAGTAAACTGAATGAGACGAACTTTGGGCACACATTATTAATGAACTTTCATTACTCGTAACTCGAGACTCGCCTGTTTAGTCTAAACAAACCACGGTTATGATTAAAATTATATACAAGTTACGATTGTCTTACACAGCAGGTCTCTGGAAAAAAACTTAAAAAGTAATTAGGTATAATAATTTCTATAGAATTTTAGGTTTACTTACATTATATCATCTATTCTTAACACGTTTTTAACCCTTTGACGCGTCTAAAAATACTAAAACACGAATTCTGATTTAATTAATAAATACTCTCTAAATTTTGTAGTTTCTTGAAGTGACTTTTTAATAACGAAATGTAACTTACAGAAAGTTTAAAAATAATAATCATTTAAATTTAACTAAAACCTAAAGGATGAAAAATATTAGTCGATTGTTATTTGTAATTTCTTTTCAATGAATTTTAGTACTTTATATAATTTATTAAGAACTCGTCGTAATTAAATGTGATTAAAGACTACATACAGTTATTGTATATTTTATTATAAAACATGTGGATCGTATCGATAACAATATCTACTTTTCCGTCGGTTGGTTCAAAGAGAAATTCATAGTCACTTGTAGATACGATGAAGTTTTAACGTCAAACTGGCTTCCATTCAACGAATTTTGATATATTTTTTTTAATTTTTAATGTATTTTTCATTGTAAATACTATTATAATAAAAAAATAGCTAAATATAATTTTTGTTACGCTCGTTACAATAGCTGCGTTTGATTTTTATGAATACAGAATAATCAATCTCTACTGTTGATGGTTTCGACACATATGCCTTAGCTGTTTTATATCTCAAAAAAATTAATACTTAATACTATAAATTTAGTAACTGGTGATGAATAAAAAATTTTATACATAAGTCTTATTGAAGAACTAAACAATATTTTTTTCCTTCAACACAATTTTACTAAAAACGAAATCTAAACATCCATATCAACTACTATAACACCCACACTGTTAGACCCGCATTAAACTTTCATTGTTGAAATTCAATGTTATTCCTTTGATCTTTTGAGTTGTAGTTAATAGCCTCCTAAAATAAAGCTATATAGAAACACAAATATAGTTGTTTCCAAATTCAAATTAAATATCAAGCTAAGTAGGTATCTATACTAATATTATAAAGCTAAAGAGTTTGTTTGTTTGTTTGAACGCGCTAATATATCAGAAACTACAGTCCGATTTGAAAAATTCTTTGAGTTTTAGATAGCCCATTTATCGAGGAAGGCTATAATATATCATCACGCTAAGACCAATAAGAGCGGAGCACCAATGAATAATGTTTCAAAATCGGGGTTTTTTTCCTTTTGAGAACTTCCGCTGCGTGCGCTACGTAAACAGTTTAAGTTTCGCAAAAATCATGTATGACAGAATTGTTCCTATTCCACGCGGACGAAGTCTCGGACAGAATAAATAAACTAATAGAGTAATAGTTGAATTAAAACTTCACTTAAGTAAGTTCCATGTCCTGAATAACTAGTTTCGTACTTTACAAAAGCAGATATCGATATTATATTTGATGCCAAAATCGTTATTAAAGCGAGGTTATAATTTAATTAGGTATGGTTACTTTGTATGAGTTTTCGTGCGTCGATCGTGCGAACATATACAAACACGTACGATTTATCCCGGTCTTTTGAGTACGGTACACACTTGGTGTGAACCGGTCGTGCGTGTGCGAGGTCGTAGACTTTTAAGGGTTAATTTAAAAAAAAAAAAACATGACGCAGAAATTGTATTACATCAAGTTTTGCTTTCAACTGATTTAAAATGAGTCTTTATGTTAACCTGTATTTTTTTAAATATATCAAGATGGTATGCGCAGTATTATTTGATTATATGTTTAATTCTCTTATAAGCCTTATTTAACTGAGGTAGGGCACAGCAGGAAATTTCCTGCTCAAAATATGGAGCAGCCCGACTGGGATGGTACCTCGACCTTGCAGAAGACCACAGCTAAATAATACTGTTTTCAAGCAGTATTCTGTTCCTGTTGGTGAGTAAGGTGACCAGAGCTCCTGGAGGGGATTGGGGATAGGGTCCGCAACGCGCTTGCGATGCTTCTGGTGTTGTAGGCGTCTATAGGCTACGGTCTTACCATCAGGTGAGCCGTACGCTTGTTTTCCAACCTAGTTACATAAAAAAAGCCTTACAATCTTCGATCAATCAATATCTAAGATAAATTTATAATTATGATACAATTTTCTTTTTCACCATCAAATTCGATTAGCAAAATGCGAATCTTAAAGTTGTAGTTTACTAGTCGAGTGGGCTATTTTACCTAATATTTATGCTTCACGATTCACGATTCAGCCCACTGCTGGGCATATGCCTTTTTTTCCATGTGCGAGGATTTCCGTGTTGTTATAATAAATACCTGATAGCGATCGTTACTCGTAGTAGGGAACATATCTGCCAACCCGCCGTGGAGTAGGCAAGACCGCGTGGTAGATTAAGCTCAAATCTTTCTCCTAAATGGAGATAGAATCCTATGCCCAGCTGTGGGATGTTAGGGGCTGAATGCGAGACAAAAAATTTATTAGTTATTATTTAAATTCACTGTAGTTTTAGTATACATACATAATAATTATAGTTTACGAAGTGTATTCAATTGACTGTGCTGTGGTGCTATTATATGTTACGTGCCCTTAATAAGCTATCTAAAATAAAATAAAAACGTAGGTAGATTAATTTTAAGATGGGAGTAAACAAACGAAACATAGAAAATTATATAATATTTTGAATGAAATACCAGTTACAAAGAATGCTTATTAGTCCTCGATCGTGGTCGTAATATCTTAAATATTGTAAGAATGTTCATATTAATATTTAGTATAACAGCGGTTTTTGGGACGAAATTGTATTTTAATATAATATTGCAATAAGGAATTTCTTTATTGTCCACCAATTTTTTTTCTTCAAGAGCCTTATGGAAAATATCTTTTGTGTTTTTTTTTTAATGTTGATGTAACAAACTAAATTAAAATACATTGAAAACCTAAAAGTCCCTTCTGGTATAGGTAAAATTATTAAGGCTCGCAGAATAAACAAAAAAAATATGGTCAACGGGTCACCTGAATGGCAACCGACACAATTGGTAATCCTAACATTTGACGGTCAAGTTCTGCCTACTCGAATTTACTGTTGCTACACAGCATTAAATGTAGAACTATATAAATATCCAACCGTACAATGTTTCAATTGCTGTCGTTTTGGTCACACTAAAATGCAGTGTCGGTCCCAACCGCGCTGCTTTAAATGTGGTCAAAACCACTCGGGTGATAGTTGCTCCGTGTCGGAAGGTGACTCATCTTGTATTTTCTGCTCTGGAAGCCATTTCTCAACCAATAAAAAATGCCCTGAATTTATAAGACAAACCGAAATAAAAAGCGTCATGGCGGAGAAAAACATATCTTATGAAGAAGCCGCTAAGAGTTTCCCCGCATCTTACAAATCGTACGCAGAAGTATCCAAATCCTCCCCTTCCTCTTCTTTCCCATATTTAATTCCCTCAAAGTCGGTGACTCATCCATCAACTACATCCTACAAAAAAACCGTATTCTCCAATCGTAAGTCAAGACCCATTCTAACTCCAGGATATGACAAACAAGCTCATCGGGCCATCCTAAAAGAATTTAGTATTCCTCAATCCCAAAATGGATGCGCTTTACAGATAGACTCGAATAACTCAAATGACGATACTGCCACAATTACGGAACTTCTAATAAACCTTCTCGTTAATTTAATAAATAAGAATAATTATTCTCTACCTGACCACGCTGCATCTACTTTAATATCAATTCTAAACAACAAAAATGGATCCACTCAAGTTTCTACAATGGAATGCTCGTAGCATCCTTAGTAAGAAACATGAACTAATTTATCTCTCTAATAAATTACTCCCTTCCCTTATATCAATTGCAGAAACTTGGCTTAAGCCTCAACAACATTTTAACCTTCAGGGATTTACTTCGTTTCGAGATGACCGTGTAGACGGCTATGGTGGAGCAATGATTTTAGTCAATAATAAATTATCCTGCTCAGCACTCCCCATCCCATCTCACAACTGTAACGATATTAATGTTGTTGGTGTTAAAGTTAAGAATATTAATGTCTTATCTATTTACGTCCCTCACCCTAATTCCTCTCTTCTCACCTATATACGCAATCTTTTTCTTCTTTTTCCTCCTCCCCTTCTAATTTTAGGTGACTTTAATAGTCACAATACTATGTGGGGCTCAGATACAAGCGATTCCTTTGGTAATAGGCTTGGTGAGTTGTTAGATGATTTATGTATCTGTGTTTTAAATAATGGATCGTCAACTCGTATTACTCCACCTGGTCAGAGAAAGAGCTGTGTTGACCTTTCACTTTGTTCAAATGACCTGTCTACCATCCTTCAATGGCAATTACTGGACAGCACATATGGAAGTGATCATTTTCCCATTGAAATTGTACATCCATCTAGATACACTCCACATTTTGATTTACCTCCTTTGCTAAAATTCCGAATCTCAAGTGCCAAATGGGACTTATATAAAAATATTTTAGAAGAAAGTACCAAATCCTTACCCGAAATTAACATGGCTAATCTAGACACATGTTATAAACAACTTATAAAATTCATATCTGACGCCGCTAATTCTAGTATTCCACTGAAAAATTCTGCTAAACATAAAATATCTTCTCCTCCCTGGTGGGATAGCGAATGTACTTCAATGATAAAGGCTAGAAAATTAGCTGAAAGAACTTTCGTCGCCTCTATGACAATTGAAAATCTGGTAGAGTACCGAAAAGCTGTAGCCAAGTCTAAGCGATTATTCCGTAAGAAGAAGTTTCATAGTTGGCGACAATTTTGTTTATCCTTATCCCCCAACACCAACGCCAGTGTAGTGTGGAGACAGATTAATCGGTTTCGTTGTGGTACTAACCCCTCCCGTGTCTCCCCCTCTATACCCCACAAAGTAGCTTTGGACTTCTTTGATAAAATCGCTCCTCCTTTCGTTCCCTCTGAATTAGAAATCCCACACCCTACTTCTCTATCCCCTTCCACTTGCCATATCACAAATCCCTTTTCAATGTCAGAACTCAAAGCAGTCCTTTCCCACGTTAAAGATTCTGCTCCGGGAGTCGATGGTATCCCATACTCCTTCCTGGTAAAGGCGGGTCCTGCCTTTTTACAATATTTCTTGAACCTAATTAATAAATTTTTTGACATAGGTTATGTTCCCAATGAATGGAAAACTCAGTTTATTATTCCAGTGCTGAAGCCTGGAAAATCTCCCGACAACGCCAACAATTATCGCCCTATTGCCCTCTCATGTACCTTCTGTAAAATTTTCGAACACCTCATAAAAAATCGCTTAGAGTGGTTTGTAGAGAGCAATGCTCTTCTACCTCATTCCCAGTTTGGATTTCGTAAGGGCTTCAGTACCGCAGATAGTCTTAGCATCTTTATCTCAGATCTCCGTATTGCCTTTTCTAGAGAACAGTCTGTGGTGGCAACATTCTTGGATATCACCTCAGCGTATGACAATGTCCTTCTTGCGGTGCTCAGGTACACGTTACAACAGCTGAACATTCCTGACAAGATAGTGCAGGTCATAGGTAACCTTTTAATGTGTAGAGAGGTTGTACTTCGTACTCCTGGAACGTCCTTTGGATCCCGTCTAGTATGGAAAGGCCTCCCTCAAGGCTCTGTCCTTAGCCCTTTATTATACAACTTATATACATCATCCCTTCACCAGTCCCTTAATATAAATTGCCAAATATTGCAATATGCGGATGACCTAGTCCTGTATATCCAGGGTCCCTCTATTTCAGAATCCGCTCAGTCCTTACAAATTTCCTTAGACTCCTTATCCCATTGGCTAAAACAAAGAGGTCTTCACTTATCTGCTCCAAAAAGCAGTGTGGTGGTATTTTCCAGAAAAAAAATCACACCCCAAATTAATGTTGTAATTGATGGCGTCGCTATACCAAAAAATAACACTGTGAGGTTTTTAGGTATCATTTTGGATGATAAATTATCTGGTAGACAGCACATAGGTTATATAATAAAAAAATGTGAACGAAATTTAAACACAATTAAAGCTCTCTCAGGCGTGTCTTGGGGTGCGCATCCTTTTACACAAAAAATTTTATACAATGCTATTATCAGAAGCCTTTTTGACTACGGTATCTTTCTCATTGAACCAAGTAATAAATCTAACGTCAAACATCTTGAGTCTCTACAGGCAAAGGCTTTGCGCCACATTATGGGATGCATGAGGTCCTCTCCCATTAACGCTCTCCAGGTGGAATGTGGCGACCCACCCTTATCAATTAGACTTCAATTCCTCGCAGACAGATTTCTAATGAGAGTCAGCTCCTTCATTAATCATCCGCTTATCAATAAAATTAGAATATTAGATCACCTGATTAGCACCTCTAGTTATTGGCGCTCGAAATCTATCCCTTATTTTATCATTAGCTATAGAAAATTAATAAATATTAAACAAGAAGCTCCTATTAATCAATTTAATAAGCTTCCAATTTATGAATATCCTTACGATGTTTTAACTTTCTCTCCTAACGTCTTGCTTGGTATTGGCATTGTAAAAGAATCTCCCAATGCTAATTCTATCTTTGTAGCTGAAGTCGCTAAAAGATGGAATAAAAATCATTATTTTTTTACAGACGCATCTAAACTGACTGACTGTGGGCCCACTGGCGTTGGTGTATATTATCAAAACTCTAAAATAGCGTTACTATATCAGTGTCCACAACATTCCTCCGTTTTCACGGGGGAATGTATTGGCATTTTAGAGGCATGTCTTTTTATTGAGAGTCACAATATTAAAGATTCGGTCATTTTCTCGGACTCAAGGAGTGCCTTAGAATCTCTTTCTCACAGTTCTCTTTATAACAAACTTTATAGTTCCATAATTTTAGATATCAAATCCTCTCTTCTTAGAAGCTTCAATAAAAATTTAAATATAACACTTGCATGGATTCCCGGGCACTCGGGTATTAAAGGCAATGAATGTGCAGATTCACTAGCTAAACAGGCAGCTAACTATTGCTATGACAAGAAATACTTTAGATATCAAATATATGACCTACTAAATTATCCCAAGAAAGATATTTATCGGGTCTGGCAAAAAAAGTGGGAATTATCTAGCAGAACAAAAGGTAGGTTTTATGCTTCAATTCAACCAGATATACCTAGGAAGCCATGGTTCTGTAAATTCAAAAAATTATCTAAAGCTACTGTATCGATTTTATGTAGAGTTCGTATAGGTCACTGCTGTTCCCCTGTTTTTCTTCATAAACTCAGAATAAAAGATTCCTCTCTCTGTGAATGTGGATTAGATGAAGGAACTCTCGACCATATCTTCCTCTCTTGTCCAACTAATAATTCTTTTTGCCTCCTTGATAATTTATCCCAACTTAATATCCCACTTCCTATTAATTTCACTTCGCTTTTACACTTCTTTAAAGATCCTAAGGTGGTTTATATCCTTGCAAAATTTATTAACGCTAACAACATTAAAATTTAATTTATCTATAACTTGTCCTCGTACATTAGAAGTTTATAATATCTATTATATATATTATTCAAATCCTTAATTGTTCTAACTCCACAAATAAATTATATATTTTTATATATTAAAATATTTATATATTCTTCGAACAACAAAATTGTTCAAAATTAAAATTTCAAGTCCGCTTGTTATTTCTATATTGATTTATACTTGACACTGGCAGAATGTCGCAAATGGCGATTGTATGCCAAAAATAAAAGAAGAAGAAGAAGAAGAAAATATGTGTTATAACTGTTTGTTGTTTACAGCTACAGTAGTGGTGAAAGTGTTATTTAAACTACCGGGGGTCCGATTTTTGCTTGGAGCAGATATTTTGAATTCTAAAAATATTTATCTCGAGAAGCAAGGAAAATTATCAGTCTTGATTGTTATCATAAAGACTTGATATATATTATTACCATATTTTTTCTTGGTAGAAACATTACCACCTAATCTGCAGTCGCGTAGCAGATAGTGTAGTAGATTTAGATAAACCCTAGCTTCATGTAAATGACGAAGCCATCTTGCTTTGCTCTACCTATTTGGGCATTTTTACTGTGATTCGGAAAAACTCGTTTATAATTGGTATGCTATACATACAAAAAAATCATTTATGATAATTTTTAATATGCAATCTTTTGTTACGTTGTCTTTACAAACTTATTTTTTAGCTCTCTCATCGCTAACTGTGCCCCGTAGTTTCGTCTGCGTTAATTTCAGAAAAAAATTTACGTAAAATATTATAACCTATGGCATTCCTCGTTAAATGGACTATCCAACACAGAAATTTTTTTTTAATTCGAACCAATATTTCGTGAGATTAGCGTATTCAAGCAAACATACTCTACATTATGTCGTAAAACTTAAAAACAAATTTTCCTGCTGAAATAATACAAAGAGCTAAGATGAATCGTACATCCTTTTGAAATGTTGACACTGTTTTCACAGCAACTGATTGACGCACTAGCTTTTGCGGATTCGATCCTCTCACATGACAAATGCTTGTGTAGACCATACAGGTTTTCGTCTTAGTCTTGGCGTTTGTAATTGCTTTTTCCTTATTTCCAGACCCCTGACACCGGGTTTACATTAGGGATGTCGAGCGTGTAGCGTTTATATATTAATCTTTAACTAGTGATCGACCAGAGGTCGAAATTTGACCATAATTAAAAATTTAAATTAAAGAAAACCAAAAAATTATGAAAATAAAGAACCTTTTTTTTAAATTTTGCAATTTGACTACAGACTTTGACAATCAACAAAAGAATATAATATGAAATTTTATACTCCTTCGTCCGCACAATTTTCGTTAAAAGGGCTACAAAGTTTTTGCTTCACGTATAAATATATAGATAATGTTTTAAGCTGTTAGCTTTTGTTATAAGCTGAGGTTTTTAGTTAAAGATACACGTGTACAGTCCACTGGGTCACCTGATCCATCACCGCATTATTATATTATATAATTTAGCTGATATTATAGAAACCTATATTTTCAAGACGAACAATACTTCAAAATCTCTAAATTACTTCTCAGGAGGATATTATTCATGAAGCGTCCCGTAATGTTCACTTTCGTCGAAAATGAAGCGGTTTGCGTCGGATTCCATAATTATGCTTTATTGCTAACTGTAAAATTTGATATCTGGGTTTGAAATGTTTGAAGACAATGTTAAGTTTCTATAATGAAACTAAGATGTTGTGGTTTTGAAGCAAGAGTACAAATAAATATCCAAATAAAATTGTGTTTGCTTGCAAACGAAAAAAAAAAAAAAACTGATATCAGTTTACATCGATAACTAAGCATATATAAGTTACTCGCAGGTAGTCAAAAAATTGTCGATAATTCAGAAATTACTTGCTCTTCAGATCTCTGTCAAATTAAAATGGGATCACACGGAAAGCACCATCTTTTAATAAAGAAAAAACATAAAAATTGGTACGCTCAGTGAAGAAGTTATACGCTAACTCACATACAAAAAAATACAGTCGAATTGAGAACTTAATTCTTTTTTAAGTTTGTTAAAATATCTAACATAATATAGATGGAATCATTTGTTCCTAGTGTTTTGCTACAACTTTAAACATGTACTTTAGGTACAACACAGACGACCTTACAAACAAATTATCGTGTTGTATAAAAAAAAAACAAATTAGAAATGTTAATACAATACAATGTTTTTACATCTAATGTTCACGAAATAAAATTACTATTGCACATACAGTAAAACTGTGCTAAAGATCGTTTTACTACAGGTCTCTGTACTGTCTCAAGTACGTAAATAAAAGCTCGTTTATGTTAGAAAATGCTCGAAAAATATTTTCTCACTTAACTAAAAATAAAGTATTAAAGAATATAAACCACAAAACTATTTGTTTGAAATTGTAAAATAGCATTTCACTTGCATTAATGTATACGCTTTGTAATGTTGCAAGAAATTATTATGTACATACAAATTAGTATCTATAAAATAATATTTTTGAAACTTAACTTTTTTAGAAACGTGATTTAAAACTTGATGAAATGATAAAGAAAGAAACACATAAATGTATAGGAGGGAATGAGATAGAATACATTACTGCTCAAAACACGTAAGCAACGCGTTTTGCATGGTGATTACGACCTTTTTCACGAGACCGTGTTCATCGTCGATAGAGAAAATCGTAACGGCCTACCTACCTACGACTTTTTAGAAGTTTCACTTCACACTACACTTTTTAATTGAGTGAATGTACAGTATTTATGACAACCTCATAGTGCTATGTTAAGTGATCGTTTTCTTTTACTTCTGCTTGTATATTAGCAAAACTATTTTAATATCGAGACTAGTGAACAAAGTTTCCGATGTGTTTCCGATACAATTTTTATTAATATTATATTTATTTAATATTAATCTAAGCTTACGAAAACTATTGATATTAAGTAATTCTGTGTCTGTTGGGTAAAATTATTTAATAATAAAAAAATAAGCACATATGTTAACCAATTAGATGAGACAGATCTTCCAAAGAGAGTGAGATCTTGTTGACTGAGGGGCGTTGGCGCAATTCGAAGTTACTACTTTCCTCTCCGTAACGTGATTTCGATACCTTCTACGAATCTGGGTGTAAAGTTTAAGCGTATATTTTTTAATATGTTCTATCGTGAATAAGAATATCAGTTGACTTCCTTTGAAATAGGCAACCGTTTGTATTTTAAACATATTTGGTTTACAGAATGATTTATGATTTACGAATAAAATTTATGTTTCACGTTAAATTAAAATTTTCTTTATGATTTTTTTTTATGATTGAGAAACTAAATACTTAATAATATTCTGTTTATTTTCCAGCCTTATGATATTTAAAGTACTTATTTTATCACATTCCTATAATATTTTTATATTTTATGTTGAATTATGATAAAATAAAATCTGCTAGCGGCGTCCAAGTTTAAAGTTTAAAAGGATAGCTTCACAGAAGAGAAGCGCTTATTCCTAAAAGATTCAGCACAAGCTGAGTTAAGGCCTTTATTGATACAAGTATTTTAGACTAGCTTCTGCGCGCGACTTCGTCAGCGGGGAATAGGACCAATTCTGTCATACATGATTTGTGCGAAACTTTAACCGTTTACGCAGCGGAATCTCTCAAAGGAAAAAAATCCCCGATTTTGAAACATTCTTCATTATTCCTACGCTCCTATTGGTCTTAGCGCGATGATATATAGCCTATAGGCCTTCCTCGATAAATGGGCTATCTAACACTGAAAGAATTTTTCAAATCGGACCAGTAGATCCCGAGATTAGCGCGTTCAAACAAACAAACAAACAAAAAATCAAACAAACAAACAATCAAACAAACAAACTCTTCAGCTTTATTATATTAGTATAGATTTAATTCGATAATACAACTGTTAATGTCTTTGGGCTATCTAACACTGAAAGAATTTTTCAAATCGGGCCAGTAGATCCCGAGATTAGCGCGTTCAAACAAACAAACAAACAAACAATCAAAAAAACAAAAAAACAAACAATCAAACAAACAAACTCTTCAGCTTTATTATATTAGTATAGATTTAATTCGATAATACAACTGTTAATGTCTTTGTGTAATATTTCTACCCAAAATACACGCTTTCTTTTTATTTCTTTTTTTTAAATTAATAAAATAATTAGTTTTAAGTTTTTAAACTTTTGTATTAGAGTAAATATGCAGAGATGTTTCATTTAATATGTGTTAGATCATAACTGAAAACTGTTCAAATTTGTATCAGATCCCCGAGTTTTCGTCGAGGTAAAACATCACAAGGAAACCTGCATGACTCGGCGGAAATTCTAGAGAATTTATGTCCGCAAATCTCCACTCGAGTCGTTCCGGATAACGTTCCAATCCTTCTTAATATCTGTAATCTGTATGCAATCATAAGCATAGTAGACAAAGTGATAGTGCGGTGACCACAGTAAATGTATAAAGTTCCAGAATAGCCACAAGGCATCAAATGATAGGTACACGAGTTTCTTTTTTGTATTTACTGTAGAGATGTTAGTATTAGTCAAGGCATGTATTTTTAAGTTACCTTTAACTGGCATCCAAAATATCCCACTAGCTGACGCTAACTGTGAGATTTTATCGAAAATATAAAATATTTTTATTTTTCAAAATATGTTTCATGTTTTAGAGAATCATAAAAGGGAACAGAAAATCTTATATTAAAGTGAAAAATTCTAATTAGATTTATTATGATTTCATAAAAATTTATTTTTACAAGATAAACGTGAAAAATAACACCGGTAATGTTTTTATTTCATTTGCAAATGAAATTTGAATTTGCTGTTTATTTAGGCCTAATCTTTGAAATGGTAACATATTATAATATTTTTGTTTGAAATAAAAAAAAAACACAGAACGACTCTAAAGATAATTTTATAAATGCTGTTAGCTTAAAAATATTTTAAAACAGATCTATTTATTTAGATTTCCAGTTATTCGTTAAAAATCGCAAAACGCATGTTTTTTATTGTATTAGCCTGTCACATCCCATTTCTGACTTGTCTCTTTCTCGATGTAGGATTCAAATCGTGAAAATCATACTCAAATATATTTGGATACAAATGCATATTGACCTGAAGTTAACGATAACATACGTAGTATAGATAGTTCAATCCACGAAGACGCGCCCCACTATTTATCGCGAGGGGAATCAGTGGGGTGCGAGGAGTTCAATCCGAACAATAGTCTTGAGTTTGTTTGTTTGTTTGTTTGTTTGTTTGTTTGTTTGTTTGTTTGTTTGTTTGTTTGTTTGTTTGTTTGTTTGTTTGTTTGTTTGTTTGTTTGTTTGTTTGAGCGCGGTAATCTCTGGAACTACTGGGCCGATTTGAAAAATTCTTTCACTGTTAGATAGCCCATTTATCGAGGAAGGCTTGGTGTAGTTGGTTGGCTATGTATCGTCACGCTAAGGCCAATAGGAGCGGAGTCCACGCCGACGAAGTCGCGCGCAGAAGCTAGTATATTATAATAATAATAATATATTATAATAAATTTTACGTTACATTTACTAGGACTATATTTCAAATATCAATCCAATTACATTACGCGTGTATGAAATAACGGTTGTTGCTTGGTTACCAATTATCTTCTCTTATCTTATAACATACAACACGGTCGTCTGTTACTAAGGTAAGCTAAATAATACTTGTGTTATAAATAACAGCCGACTACTTTAGCTGATTTTTTTTTAAATAAATATACATGGAAATAAAATATATATAAATATATAAATACAAATATTACATCCTGACTCAAGCGGGAATCGAATCTAAAACCCGCGGAGCAGAAAGCAGGGCTGCTAACTGCGCCAACGGGTGAAGTTTATTATGGCTTGATTACTAATATTTGTATATAAATTTTGTAATGAGCAAATTAGTTATAATAGAACTAGGGTAAAGGGTAACTAATTAGTTATAATAGATCAAGTTTATGAATACCTAAAGGTAAGAATATGTATGTTTTGAAAAAACCCTTATCAGTGGAATCGGTTTTACAATATAACGTGGAAAAATATTGTTAGTGTACTTCCAAAAGTTGCTATCAAAGTAATCTCTACATTTACATATTGACGTTGGTAAATATTTTTTTTACAATAAACAGACCTCAAACACGACAATTTATAAAAGTATACTACTTCATAAAAAGCAGCTTTTATAATTTTATAAATGTACATTTACTTTATAAATGAAAAATATTTGTATTGATTTCTACTTTATACACTCTTTAGCGCAATAAATAAAAAATCGCTGAATAATACTCCATAGAAGATAAATAAAGGCGTTTCAAGGAAAACTCCGGAAATTCCTTCCGGCAATATTTCATACTGAGGACTCTTCATAATCGCGTATCAATTACCTAAGTGGTTCGCTGACTGTATGAAATTATATATATATATTTTTCTCATTTTTAATCAACTTTAAAAATGAGGACGTTATTATTCGACTGTGTTTTTTATGTGTCTCGTAGCTTTTTAATGGGTGTACCAATTTCAATTTTTTTTTTTCGTAAGCTGGTTATTGTCATTTGGTTTCATTTAAAATTGAGCAAGATCGGTCGAGAAGTTTTAAGATATATCTAATAATGTGTATGTGTACTATATTTGTCGATTTAAATTGAAATCGTATATTTTTTGTCTGTGAACAAACAGAATTCCCTGCTTTCTGCTCCGCAGGATATGGGTTCGATACCGCCTGAGTCTAGGTGTTATATTTGTATTTATGTATTATTTCCATGTATATTTATTTAAAAAAAATTAGTATTAAGCTTTTACCTATAACACAAGCATTACGTGTGTGACTGTCTATGGATGTTATAAAATATTAAAAAAAAAACAATTAGGTACAGTTATTTGTGTATGATAATATAAATACTTTTTGAAAATCAAATTTAGACCTGAACCTCATTAATTTTAAACAAACAGGGCTATATCTAAGGATATACCGCCTTTAACCGGCCATGAGGTCATTGCAGCTTTGGTATTGACGGATTCAGCCTATCACAACTAGACAAAAGTCTTTTTCGCCATATCCTTATAGAAGATTTGCTTAGACAAGAGAGCTTAATCTAACACACTGCTCCACAGCGTTTGGCTGTCAATTTCCATACAACTAATTCTTTAAGGTTGATAGCAATCTGTGATAGCAACTAGGAACAACAATTTAATGCGCTCTCCGAGACATGCTTTGAAGGCTCAAATAACATTAACCCAGACCAGAAACAAATACACACTTAATACAATATACTTATTTTATAATAGACTAGCTGACCAGGCGAACTTCGTACTGCCTAACTAACAGTCGATTGGTATTAAAGTTCAAATTGCCCTTTAAGTATCATTACGGATCTTTTGTATGGGAATATAATATAAATATTTTCAGGTAATTTTTTAAATTTTTCTCTCCGTAAGAACCATTGTCGTACTTCAAGGAATATTATAAAAAAAGAATTAACAAAATCGGTTCAGCCACTCTCGAGATTTGCGCTTAGCAACACATTCAGCGATTCATTTTTATATATAATTATAGAGAAGACATTTATCGAAGTATACTCTAAGAAATATAGTCCATTTGAAAGTACACCATTCAACATGAAGTCGAACATACGTAATGCGAGAAAGCTAAAACTCGCTATTGCAACGCCACATCATTCACGTTACTTTGCTAAAAGTTTTATTGATGCAGACTGCGACCACCGCTGGTGATAAGTATCGCTGAAAATGGAGTAACTTATCAAATCAAATCAAAAAATATACTTAAAAAATTAATATACTTCAATTATTTTATTTATTTTTGATACTTTTTATTGTACAAAGAAACGGGTTGACATATTATCAAAAATTATAGATGCATAGTAACAACATCTGTAAGCTTAAGCGTTTTATAATAATTAATCATTAGGTAATAATAGTGACGCCGGCGCCGCGTTGGCGCAGCGGTCACAGCACTGGATTTCGATTGGCTGTTGCGCGGGCGGTTGCGGGTTCGATCCCCGCACACGACAGCATTTGTATTGGCCATACAGATGTTTGCCGTGGTCTGGGTGTTTGTGTAGTCCTTGTGGGTCTCCCCACCGTGCCTCGGAGAGCACGTTAAGCCGTCGGTCCCGGTTGTTATCATGTACACCTGATAGCGATCGTTACTCATAGTAGGTAATATATCCGCCAACCCGCATTGTAGCGGCGTGGTGGATTAAGCTCCAATGCTTTTCCTACATGGAGAAGAGGTCAATGCCCAACAGTGGGATATTACAGGCTGAATCGTGTTCGTGATCGAGGTAATATTAGAATTTAATAACAATATTGTACAAGATTTTAGATTAACATGGTTACTTCTATTACGAAAATTATTCGAAAACGGGATATTTACCATGTTTATTATTTTTTCCTTCGCGGAGCTCGATATTTCGACATTATCTGCGAATGTCTTGTTCACGAGACTATATAATATTATATTTATATAATATTGTACAAGTAAGCAGAATCGTCCAATTTTAACTCTCACATTAGGGTTATACATTACCTAAGTCCGGTAAAGGTTACCTCTTAGCTCATTTAGAAGGTGGTCAGTTAGTAATTACTATACAGTTTAGTAATTATTTGTCTTTAATGTGGAGAGATAATTGTTGGTAAGCGAATCATTATTACTGTACGGGGATATTTGTTGATCTACCTTAAAGCTTCAAATAAAATTAGGTATTATAGGGAGATAAGATTTCAATATTAATCTAAGAAAGATTTGAGGACGAGTAGGCGCATTTATGACAGCACCCGGTCATTATTTTAGCGCCAGTGAGTCAAATATTCGACACAACAAAATTTCACAAAACATGCATTTCTGTATGATATATTAACAATGTTAGGAGTTTTGTAATTTCTTAAAGAAGAACTTTTTAAAGAGTTTATTAGAAGAATAATCATTTACCTAGCAGTGAAATGTTGTTAAAGGACAAGAAAAAAGTTGTCTCTCAGAAACTATTGCGAGATAGATTTCTTTACCTCTCACAGATTTTCTTCTAAGCCGACCATAATATTATTATTCAATAAATTTATCAATTAAAAATCTCAGCATTGTTAGCTCAAATTTAAGCTAAAACCAAGCTTGGATAGTAAAAATCAAGACACGACACCTTTATCAAAATTCAAATCCACGCTCGTGACACACACACGTAACCCGATACATTGCAGTATCTGGTTAACTTTGCGTATTCATCAATATATCTAAGCCTCGTCAATTCTGCGAGAGCAATTCCATATCTGACAGTTTACGTGTCAAGCATACGAAATGAACGACTTCTGCGTTCCAAAGCTACGCAGGCTTACGACAATGCACGTAAAAGTGTGCTCTTTTTAAAGCGTAGGTATCTATACGCTTTAAAAAAGAAATCTTTTTTAACCGACTGTATTTTTTTTTAATGTATGTTAGCTCAGAACTTTTGACTGGGTGGACCGATTTCGATGAATTTTGTTTTAATTAAAAGGTGTTGCGTGTCATTAATATGGTCCCATTTAAATTTAATTGAGATCTGACAACTACTTTTAGAGTTATATCTAATAATGCGTATTTACTTGACTACTTTTTCGTCGACCTACGTTATACTAAACCGTATAACTTTTCACTGGGTTTATCGATTTTTATGATTCTTACTTTAATGGAAAACTAATGCTTGTCATGTAGTCTTATTCAAATTTGATCGAGATTTGATTACTACTTTTACAGTAATCTTTGATAACGCGTATTTACTTGACTGTTTTTTAGTCTTATTACGTTGTATTACTTGTCGATGTACCTAATTGAAGTCAGTTTTATTTCGTTTGCGAGCAAACACAATTATTGTTTCTAATCAGATTAGCTTACTTCGTATCCCCATTGTTGTATACGTATTTATACCTATTATTCTTTAAGTTATTCTCTTATAAAACATTTTCGTGACAATAGCGAAAAAAAAAAAGAAAAAAAATATACAATTTCTATGCGTGCAGTCGATTAAAAGTTATGTGCGTACATAAATTTTGTCGATTAATTTCTATATACATAGATAATATATGAATAATGTGCGTACGACTAAACGTTTACGTTAAAAAAAATTGCTTTATATATTTTTAGTATACAAAGAGTATTTTACATATTAAACAACAGCTAACAGACTATGTAAATATGTACAGCTAATATGAACATTTTGCTAAGTTTTATTATGATACATAAAATTTGTTTTAGTGTTGTTTTGTTAATCTATCAGATTCTATATAGCCTTATTAACACACGCTTCAGCCTATAATATCCCACTGCTGGGCATAGGCCTCTTTCCATATGTAGGAGAAGGATCAGACCTTAATCTGCTGTTCTAATGCGAGTTGGCGGAATACTACCTACGCTCATCCTTAATACATTATTTTTGTGTATCACAGCGTTGTATTTAAGAGTAAAAATATTTATTTAGCAATTTATTTAAACAATAGATACCGTGATTAGAGCGATTCAGCAGTTCCTATAAATTATTTCTACCATTAGCGTTTTAGAATTGGATTATTAATATTTGTCAGCAGTTTTGAATTTGTTGTTGTTGTGAAAACATTTATTGATCTAATATACCACGTGTTTCGAAACCTTCCTTCCGTTATGGGGCATATGCAAGCGAAAAAAGAAATGACAAGTAAGAAATTTGAGCTCATTAATAAGTAACTTTTCGCTGGAAAGAGGAAGGTTGGCAGAAGAAAGAAATCATGGTTACGAAACATCCGAGAGTGGACCGGAATAGCCAGTGCCGCTGAGTTATTTCGCAGAGCTATAAATAAAGAAGACAGTTGGAGAGGCACTATAAGAAGAAGAATAAGTACATTATCTATACTAATATAATAAAGCTGAAGAGTTTGTTTGATTGTTTGTTTGTTTGTTTGTTTGTTTGTTTGTTTGTTTGAACGCGCTAATCTCAGGATCTACTGGACCGATTTGAAAAATTCTTTCAGTGTTAGATAGCCCATTTATCGAGGAAGGCTATAAGCTATGTATCATCACGCTAAGACCAATAGGAGCGGAGTCCACGCCGACGAAGTCGCGCGCAGAAGCTAGTTTGAAAATAAAATGAATGAAGGCATAGGTAAAGAGGATATAAATATCCGACTTAACTGTAAAAAACTCAGGTGACTCGGTCACTGACTCGATATTTAAACTACGTTAGTTCGAAATATTTAAAAAAAATTAAACTGTTTAACAGGCGGATTTTTTTTTCTCTTCTTATTAGCTCAGAACAATATCCTCTAAAACATTGACATGTTTTAGGTACATCGACATGACATGACATGTTTTACATCGACATGTCTTAGAGGCATAATAATATTAATGAAAATTTCGAACTGTTAGAATAACTTTGCCGTATCACTTTACTAACGATTAACATATAATTTTTGTAAAAATAAAACTTACAAAAATACCTGAATAAAAAACTTTCACTTTTTCTTTTTAATTTTTTAAATATATTTTATCGCTACACATTAATCAAATGACACAGTCAATTTATTGTAAACTGCTATTTTAACCTCATTTGCAAATAGAGAGGTATTTTATGAAAGCTAAATGAGAGAGCCGAAAATGATTTGATGAATGATTAATTCGGAAATACAAAATGCATTCTCCGTTCAGTACGGTGACTGCCAGCTTTTATTTTCTTTCCGCCAGTAGATGGAATGATAAATTATGATTTAATAGGTAATTTTAAGGGGATTTTTTTTTTATATAAATGTCAATGTCAAAATTAAAATGTAAAATACGATAATACATTATAAAACAAAATAAAATAAAATTGGACTTAATGTAACCCAATAAAAATTGTAAAATAAAAATAAAATGTTAATAAATAATAAAAAAGTGAAAGTTTAAAAAAAATGTGTTATACGCGGTTGTAGTCCGATAATTTGCACCTTCCAGATGATTTCAAGACAAACGTCTTGTCAAATGAATCAAAATTACTTCAGTTTCTTTAACTAAAATTAATAAAGAAGTCATGAAATCAGCTTATGACTGGTATTATACGCCTTCTTATTTTTTTGGAGCTGCATAAAACTTAATGAAGACTGTCTTTTCTTGTCGACTTCCGATCCAAGCTAGTTTAGTTCGCTATTGTGTTAACGTGTTGGTATATTACGTTAGATATTATTAATGACAATGGCAGATTTGAAATTTTACTGGACATTGGATCAAATTCAGGAACAGTTTTATCACCAAATAAACACTATAAGAAAAAATGAGACACGTTCAATTGAACCAGAAGCGATTAGTAAACACAAAAGAAAGAACCATAAAGAAATTGAACAAAAGTCAGGAATGCAAACATATTGTCACTGAGCTTAGAAAAATCTAAATATAAAAATATCCTGATGAAGATAAAAATTTACTAGAAAATGAAGATAATCAATATGAAATGGGAAACACATTGCAACTTGGCGAATTATCATAATAATGTTATTAACATATCTCATTATTGATTCCCAAGGAGGGTTGATGTCAGGCAGGCGGCCGGTCGTAAAAAATAATATTATGCCAAATCACTTACAACATGAGTCTGAGGAAGAGAAGAACATGTTGTGCCGACCCTATATAAATAGGATAAGGGCAGGGAGATGATGAGGTAATTTTAAGGGGACTTTAAAAAGACAGCCAATTTCTATTTGACTCTACATTAAGTCTTAGATGTGCCTATCAACGGTAATTTGGACAGTTACATCACGTGATTTTAAAAAAGATGGAATATTTCAATGTGTCATTTGATCTCACTTAGATTGTGAAACAAAGATTATGTGAGTAAATATAAGTTATTGTTTAATGCTAATTGTAGAGCTGAAATACCAAGTTATATGCTATTTTTTATAATTCTTTTAGGTGAAGCTATGATAGTAGTTGTTATGACTAAAGATTTTTAATATTCCAAGAATATATAAAATCACATAACATACAAACGCAAAAGCTAAAATATAAATATATATTTAAGATTGAACGTGTTAATTCCAGTATTATTCATTATACATAAAAGATAAACTATATATATACTTTAAATGTATTATATTCATGTTAAAGATAACATAAAAAATAACCCAAACATAAGAGCAGGTTTTATATAAAATAGTCCTCATAATGTTCGGTTAACATCGCACGAAGACATTTTTCAATATAAAACACGGTACATTAAACAGAACGACAAAAACGTAAACAATTTGAAAAAAGAACAAAATATATTCCAACAAAAACATCCGATGTCGAACAGCGATAGTAAATAATGTATCCGTGCACAGGTAACCCAGAAAAATAGCACAGTAATAAAAAAAATGCTTCCCATTCGAAGAGGACAAAGGCCTATTTCAGCTTTTAGTACGAGAGGATTCGTTGCGCTTTTCGGTTTGATGAATGCATGTCTCGTACTCTTTCTGAGACGTACTTTTTAAGATGCTACAATTGTACTGAAGATGAAAACGTTGTATTTTATGTAGCCTTTTTTTTACAGTCGTGTATGTGGAATGAATTTCGTAAAACATTTAAAGAGCGCTCTGCTCATAAACTGACATTGGTTAGTGTTGTGTGAGATGTTTTAATTTTTTGTTTTTTGTTTTATTATTTCGATTACTCAGTGAGTACATGGTTATATTTTAGTAGAATTTAATATAACGTAATATTTTAAGTATTTCTACGGTGGTTAATTGGTGAGTATATAAATAGACAAAAGATTTTACGATTACTATTAAACACGTCTTTAAATAAATAAATAACGAAGCATATTATTTTTTACAAGACAATATAAACTACAAATGTATAATTTATTAACAGTTCGAACACAGTGACAGACTGTATTTTCTAAAAATATTGACAGCTCAAAAGTGCCTTTGAAGGGTTGACGAATAAGAATAATTCTTGATGAATTTCGTTTTTCACTGGCTGCACCTTTTAAAGTATTGTTTTGTCTAAAAAAAAAATTAATTAGCATGTATTAAAAAGTAAGTACGTTAATATTTAGATATGATAATGAACTACATTGATTTAAATAGCCCAACAATTTTAGATAACTATTTATAATAACTAGAGTGTTTACATTACTTCCGGTAAATATTTTGTTTACAACACGTATGCTAAATTCAAAAGGTTTAATTTCCTTGTTATTTACCTACCAACTTTATGATATTGAATAATTATATATTATTACTCACATATTATAATAACACTAATCAAATTGTTTGATAATTTCAAAATAGATATTTTTATATTTTCTTATAACGTAATCTATTATACAGGAAACTAGTTGGTGTTACCGTATCTATATGTGGAGTAGTACCGATTTCTTAGACTGGATTTTTTTCCAAATCTTCCAACGTCTTTCCAATTCTTTCTTCAATATCATATCTATACTAATATATAAAGCTGAAGAGTTTGTTTGTTTGTTTGTTTGTTTGTTTGTTTGTTTGTTTGTTTGAACGCGGTAATCTTTGGAACTACTGGGCCGATTTGAAAAATTCTTTCAGTGTTAGATAGCCCATTTATCGAGGAAGGCTATAGGCTATGTATCATCACGCTAAGACCAATAGGAGCGGAGTCCACGCCGACGAAGTCGCGCGCAGAAGCTAGTCATTTATAAATGTATATAAATAAATATCAATAGTTAAATGTTTCACCAATTTGGCTACTTTTTTAGTATTTAAAATTAGATAAAAAATCTAATAATTTATAAACACATAAAAATGTTGTCATGTAAATTAAATAATTTATTCGTATAATTTATATTTGTTACGAGATAATTGGCACAAATTAATTCTGTTTGACTCACATTGAAATTAGATCAGGCCTTTTATCTTTTGTATCGAAAATAGCTTAAGGCTTAATACGTACTAAGGAGAAAGCTATAGCGTCTTTAATATATATGTAAAAGATGCTATACCATGTTTTTTACCATACCAAATAACCGCTTTTTAAGGATTTTCTTTGAGAAATATATGCGGAAATACTTAAGAACTTAAATTTTATCCTTCGTCCCTAACTACGACCTTTCATTCGTTTTTATGAGATTCAATTTCATGTTTTTTTTCGTCACTTTTCCAATTGTTGTCTTAATGACTTTTTTAAATCAATTTGCTTACAAAGCACCTGGAAATCCTTATGAAATAGTTTTTAGAAGATCGCAGATAAATAATACTGCTTTCAAGCAGTGTTGTATTTCTGGGGTGAGTAAAGTCACTAGAACTCCTGTGGGGAATAGGGTACGAAACACTCTTGCGATGAAACTGGTATTGCATGCGTCTATAAGCTACGGTTATTGCTTACCATCAAGTAAGACGTATGTTTGTTTGCTGACCTATAGTTGTATACAAAAAAAATGTGATAAAAAGACTGACAGACATACAAAAAAATTATTAAAACAAGTTACGTTTTTCCAACAGACAAATAGAAGCCTAAAAAAATCTAATTAGCTCGTTGTAGAAAAATGACTTAATCACTGACTAAAGAAAAGTGTAAAGGTGCGTACGGATTGCGCGTACCCTGGTACGCGTACTCAGTTTACGCGTATTCGGAACGCCTAGTCCATACCTGCAGCTACGCGTTCACTCTAGGGTACGCGTACCGCGCGAGCCAACTCGCAGCGCGAGCCATCGTCGGTCGGTTTTTGGTCGCGCGTCAAAGAGGACTCACGCGGCCGGCTACGCTATATTTGGACGGTAAAATGAATAAACACGCGTGTTCTTCGAGTTTCAATAATGAAAATATTATCAGATTAATTCAACTTTATGAATTTCACCGAGTCTTGTGGGATAGCACACTAACTAATTATCGAAATAACGATTTACGCCAAGATGCATGGAAGGCAATTTCAAATGAACTGAAAATTCCAATAGGTGAATTAAAAAAAAAGGAGTCATGGCGAATGACTGGGGCTCGCGGAGCGCTCTGGATCGATTGACCTCGCGTACAGGTTCGCGGCGGTCCGTACAGGAGCTGTACGCGTATCCAATGTACGCGTGGACAGTGTTTCCCAACTACGCGTAACACAGGAACGCGCAATCCGTACGCACCTTAAGAGAATACTAAATAGTGATATTAAATGAAGGCTACAAAGAAATCGAGCAATCTTTGTTCATCACTTCAATAAGACGTTATTAAAATATTAATCACTTTATTTCAGTATGTTTACTTTCGATTCCTTTTTCATTTATTAGCCATGAATATAAGTTAAAAATTTAAATTAACCTTTTTTACCAAAACTATTATCCGACTCGAAGCACTAAAAAATAACTCTAGCGTTCTATGATCCAGAATGATTGTGTGAGTGGGAGATGAAATAATTATGAGGGAAGTTCATGAGGTAAACCAAACCCAATTAAAGTCATTCTAACACTAAGTTTATTATGATTATTTTTAGTATTTATATAGGCAGAAGTACAGTTGTCATCCGCATCAGGCAACAGAAATTTCGTAAGAAACAACTTAAATTAAAGGAGGTTATTAGATTGTAAAGACTGTTGATTGTAACCCGTAAAATGATATAACTTCATTATTTTAGTTGGCAACACAGACATGATATAATATCACCAGATAGCACAGAGTAATTTGTATATAACTAAGATATTTTACGGACAGCGTATTTGTTACCCTTCACAGATTTATTAACTTAATACGAGGACCAAAGATGGCGAGTTACTGTCCTAAACTAATATGCAGCCTGTCAAACACAACCGCCTTAAGTGAGGTAAATAAGTGGGCTATTCTCGCTACTAGTGCCCTAAAATTTATAAATATAAGACAAACTACAACAATGTCTGAAAGCTGTGTATGTCAGAATTGAATATTTATCAAAATATAAACTGAGGTTTTTGGGTAAGGTTACTTATTTTTATAAGGTTACATATTTTTGGGTAAGGTTAATATTTACATTGCTACTGGTATGGCTTCCGTAGGCTACTGAATCCGCTTACCATTACGCGGTTCTTACATTTGTTTGACATCTTTGTATTAAAAAAAGTTGTGTTCGACTACGTCGATGTACTCATTTTATTACATTTTTTTTTATGTAACTAGGTTGGCAAACAAGCGTACGGCTCACCTGATGGTAAGACCGTAGCCTATAGACGCCTGCAACACCTGAAGCATCGCAAGCGCGTTGCCGACCCTATCCCCAATCCCCCCCAGGAGCTCTGGTCACCTTACTCACCAACAGGAACACACTACTTACATGTTAATGTAAGTTTAATAACAGCGATCGTTACCCTGATAGCGATCGTTACTCTTAGTAGGGAATATATCTCGATTAAGCTCCGACCATTCTCCTACATATAGGGTAGAGTGGGGGACAGTGGGAAATTACAGACTGAAGCGTAACTTTAAGTAGCTTTTTTTTTCTCGATCAAACAGAATTCTTTAAATTTGTAAAATGAAGAAATAACACTTACCTCAATCACAATTCGTCGAATTAAAGTGACGAATTTGTATAAACATTCGAATCATATCGTAAATAACATACGCCATCATGTACATAGAAAGTTCTTATCGCGCGTCAGATTAATATGAGGGGAGAATCCTTATACCCTGTTAGATACTTTTACCCAGTCTTGATCCCTCAATATAGTGGGGTACGTTCAGAGCAGTCGGTCAGATTAGTAAAAAAAATCGATCTACAAAACAAGTCGGAGGCGTCAGATTTAAACAAAATAAGTTACGTGTACATACAACTACCGAATATTATGTATTTCCCACAACACGCCTCTCTTTAAATATAATTATATATTTTATATTATATATTTTTTTCTGTTGAGTTTTTTTGTACATGAAAAAATTAACAATAAAAATAAAAAGAAAAAAAAATCGCGTGCGTACAAAGTACACCTGTTTGAAGTGAAACTTCTTTGTCAAACTAATTCAAAAAAAAAAACGAATAAAAAACGCATTAAAATACAAAAAAAAATATTGAAAAAAAAAACAAAAAGTCAACGTCACGCGGTGTTCCCAGACGGTCACCCATCCAAGTACTGACCGTCCCTGACGCTGCCACGTTACCGGTCACTCAAATTGTACCCACCATTCGCTTAAAGAAGTATCACTTCAATAATTGTTTGTCAGATTAAGAAAATTCCTTTACAAAATTGTCAGATTAAGGGTTAGGTACCACTAGTATATCGAGCTGAAACGTCTGTATAAAAATCTTATGCGCTTGAGTATTTTATTATAACGATTTTTTCTTGAATTTTCAAAAATCAATTAGGTACTTTTGGTCACGTCCAAATCGTCAGTTTTTTTATAATGGGGCTCGCTAGGGCTCTCTCTTTTAGGGCTCAATTAACACTTCTCATTCAAATCTGACACGACCGAGAAATTTTATTCTCAAAATTTCTACCTCTTTATACAGCTTTCCGTCAGATTAATATCTCTCTGTAAACAGAAGTTTGTAGTCTATATACGCTATCAAAATCTGACGTGCTCGAGAATTTTTTTAACTCTTTTTTTTTCATTTTTGAAAATCCTTACGCGCATCCCCCACCACTAAAAGAGTAAACATCCATATGAAGTTTTTTTTCTTTTTAGCATCTAATCTTCACGATCCACTAGGTCTTCAAAACGCTCGTGTAGACTACACATTTAGCATTCTGGGCTCCCCTATGATAAAGATTACCAAATACTTTATCAAATTATATTTAAAGTTATGCAATATCCACAGTAACGATGATACAGACTCATCAATGAAGTCGTTAGCGTCTTATCAATTCAATTCAATCAGGACAGATGATATATAATTTATCAAGATCTCTTTGATATCGGTGAGTTATTGCTTCCGATAAAAGCACTGTAATTTATAAGAATATTAAAGGGGACTTGTTTAATTAAGCATTAGAAGCTTTTTCTTTAAACTATATAAAATTTGTGAATTCCGTTTGAAAGGATATTTGATATCAACCGATCTCTCTCTTTGTTTTCACATTTTTTTTATAATAATTCCAAATCAAATAAGAAGCTCTTGGCTTTAAGCAACTGTGTTAAAGTGTTAAACGTTGGCACACAACTGTATTTATATTATTCCGACTAAAATAATATATAGGTGATTTTTTTTTGATTTTTTTTTTATGTAACTAGGTTGGCAAACAAGCGTACGGCTCACCTGATGGTAAGACCGTAGCCTATAGACGCTTACAACATCAGAAGCATCGCAAGCGCGTTGCCGACCCTATCCCCAATTCCCCCCAAGAGCTCTCCTTACTCACCAACAGGAACACAACACTGCATTAAAACAGTATTATTTAGCTGTGGTCTTCTGTAAGGTCGAGGTACTACCCCGGTCGGGCTGCTCCATATTTTGAGCAGGAAATTTCCTGCTGTGCCCTACCTCAGTTATATTTTTGAAGTGAAACTTCTTTAGGCGCATGAGGGATAAAATTTGAGCGACCGGTAACGCGACAACGTCATGATGTTCAGTACTTGTATAGGTGACCGCCTGGGAACACCGCGTGAGGTTGGCTTTTTTTTCAACTAGTTTTTTTTTTGTATTTTAAATTTGTTTTTTTAATTACTTTTTTTTTAATTAGTTTGGCAAAGAAATTTAACTTCTGACATGTGTTCTTTGCACGCACGCAATTTTTTATTTATAATTTAAACAGAAAATAATAATTGTTCATTTCAGAGTTACGTAGTAAATGGACGGTGTACTACACAACGCCTTTTTATATTTGGGCAAGAATTTCAGGTTTCTATTGCTAAAATAATTTTAGCATCTTAATTTTAATATCTTTGTCACCATAATTAATGTCTGTTCTATTAAACACAATCATATTGTATGTAAGCAGTTACATTACAGAGCCGCAAATAGATGAATTAGTTTAGAACAATACTATTTTGATTAATACTGTCACCCTAATTTCCGTATCACACAAATACTTGTCAGTTTCATTTGCATGTGTTCTCTACTTAACCAAGCGATTTACTGATATAGTTATAACAATATATTGTTATCTAAGTATGTGATTATTATAAATTAAGTATTGCAATTAATACATTATTAGCTTTGCAAAACATCTAATTACAAATTGAAACTTTGATTCTCAAATCCAGCGAGTACAGTTTAAAAATTCATATTATTTTAAAGCTATTTATTGATAAAAAAGGTAGAATGACAATAGAGAAAATAAATAGAGTAAAATATTAACCAATAGAACAAGCGTCGGAACACAAAGTGGGTGTATTGCCGAGGACATCTGTTACGATTCAGATTTTTCTAGCAAATATGCAGCAACGATTTGTGTGACGTTTTCCGAGTAGCAGCAACTCGGCAACCCGGTCGTCGGTCGGAGTCGTCCGGGCAATGTGTTTTTTTATCGTTTTTCTCCGCAGTTAGCCAACAAACTTTCTGATCAAAACTTTTTTTTTTAATGTAGGTGTTATTTTTACCATTTTTTTTTTAAATATATTATCTAAATTGTCACACCTTGTAAAAAGTTATAAGGTAAAATATAATCAAGTAAATAAAGGCATTATTGGAGATCACTCAAAAACTACTTGACAAATCAACTACATTTAAATGGGACTACAAGACCTTTTGATTAAAAACAGAATCATCGAAATCAGTCCACTCAGTAAAAATTTCTGAGGTAATAGGTACACATAAAAAAATACTGTTGAATTGAGAAACTCCTCTTTTTTTAGTCGGCTACTAAGCTTACCCTCAAATCTCATATTTGCATTAATTTCACACCAAAGTTAGGTCACAAGTCACATATAGGTGTGTCCTTTGAGCGCACGCATATAAAGAATGCCATGCATTGTTCCTTTGACCCCATTTTTGGGTTAGACGGTAAATTATGGCTACTATTAAAGCTCGAGGGAGGTTTAGTGTTTTATCACCTTTATTTTAACGTAGTAGTCCATTAGAAGATTGTAACGTGTTTCGGGTTCGTCTAACGTAAGTAATGTGATATTAATGTTAACCGACTCGTAATAGTACGACTTTGTGCTAAAAACAAGTTTAATGAAAAATTGTTTTGGGTTTTAGATTCGTTTTGAATGAAAAATTATATGATTGGTTAGGCGTGATAGACTCATATTTATAAAATAATATTTGAGAAGAAGTAAAATTATCTTTATTTTGACTCGTACCACGCGCTCTACATTATTATTTTAACCTCCTTGTCGTCTTATTCTTATTAAAAACTTTCCCAAAGGTTGTCTGAAAGAAATACTTAGAATGTTTTGCAATTATTGGGATTTTTTTTTTGTCTCATTCGAATATATTTCTTGTCTCATTTGAATATATTTCTTGTCTCACATTCTGTGTAATTTGATTTTTTTTACAATAAAGTATAATAGTATTTACAATAATATTGATACAAGCAACTTTGTTAGTCATCTTTATTGGCATCGATAACTCTCAACCATTCTTATAGGACTCCGACTCCGAGGAGTAAGCGTTACAGTTTCCTCATACTAACATTTTTATATGTGATACCTTTTAATAATATCAAATAACGCCCTTTGATTTCCTGAAAGTATTTTTAAAACTTTATTTAATATAAGTGAAGCGCCCGCAGAATATATAAGAGGTTTTTATTACAATTTTAGTCGCATGGTAATTTAATAGCCTATATTTTAAGTACTCAGGTCCCCTTACTACGAAAAGGGTTTCACTTTATTCAAGACAGTTCTTAATGTACTTTTTGTACATTTATTTCAAATATTTACGAGCTTACTAAATTTATGTTAGTTAAGATATAAAAATTGATGCTAATAATAAAATTTTCTACATTCCGATTTTTAATTTAAATAGCTTCGTTATCATTATATTGATTATTTAGGAATGCTTTAAAATAAATCTACAAAAAATAACTATAATATCGTATAAATCATATTTGTATATGTTATACAAAATTATATTATGCGTCTTTGGCAAACGCAGTTTGAGACGTCCTCGATCCGACGATCTACGTGAGATTGCTGGTGTAAGCTGGATGAGGATTGCGAAAAACCGGGATGTCTGGAGCGAACTTGAGGAGGCTTATGTCCAGTATTGGACTACAATAGACTGAAGTGACTGACTGACTGAATGATACATAATTATGAATGTAGGTAGTTGCTCTAATACAATCAAAATATATCCAAAATAATACAGTTAAATGATTATAATTTGGTTGATTTTTTGCGTTATAGGCCTGCTTAAAATAATTATAACATTTTTAAATGGTATATTTATATTGCACCATTAAGTCATCAATGAATTTATTATAAAGTATTAATACAATCAAATAATCAGAATTCGTATTGGAAAATTGAATTGTCTTTTTAAAAGGGCTCTGCTAGCTACTACCCCGTAATAAACTATTTAGATGACACTTGAAGCCTTATTTTAGATACGGTGACCTTTGGCCGGTTTCATTAAGATTAAATGAAATAAAAAATTCACGAATATGCTTTAGCTGTTAAATACTTAATCAAATTTACAAATAAATAAATTCGAAACAAGCGGTATCAGTTGTTCAACACGTTATTCATTTTCATTGACACCAGTGTTGCCTCTTATTTTGTAAACATAATTTTATTCTAACACATTATAAAGGACTAACCTCGGGTCTGAGTTTAGTGTAATTTAACACTGTTACAAAAAGGGTAACAATATTAACACGTTCACTGTGCAAGCCGAAATAATAATTTGACCTCAAAAGTGCAATGATGTTTTGTTTATAAATTTACTTATTATCCTATAAATAAACAAATAAAGTAATGATTTTATTATTATTATTATTATTTAATAAGATATTAGGAATTTTCTCCATGCCCCATATGTGGGTCACGCACGTCAGAACTATAAATTTAATGCCCTATATGTGTGTCATACACGTCTGAACTTAAATTTGATGTTGGTGATCGGTGTTGAAGTGGAAGGATCATAGCAAAGAGTTGTGTTGGTTATATCAACATGCCACGATCATCAGATGGAGATGTCTACGGGTCACAAACCGACACTGAAACCAAAAATTGTGCTTGAGTATATCCGTGGCAAGAAGGGTATTGATTTAGCAGACCAGCTTTCGAGCTACAACTCTCCTGTTTGAAAGACATGCTTCTGGCAAAAACAAAATTACCGGGGACCTAACATCAATATCTGTAATAAATGTAATTTTAGTATATAAAGATTTAAAGCCAACAGAACGTAAAAAATGACTTTGTTACGTGGCCATGAAATAATCATTAAGTTTTACTGAATATCAGAGAGGCTGCGCCTTCTAGAAGGCTTCAACTAGAGGAGTGCCGTCATTGTTTGACAAAAATCCTACATTCTGTATCGAAAAAAATAATACGAAAGCGCTGTACAGGCTGTTACAGAAGTTTAGTGGAAGAAGGTAATACTGCCGCTCAAGCCCGAAAAAAAGCAAAAAAAATACGGATACGGAATGTAAAAAATGTAAAAAAGCTTTTTGGCTGGCTTGCTATAGTAAATATCATTAATATTTTGTGCTAATCAGTAAAAGAGTTTTTATTAATAAATAAATAATTGTCACTTCTGTGTATAATTTTGCATATCATATACTAGCAACACCAATATAAAATGTCGTTGGGACTCCATGGTAAATAATTATTATATTCATTGTTCACACGTGTATACCAGTAAAAAAAAATACTTTCATACGTGTGCAGAATGACATGCCATAGAATTTATTTTAGCTCGTGCCCCACATATGTGCCATGCACGTATGAACTGATCCTCGTGGTGCCCCATATGTGGGGCACACACAGTGAACGTGTTAATTAACACCATTAATTAAAATATCTCTATTTCAAAAATGAAAACACGTAGATTATTATAATTATTATTTTAAATTAAACATTATGAACAATGTATGAAGCAATATTGAATTATGATTTTATTTCTTGTCTATAATATTTTTATTATGTTTCTTATCTTATCTCGTATCTGTCCAGCTACATACATTTCATTTTTGTTTATTTTATCTTATCAATAGGTACAGCAAATTGGATGTTAAATCTAAAAATATTAACTACAATCTAATATTAACCTCAAATATGTAAATATTTACCTATAAATTTGAAACTTGGTAGACTTATTGAACAAAACAACCAATATCTCAAACCGATCCTAAGTCATTGCTTACTTACAGTAACGATTGTTTCAACGGCTTACACTCTTCAACAGATTCATTGAAATATTATATTAGTTACAACTTTTTATTACTTCCATTTTTTAAATGACGTATTACTCGTACTAATGAAATTGCTTTTACAGATGGTCTTATCTATATATGTATATAAAAGAGATTTCCACCCATATATTGACTCATCACGATATCTCTGGAACCATAAGGCGTAGAGACTTGTGGTAGGAATATTCCTTTCGCCGAGTAGAGGCCAGCTAAAAACGGATTTTATGAAATTCCACCCACAAGAGAGGGTTGCGGGGGTTAATAAAATATATGGCAAAACAGCGTTTGCGGGGTCAGCTAGTAAATATATATTATGATTATTTTAATATTAAAAAAAAAACTATCACTACGCCTCATACGACTTATTAATATTTACCCATATACATTCACCAATTTATAAAAAGCTTTCGACAAAATTTGTCATAATCTGTTAATTAAAAAAAAATACTCCATATTGAAAACACGTGATAACCTTTTGAGACGATTGAAATCCTATGTACGTGATAGGTCACAGATGGCGGTAGTTATGGATTTTAATTAAACCTATGTAACGGTGAAACTCGCAATTTTACTGTCAGGCACATATCAGGGTTCTAATCTAGGTCAAAATGTTTTAGTACATTTAATAATTCAATGATTAAATATCAAAGTTCTCTAATACTGTTTTATACTACAATATAGTATATCATATAGAAACATATACATAATATGGAACAATTTTTATTTTATTTTAAAGCATAGATCGTGTATAACATACACTTTGCTGTTCCATTTCTTTCGTTAAAATAATTATGGCGTATAGATGACGTAATATTGTAAGGTTATTATTTTTAAAATTATTTCAATAATTTTGGAGTTTACCCCTTGCAAAAAAAGAAATTAGTTCAAATAAATCATTTTTTTTTTCTTAATAATATAAATAGTTATAGATAGACAGAGTTGTTTTACATCAGTAATAAATATTGAAAAAGTATATTTCAAATAATTTTTCGTAAAAGTACATAAAAAATAATAATTGTAGATTAAATAACACAATTCTTAAAGTGGCGACTAAGGTCAAAAATCTTGAAGTACATTTGCGTAATGGGCTCTTAGTTCTCAACTTAAAACTCTAAAAGCTTAAAAACAAAATGTTGAGTTGTTTCGACAGTGTAAATTTACTAAAATTATTATATTTTGCATAACTAGTAGAATGGCATGTTTGATGCAAATTTGGTGAGACCTATGCCCAACTGTGAACTGTGATAGACTGAAGCGTATTACTAGTGAGAAAGATATCTTTGATTCACACTCTATAAGATTTAAATTTTTTTATTTTTATATCTCTGTTCATAAGTCCAAATAAAATCAATTTAGTGTATTTTGTTATTTTCAGATTAAAATTGTTATTCATTTTGCTCAAAATCTGGATCAGATTATTTATTTTCATTTCATTTTCACTAGACTCATGAACAAAACATTCGTAGATAATGTCGAAATATCGATCTCCGGAAAATGAAATTAAAAAACATGGTAATAATCCCGTTTTTTAATGCTTTTAGTAATAAAAATAACCATGTTAATTTAAAATCTTATATAGTAACCTATGTCTATAAACATACTAAACTAGCGATTAGCATAGTCCAAATAAACAAACTCCAGATTCTAGAACATTCTAAGTAATACAAACTCAAATCGATTGCTATTTATTCAAATATATTGGTCGCTATTGGCCCCAAATTGATACAGAGACATTATCCACAGAATCTGCAAGACCAACATTGGATATTCCGTTTATAACATTTTCCAGTATATTTAATGAAGTTGACCAATATTGGCCTCGTTTCAGACATATCGTTGTGTACTAAAATTAGTATGCAAATTTATATTTTGCAGCATCTCTTTTAAATGCAAGACTAATTTTTTGAGCGTATTTCACATAAGAATTAAAATAAATAATGTAATTGGAGAAATTTATACATTTGCTGTTTTTAAATCATAGTATGCAAAGCGAGTTATATGATTTTGAAAAATGAACAATGGTTAGTGAATTTAAGGAGTACATAAAGATATTTATACGTATAAAATTAATGATAGCAAAGTAAATTCTATATTTTTTAATTAGCTTTTTGTCATATATTTTATTTAACTTAATGTGATGTTGAGCTAATAATAATGTGATATTTTCAACTTATATAATTATATATTTTTTTTTTGTGGGGAACTTAATGTATGTGTAATTTTATCTTTTACTGTTGAAGCATACGTAAGCGTTACATCAAGACTCAAGGTCGCAAAAGAAATCGGAAAGTTGGCAACAGTGTTTCTATTCATATAATATTTTACTGTTCTATGTTGTCGTTTTTCTTTAACCTGTATCGGCAAGCTGTCGGTGTCGGTCTGTTCGGTAGTATAAAAATATTCCTTTATATTTTATTTTCTCCTTTGTAGGACACTAGGACTTTTTTTTTTTTTTTTTTAATCAAATTTAAGGGCTTTGTCGCAAAAGCGATTATGTCGCCCTGGTTAGGAGACTAAGATTAATTATTACATATACTTAACTAAGTTCGCTTATCCACTAACTTATATAACATTCGGGCCAAATCTGAGAGTGGGTCAGCCAGAATACTATTACATCTTCCCAACTCATTAATAATAGAACATCTATCTCTGATATCCTTGTTCCGGGCACATTCCATCAATATGTGGTAGAAGTCATCAACAACATTACAGACGGGGCAATTTGGAGATGTAATTTTCCGCATTAGAAATGAAAATTTATTGCATGGAATGTGTCCGGAACGAAGCCTCAGTGCTGTTACAGTTTCTGTTCTACTTAAACATGATTTTTCTATCCACGGGGGTCGTGCAGGGTATGGTTGGATCGTGCGATACCATATACCTTTCTCCTTAGATCTTTGGTTAAAATATTCTTTAAATAGGTCATCACATTGAATTCTAAGCGTATATATATAAGTGGTAAAAGAAGGTAAAAGGTTAATAGGGATACCCTCAGTGGAAGCTTCTTTAGCTAAAGCATCGACTATCTCGTTGCCCGCTAGACCAATGTGAGATGGGATCCATTGTAAGATAACAGTTTTCCCACTGTCTTTGATTTGTGTAATTGTATCTAGAATGGAGTAGGCTATCGTTGTACCTCGAAATGTCGAGGTGCAACGAGCCAAGTGCTGCAACGAGGTCTTGGAGTCAGTTAATATTAAAATATTGTTAGTATTTAAAGTTTTACTATAGGACAGTGCCTCTGCGATAGCAAGCAGTTCAGCTTCCATAATAGAGACTTGAAAGTCAATTTTCAATTTTATACAAAGTCCATTTTGTTGATCATAAAATGCTGCGCCAATGTTATTATTGCTATTTTTAGAACCATCTGTAAAAATTATGTAGAATGAAGTGTACATTTTGTTTATATAATTGCTACAGATTAATTTTAAATGAAAAGTATTATAATTATGTTTTGGTTTAGTTAATGTATCTACGTTAGTTTTTATATTGTTTGCTATATCTATGTTGTTAACCCAAGTGCTTAATGTAAACATACCTAATTTTTTCCTAGAGTCAATATGCTTAGATTTTAAGTTTTCATGTATTGTGGTTAATAAGGGTACCCTTTTATTTCTCCAATATCTATTATTAGTTAAAGTAGTAAGTTCAACAATAAGTTTTAATACTAAACAATTTTCCATGGATTTACTTTTAAGCCAAAACTTACCAGCTAAATATCTTCTACGTAAATGCAAAGGAAAAAGGTATAACTCACTTTCCATTACATGGATTGGTGTTGTTCTAATAAAGCCGCCTATCACACGCATAGCCTGATTTTGAATTCTGTCTAATTTTAACAGGGATGTTTTTGTGCTGTTATCATATAAAAAACTGGCATAGTCAATCCGGCTCCGAATGACAGATATATATAACTTTCGCAAATGTTTTTGATGTACTCCCCATCCTGAACCCGCTAATAGCTTAAATATATTAAGGAATTTAAGTACTTTAATTGATATTTCATTTATATGTTTCCCCCACCTAAGTGATCGATCCAACCACACCCCCAAGTATTTCACAGAATCAACTATATCTAGAGGGTTATTATTTATACATACACAGAAGTCAACAGGACGTCGTTGCTGTCCTTTGTTAAAGATACATATTTTACTCTTATGTGTAGAAATGTCTAAATTTAGATTGTAAAATAGTTTCGTTAGAATGTTAAGTGCTAGCTGCATATTATTCCTAGCATCAATCAGGTTATTTGAGCTTAAGTACAATACATAATCGTCAGCATATTGCAAAATGGATACATTTGAAATAGATTTGCACACATATATTGTCCCTATATTAAATAAAAGTGGTGACAAGGGGTCTCCCTGAGCCAATCCACGACCTGTGCTTCGAGAGATCTCATAGTCTGAGCCTCTAATATGCAAATATCTTTCTTTGAGAAATGACCATAGATATCTACAAATATTTGATCCCACACCAAGACCATCTAAACAGAGTAATACATTACAGATATCGATATTATTATATGCATTCTCTATGTCAAGAAAACATCCAACAGTAAATAAATTTTTAGAAAAACCAATTTGGATTGAAGAAACTAAACAGGTTAAGCTATCTAAGGTCGAACATCCTTTCCTAAAACCCTTGGTCTCTTCGGAAAAAATATCATTATGCTCCATGAACCATTCGAGTCTGTGATTTATTATTGAGTGAAATATCTTACAAATGCAGGACATAAGAGAGATGGGCCTGATCGAGGCTATCGAAGCTGGATCGCGTCCAAGTTTTGGTATGGGTGCAATACGCACTTGGCGCCATTGGTAAGGAACAAAAGAACAGGACAAAAACTTATTATACAGAGTTAGTAAAACTTCCTTGCCCCTTTCAGGTAGATTTTTAACCATCGAAAATGATATATTGTCGCACCCGGGTGCAGTATCTTTTGACTTAATGCATTTTTCGAGTTCGTGTCTGGACAACTGATATTCAAGCTGTACGTTTACAGATCGGAATTGAGGATGAGGTGGTGTACAATAATCCGGGGATAAATTACATAAAAGTATCTCGGCTATATTTTTGTCTACATGAAACTTTGATGATCTGTACCCTTTCAACCAGCGTAGGCGGTGCCACATATTATTTGCTGTAGTATTTTCGTCTAAGGAAGAGCAAAACTTGTGCCATGATTCACTTTTAGCCTTCCTTAATAGTCTCTGGGCGGTTCGAATCTTATTCTGAAGTATATTTAAATTACTAGGAGTAGGATTGTGTCTAAAACGAGATAGGGCTAATCTTCGTTCCGCCACTGCTTTTGATAAGGTGGGATTCCAAAAAAGTTTGGGATGAAATTTATTATTGGGATTTACAGGAATTTTGAAGGATGGAATACTTCGATCTGCGGCTTCATTTATAACATCGACAAACGCATTATAGCTGCTTTGCAAATCATCGAAATTAAATATATTCCTTTCAGCAAATAACTTGTCTATGATTTTAGAATATTGCAGCCAGTCAGCCTTTTTAAAATTTCGTTTTTTTATAAATAAGGGAACAACACTATTTGAAGTAGATAGTTTAACCATAAGGTGGTCACTTCCTAAGGTTTCATTTATTACCTGCCAATTGAATCTAAAGGAGATATCAGAAGAGACCAAAGAAATATCAGGAGAGGACTGTTGCAGAACACCATTAACCAATTTTATACGTGTATAACTTCCATCATTTAAGGTAACTAAATTATTATCAATTAAGGAATCAAAAATTTGAATACCTCGAGGATCCGTTTTGTTCGACCAATTTGTGTGGTGACCATTCAAATCTCCTAGAACTAAAGTTCGTGAAGATGCCAATGAAAAGATGTAATCCCAGTCACGTTGAGTTGTGTGAACATTTGGTGGACAATACACGGACATAACAGTTTCAATATTATCGCAATTAAATATTTTTATACTTACTATCTCAATATTATTGTTGGTTTGTATAGGATATAGTTGAGTTTTCAATGATTTGTGCGCAAATATACCCACGCCGCCCCAACCATCGGGTCTATCCCGCCGATAGATATTATAATCTTTTAGTGAAATATCAATATTCGGTCCTAACCAGGTCTCACTAATGGCTGCTATATCGATTTTACAAAAACACAAAATATGTTCAAAATCAGCTAGCTTATGTTTTATACTCTGGGCGTTCCAGTGCAAGATATTAATATTATTTATTTTTGTCATCAAATATTCTTAGTAAAAAAGACCAATCGGGTGTATTATGAAATATCCAAGTTATTATCCACTCTACGCATATTTGTACCAAATTTTGTATTTTAACTTTAATCGATTCCCCTTTTCGTAAAATTATATTTTTAATTTTAAGTTTTAATTTATTAAAAGAAAAGTCACTTTTTTGTTTTTTGTTGCTCTCTTGTATGATATCTTCGTCACTCGTTTGGTCACTGTATTGCATATCTAGATCACTATTATTCTCCGTAAACGTCTCTTCTACGTAACTGGATTTCAGACGATTCTTTCGTGTCTTCTTCTTTACAGACGGTCCTTGTACAGTTAGGTTCTCTTCCACAACTTGACTTGCTATAGTATTTGGGAGGTTTTTAGATGCTATTTGTGCATAAGATGTGGTTGGTTGAGCGTTTGAGGTAAGTGTCACATTATCAGATATAGAAGTTGGATTTTGTAAGGTAGATTCGTCATAGCGTGCGGGCGAAGAAGGGGGAACATAAATATCCATTGCCTTTCTATACGAACAATTAAATTCAGCCATGATATCACGAATTCTTCGTTCCTTCATATATACTGGGCATGTCCTATCCAAAGCCATATGATTTTCATGACAATTAATACATTTGTATACTGTGATGTCACAGCTGTCGTGCTTACCCCCACATTTTGGGCAATATGATTTTACAGATGGGCACATTTTACGAGTGTGTCCATATCTCCAACAATTTGAACACTGTGTTACGGGAAAAACGTACGGTTCTACTCTTACTTTCATATCAAAAATGTATATGTAAGTAGGCAATGAGGAACCTTTGAAACCTACTCGAATTTTTTCGCAATCTGACCAGCCGATATCGTCTTTATTTTTTCTCTGGAGGCGTTTTACATTGATCACATCGGTGTTACATGAAATAGATTTTATTATGTCTTCTTCAGTTATATCTAATTCAATGTCCTTAATTACTCCATAAGATAAACCTACCTCAAAAGGTCGCTGAAACCTCCAACCCATTTCTATAAAATGATCGCAGTTAATTAAGCGGTCTGCACTTTCCTCATTGTCGACTTCAATAGTAATTTTAAACGGATTGATATATTTAACTTTTGAAATATTTAATATATTCTTAGCCTTAAATAATTTGGCAAGCGCAAATTGCTTAGGAAAAATAGTTTTTGAAGTGACGGTCAATTGAATAGCTTCTCTCAACGCTTTCAATCTCTGTTTTCTCCGCACGACTTCAGTCCATTCATCTTGGCTTTCTTCATCTCGATTCCTTTTATTAGTCATATCATCGTCGTTTTCTGCTATCATTACATCCTCATTATGTTGTGTTAGTTCATCATTTGAGTTTAATTCTTCATTCGAATTTAAGTTTTCATTTATATTAGTTGTTGTTATATGTTCGACGACTTCGTCATCCTGAATTGTTTCTTGTTCCATTCTTATTAAGATATAAAATCGCACGCACTTGTAGCAGCCAGCCGGCACGCGCCGGCTAGCGAACTATGGTAGTAAACAATTCCGAGAATTATGAAGGTCACGCGCACTATTACAGCTATAATACGTCTATGCATTATGATGCACCGATCGTAACTCGACTAGGACTTTACCTAAGTAAACGCACTTTCAAAAAAACCTAAAGTCACACTTCTGAAAGTGTGCCTGTATAATTTATAATAAAAAAAATAATTACGAAAATTATTCATGAAATAACATGACGTCATCATTCATTCGCATATCAACCACGTACAAACACATCAAGCTAAATTATTCTATTTCACTTATCGAAATTAATGCTAATTACTATTAATCTGATCTAATTTCGGTTAATAATTGAATATACTTCGTTAGTCACGTGATTTATGAAATGAATAATTATTTGATTTGGAACAGATTGCATTTTAATGATCTTCTATAATTTATCAAAAACTACAAAAGTTAGCAGTAAGTACTAGTAATGTGTGTTTTCGATAAATTTCGTTTCTCTTCGGTATTGTTCGGTTTTCGTGAAACCAATCCGGCACTTCTCTACCGCAACAATACCCCTGCACCTGTGTCATTGTACTTGTTTCCTGTACTTATCCAAAGTTCCCCACATTGGTTAACTGTCATGGTTATTGCTTCTACGATTACACTCACGTAGTATTCTATAGTATAAATTTCAAACCATTTGATGTTTCTAGAAATAGGAAATTTGTTATTCTATATTGTTAATTAGTAGTTAAAAAATGTATGAAAAGAAAAAAAAAATTAATAAGAAAAATGAGATCAGTTATCAATTTGATATTTTTTTACAAATACAATACAGCATTACTTATTTATTCTTAGTTGAAGGTCCTAGGTAGAAAATAAATAATTTTGACTTACATCATCATTAAATTGTACCGTGACTACTGACGTGACGTGACCGTGACGTACTACTATAACAGCTTTGTTCGCATCGATTTCTGTAATGCGACAGTAGGAAAGTGGCTTGGGACATTCTTATTTTCCGGGGAGAGCCTTATTGCATAATTTATTATACTCGTTAACAAGGGATTTTTTTCTAATGAATCGAAAAACGTTTTGATATGAATGTATTTATTGGATTTTTTAAATATTGTTTTAATATCACATATGATGTATTTTGCAGTCTATTTACGTATAAAGAGAAATATGTCGGTGTTCTAGTTATTAGGGTAAGGTTGCTCAAGTCGTACCCCTTAAGGAAATAATGTTGTAATATTTAACGCCGTTCAAATAAAACAAAATCTTTTACATGAATAGAATCTTTATTTAGTTAGCTTTTAATAAACATTCATAGAAACTTAAAAATAACTTATCAACATAGGTATTTCAACGATTTTCATAAATGTACCTTCGGTACGATTAAGGCACCTAGTCGCCTATTTCGTACCACCTATAGCGTAAGTCGTACCTACTTACTACGTCACCTACCTACCTACTACGTAGGTCACTAATCTCAAACTAAAATAAACATTAAAAAAATTATAACTTCTCAAACATAAAAAGTTAAGCTAAGGCAATTATTGTATTTGAACACAGATATCACAAATAAATTTTTTATGTTATTTTCGACGCCAGCACATAGGTCATGTACCCAACCTTTACATTTTAGACACTTAATCATATTTTCTTGACGATCTTCCTTACATAGTTGACATAGCCACGATTCTTTTCCCTTTATTTTGTTATTCTTCTTACTCGTTCCGTCCGTCTTCCCTCTTTGTTGGTTTATTTTCTGTTTTCATTTTTTTTTTATGTAACTAGGTCGGCAAACAAGCGTACGGCTCACCTGATGGTAAGACCGTAGCCTATAGACGCCTGCAACACCAGAAGCATGGCAAGCGCGTTGCCGACCCTATCCCCAATCCTCCCCAGGAGCATTTCATTTTTTTAATATTAAATACAGGCTTCTTCCTTTTTTTATTTATATTTTCCTTGGTTTCTATTTCATTTTTGTGGGGACTGGAAGTTAATTCCATTGCTGGTTTAGTACCTTTATTAATTTTTTAAATAAATTGTTATGCAAGGAACAGGAGATAATATGTTTAAGTGAGACTTTATTTAATATATAATAATATATTATATATTAAATATAATATAGTACCTAAGTCGTACCGGTACGAGTAAAGAATTCCGCACCGGTACGACTTAAGCAGTGAGGTATTCTAAGTTTCAAAACAAAATTACTGTTATAACCTAAAAAAATTCTAGTGTTTGAGTGTGCCTAAACGACTGCCAGATAATCATTAAAAATAAATTTAAACAAAAAAATAAGTTGTAAATTACATTCCTTTTATAAAAAACTTACGAATGAGCTAAAAATTTAATTGAAAACTGATGAAAAACTTACTTTTTGATTATTATTTTTGCTCCGCAAGTCGACCGGCCGTCCGATTGGTTTCAGGTGCTTGCTCGACTGTTTAGTTCAGATCTACGTCACTAGATGACACTTTTTATACGCAAAAGCTGGGATATTATTGGGGTACGACTTAGGCGGTAGTACGACTTGAGCAACCTTACCCTATATGATAATAACTACAATTCAATATCCCAAACTCAAACGAATATCTCCAATAATAATAAAGTGCATTAGGCTTAACGCAATAAAGTTAACGCTGAAGAAATTATAATTAAAATGTGAGATTAATGTTGTGTGGCCACAGATTAGTAAATAGTACTACGGTGCGGCTGTTATAGTTTCTACTTAGACTGAATTAGCATGTGAATATTCCACAGCTGAGCAGGTCACATTTTTATATAGGAGAAAGGTTTAGATGTCCGGCTTCTTTAGATTTCGAGCAAAATGTTTGCTATTATTTCCTGCCTCTATACTACAATACATTTGAATGGAAACTTTATTAGACGATTATTATTATTGATGTCTGGCGATATATTACATGGACACGTGGACTGCGAAGGTTTGATAACAATCGCAGAATAAACAGTTGTAGAAACTTGAATGTGTAATATTTTGATAGGACGTGTAACATAACAAGTCGAGTTGTTTTAACATGATAAAGAGTAACAGGGTTTAATTACTAAAAAAAACTTTTAAGTAACTTGATATTTTGAGAAAAAACGGGCACCTCGACAAAATAATGCTTTTAAAATTTTACTAATGTGAAATATGGACATTGAAAGACCGAAATAACCAAAACTAAATATTTAAAGAACTACAAATTTACCGACGAAGTTTTTTCCCCAAAACTTTCAATAAATAAGGCAATATACAAAACTAAGTCAAACAGTAAAGCGGTACACAATACGCTTGTTTAACGTTAGTGCGCTAGAACTAGTACGAAAACTTTGTGCACACTTAGCGACATGCACGCAAATGCGAACTTGCTTTTACGGTACAGAGAAAATTTAAGATCCATATAAAATGTTCTGCATTGAATATGTAATTAGTCGCATGAATTATTCAGAAAAGTTTGTAAGGAATGTTTGGTGAATATCTTTGTTATTATACTTATTTACAGAATATTCTTTCTATGAGGTTGTGAATGTGCCTTTATCGCTAGTGGTTTTGGGTAACGTTTTCAAATAAATTTATTTGTAAGTCCAGGTTTTCTGGTCTTACTCTCAACCAAGTGCATGCTAATCTCTCAATCATTTGTAGTCAACGGTGTAATAGCTCAGGTGGGAGATCGGTAGCTCGGGCTTAACCGATAATATGGAAGTAGAAGTTTAGTATTAATAACATCAAATCTGTATTAAATCTCGTTTTCTGTCAAAAAAAAGAAGGACAAGAGATCATAACATGTAGGTTTAATATTAATATCACGTCAGGATGTCTTGAACCAACCGCTCAGGTGTAATGGTGCGTGTGCCGTGTCGGCGGTGCGGCGTCTAAACACCGACGGTCGCGGGTTCGATTCCCGCTCGGAGTGGATATTAGTGTTTATAGAAATATTTATTTCCGGTCTGGTTGTTAGTCCTTGTGAGTCTCCCCACCGTGGCTCGGAGAGCACGTTATGCTGTCGATCCTAGTTGTTATTATGTACATCTGATAGCAATCGTTACTTATAAAGTAGGGAATATATCCGCCAACCCTTATTGGATCAGCGTGGTGGATTAAGCTGTGATCATAATCTCCTATATGAGGAAAGAGGCCTATGCCCAGCAGTGGGATGTTACAGGTTGAAGCACGCTCGTTTGCTGTCTATTTTCTTTGTCGTCGTCATCGTACATAGTCGTGTACTCAGTTGTGTGTTCAAATCCGAACTTGTGCAATTGAATTATCAGCTATCATAATTTTAATTAAGAAAAATTTCGTTTTCATCTGTGATCGAAAATTTCATAAGCAAGCCTGCATAATTTGGAAGGATTTTCATGACATTTGTTCCTACCAACCCTCCAGTGGAACACTTTAGCAGATTAAGCTTGCAAGCACTACTCTTAAATAATAGAAGAGGTCTATATTTAAAAAATTATCGATATTTACAGGTTGTTACGGTATAATAAAGTACAGACCTTGAAGCTTAAGGTCGACGCAGTAAAGTTTAAAATACTCACTCTTACAGGGATAATTGTTATTTTTGGCTGGTAACTTATCCTTGAATAAAGAATTACTGTATCGCTGGATTACCCTTAAGTAATACGACGAAAGTAGAGTATTATATTCTGTTCCGAGTAAGGATAAGACGTGGATACAAGGTTATTTAAGGTTATTCCTATTGATTCTAGGAATGAAAAAGAACATTTATTTAGTTTTGGGATCATTCGATACTTATCCGCTAAATCCCGGATCTGTCATTAATGTTATATTAACTAAATAAGAATTAGTATCTTAATAAAAACCAAGATTATCTTATTCATTTTAAACAATAACTAATTTTGATATTTGTTTTTTTATTCCAGGTTCTGCTAGAATAACAGCGTTTTTGGCAGCAAATGTTTGCTGTCAAACTAAATATCATATATGAAATATAATATATATGAAAAATAAATATCATATGAATAAATAAATAATCATTTTGCCATATTTCTTGCTTTGCATTTAACCAAAAACATAATATTTAATAAATTCACTAAATTAAGACAAAACGGTAAACTTGAGGCAATTTGTGCCTTCTGATGTCTTGCAGGCGGCATCAAAGAAAGAAGCTCAAAACGTAATCGACTCATCAATGCGTATTTCAATCTACATACATATATTTAGCAATACACAAACGAAGGTTACAATAAATAAGAATATATAAATACATATAACATGTAAACCTGTTGGAAATGGCAACATCAAATAATTATTTATTAATGTATTGTCTATGTCGTTGTCGCCCTTCAGAAGACCTTTCTCTTGCTTCCTGTGCTCCGAGGTGTCAACACGTATATGGTCTATCAGTATTGTTCTAGATTAAGTATTGAAGTAATAAAGTATATATTTAGTAAAATACCAGTTTATTTCATTAGGTTATGGGCCCAGTATGCCCTATAGTTAGTTAGTTAATAATAGTGTTATTAGCTAGCATAGGCGTGGCGCATAAGAACAGATAGACGCGTGAGTTGCATCAAAATGGCGGCGAACACATTCTTAGCAAATGTTCCGAAGCTGTAAGGCCGCGAGAACTACGATGAATGGGCTTTTGCGGCGGAGAATTTGTTGGTGCTGGAAGGTATGTCAAATTATATTAAGAAAAATGATTCAGCAAAAGCAGCCGCAGATCAGGATGCAAAGGCAAAAGCAAAATTAATATTGACCATCAGTCCATCATTATTTGTACACATCAAGAACGCATCGACAACCTATGATCGTTGGGAAAAATTAAGATCGATGTTTGATGATTCAGGTTTTTCACGTCGTATAACATTATTGCGCAATCTTATTTCAATTCGCTTGGACACCTGCGAATCAATGACAAGTTATATTACGCAAATAATAGAAACGGCTCAAAAACTGTCTGGTACAGGATTTATAGTAAATGATGAGTGGGTCGGAAGTTTATTGCTGGCCGGTTTACCTGAAAAATACTTCCCGATGATAATGGCGATAGAACATTCGGGCATCGCCATTACTGCTGACGTAGTTAAGTCAAAGTTAATTGACTTGGCAGGAAACGACACAGAGGGCGCAAGTGCATTTTTAGGTAAACGTCAAACGCAGAATAGCAATAGCCAACATTCATGTCATAGAAGGAATGACAATGACAGTTCATTTCATTATGGCGGCACAAATGTCAAAACGAATAAAATGAATATTAAATGTTATCGCTGTAAACAGTTTGGTCATTTTAAGTCGCAATGTCATAAAAGTAATACAAATCGAGTTGAAACGAAAAGGACTAATGCATTTTCTGCAGTATTTCTTAATGGAATGTATGGCAAACATGATTTCTATTTGGATAGCGGCGCAAGCGTTCACATGACTGCGGATGTGAGCTTGATGCAAAGAAATGCATGTTATACACCAAAAATAAAGGAAATAATTGCTGCGGACGAAAATAAAATGCCGGTGCTGTGCTGTGGTGATGTAAATATAATAACAGTCACTCCAAGTTGCAAATATGAAGTAACATTGAAAGATGTATTATGTGTACCTAACCTTACGACGAATTTAATTTCTATTAGTCAACTTTTAAAAAATGGAAATAGAGTACAATTTAAAAAGAGTTGTTGTTACGTTTATAATCAGAAAAATGAACTTGTGGCTGTAGCTAAAGAAATAAATGGTGTTTACAAGTTGGATTACGAGAAACCTCAATGTTTGTTTACATATACCAGCAGTGAGATATGGCACAGGAGAATGGGGCATTTAAATATAACCGATTTGAACAAAATGAAAAATGGAGCAGTGACAGGCATATCATTTACAGACGGTGCGATGTCGAAAAATAAGAATAATTGTAAAATATGCTGTGAAGGCAAACAGTCTCGCTTACCATTTGCCAATGTAGGGACTAGAAGCAACGAACCACTTAGCATTATACATGCAGACGTATGTGGGCCAATGGAGTCGACTTCTATTGGAGGAGCAAGGTATTTCTTGATTTTCATTGATGACTATAGCCGGATGACTTTTGTTTATTTTCTTAAAGAAAAAAGTGAAACATTTAACTGTTTTAAAAATTTTAAATCTTTGGCGGAAAACCAACACAATAAGAAAATAAAAATATTCAGAACAGATAACGGATGGGAATTCTGTAGTAATGAATTTGAAAATTATTTGAAACAGGCAGGTATAGTACATCAAAAAACAAATCCTTATACTCCGGAGCAAAATGGTTTGAGTGAACGTACAAACAGAACCATCGTTGAGAGAGCTCGGTGTTTATTATTCGATGCCGGATTAGACAAAAGGTTTTGGGCGGAGGCCACTAACACGGCCGTGTATCTCAAGAATAGATCTGTGGCATCGGGACTTGATAATAAAACTCCGTATGAGCTTTGGACAAACAAGAAACCAGATTTAAGTCACGTTCGTATGTTTGGAAGCGAAGTAATGGTTCATGTTCCAAAGGAAAAACGACTGAAGTGGGATGCTAAGTCTAAGAAGCACATCCTAGTTGGTTTTTCTGAGAATGTAAAAGGCTACCGCATCTATGATCCTATAAGGAGGTGTGTTACAACTAGTAGAGATGTGGTTATTCATGAAAATTTAGAAAATTGCTTAGAGAAAGTAAGTGCAACAGTTTCAGTTGGGGATAACAAATCAGAGGAGTCAGGCAGTGCCAATATACAAGGTGAAGACGAAATAAAAGTTGAGCCAAGTAGCAATGAGCTTAATTTATCTTCAGATCTAGAATATAATGATGCCTTGACTGATTTGGACTGTAAGTTGCAAAGCCAAGAAGCTGATGACGAAGTAAAATCAATACCAAAAAGTCCAGTAACTACAAAAAGAATAAAGAAACAGCCTGAGCGCTATGGTTATTCAAGTCTATGTACAATGCATAATCCAGAAGTAATCAGTGACCCTACCAGCGTGCAAGAAGTCATGCAAAGTCCGGACAGAGACAAGTGGGTAGAGGCGATGAAGGATGAGTTGCAAGCTTTTTGAAGCAAATGATGCTTGGACACAAGTTAGTGAAGTACCTAGTGATAAGACAATAGTGCAGTGCAAGTGGGTCTATAAAAAGAAAGTCAATAGTGATAACAGTGTTCGGTTTAGAGCCCGTTTAGTAGCCAAGGGCTTCTCTCAGAGGCCTGGGATTGATTATGAAGAGACTTTTTCACCAGTAGTAGGATATTCTACTCTTAGATTATTGTTTGCTTTGTCAGTACAGTTAAACTTAGATATCACACATCTAGATGTGAAGACAGCTTTTCTAAATGGTTATCTTAAAGAGGATATTTATATGTATCAACCAGTCATTAATTGTGATAATAACAAAGAAAAAATTATTGTTAAATTAAATAAAGCGATTTATGGGTTAAAGCAGTCCTCTAGATCTTGGTATGAGAGAGTAGAACAATGTTTATGTGAATTAAATTTTAAGAAAAGTCTTTTAGAACCTTGTGTATTTGCTAAAATTGATAAAAATGTAAAAATAATTATAGCACTGTATGTTGACGATTTTTATATATTTTTTGATAATAAGAATAAAAAGGAGACTGAATATTTAATTTCTATGTTAAGTTCTAAATTTAATATTAAAAATTTAGGCCAGGTACAACAATGTTTGGGCATGAGAGTTAAAGTAAATAAAGAGTCTAATATGAGTATAACTTTAGATCAAGAACAGTATATAGAACAGTTACTGAGTAAGTTTAATATGACAGATTGTAAAGATGCGAATACTCCAATGGATTGTAAATTAAATATTCAAAAGTCAGAAAATTGTGAAAGTCAGATTCCATATCAACAGTTAATAGGAAGTTTAATGTATCTATCGGTACTAACAAGACCTGATATTGCATTCAGTGTTAGTTTCCTCAGTCAATTTAATAATTGTTATAGTAAAGTTCATTGGCATTATGCTAAAAGAATACTTAGATACTTAAAGAAAACTAAAAATTATTGTTTAAAATATGTGAAAAATAAAAGTGAATTTGTTGGTTATGTTGATGCCGATTGGGCTAGCAATTGTATAGATCGTAAGTCATATACAGGTTATTGTTTTGTAATGTCAGGCTCACCAATCTCTTGGGAGAGCAGAAAACAAAGAACTGTAGCGTTATCAAGTATGGAAGCTGAATACATGTCTATAGCTGAGGCTAGTAAGGAAGCTATGTATTTAAGATCTTTAATGTATGAGCTGACTGATAATTTATGTACTGTAAAGTTATTTAACGATAGTCAAAGTGCACAGAAGTTGTTGGCAAATAATAAAAGTAATAGAAAAAGTAAACATATTGATATTAGGTATCATTTCGTTAAAGATGCAGTTTGTAAGAAAATTATTAGTTTAGAATATTTGCCCACTACTGCTATGCCAGCTGATATTTTGACAAAATCGTTGTATCCTATAAAGCATTATAAATGTATTGAGTTTCTGGGGTTAAATTATTTGATGTAGTTGGGGTGTTGGAAATGGCAACATCAAATAATTATTTATTAATGTATTGTCTATGTCGTTGTCGCCCTTCAGAAGACCTTTCTCTTGCTTCCTGTGCTCCGAGGTGTCAACACGTATATGGTCTATCAGTATTGTTCTAGATTAAGTATTGAAGTAATAAAGTATATATCTAGTAAAATACCAGTTTATTTCATTAAAACCATATACTTTTTTTATTCTAGAAGAATATAGGCTATAAAATGGGTTATGGGTTGACTGGAAGAGATCTCTTTTAGAAATAAGTTTGCCCTTGCCAACTACCTTTATTATATAATAACTACTGTAAAATTATTTAGTGCAATAAATAATTTATATATATGTAGATAATCGTGAGTGCAACGGAGCAGGTTATCTAATACTTCTACAAAGTAAATAAATATCGTATATCAAGAATATTCACTCGAATTCCGATAAGTGTATTGGAAAGACACATTCGATTTACTTCAAGCTGCCTGCTTTGGCTATCTGGTCAGATTTACCTCAATGGTTATTTGCCTCATTTTAAAGTATTCACATTTAATTTCCAGAATACTTTGGGTTTGTTCGTTGTTTTAGTTTCGTGTGTTTAGGTTAATTTATCAGAATCTTCATAAATGATATCTCAAGAACGCATCAAAATCAATACAAATATCTGCCGTGAGCGGGAATCGGACCCGCGACCGCCAGCGCATCAGCCAGTGCTATGACTGCTGCGCCAACGTGTCGTCATAGTGTATAGATTTCTTTCTTCAATCTGTGAGACTAACAGACAAAGATATACAGTTTAAAATATACATTTTGTGGATGAACTGTGTAACGAAGTTAAGCGTCAAATTGTAAAATTTCGTCACTTAAGTGCAGCGCTATAAAAATTTGTAATAGGGTTTGAAAAAAATGTATTTGAAAGTTCGAATTTCGTAGACGTCTCTAATGATTACGACGAAAATTTTAGTTTAGTAAGTCGATTTTAGGTCTACAAAAAAACTTATCGGGGACCAACGTTCATAAAAATTTCAGGTACAAACAGTATAACGATTGAGTTTTCAGTTATAAATAATGTTAGTTGAGTGTGTTTATTAACGTGTTGGAGCGTACAACGTGACGTCGATTTATAACTGAAAAAAAAAGGAATCTTTGTATATCAAAGCAATTCCTTTTCCATAGTCATAAATGGAACAAAAATATTCCCGAGAGAGTCTTCAAAACATTTTGTATTATATTTGAATTTCTAAAACTTTGTCTTCATTTTCATATAAACTTATCTGCTTTACTCATTGATAATTATGTTACTAATTATACATACAAATATTTTTTTCTTTTGTTAGAATACTGTACATTAACATTTTTATCTTCATCTTCTAAAAAATCAGCTACTTAGCGAGTTGAAATCGAATGTTTCAAATCGTCGCTAATATTATTATTGTTGCGTCTTTTTTTTATTTTTTTTATTTTTGTCAGTTAATAATTACGCTCGGAAACAAAAACTCATATGTGAAGGGACGAGAAGCGTCTTGTGTTGAAACCATTAACTTTAACATCATTTTTCGTTCACTTTAGTTCGACTTCAGTCAACATTATATTAGATAGAATCAAAAATTGAAAAGCCGCGGTAAATATTTATATTATCCAATTTAAAATATCACATAAGTTAAGAATACCAAGAAATATTTTATCAGACGTTGCTCCAACAATAAGGAAAGTTGAATAAAATCAGATTCGCCGCAACGAAAGATACATTTTCTCATTTGCAAATATGTCGCATTCAGTTATGAATTTGATATCATATTTTTTTTTCGTATAAAAACGTCAGCGTTCATCACCGTTCCGTTATAAGTCGAAAAAAGAGATAGTTAAAATGGAGTAAATATTTTAATGATCGTGCTTAACATACATATTCGTTAAAAATGTAAATTTGGGTGAAACGTTTTACTTAGAAAGGTCATATTTTTATTTTATTTAAAATGAGTAAAAACCTTATATACGTCAAACATAAAAGTTTATACTATTTTATTACATACTAGCAGTCCACCCCGGGTTCGCTCGGGTAAAATAATTATAAATTTAACACAAACACCCACTTATTAAATTTTCAAATATTAAAACGCTTTTATTAGCTAAACTGTTATAGATAGATACACACTTTTGCGAACTTTTTTGTAGATCTTTTTTAGTCCTATAATTCAGTCGTACATCATTTTGTCTTATCTTTAACAATTTAAGTAGCACACGCGAAGGAAAGAAATATTTGAGACGATTTTTTACACGTTGGTGAACATAACCCGTTTTTTTGCATATGTCTAAGTTTCTAAGAAATAAAATATAGCCTTTGTTACTTCCTAATAATCTAGCTTTCTATTAGTGACAAAAATCATTAAAATCGGTCCAGTACTTTTGGAGCCTGTTCAATACAAACAAACAAACAAAAAATCATTCGTATTTATAATATTAGTGTAGATAGAGGTTTTTGATACATAAGTTTAGAAATAATTTTCTTTTAAATTTGATTGAGTATTCAGTGATGAATGAAACGATCACGAGAGCTCTGAATATTTTTATAACAAATATTCAAGAATACATAATATTTCGTTCAGCTAACCCGCATTGTATAAGTATAACAAGTCAAGTCATGTAAGAGAAGGATCCATTTCTTCTCTAGAGGAAAAGAGGACTTTATACAGCTTTGTGAAGTATACTGGCTATAACAGTATTTTTAGATTTTATAGGAGTTTTAGATTGAGTTTGCTATGTGTTATTCCTAACAAAAATATATACTTATTTGTCGACGTACAAAGATAGTAGAGCTAGTAGAACTCTAAAGACAGTATTATAAAGTTTAAGAAAAATAAAACATTATTTTAAATCACCCTGTTCCGTAATAGAAAAATAAAAGATACTCGAAACAGGTAATAAGACACAGTTAGTGCAAGATTAGTGAAGTTGAACTCGAGTTAGTTCTAAGAATTTCCTCAGCGTTTTCACGGCGAGTAAGTTTGTCTTGTTGTAGGGATTACTGAGGTTGTTCAAAACATTATACAGTATGTGATACAGAAGCGGTTGAGCCAGTGACCTCTATGATTTTCTTTTACCCGTGAACAAAAATGGGGTAAGCGTGCCAGGTCGCGACCGGATGATTCATATTTCTTCTATGGCACTAAAATATATTTGTGGGGATTCATACATAAATAATAAAATATATATATGTAGTGTTAGGCAAACTTAATGATTTTTCTTATGAACAGTTCTTTGAACATTTCCGTATTCGATATTTTCTTTTAGTGTATTTTCTTGTATTAAATTTCGTTGTATTAAATTGTATGTAGATTTTTGTATTTGTCAGCGTATAGTAAACTTTTAAACAAACATGCACACACAAATAATTTCTAAAATACGTGTATGGGTGTGACTGCTCTTCCAAGAAATTACCAATTTAGTTAATTGTGTGAGAGTACTAAATTATCTTTAAGATTTATTTTCGTTTTAATTTAAAACATTAATAAATCTATACTAATATAATAAAGCTGAAGAGTTTGTTTGTTAGATTGTTTGTTTGTTTGTTTGTTTCTTTGAACGCGCTAATCTCAGGATCTACTGGTCCGATTTGAAAAATTCTTTCGGTGTTAGATAGCGCATTTATCGAGGAAGGCTATAGGCTATGTATCATCGCGCTAAGACCAATAGGAGCGGAGTCCACGCCGATGAAGTCGTATTAATTACATTTAAGTATTTAATATTTATTTTGCACCCGCGTTAATACATACTTTGTAAAAAAAACTTAATTAATTAAAAAATTACGTAAACTTTTTTTGGTAATAGCAATATTCTTAAAACCGCAAAAGTAAAACAAAAATGAAAAATAATATAACATACGTGAAATACACAGTTCTTAACAAAAAGTTTCTTAATTATATTTATTATTCGACCCGCGTGATATTAAGAACATTTAGGTTAACTGTCACTGCTATACTTGTATACTTTACAGCTGGATATGTTATGGCCTAATTTATAATCAGGGCGAATAAGCTATATTTATACAGAATTAGTTCAATGTTTGAAGTGAATTTTTTTAGAACCTTTGTAATATGACACTAGGTGAAAGGAAAAATGCGTAACAAATCATAAATGCTTAGGAGAGAATGAGATAGAATACATGCAATACTACTACTCAAAATGCCGCGCATTTTGCATTGCGCTTATGAATTTTTTACAAGACCGTGGTCATTGTGAATAGTACAAATCGCAACGGCCTTTTCTCCCATGTGTAAATTACACACACACACACAAACACACAAATACACACACACACACACACACACATTGTTACATTTTCGTATTAATATGCAAATAAACCAAAAAATAAGAACTCTGAAAATAACTCTTTTTAACAGTAGTTGTAAATTTAAATAATGGAAACGTAACGTATGTACGTAATTTAAATGCACATACACATAAAATATTGGTAGCACGTTCGCTAGCTTTATTTTTATGTAATAACGATAGCTTGATTGACATTTTTATGGTCACATCTCTTTGACTATTGTTGTAATATGACTCATACGACTATAACGTAATTTTTACGACTTGAAGCTAGAACTTCTTCAGTAAACAGGTTTTATAGTTGAAAAGAATATCGCCTTGTTATGCGTTTGTACTGGAGATATAATCAAGTATTGTGATTTATTCGGTGTTATAAAAAATGTTTATATTTTCCAATAAGTTTTTTTTTATAGTTAAAAGACTAAAAGCACTATATATGGATAAAAAATATATAGCGTGTTAAGAGGCATCAGGATCAAAATTACGATTCATCGTGTAACATTCCTCTGCTGGGCATAGGCCTCTTTCTCTATATAGGAGAAGGGTTGGAGCTTAATCCACCACGCTGCTCCACTGTGACACACCACCAACCACCACCTCACACTCAAATTAACGCGTGTGAAATCGCGGTTAACAGCTAGTTAAGTTTTATAATAGTGATATCTGGTGTAATTTGATGAAAATTATTATTATAACTGTGTTTATTTTTGTTATTTATGAAAAAAATTATAAAAATGAATTTATTTTTCATTTCAGGTACGTTGGGTCGCGGTAAGCAGCTAGTTATATCACTAAATAGAATAATTATGATAAATGATGTGGATGAATGAATAATGATAGTTGGCATTACTTAGCCGTATTTGGGAAAGTCGACCCGATTCTTATGTCACAGGTGTCCCTCCAAACCGGCTTTACTGAATGTAAATTCCGTTTAGCAATTTGTTGCTACTGTTTGTTAAACATTTGTTTTAGTTTAAGCATGTTCTTTAGACAGATATTAATTTCAGTGTAATATTTATTACTTTTAAATGTATACGAGTATTTTATATTCAATAAAATAATTCTGTTGCATTTTAAATGCGTAAGGAGAGGCTGAATGTGAATGCAGATTTTTTTTAACTTTGTATTGCTTAACACGTTTAAAATACAAGTTGAAATACAATTTTATATTTCGGATATAACTATAAATATTCCACTTAGAAACGATTCTGATCGCAAAACGATATTCGCAGCGGGTAACAGAACAAATGGAGTAGAACATAATATTCCTTTTACTTGTATAGCGCGTTGCAAATACATAATAAAAGTATTAGAGCTGTGTCTGTACAAGAAAATATTTTTACCATCCTCGGCCCGAAGCTTCAAAACCAACGTCTGAAAATGTGAAGCTAGTAATTTGACTCCGTTTAGAATTTCCTGTGTATAGCTTTCTTTTCATGAATTTTAGACTTATTTTATACTAGCTTCTGCGCGCGACTTCGTCGGCGTGGACTCCACTCCTATTGGTCTTAGCGTGATGATATATAGCCTATAGCCTTCCTCGATAAATGAGCTATCTAACACTGAAAGAATTTTTCAAATCGGTCCAGTAGATCCTGAGATTAGCGCGTTCAAACAAACAAACAAACAAACAAACAAACTCTTCAGCTTTATTATATTAGTATAGATTAACTTCAGAATTTTTTTTCTTTGATATTAAACTATCATTGTTATTGCTTCACAAAATAGTAAAACAATAGACTACCAATTGTTTACATAATTATCGTTTGTAATTTATTTGTTTCATATATTTTTATAGTAGGTGTACTATGTTCGATAAAAAATAATGCAAATCCATTATTTTAATTATAAAATCAAATTGCTCAAAATAAATTAATTAGGAGATAATTACGGTTTCACGAGACTCATTATCCAACAAAAACAATGCAATATAAAATCAACTAACAGTTCGTTTTACGCAATAATGTTACACTAACCATTTAATTAGCCTTTGTAAATATCACAAATTTGAACTGTAATTTATAAATAGATTTTGTATTATACTAACTTTAGAGTACTCGAACTGATATTTCACTATCGAATCTAACCTTCTAATTAATATTTTTATAAATAAATGAACAGGATTCCATCTCATCACATCATCATCATTATCACTTTAGGCTATCGCAGTCCACTGCTCGACATAGGCCTCCACAAGTTCGCGTCCGACATTATGGTGGGAACTCATGAGTTTTGCCCATATTCACCACACTGGGTAGTCGGGTTGGGGATTTCCATTCATTCGATAACGCAACTTTAAAGTTGAAATACATAACAAACAAAAAAAAAAAACGATTTTATCTCTAATATATAAAATTCTCGTGTCGCGGTGTTTGTTGCCAAACTCCTCCGAAACGGCTGTACCACTTTTTATGAAATTTTGTGTGTATGTCGGGTAGGTCTGAGAATCGACCAACATCTATTTTTCATACCCCTAAGTTACAAGGGGGGGGGAGTATTAAAGGTGTAATGATATATATGGCAAAAAAACGTTTGCTGGGTCAGCTAGTAGTTTTATAAATATCTAATTTTAATATTAGATTACAATATACATATTTATCAATAGATAGTTCAATAACTTCTGACTCATATCTGAAAATTTTATTCAAACTTTAAATAAAAGAAAATCTCAGTGGACTCACCTCTACCGTTTTTACATACAAAAGTTTTAATAAAAATTCTTGGCGTTACAGGAAATGTTACTACCAAGTAAGTTTCGATTCTCATGATGCAAATAAACATTACAAATTCAAACAACGTCTTGACTATTCGGATTCTTTGGTATCGTAATAGTTATACAAGAGGGTAGTTGTAATTGGTACATTATACATTAGAAAATACTAGTAGAAAGATAAAAGAAAGAAACGCGTTTATTTGAGACATCACATAAATTGCAGGCAGTTTTTACACAAAAAGATAAATAAAACTTAAATACAAATATAGAAAAAAAAGTAAAAAATGTCATAGGACAGTAATATAAAGAACAAAAAAGAAATCAATAGCATTAAAACACAAAACAAACAAGTCATGAAAAAATTAAAATTTTGAAATTTCCAAATAGTCGTTAAGAAAAATGACAGTAATTATACAGGTGTTCGACCCCCAACTACGCTCATTTATATTGAGATTTCTATTTCAAAATATTACTTTAAGTAAAGTTATATGCTTAGTAATTGCTATTAAATCGATGGCGGGATATTACCAACGATTCCGCAGTTATCGCGTGATCAGTTGCATACAACAATTATACCCGTTTTATTTAACATTAGCTTCTGCGCGCGACTTCGTCGGCGTGGACTCCGCTCCTATTGGTCTTAGCGTGATGATATATAGCCTATAGCCTTCCTCGATAAATGGGCTATCTAACACTGAAAGAATTTTTTAAATCGGCCCAGTAGATCCAGAGATTACCGCGTTCAAACAAACAAACAAACAAACAAACAACCAAACAAACAAACTCTTCAGCTTTATATATTAGTAAGTATAGATATAATAACTTACAGTAACGTGATTGATTGATCAATTTAGCTTCAAACGTCCATTATATTCCATGTACGAGAACATTCAAAAATGAAACATAAAAGCGAATACAGCTTATGTTTTGTTCACTGATAACTCATCCGAAGTAACAATTTCATTCGCATGGCTATTAGCTTTTGAATAACAATATGATGATAATTTCTTATTGTCATTTCTCGGCTATTGTTATAAAATAAAATTTTATATTTCCATAAGAAATTATGCACAATTATTCCAACATAGAAAATTTAAAGGCATAACTTATACCGGAATATACGTGTATCAAAATACTGTAGGTGACAAATTTAATGTTCAAAAATTAATTATTTCAATACTTGTATGATTTTTGAATATGAATTAGTGCTGATACTTTCATAGATTTAAACTTGTGACAGTGTTTTGATAAACGTATTGATTTTTTATTTCATTATACAAAACTGTTGAAAACAATTAAGGTATTTATTTAAAACTTATTGCTGTTATATCGACTGTAAGTCACGTATATTGCTTGTGAATAATGAAATCGATTGTACTATCAGTTCGGTATTTATTAGTAGTTCGGAGCCTATTCAATGTAAACAAACAAACAATCAAATCCTTCCTCTTTATAATATTTGTATAGATATATTTTTTATTTTTGTTTCTATAAAACGACTAAAAGTACTGAAAGAAATTTAACGCCACAAATATGTCTCAAAAGCTTTAACTATAAACCTTGCCCAAGTTTTTTTGATATTTAACATATTATTTAAAATTCCGAGCTTAAAACATTTTGTATAAAGGCTACTTTACTTGTATGTAGTTAAATTTATTGCAATATGTAGGTTTAAACCTAACGCTTGCTTGTTTTTACCTGATGTTACGGCACGAAGTATCCTTTCCGCATACATTTAATTTGCTTATCATATAATACTTTTTATCTTTTCATGTCGAGTAAATATACTGTAATTTAAAACGTATAAGTGTCTAAATGGTAGTATTTTAAGCCTTTCGCGAATATTTTAGTAAATACATTCAAAACATCTTTATTATGAAACGTAAAAGGAAAACACTGAAGTGAATAGTTGAATATACATGCAGGGAATTTTAAAATTGTTCTATTTTCCGAGATGTTTGAAATGTACAAAGATAAAGATACGCCATTAGATTCCGTCGCGGGGTTTACGCTCGATTTGTCTATAAGCTAAGTACTAGAACTATTGACAGATATCTTTAGAGCTACTTACAAAAATATAAGTGATATGTTCATTTGGTGTTATGTTAAATATTAAGCAAATTTGACAAATACAAAGGCAGTAGTAATGGTCTTTTAAAATACAACAGTCAAAGCTACACAAAAGTAATAAAATAAAAAATGTATGACATGTTAATGAGACGCACTGCATTATGTTGTCAGTCAGTCAGTTCAGTCTATTGCAGTCCACTGCTGGACATAGGCCTCCCCAAGTTTGCGCCAGATATCCCAATTTTCCGAAATCCTAATCCAGCCTACACCGGCATTATGTTGATGTTATCACAATCTTTTTGAAGTTTTGAACGCAAAAGGTTGAATAATATGATACATACGATTTTTTTTTTTCGAAAAAGATAGGGTTGGCGGACAAAGTTGCGTATTAAGAGTAGTGAAGTATTAAACTACCAACCGATTTTATTCGCCTGATTTAATTAGTAACTAAATCAGAGGTACAAGGGTATTTGCAAATGGAATAGGTGTAATCCGATTACAACATGACATTGGCTGATGTAGAATTATCGCAATATTCGACGCATTTGTTTTTTGTTTGTAGATTCAAGATTTTATCAATTGAATTATTTAGCTAATATAAATTAAAATTTGATCTAATAAATTGGTCTCCACAAATCGAAAATAAATATTTACGTTTGTGTTTCAAAGTAATATGATTTTGTGTTACATGTGTACTCCTTTGAAGTTTTTTTTTTCATTTATAACCCTATAACTAAGCCATCATATTCTAATTTTGTGAATATAATTATGACCATGTTGAGACATGCCTTTGAAACGACCGTCGTCAAAGGTACAGAAAAATCTTACGACCTCCAGCTATTTTTAAGTCAGCTAAAATATGTAAATATTTACGAAAGTGATTCCTTGTATGAATTATTTTAGTATATTTTTAACCTTCTTCCAAAAGGAGGAGATTCTCAATTCGACTGATTTTTTATTTATTTTTTGTTTGTTCACTCAGAACTTTTGACTGTGTGGACCGGTTTCGATCTATTTTGTTTTAATTCAAAGGTGTTGCGTGTCATGTGGTCCCATTTAAATTTAATTGAGATCTGAGAAGTACTTTTAGAGTTATATTTATTAGAATGGTATTACTGAGAATGGTATTTACTTTACTACTTTTTCGTCGACCTACGTTGTATTATACCGCTTAACTTTTTATCCGATGTACCGATTTTGACGATTCTTACTTTAATCGAAAGCTAATACTTGTCATATAGTTTTGTTTAAATTTGATTGAGATCAGATTACAAATTTTTGTAGGAGGAGGAGGAGTAATCTTTAATAGCGCGTACTGACTTGACTGTTTTTTCATCTTAGTTTTTTATTACTTGTCGATGTAATTGAAGTCGGTTTTGTTTCGTTTGCGAGCAAACACAATTATTAAAACTCTTACTTCAAACGATATTTCGTTTGATTTTTTCAACACATGGAAATTAAAAATAAACTAATATTGTAGTAATATCGAGTAAATCAGTTTGATTGAGAAATATTGCAGTTGTCAATAGGCTACTGGGCTTTATTGATATAATTATAGAAAAAGATTTAAAAAAAAAAACTTATAAGTGACTAAACTATCACTATTTGTATTCGTTGTTTTATTTTAAATGAATTCAGCTTTAGTTATTACGATCTTAAGTTAAAAATTTAATGTAATATTAATTAACCTAAACTTAAATTTTAAATTTAATTTCAAATGTAACTTTAAATCGTATAACGTTCTATAAATACACACAATACTACACTGAACTTTGTTAGTAGTATGGTTGCCTCCCACAAATCTCAACGTCTGATGAAACAACGAAACCAAAACGTAATTACGAATTAAATCCCGCGACAGATCGCATTACTGTTTAATGAAATTTTCCTCAGTTATTATGAGTGACGTCGTAGAAATGTGACGAGGTATTATGTGACGTAAGCGGTATCATGTTTGTGGGGATATATTTCTATGTATTATAATGATTACGGTGTATTTATAGAAAGATTGAAAATGAAACATGTAGAATTAGAAAGGCCGCTCTATTCATGAAAATGTCCTTTTTAATTGCTTTATATAAAGAGATTTGAACTCTACCAGTATAGGTCAGTGTCAAATGCTTTGACTTTTATAGCACTCACGCGAATGCAATTTTATTGTAGGCTATTAAAAGAGAAATATTTTATATTTACACAAAAAAGGTGAGAAAAGATCTTTGAAATTCTCTTACACACAAACATGGTAAGCGAACCGTTGTTTTTAACCGACTGCCAAAGAAATGTATGCTACCTCAGAACTGTTTACTGGATTGACCGATTTGGATGATTCTTTTTTTAATCGAAAGATGGTGCGTGTCATATGGTCCCATTTAAATTTAATTGAGATCTAACTTGTTGAGTTATATCTAATAATACGTATAAGCTTGACTATTTTTTGTCGACTTACGTTGTATTACTTTTTACTGGATTTACCGATTTTGATGGTTCTTGTTCTAATCGAAAGCTGATGCTTGTTTTGTAGTCTTATTTAAATTTTATCGAAATATAATCAGTACTTTTTTAATAAAATTTGATGACGCGTGTTTATACGCGTAGTTATCGTTTTAAGTGACGGTGCCTACGCGTCGTTGTCGTGACGCCATCTATTGGAACGCAGTAGGCTACGGTAATCACTTATCATCAAGTAGGCCGTACGCTTTATTTCGACATAATTGAAATATATTATAATAAAAAAAAAATGTAATAGTTTTTATTAGAAGTAGGTACTATATGGATGTAATAAAACAAACAATCGATGTATTTGGTGGTCAACGAGAAATTCAACACGATTTCAAGTATCAAGTAACATTGTAAGATATTGGAAAACGATTTAAAAGAATCTTTTGTTCATTTTATCGTTGGAAATATTTGAAAGAAAATGTTTATGTGATATTTTAAATCAATTTTAATAATTTTAGCATGTGTTATTGCACTCTTAAAAAATATTGTAATAATTAATCGAAATATAATTTATCGATGTCACTTATAATGTACTGACATATAACAAATTGAACAATGCAATAAAATATTGTTTTACTATTATAATTAAAAATATTTATTTGATATAAAATTTTATTTAATGTAATTTAATTATATCTTTTTCTGACCTCACTTGAAGATTTTCTGTTTTTTTTTTTAAACAAAATAATTTTACTAAAACATTATTACAGAATCGATTAAAACATGACAATATGACATATGACAATAAATATGATATGACAGAAATTAATTTTCTCATGGATCCTATTTCTTTACGGTATTTCTTAGTGTAGCACTATAAAAATATTTTACAACTAAAGCGTTAGATATAATATCAAATAAAATTGTTGAAATCAATATTTTCAGTTTATCGATTGACGGAAAGGACACAATTTTTATCTTTTTTTTTTTTAAATATTAATAGGATAGATAACTAACCATTTAATAACCTAAGTAAGAAGTAACTATTAATACAATTATATAAGATAGATATCAAACTACGAAAACAAATTTTCCGAAATTATTATTAAAATAATAAATAGTCCTCATTTGCATTCCTTTGCTGTACCTACTCCAAAAATTTCTCTTGAATATCCAATCAATAATATCCACTTAAAAAACCGAGTAAAAATTATCTTTAACAAAAAAAAAACAATCAATTAATACAGACATCATTTGTAAGTAAGAAAAAAAAATCATTCCATATTATAAAATATTGAAAGCTTAAAGTTAGTATAGAACATAACCAATTATACAATATTTTATGTTAGTACACGTTTCCGATTTTATGATTGTAATAACCCGAGTCCCAAGGACAGGGAGTGTGTAATTCATAAAATTTATGCCCCAGTCGTAACGTATGAGACTATCAAATTATTATAGAGGAAGTAGCCGCTCAGAGGGTTCTACCGTTTGATTTTGCGCATTTATATGATATTTACATGAAAATACTTCAAGATTATTTGATCTCCGTTTTGATATTTTGTGAATAAATTTAGTTTTAATGTTATTTGTGGACTGGAGCATATTAGTTATTTTACTTCTTAAATTTCTTTCAAAAATGTCTATATGTATAAAGTATGGTAAGGTTTATCGATTGGGCCGTTACACGGTTTACTGTAATTCTATCTTTTGTCTCCTTTATATTATTAGGATGAATAAATATAACATTCCTTTGTTGGTATTCTTCAGATGCGAAAACAAAAAACATATATTTCGAATAAAATATTTCTTTGGCGAATTTATGAATTTATCATTTCACTAGCTTCTGCGCGCGACTTCGTCGGCGTGGACTCCGCTTCTATTGGTCTTAGCGTGATGATATATAGCCTATAGCCTTCCTCGATAAATGGGCTATCTAACACTGAAAGAATTTTTCAAATCGGACAAGTAGACCCTGAGATTAGCGCGTTCAAACAAACAAACAAACAAACAATCAAACAAACAAATTCTTCAGCTTTATTATATTAGTATAGATAATTGACAAGATTTTGGGGCATTAAACAAATAATATTATTATTCGAAATAATATTTTTACCGTATCCTTACGGATCGCCCAAGTCCATTATAATCTACAACCATCAATTATCCTTTTAAAAACAAAAGACAAATTAATTTTAATAAGAACCTTAACCAAAAACTTTTAATCACTCCACAATCCCTTAAATCTGTGTTCGCTTTTATCTCGAAAAAATACGAAATCAATTGAATTTCTCGAAAGTTATACGCAGCCATTGTCAAATAGAAGAGAAAGGATTCAATCTCCATAAAACATAAAGAAAACTCTAAAAGTTACAAACTTTATAAGACAGCCGCGTTATGTAGAGGAAAAATGTAAAAACGAAGTTCGAAGAAGTATTTTTCAATTCTCTTTTTCCTTCGTAAGGCTGGCTTATAGACCTACGTCAAAACATCAAAATCCACATAATATGTAAGCCATATCAGTAACAAAATTAATATAAAAAATATTGCGTTCCTTATTCTTAAGAATATTATTGGGGGTATTAAAGAAAAAGAAAAAGTCAAAGGAGAAGGGCGCTTACTTAATCTACTTATTCAATTATTTTTCGAGTCTATTCAAGAAACGTGACAGAAAGCATATCCCAAAAACATCATTTTATAATTAACTAGCCTCTGCGCGCGACTTCGTCGGCGTGGACTCAGCTCCTATTGGTTTTAGCGTGATGACACATAGCCTATAGCCTTCCTCGATAAATGGGCTATCTAACACTGAAATAATTTTTCAAATCAGCCCAGTAGTTCCAGAGATTACCGCGTTCAAACAAACAAACAAACAAACAAACAACCAAACAAACAAACTCTTCAGCTTTATATATTAGTATAGATTCAAAATTTCTTTACACAAATGACAAATCTATTGTTAGATCCTGAGATAAGCGAATTTTAATGAACAAATTGTCTTTATAACATAGCAATAGACAACAAAAATGTTAATAAATAATGAATTGGAGTAGCGACGTAAGATTCGTGCCTGAATCTGGGTGATGGTAATATTTGTATGAATTTTTATATTTGTAACATTTCTATATATATTTATTTTAAAAATATTTAACTATAACAAATGCTGTTACCTATAACACAAGCATTAAGCAGCTTACCGTAGAAACAGACAACCTTAAATGTTATAAGATATTTATTTAAAAAAATGAACATTTAACTCCTTTAAATATTAGTTATTATAATTACTTTCATAATTTTTCTAATATCTTAATATCCCTACCATTTAATACAATTGGAAAATTTCGGTAACAATGTAATATTATTTTGTTAACGCCTAAGTGTCATTTTATGAGATAGGAGTGCCTGTAGGCTCTCGTATGAGTACATAATGGCCCATTACAAAGATACCTCCCCCAAGATAAAGGACATCGACGTTGTTAGGAACAAATTAGAAATAATAGGAAAAATTGTCATAAAAATGTTCTTTATGAGATTATTTCACATAAAATTAGTTTTATTATCACCTACGTAATGATATATAAAACCTTTGTGTGTCGATCTACGTCATTCGTTTTCTATGTTCGATTGGAGACGACATGATTTAACGATTGGTGAATTATTTTATCGACCTGTCAAAGTGTTTGCTGATACATTTTTGATCAAGATATCCATTGGCTTCTAATTTGCCATGTCTTTTTATGTTATGTAATTTATTGTTAAGCTTTTCCTCAATGCGATTTATAAATTATACTTCAGATCTGCAATCCGATCTAATGATATTTTTCTGTTTCTGATATACATATATTCATTATATAAATACCTACGTTTTTGGATTATCTTGTACTATTAAACGAGCAATTCTTGTATATAATATATATTTTCTGAATCTCGGAATCGGCTCCGGTGTTGTCGTGTGCGGGGATCGAACCCGCAACCGCCCGCGCAACAGCCAATCGCAATTAAGTGCTGTGACCGCTGCGCCAACGCGGCGTCGGCTGTCTATGAATTTTACTAGTTGTAATTACTAATATGAACTTTTTTGTCAATCATTTTGATCAGTTCATGAATATGTACTTACCAATTTTAAATAATGCTAAAGCCAATAAAAAAGTTAACATTTGGCAAATTGGGTAAAGCCGCGATAAAAGCTAGTTTAATTAAAATTTATTACTCTAAAAGATTTTGTGTGATAACATAATTATAGCTTTGAACAAACAACTCGGATAGTCCAGTGGCTTATTTATTAGAAAGAGGAGATAGTAGTGCTAATGCGTTACTAAAAGTGCAAGACTATATATCAACGGCACCGCCGTACGCTGGCGACGCCATAAGACATAGTTTTTGTCTTTGTCTAGACAGTGTGTTTTGTAGCTAGTGTGAATGAGTCAACAAATGCACTAAAAAGAGAACACTACTTTTTACTCGTTAGTTATGGCTTTAATATTACGAAAATGGCGTATCCTATATATAAGACTATCTTATACATATACTACAGTATGTTATTTTATAAGTATTATTGAAAATAGTAACATTAGGCTAACGCCAACTACCAACCCGCTTACTAACGTGGTGACCACGGATATAAAACCTTTTAGCAAAAAAGAAAGATATTATATGCCTACATATTGATGATTTATTTTAGGTAGGTAGGTAATTTCCTTTTGAACATCCGTTAAAAGATTTTGTCGATGTGTGAATATTACTTTATACGTATACATATATAATGCTAAAGTGATATTCATCAAAGCGAGCGTATCATACTGTATATCTTCATATGATAATGTCCTTTCTTCCTCCTGAATTTTGCTAAGGGACAAAAGAGAGGGACAATCTAACGCTTCCGTACGCGTACGGAAGAGACTTGGAGCACTTCCTGTGGACCTCTTGTTTATATTACCGTTTTGTTTTATTAGTTATTTTTTGTTTTCGAGTTTATTTAACGGTAAAAATGTATTATTACGAGATTATCCATTGTAATTCTGACACTTTTTAACAACCAAATAAGTGCTTAAAATATTTATTAACATTGTATTTGAAAGAATCGTTTTACAAACACGCTTGTTGGATTTTCCAAATATGTATAATTTCACTTGTAATTTTTTTCACGTGTCTATAAAATACTTAATCCCTTCCAAACTTGTTAAAACCCTAAAAAAATCTTTTAAATTTGTTTTTATGAATGCAAACACGCGTAAGTAAAATATATCCTAAGCATTTGGTTTTCCACGTGTCTTGTAGTGGAAACCGCCTGTTGGAAAACGCAGAACAGTTTCGGAAGTCCTTCGGCCAACTGGACCGACCATTTACATATAATTGCCGGTTGAGGTTGGACGAGGATTGCGGAAAACCGGGACGTCTGGCGCGAACTTAGGGAGGGCCTATGTATAGCAATGGACTGCGATGGGCTGAACCAACTAATTGCTTTTATTGTGCGGACTTCAAGCGGTAATCTTTATAAGCTTCAAAAATAATGGACTTCCAAAAAAAATACTTTTCATTTACAGTTCATTTTAATTTTTATAAAACTCTTTCAGGTATACAAACTCTTTAGAAATAAATATCAACTAATCATAAACATATAAAATCTTCACGGATGAAACCGAGTGAGACTTCCAGCTTGTTGCTAAAAGTGCAACACATCAACGCTACCGCAGTGCGTCAGATTTAATAAAATCTCACAAAATGATAGTACTCCTCGTGTGAATGTAGTATCATAAGGCCGGCGTCATATCGCAAGAATTATTGAATATTTAATTAAATAAAAATATAACTCTTGAAAACTCAAATTCTGTTGCAGTAGTTGCAGAAATGGTTTTGGAGATTATTAGGATTCCTTCTACTTACCAATATGGACTACTAGCTATATATATATGTGTGTGTGTGTGTGTCTTTCAAAAAACAACATTGCGGTAATACTTAATTAGATATTATTACAAAGCATAGCGAATTTAGATAAAGTTTATTATTATGAATTAATTAATACGTTTTCTAATTGATATTAAAATAAACTTTGATACGTGCCTGATTGAATACTCTAATGAAGTATTATTAAACCCATTATACAATTAGAGTAAATAATAATCGTCTACGTGTGTTTACTTTGTACGTGTACGATGACATACATACCTACCTACTCATATTATAAACATATGTAACCTTTTTTGAGTATAACCTAAGTCAAAAAATTTATTACTATCTAACTGGAAAGTAAAGGAAGATAGGGTAAAAAACATTTTGAAAGTATGTAACATATTATGCTAGGCGTGCTGTATTACAATAAGAACATAAAATATTTTCTCACAAGGTATACCCGGTGACGCGTAGTTTGTATGGTATGGCTTTATTACTAAGTTTTCTGTGGTTAACATTATGGATGATACAACACATGATATAAAACTTTTTCGTGTCTAAAAACGAAGTTTTGATAAATATGCTCGTGTTAGGTAGAGCAAGTTATATTTGTTTTACAAAATATATGTGGTGTATCTATAAATCTATATACAAGGTGTGGATGACAATAGAACGATAATTGAAAACACCGTTAGTACTAGTATAAAGAAGTATTTCAAAACCATCAGATAAGTCCTAACATCAAAATCAAAAAAAAAGATTTTTTCATACAAACTAATTCAATATAATTTAATAAAATTTTATAACATCATTTTTGTAACTACAGGATCACTGACCTGTTACACGCGTCATCGCGCGGTGATCGCGCGTGACCTTCATTCTACGCGGCAAAGTTGCGTGGAAATGGTTTGTGCTTGTACCTACAAAACTTCATTATTTTGATTGAATAAAAAATAGTAAGTTAGAAAAGTAAATTAAAATAAATTGTTACGCATTTAAAATTAAATTGAATAAAAAACTATTTGATTTAAATTTTCTCAAACCATCAATTTTTTTTTTAAATATGCAGAACTGATCAGTAGCCGATACTGAATAAGTTATTTTTTTTAAACATTAGTTATTATAATATTATTTGGTCTGCGAACTGTCACTAAATGGAAATGATTAAAAATTTTGCCTTTTTTTTGTGGCAGTCGATCCCATATCCATTATTTTTATGCTCAATCTTTTTAAAAATAATAATAGCTGTCCTTGAGTCGTTAACCGCCGGTTTTAGGGTAGGTCAGGTCTTTAGTATGATACATACGTAGAAATTTTAAAAAATGAAAAATCATAATTTGTGACTAAACTACTGGATGTATTTTATTGATTTTTTGTATGTGGGCTTGGAATGTCATTACATATACGCTGTCCAAGTTATCGTTGTATTATAATCCCCACCCTGTATAAAATACGCTTCAAACAAAATAACGAATAGGAAACTTTTTAAACCCTGTAATACTCGACTTGTAACGGATGAAGAGATAAAAAAGTCTTGACTCTATTGGCAATGGAAACGAAAGATAAATATCGTTAATATAACATTGCCCTGTTCTGAGAATCAAAGTTATGAATGAAACTAGCAAACACATATGCTAGAAGTTGAATCTAGTATCGCCAGACGCAACTCATAAGTTACGTAAGTTTTGTTACAGTTTTCTTTCAATAATACTTGAAAGTCTAATATAATTTTTTCCGTCTAACCTCAGCCTTATTGCTCTAGGAGTATGAAAGTATCCCTACTCGTTTTACGGCACTATGCATACTACGAAAATAGAATTTACCAGGTATTTTCAACCTTTGCGTGGACATTTTAAAAGTTTCAGCAAATTGGTGTTTCTTTTTTTTACAAAGGGATACGTGAAAACAAATATAAAAGATATATTTGTTATCACTAAAGTAAAAATTCAATTAGGAAATTTTGAGGAGCATGGTTAAGGAAAAGGATTGGATCTTAATCCACCACACTGCTCCGGGTTGGCCGGTATATTTGCTACTATGTGTAACGATTACTATCAGGTATTTGTGATAACAACCGGCATCGACAACTTAACGTGCACTCTGAGTCATAGTGGGGAACCTTCAAGTACAAACACCCAAACCACAAAGAAATATTTGTACAAATACAAATATCCATCCCGAGCGGGAATCGAACCCACAAACCGTCGGTGTTTTTGGCACTTACACGCACCACTACACCAGAGCGATTTAATTTAAAGCACAGGAACAACTAATTCGAATACGTTAAATAAAAAAACAAAAAGTAATTTATGTAACTGCGTTCGTTCAGTTGGTACTACGTGGTATCTAACCAAAATAATAAATAGTCACGATTAAAATTGGCTACTGGCATTTTAATTTTTTTTAACACTAAATTTGTTCTCAAATTCGCTTTCTTATATCGTGTTCTGCAATTCACATAAAAGCTAAAAGTTCCACAACAAATGTATTTTCGTATATACCTACCGATGTCAAAGCAGTGTGACAGATCAAGTTCCTATTATTCCTTTCAATATAAGACGACACTTAGGTCCAGCAGTGTACATTACAGTAAAGTAATATATGTACATAATTTAACCGGCGAGCTGGACAATTACATGGGTAATATTCTGTGTACCGAAACTATTCAGCTATACTATCAGTGTTAATGGAACGGATTCGACTTCGAATTGCACTGATATGTGACCATTTGATGCCATAGTAAGACAAATCAAGATGTTAATACGATATATCTACAACACTTATCAAGAGGTTCAGTAACATATATGTATTTACATATGTTAAATATATTATTATAATAATGAATTTTAAATGTTTGTGTATTTAAACCAGCCTATAAAACTATTTTAGTTGTCTTTAAAGCATCACTTTACAATTCACTGAATAGTGCTAAAAACCAGAAAAGTACGGTGACTCTAGTATTCCTGTGTTTTAATTTTATTTAAACTTTGTTTCTTTTCCTGGACTTAAGGAAAGCAATCTCATTCACCCTTTGCATTTCTTTGTAACATTTATATGTACAAATATTTCTCAAAGTGTCCCCTTCTCCTAAATGTCTATCCCCTTGTTTTATGAATGTTTTCGGTTTTTGTTCAATTTTAACACAACATTACTTGTCTTGTGGAATCGATTCAGCATTTTTTTTTCAACCCTACCTTACCTTACCAATGTGGATGTGGGACAGAATATATCAAAACAATAAACGTTGTTTCTGTAATGAAAAATCTTCTTAAAAAGTAGTGTTACCCACAATAAGTTTGATACCAGTGTCTCAAGTTTTCTTAATATTTATCAATACTAGTATCCACTTGACGTGAAACTAACATTAAAGTAGTCACCAACTAATAAAATAAATTAATTTAATTTAAAAAGCAGCATTCGTTTTTTAATTAACATAGACTAAAGAATTTAATCCGGAAAGCTAGACTACATTCTTGAGCTAGAAACCCATTAAAGCGTCTTCGAGTCCCAATAATTCAAGTAGCATTACACATCAGAGACTGTGAAGTCATGCTAGTTGAATTACGATCACAAACATAAGTATTTAATTATCGACTTTAGTTCGATGAAAATAAGATCTACTATTCTATGAATATAAAAGTGAGGTATATAGTAAGGCTTTTTGTTCACAGTATACGTAATAAAGCACGATATAGCTACGAATCGCAAACTTTACTTACTTTGAGAGAATAAAACGAAGTTTGGTAAATGTATAATTTTATGAATTTATATAATTTTGTCGGGAAATATTTAATAATTAAAATATATTTCATCAATAATAGTTAACTCCTTTTACGCACAATTGTGTTTGCCCGAAAAAAAAAAAATACAGCGTAGTACGAAAAAACAGTCAATTAAAAGCGCATTATTAGGGATAATTTAAAAAGTTCTCATCAGATCTCAAAGATCAGTTCAGTTCGTACAGTCATAGAGTACGTACGTGCTTTCCGCGATCGCGTGCTCCAGATAGCAAAGTGCATACGCATCATAACACCGAGCCGGCGTTGTATCGCGCGTCAGCGTCAACTTGATCGCGATGACCCAGATACGTGGTTTGGCTGATGCGGCAAATTATTAGTTATTTAATAATTAACATCTGTTAAGGCGAAGCCAATATTTAATATTATGGATTCGCAAAAATATTCTACTAAAGAAATTGAAATAAGAACCGAATTGGAACATGAGCTGTATAAATGCTACAGCGAAGAAAAAGCGAAACGAGAAGAACTACAATGTGTGGTTCTTGAGTTACAAGCTCAAGTAGAAAAATTGAAAGAAACCCTCAAATGCTACGCGGAGCTAGAAAAAAAGAATGCTACTAATCAAGAAATAGACAAAAATGAAAGTTCTCCTAAGCACATGGAATACATGACAGATGAGGAAGAGCTAGCCAGAGAAACGGAGTGGATACGAGTGAAAAATAGAAAAAAAAGGAAACTGAACAACTCTATCACCCCTCCGACACAGGCCAGCCATGACAAAGAAAAGGGTATTCAAAAGCCCAAAAAAATTCCCCCACCACCTCCTATAATTGTGGAAGGCATTAAAAATTATCAGTCTTTTTATGACTCCATTGCTTGCACTCAGCCCGGTGAATCTTTCACAGTAAAGATGCTGAGCGGTGATAGTGTAAAGCTCAATGCCAAAAATGAAGACTCCTATCGAGGAATCACAAAGCTGTTAGAGTCTAACATGCTACGCTGGCATTCGTATGAAAATAAACAAGCGAGACCGATACGAGTCATGGCTAAAAAGTTGCACCATACTTGCCAACCAGAACGAATAGTAGAACACTTAAAAAAAACGGGATACAAAATTCAAAATGCAGTCAACAAATTAAGTTGGAAGACAAAAGAACCACTAAATATGTTCATACTTTCTTTCGAGAATGACGAAGACATCAACAAAGTCTACGACATCAATAACATCCTAGGCTGTAAGGTGGAGATTCATCCAATTAAGACTTCAAGACTTATTCCTCAGTGTAAGAGATGCCAAGCATATGGACACACGCAAAAATATTGTGCAAAGGAACCAAGGTGCGTCAAATGTACGGGTAAACACCTTACGAAAGATTGCCAGAAACCAAAGGAGGAAAAACCTAAATGTGTACATTGTGGCGAGTCACATCCTGCCAATTACAGGGGATGTATAGTTGCCAAAGAAATGCAAGAAATTAAAAATAAGCATAATAAGAAGCAACCTTCATCCATACCAAAATCGACTGTACCTTTATCCCATGGTCCAATAAAAGCTAAAAAAGCCAATCAAAACGCATTAATAAATAGCCAAACATCAATGAATCCATTGTCATACTCACAAGCAGTGAAGGGCAAGACAGAAGCGAGTCTTGAGTCAAAACTCGATAAAGTGCTGAGTTTGATGTCACGATTCGACGAACGCCTTCAAAAATTAGAAGCTAGCACCAAAGTAGCTAACAATCGTCAGCAACAATGAACAACCTAAAGATTATGGCTTGGAATGCAAATGGATTACAGTAACATCAACACGAATTGCAAGTAGTCCTAGATACAGAAAATATTGATGTGTGTTTAATATCAGAATCACACTTCACAAAGCAATCATATATAAAATTCAAAGGATACAGAGTATATCATGCATTGCATCCTAACAACTCAGCCAGAGGTGGAAGTACCGTTATTATTAAAGAAAATATCCATCACTATGAGCAGATAAAGTATGAAGAATACGAAATGCAAGTGGTTGGTGTAAAAATTAAAACCACAAGATACGATGAAGTCACCATAGCAGCTATATATAGCCCTCCGAGGTATGCAATTAAAAAAGAGCAATATATGGAGCTTTTGACACGACTAGGAAATAGATTTATTATAGGCGGAGATTTCAACGCTAAAAACGCTTATTGGGGTTCCAGACTTACTACCACCAAAGGCAAGGAACTGTTAAACGCTATCCGAGAAATAAAATGCCAACCCATTTCAACTGGGAAACCAACATACTGGCCAACAGATACACAAAAAATTCCCGATGTGATAGATTTTTTCATATATAAAGATATTCCTTCTAACTTTATAAGGGCTGAAGAAGGATTTGATATGAACTCTGATCACTCTCCAATATTTTTACACTTAGATGAGTATATCATAGAAAAAGAAGTTAACCCAACTCTGGTCAATAAAACTACAGATTGGGAATCGTTTAGATTAGACTTAGATAATAGAATAGACTTAAAGTCATTTATAAGTAATAAGGAACAACTAGACTTAGAATTAAGAACTTTTATAGTAGATATCCAACAATCTGCGTGGAACAATACACGTCACAGAAAGAAGATGACGACAACAGGTAACAATTACCCTAAAGAAATAATGGACCTTATCAAAGAAAAAAGAGCTCTAAGGAAAAAATGGCAGAGGCGCAGGTTTCCTGAAGATAAGACCCAATTAAATTGGCTGGCCAAGCGAATTAAAAAGAAAATACGGAAATTTCGAGATGACTGCATGACTAAATCGCTAAAAAAGCTAACCAGTGATCGTTCAACTGATTACTCCTTATGGAAAGTGACAAAATATGAAAATCGTCCTATTCATCACATACCACCTATAAGAGAGCTAAACAATCAGTGGGCTGTAAATAACGAACAAAAAGCAACAAGGTTTGCTCAGCATTTAGAAGAGACTTTTAAACAGAGTGACCCTGAAAGTCAATACTTCTGTTGTGAACTAAATGAACTTGAACAAGAAGATCAAGAAATAAAACTAGTTACACCTAAAGAGGTGGCGAAAGAAATTAAAGAAAACATTAGCTCAAAAAAATCCCCTGGTTATGATCTTATAACAGGAGAAATTTTGAAAAATCTTCCACGCAAAGCTGTGGTAAAGCTAAGCAAAATAATTAATGCTGCATTTAGGCTGAAGTATGTACCAGACCTATGGAAAGTTGCAGAAGTCATAATGATACCTAAGCCAGGAAAGCCGCCGCAGGATGTTACTTCCTACAGACCCATCTCTCTGCTACCGGTGATATCTAAACTTTTCGAAAAACTGTTTCTTAAACGATTAAAGCCAATTATAGCAAAGAAAAATCTTATACCTGACTATCAATTTGGATTTAGAGAAAGTCACTCTACCATAGAGCAGGTGCATAGAATCACTAACCTCATTGAAAACACACTGGAAAACAATAAAGTATGTGCAACTGTTTTTCTGGATGTAGCCCAGGCCTTTGACAAGGTCTGGCACGAGGGTTTAAAATATAAATTAAAAAAGATGTTGCCAAGACAATTTGCAGATATCTTGGAATCTTACATAACCAACAGAGCCTTTAGAGTAAGACAAGAAGATGCTGTCTCAGAACTAAAGGAAATAAAAGCTGGTGTACCACAAGGGAGTGTACTAGGTCCGGTCCTGTACCTACTGTACACGTGTGATATACCAGATATACAGAACATCACTATTGCTACTTTTGCTGACGACACCGCGATCATGTCTACTGGAAAAAGTCACAAAGAAGCAGTGGAAAAAGTACAGAGAGGGATAAATCATTTCTATGATTGGACTGTAAAGTGGAGGATTAAACTGAATGAAACTAAATCCATTCACATTGACTTCACCAATAAAAATACAGAATATCACCCAGTGTATATTAATAATCAACGTGTTCCCTATGAAAATACAGCCAAATATCTAGGTATGACGCTAGACGCAAAGCTTCGCTGGAAAGCCCATGTCAAAAAGAAACGGGATGAACTCGAGATCCGATATAGAAGCATGAACTGGCTGCTGGGAAGACATTCCTCGCTGTCAATTCCCAATAAAATCCTGCTCTATAAAGCAGTTCTTATGCCAATATGGACATATGGTATACAGCTTTGGGGCTGTACTAAACAGAGCAATGTACAAATCATCCAACGTTTCCAAAACAAGGTACTCAGGAATATTGTAAATGCGCCCTGGTACGTAAGAAATGACGACATCCATCGGGACCTCAATATAGATGTCGTTAACAAAGTTATACAAAAATACGCAGAAGCACACCAACATCGTCTTCATCATCATGTGAATGTCGAGGCCATCCAGCTCCTCGATACCACAGACATAGAGCATGCACCCGGGTTTACCCGGTTCTCAAAAACCCGGGAAAACCCGGGTTTTTTGTTGATCTTGAGAACCGGTTCTGAATAATATGAAACCCGGTTCTCCCGGTTCCGACCAAAATATTAAAATGTAAAGTATTATTTATATTTTACTGCGTTATTTTAAAAAAAATTATTCTATCTGGCAACGTCGGACTCGCGTGCATCGCGAATTTCCTCCTCCGGAAAACCCAACCGACAAAAAATTATGGTGGGGCCCAGAGCTAAAACGCCTTAGAACTAAGGTCAGGAAAGCACTCAATAGAGCCATGAACATATATAATCACCAAGATTGGGATCACTACAAAAATGTAAAGGCCTTGTACAAGAAGCGGATACGTTTTTGGAGGACTACTTCTGCGAAGCGATCGAGTCGTTTGTGCAGGCTAGTAGAATCCGCAAAATCCTTACGGGGGACCCACAACGAGAGCTGGTGTCCCTGAGGAAACCGGACAATTCCTACACCAAATCACTAGAAGAGTTACATCAAGTGCTAATCCAGACGCACTTCCCGGACTGTACTATGGTTACCACAACCAACTGATAGGATACAAACTTCACTACGACAGACAGCACCTGGACGTGCTTGAGTGAGGTAATACAACCAAAGAAAATAGCGTGGGCAATCAAGAGCTTCCAGCCTTTCAAAACGCCAGGACCAGACGGCGTATTCCCTGCGTTTCTCGAATGGGGAGGCACACGATAGAACCACACACTTAACTCAATCTTTCAAGCCTGCCTGGGATTTGGCTATGTGCCCAAATCATGGAGGGAAGTAAAGGTTATCTTTGTACCTAAACCCGGCAAGGCAGACTACTCAGATGCAAGGTCCTATAAGCCGATCAGTCTCACTTCCTTCCTTCTAAAGACTTTGGAGAGACTGTGCGATAGATACCTGAGAGATAACGTACTACCAAAAGTACCACTACATAAGAATCAACATGCTTAGAGTGCAGGTAAATCTACGGAATCAGCCTTACACGCTGTAGTGGGCAAGACCAAAGAGGCACTTACAACCAAAGAATCATGTCTAGGCACCTTTATCGACATCGAAGGTGCATTTGATAAAACTAACTTCAACAGCATAGTCACAGCACTAAACCGCCACAATACAAACCCAACTATAACTGCTTTGATCCGAAACATGCTGGCAAGTACGATTGTGAGGGTAGACAACGACAAAAAACAAGGTGCTATCGTTGCTAAAGTGTGCCCCCAGGGAGGGCTGTTATCACCCTTGCTATGGAACCTCGTAGTCAACGATCTAATATCCTTGCTAAACGACAACAGATATTATACAATAGGATATGCAGACGACCTGGCTATTCTAGTAACAGGCAATTTCACTAGTACACTTTGCGAACTAACTCAGACAGCCCTGCTATTAGTAGAAAGATGGTGCGAAGAGCATAATCTATCCATAAACCCGAATAAAACGGAATTAGTGATGTTCACGAACAAACGAGACTTGGGAAATTATACTCTTCCTATGCTCTTTAACTCAACCCTGAATTTAACCACAGAGGTTAAATATCTTGGTGTAATACTTGATAATAAACTAAACTGGTCCAAACACCTGGAAAGCAAATTAAACAAAGCCAGCATCATCTTCTGGCAGTGCCGTAGAATGATTGGGAAGAGCTGGGGCCTTAACCCTAAACTGACCCTATAGCTCTACACTGCAGTCATCAGACCCATGATCAGTTATGGAGCTGTGGTATGGTGGCGCAGAACACTTCTCACCAAAACGCAATCTAAGCTACAAAGCTGGCAAAGATTACTGTGCATGGCAGTCACGGGCTGCATGATAACCACTCCTACAGCGGCAATGGAGGCCATGCTTAATATTCTTCCACTTCATTTATTTATTCAGCAAGAAGCTGCTACTACTGCAGCGAGATTAAAGAACCACAAACTACTGTGTTCAACTGGCACACCACATATAAACATTTTGGAAGATGGATGGATTGTTTTATTTCGTATTTTTTCCGTGGTATTATAAAAGAACCGGGTAGAACCGGGTTACCCGGTTCTGAGCTCTATTTGGAACCGGGTTTCAGAAACTTGGAACCGGACTCGGTTCTGCATGCCCTGCACACAGACATAGTGAGAAGACTAAAAAGGACTAAACCTTTTGAGTTAGTGTAGTGTAAGTTTAATGTGACTTTATCGCGCGAGTGTAATATAGTGATATAGTGCTATAAAAATGATCACAAGAACAAAGTGACTTCCCCTTAAGAGACACTAAGAAACTGCAAAGGACAGAATCTTAGACATAATTACTATTAGCAATTTAAGTTAGTTTTGAATTACTTATTAGCCTGTATAAAGACAAGGCTAGATTGTAATAAACATGTGAAAAAAAAAAAAAAAAAAAAAAAAATCTCAAAGATATTTAAATTGGACGATATGACAAGCACTAGCTTTCGATTAAAAAGGATCATCGAAATCGGTACGCCCGGTAAAATTTATGAAATAACACACATTACAAAAACAGTCGAATTAAGAACATCCTCAATTTCTGAGTCGGGTAAAAGAAATTGATAAGTCCTTCATAATATAATTTACTGTTAAGAATTTTTTACCCATATCCATTTACGTTTGCTCATCGTTTGACTTGTAACTTTCTCACAAATTTCCTAAATACTTACCCAATTATATTTTAAGGGCATTAAAATAAATTCTTTACAATTCAGTCTTTAATATACCACTGCTTTGCATAGGCCTTTTCCTCTTCGTAGGAGAAGAATCAAAGCTTATTCCACCATGCTGCTTCACTGCGGGTTGGTGGTTAATTTCTTCAAATGTATAAAAAGAAGACAGCTAAGTCGGTAGAATACTAAACATGAAAACTGCAACCATGTTTCATATTTCATGTTTAGTAGTCTTACTTCCTTAAATTTCTCCTAAAAAGCTCGAATACCTTTTTATATTATTTATTATTATCTTACTTCAATTGTAGGTAAATAAGGTAAAAAAGAACATTATTGCATTATATTATAGCGTCACGAAGAAGATAAGCCTTAGTTCATTAGGTCAGAAACGGCCGAATTCCTTGAGTAAGAGATGGGTATCGCTTAACGAAGCAAATAATTACTTAGTAATATATAATATGTATATGTAAGGAAATAATAAAAACTACTTTGTTAATGTACATAGGAATTCACGTTATTTTATTTAAAGATTTTTTATCTTCAGAAAACGAGTCATATTGTCGCGATTTCAATCCTCATGGCAAACATTTAGTGTTTGCAGCCATACAGGTGGTTTTAGCTTGTGTATTGTGTGTTCCAGGACTCCCAACATAGGAGTGAATCCTAGTGAGGGGTCGTTGCGTTGTGGCTCCATTGTCATTCCTTAGTATTTTATAATTATAATTCTTATATATAAAATTCTCGTGTCACAATGTTAGTTACAATACTCCTCCGAAACGGCTGGACCGATTTTTATAAAATTTTGTGTGCATATCGGGTAGGTCTGAGAATTAGCCAAAATCTATTTTTCATACCCCTAAGTTATAAGGGGATTAAGGGGGTTAAAATATATATGGCAAAACAACCACACCATAAGATCTTGTTTCAACTGGATAAATGAAATAATACCATAATTATCTCTCTCAAAAAACTGTAATTAAATAAAAATACTCTTTAAGTTAACATCGCAACTTTGATAACATTCTCCACTTTTGTCTCGTCTGTCGAATATCATTCGTTTAATTCTAACAGCCTCTGTCAGAACAGACAAAGGTATTTTTAATTACAGGATTTTTATCAACGAAACGCCAAAAAAGGATTGGATCATGCTTTTTACAAAGAATGAATGATTAAAGACAGTCACACTTTTCCTGCAATCAACAAAATTGTTTGCTCACAACAAAATATTTAATACGTAAAAAGTTGTTATAAAATCTTTGTATAATTTTATCACAAATTTTCTCTTATTGAAAATATTTTGTCTAGGATTTGTTTCCATCAAATCTAGATAGACTTAACCAATTTTTTTTAACATTCCAATATGTTTGTTTCCAATTTAGTCTAGCCCAACTAATGTTCTATTGCAAATAATAGAGAGATGTGTTTCGATGTGCGTTAGCGTCTAAACTACTGACGCCACATTTTTCCATACAGAAAAAAAAACCGTTGCTTTTGTTTTTATCTTTCAGGATGAATAAAGGCTTACTAGATGTACGCGTGGCGTTACCCGCATATTATAAGTTTTACTTTGTTATAATCGTGTGACGGAGGGTAACTAACTGTGATAATATGTGCTATTACAATACTGTGGTAGTTCAAAGTGTTGTATATTATACACGATATTAATTTTCGTTAACGTTACAACGTCTAATAAATCTATGAACGCCGGCTTCATGCACGAAAAAGGATTACTCATTGTAGCGTTACTCCATTGTAGCGTTACGCTCTTTGTACGATTGGCCTATGCCTCCGAGGAGATGTTATGACTGTTGTCACGTCAAACTATCGTCAGTAAACCAACTTTAGAGACAACAAATTTTTTTGAGTATTTAACTAACACACTATTAACCTGACTGTGTTACGCATTCAAACAAAAAAGATAAACAAACATTTCTAAAAATATTAAAAACGTGAATAGAGGTTTTAAGCACAAAAAAATTCTCAAATATTTTTTTAGAAACAAGAGCAGACACGTGACACGTGTTTATTATAATTATGTAGAAAAGGGGAATTGCCATAAATGTTGTGTTTCGAGAATAGATTGACGCACATGAGGTAAAAATGGTTTTTTTTACTACATACAAGGGTTAAATTAAACTAAGAGCCATCCCTTGTTAAGTGCTATAAAAATACAAGAACCAAAAAAAAAGATGTAAATTGTTTCCCGTAAAGTAAATGTACTAGAAATAAACCTACAATTTTATGAGCGAGTCCGTAGGCGTGTTAATTTTTAATCAAACACAACTGCGTGACCAGGCGAAATGCGTGAAATCCATACTAATACAAGGAATACTAAAGTCGAATAAAATAATAATGAAATGAAGAACCTTTGAAACTTACTTGAATAAATAATCTTTTGATTGATTGATCGATATATATGTACATAAAAAACAAAGTAGGTACACATATCAGAAGTGAAACTTTTTTGGCAATATAATTTAAAAAAAGTAGGCGGTATCAAAATAAAAAAAAAAACTAATAAAATTACAAAAAAAAGCCAACGTCACGCGGTGTTCCCAGGCGGTCATCTATCCAAGTAGTGACCATGCACGCGTTGCCGCGTTAGCGTTTGCTCAAATTTCACCCCCCATGCGCCTAAAGAAGTTTCACTTCAAAAAATCGTGCTCATGATGTACGGATTTTTAATTAAAAAATTACTTATTTTACGTTAAGCAATCGCTGGGCATAGGCTTTCTTAAGCTCGTGCCAAAATTGTCTGCAGTCATAATCTATCCTCCGGCTGTGATTATCTATACTAATATATAAAGCTGAAGAGTTTGTTTGTTTGTTTGTTTGTTTGAACGCGGTAATCTCTGGAACTACTGGGCCGATTTGAAAAATTCTTTCAGTGTTAGATAGCCCATTTATCGAGGAAGGCTATAGGCTATGTATCATCACGCTAAGACCAATAGGAGCGGAGTCCACGCCGACGAAGTCGCGCGCAGAAGCTAGTTTATTTATATATTCCTAACACTTTTGGGTATAAAACAGAGCACATATATACCTACCTCAAAAATATCTGACATGTTTTGCTGTTTTCGATATTTGTATCCATTATTTATATAAATATGTATAAAATATGTAACTATGTCACTTGGCCGACCTATAGCGCAAGCACTAGGGCACTTATCTTAACTACAAAAGACCGCCACACCACCTTTAGGATTTTTTTTTTGACTAGGGGAAACATGATGAGTAGTTCGATACTTGGATGATTTGGTAAAATGATCACCACCCATTGGTCACTCCCAACTCTCCTCTCCTCACCTGGACATATGCCTCCCCAATCTCGCGCCAAATACCACTAATGATATCTACTGAAATACACAAATTGTTAATGAATTAATACATAATATTTAAATTGACATATCACAAATTAATATTTACTTTTGTATTTTGTCCCGTTATTACTTTTCATAAATTATTTTATTGCTCCGCATTACAGTATTTACATATTTGCGGAGCAAAGTTATGAAATGTTATGTTTAAAGGTCATATTTATATACATTTTATTACTTTATATAAATGTATTTATGTCGATGAATGTTTATGCGGTTTTTCTATTTCCTTTAATTTTTATCAGATGTAAACTATAATATTTTACTATAAGATTTTTTAGAAGTGTTTTACTAAGGTATTTTATTATCCATCAACTTATTTTATAAAGCAGATTGAATAATTTTTAATTGTATTCTTACGATTTTATGCTAATTTCAACTGGCTAGAGGTGGCAATTAACTTAATACGCACTCTTGAAATTTGTCTCTTCATAATTTAAGAATAATAAACCCAATTAAACATCGTGTATCAAAGACAGCTTTATTATACACATATTTGTCATTAACTTTTAGAATGTATGCATTTAAAATTTTCTACGAAGTTAAAATATAAATTCAAACATGAAAACTACAAAAATTCTCGTTTTAGTGTTACTAACTAGAGCCATTCATTCCTTTTCGGTGTACCACAGTACTAAAGACGAGGATACCGTGAACCAAAGCTACTTATTAATAAAGAATCCTCTCAAGTGAACGTTGAATCGAATTCATCCGTTAAAAAGCACTTATATACAGCGACATAGAATATTCATTGTAAATAAAAGACATCCTTAAGCGTTTAAAAGCTTAGTCTGGTACGAGCTTTTCTAAAGTCGCGTACAGATTACGAGTTGACTAGGTAAGATGGATACTTTTACATAATTATGGTATTTACAACAAGTGTAGCTTGTGTAATAAAGAACTTTAATCTATATAAATCTCGTGTCACAATGTTTGTCCTCAATGAACTCCTAAACCACTTAACCGATTTTAATCAAATTTGCACACCGTGTGCAGTTTGATCCAACTTGAAAGATAGGCTATATTTTATTTTGGTATATGTAATTATTATATTTAAGAAGAGAAAAAGGCGGTACGAAGTTCGCCAGGTCAGCTAGTAATACAATAAAAAAGGAAAGGAGTGCGCTTTAGACCACCCGACTGAAGTAAAACTTCTTTATCAATAGGCCTGTACAATAGGCCTGCACTGTGTCTTAGATATACAAACGTAACTGGCTATGAGAGAAAGAGAGAAAGAAAATGTGTGCTCGCACCTATCTATTGCTCCTTTTACCTCACCCGATCACAATTTTCGTAACGCTCTCGCCACGCATTCGCCAGCTTACTCCGCAAGTCAAGTGTGCGTAAAGAAGTTTTACTTCAAAATAAATATCTTTTACATGTACAAACGGGTGTCTGTTCCCTAAGTTAGGCAACTGAAATAGCTTCTGATAACTAATATCGTAAAACTACTAGCATAGACCTATGCTGAGCTCGTATGCCAATACCCCGCATACGTTGTTTTGCCATAATTATATGTTATTAACCCCCTAAATCCCCCCCCCCCTTATAACTTTGGGATATGAAAAGTAGATGCCGATTCTCAGACCTACCCGATATGCACACAAAATTTCATAAAAATCGGTCCAGCCGTTTCGGAGGAGTATTGTGACTAGCATTGTGACAAGATAATTTTATATATAAGATATCTGTAACAGAAACTCACAATCCAACCACACCTTTATACCTAGCATGTGAACCATTGACGTCTTTACATTTTACCACATAAAAAGTATTCAATTAAGTGTATGTATGTGTTATTCATGTCTTTTATACGACACGAGATGGGGTTTTCTTTCTTTGTTGTTTTTAAATTGACATCATATTTTTTCCTTATCGTATTTTTGGGTCTCATTTAAATTTATTACAGGTGTTTTCGTACGAAATCGTATTTAATTAAGAATGTGACCAGCGACCTTTGTCAGATTAGTTGACATTTATAGTTATTGATACTCTACTATATTATGTCGTGGCTTGCGGTTTTATTGCCCATAAGCTCCGTGGGTAAACATAGATCAGAACGTAAAAACATTTTTTCTTTGTATAGTAATGATTGGTAACTAAAAGCATCTGAATGAACAGAGAAATGCGTTGCTTTTTATGGCATGTTTAGTGATTTCTAACTTTTCTAAGACAGTAATATATGTAATTTTCGAAATCTTATTTACGAATAAGTAGAAAACAAACTATTATAACTAATATCAGACTACTTAATTATACATAGTAAACATAGAATCTAAATTTTAATCTTTGTATCAAATACAAATCAAAATAAGTTACAGGAGACGAGTTAAAGACTTTATTTTAAGCTAGTAAAAGTAACTTAAAACTCTGTTATGTTTATTTAAGTAAAATTAACTTGTACTGCAGGGTACACTCTTAATTAATTTATTAATAGTTACTTCACTAAGATTGAGGTAACGTTACAATGAACTCAATAATTACTACGACATATATTATTTTACTTACATAATATTCTAGACCTTGTTTGAATGTCTTAATCTACTCTTATTAATAAAATTAGTCTTTAATAGTTTTGTTGTTTTAAAATCCTAAATTTATAATATTTTGAATCTATATATAAGAGATTTCCACCTATATATTGACTCATCACGATATCTCTAGAACCATAAGGCGTAGATACTTGAGATTCGGTAGGAATATTCCTTTCGGCGAGTAGAGGTCAGCTAAGAACCGATTTTACAAAATTCCACCCACAAGAGGGGGTTGCGGGGATATTAACATATATGGCAAACAACGTTTGCTTGTATTTTATAATCATTATGGTGTAATAACACGCAATTTTCAATTGACACCTATGGTAACTAATTAAGTTCCGATTCGAAGGTACCACAAATAATTATGTTGCTGATTTTTTTTTTGTCCAAGTGCATCATCACAGATAGAATACATAGCCGTCCATCTTGATTTTTTTATTAAGCACTTGATAACGTAAAAAAAAATCTTCAGATAATAATTCATCAACGTAATGGAATAAGTTTCAACTTTTGTTTAATTGAATAGAGGCCTTTGATTAGCAAAAAGAACTGTATTTTTTTAACTTGGTACCATTTATGGACATTAACCTCTACAATTTGAGAAGAAAAATAACTAAAATTATTTATGGTTGTATTATACAAACGATAAGTGTTTACGAGTATAACGATAAACAAAAACTTCCCTCATACATTGCTGTGTATGTGTTCCCGAAGTGTAAGTCAACAAGAACAGCGAGTTTAATGAAACAAGTTGCAACAGAGGATTAAAGTTCTTGACACACGAAGACGGTCGGATGACAAACATTGTTCAAGTATCTGGAACACAAATGTATAATATTTATATTTGAATATAAGTGTTTTATCAGAAATCAATTGAGTTATAAAGCTGATACGATAAATTGTAATAAAAATATAATATTCAAAGTAATATTTTTCTAGTCATAATGTAATAATATTGTAACCGATGTTTCAACATGACTGATAAAAGTGAAGTGAAATTTGATACTGGTGTCCACAGTAATTTATTTATTTACTTATTACTACTTTATTGCACAATACATTGAAGAATTGTACAAAAGGTGGGCTTAATGCTAAAAGCGTTCTCTACCAGCCAAACTTAAAGGGGTGATAGACGTGCGAGTAAGTACGCGAACTTGTGGCTCGACGAGCTTTTTCGCCTGTGTGTCACCCTAAGTACGCGTACTTTAAAACCGCCGAGTAAGTTCGTTGGCGATCTGACAAGTTTGAAATTTTGCTCGTAACCCGCCTCCGCTCGTACGTGTGGCAGCACTGCGAGCCGCGAGCCGCCATTTTTGACCGACTTCCAAAAAAGGAGGAGGTTCTCAATTCGATTGTATTTTATTTTATTTTTTATTTTTATGTATGTTAACTCAGAACTTTTGACTGGGTGGATCGATTTTGATGTTTTTTTAATTTAATCGAAAGATGGTACGTGTCATGTGGTCTCATTTAGATTTAATTTATATCTAACAAGTACTTTTCAAGTCGTATCTAATAATGCGTATTTACTTGACTATTTTTTCGTCAACTTACGTTGTCTTATACTAAAAGTTATGCACTTTTCAGGGTGTACCGACTTTAATGATTCTTATTTTAGTCAAAATATTATGCTTGTCATGTGGTTCCATTTAAATGTAATCGAGATTTTACAAGTACTTTTTGGGTTACTTATATCCAATAATGCGTTTTACTTACTGTGTTTTCGTCACCCTACGTTGTATTATACCTTATAACTCTTTGCTGGGTGCACCGATTTTGATGTTTGTTGTATAAATCAAAAGCTAATGGAGTAGTAAAGTAGATAAATACTTTTTTAAAGTGAACTTTGATAACGCGTATTTACTTGACTACGAGTATTTTTTCGTCTATGTGTTACTTGTGGATGTAATTGAAGTCGGTTTTTTTTCGTTTGCGAGAAAACGCAATTTTGTTTCGCCAGTCAGTGGACGCGCAACGCTTGTAGCGTAGATATTTGTAGTTTTTGTTAATTTTGATTGAGAAATTTCTCAAAATGAATGTTTTTAAAATGTAATACGATACAATTTCTCAATAACACAAAGCTTCTGCTGTCGACGACATCGCAATACAGAATGAGTAAGCTCCACGTGTGTCACCGACGTCGAGCCGAGTAAGTTCGCGATCTTAAAAACCGCGTACTTTAAGTTCGTACGTCTATCACCCCCTTTAGGACGTACTGAAGATCAAGTTGTAATTATCAGGTGCGTTTCATTTTATGATTAGATAGCGTTTTAACTCTATGACAATTGTAATAAAATCGTAAAAAAGTATTTTACACATACATTTAAATAGAAAAGCAAGTTAAGCCACAATCATAACCTTGCGAAAAATGTCTTAAGTAGACCTTCTTCAACAAAAATTAATGGCGAGAGCAAATTATTCAAGATGTCCTCTTGATCTTAAAATATAAATATAAAATAAAAACAAGTTGAACTCGCGGAAATAATCTACCAAAAAGATAAGACCTTAGAAATTGTTCTTTATAATTTTGCAGCGACAGCGTCGTAGAAATTAAAAAAAAATCAGATTACTTTAAGATAAACTAGTTACTTTTTTTTTTTTGTTTTTGTTTTTACATTAAATACGGAAGATTTATTGTCTCTGCTCCTACCCATTTTCTACGTCAGATTTTTTTTTAATTAATTGAAAGAGGAGATTGGCAATTTCACTGTATTTTAATAACCGTCTTTAATAAAAAGTAAAAGGTAATATTTTCGATTGTAGGTAGATACATTAATTTTTTATCTTTTTTATATATACCCTTTGATAATATGAGTCGTTTGTCACGTATAGGATATACGTCTTTGCTTGTATTTAAGAATGTTCTCATGTAATTTTAAATAATGTTACTTAATTTAGTTAGAACTCTTAAATTTCAAAACCCTGAATGGTTTTCTAACTATGTAATACTGTCGTATATTTACATGCAAAAAAAAAATTAAGTCACGTTTGCGACATGCGATTGCGAGAACTTTATGTCAGATAGCAATGACAGGTTGCCTGTGGCTGACAGTATTCATACATTTTGTTCACATCTCCTTACGTTTGCCGATCTAGTTGTAAAATCTCAATCACAAAGGCTCATAGAGGAGATTTTTACGCTATCGCTTATGACTTCACATAGCGACAATCGTGCGTTTTAATCGCTGTAAATACGCAAGGTTGACATTTGATTGCGTTTTGAAAATACTTCGATTCTACTCGTAGAGTCTCATTAGATCCGATCAGTGACAAACTAAATATTAGAGGATGCTTTTAGACTATCCTTAAATCATTATCATCATCATCACATCAGCTCACGAATGCCCACTAATGGGTAAGAGATAAGCCTTCCCTAATGTTTTCCACGACGATCGGTCCTGCGTAGCAGCGGCTTCCCACGACGCTGACCAGATCGTCGTCAGTCCATCTCGTCGAGGGCCTGCCAACGCTGCGGCGTCCGGCATATAAATATAAATCTATCTATCCTTTAATACTTGATATTATTTCCTTTTTCCTAGTCGTGAATGTTTTCCTTTAGTACCAATGTTTTTAATGCATTGAATAAACGTCGACGTCACCTAAATTTCGTTTAAAAACCAACATGAGACAGATTTTTCTCGACTTTTCTCGATTCCAGTCTCGAACTGAATCGAATTGAATTTAAAGGTTTTGTTCAGTTAATTTAAATCTTTTTCTTTCTTTTTATTTCTCAACCGACTTCGAAAAATGAGAAGATTCTCAATTCGTCTGTATTTTTTTTTGGTGAATCGACTTCGATGATTCATTTTTTAATAGAAAGGTGGTGCTTGTCATGACTGTGGTCCCATTTCAATTTGTGTGTCATAATTATGTTTGTTTGTTTAAAACTTTCACTTTGGTGATTACTTTATTTTCATACATTTAATATAATTGTACCTACTATATTTTGACAAATTTATTGAAATGCCAAAAGAATGCTATGTACAAAAATAATACTTTTTGAATTTTAGTTTGCAACATTTCCTTAAACAAAATTCCAATTGAGTGCAATATTCTTTGAAACACAATCATTTTTAGTTCCAACAAGTCAAAATGTTTATGAATTAGTTATAATTTTTTGAAAGCAATACAATAATCAAATATATAATATTGCTTTCATGGTTTTTATCTCTTTATTTTTCTTGAAATCTAGATGAAAGCGATTGAAAATCTTGTCTTTCTTAAAATAAATTCAACAGATATTCTTTCAAGGAATCTGTTGATATTGATGGAATAAAAATATTTTTAAAACAACAAGGAAATTGATTCTATTTTATTCTTATAAATAAAATCTTGAAAGTAAAGATTATTTATTTATGTTTTAATTTAAAAATACGAATTTGAAATTATTTAATGGACATGATGTTATCGTTTAAATTGCTGTAGAGTACATTTATTTATTATTATTATACGTGTAATAGGACGGGTTTCATGATAACTTTAAATTTTCTAATGAAAATGTGTCCAACGTGTGTCCATTTTTACATTCAATAAAATAACATGTAAAGTAATTTCAACAAATTGAATTTGGTTTATTTATTCTATTTCCAAACACTAAAATAAATTAAAAAAAAAATATATTTTATCGAAACTTTTTTAAAACAATAATCTTTCCGCACAAATATAAAATCCCAAAAAAAAAAAAAACACTAACTAAATTTACATAAAAATCTGTTAAAACCACAAGAAAATAATTTCAGTATAATATACAATACCTATAAATAAGCAAACATATTTGCTTGAGAGTAATACCGTTTGAACTTCTACATCCATTAGAGAAATAGGTGAGGAAAAATAAAAGGTGGAACAAAATTCTAATTTTATATCCTTCTTGCAACTAGATCGTTAAAGCATCGTGCTTGTATTATCACGATTAAAATTCACTTTCCTTGCTTCGGTTTAATAAAGTATAATGAAATTTTAACTTTCAGATTTTTTTATGAAAATTAAGTACTCATTGGAGACTGATGGGAATGGTTCCTTATTCTACCTTCGATCAAAAGGTGGTTAATTTACACAAGCTGCAGCTTGTGTACGTGCGGATTCGGTATATACTATTAGAATCGTCATCAAAATTAATTTTAATTTTTAATTACCTCGTCATTTTGTCTATTCTTAAATCACATAAGACGAGTTTCTAAACGTTACCAACAATATGTTTATAATCTGTAGTACGATGAGTTACGATGAGGCGCGAAAGCACGTAATTGGCCGATCAAAGTCGAGTGACGCCGGCGCCCAATACGCGGGTTTAAAAGCGGGCGTCCCGAAGCTTAGGGCCTTTTTCTCTTCCTGGTCGGCGGACGGTACACGTGCTCGGGTGTGTATAACGGTGCTTGGGTGCGTATAATAACGGTGAGGTGCTAGGATAGTCGGATAGCTCGTCGGCGTAATTTAGACAATTATTTAGTATTCAATTAGTGGTTAATTGTTTTCTCTTTAGTATTAAAATTGTTAATTATTATTGTAGTTGTTTAAGTAAGTTGTAATATCTTAGTTTATAATATAAGTGTTACGAATCATTGTGTGCTCGCCTTTTTATTTAACCCTTACTACTTCTGGTTCCTAAAATCAGAAGTGGGATAGGCCCGCGTCCATAAGCTTTTACGAGAAAACAATTAACTGTTAAAACTAGTAATGCCCCGTCCCACGCGGTCGCGTAGTAACTCGTCAGACTCAAACAATGGCGGTCGTAAAAGTAAGCGTACGTCCAACCGTTCGCGTAAACGACTTGCTTCGCGCGGTCGCTCTACCGATCGTGTTCAACGCAAGTCACGTGGCCGTAGTCGTTCGCGTTCCTATCGAGACGATTCTATTAAGTTAGCTTTGAGTTCAATAATTTCACGTCTTAACGCCATGGAAGAAAACTCCTCGGGGGTGTCACGAACACCACCGCGTCCTCAAAACACACCGCATGGGAACAACGACGCATCCGCGGGAAGTAAAACGATATCAGACCTTTTAAGTGCAATAACAGTGGCTAAATCTCAAAGTTATTTTGTGTCAAATTTCGATCCGTCAACGAATGATATTGAGGTGTGGTGTGAGGAAGTGGATCGCGCTAAATTAACAAACGGTTGGGGAGACGCCGAATGTCTTTCGCGAATCTCAAACTGCTTGAAGGGTGACGCTAAAAGCTGGCTCGATGAATGGGTCACTAACGATCGATCTTGGTCCAATTTCAAATTGGAATTTACTCCATTGTGCCCACGTAAACTAGACTACGCGAATATCCTGTTTGAAGCAATAAATACGACGTCGGATAAATACGATACCTATGCGGAATACGCTAGGCGTTTGTTGCTACGTCTGCGCATTGTGAAAGGTTTGAGTAGTGAATTAATAGTGCAAATCATCATTCGAGGTATTACTGATCCACAAGTGCGAGCCGCCGCTGTAAATTCCGATCTAACGATAGATAACCTCGTTTCGTTCTTGGCCATCTACCTCAAGCCCTCGCGTTCAAAAGTCGAGTTGCGAACGCCATCAGATGCAATAAAAAGGCACAAAATCGTAATGAATTCCATTAAATGCTATACGTGTGGTCGGGCGGGACATAAAAGTAATCTTTGTCGTAAGAGAGTTACGAAGGAATTCCGTGCGCAACCGGGAAACGTAACAACGCCTTCGGTATCAAAGATACCTACTTGTAATTTCTGTAGGAAATTAGGACATACCGAGAGCGAGTGTTTTACTAAACAACGTGCGGACGCTCGTAATGACAATCAACGCAAAAAAGTTAACCTATGTAAGGAGAATTCGAGTAGTTCGCGTGCTAGTGATATTGCTACGGCCGTAATTCAGGGCGTCCCAGTGGATGTATTGATAGATAGCGGTGCACTTAATGTTTCTCTTATTTCTTCCGACGTAGTTAAATTATTTTCTTGCCACCGTAAGTCTACTCAGTGCATTATTAAAGGTGTTGGAGCTAATGAAATTTCTTCCAACGAATATGTTACCCTGACTGTCGAATTCGAAAACATCTCCCTAGACGTTGATTTAGTAATAGTACCCGATAACTGCATTAATACTCCGATCATTATAGGCACGGACGTGTTAAATAGAGACGGCATTATCTACTTACGGACTAAAGACAAACAGTGCTTAACACATTCCTCGGGTAATGTATTTAATGCCAATGTCGTCCAAACGTCGATAAAACCAAACGACATCAATACCCCCCTTCAGGGTGGCGACCTAGTTAGTCTTATGACAGTTGTTAATGACTTCGCTAAATTCTTAATATCCGGTACCGCCACTACGACAGTTAAGACAGGGCAAATGCATATAAACCTCACCAGCGATTCTCCTATAGTTTACCACCCGTACCGTCTGTCCTATCAGGAAAGAGTAAAAGTTAGGGAAATAATTAAAGATTTATTAGACAAGGGTATAGTCAGGGAGTCACAATCGGAATATGCTAGTCCAATATTGCTAGTTAAAAAGAAAGACGGCTCGGATAGACTATGCGTTGATTATCGTGCGTTGAATAGGATTACTGTGAGGGACCGATATCCCCTGCCCCTGATAGAAGATCACATCGATCGTTTAGGGAATCCTAAATACTTTTCATGTCTCGATATGGCTTCCGGGTTCTATCAGATACCCATTCACGAAGCTTCAATTCATAGAACGGGTTTTGTGACCCCCGAAGGTCACTATGAATTTATTAAAATGCCATTCGGACTGTGCAATTCCCCTACGGTCTACCAAAGGATAATTAATACTACCCTTCGGAAATTAATTGAAGCTGGCAGTGTTTTAGTTTACGTTGATGACGTTCTTTTAATGAGTGAAACTATTGTAGAAGGGATAACATTGCTTCGCGAAGTTTTCAAAACATTAACAGACGCCGGGTTCTCTATTAACCTCCAAAAATGTTCCTTTCTTACATCTCAAGTAGAATACCTGGGTCGCGTTATATCTCATGGTCAGGTCAGGCCGAGCCTAGTTAAGGTGGCAGCTTTAGTAAGCTCCCCAGCTCCAAGTAGTGTGAAGCAAGTTCGCCAATTCCTAGGTCTAGCTGGGTATTTCCGTCGCTATATCGAGGGCTACGCATCAAAAACTGTAAGTATATCTCGCTTGTTGAAGAAGGATACTAAATTTGTATGGGGATCGGAGCAGGAATCTGCTCGTCAATATCTGATAAACAGATTAACGACCGAGCCCGTACTAGCAATTTTCGATCCAGCTCTGGCTACTGAACTACACACCGATGCCAGCAGTGTGGGGTATGGAGCAGTATTACTACAAACCCATAATGACGGTAAGAAACGCGTGGTCACCTACTTTAGCAAAACCACTCAAGGGGCTGAAAGTAGATACCACTCGTATGAACTGGAAACTTTAGCGGTCGTCAGAGCCTTACAGCATTTAAGACACTATCTTATAGGTATTAAATTCAAGATTATTACTGACTGTAATGCTCTGAAGGCCACAGAACGTAAAAAAGATTTGCTTCCTAGGGTTGCACGTTGGTGGATGTACTTGCAAGACTATAATTTTTCTATTGAATACAGGAAAGGCGTACTGATGCCGCATGCTGATTATCTGAGTAGAAACCCGCCGGTGATGCGAGTGAACCATATTGACAGACCGCGTAACTGGGCCCAAATCGCTCAGAGTTCGGATATTGAAACACAAGGACTAATAGAAAAATTAAATGAAGGTGATCTAGATTCCCGAAGGTATGTCTGCCAAAATGGTTTACTTTATTATCGTTACACACCGGTGGGTGAAGAACCTCGTCTGCTATGTTTCATTCCGAAAGGGCATAGACTTAGCCTCTTAAGGATCTTTCATGACGAACATGAACATATAGGAGCTGAAAAGACGCTACATTTGATTCTTAAACACTTCTGGTTTCCCGGACTTAAAACATTTGTAAATAAGTATGTGTCGCATTGTTTAGCATGTGTATCAAAAAAACGGGTCCCTAGGGCCCCTCAGCAGCCAATATCATCTTGGGAAAAGCCAGATGTACCCTTCACTGTAGTTCACATGGATTCACTAGGTCCGTTACCCGAATCCAACGGGTATAAATTTGTACTTGTTATAGTTGATTCTTATTCAAAATTTAGCCTTCTTTACCCTATGTACAGACAAGACGCAAATGATTTAAAGCGTGTTTTTAATAATGCAATATCTTTATTTGGGGTACCTAAATTATTAGTTTGTGACCGTGGGAGGATGTTTGGAGCTTCTAGTTTTGTTAAATTAGTGTCCGATATGGGCTGTGACTTACATTATATAACCCCCGAAATGCATCACGCAAATGGCCAGGCGGAGCGTTATATTCGCACTGTTTTAAACATGATTCGCATAGAAGTAAGTAACAAAAATACTTCCTGGTCTAGCTATTTGTGGAAAATCCAACTAATTTTAAACATTACTAAACAAAAGACCACTCAATACTCTGCATTAAATTTATTAATTGGTACGGATGCAACGACCCCTATACTACGTGCCTTAATTCGAGATGTATCCATTGAAGGCTCTCATCCTAATCTCCAAGCCTGGCGCGAGTTGTGTAGAAGCCGAGCCAGTGAGAGACTGAGGAAGAATAGGTTGCAACAAGATTCACACACTAACCGCCACCGGAGTTCACCAAGAGTTTTTAAACTCAAGGACCTGGTGTTTGTAATAAAGTATTCGCAGAGCACCGGAAAACTAGATTCAGGAATGAGAGGACCCTACCAAGTCACTAAGGTGTTGACAAGTGACAGATACGAGCTTGAACTACTAGCTGGCTCGCGTGGTCAGAAAACACAGGCAGCAGCTCAGTACATGGTCCCTTGGAAAGGAGAATGGTGTCCGGATACATGTGCATCTTTCTTTGATTGTGAGTAACCATGTTCTTTTCTATGTTACAGTTGTAAGAATGGTAGCGAGTAACCTCGGTGGTGAGGTACGGTCGTACAATCGAGCCCGCCTTGTCAGTACGAGTTTCAAAGCTTATGCTGCGACACTGGACAGACGAGTGTACGCTGTCGCATCGCGTGGCCTGTGCGATGATGAGTGTACGCAGTTGCATCACGTGGCCTGTGCTCCGACGAGTGTATGCTGTGTGCGACGCTCCGCAGGGAGATTATTTAGTGGCCTGTACTAGGCAGAGAGGTGGTGTGCGTTGTGCACACACCTGTAAAGGGAGCATTGGCTCGATAGCATACTATGTGTTTTCCGGTCCGAAGGATGTTGTGGGACACGTACTGCGGTATTGCTGTCCCCACATCGCTGATGTGTTTTCCGGTCCGAAGGATGTTGTGGGACACGTACGGCGGTATTGCTGTCCACACATCGCTGAATGCACGGCGTTGCATTCGGCTAAGAAAGCGTTTTAATTTAAGTACGGCCGTACAATTAGATCGATCGAGTGAGAGAGACACTTAGTACGATAAGAGATGCATGCTCCAATTATAGCAGTGTGAAAGTAGAGTTTGTTAGAAAGCTTATGTAAGGGGCCCTCAAAAGATAGACGAATGAAAGAATAGGCAAGTTTAAATAAATTACTCTTATTTAATGCAACCCTTTATCGTTATTATAGGCGACGACGAAGATGACGAATTATTACTGGCGGGATCTTCAGCTGAGCCTGCTGCTAATCCTTCGACGGTTTCAACTGAAGAAGCTAACATTGAAGAGCCCGAGGACGGTCAAAGTCAGGAGAGGCCGTATTAGAATCGTCATCAAAATTAATTTTAATTTTTAATTACCTCGTCATTTTGTCTATTCTTAAATCACATAAGACGAGTTTCTAAACGTTACCAACAATATGTTTATAATCTGTAGTACGATGAGTTACGATGAGGCGCGAAAGCACGTAATTGGCCGATCAAAGTCGAGTGACGCCGGCGCCCAATACGCGGGTTTAAAAGCGGGCGTCCCGAAGCTTAGGGCCTTTTTCTCTTCCTGGTCGGCGGACGGTACACGTGCTCGGGTGTGTATAACGGTGCTTGGGTGCGTATAATAACGGTGAGGTGCTAGGATAGTCGGATAGCTCGTCGGCGTAATTTAGACAATTATTTAGTATTCAATTAGTGGTTAATTGTTTTCTCTTTAGTATTAAAATTGTTAATTATTATTGTAGTTGTTTAAGTAAGTTGTAATATCTTAGTTTATAATATAAGTGTTACGAATCATTGTGTGCTCGCCTTTTTATTTAACCCTTACTACTTCTGGTTCCTAAAAATACAATTATACATACAATATGAATTAAAATAGATTTTTTAAAATCTCTATCATGTTACAAAGCGCTTGAGAACTGAAACGTACTAATAAAATTTTCAAACATAATTCGCATATAAAAAAATAATACTATTTAAGCGCTACCTATACGCTTTTTAACCGACTTCCAAAAAAGGAGGAGGTTCTCAATTCGACTGTATTTTTTTTTTAATGTATGTTAGCTCAGAACTTTTGACTGGGTGGACCGATTTCGATCAATTTTGTTTTAATTGAAAGGTGTTGCGTGTCATGTGGTCCCATTTTTTTTAAATTAAGATCTGACAAGTACTTTTAGAGTTATATCTAATAATGCGTATTTACTCGACTACTTTTTCGTCGACCTACGTTGTATTATACCGCATAACTTTTTACTCTGTGTACCGATTTTGATGATTCTTACTTTAATCGAAAGCTAATACTTAGTCAATAGTCTTCGTGTAATTAGATCGAGATCTGATTACAACTTTTTGAGTAATCTTTAATAGCGCGTATTTACTTGACTATTTTTTCGTCTTATTACGTTGTTTTACTTGTCGATGTAATTGAAGTCGGTTTTTTTTCGTTTGCAAGCAAACACAATTATTTAGTTGAATAGTCGTATGTCAAATCACACATTTTTTTACTTTCAGATATAAGAATTTTTATTTCAATATAAAGATATCAAATTATTTTACATTAAAAAGCTTGTAACATAAAAATACATTTACTCTTAAGTATACAAAAGAACAATTGCACGAAATACTCAAATAAAAAATAAAAACAAACCAGTTAAAGTAACACTCTAACCTCTTGTCACTATCAAGAAATGCTACAATTGTGAATAGCCTCATTACTTTGTCACCAATGATATCTATCCATTAACTAAGTGGACAATCTTTCAACCCTCATTTATATTCAATAAAAAGAAAAAAGTATCCATTATGTTTGTAATATTTCTAATGGATCTTAGTAATTTTATTTGTGTAAGCGTAAAACTTGCGTATTTTTCCATAAGCTATAGAAGCTTCTATGTTATGGAAACGGGGATAACGATTCAAAGAGATGGATTTTATGTATTGTGACGCTTATTGTAGTGTGATCAAAGCAACAGCTCTTTATGTATACGTACGTCTAAAAATAAAATGCAACACGATGAAAACGCAGATTTTTGTATGCTTTCTTTTTGTTATTTTTGTATACGGTAACCGCTTACCATCATGTAGGTCATAATATATTTGTTTTAAAGTAGTTATATAAACAAAAAAAGTGTGTGCGTACAAAGTACACACGTCAGAAGTGAAACTTCTTTGGCAAAGTAATTGAAACAAAAATAATTAAAAACTAATTGAAACTAAGGTAAAGCGGGACACGAGGCGGGTGACGCCTGTACCGGACGAAGTAGGCAAATCGTATCAAAATTAAAAACAAAAACGTCGCCGTCCCATCAAAACGCGTTGCCGTTGCCGTAAAAATTTTCCCTCATGCGCCCAAAGAAGTTTCACTTAAAAAATAATTATAATATGGATAACAAATATACGAAAATAAATACTAAGTTGTCGTAGTAAAAAGGAAATTTGTGTTACGAAATAAAGGAACGATTTCATATAATATTTGTCTCGCTTTTCATTATACTGTCACCTGATGGGTGAAAATGCATTCTAAATGTAATATGTTTTCACACCTGTGCACAAAGGATGTGGTATGAGGGAAAAAGGAGATCATAATTAGCTTTTTTTAAGACGTTATTTGAAACTTGTTGCTATTTTTCTTACGAAGGAGTAAATCATACATAATTACATACACTTGATAGAGATAAATATTGGAGAGAGAGAGATTATTATTTATTTATTTATTATTAATATTTTATTTTTATTATTTGATTATTATTATTTTATTGGAGCAGTCGTGTCCTGGAGTGGAGACCGTATCTTAAGAAACGCAGTGTGGGACGTTCTCCGGCCCGTTGGACCGACGATCTACGTAAGATTGCCGGTGTAGGCTGGATAAGGAACGCGGAAATCCGGGATATCTGGCGCGAACTTGGGAAGGCCTAAGTCCAGTAGTAAACTGCAATAGGCTGAACTTACTGAGTGACTGACTGATACTTGATAGGATGTGAAGAATATGTCTTTTATAGTTATTTATTATGTCATTTTATTATGTCATAAAATGACATAATGTATTTCTAGATCTCTTACAAGTTTAAGACCTGCTTGAATTCATGAATGGCATAATTTTTTTAAATGCACATAATCTGCATGTTTATTTGTAATAGAAGATATAATTTCATATAATACATATTTATTTATTTCTAAGCATTATAATTTTTATAAATTAACTTTTATGTTTCTAGTTTCTAAAATAACAAAATGCGGACACAAAATTTAATCTCCTGTTTCTTTTCCTCGGGGTATAATTTTAAAATATGTAAAAAAACTTGTATTTCATTATAAATTTTTTTCTCATTTAAAAATTGTTGAAAAATATATAAATCATCTACGACACTTTCAACCACTCCACTTAATAAGGTGATTGTTGAAACGATGAGGTAAGTGTACCTTAACATTCATAATATCTTCTCGTTAGCGCTGAAATCGCAGAAATCAAACAAAAGTAATACACAACAACGAAAAAAAAAATCGAAAAATATTTCGAATTTCTTTCGCACTGTCTGATTGTGTTTGCTTAGCACGTATGCAGTGTTTCAATGCAAGTAAAGATATTTCTTTTTTTTTTTAATAAAAAGGAGGTAAATGAGTACACGAGACATTCCACTGTATAGTAAGTGGTTTCTCTCGCTATATATGAGGTACATAAAGAAAGTTGCTCGTACGTTACTTGACTTTATGATATCTATACACTCAATATTTTAATACCAAAAAAACTTTACTAGAAAATAGGAAAAAACCTTTTCCCCGACCTAATATTTAGGCATTAGATCTTCACTTTTCTTTTTATATAGAAATGCAAGTAATTTTCTTAGCACTAGAACACTTTCAAATTAGATAAGTTCAGTTTATTGTGAGAAAAGAATAAACTTGAGAAAAACTCGGGGTGTATCTTTATTGGACAACACGTGTTACACAGTCAGATTACTAACTATTTTTTTTATTTTTTTATAAGTCTATGGTGTTGAATGCAACATTATTACGGTTTAAATGCAATCTGTATTTTTGGTTAACCCAGATATTTAAGGATTAAACAAAATATATCTACTATTTCTATGGGCTTTATTGAAATAAATCATTGTATCTATTCCATCTCCTTCGTGTCTTCTCTATTCTAGATAATATTGGCGACATTTTTTGTGCTATCATGACACTAGTTTTAACTACAATAGACAAACAATCACAATTAATAATAATATAATTATTGACTAACTTGATGGCGCAGTTTGTAGTGACCCTGCTTTCTGCTCCAGGGGGTTGTGGGTTCGGTTGCCACCCCGAGTCTGGGTGTAATATATATTTATTTATATATATTATGCATTATTTGTATATATGTTTATCGAAAAAAAAATATTTACCGGTTAGATGTTACCTATAACACAAGCATTAAGTTGCTTACTTTAGAAACAGATGACCGTGTGTGTATGTTGTACAAAGAAATAAAATAAAACTAGTTTATTTCAGACCGTACATCCATAGTGTATTAGTGTGTTAGTGATAATATTTACTTATAAACTATGTTAGTTATTGTCAGTAAGATTATAATAAAATAAAATAAAAGAATCATTTTATCATTATCATAATGTCCGCGTCCCATGATGAATGTAGCTTTCGTCGAAATGTATACATAAATAATAAAATAATGCCACGTGCTAAAATATTACCTCGAAAAACCAGTAAGTCAAAAAAAAAATAAATGATACAAATCGTGGAAGTATAAAGTACTCAAGGTTTCACTTTGATTTTCATTTGTGGCTAAAGGTAATGTCCTAGGGGAAACGAAGGTTTATTTTTTAAGAAGAATTTTAAACATTGTTTATGTATTGACATAAAGGCAGTTTTAGACCAAACTGTCTAAAGATTTCAAGATGCGTAATTCGTGATCAATAAATATATTTTACGCCCGTTTTCAATAATCTACTACATGTGCGTTTGTTTACCAGAAATTTTGATATAAAATCTATATAAATTGTGTCAGATATCAGAATTAAACTATCAGAAGTCATTAGACACACATCAGCCTATCCGCAGTCCACTGCGGGACACAGGCATCCACAAGTTCGCGCCAAAAATGGTGTGAACTCATGTGTTTTGCCTTTAGTCACGTTGGATATATTAGACAGATGCTACTAGTAATACCTACTAGTATTAGGTACTACTAATAGTAGATATTACTTTACTAAAATACTAGATTCTTAAGGAAAACGTGTAATTTGATTTTTATCTTCCTTTCATGCTAAATTCCTTTTTAAATTCACCCTATAGATTACCAACAAAAGCAACTTATTTTTACAACAAACATTAATAACGCCAAAAGCATTCTAACTTCCATTTTCTTTACTATCGTTATTAAAAAAGCTGGATCCATTTGAAAAAGAAACGGTATAAATAACGTATATTTCATCTTCACCAATTTATTTAACTCAGCGTTTTCGATTCAAAATAGTATGATTTATTCCCACGATTCATAAGAAATAAAGCTGATTGCGGAGATTTTTCGCATCGGTCATATTTTAAAGCGAAAACAAGTATAGTCAGTTTGATTTAAAAATATTTTGTTCGAAAGTTATATCAGTAAATTACGAAGCCAGACGCCCAGCTGTGAAAAGTTAGCAAATTGTTTACGGGAATTGAAGCAAGCATTTGCTTCGCCGCAATCCTGGACAATATGTGCCAGAGAACATTTTCGTTGTTCGACAAATGATACATGAAACTGTCGTTGATTTTAAATAATATTTAATATCAACATGATTGAAATATGCGTAATAATAAAAATATTATGAGTAAATTAATTATTTTATGAAAAGTTTAGAGCAATATACGTTTGAATTAATATATTTCGTTAAAAAAAATATACCAGATGTAGATCAGAAAAAAAAATACATACATATTGTTAGTACATTAAGGAGAAGTACTATTTTGTGTACTGGAGACAAATGTGGATTCTATTTGTCTTATTTGTCTGTGGTCAATCTCTGTTTCCACAATACTAAAAACAGCTACATTGAATTTATATAAATAAACCATTCTAGTACACTAACGAAGTCATGCTGGGCATACTTGGCTCTCTAAATATATAAATATGCAAATATAAATATTTTGAATAGAAATAAATAAGTTGATGAACGAAAAATCTCTCAAAAAAGCTTTCATTATAAGTGAAAACGTCTTGAAAAGTTTAATTGGAACACTGGTAAACGTGTAAGAAAGAAAATACTTGGAAACGACTAAAATCACTCGCTCTTTGTAAATTAAGGTCGAGTTAAATTCACTTTGACTTTCTTAAACTTTGTATGCTCAACTCGTGCGATTGACGAAACCTTTAAGAAAGCACGTGTGTGTCCTCCTTTTCTAGGTGGCATTTTAAAATGGCTTATATTCCGGTATATATTCTAAGGATAAGGAGGCTTGATGTTATAACTTTTTGTTTCCTTTGGATTTTGATAATGAAACAACAATTAATAATCAACTTAAATATAATATCTTAAGAAACTATATTTGATAGTAAAACATTAAAGTATTTGTTTATTTATTTATAATAAGGACAACCAATGGTATACAAGAGGTAATAAGTTAACAGCTTAGAACAAATAAATCCAATTACAGGTCATCACGGTTAGTTATTAGTTTAGAAAACAGAGTTTTTAAGAGCACTGACACTAACATCAAGTAGGTACTTAATAATAATTTCTTAAGGCTTACAATACAAACAAATATAACCACCAACACTATATAAATTCAACCCACAATAAAACCATCGGTCAGCTGTTTCCTGACCAACGACACGCTTACGCAATATGGATCAAATGAGTACTCTTTACAAACATCATTAAAATCTCTAACTGATCGCACCAAGTATGAGTTCTGTCTATAAATAGTAGATGCACTTGGAATATATAATTGCGGATTATACCTAATACTCTTAGTTGGTACATAAAATTTTAGTTTATTCAACAGACAGATCCGAGCAATTAATTTCATTACACATAGTTTTTATTAAAAACGTAACATCTGCAATTCTGCGGCGGTTACCAAGTGGTATAAAGAGTGGTAAAAGATGTGAAATATTTATCTATCAAGTATGTTATAAAAATGCGTCAATTTTAATGTAAGCACTTCGTACTATGTACGTAACAAAAATTTTAAATTTTTACCCGAATTGAAAAAAGGAGGAAGTTCTCAATACAACTTGATTTTTTATGTATGGTTCTGAACATATTACTAGGTGGGCCGATTTCGATGATTCTTTTTTTAATCGAAAGATAGTGCTGGTCATGTTGTGGTTGTTACATTTTCATGTGGTAATTTTTGAGTTATATGTAACTAGAGACCCGCCCCGACTTCGCACAGGTGCAAAAACTATCAGTGTTCCTCTACTATATTATGCATATATATTACATATAAATCTTCCTCTGGAATCACTCTAATTACTAATGAAAACCCCATCAAAACCCGTTGCTTAGTTTTAAAGATCTAAGCATACAGACAGCGGGAAGCGATTTTGTTTTATACAATGTAGTGATGCGTATTTACTATTGTTTACTACTGTTACTGTACATATTGTGTTTTCGTCACCCTACGTTGCATTATATCTCATAACTTTTTACTGGGTGTACCGATTTTGATGTTTCTTTTTTTAATAGAAAGCTAATATTTGTCATGTAGTCCCATTTACATGTGATTGAGGCATATACAATAAGTGCCTACTTTTTGAGTAATTGTCGATGTGATTGAAGTTGTTTTTTTTTTTCGTATGCGAGCAAACACAATAAATTATAGCTTACACAATAATACCGGCTTTAACCATGTGAAAGGATGAAGGACGTTACGTAGCAAATGTAATCACAAACACAGTTTGTTATTAATTTAACGTATTTAACAAAAAAAAAGACGTATGAACCGTTACAAGAAGATAATAACAATCTTTATTACGTTATTCATAAGAATTAAAATAGATTGAAAATTATGAAGTTTGCGAAAACTTCGCAGTTTACTGAGCAATTCTATATCAGCATCAGTTTCTCTCTAAATACAATTCCTTATAATTATATGTTGACATAGTGAGTATGTGCTGTTCAAAGGATCTAAAGTTTCCTCGCTAATTTTCCTTTGAATTCGATAGTAAATATTTTAGAGCTACCGCAATAATATTTGACTTTCAATAGTTTAATTATATAAAAGCAAATATGTTTTCCACGTTGTTTCTAAAATTAAGGTCTGAATACATTGTAGAACTTATCGGTTAAATGGAAAAAATATAAACCTTTTGGATTAGAAGTTATTTTATAGTTATTTTTTTCAATTCTTAACTAAGGCGACTGCCAAAAGTTTTATACAGCTGTAATAAGCGTTTGCCGCCTATTTCTAGTGGATAATAATAACTTGATACAGTTACGACAAAACTTGGCAAAAAAATAATAATCAAGAATTCTTCGAAAACAAAAGAAAGAAAACAAAAGAAATACTATGAACGCTGAAAACTTGAGAATTAAAAATACCTACATATTGTACCAATGTATACTAAACACATATCACATGTCCCATGTCATGTGAACATATCACACATAGTTACACATTATCATGGATGTCCATGATAATGTGTAGGTACCTAGGACACAGAATTAGTCTAGCCATCCAAAGGAGGAACGCTGCCAGTATCTTCGGAACCTTGCCTAAAGGGACTCCTTTTAAGAATATATTTTAGTTATTATATTACATTTTTTGAGGTTTTTAGTTTTAGGTTCATTGTTTAGTATATATTTTTATATTTAGTTGTAATTCAATTTTGTTATATTTTTAGATTAATTAGATATAATTTGCAAATACATTAATAGTTATAGCATAGTTGCACTTGAAGGGTATCTTACGAAAAAAAAAAACGATGTAAAATGTGTAACTATGCGAAGTGAACGAAATCGATAGGCTGACGAGTCATGGTACCCTAGTACACCTCCCTCACATTTCACGATACCAAACGTTAGTTTCAACTACCGTAGCATTTAATTATATCAATGATCATTTTATCTCAGTTTCTTGATCGCTACGTTCTATTGTTCCCTTTCTCATTATCAGATGAACAGTAATTGTTGTTGCTCGTTGATTTGACTTTGTTTTGTAAATGGGCTATCCGTTTGTTACGATGTTTTGAGAGTTCGAAATTAACTTTTCAGAATCTTCATTGTTCTATACGTTCTGATAAATTAACAAGACAACGTTTCAAGTTTGAAATTAGCGATTGTTTTATTCTTGATTATTTATCGTTTAATATTTGAACAATCAAATATTAAACAACACGATTGTTCAAATATAAAACGATAAATAAACAATAATAAAACAATCGCAACATCGCATCGAAACCTTCATTGTATTGTTGAGTATTAATAAATGATATTCTTTTTTATTAATTTTATATAATTCGTATATTTTTCAATAATAATTATTCGGAATGTTTACATGAAATTTAATGTAAATTATTTGTGATTCACTTGTTGTAGGTATATTTTAATTTATTAAATGTTAAATTCAGCTAACATTTCAGTAGTTTCGTTTCGTTTATTATTTACGTTTAAATTAAATAAATAAAACAAAACAAATAATTAATGTCCTTATAATCTTGTTTAAAATTCGTGGAATGAATATATAATTAATTTCACAAATAGCTCATTAAGACAACGTCTTCTGACGAAAAGTTTTGTTCATTATAATTTAAAACTTAAATTCCTTTAAAATAATTCCATAAAATATCTTATTTACATGTTATTTTATTGAAAATTGAAATATTAAAGTTTCGGAAAGTATCTTCAAATATTTTATCAGAGAGTTTATTACTTTACGAGTTTCCTAACTTAGTCATTAAGCATTCTTGATAAACCTTTAGTTTCAAATAAGAACAATTACGAAAGGATCCCTAAGGGGGCATGAATAATAAAACAAGTATAAGACAACAATATACAGTAAATTTAATAACGAAACTGTGAAGTTTGTTTATCTTGAATAATAATTTATTTAACTTTAGGTAAGTAAAGATTGTATCTTAATTAGGACCTTTATGATTTTATTCCAACAACTATACTGGTTTAGGTATGAGTAAATTTCATTACTACAGCTAACCAGTCTGGTGTTAGTGGAGTAGGAACCTAAATACCGGCAGTCGCCGGTCCCGTTCCCTCTCGGGGTAGGTATTCGTATTCGTTTATACATTTGTTTCAGGTGTGGGTATCTTCTTGCTTTATTAAAGCTGTCGATTCCGGTTGTTATTATAAATACAGCTGTTAGCGATCATTTTTCATAGAAGGTATATACATAATATATATCCATCAACGCGCTATGTAATAGCGTGCCATATTAAGCTCGGACCCCTCTCCTGTGTGGGGAAAGAGGCTTATGCCTAGCAGTGGGTGTTATAGGCAGAATCCAAGTTTCATTATTATATCGATTCTTACTTGAATCGAATATTTGTATTACACAAATATTTGTTTAGTTCTAAGTGTTTTACTTTTCGAGTGTTAGGGACACAGGTGCAGGTGCCTTGGAGATTATAAAGCTGTTGGCAGTTTGTTATCATAAGCAATTATTTGCCAACGTTATTCCTTCTAGGGGAATTAGTTTCTAAATCGCTGTGCAGAAAGCGGATTAAGATTCAACAATTCTCTCATATGGGGAAGGTTCTTTGCCTTATAAGCAAAATATACAGGTTGATTGTTTCTGTTTCATTCTTGTTCATATGAGGCAATATCTTCAAGCTACGTAGCATTTTGTAGAGTAAATTTTGCACTACTGATTACTTTTCTTTATATGAACAATTTTTTTTTTAAATTTAAATATAAGTTCTTGATAATACGAATAACCTTCTCGACAAGTGCTATGACAAATAAGACTAATGGCTATATACTATTAGGGGTGTAGACTAGTAAACACTATTATCTTGTAAATAAATATATAATTATTTACTAGGTACTATTGAAATTTTATGCATAGCCTATTAAATACATAATATCAAAACCGAACATTCCTTTGTTACGAAATATTTTACGTTGAATGATTCAAAATAAGCGTAAATAATGCATTAGTGAATAGCGCAACGTTATTTTCAACAGTATTAACTGAGGAGTGAATTATTACTGCCTACACGATAGGTATATATTATTACACTAGCTGCTGTGCCAGCGACTTCGTCTGCGTAGAAATTAAATAAATATATTGTTCAGTTCGCAGAGTTACAAAATAAATAAATTTCTAAAATAAGAGTAGCCTAAGTTACTCCTTTTTACATCAGCTACCTACTAGTGAAAGTCCCGTCAAAATTGGTCAAGTTGTTTCAGAGATTAGCCGGAATAAACAGATAGACAAACAGACAGACAAAATTTTGTAAAAAATGTTAGTTTGGTATATGTACCGTGTATACATCCATAAACATTTAGTAAATAAGCGGTTGTTTTAATATTACAAACAGACACTCGAATTTTATTTATTTGTATAGATTTGGAGTCCGGTCCACCGGTTGTGGACAAGTTTTATCCGGCAAATAAGTTAGGGTTAGACTTAAAAAGTAGGAGGTAGAGCTAGCCATTTGAATTTGTGTCTTCTTAATTAAGACACTTCAAACTCTTACATTAACAATCTTCTATATAAATAAAAATGAATGTTGCTAAGCGCATAACTCGAGGATGGCTCGACCAATTCAGCTAATTTATTTTTTGTATATTCCTTAAGGCCAAAGGAAGGTTTTAATACAAAAAAATAAATAAATTGCGTGCGTACAAAGTACACATGTCAGAAGTGAAACTTGTTTTGCAAAGTAATTAAAAAATAATAATAAAAAAAAACGCGGTCACGTGGTGTTCTCAGGCGGTCACCCATCCAAATACTGACCGCGTAACGCGTTGCCGCGGTTGCGTTCGCTCAAATTTTACCCCTCATGCGCCTCAAGAAGTTTACTTCAAAAAGAAAAAAATACAGACGAATTGCGAACCTCCTACTCTGTTGGAAGTCGGCTAATAAGCAAAAGAGTTCATTCACCCTGAATAGGAATTGTGAGAAAAGTTATTTCCTATTATATTCTTCAGTCTGAAACTCTTTCAACTTATCTCTCTTGAAGTAAATTTAGCAATAGAAAAGAAAACCGGAAAAGTACTCTCTTGTAATTGAGCTTAGCTACAAAGATAGTTAAATAACACAAAAGAAACTCATTCAAACGTTTTATACAAGTTTTGTGTGAGTAAACAAGTTACTGTTTTATGCTATTAGTAGCTTCTGCGCGCGACTTCGTTGGCGTGGACTCCGCTCCTATTGGTCTTAGCGTGATGATATATAGCCTATAGCCTTCCTCGATAAATGGGCTATCTAACACTGAAAGAATTTTTCAAATCGGACCAGTAGTTCCAGAGATTACCGCATTCAAACAAACAAACAAACAAACAAACAAACAAACAAACAAACAAACAAACAAACAAACAAACAAACAAACAAACAACCAAACAAACAAACTCTTCAGCTTTATATATTAGTATAGATTCATCTTCATATTAATAAAACAATCTATATAGGTTCTCAATTCAACAGTTTTTTTTACTAACCGACTCAAAAAAAGGAGGAGGTTTCTCAATTCGGCCGTATATAATTTTTTTGTGTGTTCACGGATAACTTTAACTTCGTCGTTTGTGAACCGATTTTACTGATTCTTTTTTTGTTTAACATAGTTGGCTAACTTTTGTGGCTAATAATGGCCACAAAAAGCAATAAAGTCAATACACAGGCTTTCGGTACTTAGTTTCGTTATGTACACACATACATTTCAGCTAGTAATTTTTTAATTATTTATGTAGATAATATGAAGAACATACTTTTTAGTTGGTAAAAGCTTTCTGTCGTAACAAAGGTAGTAGGTAGGGTAATCGATCGTGCAATGTTCAGTTAATGCAGCTGTAAATTAAGTAGTTCTAAACTGTGACAATTGTTCCCAAAACTAGTGGTACGCTAAAGTAGAAGTAATAGAGTAATTATGTTTCAAATGTTTAACGTTCTCTAAGTATGTATCATTACTTTACGGTGAAATAGATGTTTTCAATTCAATTCAATACTAGTAAGGTCGACGATTACGATACCCAGTCCTGCAATTGTTCTAAGATAAATACATATATACGCCGCCAAGGATATGTATGACGACGCGTTGGCGCAACGGTCACAGCACTGCACACTGGTTTGTGGCTATTGCCCTAGCGGTTGTGGGTTCGATCCCCACAAATGACAGTCATTTATGTTGGCCATACAGATATTTGCCATGGTCTGGATGTTTGTGCAGTCCTTGTGGGTCTCCCCACCGTGCCTCGGAGAGCACGTTAAGCCGTCGGTCCCGGTTGTTATCATGTACACCTGATAGCGATTGTTCACGCCAAATTCGCCCCTACGGCGATGGCGTTATAAATTAATTTCGCGGTCCGCGGTTAACCGGCGTTTGTGTGAAGTAAATTAAATAAATTATTCACCTACACGCAGTATTACAGCGTGGTAGTTTAAAACAGTTCAGTTTGGGTTACTTTTCTACTAGAGAACTGCGATTAAAGCAAGCTATGAATAAGAATAACTTAAGCTAAAAGACCACTTAACTATTTCTATCAAAGTGGTGCAGTTGAGCGACTGACATGTGTTATATGAATATAATTATTCCTTTGCGTTAGAAAATTGTACAAAGTAAACTCGTGATTTTGAACAGTAGTTAACTACTGTTACACCGTTGCTAACTTATCCGTGCTTCGCACTTATCTTTACACATACTCATGAATAGGTAACTCTAATATATCTAATACCTGGTCTATGTAAAACTTTAACGAATCCTTTTCCGACTGAATTCTAGTAAGGTGTAGAAAAATTAAGTGACTCTACTGATTATACTCGTTATGTAACTTAGTGGTCTTTAGTGTGAGACTATCATCAAAGTAATACTTTATCCATTCACACCGTCTTGTTTCGTCATCCTGTATATGATTCGTATGCAATGTCACCGAAACTTCAGGAAGTTGTTAAATGAAATAGCTACCGTTTAAATGAAAGAGCAGAAACTAGCGTTGTAGTAGACCAGGGCTCTATGCAATGAAGATATTGTGCGTGTGATACATATAAGGCAATTTACCATCGCCTTTAAATAATTATTATTCATGGCACATTTCAAAATATAACCGAATTTTTATTTTCGCTATCGTATGCCTACACGTGACATATGCACGCTATGTGCTGTGCTCGGCTATTTTCTTCACATACACCACTCGCATATTTCTTAGATCATAAGCTTCCTAATACGGTCAATTTGTACTCTAAAGGGACGCCTGTTGGGGGGTGTTCTGCTTTTGATTATTCTATACGTATTTTGGGGTGCTAAATACCAAAATAATTTTTCGTTTTTTTTTTCCTAAAACTCGAAAACTATTAAATTTTAGTAAATGGTTTGATTACAGAATTTAAGTACTTAAATTTTTCTACAAATATCACTATTTAGTTTTTTTTTAGACTAACCGTTCGGTATTAAATTCGATTTGAAAATTGCAATTTCTAGTATAATATCTAACTTATATCTTATTTGACTTACATGCTATGGCATATTAATTTTCCATTACATTTAAGTATTTTATCAGTAATATTCATTAAGCGAAAGTTAATGTCCTCGTCTGCAATTATTGAATTTATCATTATATCATCTGTCTACTTTAAAAAATAATTAATATGCATAATACTTTTTTGACGTTTTGCAATGTCTTTATATGCATATCTGTAGTACTTTTTTATACTTAATTTAATACGATTTAAAGGTATAATGAAATGGACATAAGAAAAAGTAGACAATGTATTAAACCATAATTGTTAAGACATCTTGCATTTAATGTATTATTATCTTAATTTACGTCTTATTTGTTTATTTTACAAGACAGAATGAGGTATAAGTAATGTACTAACTAATGTACAAAAATAGTTCAACAAAATAATAAAACAGCGAAACACAGTTTCAGTACGAGATGGAAAAATAAGCTTATAACGCCCGCCTTTCGTCTTCGCAAAGTCACTGTTTCGTTTCTGAGACAAGATATCTATCCTAAAATCCCACATATATTTTTATGGTTTCTGTTTAAAAGCTTTAAAATTATTCAACTCTTACAGGCAGAACATTTTTTAAACATTTTTTAGACCGTTATGGTGATTTGGTTTAGCCTACGTGGAATCGCGATGAGAGTTTTAAAAATAATATTGTTTTTATATGATTTTTGTAGAGAATCATTTTATTACTTGTCTAGTCTTCTTATTCTAATATATATATATATATACAAAAGAGATTTCCACCCATTGACTCATCACGATATCTCTGGAACCATAAGGCCTAGGCCTTTCAAGAAATTTGGTAGGAATATTCCTATAGAGGTCAGCTAAGAAAGGATTTTACAAAATTCCACCCACAAGAGGGGGTTGCGGGGGTTAATAACATAAATGGGAAAACAACGTTTGCGGGGTCAGCTAGTTTATGTATATACAAAATCGCTATGCATTACTAAATGTAAAAGTTATTTTTTTTTTTTTATTCATATCATAAAATGAGTTTATTTATTATTATATTAGATAAAATTAAAGTATTTATACGTTGTTAATTTTATTTTTCATCCTTATTTTTATTTTGCTAATTTAAATAGTAAAACAGTGATAAAGATTATAGAAAGTTTAAAACATATATATTTATTGAGACTTAACTTGAATTCTGAATTAGTACTTGAACGCACAACTAAAGTGTAACAAGAATGGGAGATACTAGTATCTTTTTTTGTGAATAAAAGTGCTTGAGAAGAGAGCTACCCTTTTAGATGCCAAAGAGCCGGTTTTTCGGCTATTAAAAGATAAAGTGGAACCATTTTCGCATCTAGTACATCTTCAAACGTAAGTCTATTTACAACGCTTTTTGTTCAAGAACATTCTTAGGGATAGATCCTATTCTATTTGTTTTAATTAGTTTTAAGATTTATATTAAAGAATTACAACTAAATGTCTTTTTAAGTAACAGCCAGCATATATAGATATATTTTAACCGACTTCAAAAGAGGAGGAGCTTTTCAATTCGATTGTATTATTAGTAAGTTAGCACTTGTCTTGTGGTCCCATTTAAAGTTGTTCAACATCTGAAGAGTACTCTTTAAGTTATGTCTAATAGTACGTATTTGCTTGACTGTTTTGTTGTCTACTACGCTGTATTACTTGTCGATTTCAATTGAAGTCGTTTTTTTTTTTCGTTTGCAATAATGAAAATTAATTTGTATGTAATGTATAATGAAAGTACATATTTATAAAACGTATATAAATAAATATATTACTCCCAGAGTCGAAGCGGGTATCGAACTTGTAACATGCAAACTGCGCCACTGCTGCACCGGGCTGGTCAAAAAATTTTTAAGCATAATATTGCGATGCGTTGGGGCAGCGGTCACAGCACTGGCTGTTGCGCTGCCGGTCGCGGGTACGGTACCCGCTCACTATAAACATTTGTATTGGCCATAAAGATATTTGTCGTGGTCTGGGTGTTTGTGCTAGTGTATTATGTGTTTCCGGACCTCCGACACAGGAGAAAATCCTACTGGGGGCCGTGGAGTGTGAAGCGTTTATTTTTTATTTATTTTGTAAGCTGAGGAATTATCAATAATGTTTAAAAATATTGGATTATGCAGCTTAGTTATATAAGATATGTTAAGTACCGTAAAATGCTGCAACTTTGCCAAGTAAGCCCATCTTTGCCTATTTCGTTTCGATCACGATATTTCGCGTTTGCTTACTTTTTTCTTATTTTCTACCGTTTGGTAGTAATTTTACATTATTAGGGCATTATATTTTTAATTTATTACAATGGTAACTCCATCTATATTACGTCAGTTGTGCAACAAAAACCGGTGCGCGTGGGTGAAATTTTTTCGTGTCTTGTGACTTTTGCAATTTTAACAAGAGAAAAGGTGTTTTTATGCAGAAATAACGCCCCAAGGTAAGAAAATACTGTCTATTTTCCGTATTATTTGATATTTCTATTAAAAGGACACAATTTCGTCAAAATAACTTAGTAGGCAATGTTGTGCACTGTTTGGGAAACTCGAGTGACACATCTTTGCCTGGGTCTAGGGTTGCTACTTGTCGGATTTTATTAATTATAAATTTTTTAATAATTATCATTTCATTGAATCTGTATTTTTTATTGTAAAAGTCTCACCGAAATTAAATAGTACAAATAATTAATAATTTCATGACAAACATTGTAATTTTGGCAAAGCGTACCTATTTAAAAAGCGAAGCCGACTTACAACGATGACCCCTATCAACAGTGTAGCGACTGAAACGGTAGCAATAGGCTCGCCTCCTTTTAAATGGTAATTTTAATTTTAAAACTTAAAAAAACATAACTGGCGGAATATGAGTGTGTTAGAAGAGGTGTATGCTACACCTCTTCTAACTTGAATTGCGTATTTTAATGTCTTCATTTTGTTGCAGTTACATGAAAAATGGAAAACAACAAAAAGCGAATCAGGAAAAAACCAGGAGCTCGCAATTATGCTGATTGCTCAAGGGAAATGTTAGAATGTGCTGTAGATCTCGTACGAACTAAAGTTATTTCATCTTACGAAGCGGAAGAACAGTTTATATATATTATTATTATAGTGGACCATTGTCAACAAATCCAAAAATATACATAACAAATCATTTGGTCGACCTACAGAGTTGTCTACTGAGGAAGAAGCCCACATCGCAGGCGTAGTAAAACTTTCAGCTGAATTTGGTTGTCCTCTCACTCTCTTAGATTTACGAATTGTATGTGGTATACAACTACATACTAAAAAAATATATACTCGTAAATAGCAATTTGTTTAATTTTAAAAAGTAAATAAAAGTATTAAAAAATAATGTTTTTGTTTTGGGACAACCCTGAAGTCGACGATATTTTTCTATGCAAAGTGTGTGGTACCTGCTACAACTTTACCTATTAGCTGTAAAAAAATAAAATATTACTCTTATGGCATTAATCTAACTGCCGGGACTAGCACGGTGTCTTATGCACACGAAAAAAAATAAAGAAAAATCTCAAAATTTTATTTATTACGATATCCTTCTCTAGGCAAAGTTGCGTCATTTACCTACAACTTTGCCTACGACTTTGAGTGCTTGTAATTCAGAAAAACAGCATGATTTAAACAAATTTGGATTCTACCTGGCAAGATATAAGGTCCGACTTCCGCCTTAAATTCACTAAAAGCCATAATAATAAATAGGTTCAGATATACGAACAAAAAACGTCAAAATCCAGGCAAAGTTGCAGCATTTTACGGTACCGTTAATATCAATAAAATGAAAAGCGAGTGAACTCGCGAGAGATTCCTTGTTTTAAAAAGCAACATTCAAATAGCTGATTTTATATGAGTACAATATTATTCATCCGAGCACATTCGCCGAATATTTTTAGGGTCTACTTATTTTAATACAGCTTTTGTCAGATCACTGGTTTCGCAGTTCTTTCACGTACTCGGGTTTATTAAGTGAACTAGTGACACATACTTTTGTTTCTTAGATATTATCATAGAAATAAAATTATTATTTCACTAGATGTGCCCCGCGGTTTTACACGCGTTAATTTGAAAAAAATTGCCTATAGCCTTCCTCGATAAATGGGCTATCTACCACTAAAAGAATTTTTCAAATCGTACCAGTACTTTCTGAGATTGGCGCGTTCAAACAAACAAACAAACTTTTCAGCTTTTGTAATATTAGTATAGATTACAATTTTGAATTATTCCAAATTTTAGGTTTTCGCGTGTTTTGTTTTCTTACATACTTTATTTTTAATGACGAAAAAGGATAATTATATGCTATTGTTTATATAACTGCGCTGAAAAAATTTCATTTTCTATTCTGGTAACAAGCTAGAATTGTTAAATAAAAAAAAGTTAATAGTTGAAACACTAATTAATCAACATAGATTTGTTGTTTAAGATAAAAATCTATTCAACATTTTAACTACATTATTCTAGTCACTTTTCGTGTAAAATAATATAATTACAGTGCTATGATGTAAATAAATATCATGAATAATAGCTTTGTATTTCAAATATGACAAGGCAAACATTGAGCTACAAATTGTATTTACTTAAGCACGTTTCAGCCCATTTTCATGCACGTTCGGTAGTTACGCGGTTCAAGCTATAGTACCTGGGTGACCGAGCCCAGCTCGGTATTTTTTTTTTTTTTTTTTGTTTTTTTTTCGGTATTTTTATATTTTAATTTTATTTAAATAATAAATCACGAGTGAAATTAAAAAAAAAAAGAAAAAAAAGTAATCTGGAGACTGAGATTCGAACCCGGGTCAAAACGATTTGAATTCCGTCGCTTTCCTAATTACGCTGTTACAACTATATTCTTAATGGTGAAATTAAGCTTCGTATTCTAATGATATTTTTTCATTGCCTAAAAACAGGGATAAAACGACATTTTTTTTAAATGAATCCTAGCTAGATCAATTTTTCACCCCCGAAATCCCCTGCATACTAAATTTCACGAAAATCGTTGGAGCCGATTCCGAGATTCAGAAAATATATATATATATATATACAAGAATTGCTCGTTTAATAGTATAAGATACGAGTATAACGAAATGTTATTCAGTATTTCTTAAACTTGGATATTTACTCTTGAAGACTGCTATAATAATAATAATATTAACTCTTTATTGCAGATTATAGCAAATTTTCATTTTATTATTTATCTAGAAAAGTCAATTCAAAAGGTTTTCTTTGGCTAATAGTTGAAACACTTGGTCAACATAATTATGTAGGTAGGAAATATCCCTTTTCTACTTTTCTCTAAGTATCTATGTTGTTTTTTGTCAATGTGTCTCTGTAAGTTAGTTGTATATTATGTCCGTTTACTTCGTCTTAACTATATTGTTCTTATAACTTCAAAAATAAATGACATGTCAATACGATAACAATGTAATTCGATCAATAATTAATGGTTGATTGTTATTGTATTTGTTATTTGATAAGGCACCATTTGTATATTGTTTCACAGTTACAGTCGGCGGCCATACATACATAACATTTTATTTAGGTATTCATTTATTATCACAGGTAACTTTTACAGCAAATTAAAAGTGATTGATACATATAAAAAATAGAGAGGGACCTAAAATTGACCCCAGTAATAACTGTCAAGTACAATATTTTGTTGTCATAATTAATTTAACATACGAGTACATTAAATTTCCAACGTATCATATTCTAGAAATGTTAAATTTTAAATATGTATTTATTTATTTAGCACGTTAACAGTCATTGTAACTATTTACATCGCAATTTATATCAAAATATATTTGTACCAAACGACCAATCGACGTCCCATAGCAGTCTTCCCCAGGGCGATTTATGTTTACAATAGTACTATTCGGAATTCAACGCTAAGAGCGATCTATATTGTTTGCAGACGATAGATTCAGGTCCAGATACGTTACTCAGTGTGCTTTGGTGAATATGTATCGCGCTAGTGATGCTTACAGTCATTATGATCTAACATTAGATCAGTACTACGGTTATCATTTATGTTGTGTGTTTCTGTTTATTATCCACTTTATTATTTGTACTGTGTATATTGTTGTCACGCGTTATTTGAGATAGTCTGTTGGGTAAAATTTTTAGTAATCTTCTTCTTGTATATAAATGACGCCGCTTTGGCGCAGTGGTCGCAGCACTGATTGCGATTGGCTGTGCGCGGGCGGTTGCGGGTTCGATCCCCGCATCCGACAACATTTTTTTTTTTTTTTTTATGTTACTAAGTCGACAAACAAGCGTACGGCTCACCTGATGGTAAGTGACTACCGTAGCCTATAGACGTCTGCAACACCAGAAGCGTCGCAAGCGCGTTGCCGACCCTATCCCCAATCCCCCCAGGAGCTCTGGTCACCTTACTCACCAACAGGAACACAATACTGCTTGAAAACAGTATTATTTAGCTGTGGTCTTCTGTAAGGTCGAGGTACTTCCCCAGTCGGGCTGCTCCATATTTTGAGCAGGAAATTTCCTGCTGTGCCCTACCTCAGTTAAACATTTGTATTGACCATACAGATGGTCTAAGATCCGAGATAGCTAAATATTCCCTCATCTGTTAATTAGATGAAACAATTTTTTATAGGCTGATTTCAATATTGTGAATTTATAAAAACAACCTCTGCCACCATAAGCCTGCTGCAATTTTTTTTACCCTTTCCCTCTTATGTTAATTACATGTAATAAGCTAGAACCGTTAATATTTTACATTATATACCTACCTGACTGTATTAGGCACCCATCTCTATGATTGCTATTTTTGATACACAAGATATAATTCAAAAGACATTACCAACAGTATCAAAGTTGTATCTTTTTATAACCACATAAATTTTATTCCGAATGGATTTTTATATAAATTAAAGATCTATTGTTATAATAAATAAAATGGTATATTTTTTCAGAAATATATTCAATCGAAGAGAGTATTCATTCTACCGTTGAATATCATATTTTTTTTAAAAACCAATTATTTTACTTTGTGTTTTATAATGGTTATTTTCTCTTTCATTGCAAAATTTCTTTTAAACAATTTAATATATAGTTTTTTTTTTAAACCATTGTTATTTTTAAATATTAATATTGATATAACCGAAAAACAACAATATTATGCCCAGACAACGCCATGTGCAATAATATATAATACATCTGCATTAAATATTGAGAGGAATTATGAATCAACATTGTTCCCCTAACTTTATATTTATTCTTAAAGCTCGCAATATTATTTAGAGCCTTTTTGTTTCTCTCGCTAGAATAATTTCTTCTTAGGCACAATGTTTTATGATTACGAATATACATAACGAAATTCGAAAAACTTCATATGCGCTTGGAAATTTCTAGATAATAAAACGTAGTGTTTTAATCACTGTAATGTATAAATCTATCTGAAAATATTTAATGAAATTTTTATGTAAAAAGACACGTTTTGTGTATTTAGATTAAACTTAACGGTACAAAACATTAAATTTTAGTTATTTTGTCAAATGACTACGACATTACATAGAATTCATGTCCACGTATCATTATTAAGGATTAGGTTAGGCATCAGATGAAATGAAATCAGAATCTAGTATAAAAAATATCTCCCACCTATCCAAAGCTGGGGTAAGGCTGGGGCATTTTCTGCGAGGATTATTTATTAATGCCCGCCATATTGTGCTTCTAGAAATCGACGTATTCATGTATAAAATGTAAAGTTAGATGTAAAAGATTAGGTATATTAATAGGTCACAGTATTAATAATCAGATTGTTATACCGCTGTCGATTTTTAATTAATTTTTTTAATATTTTTCCTTTCTCAGCTAACAGCTTGTAATAGAATCTTTCAATGGAAAATTTATATATAGGTACATATTTTCCTGCAACGATCTGCGAGGAATTAAAAATAAAAATCCGTTTTGTTCGACGCAATCCCGGCGATAGTCCGAACAATATGCTCCGTCAATATCACGTACTCTTTGTTTGAGAAGCGAGCTTGAATTATTATCATTAGGTTTTTTTTTCAAAATCTCCATTCAAGGAGAACAATTGTGATCATTAGGGAGTAAATGGCGAAACAATAAAAGAATAGGGGCACATATGTGGTTTTATCACGTCTACCAATTGTTACGCTTTGTTGATTAAGACAATGGAAAAAAGTAAGTAATTGTGAAAATACTTACCTAAATAAAAATTAATGACTCTAAAAATTCCAGTTATATTCTGTTATATTCCACAGCATTCTTGAAAATTATATCCTAAAGTAAAAAAAAAATTGACTCATTTTAACTTACCTTTTGTATGTTGACGTGCCAAAATTAAAGCAATGTACCTTGAAACGCAACACAGAATTGCTAATACTCGTATTTATCACTTAAATATTAAATTACAATTTAAATTTTTCGAAAATAATATATTTTAAATTAATCAAATTCATATTATTTCGCCGTACGCCGTACGCCGTACATAATTGTTTGTTATCAAATAATAAATAACAGACTATAAATAATTGTTATATATACAATCGAATTGAGAACCCCCTCATTTCTTGGAAGTCAGTTAAAAGTAGATGTTTAAAACTTACTTAGCTAAATTTTTATGTTTTTTTTTTCACATTCATTGGATAAATTTTATATTATTGTAGAAAAATTTAATACTTTCAAACTTTTCATGCTTATTCGGTTACAGTCACTCACGTTTACTAATATGCCTTATTCAAATAAATCCATTATATTCTAAACTAAATTATATAATTACTGAATCATTGACTGGAATATCCAAGCCATTGATTTTAAATTAATATTATCAAACACAATAATATACATATTAACTATAAAATACTATAGCTCAATTTATTGTAAAGAAGTATTTATCACTCAGTTCATTTTGAACTGCGAAAAACTCGATAAAACATTACATTTTTCTGTGATTTTGTTTTTTAATTTATCTACTTCAAGTGTAGTAATTATACCTATTTAATTATATCTCCTAGGTACTGGCCCGTACCTACAAACAAAAATGGTAGTTAAAATTGAGTTTAAAAATTGATAAAACTGTAATTAATTTTCGTATTTTGTAGCAAGAATTTAGTAGATTACAGTTTTGATCAAAAAATCATTCTTGAAAGACTAATTTTTCTAGCGTTTTTAAAATTCTCTATGAATACTTGGCAGAAAAACTTTCGTAATTTTGAAAGACTTATATTTTGTATTTCGCGTAAGCTTAAAAATCATCTGGGTTAAAAATACACAGACCGGAGATGGGCAGTAAATTTTTCTGTGCGATAAAACCAGCCCAGCGGTCACCAACCCGATTGCCCAACGTGATGACTATAGACATTACCCCCTTATGAGTTCAACACAGGCACTTAAGTCCTCAGATTTCGGCATTCCCACTACAATTCCTGACTACGACAGCAATCGCGGTAACGGTGCGATGGAGGGTGCTAAGAATCACTGGCCTATGGGGAGCTACCATCCAACAGTACCTACACGTGGCAACGTATAATGGAGGCACTCTAAGGCTGGACCATCACCTCAACGCATTCGAAGTAGAACTAAGTCGTATTATTTGGAGTATACTGGGGTTGTCTGAGGTCCGAAGATAGGGCGAGGATATGATGATTCTGGACTCCGAAAACTTACACTAATTCCGTGAAGGTTCTTCCGTGAAGGTTCTTCCGTGAAGGCTTTCCCAAGGTGGCGTCGGTTTTCTGATTCACAATCTTTCAAAGGCAACGTTTGGAAATCAGCGGTGTGTTGACCCGAGTAGCGTGCTTTGTACTTAAACTCACTGATAGGTACTCCATGAAAGTAATACAAATATTGTCGCCGACCTCGTCACACTCTGGTGTGGAATTTGAGGCCATGTATGAGGATATCACAAAAGCCAAACATGAAACTACATCGACCTTATACAATGTTGTTATGGGAGACGTCAACGCTAAAGTGGAAGTACAAGACTATGACAAATCGAATATCTATCAAATCGAATCGGCCACGCGAATTCGAGCACAAGAACCTCGGGGAGCAGATGCTTATCAACTTCCTCGAATCAAAAGGACTAAGGAATCTATTGGATGAATTTTTTTTTCGAGGAGAGGCTTCATAGGAGGTGGTTATACCAGAGCCCTGATACTGTGACGAGGATCAAAATATATTTCATCATGGCAGATAAAATACACATTTTCAGAGATGTCTCTAGTAAATAGATTTAACACCGGCAACGGCCTTCAGCTCCTGTGAGGCAAAATGAATCTTTAAAGCGTTACTCATAGAAGGGAATAATTATATTCGTGAGCGCGCAGTGAAGAAAGGTTAATAGCGCTGGTCTATATTTAATAATAATAAAAAAAAGAACGGTGGTGGATTAAGTCCAACCATTTTCCTACATGGAAAAAGGGCCTTTACCCAGCAGTGGGATGCTACAGGCTAAATCAATTAATCCAGTTGTTTATTTGATATAATTGAATTTACTCACAAACGAAAAAAAGCCGACTTGAATTACATCAACCAGTAACACAACATAGGTAGACGAAAAACTGGTCAAGTAAATACGGATTATTAGAGATAACTCAAAAAGTAATCCGCAGTTCTCGATCAAAAAAAATATACACTCAAATTGAAAATCTCCTTTTGTATGACAGTTAAAACTTTACCTTAAAAACCTAACATATATTAATACCACCAGATATGCCAAACAGTAACATGATTATCTATAACTTATTATGATCATCCACTGACGCCATGAATAATTTTTGTAGTATACTTATGTATTTAGGTACAAAATACACATAATAAAATATTTGAACGCAATTTATTAGAACAGAATATTGAAATATCTCTAAACAACTCTCGAAAATTCCGGTATCCTTTTGACCCGAAATATGAAAATTCTGTAAATATCAAGGAACCTTTTATGTACTTTATAATAAAATGGTTTGTTTTTCCTTAAGACTAATGAAAGTGAAAACTCTTTCTTGTGACAACTTTGTGAGAATAATTGCACTTAAATTGAATTTTCCTCTTAACTAAATTTTAAAATTTCAGAAGAGACAAAAACATCCGGAAACATAACTGTAATTAATTTTGGTCGAGAAAATAACTTAGGATAAAACTTTTATTGAGGTTCTGACTGTGCTATGCACTTTAATTTGAGGAAAAAGTGGCCTATAACCTCCTTTGGTAAAACCACCAATTCGCACTAGTAGTTCCTAAGATTAACGTACTTAAACTAACAAACAAACTTTTCAGCTTTAGAATATTAGTATAGTTGTATAGATTTGCGGTGCTGTGTGGTTATGGCACTAAAGAATGTTGCCACCCCCTCTCTTCCCGTGGGTGTCGTAAGAGGCGACTAAGGGATAACACAGTTCTACTACCACCTTGGAACTTAGAAAGCCGACGGATGGCGGGATAACCATCCATGCTGGCTTTGAAATAGACAGGCCAAAGACGGGCTGCTGCCCGTCTTTGGCCTGTGTATTTGTGTCAGCGTCTTCGGTGCGACAAAGCCAGCCCTGCGGTCACCAACCCGCCTGCCCAGCGTGGTGACTATGGGCAAAACACATGAGTTCGCGTCATAATGTCGGGCGCGAACTTGTGGAGGCCTATGTCCAACAGTGGACTGTGATAGGCTGAAGTGGTGGTATAGATTTGCTGGAAAAAATTGTATTTTATAGAAAGCGTATGGTTATTTCATAATTATATATATACTTGTAGCTAAACACGGTTTTTTCCGTGCAAATCCCAATTATGCGGGAATTACGGCCCGGTGGATATAAATAGCCCATATGTTGCGCTAAAACCTTCTCTATTTTCTAGTGAAAGTGTCATAAGAATTGCTTCTTCCGTTAGCCCGGGCAAACAGAAAGATAGAGGCAGAAATATTTTTTTTTAAATTGTTTGTGTGTTTTAATATCTTATAAATTACTGTATGCACTTGAAAAATACAGTTATATTGAAATCGCAGACATACAGTTCTGTTTTATTTATGTATAGATCAGTTATATTAAACACATTCATAATATTAGTGACTTAGTGGAGTGTTAGTTTTAGACATAATAATATAATTATTCATGCACACGAGCACAAATAATTGTGTGTGGCCGCTTGCATGTGTGCTTGATATTTGGTATGTCTGTGTGCATGTGTAAAAAGAAAAATAAACAAAGAACTAAAAAAAATACAAAAATCCCGTACTACTTCCTTTTATTCAAACTCCTTTTCTGTTAAAGCTGTACGTACAACTTTGGAACTCTCTTCCCCTTTCTATAAGGCAAGCTCAATCACTATCCTGTTTTAAAAAATGTCTAAAGGCCTATTTCTTTTTTTCACTAAATAAGTTAAATATTATCATCTCCGCAATATATGATGTAGTATTTGTTTATGTAGAATATATAGTATATGTATGAAGTAATAATAATATGTAGTGTATGTATATATTTATGTATGTATATATGTGTATATTATGTGTATATCGCTGCTTTAGAACGAAAGTGACCTAATTCAATTTTTCGACTTTTTGGGAAATAGCAAAATAAGATTTCATGTTTAGTCATTTTTGCATTAGTTTAAGTATATATCCGAAACCAAGTAAGTTAATTGCCCATTGATTGTTGATATATTTTAATTAACTATTATGCTTGATAATTATTGTAATTTTTTATTATTATTTTGATAAACAATATTTTAAAATAACGATTTTCAAAAACTAGTTACTTAAAGGTCATTTTTTGAGCGAACTTCTATATTATCGTTTGACTTAATATTAATTAGGTCAGTTTCGTTTTAATAACTTAAAATTGATGTATGGCCTTTTGAGTATTATGTCATTTTTGTATTAAAGTTAGAGTAAAATATTCGGCAAATTATTGAGTTAAACCTATTATGTTACTTTAGTTACAAAAACGAAAATGTAATTCGTACCTTTTTTCGGAATAAAAACGACTCAAATACTAATTGGTCACTTTATTTGCGTTTGGTCAACGTATTGCGCTTGCGGCTGCGGGAATAATACTAAAAGGGGCTTTAGCGTTCCGACCCAGGACCCCCCCGCGCCCAGTAAGAAAGTGACCAAAATAGCGCGTTCACACTCTTCTAATACAGTTGGGACATTTTCTGATTAACTAAGCGATAGATTACGGTGTGTAAAGTCGTTCGGTGACATTAACTCAATTTTAAGATTTTTTGAGTTAAGTCGGTTTCATTCTAAAGCCGCGATATGTAGTATATTTACTTATTTTTATGTCATATAGTTGTAAATTTCATGCCAATTCTTTATGAACTCTTTGTACACTTCCCAACCGCTTCTCATTTTTTATGCCCTCTCCTATACCCTAAGGTTGTCTGGAAGAAATCGCTCTTAGCGATAAAGATCGCCTTTGTACATCTTTCTCTGTATATATGATTTTTGTAACGTATTTTTTTTGTGGTGTACAATAAAGATAATTTATTATTATTAAAAAATATATCTCTTGTTAGCCAAACGTAATATCAGCCTGTCAGAAAAAGTATGTATATGTAATATCGTTGATAATTTGTTTGGTATATCCTTTAATAATGTTTACATCAAAAGACCTTTTTTTGAATAAAAGTAAAATTATAGAAAAATATTATAGTATTACCTATAATATTTTTCCTTCTTATACATGGGGAAGAGGCCTATGCCCAACAGTGGGATATTACAGGCTGAATCGTGATCGTTATAGTATTACTAAAACGTAATATTACCTACATTTAAAATATTCACAAAACGTGTAATCTAGATCGCTTTACTTAGGATAACTAGATCACGTGTTGTGACCTATTTTAAGATATTTTTTCTCTGTGGCTAATCTAAGCTTGAGCTGATAGTAATTAAGCTCGGTTAATATGACGCTGAAGGTAACTTGATATCGCTCTCTTTTTATTAACACCTACAAGCGAGAAACTTAGCTAGATATATTTTATTATTTAATAAAAGTACGTTGACTAAAAAGTCAAAGAAATTTAAAGCAGGTATTTTATTACTTTTGAATAAAAATGTATAAAGCTTTATCTTGACAAATTATTCAAACTGCTCTTTTTTAGTTTTGATTACATAATATTATATGCTGGCCAGGATTGTATATTTTTGTGACTACAGTTATTAAGCAATCACTTAGTTTGAATGAGAAAAAAATATTTCAAAATTCAAATTTTTAGAATAATATATATGGCAAAGGAATCCAATCATACTAGCAAATACATTTAGTGATTTTTTTTTTATTTAGTGATTAGTAGTTTGTCAAATTATTCTTTTTATCCTATGAAGCGTTTTAAGGCAAAATAGACAAAGGCACACATAGAACATGGATAAATACGTCGGTAAGTACGTATACGTACGGTAAGTGGTTTCACCACAGTAGTTTAAAAGGCATTATACTAAATCCAGTCTCTGTAATTAGCTAGTTTTGTAGCTCATTACATAAGTGTACTTGTGACTAAACATTTTGTTTAGCTTTTGATGGATATTATGTAAACCGTTCCATAAAAATAGACCTTACGTTCTTTTAAAGACTACTATTCTAACATTAAAAAAAAACTATAACAATATTTTTAGGATCATCTAGGTTTATTAAGTTTTACAACTTGTATAAATTTTTAACCTCCGTTGTGTTGTATGTTTGAAATATTGTTAACAGCTCAAATGCGAATCGTGATGAAAATCAAATAAATTGTTTTGCTACATAACAAACAATTTTAAATTTTACTTTAGTACATTAACAAATCGCACAATAAAATCTACATGAAAAAAAGTATTGGTATAAAATACGTCAATCTGCTTTTATTAAACTACTAGCTTCTGCGCGCGACTTCATCGGCGTGGACTCCGCTCCTGTTGGTCTTAGCGTGATGATATAATTATAGCCTATAGCCTTCCTCGATAAATGGGCTATCTAACACTGAAAGAATTTTTCAAATCGGACCTGTAGATCCTGAGATTAGCGCGTTCAAACAAACAAACAAACAAACAAACAATCAAACAAACAAACAATCAAACAAACAAACTCTTCAGCTTTATTATATTAGTATAGATTAAATAACTTGGCTAACAATTGTGAAAACCTGATTCGTACATTAACAGATATTATGTATGCAAAACGAATCCAGTACTTATCGATCTATATCAATAGAAATTCTATCAATGTTATCGCTAATGCAATAATAGAATTGCCAGATGGAAGAGGAAAGCAAATTAGATCGAGTTAAGTAGCGATTAGTAAACTCGATAATGCAATTCCGCAGTAAAATGAAAGAATTCGTATTATGGTTCTCTATACTATCTTACACTTAAGATATTTAAAGATTTTTATCTAATCATGTAGATTATAGAAGAAGGATTTTAAAAACAAAATAAAATTAAAAAACGGAGAAAGAATCGGAGTTTGAGTGAATTTTTTTTTTCATTTTGTTTTGATTCAAAATCCTTCTACTTACTCTATGCATAAAAAATATTTCAAAATATATTTGTTTCAAGATATTGCCAAAAATCGAATTTTTAATGTTATTTTTATGCATAAATTTTATAACTCACAGTTATTTATTGACAAACAATAAACGCTCTGAAACAGCCCTACTGCAGCAATTATCTGCCTTTACAGCGTTAATAAAGAAGTACACTCCAACAAACGTAAAGCAAAAGTGTTTTACGCTTTTGTCGAGAACTTGAAGATCGTCCAACCAACAGAAAGAGGCAATCTCGAACTTTAATATAGTTTAATAAACAAAACATCCAAGTTTTCGCTTGAGCCATAATTGTTATCAATGCGCATGTCACCGTTTAATTAACTCCAGGTACCAGGGGACTATTACAATTGTTCCGTGGCAAGAGAATTTAATCAGCGGACAGGACGTGAATTATGTAGCTCTTTATAGACCACGAAACGTTATTTATGTGGTTATATCATCTGGTCTGCGGAGTAGTTTTTAAGTCGAGTTAGTAGATGTTATATCAGAGTTCACCTGTGGGGATTTTGAGGATTCGAATTTGAAGATTTATTGGATACTAAATCTTAATGGAAGTTAAAATTCGAATCCTATCCGTTTTCAAAATAATGATACTTATCTACGATCGGTGGATGCTTAAAATAAGTTCGTACATAGTTCGTACCTACAAGGATTTTAAATTCCTAGAAATTTTCCAATTCTGAGTAAATTCAGATTTTTAGCGATGATATTTTTTAGAGAGCGGAAACATTCACGAGCAATAAATACAATGTCCCTTCTACTAACTTGTAAAAGAAACTATAATTTTCCTGTCAGAAATATTTATGCTTCTATTAGGAAGCTAAAACGAAATTCCCCCAGTTTTCCCCAAACACCTATAATAATATAAATAACTATAACCGAACTAAACTGAACCAAAGCGTATCGTAGAATAATAATAGCCTTCTTGTTTCTGACAGTTACGTGACCTTTACGATATAATTATCATTGGAAGTATTTACCAGAATGTTCAGCAACTTTCTATAGTAAGTTGTCTCCTTTACAAAGTTTTAATATATATAGAAAAGACGAACTTGTATAAGATATTTTACTTCTACGTTGAAATTGGAAAAAAAGCTTTTCACATCCACTGGGATCGTATTTACCATTCACGAGAAAACATATACTTTACTTTATTACTTATAGCTCCAAGATAGTGTATGGGAATGAACGTAGACTATAACATAGTTTTAGATAATAAATAGAAAACATTTTTTTTTGTAAAATATACCTACATTTAGGAATTAATGACGTTAGCTAGTCATGTAGTCATATAGTGACATTTAGACACAATAAAAATAAACTATCTTAGTTTATTGATATATTTTATTTAAAAAAAAAATAACTTTAATACTGAAGTTTTTTGGACGCATGTCCAATTACTTATATTAATCATGGCGGTTGACGGCCATATTGGGTATAACTGAATTATTATTGGTGGTATTATTATTCAATTTGAACATTTCAATTTGTTCCTGCGCTTGACAAGTGAAAAGACATGAAAGCGAGGCTATTTGAAAAGTCTTCAATGCATATATATTGCGCAAGAAATGAGGCGTTTTCTTCTCTTTCTGATCCAGTGGTCCGTGTAGTCGCCGTGCGCCTACACTTTAAGAGCGTTCACTGGTTTAATTCCTACTTGGAACTATATTTGTGCAAATATTTTATTCTTATTATAGTAACCTCACGTTGAATAGAAGAGCACGCAGAGCTGTCAATCTCGTTTGATTTACGAATATCTATTAGTGATATTTGGTGGTTGTGGGGGAAATTCTCTTTAACTCCCAGTAAAGCATCGTGGAGTAATAAACTCTGACCTTTCTCATAAAGAAAGTCCTTTATCCAGTACAGTTTTTTGAGGAATTTTCGGAGGATCAACTGTCGCTAGACGTCCTGGGGATGTAACGGTAACCATGTACTATGAACGCTACCTTGGTAGACCTTCCACTAATATATTATAAACTTGACAGAAGCACGGTCATTGTCTAGTCAAAAAAGCCAAGTCAGTCAAGAATGAAACTAGGTAAAGTGTATAGGACCACCAATTGATAATATCTAAGTTATTATGTTAGATTAATGTAAAAAAGTCTAGAAAAAGATAAATACCATATAAAATGGTAAATAAACGAATCAAGTAACGCCATCTCTCTATCTCATCTCTCTCATCTAGATGGCGTTATTGTCGATGGCGTCGTATCGCATCAGGTGGCGCGTAAAAACGTAACGAGATCATTCGTTCAGTAGATTTTACTCCTCATATTTTTTTTGATAAACGATACTTAAGGAGTAATCTGCAATAAACACATCCACAAAAGAATAACACAATAAACACCTACAAATGCTTCGATTCACGTAACAGCAGATCGCGTTATTGCTATGGAAGCTTGTTAGTGCCGTGTTCCGTGTGTAACATAAACGTTAATTAAGCGCTAGTTCGCTGCGTGGAAAGACATCGTTTTTGTACGGTCTTAATAATTCGAAACGTGGATAAACGTGTTAATAACGGGTGAGTTAACATGCGTTTACTCGTATTATTTGTTTATACCTTGAAATGAAGTGAAAATATTTTTTTCGCCATAAGGTATATAATACACACTTAACGAATGTTTAAAATAATATTTACATTCTTAAAAAAAGGCTAACAAAAAAAACTAAGGTAGCAAAAACATTAAACAATTTAAAAAATTTCATCATCTAAAAATTAGGTAAATTACAAACAGTAAATGTACCTAGTATTACTCGTATAACTCTTTTTTTTCAGAATTGAATATATATTTTCCTAACTTTACATATCTACAGAATTGATGCAAATGTAAGTATCAAATGAAATCATTTCCACAAAATAATATTTTTCAGTTTTTATAAGCTACACTAGCTTCTGCGCGCGACTTCGTCGGCGTGGACTCCGTTCTTATTGGTCTTAGCGTGATGATACATATGCCTTCCTCGATAAATGGGCTATCTAACACTGAAAGAATTTTTCAAATCGGCCCAGTAGTTCCAGAGATTACCGCGTTCAAACAAACAAACAAACAACCAAACAAACAAACTCTTCAGCTTTATATATTAGTATAGATTAAGAAAAAATAATAAAATTGAAACAACGCTTTCAGTTCTATTGTAAGTATATCTTATACATAATGTTCTGTTTGTTTGACTGATTTTATTATGAAGCTCAGCATGTAATATAGGTATGTATATAGTATAATTTAATGCCTTTCGTTTTTATCCGCTCGGTATATAAATCTATCTTTCTGTCTCATATAAAGAACGTTTTTATCGCAGCAAATTGGAGAAACCCCGCGGGAGTGACTAAACAAAACTGAACCAGAAAGTCACACGACCAATTTATAAAGCAATTTGTACTAAGAATTTTTACTTTCTTTACGTCTTCGAAAACAAAAGTTCTTAAGTGAATAATGTTTTGAGATGTAAGAATTGTTTTGGCGTTTATGTCTAAGCTTACGACAGACAGATTTTAGTGATTATTTTTAGTGGATAAGTTATTTGACAATATTCCTTTCAACTGCCTCTTTGATTTAGGCCGCTCGGGGAACATATTTGTGTTTGTACAAAAATTTAATAATAATAACTTTATTGCACACAATAACATATAAAAATTACATAAGAATAAAGCTTAAATTTTATTAAATTGAAAATACAAAAAAAAAATAGAAACTAAATGAAAAAAAAAAGCCAACGTCACGCGGTGTTCCCAGGTGGTCCCCAACCCATCCAAGTACTGACCACGTGACATGTTGCCGCGTTAGCGGTCGCTCAAATTTTACCCCTCATGCGCCTAAAGAAGTTTCACTTCAAAAAGGCGGTCATATCACTAGATAGTGATCTTTTCCAGAAGTACCCACTAGAAAGGAGCTTGTTGAATTTAAAGGGCTTGTGCAACCTAATAATATAATCTATACTAATATATAAAGCTGAAGAGTTTGTTTGTTTGTTTGTTCGTTTGTTTGTTTGTTTGTTTGAACGCGGTAATCTCTGGAACTACTGGGCCGATTTGAAAAATTCTTTCAGTGTTAGATAGCCTAATTATCGAGGAAGGCTATAGGCTATGTATCATCACGCTAAGACTAATAGGAGCGGAGTCCACGCCGACGAAGTCGCGCGCAGAAGCTAGTTTATTATATAATATATACATTCCATATAAGTACGTACATATATATCTCATCTAAACATGCGCAATATTTGTTCCAAGTATGGGTATATGATATATGTTCTTTGGAGTTTAAACATAATAGTCGGAGAGTACATAATGCTGTCGGTCCTGACTTCATAGATACCTGATATGTACGGTTACTTATCTGTGGAAAATTTTCCGCAAATTAACCAGCCAACAACCGGGCAAATGGTGGATAGCTCCAACTCTTTTCTTACATTAAAAGAAGCCTTTGTCCACCTGTGGGAAGTTTATTTAATTCAAATCGTAAATATAAAGTTCGTCTGTTAAAAATCTTTTGAACTCAGGATCGTTCTTTAAGAACTATATCAAGTCGTTGCAATTACTATTATTTCCTTAAAATGATATTTCAATGAGAACTGAGCAAAGGTTTAATAGAAATTTATTATATTTTACAAGCAACGCTGCTTCACTTTAATAAGTAAATTGTGTTACAAAAGGCAAAATAATAATTCAGCCTACATTTGTTATTCATTATCCTTAAAGTTGTGCGAAAAAATTCGTCGTAACCAAGATTTCAAATGACTCATTTATTTAATTGTACATTTTACTTGTCACATTATTTCATAAAGACGCCATTTAAGCTTTTTTTTTTAGTTATTTCAACTTTTAGAGTACAAAATGCGTAATAATTCGAAAAGGTAACGTTAAATTACATTTGCGTAAACTGAAGTTGACAGGATAAAAGCGTTGGAAATAGGGGATATAAGGTGAAATGATAAAGTGTACGTTTTACAGAAATACTTATTTGAATGTCAAGGGACTGTCGAGGAACGAAATGTTTTTATTTATAGGGTTCCAGTTCACTTGATTTCACTTTGTTCGTTGAGAACTTTGCAATATTTTTCCGCAGTAAAAACGTATCTTAATATATATAAATCTCGTGTCACAATGTTTGTCCTCAATGGACTCCTAAACCACTTAACCGATTTTAATCAAATTTGCACACCGTGTGCAGTTTGATCCAACTTGAAAGATAGGCTATATTTTATTTTGGTATAATATACCTTTTTTTTTTCTTAAATTATATAAATTACATATTATGTAATTATTATATTTAAGAAAAAAAGGCGGTACGAAGTTCGCCAGGTCAGCTAGTAGGTATATATAAATCTGGAACTGATTAATACTAATCTAATCTGATATATAAAGATTTCTTTTTGTGTTTTTAGATGTATAAATGATGTATAGAGACAAAAAATCTTAATCAATTTTTTTTAAAAAAATCGGTATTTCTACCTCGTGAATCAATGAGTGATAAAGGCATATTTTAACGGGAAAAAACGGAAAAGCAAAAATTGTGTAATCCACGCGGGAAAAGCCGTAGTGGATAACTAGAATTATTAATAAAATTTTACATATTTCGAATTTAATAATTTAAATGTTAAAGCTAAAATATGAATATAAAATATCAATGTTGATTAACGTCTATCCTCTCCAAATAAATTAAACTCAAATAATAATGAAAAATATCATAATTTAATCAAAAATAACCATCCATAAAATAATAAAAAAATTGATTCAAATTTATGTAAGACTTATTCAGACAAAAAGGGTAAATTGTATATTCAATTTGAATATTTATACTATAAAAAATAAAACCAATTAAGAATCTACATAATTATGTGACTATATAATATGAGCTACATAGCCCATACTTTTGGTCTATGATGTGGTTGTTCTTGGCAACGTGAAATGTTAGAAAATTCGTACATTTTAATATTTAGCAGGAGCTCGTCTTCTACTTTTAAATTTGTAAGTCCCAAAAGAAAACTGACATTGTAAACCGACAGTAGTCGGATAGACTTAGAATTCAATTAATAAAAATAAAAATTCTCGTTTACTTTTCTAGCTGGCTTGGATTGACTGTCTGTCTGTCTGTTTGTTCCGGCTAATCACTGTTGGGCATAGGCTTCTTTCCCCATGTAGGAGAAGGATCAGAGCTTAACTGCCTGTAACGACCCACTGCTGCATATGCCTCTTTTTCCGTGTAGGAGAAGGATTTGAGATTAATCTACCACGCTGCTCCAATGCGGGTTGGCGGATATATTCCCTACTATGAGTAACGATCGCTATCAGGTGTACATGATAACAACAGGACCGACAGCTTAACGTGCTCTCCGAGGCACGGTGGGGAGACCCACAAGGAACGAACAAACACCCAGACCACGGCAAACATAATTATGTATGGCCAATACAAATGTCTGTCGTGAACGGGGATGTCGTGACCCGCAACCACCAGCGCAATAGGCACAAACCAGTACTGTGACCGCTGCGCCAAGGCGGCGTCATATAGCTGATGTAATAAGGAGTAACTTAGGATACTCTTATTTTAGATTTTATTTATTTTATAAATCTGTGAACTAATAAATAACTTTTTTTTTAATTCCACGCGTACGAAGTCGCGGCACAGCTAGTTTTAAGTATACTAGTGGTCGCCCAGAACCGTTATTAAAAATTTTAATTCAAGAAAACCAAATAATTATGAAAAAAAAACCTTTTTTAAAAATTTGACTATAGACTTTGACAATCAACAAATAGTATTATATGCGTGTGTGAGTGCTGTAGTGTGTGTAATGCTTTTTAGGGTTCCGTACCCAAAGGGTAAAAACGGAACCCTATTACTAAGACTTCGCTGTCCGTCCGTCCGTCCTCCGTCCGTCCGTCTGTCACCAGGCTGTATCTCAAGAACGGCGATAGCTAGACAGGTGAAATTTTCACAAATTATGTATTTCTGTTGCCGCTATAACAACAAATACTAAAAACAAAATAAAATAAATATTTAAGGGGGGCGATAATTATTTAATTATTTATTACTCTCCAACGCCATCTATTAGAAATTTGGAAAACTTCGTCGATAGACTAATAAGTTTTCCAATAGCGACATAGATGGCGTTACAATTAAATAAATGTTTTACAGAAAATTTACTTATATTTAGTTTAGTCAATGGTACGGAACCCTTCGTGCGCGAGTCCGACTCGCACTTGGCCGATTTTATTTTATTAATTTAATGTATGTTTTATGTATAATTTAAAAAAAATATTAGTCTTCCGCACTCCTTCTCTATATAAACTATAAGTGTGCGAAATATCATACTCCTCCGTACGCGCAATTTCCGTAAAAAGGGGTACAAAGTTTTTGCTTCACGTATTAATATATAGATTACATTTTATACGGTTTGATGATTATGTTTAGGAAAGCTGTCACAATAGGTAGTAAACTATGGTCTATAACATTTATTATTCAGTCTTGATAACATTTAATTGTTGCAACTGTGTCAAAACAAAAGCGATGTAATATACGCGCAGCGAGAGACATCAAACGGGAAACAAAGGCGCTCTTTTTAGGTATTAAATACATTTATGACAGAGTAACATGAAATTGCTGAAGATGCTTTGGTATGCGAAGACAGAAAATTACAGCATGAGTTTACTTGACACGCATATATATTTTTATTTGTTGAAAAATCAAATTTTTTTTGTTCATTTTCTGCTATATGAGCTATCTCTCCCGTTTTTCAATATTTAATGAATAGTCAAAATATATCCAAGCTGAGCTAGATTATAGGCTGGGAGCAATTAAAGGCTTATATTAAAGAGATAATTATGATGTTGCTTAATGTCGTCCATGTGATAAAGCTTTGTTAATTTAGTAGGTAATTAGTTTGTGTAGGATGATACTTAAATAATTTAATTATAAAAATTAATAACCTTGTTTTGACAATCGGCAAAGATTGTACTGTTTGTTTAATGGCTCCTACCGATGTATACTATACAAATACGTACAACAATATTGTTTTAGTAATTCAATTAATTTTAATTATGAATTTGTAAATAATAAAAACTCAACAGCTACATTTTAATTATATTGGAGTAGAACAATTTAATTTATTTTATGTATGTTTTAACATAAATATTAATAAAATTTTTTGAAAAGGCGAGAGGTACATGTTAGCTTGAATTATAAAAGATTATACTAGGTCATTCTAGCCAGCTTAACGTCCAGAGCTATTTTTTTGTTCAGAAAACTAAAGTGAATATATTTTAAATAATGTAAAAGACCACTTTTAGTTTACTGTTAGGGCTTTATTAAGTAATAAATAAAAATGTTTTGCACTTTTATCTTCTATAATTGACATTTTTATTAAAAAAAATATTAAAAAAAATTGTATTATTACATTGATAATACAACTTTTATTTTATAGTCCATCACGTGTGTATTATTCTTCATTCCGTATAATGTTTTCTACAGTTTGTAACACCATCTCGCAAATTGTATCCCAGCTTGCTGCTCCATAAAATATAACGAATTTGCCAAGTACAATGTTCTAAGACTGGTCAATATCAAAGATAACATATTGACTCAGTGATAATATCTGACAAACTCTCACTTATTTGAGATAGGATATTTATTTATTTATTTATTTACTAGCTGACCCCGCAAACGTTGTTTTGCCATATATGTTACTAGCTTCTGCGCGCGACTTCGTCGGCATGAGCTCCGCTCTTATTTGTCCTAGCGTGATGACATATAGCCTATAGCCTTCCTCGATAAATGGGCTATCTAACACTGAAAGAATTTTTCAAATCGGCCCAGTAGTTCCAGAAATTACCGCGTTCAAACAAACAAACAAACAAACAAACAAACTCTTCAGCTTTATATATTAGTATAGATTAACCCCCGCAAACCCCTCTTGTGGGTGGAATTTCATAAAATCCGTTCTTAGCTGACCTCTACTCGGCAAAAGGAATATTCCTACCAAAATTCAAGTCACTACGCCTTATGGTTCCATAGATATCGTGATAAGTCAATATATTATGTATGTATACGTGGAAATCCCTTTTATATAATTACTAGCTGTCCCCGCAAACGTTGTTTTGCCATATATTTTATTAACCCCCGCAATCCCCTTTTGAGGGTGGAATTTCGTAAAATCCGTTCTTAGCTGACCTCTACTCGGCGAAAGGAATATTCCTACTAAAATTTCAAGTCTCTACGCCTTATGGTTCCAGAGATATCGTGATGAGTCAATGGGTGGAAATCTCTTTTATATATGTATATAAATATATGTAGATTAAAACTTTATTACACACCAAAAGAAAGATATAATTTAGTAACATTAGATACAAAACAAATAAAAGGCGGCCTTATCACTTATAGCGATCTCTTCCAGGCAACCTTTAGGATATTATGATATTTGTATCTATAATGGGGTAATTAGTTTCATGTCTTTGATTTTGAATATTCCTATGCTAACACTCAACGCATCAAATTTATTACTGATTATTATAAAAAAGTACACTAATATTTATGTAATATTAACTAAGGTATGATTCATAGTTTATCTAGAAATTACATTAATTACTTTCAAATGCCACGATACTTGTCCTCATGTGAATTCGTGACTATCGTTTTTAATTCACTAGTAACATATTATAAGATTCACATATTTATAAATCTGTATAAAAATACTCTTTATTGCATTGAGGAAAAGCATACGCATCACACACTGTCTTAACTTTAAAAAAAAGAAGAAGAAGAAATAATGGGCGACCTCGTTATACTTTTTTATTACGGTTTCAATGTAATAACGATGGCATAACTAATAACTGTATTTCCAGCTCCACTTGAACATTAAGTAATGTGGTTCTCTTCAAACATATTGTTATGTGCTTATGAAAATTGTTAGCTTCGTCTTGCTCTATAAAACTCTACATACAGCTTATGTTATTTACGTTCTGAGGTTTAAACAGTTTTATCTTATATCTTGGTATGACTCCAATGCTATGGGTAGCTACTTACTTCGTATATATGACTAGCTTCTGCGCGCGACTTCGTCGGCGTGGACTCCGCTCCTATTGGTCTTAGTGTGATGATATATAGCCTATAGCCTTCAACACAACAAGCATCGCAAGCGCGTTGCCGACCCTATACCCAATCTCCTCCAGGAGCTCTGGTCACCTTACCACAGAACCATAACACTGCTTGAAAGCAGTATCATTTAGCTATGATCTTGTGAAAGTTTGAGGTACTTACCCAGTCAGGCTGCTCCAGATTTTGAGCAGGATATTTTCTGCAGGATACCTCAGATATATAGTCATATAGTCATCATATCATAGCATTACCTAAAGAAACTTACTATAAACGATTGCAGTAATCTTTAGACTAGCAACAACGTTTAGAATAAAATCGATCGGCTCGACTTAATTCCTTACTAAACTACTTGACTAAATTTTTAGTGTTCAGACACGTTTAGCTGCTAAATTATTCGCTACTAGACTAAAATACTAGCATAATGCGAACTAGGCATAAGCTATAGTGTCTTCTTAGAATAAAGTTCAAAACAGACGAATATATCCTATCTCATCAGTCATCTAGGCCATTTAACCACACATCGACACATCCTAGGAATACGTTGCCAACTCTATAATCGTACGTAGTAATGTTAGTTGGCGTCATATACTTAACACGATTTTTTTAGAATAATTTCTTGCCTTTATGTAGTTTGAAATATTTTAGTTATCAATATTTTGAAATTAAATTTGAGACAAAAAATTAAGAAATTTACGAGAATATTGAGAAATACTCTTCATTAAAAACCAAAGAATACGTAACATTCTGTTGCAATGGTATTCCTTGAAAGTATCAAGATAACTGACATATTCAAAATGACCACCAAACACAGGAAATTATTCGTGAGATTGAGTTTGTCCAATGAGACGTATAGCTGAATTAAGCGAAAGCTATAATTATTTGACCACACCGTGGAAGAAAAAGCGGATAATTTCCAAACTAATGTAACAGTTAAGGGAGTCTTATGTAATTCTGCAGTTTACCGTCCATCTGACAATATCACTAACGATTCTACTAAATTTCGCTTACAGCTTAGAAAACCGTTGAATCGTAAGATTTTCTTCCTCTAAATTTCCACATTTGCTGATGAAGCATTGAAACTTGATTACCGTATTGTTATAATATAAAGGATATTTAATATCATCTATTTTTTATCTTTTAGTGCGTTTGTGTAATGTAATAAAATATCGTATTTCTTCGCAATAAAATGATTTTATGATTTGGTTAGAAATATTTTTGCTATCGTTAGAGGTATTGTAACACTTGTTCAAATTTTACCTTCATTTGATAAGTCATAACGACCAAAGTTTTACAGATAATAAAAAAAAAACAAGTATATTGTATTATTAAGATTCTAAAGATACAACCCTGAAAATGTAAAAATAGGGTTGGCACCATTTGCGTAATGAAATCTAAAAATTGTTTTACCAGAACGAAGATAAAGCGGGTCATTGTTCTGTGGTTAATGGGGAAACAAGAAAAACTTTTTTGTACAGCAGTGATATTCGTTTTAACGGTAATTGAAAGGAAAGTTCTGTTAAAGAGTCAACGCCCTTTGTAGCTTACATTAATTGTACAAATGTTTCGGTAATGAAAAAAGTGTCAGAATTATAATATACATAATTATGTATATTCTATTTTAACTTTTTTATTTTATTTTATTGAATCTGAATTAATTAAGCGGGAGTGAAACGTTTAGCTATGAATATTATATAGACTTTTGGTAATAAATATTTAGTCGAAAGCTAATGACGGCTTATTCTTTCACACTGGAAGTGGATTCATTTCTGGTCTGTTATCTTAGATATTCTTAATAGGAAAATTATTCCCTTACTTTCAGTAGAGCAGTGTAACGTACAATCTTTCTTCTTTTTAAAAGAAGAAATATTTTCCCAATTGTAGAAAATTTACAAACTATAACAAATAACAATTAATAACAACACAGTCAAGTATTTACACTCATATAAAAATGGATCTAAGTACGAACAGAAAATGGGCATGACAAAATAATAGGAGTCCAATAGAGTCCTCTATACAACCTATCACTTAAAAAATAGCAGAAGAAATACTTTATTTTTAATTTCTTTTTTACTAAAGAAGTACAACCGCTCTGGTGTAGTGGTGCTAGTAGTCACCTAAAACACCGACAGTTTGCGGGTTCGACTCCCGTTCAGGATGGATATTTGTACAAATATTTCTTTCCGGTTTGGATGTCTGTCCTTGTGGGTCTCCCCGCCGTGCCTTAAAGAGTACCTACTTAAAGCTGTCGGTCCCAGTTGTTATCAGGAATACCTGATAGCAATCTTTACTCATAGTAGGGAACATACCCGCCAACCCGCAGTGGAGCAGCGTGGTGGATTGAGCTCCAACCCTTCTCCTACACGGAAAAAGAGGCATATGCAGCAGTGTGTCGTTACAGGCTGAATGCGTGCATGTGTCCATAGAAATACTAGAATTAGAGAGCTAAATTTATTCTTACTACTAGCTAACGCAAAAAATCTGAACTTTTAATAGTTTCATTCTCATCATTTACTCCCGATTTCTTTAATTTTCTGGCTCCTCTTTTTTTTTAAGAAGCAATTTGTCAAATCGGTTGAACAGTTCACGAGTGATAATTAAAAAAAAAAAAAACAATTTGTAATAAAGCAAACGAATCACCACTACCGATCCCAACAAAACCTAAACGGGTATACCTACATGTAAACGTGAACTTACATTTCGGTCACTATTCCATAAAACCTTTTTTTGCTCCATAAACGCAGCAAAATAGGAAGAGTCCCATAGAATTACTATTTCAAGAGAGTGAGTTCATAACACAAAGCTATTATTCCGGCTGATATTTATTTGCTGAAAGACACTTATGATAAGGATTCCATACGAATTTCACACGAGCCACGCCATTTGGGTGATAATGTGATATTATATTATTTATATCAAGCAGTATTACGCCTAAGGATATGTTTACTTAGATGACATTATCGTCTGAAGCTATCTTCTTTATATGAGAAACGAAATTAACTTTGTGAAATTGCGCTGTGCGTCCTTATTATCTATATTTCATGAATGACAGATTGTTATTATCTTTAAAAATACAGATAATACCGTTACAAATATTTAATGAGTTTTCGGTGTCACGGAAAACCGACGTTAATGTTGTTTACTAAATATCTTTAGCTAAATTATCTTCATTTTAGATCTCGGTATTTCCACGGGATCATAAAAATTAAAACAGGTGAAACCGCGAGTCGTAACTAGTTTTAATAACTGTTATCCATATTAATTCTCTATTATCATTGTAGCTATTAATTTAGTTCAGTTTGTTAATTTAATAAACATTGTCGTTTACAATTAATTGTAGGTAAATATTTTCACAAAATCAAAATTTACACACAGTCGTATAATATTCTAAATATTTTAAAGATAATATCTAATATTTCATACAAAATTGTTTTACGATAAAATAATAAGTACGAATTGTAATATCAATATCAAGTTGAGGTTTATTTCCAAAAGCATTTTAATTATTTAATTAATTGAAAATATCTCACTTTATGCATGCATGATTTTAGCCTGTAACATCCAACTGCTGGGCACAGGCTTCTTTATCCGTGTGGGACAAGGATTGAAGTTTAATCCACCATGCTGCAGCTCTTAAAGATCACTATCAGTTATTTATGATAATAACCGGGGCCGATGACTTAACGTGCTCTCCGACCCACAAGGACAGACATCCAAGTTGGCTGGAAATATTTATACAAATACAAATACATACTCATCCTAAGCGGGAATCGAACCCGCAAACCGTCCATGGTACTGGCACTACTTGTACCACAATACCAGAGAGGTTGTTGATTAATATTTAAAATTATATTTTGAATATCATTTAAAAATGTCATTGCTGTTGTGATATTTTAAGATATTTTTGAGAGTTAGTCACACTTTTTATTAAATGTTACACTGTGCCGTTAATGAAGTTACCGTCAAACAAGAAACAATATTTTTGCACATAACATTTTTCACGTATGCTGTAATAACCAATGCGATATTTAATTACAGTATTTGGAGAGAATTGGAATTTAAATCATGAATACTATTAACTTGGTGGATGCATACATTCCAACAGTTACTTGATATCCTAAAATTAAAATATAATCAAACGTAGACCGTAGGCTATTTTGAACTTACAATTGTCAAGCTGTCTAGTAATATAATTGTTAGCTGTGACAAACCTCTCCCAGATGGGAGACGTGAACACTATTAGCAACTCCCAAGCCTTCACTGGTGGGGACGGCTAAGTGGATCTCCACTAACAGAGACTTATTAAGGCAAGTACAAACACTCGTGTAGACTAAGTGAGAATGTAGTCATAAACAAATGAATCAATATATTTTTTTTCTTAATTTAAATGAATGTTATGTGTAGGTAGTTACGTACACATTATTTAAAATTAACAATAATAATTAAAAAAATTAACGAAAATGACTATGAGATGCCCGTAGAATTAACGATTGCGTTAATAACTTAATACATTTAAAAATCTGAAAAACATTTACTTATTTAAATATTATATCGATTAAGTTTCCGTATCGTATAAATAAAAAGTGATGTATTTATTTTTTAGTTTTATAAATAAGGCCATCATTTTATATTGTACGACAACATCATTCTTATTTTATAAATAAATTAAACAATTAAAAAAAATTAATAGTCATCATAATATTATCCCAATAGGGTTATAGAAATTTTACTTTACCAAATTAGTAGGTAATTAAACAGAATCTAAATATCAATTAATTAATATACATTGTCTTTAACAATTAATAAAGAAAATACACTAGATTATTACGTTTCTCCGCTCTAGTTGGTCAATATCATTTCAATTCATTTGCTCGGCCTCGTAAACAATTCTACTAATAGCTAAGATACCTTTTCTGTTCTGTCTTTTATACGAGTATAATGGTGTATTTATATTTTTTGCTGACATTTCTTTGTTTGTAGGAAATATTGTAACTAATCCTGATTACAGAGCTCAGTCTACTCAGCCATCCTTTAAGCTGTCTTTCTAGACGTTTCCATTTATTTTCCGTTTTACAACTCTGAGCTATTTTTCAAAGCACCTAGTGCTTAAGTGTACATTACTGATTAGTAAAATTCCACAATCCTAAAAAATTTTTTTTTTCTTTTCATTTACCTCAATTCGTAATATCAATTATATTTCGTTATAACCTCCTATTGACTTCCTTCTCGAAGTTGTTTCGGACTAGTTGAATGACCTAGGTAGACATAATCCTAAATAACTTCGAGAAGAGTACCATCGGCCGATACCGTCCTCTGTCTGACTTGATTTTTAAATATAACCTACCTTTAGTTCAAATTCATACCGAGATGAACTCGTCGGGAGAACTCATTTAGGCTATCCAGCATTTGGCCTTGCTCCTCCAACATCTCCACAGAGATGACGATATCATCGGCGAATTGACGGTGAGAGATGTATTCGCCGTTGATGTTGATGACTTGTCCCCCTAATCCAAGGTCCAAAAAATAAAAATAAAGGTTTTGAGACTATAAATAAAAAACGTAAACGTTTTTATTATTTATATTCACTTAATGTGAAGTACTTTCTTAATTCCTATATTTTTTAAACTGTATGTAGGCACCCTAAACTAAACGAATTAAGGTATCCTTTCGAATAAATCTAACATCAATTTCATAGTAGGCATTAAATTATTTCTGTCCTAGTCATTTCCTTAGGCTCCCTAAAGGAAATTCAACGAACCATACCAAAGGGCATTCGGTATGTGACAATCGCCACATTGAGAGGCGAATCGTGTATTGTATGAACTTGAGAAGGACATGTGACACGGGTTTTGAATAATGAGAGATTGGGTCTTTGAAATTTGGAACCGGTGCGATTAATGTGGGTACCTTGATAGTCAATATTTCGTGAATGCTGGAGGCTACTGGATAAATTGCCTCACCTGTGATGTGCTTGATGTGTTGCTTAATTGAAATTTAAAGTCAATTATATAGGCTGGTTCAAAATCAAACTCAACTTTATTGAAATTGACTTTCATGAGTTATATATAACTATATAACTGATAGCATATAACTGATCTTAGGTTTGAAAATAATGCGTCATTATTTTCAAACCTAAGATCAGTTATATGTCAAGATATATTGATTTTATACTTAAAAGTCAACCTGAAACTAAAGTTACAATTTTAATGTAGTGTTTTATTGAGGCACAATTATCACACTTGTGTTATGATGAACAAACTCTAATAGCTGTTCGAGAACAACTTTTATTAAAATTTATTTTAAACAAAAATTGTACATAGTGAAGTTTTATTTAGAGTTTTTAGAGATGCTTTAATTATATGAGTATACAAAATATTTCTTAACAACATGGTTATGTTAATCAAATGTTTATAGAAACGTCAAACCTGTCTAAAAATGTAGCAAATTTGTACATAGTGAAAAAACTAGCTACGATACCTTAAATTTCCTTAGAAAGAGCAGAGTCACTCCGGAGATCTTGCTGTTAAGTTTAAAAAAACTACAGCTATACTTATAGGTATTCAGAAATATAAAACATATTTTTTAAGAAATAAATAGTTATTTTTGATTATGAAAAAATCGATTGAATAGGCAGTCGCCATATTCTAACATAAGAATCTATGTCTCCACAGGAACTAGCAATTCGTTACTGGCTAAAGTGACTAAACCTAAGGAAAGATTAAAGGTGATTTAGGCTTGATTGATGGGTTAACTGAGTGGGAGCAGAGGTTAAGGGATAGTGGCTTGTAATTTTCTCAGTCACCACAAACTTTTCGTCGATAATTTTTGAAATAATGATGCTTATTTGTTACATCTAGCCTTTAAAAGACTGTAAGTACTTCGTACCGCCATATTTTTTTTTATAATTTTTTAAATTTCTTGTAAGCAGATACTGTCTAAACATAATATTAAGTATTTTGTAAACTACTCACAAAATAATTAAATTCAAACATTTAACAGTTGAAAATGTTTATTGAAGGAATAACATAATAACGTAATTAACATATAAAACGAAACTAGTTATTTTGTGAACTAACTGCTGACTAAGCTTCGTTATATTCGCTTTAACATAGTTTACACTGTTTTGAAATGGCTCTAAAGTTACGCGGTCACACTTTAATTATTCTACAATTATTAACCAAATATAAAGGTATATATTTTGTGTTTACTGTACTTATAATACATATTTTTAACTGCACCTTTAAATACACGTAGGTAATTTTAGTATGTACCCTGGACAATAGAATAATAATAATGTTCTATTTTTGTATGTTTTTTAAGTACAAAAATACATATTATGCCTAACTTACTTAGAGTGTATCTGTTACAACTGCACAAAACTGTACTCTGTACAAAAGCACTTTAGGATCGTCAATCAAATTAATATTTTACTAGTTTTAATTAGTTAATTATATTTTAATGTTAAGCAACTACCAATTCTTAATGTAAACTTTGCAAAGAAGGTACAAAAAGAAACTCTGCAGTTACTTTAAAGTTTAAACAAAAAACGAGTGTGTTTTAGACCACACGACTGAAGTAAAACTTTTTTAGTTGCCCCTACAGTAATAAACGAAACGTAACTTTCTCTCTTTCTATCTTCACTAACTTATATCTCCCTCTCAATTTGCGTTCGCCTCGCCCTATTACACTTTTCGTAACGCTCTCGTCGAACATTCAATTACTTATTGACCAAGTCAAGCGTGCGAAACAAGTTTTAATTTAAAAAAATATTATTATAATAAAATAAGTACAATCCTGCACAAAATATTTTGCAATTAAATTTACATAATTTATTATCTTTAGCATTAATATAATCTTGATTCTCATAATATTCTTAAGCTGTTCACTAATTAGGAAATGTGGATTAAGTTAGTTCGTGCCTTTAAGACGCGAGTCAAACGAACAAAGAATGTGTTGCGACAGTTGGCAGCAAGCACCAGATCTGATAAAAATAATTAAATATAACACATACTTACAAGTTTTGTAGGAGTCCACGATTAGACGGTTTGTAATGGATAGATTATTAGTTATTGTGTTGATTGTTGTTGTGTACAATAAAGATTATATTATTACTAGCTGACCCCGCAAACGTTGTTTTGCCATATATGTTACTAGCTTCAGCACGCGACTTCGTCGGCGTGGACTCCGCTCCTATTGGTCTTAGCGTGATGATATATAGCCTATAGCCTTCCTCGATAAATGGGCTATCTAACACTGAAAGAATTTTTCAAATCGGACCAGTAGATCCTGAGATTAGCGCGTTCAAACAAACAAACAAATAAACAAACAAACAAACAATCAAACAAACAAACTCTTCAGCTTTATTATATTAGTATAGATTAACCCCCCTCAGCCCCCTCTTTTTTTGGAATTTCGTAAAATCCGTTCTTAGCTGACCTTTACTTGGCAAAAGAAATATTCCTACCAAACAAGTCTCTAGGTCTTATGGTTCCAGATATCGTGATGTGTCAATGGGTGGAAATCTCTTTTATATAAATTATATAGATTTATTAAATCTATCACCCAGTTCTACGTAAGATATTTCATCGAGGTAACGATGATTAATATACGTATATATTAGTGTATAAATAGATTAATCTCGCCGATGATATGGCAAATACGCTGCTTGAATTGAAATTAATTGGCCGTATTTTCCCATATCACACACAAACACAGACTTATTAGTGTGATTATTTATCAGGAAAAGAACAGAACTATTAAGAATGTTCTGTCATTGTTACCCGATTACGGCAAAGCCAAAAGGAGGCTTATAATTTTAGCAGTCTATGTATATATGTTTATCTGTTCCCTAATATCTCCTAAACTTGTCATATTGAAACAAACGAGGTATCATGAGCGTCTTAACTGTCCGCTGATAATAGGCTATATGGTGTCATATTATATATTTGGTGTCCTCTACATAAATGTTCCATTTACTACTCCAGTTTTCTGAGTACGAATCCCACCTTGAATACAGGATGTAATATTTATGATATGTGTCGTTTATTAAAACAAATAATATATAGTTAGGGATCCCTAGTACATTTTTTTCACCTGATCAGTATCAAGCTAATTTTTTGGGAGTGGCTACATTTTGATGAGGCGAACAAAAAATTCCTCTTCGAAAACTCTCGATTGTGGTAGCTAACAGAGATAGCAGGAGGTAGAGCAGCAGTGAGCGTAGGACCGGGATAACGTACCACGCAATTTGGAGGACATTATTACTTTTAAATTATATAGATATTAACTAACTAAAAGCAAAAAAAAAATCAGAAAAAAAATTAATTTTTGATGACCTTACGAGGTCATCAACTTGATGACCTCGTAAGGTCATCAAAAATTATTACTAACCGCTAATTTTTTTTTCTTTTAGTTAGTGATTATCTATATAATTTAATAGTAATAATGTCCTACAAATTGCGTGGTACGTTATCCCGGTCCTACGCTCACTGCTGCTCTACCTCCTGCTATCTCTGTTAGCTACCACAATCGAGAGTTTTCGAAGAGGAATTTTTTGTTCGCCTCATCAAAATGTAGCAACTCCCAAAAAATTAGCTTGATACTGATCAGGTGAAAAAAATGTACTAGGGATCCCTACCTAATACATCAATCGACTCTTACATAAACCACAAACATGGAGTAATCCAATGTAAAATTTAAAACAAAAACCCAACTTATAGACAATCGCTGTTTATAACTCTTAGTAAATAATTATTAACTAATATAAAACAGCTAAAGGCACTCATTTAAACAGCATTATTTAAAAAAATAATAATTTTATAAAATACTGTATATCTATACTAATATATAAAGCTGAAGAGTTTGTTTGTTTGTTTGAACGCGGTAATCTCTGGAACTACTGGGCCGATTTGAAAAATTCTTTCAGTGTTAGATAGCCCATTTATCGAGGAAGGCTATTGGCTATGTATCATCACGCTAAGATTAATAGGAGCTGAGTCCACGCCGACGAAGTCGCGCGCAGAAGCTAGTTTTTAAATAAAAAGTAAAAAATGTGTCTTTTTTCTTTAGTATGTATTTCTCGATAACAAAACGACAAAATTCGACACTCACCAAACCGATAGGTATCCACTTACCGTAATAAGTCTTGTTAAAAAAACAATTCAAAGTAAGAGCCTACTTGAATAAGATATAACATCGTCTCTATTGGATTTGACTGAATAATAGCTTTACTTAACTTAAAAAGCGATTTGTGAGTGAAACATCTTAATATTGATTGCAGAGATGTGTATATACTAGTTAGGTATTAAACATGAATATGTACTTAATGTATATAATTGTTATATAGCCTTGAAAGCCCATTTACTCGCCTGTCTAACCCTATTTCACGTTGTTGTGCTAGACGTTGTAATTTGATATTATATATTATATTTTCCTGAAGAAATGTTATATATTTTTTTATAATTATGTTTGTACATGTGGATAGTAAAATTCTTGTTTTTAAGCAATTGCGGAATTTCTTCTCGATTGTTCGCTGCAGAATACACATATCGATGGTAGCTTTACTTTAACTGTAATCAATTTATTAATAAAATAATTATTAAAAGAAAACAAAAAACCCGCCTGCATAAAAAACAACTAATAGAAAATGAACTGAAAAGACTGGAACAAGTTAAAAATTCAAAATTACACAAAGCTAGCGAAACAAATCGAAACAATATCAAACATTATGTACTGTACACTTAAAAATATCAATACGGTAGTCCTTCAAATATTTATGCAACATCGTACATAATATGCAGTCGGAGACATGAAATTGAAGGATAAGTCAAATCATTCTCTCTTTGTGCATGTCTCCGACTGCATATTATGTACGATGTTGCATAAATATTTGAAGGACTACCGTATTGATATTTTTAAGTGTACAGTACATAATGTTTGATATTGTTTCGATTTGTTTCGCTAGCTTTGTGTAATTTTGAATTTTTAACTTGTTCCAGTCTTTTCAGTTCATTTTCTATTAGTTGTTTTTTATGCAGGCGGGTTTTTTGTTTTCTTTTAATAATTATTTTATTTATGTCTTTTTAGTTAGACAAATTACGTAATCGGTTCAATTCATTAAAATAGTTTACATTATGTGGTTGATTAAGTAATTTATTAACGACGAAAAAAATGCGGCCGTTCTAAAGTTGCCGCATATACCTATATTATTTTTATGTTTGACCAAGCATAACTTTTTACAGAGTTGTCCGAAGTTGATAATTCTTTTTTTATGGGAAAGGCTAGACCCCGAAATTGACCGTCGGACGTTGCCTGAGAGGCGAGGAAGAAGCTCGGCTCGCATCTTGCTTGCCTTAGGCATGGGAAAGAGCAAATTCAACATTTTTTAAACTTTCTTATTGTATTTCTTTATTATTATTACAGTAATAATAACCATAATATACATTTTTGAAATCCTTGTATTGAGCGCTTTAATTTGATACCCATATTATAGTATTCTAAAAAAAAATATATTTCTTCATTAACTACAATGGCTTCGCACAGCCGCCATATTTGTTTTTTTTAAATGTCACATATCTAAGAACACTTGGGCTGCTAAGACGAATCTAATGATATCTCAATTATACAAATCCGTTCAGCGGTTCTAGAGGAATCAGGTAGTTAAGAATATTACATACATACATACAAGATACGCGCGAAAAACATAACCCTTCCTTGGCAGTCGGGTAAAAAGAAATATATTTTTAATTTTTAAAATGAGGTTTCAAAGGTTCGTTTGAAGACCGCATTGATTAGTTATTTTCGATTTTTATTTTGTGTATGTGTGTGTAAATATGTACATAAAATCTATGGTGGTTTGTATTACAATACTTTTTTGTATTAATAAAAAAGGCTGTTATTAAAACGTTACAAAACACTTTTTGTTTAATCGCATTCGCTATGTGCACAAGGTTTGATCTGTTGAACCATATAAAACAACAATTGAATTGATGTTTTCGTAATAAGATGAAACTATTTTTGTTTACTTTCGTGTAGCAGATATTCTTGAAATTCAAAAGTCGCAAAACAAACCATTGCTTTTTCAAGTACATTATTTCAAAATAAAATTGTAAATTAGAAACGTTGCGGACGTAGTAGCTCTTGTTAATTAACAGAGACTTATGGTAGAGTTCTAAATACAAATTCATTTTCATGGTAGAATACGACTGACGTGGAATGAAAATGTAAACCTATTTTTTTATACAAAATGTATAGATAAATCCTAATATTTTATTATAAGTGCATCATATATAACTTTTTTGGAGATTTAAAAATAAATAGATACATATTAAGTGATCTAAACATCAAAAATTTATAATATAATTTATTAATATTTTGCACTGCACGTGTCGAGATTTGTGATAAATTGTTTTTTTTGTTTTTTTTTTTTTTTGTTTATTCTGTTTATTTAAATGTATTCAAACTTGTCATTAAAAAATTGCGCCCTATTATAAAAAAAAAATATTTTATTTTAATTTGAGAAGCGATGATACGAAAAAAAAAAATCCGTACATTAATATCGATTATGCCATGTTTTTTTAAAAACTTTTTAGTGAATTAACAGTTATACATACCGTGATATCAGTGCAATACTTCTATCGTTTGATTAATCTGTCCGACTTGAAAAGTTCTTCACGTTCAGTTCCCCTCATAACATTATTAAAAATTAAATGACTTGTTGAACTACATCCTGCAATTTTTTTTGGTGAATATTTCAATACATCTGTTATTAAAATTTGCTTGTACCCAAACCTTCTTTCTCCTAACAACAAGGTATTCAAAATAAAATATCGAATTTCGTGCATTCGTTTGGAAGTTATATGAAAACGTACATTTTGGCATTTATTTATATAGATTTCAGGGAATGAAAAAATTACAATTTAGAATAAAAAAACGCTATTAAAATAAGTTAAACTTCAAATTTACTTTAAAATTTTTAATAATATTTCAACCAAGTAAAAATAAAATTAAAATCGGAATCGTTTGAATATGCTAAATGAAAATTTCCCAAGACACCAGTGAAAACTAAGTAAAATTAAATTAAGGTATCCCAAAAAAGTATCAACACAGAATGGTTAAAACCACGAGTAGAGTCCGTCATTTAATATAAACACGTTTTTCAGCTAATGTTTCAAGTCCTTAATTTTGTTTATATTCCACCGAAATAATAAGCATGTTTTAAAGGCCCTGCAAAAGGTTAGCTACGTTCAGCCTCCCTTTAACGTTGAAAACATTTGCCGGGTCGAGAGTCCCGCAACGACCATTTCCACTAATGTTACGTGTTTCTCTTAACGTATTATGAAAAACTCCTTACCTTCAACTTCTTTTAAAATAATATTTTTAAAACATTTTTATATTACACCAAGATTTTTTTAAACACATATTTTACATAAAAATCTAAACTCTACAATTTATTATGTAGAGTCGAACTCCGACTCAGTAACATATTATGACTTTTATGTGACTATTTTTTGAAGTAAAACCTCTTTAGGCACGCTTGGCTTGGGGAGTAAGCTGGCGAAAGCATGACAGAGAGCGTTACGAAAAGTGTGACCGGGTAAGGCGAACAAAAGTTGAGAGGGATATATAAGTTTGTGAAGATAGAAAGAGAGAGTTACGTTTCGTAAGTTTTTCTTCAGCCGTGTGATCTAAAACACACTCGTTTTTTGTTTAACTTTCAATAGTTTTTCATATATATAACGTTAGATGTTGCGACCTATTACTAAGCTCAATTTTAAGCTTGTGGTACTGCAATTAATGTGTACGTTTCAGCTTAATTACTGAGATTAAATAAAGGTCAACTCGTAACACGGAACCATGTTGAATGTTCTAAGTTAAGACATTTTTGCCTTTAAATCGATGATTGATTGATCATTAATATTTAGTATTACAAATTAGAATAACAAATACTTTACGTGTATAAAATAATACATGGTACATACACACACAATTTTTACGAGTTTTTCGTTTATTCATTTACTTTGTGTGAGGAATTATTTAGCTTGCTCTAGTACTACACAGTAAAATATTCATTAATAAAAAAAAAAAAAAAATTAAAAGTAATTGAAATGTGTTATGTTTTCTTAGTTACTTTTATGAATAAGTAATTGTAATTCTTGCAATTGGTATACAATTTGAAAAGCTGGGAAATGATCTCTTTTGTACTCGCGACACATGGTAAATTGAACTACAATATTCTATTAATACATTTCAGATAGTAAAAGCTCTCCTTTATCCAGGAAAAGACAAAGAAAAATCCGCTACGCTGTTCCAATCAGATTTCCATTTATCAGAAAACCGCCAGGACCGAAAGTTTTTTTTAAATAATTTATATATTTTTTTTAAATATATACTTGGATACTTGTAGTTACAGGAAAAAAAATTTATATATAATTATGCTAGCTGACCCCACAAACGTTGTTTTGCCATATATGTTATTAACCCCCTTTAATCGCCCCTCCCTATAACTATGCACACTAAATTTCATAAAAATCGGTCCAGCCGTTTTGGAGGAGTATTGTAACTAACATTGTGGCGCGAGAATTTTATACAGAATGTCCGGTCCCGAGCTAGCGATAATTTAAGTTTACAAAATATATCTAATGTCATAGACAAATACACCCATACGAGTATATGGGGGTCTAGCCCCTCTCCTGTCGGAATGGCCGCCATTTTAATTTTTTTTTATTCTTGTAGATACCTCTGCCAAAAGATATCTCTGGACAGAAAGGTCCCACAGGCCAGGCAGCCATTCCGACAGGAGGGGGGCTAGACCCACATAATATATGGGTGTTTTTGTCGATGAAATTAGGTAGAACAATATTAGGCTATATGGAGAAGTCACGGCGCTGCAATGTGAAGTTACACTATTTTTTGTTTACTTTACTTTGCAAGCATTTAAGACAAATGAAATTTTAGAAACAACATAATTTTTCAATAAAAGTGACAATAAATAATAATAATTTTATAATCACTTTTTAAATAATAAATAATTAAACAATAAAGTAAGTTATTTCAAATTAATTAAATAATTTTCATGCTTTTGGAAATAGGTCTCAACTGATATTACAATTCTTACTTATTATTTTATCCTAAAATAATTTAGTATGAAATAGTAGATTTTATCTTAAAGATATTTAGAAAATATACGGCTGTCTGTAAATTTTGATATTGTGAAAACAAACCTACAATAAATTTAGGTATGCATTGTAAACGACTTTGTTTATTAAATTAACAAACTGAACTAAATTAATAGCTACAATGATAATAGAGAGTTAGTTTGGATAACAATTAATAAAACTAGCTACGACTCGCGGTTTAACCTGTTTTATTTTTACGATCCCGTGGAAATACGAAGATCAAAAATTGCTTTTTACGTTAAAGAGTAACAAACATCCACCCATACTCACAATTTATTTTTATTTAACTAGGTCGGCAAACAAGCGTACGGGTCACCTGATGGTAAGCGATTATCGTAGCTTATAGACGTCTGCAACACCAGAAGCATCGCAAGTGCGTTACCGACCCTATCCCCATTCCCCCAGGAGCTCTAGTCACCTAATTCAACAACAGGAGTACAACACTGCTTGAAAATAGTATTATTTAGGGGTCTCTTTTTTGGCGGGAAGAGAAACGCGCCTTTTTTAAACTCGTCTAAGAAATAAAATTTATTTTATTAGACTTTAATAGTAAATTTAATAATAACAGTATAAAAATGCAAGGAGAAAGCGATGGAGATGAGGACGAGAGATCGGTGAAGTCCTCTACAACCAAAAAAAGAAGAATTACGATCCCACCAATAGATAAGTATAAGACCTTCATAAAAAACGGATATACGAGACAGTATCCAGACAATAGTTCTAATGGGGAATTTGTGGTTTATGTTGAACATTTGGATAGAGAAATCAAAATTGGCAATATGAATCCCTTGAACATCTCTAAATATTTTAAAAATATCAAGGGGGTTCATGAGAGAGCAAGGATTAATTCCAACAAAATTAAAATATCTTTCAAACAGGCAGCTTTAGCGAATGACTTTTTGAAATCCCGATGCTTAAAAGAGCATAATTTGAGAGCATACATACCTGCATCCTCTGTGGAAAGGGTAGGGGTTATTAGATATATTCCGAAAGAAATAGGTAACAACGAATTATTTGAGAAAATTTCGTGTGATAAAGACATTGTTGGTGTACGTAGATTCATGAAACGCGAAAAAGATAATTTAATCCCATTATCAACCATATCAGTAACATTTTCAGGTACTTCTCTACCTGATCATATTTTATTAGACGGATGGAGATATAAGGTACATACTTATATTCCTCCGGTGTTACAATGTTTTAAATGTTTACAATTCAATCACTCAGCTAAAATATGCCGTAGTGAACAGGTCTGTTCTAAATGCTCGGAAAATCATTGTTATAAAGAATGTAATTCTGAAACATTAAAGTGTACAAATTGCTCTGGAAATCATCTAGCTATTTCAAAAGATTGTCCAATAAAAGCAGCTAGAATATTAAAAAATAGACAATCTTATGCAATGGCTACTTTAAATAGAGATTATACTAACTTTCCAGCTCTTCCTAAGACAAACATTCAGAAATACACAGGAAAATTTGACAATAGTAAAAATAAAACATTAGAAAATGTTCTACCAAAATCAGATAACTTTAATATTTCAGATGTCATAAATAATACAAAACTCATGAATTCGATAATAAAAACATTAGTAGCATTAGGAAATTCTGAATCAATTAAGACCACATCTCATATTAAGGAAATTTTTATTAAAAATTTATCTGAATAATGGATAGTTTAAAACTAGTACAACATAATATACAAAGTATTAATAATAAAAAACCTTTGTTACAAACACTTTTATTTGATAATGAAATAGATATATGTTTATTAAATGAAACATGGTTAAAAAGTTCTCAGTCACACTTTTACATGCCTGGATATGATTTTATTTTTAAAAATGCTGAAAATGAACATGGTGGTGTAGCCTTTTTAATTAAAAGTTCTATAAAATATGTCCAACTTTCAACTCCAAATTTCCAAGATGTTCAAACGATTTCCATTTCTGTTGATACAAAAGTCGGTCCTCTAACTATTCTATGTGTATATTGTCCACCTAAAAATAAAATTAATATTTCTAAATTAAAAAATATTATAACCAGTCTCCCTAAACCATATATAATATCAGGTGATTTTAATGCGCATCATGTAGCATTTGGATGCACTTTAACTAAAACTAGGGGTAAGAATCTATACGATTTGATAGATGATCTAAATTTGTGTATTCTTAACACTGGTAGTGCCACTACTGTACGTAGGCCAAATGAAAACATATCTGCCATTGATGTTACGTTAGTTAGTCCAGAGTTAGCACCCATATGCGACTGGTACGTTGGTGAGGATCCATTAGGTAGCTATCATTACCCTACATTTATTAATATAATTGCATCTCCAAATACTTATGATTTTAATGAAAATGTAAATAAATATATGTATAATAAGGCTAATTGGGAAAAATACTATTTTCTTTCAGAAAGTCATTTCATTAATTTTAAGATAACAAATGAAGATCCGGTAGGATCTTACAATAAATTTTGTAATATCTTGAATAATTTAAAAGAGGAATGTGTTCCCAAATTGAAATATTACACAAAAAAGAGAGATAATAAAGCCCCTTCCCCTTGGTGGAACGACATTTGTGCAAAGGCTGTAAACGATTGTAAATCCGCGTTATATATTTACCGACAGAATTTGAATATGGAAAATTATCTTAACTATAAAAAAATGGAAGCTAAGAAAAAGAGGATTATTAAAGAAGAAAAAAGGAAAAGTTGGAAAAATTTATGCAATTCATTTAATAGATACACTCCCATTAGCAATATATGGAATTTTATAAAAAGATTTAATCGCATAAAAATAGGTTCTAACAGTAGAAATGATAGTTTTATACCAAACTTTTTCGATAAATATACAAAGACTGAAGTTGAAAATGATACTTGTTTAGATAAATTATTTGATAAAACAAAAGTAGATAAAAATAACGAATTTCTTCTAAAACAATTTAGTTGGGATGAATTTAATAGTGCTTTACTGTCAAGGAAAGACTCGACACCTGGTTTGGATGATTTTCCATATTTAATGATTAAAAAGTTACATAAAGTAGCACAATTAGTTCTTCTAAATATATACAATCTTTTATGGTCTTTTCAAATTATTCCTGAATCGTGGAAAACACAATGTATTCTTCCAATTTTAAAAAATAACAAACCAATTCAAGATCATAACTCTTATCGACCTATCTCTCTCACTTCTTGCATAGGGAAAATATTTGAACACATGATTAAAGTTAGGTTGGATTATTTTGTAGAAACAAATTCTTTATTACCTGATTATCAACTAGGTTTCAGAAAAGGTAAAAGTGCAGTTGAAGGCTTCGTTTCATTCATTGCTGATATTAAAAATTCTGTCTTTGCTAACTCTAATGCAATCTGTGTATTTCTGGATGTTGAGGGTGCATATGATAATGTGAACCTGTTTCAATTGATCAGAGTTTTGAGTGAATTAAAAATACCTGGAATGTTATTAAGATGGATATTCAACTTTTTTTATAATCGTACAGTATATGTTAAATTTAATAATATTATACATGGGCCTAAGTATGCACATAAAGGATTAATGCAAGGTGCTATCTTATCACCAATTTTATACAATCTCTACACCTCTCAGATCCAAAATAATGTAAGAGAAAATAATGTAAATATCCTACAATATGCAGATGATTTGGTCATGTATTCTATTAATCAAAATATAAATATAGCTAAATGTAGTATAAACCAAGGTCTTAGTCAATTGCAAACTTTTTATCATAATAAACTGAAATTAAATATTAATTCTTCCAAAAGTTCTGTTATGTTATTCGGAAAATCAAATTGTAATGTTCAAGTTACGTATAACAATGAAAACATCCCTATTGTAAAAGAACAAAAATTCCTTGGTGTAATTATAGATAACAAACTTAAGTTTAATAGCCATATTGATTGTATATGTAAAAGAGCTTATAAAAGAATCAATATATTAAGATATTTAGCAGGAGTTTTTTGGGGTGCTGATGCAAAGATTCTAAGTATTTTATATAAAAGCATAGTGAGAAGCCACTTTGACTATAGTTGTATGGCCTATATAAATGCTAAACCATCTCTGCTAAAGAAACTAGATATTATTCAAAATAGGGCATTAAGAATAATTACGGGAGCTATGAAATCTACACCAATTAACTCAATGGAAATTGAAACAGGTATTCCTCCTCTAATATTAAGACGCTTGATGTTAGCCCAGAAGTTTTTTCTAAAAATGCTTGCAATAAACTCTTCTTTACCTGTTAGGAAGTTAACGTTAGTAGAAGAATTATCGAGTTCTATAGTGTCTTCTAATATTATTAACACTCAAACAATAAATTCAGCAATGCTTCCGCAAATGTCAGTTATTTTACATTTGACGATAAATATCTCAAAGCATGTATATTCTACCTCTCTATGGCCTGTTTTTGGATATAAATTTGAAAGCATTTTGGAAAAAAACTTTACAATTATTCTCGATATCAATAGTAAATCAGAATTGCTTAGATTATTAGATAACAAAAAAGATTTTTATAAAATATATACGGATGGATCCAAAAGCACCCAAGATGTTAAAGCAGCATATTTTGACAGTAATTTAGGCTGTACAAAATGTATTTTACTAAACAACAATTGTTCAATTTTTACTGCGGAGTGTTACGCAATTTATATGGCATTATTATATGTAAACTCCAGTAGCAATATTAAAAATGTTATTATTATTAGCGATAGTAAAAGCGCTTTACTAGCTATAGACAGTTGTAAATTAACCTTTAAAACAAATTATTTAGTATTTAAGATTAGAAATTTACTGTACAATTTAAATGCGAGAAATGTGTACGTTGAGCTTGCCTGGGTACCCTCCCACAGAGGAATATCAGGTAATGAAAAAGCTGATCAAGCTGCGAAAAGTGGATATGATGAGGACCACAGAGATGTTGTTAAAACACCTTTCTCTGATTACTTTCCAATCATCAAAGACGGGATTAATAAACTTTGGAGAGATTATTGGAATATAACAAAGCAGAATAAAGGACAATGGTACGCTAAAATTCAAAAAGACTTCAATATTAAACCCTGGTATAACATCATCAGCTGTGAATCAAGAAAATTTATCTCCTTAATTAATAGAATGAGATTTGGACATTGTCTAATTCCCTCTCATCTTTTCAAATTAAAAATTATTCAAGATCCTAAGTGTACTAAATGCAGTGAGCCATACGCCGATATAAACCACATTATTTTTAATTGCGAATCATTGAAGTTGCATAGATTAATCCTGGCTTCGGATATAAATAGCATTTGCTCAGAAAATAAAATAAGTACTCCCCGCCGCCCAGAAGAAATATTAGCCAACCCAAGATTTTTTAAACCATTATTTAAGTTTATATGTTCGACAATAGAGAAGATATAATAAGGAAAAAAAAAATGAAGTGTTGAAGATTTTGTTTATATATAATTATATAACTTTATTGTTTTATTTTTAATATGTAAAAATTTGTACAGTTTAGAGCGAAGGACTCGAATCCAGCTCTCAATAAATTAAAAAAAAAAAATAGTATTATTTAGCTGTCATCTTTTGTAAGGTCGACGTACTAACCCATTCGGGCTGCATATTTTGAGCAGAAAATTTCCTGCTGTGTCTTTTCTCAGTTATATACATTTTCGCATTTATAATATTAGTAGGATTATAAAAAACTTATTTTAAAGTTTAGAATTATATTTTGCCATTACGGAAATTCGAAGGTCATTAATATTTGGTAATACTTTGGGTTGCGTAATTTACAGCATGAGCATATTTCAGAACACTTATCACATACTAAATCAGTATCGGAAGTTGTAATATCTATACTAATATATAAAGCTGAAGAGTTTGTTTGTTTGTTTTTTTGTTTGAACGCGGTAATCTCTGGAACTACTGGGCCGATTTGAAAAATTCTTTCAGTGTTAGATAGCCCATTTATCGAGGAAGTCTATAGGCTATGTATCATCACGCTAAGACCAATAGGAGCGGAGTCCACGCCGACGAAGTCGCGCGCAGAAGCTAGTCCTTTAATATTACGAGTTTACCGGCTTTGAAAACTCGATCACAATGTTCTTAATTGCATCGTAAATAATACAAAGTCTACCTCTTCCTTATTGTCTATGTTTAATATATAAACAACTTGAATTGTTTATTAACAAAAGGAATTCAATTTCAAATTTAAGTGAATATTAAAAAGCTGTTCTGTGTTTTTCCGTACACCAGACACCAGATTTATATTCTTATGGGGTTGTTGAGTGTGATTTAAGTTTCACGTGTGGTTAGTTTCCATATATTGTAATGAGCAGATTACACTGTTATGTAAAAATTTAGTAGGCTCATTGACTTCATAATGGTTATTCTTTAAAAAAAATTATAAATAAATATCTTACAGTCAACGGTCCACACTAAGATTCACCCCTGTGTCGGGGGTCCGGAAACACAATACACAAGCACAAACGCCTAGACCACGGCAAACATCTGTATGGCCAATACAAATGTATGCCATATGCGGGGATCGAACCCGCAACCGCCAGCGCAAGAGCCGCAATCCAGCACTGTGTCCGTTGCGCTAACGCGTCGTCGTATTTTTAAAAGGTTTGGTACAACTAATAATATCATTAGTTTATTTCAGACGATGGTCGATACGAAGAAAAGCATAGAAAATAATTTACGTAAACAAAGAAAATACAACAAAATAAATCAATTAACTCAAACGATTTGCCAACGACTTTCACTATCTTATTTTGTAAGGTCAAAAACCTTTCTTAAACATATAATAATAATTGTACCATACTCAACTATTTCATTCGTCCATATAAAAATACTAAGTAAATTATTTTAATTTTATTATATGGATTCACGTTTTCTGTGATAAATAATATACAAATAATAAAATATTTAATATTTATTACACGAGGACATAAAATATCATGTCACTAAAAGTTATATTATGTTTCTTAGGTATTATTATCTTTACAAAGAATAATATTTTTTCATTATGTATATATAAGTATATACGTGTATGAATTCGCTTGAAAATTTTATTGTATTTTCGTTTGAGTGTGTGGAATAATTTCATTTCACGTAATAACTACAAAATTTTACTATGAAATAAGTCATTTAAATAAATTTTTCATATTTGATATTAGAATTTATTGAAATACTAATATTAAAAACAATAATCTAAGTAAATATTATATGGTATTTACAATAAAATATTAAATTGTTTTAATATTGTAACCAAAATAAGTTTAGCTTATTCTATTTTAGATAATCGTAAAAAGTGAAATAAGTAAGTATTACATGACCACCTGAACAAAACACTCAACTGATCTTTCAGTAAAACATGAATCTCAATAACCTGAGACCATTATTAAGTCAATGATATGCCTTTGTGACGCGGATGTAATAGAAGATCACGGGTCAGATCATTTGACATCTCTCCTGTGTGCTGTAACATAATGCTTTGATAACGTTACCCGAAATATATTATGTTTGTTTGTTAATATATTCTTGTGAGTTTTGTTAACTGAATTCAAGGTTTTGAATTAAAAAATAAAGTTACCAATTGTATTAATTACATATTAAACAATTAGTTATACATGTGTAGATTATTTTGAGACAATTGCGTTAGTTCAAATATTTAGTCATTTCTAATTGGTTTATTTTAATTACATAATATAAACTATAATCTATATTTGTTGTATAATTTTTAAGTTTTTCGTTGATTATGTACACACCATGTTCTACATAATTATACACGACCGTTTTTTAATTTTTGTTTTAAATAATTTGTTAAACATTGTTCATATTGTATTCGTCTAATTCACATCGTATTTCTTTTTTCGTTTCAAATATGAATTGTTCCCAAAATACTGCACTCTTAAAATTTCCAGCACAATTCAAATAGCATAAAAATTTCAACTAATACGTAGAATGAAATTACAGTATTTTACGATTTCACTCAATGCTCTAAATCTTTCATCTTTAGTTTTTTTTTTTTCGGTTCTATTCCATTCCATTGTTATAGCTTTTACAACAGTACCAGATCATTCGGAGCATATTCGGCCGGTAAATGTGAGACTGTGTTTTGAGAATAATGGTCGTAGAGCCAGCGTTATAGTACACGTTTCTTTACATTTTGTTATTTATGAATAAGTCTATTATTCTGCAGAAATCAACTAGGTTGCGTTTTTTTTTTCCTTTTAACATACCGTTGTAAATCTGAATCAATGTTTGACTCAGCACTTACTCGTATTTATATCACCATTGATTTGGAATTATTTGCACAATAACGATAATTATGTTGTGTCAAACGTCAAGAGTTCCTATCCTATACTAATATTTTTTGACACTTAAGTATCAAATTGTTGCTTATTTCATATTTAAACTCATAAGTTTCATACAAAAATATTTTATTTAGAACAAGATGATATATCACTAAAAATGTGATCAAAAGAATATAAAGTAACGTAAAAAGGATAATTACTTGTTTATATTCATAAGTCATTTAAGAGGTTCTTTAAAAGACAAATATTAGAGTCATTTTGACTCCGTCACTCAGTATATTTTTCTTTTTAGCTTGAAATATAATGTACGAGTATAAGGGCTAAACAGTTGGCGCATTTTGCAGTGACCGACGGTTTTTGATTTGACACCCTGTGCTTTGATTCATCTCTCGAGTTTGTAAATGAAACCGAGTCTATATGTGAACGATCACGATTCAGCCTGTAATATCCCACTGTTGGGCATAGGCCTTTTCCCCATGTAGGTGGGGGATCGGAGCTTAATCCACCATGCTGCTCAATTGCAGGTTGGCGGATATATTCCCTACTATGAGTAACGATCGCTATCAGGTGTACATGATAACAACCGGGACCGACGGCTTAACGTGCTCTCCGAGGCACGGTGGGGGTCTCCCCAAGGACTGCACAAACACCCAGACCACGGCAAACATATGGTTTGAACTTGAACTGCAACCCCTAACGCAACAGCCAATTGCAATCCAGTGCTGAGACCGCTGCGCCAACGCGGCGTCACATGTGTGAAGTTTAAGTTTAATTCTACCTTACGAACAGACGATCTTTGTTAGTCATAAAAAATACCTATAATTACTTTTCAGCCTTTGATAACTAATTCAATCATTTACATTCGTTCAGTTATACTACGTTACAATCTCTATATTTCCCATTTGTAAACAAGTAAAGGAAAATCAAAGTTGAAGATAATCCACCATGATTTCCATTAAGACGCTACCCATGATTTAATCTGTTATCTGTGGGTTAAGATTCGTAAGCGTTATATCTACTGGATCTATTCGACGGTCCAGCCAAGAAATAGGACACGTTTAATTAAATGTTTTTGATGACTTTAATTAGATTTTTTAGTTATTCTGTTACGAACTTTTACTAATTAAGTTTCGTTCTTCATTTTGGAACGTTTTCGTTAGACTTTATCTTTTGCCGAGAATTTATGAAAAAAAAAACCAAAATAATAATTTAATTTTGCGTATTTTTCATAAAGTTATAAATTTTGTACGATTTAGCTGATTGACATAATTATATAAAGTCAGTTACACAAATATTAGCTTAAAATTAGTTAAAGTTTATAATTATTTTTACACTAAATATATATGAGAACGTCTTTCAATAACTGATTCTTATTAACGAAATTGTTTCAATAACAAAACTGATCTATAAAACAAATTAGGCCTGCTATTTTGTATACGCTAAACAGAATGTAACTAGAAGCATGAAAATGCAATATCAGACAAATTTAGTAACTGCAAAGAAATCGAAGTAGTCAGCATAAGGGAATTCGCGAATAGTTAACATTATGATCACGTATATATTTTTGCATAATAGCACTCTTAGCGGGGAAAAGGAAAATACAAAAATTGCGAACGCATTTACTTCTACTCTCACACTATGTTCGCCTGTACATTCTTTTCTAGTCTGAACAAATTTCACGATTTAAATCTCACTGTTTAAATTATTACAAAGTTTGCTAAAGTCTAAATCGTTAAATGAGTTGCAACATTCCTCATGAAAATTCTTAACTGCACGTGACTTTACTAACATGTCATTAAAAACTTTTATGCAAGTCATTAATGCAAATAACGAACACCTTAAAATTATAATACGCCGTACACTCTCTAAGGAATTACTTTGTTTTTCTCAAATATAAAGCACTCATATGCAAGGGTGCTAACCGCCAATGGAATTTACACTTTATTTTATATGCTTTACGGTCTATTTTGCTAAAAGGTTTGCACGTGTTCTGAAGGATCTCGAGGGTACGCTATTCGCCACATGTTAAACATGCTCCATCACTACATAGTATAAAACAAAGTCGCTTTCTCTGTCCCCATGTCCCTATGTCCCTATGTCCCTATGTATGCTTAGATCTTTAAAACTACGCAACGGATTTTAATGCGGTTTTTTTTAAAAGATAGAGTGATTCAAGAGGAAGGTTTATGTATATAATTTAGTATAGTTTTATGTAAATTAGCAGAAATACGGCGATAAATGTTGAAGAAGTCGCACAAAATCGGGCCAACTGGGAGCTTTCCACGCAAACGCCGCGTAAACTAGCAAAGATACAGTGGAGTAATGTACTAGCGAATTCTAAATCTATAAAAATGCTACAAAAAAGTCCGCGATAGCATATCTCTATCTCTTACGGTTGACTTACAATAACCACTTTTATGTTCAAATTTTTAATTAAAAACATTACGTTATTTTCCAAGCTATTTTCTTTAGTTCAGTATTAATCCTTATCCAAACAAATATTTTAGTTAGCTTAGGAATTTAATGCAGATTAAAATTGCCCTTTACACTATATCAATCAGATGAATAGATTTTCAGATATCGTCGTTAGAAATAATTAACAGCGAAACATTTAACCCTTTAACCGCCATCGCCGTAATATTACGTGTTGTAAGAGTAGTACCTCAGCCGCCACGTCGGAATATTACGTAAAGATCCTGTCATTTAAAAATGTCATCATTGCACCCGTGCGAAGCCGGGGCGGGTCGCTAGTGTTGTATAATCGTGGTATTTTTATCGTATTTTAGACTTTAATGACTATATAACAAGGACTATTATGTTATTTATATTTCTTTATATGTTACTTCTTACAAACTACTTGGAATGTATGATATTTGAGTGTATATTAAATTATTTATTCATGAGAAAGCTATATCCTACTCACGTCTTTACTCGAGTTTCTTTTATTCAAGAATAAAGTGAGTTCCTTACGTGTATAAAAAAAAACGCTATTGAGTTTCTTGCCAGTTTTTATCAGTTGCAAATTCATATTTCGATGCCAGGGGTAGCTTCAGACTAACTACGAGTATATATAGTACTCTATCTACATATCTCTATATAATCATGATTAAAAATACTTTTTTAATTCGATTTTTCCATTTCGAAGTTCAGGTTTTGAATTTTTGAAATTATTTTCACTACCTATTTTTTTATATAAACACTTACATTTTTGAAGTGAAACTTCTTTAGGCGCATGAGGGGTAAAATTTGAGCAAAAGGTGACGCGGCAACGCGGCAAGTGAAAGTACTTGGATGGGTGACCGCCTGATTTATAGCACGTTGAATACACCGGTTCTTGTCCGATCACCGAAGTTAAGCAAGGTTGGGCGCGGTCAGTACTTGGATGGGTGGCGCGCCTGGGAACACCGCGCGGCTTTTTTTTTCAGTTAATGATACCACTTACTTTTTCAATTAGTTTGCCAAAGAAGTTTCACTTCTGACATGTGTACTTTGTACGCACGCAATTTTTTTCTTTTTAAAAGTGTTCAGAATAATCTAACTCATAATGTTGATATTATGATTTTTTCCTACATATTTCACTTTTGTATGTAGTTTCATATTTATTACGATGGTATACAACGAAAATTTATACCTTAGATTCAAAATACATAAGCCGACGAGCGCGTAATTGCTTTCAAAGAAGATTCCTTACAAAATAATTCAAATATGGCCGAACGCGGTGAAGGTACGAATATTTTAACGTAATTTCTACTGCCTTTTGAAAACTCATTATTAGACCAAAATACAATAATTTTTAGTAAAAATGAATTGACAAGATAAAAGTTAACAGCTACATACTAATTGCCTTATTGATATATAAGAATTAAATTCATCTTAGCTACTAAGTATCTTAAGCTACCTATAATAACAACTGGTAAATAGTTTATATATATTATGTAAATCACTCCAAAATCTCAGATGTTTATCTAGGAAATATTACATATCGATTGTGAAATTCAATATTTTAGATGTTTCTTGACACTTACTTGCTTCTTAATTAAAAAGAGGGTAGTTACAATTTTCATCCGGTAAGCGTCGGTTATGTTCGGCCTTCCTCAGCTTTGTTGACCCTCTCTTGTGAACACTTACATATATGTATGTATATTAGACTCTTTCGAGTTTTAAAATTTCATATTTCGAGCGCACCGTTGTGCCTTTGAGGTCTTCATTAATTTAAATAAATAAAAATTCAACGAGTCTTAGTAAAGTTTAAAGACACAATAAGATAAAATTTTCATGTAAAGAAAATTAAAAGGCTTAAGATAAACTTGCTGTCATAATTTGAAATTAACTATTGGAATTTCAACTAGATAAATTTGTCAAAATTATTAATAGAGAAATTACAGAGTATTTATACGTGTCAAGAAAATAAGAACTCCCTGCTGTCACTCAGTTTTCTCACCAATTAGATAAAATTAAATTAGAATCCCGTGGTCTGGGTGTCTGTGCAGTCCTTGTGGGACTCCCCACCGTACCTCGGAGAGCACGTTAAGCCGCCAGTCCCCGTTGTTATCAAAAATACCCGATAGCGATCATATTAGGGAATATATCCGCCAATCCGCATTGGAGTAGCGTGGTGGATTAAGCTCTGATCTTGAAGTGGGATATTACAGAGTGAAGCGAAAAAAAACTAGAATACTGTGCTCATACTGTACAATTGAAATAAGTTCTTTAGAGACCTGTTCTAATTAACTATGATTTAATTGATCAAAGGGCTGCTAAGCTAATTGCTACTAAGCTGAGTGACAAGCCTCTGTCTTTTTACCGTGAATAGATTATTTTTATATCTTTTATTTTTGCAATGCTATTTTGAAAATGCTCTATTTTCAAGGGGCTATCACTCTATTCTTACGTGTAACATAGGTCTAAGATAATGATTCTTGAGTCGACCACCAAGCGTTTCTATAGAATTTTACTTGCTACTTGCTTACCAACTTCATAGTTTATAAAAAAAGTGTGTGTCAGCTCCGACGTACGACTGGAGTTTACTCCTTCAGATCGACTGTCTAAATATGACCAAAAAAGGTTTACTAGTCTAAAAAAGTGTGTGTGTACGTATTGTACGCACGTAAGAAGTTATACTTCAAGCTAAAGTATTAAAATACTTCCAAAATAATTCCACAACGCCATCTCTCAGAAATGCTAAAGACTACTTTAGCATGCTTGAACTTCGTTTCGTTTTTTCAGCTTCACACGCGCATAGTAAAAATTTACTCTCATAATTCCACAACGCCATCTCTCAGAAATGCTGAAGACTAGGTACTTTAGTGGCGGCATCTATTCATGCATGCTTGAACTACGTAGTTCCGTTCGCAGATAGTAAAAATTTACTCTCATCATTTTTCTCTAACGCCCCGTAAGAAATATAACTTCAAAAATAATACCATACCAAATGGTAAATAAACTAATCAAATAACAACCTAATTATATCTATCTAAGATGCCGTTATTAGAAAACGTCGTTACGTAATCAATCGGAACACTATTGAGTTTTGATAGATGGCGTTACGAGCAACGTAACGAGGTTATTCGTTCAATAGATTTTACTGCTCATATTTTTTTCATACTGGGGTCCTTATATGAAATATCGATTCTTAAGGAGTAAACTACAAAATAATTCTAACATACATATAGTAGACATGCTCCATCACGCAGATTCAAGTCAAGGGTTAAAATCTGCATCATACGATTACGTATATTTTTATTCAGTAATTTTACCAGCGATTTAACTAATGTCTCTCTCAACATTGCCTACGTGCTTAGAATAAAAATTCCGGTCCCTGGGAACGTTTTAAAGTACTCCTTGCTCGCTCCATTGAAACTTAAGAATAGTGGGGATTTGGCAGTGGCATGTGCGGATTTAATTTCACTCGCCTGTTTGAGTGAGTTACGTTGAATAAAATTTTTCAACACTGTGATTATTTTTTTGGACTGCAATAATTGTAAGTTAAATGATTTTTTGGACGTTGCATAAATTTTAGTTCATTACAGTTTTAATAGTCGACAGACTTTGTCGTTGTAACATTTTTTTTTTTTGGAGGGCAATACGAAATACATGTATGAAATGAAATATAAAAATAAAACAAACTGTGAGCAATGGACAGTGCTAGGTAATGTTCGTGCAAAAGATACGTTGTAAAAGTGTGAAAAGTGTGAGTGATGTACTTTAAAAAAAATAGTACTTTCTATTTTTTTACGTAGTAAATAGCTCGATACCGAACTAAATAGGTACATACAAAAAATAATATCTGGTTAAGTTTTTTAATAAATAAATAAATAATAAATTCTTTATTGGACCAAATACTTTATAGAACTACTAATTTAAGGCGGAATAAAAAATAATATTTAAAGTTGTTGGACTTCATATACTTTGGGTTGTATAAAAAAATCTTATCTTTTATTCTCCATTGCCATTTCTAAGAGCCTTCTTCTGGTTTGATTGAGATTTACGTCATCACTAGTGTAGTTTATTCGCTATTTTCGTCATTATATGAACGATGTTTCAGTTTTTTGTTTTTTTTTTACTTATATATATAGAGAGTTATAACTCTATTTAATTATGTCCACAGTGATATAATATAAGTTTTTAAGCACACGCAAATCGCCACATTCATTACACATAATTATAATTATACTAAAATTTCATCGTATTATATAAGTCACTTTAAAAATATTTAATAAACAAGACGATAGATTTTAATAAATATTGTAATTACTTTAATAATTATTAAATTATTATTATTTTGTTAACTATGTTGGGGTATTTTTTATCTTTACAAAATAACTTTTAAAATATTTATGACACGTTACTGCCATTCGTTTGAAATTAAAATCTGCCAGTAAATTATAGTTTCAATCAAAATTTAATTAACTTACTTGATGAAAGAATTTTATAAAATAGTAAAATTTAAGAAATATTAAAACAGAAACGCCCTACGTAATATAATACTGTTTTTACTTCTTTTTTGTTTTTAACGATCCCTAAAAGTATTTAAGAATTTAGACCCTATTAATTCAGTATAATCACCTGACAAAGAAGTAACTATATGTTACTGTTACCGAAATATTATCTATACTAATATAATAAAGCTGAAGAGTTTGTTTGATTGTTTGTTTGTTTGTTTGTTTGTTTGAACGCGCTAATCTCAGGATCTACTGGACCGATTTGAAAAATTCTTTCAGTGTTAGATAGCCCATTTATCGAGGAAGGCTATAGGCTATATATCATCACGCTAAGACCAATAGGAGCGTAGCACTAATGAAGAATGTTTCAAAATCGGGTGGTCCTATTCCACGGGGACGAAGTCGCGCGCACAAGCTAGTAACTTATAAGGTAAAAGAAAATTAACCTTTTTGATACTACATATTATGAACTTACTTTAGCTTTACGGCAATCGTTAACAACAAAAAACATAAAAAGATACCTAAAATATTTTATTAATAATAAACACTAACAAAATCTCAAAGTGAAATACAAAAATACTTTCGTTAATTTTAATTTTTATGATTTTATGTTTGAATATTTTTAAAATATTATTAATTGTTAAAATATTATTAATTGTTAACTGTTTTCAATCAGTATTGTGTTCCTGTTGGTGAGTAAGGTGACCAGAGCTCCTGGGGGGATTGGGGATAGGGTCGGCAACGCGCATGCGATGCTTCTGGTGTTGCAGGCGTCTACAGGCTACGGTCTTACCATCAGGTGAGCCGTACGCTTGTTTGCCGACCTAGTTACATTAAAAAAAATAAAATAAAAAATTGTAAGATGAAAACCCGTTTGAGGTAAATTATTTTAATAATCAAAGGGAGGAACTTTTTGATCAATATTTCAAGGAACCTCAAAATAATAATGTGTAAAATATATAATTCTTCAAACTCGTGCACGTGTGTGTTTACGGAGAAAAAAATTTATAAAACCGACATTTTGTCTTTAACATTAACACCGAATTTCACATTTACCCATAACAGTCATGAATTATTTATTACCTATAGATTTTAACCATTACCAACAAAATATTTTCTTGAGTGTTGTAAGTGAAATAAAGGCAAAAATATTGAAATCCTTTCTCCCGATTTACTCTTGTTGACATTGCAAAGTAACATAAAAATATTAATCCGTAAATCCATTTACGGTTAAACCAACAAATGTAAAAGTTTTAAAACGATATATAAAACATATAATGTTATTAAAGTATGTATGAAGTGTTTTTAATCTCGCACTTAATGAAAAAAAAAGCAATTAAAACAAACACAAAGGGATGTCATACCGCACGTCGTTGTCATGGCGGAAATTCTTTTCGTCCATTCGTCTTTTCCTCAAACATGCCATGGAATTTTTATTGTGTGGATTTTATTTCTAAATTATATTTTATAATAGGTCATTTTGTACGTGTCAATGAATTCCAGCTTTATGATTGCACGTACGATGTTACAACGTTGCTATCTTAGTAAAGTAACATGAAATTATTTCTATTTATAAACCGTCGCCAGACCTTTTTTTTTAACTAAATATTAAGATCCACAAGTATTCTAATGACATTTCAACTATAATTCTCAAGATACGTGCTCCACTTACGTTAATACTAGCGTTCCACTGTTTTCTACTTCTTTAATAGTGTCTCTTTTGTCTGTTGTCTGTTAAGTTTTTTACAACTTACCATTTCAAATGAAATGTTTTTACACACTTTAATCATAATAACCTTGTCAAAAAACATTAATTAACGGCTTTACAAAAGTTTTTATTTTCATTTATAGGTACGTGTTTTTACTACAATGTTGTTCTATGCGGCATGTATCGTTTACAATAAAATTGGATTCATATCTTAAGCCATTTTCAACGAAAATTATTAAAACGTACTCATCATTTCTTTTAAGTAGTAAATGTTAAGCGTATTACGTAATTTATCTGTACGTATATTTTTTCCTCGATATCCCAATAGAATCAAATGCGTTTCCTTTACTGCGTACCAAATAAAACTGTAATAAAACGATATTGCTTCTTAACTACTGAAGAATACGACTTTAGCAACCACTCCGTAATAAAATACAAACATAAATTATTCAGGACTCGTAAGAAACAAATATACCAGCAAATTTAAATATTAACAGAAAATAGATGTCTAATACGAGTCGTAATACTTATGTCAAAAATCACTACATAGTATAAAACAAAGTTGCTTCCCGCTGTCTGTCTGTCCGTATATATGCTTAGATCTTCAAAACTACGCAACGGATTTTGATGCGGTTTTCTTTAGTAAATAGAGTGATTCCAGAGGAAGGTTTATATGTACAATACATACATAATATAGTAGAGGAACACTGATAGTTTTTGCAACCTTGCGAAGCCGGGAAGGGTCGCTAGTAGAATAATAAGAAACATTGTGATTTTTAATAATAATGTTTGTATACTTGTTTTGGATTACCGAAAGACCAGTACTTCAAAATAATCAACAAAAGACTTGGTAAATATCCCGCTTCACGTAATTTCAATCACAGTATTTGTGATTATGAAGGTATATGAACTTATATCGACTACATAAAAATCCGCATAATGTTGGATTTATGCACCACTCTAATATATAAAATTAAGCAAACGTTAAAAACGTGCTTCTTGAGTACCTATACGCGTATTTTTTTTTTAATTCTAATTTTCCAAATCCCTATTACGAATTTTAAAATTACTCGATTTTAGACGCGCAGATAAGGAGTGAAGTATTTTATTAGAAGTAACGGAGGTGAATAGTACCCTTAGGTTGTGGAACTCTAAAAAGTAAAGATATTTTCATAATTCACACGATACCTTTCCGGGCTCTTACTATAATCTTTTTTGAAGCGCTCTTATAGAATAAGCTTCTTATCTAAATCGATTTCAAAAACAAATCCAACATGGCACTTTCATCTTTACAGCAAAGTCTCGTGAAGGACTTACGTTTTGAGATACCTTAAGGGTTTTATTGATATTCAATAAAAATCTTTATACCAATACGATATATTATGACGTAGGTATACGGGTATACGTCATGTCCACTCATGTGTCGACTGAACTCAATAAATCTTTGTTCTAGAAGAAGGAATAGTGTGAATCAAGTAAATACGCAATTATAGATATAACGCACAAAGTACTAGTCAAATCTCAATTAAATTTAAATGGGACCACATAACAAGCACCGTTTTTCGATTTAAAAAAAAAGAATCATCGAAATCGGTCCAACCAGTAAAAAGTTACGAGGTATGATACAACGTAGGGTGACGAAAATAGCGTCAAGTAAATACGCAATCTATAATAATTATATAAATGAGATTTCCACCCATATATTGACTCACCACGATATCTCTGGAACCATAATTAAGGCGTCGAGACTTGAAATTTGGTAGAAATATTCCTTTCACCGAGTAGAGGTCAGCTAAGAACGGATTTTACGAAATTCCACCCACAAGGGGGGTATTATTAACATATATTGCAAAACAACGTTTGCGGGTCAGCTAGTATTAGATATAACTCACAAAGTACTAGTCAAATCTCGATTATATTTAAAAGGACAAGCATCCCCTTTCTATAAAAAAATTTTTTGAAAGCCAAGATTAAGTTTGTAATAGTTCTCCTTTTTAAAATATAACTTTAAACTAATATAAACAAAGGAAAACTTTGAAAAATTATTAATTATTTATAATAATAATAAAAAAATTGAGATCGAACAAAATATTTTTTTAACATTTTTCTATAGACTTATACTATTAAAAACACATTTTTAAAGTTTATATAAATACTCATTAACTGGCCCTGGATTCCGAGGTATAAATCTTATGGCGCTCCACTAAAGATAGATTTTCATCTCCTATTTCCCGTGGTATGAGATATCGGTGGATAAGACAACTAACGTTGACAACTTCCCAACCTCCACCATTTCAAAACAAATTTTACAACTCCAGTATGCATAAATGTCGCAGGGATTTAGTCAAAGACGTTATATTATAATTTCACTAGTGAAATTATAATTACACTGATTATTGTCAATAACGACAGATTCGTAGTCTAATATTGAAATTAGATAGGTTAGGGTTATTTTTTTTGTTTCTGTGACAAAAATAAACAGTCTAATATTGAAATTAGTTCTGCCTTATAATTTCACTGTCACTGTATCGGTCTAGTGAAATTATGTCACTGAGTGAAATTATAATGTCACTGAAACTAGCCCGTTAAATTGTAAGTAATCCAAACGATTGACAATAAATCAGTGCAATAATAATGGCACTTGAGAAATTTCAATATCACGGCTTTTTTAATATCCCTGCAACACATACATAAATAATTTAAAAGGAAAACTGTAAAAGCTAGACTTTACGAGTTAACAAGTAAAAGTTTGAACTCATACTAAGGTAAAAAGGAAAATAAAAATAGGACGTAAAAATCGTTTAAGTGAAGTAGTTATAGATGTAAAGTATTTTGTTTTATTTTTTTTTTATTTAAGGTTTACCAACAGATATACATCAAATATAGTATTAAGTAAGTATTTTCTGGTTACAATTTTGAGACCAAAGTTGTAAACCAGAAAATATTTAATAACATTAAATTAAGTTAACAAGTTTCATTGACCACAATTGTGTCACCATTATTAATAATAAATGTTTTATTATAGTAAATACACACTTTATGACTAAATTATTGTCAATGGATGTAATTTTTCTTAAATATTTTCAACGTTTAGTCAACGTTTTTTTCAACTTTTAACTTCAGACATATTTGCATTCAATCTGTAACATCCCAATGCTGGACATAGGCCTCTTTCTCCACGTGGGAGAAAAATTGGGGCTTAATCCTTCACGCTGCTCCACTGCGGGTTGGCGGATATGTTCCGTACTAGGAGTAACGGTCGCTATCAGGTTTTTCTGATAAACAACCGCTAGTCGTCTAAAATACCGACGGTTGCGGGATGGATATTTGTATTTGTACAAATACTTCTTACCTGTTTGGATGTCTGTCTTTGTGGCTCTCCCCATCGTGCCTCGGAGAGTACGCCAAGCCGTCGGTAAGACATGTTCATAAAGAAGAAATTGCTTTAATAAGCTCATACGAAATAATTTAAGAACAAGCTACGAAAAATTTAAACAAAACAAGTTCAATTTATCTTACTTTAAAGTACACTAAAGTTAATAAGCAATATGTAACGAAATTTATGTTCTGATCAAACAATTCCCATAACTAAAGTCATTCGTGCATAGGTCTATCATAGAACTTAATATTTATTGAACAATATGTACAATATTGCTTTAGTTTGAAAACTTTGACGATTTAAATTGAATTTTATGTCGATTTCGTCCGAAATTAACTTATAATTTTTAAATTTCTTCGGTAAAATAGACATACGTAAACTGGTTTTATTGTTCGCGACCTAGTGGTTTCAATTTTATGTCCCATAAAACTGAGCTGAAAGAGTTAAAGTTACGTCATGCATCTGCGAGGGAAAATTGAAAATGTGACAAAGTAAGGAACTTTTTAATGTCACTTTAATTTGTTTTAAAAATTTTATGATCTTCGTCAGATGTCTATAAAATTTTGACAACGAGCTGTTAACGTACTACTTTTCAATTAAAGGGAGCCCTAGAGCTCTTATGGCAGATCTACTACGATTTTATGCTTTATTGATAAATTTTCGTTGTTTTCCTTTAATGTCGAGTACGAGATGAAACTCATATACAATTTTAGCTCTTAAAAACTTTTCAACGCTCTTACTCAATATTTTCACCTTTCTCTTGGCCATCTTGGTTTCTTTACAAACAATATCAAAAGATTTATAACTAGTATAGTACATGCTAGTTGGTATATTGGAAGAAATGTCCAATTCTGTTAATGATTTTTTTGTAATAAACGAGGTTAAATGAGGTAGGCCACAGCAGGAGATTTCGTGATCAAAATATGGAGCAGCCCGACTGGGGTAGTTAGTACTTCGACCATACATAAGACCACAGCTAAATAATACTGTTTTCAAGCAGTATTGTGTACCTGTTGGTGAGTAAGGTGACCAGAGCTCCTGGGGGGATTGGGGATAAGGTCGGCAACGTGCTTGCGATGCTTCTGGTGTTGCAGGCGTCCATAAGCTACGGTAATCGCTTACCATCAGGTGAGCCGTACGTTGTTTGTCGACCTAGTAAAAAATAATAATTGGAGAGTATCAGAACTGTCTACTGTCGACTGTCAAGAAACGTTTAAGATATTAAAATAATAATAAAATAATTATTTAGTAATAATAAGATCTAGTAAAGTATTTTTTAGTCTAAATAGATTACACAAAATATTTTTTCCACGTATTAATTTCAGAATTAATTGAGAGATAATTCAGTTTTCTAATTTAAAAAAAACCAGTTTTCTAATTAAAATTCTTACATAATAGCTGTTTGCCCTTTTGCTTCGTGTGAGAAAAGTCTCGTAGTATCAATTCACTTGCTTGAGTTTGAGTTTGAGAGAGCAGTTAATAATTATAGACTATAACTAAATTATAAAAGAATATGTCTAATTCCTAAACTATTCCAAGCTCAAAATATAAGTTTTATTCCACATTTACTAACATATTTTTTTAAAACAAACGATCGTATATAGAATTTTTACATATTAAAATTGTCAACAAACAGACCGACTGTGATTTTATTTCCCTGTTGACATTATTTCAGTTATTAATTCAGCATCGAAAAAAAATACGAATATATATATTTCGTTCGTTCACGTGCAAAATTTTTGTTAAAATATATGTACATATATACATATTTATTGTGTTATACAAAAGTTCAATTATTTCATCGTAAGCAGTGAACCCTAATTGAAATACGAATGATTGATTCCTTCCGCATGAATTTACGCTGTAATACAATTGGTATTTTCCTCATCGCCTTTGAGTTCTTCATTAGTATAGATCCTTTTAAATGTCATAACATTTTGTGACATATATCAATAATATTTCATTACTTTTTAGGTGACTACCGAAATAATTATACCGTCTCGTATGAATATTTACACGCCTAATGGATTGACAAATTTTATTATAATATGGATTTGATTTACACATATACATATATGTATAAGTAAGAGTAAGAATACCCCGTCTTAATACATTTGTTTTCGCATAGAAATGTGACATTCTCACTCACATATATTTTCTATTCGGAAGGAATCTTCAAAGATCTTTTTGGTGTTACACTTTCACAGTTGTAGTAATACTGTCTCTTCATAATGTACATTTATCAGTGTTTTAAATTATATTATTCTTCAAATATACAAATACACAAACAAAATTACAAAATACAATTGAATAAAAATTATTGGATTACAATCCAGTTTTACAGTAAGATGAAACAATAAATAACAGAAATTTTGCAACTGAAACAAGAACCTTCTTCCCACAAAACAATTTGAGTGTATAAAATCCTAATGTCTTACTCTAATCCCGGATCAAAGTCGGGCTTAACCCAATATATTACAGACCACAGAAAATACCCGAACATCAAACTAGTCTTCCGTGATAATACGGACGAACAGGACCGGTGGCGTCGCATTGCGTCTATTGGCCTGCATTTTGAATGAACGCACGGGTTTAGGTCGGTTTAATACCATACGATTTTACGACTAAGCACAACCTGACTAATATGGACGATATTATGCAATACCGCTTTCAAGTGACAATCGGATTAATGTTGAGGATACGTTCCAGAATATATCGATATATTTCGTGATTATACTCTAATGAACTAATGGATAGCGTCATATTATAGGATCTGTGTGATGAGATTTATTAGGTATACTAGCCGACCCGTGCCCACTTCGTTGGGCGTTAATTATTTTTGTGATACAAATTGGTACCTATATAGTAAAGTAGTTTTGACTAGCCCGTTGGCGCAGTTTGTAGTGACCCTGCTTTCTGCTCCGGGGGTTGTGGGTTCGATTCATATGTATTATTTATAAGTATGTTTATCGAAAAAAAAAATGTAGCTAGACCAGTCGGCTGTTACCTATAACACAAGCATTAAGTTGCTTACTTTAGGAACAGACGACCGTGTGTGTATTGTGTAAATGTTTATATTTATATATAGTAAAAGCTTTCATCTCGCTTGCACATCTCTGACTTGATTTACATATACTATTATTTTTTTACTGAATTTTTTGTTCAATAACAATAAAACATAGCCTATATCACTTCTGAATAAGTGTACCTTTCTGTTAATGAAATAATTTTCATGATCGGATCAGTATTTACGAAGATTATTCCCTACAAACAAACAAAGTTAAAAACTTTACCTTTTTCTAATATTAGTATACGAGTAGATGATACAGTGTTTTCGCTAGATTAACTCTAAGATACAAAAGTATTTACTGGATAAAGCTAATTCATTCATATCAAAGGAACCTCGCGATTAATAAAAGTATTAAATATATTTTAACATACACACACGCGGTCATTTGTTCCTAAGGAAGGCAACGTCAATGTGTATTTTATGTATCAGAAGGCGATACAGATATGCGTCAAATGTCCAACTAGACGTTTGATATAAGAAAATATACGCAAAAACCCTCGTCATAACATTCACAAAATATTTATTGCTGTTATTCTGTTTCAAGTATAAAGATGAAAATAAAGAAATAAATAAAATACGTCTAATACATAGGAATTCCGTCGTAATTGTATTAGTCTAGATTTTATGACGTCTTCGCCTGCGAAAATGGTTTGACTTTAGTGTTTGACAATACCTTCACATCGGAGAACTTCTTAACCATTTCACAACAAATGTTTAATAACTCCATTCCATTGTGTATCGTGATGATATCCATATTAAATTTTAAGTTAGAACTACAAGATCACAATTCTGAAATCGAAACCTAGTACATATTTTATGTTTTCAGTTTGTTCTCGCATCACAAAAAATTCATCATACGAATAATTATAAATTTTGCATGACGTGAGTACAAACGGTGAGATAGACAAAGTTTTATAAAAATCTCACACACATCAACACTCCTTAAATTATCTTTTATAGGAATAAATGATGATGATACCCACGTACAACGTTACCAATATCAATTAAAATCATATTTATTACATATACAGATAATTTATTTCTGTCAATTCTATCAAGATGGATATAAAAAGAGGCGATGAAAGAAATAATTCAAAAATACTTCAAGAATTTCTACTACCAAGTACAAGATGAATAGCGGCAACGCGATTAAATAAGCAATTGAAAATCTCAAAGGCCTAAAGTAATTTCATCCATTCAGGCATCTAAAGGAACGAGTAATTGATGGAAAATATATCGTTATAATAGCTAATAATATTCTACCTTTTAATACAAACTTCGAATTAATGAATTATTGATTGAGAAAAGACGCTTGCGTATATCATCTTTTGCGTTTTAGGACAAAATATACCTACTGTTATAGATAATTATGTTATAATAGAATTTTTATGACAATTTATATCAAATTATCAAATAACATGTATATGTATACACAAATATCCTGGTGGAGTTGTGCTCTAGTGGTCCGATTTCAGCTTGGGGCAGATATTTATAGGCAGGTAGGTAGATAGATACGTAGGTAGGAAAGGTAGGTGGTGTGGGTAAATTTTCTACCAACTTACAGTGAAGTGACATGACTAAATACCATAATACCACGCGCTCTAATCGTACATACTATAATTATGACCTTTGTATCACATTGCTTATGTTTTTTTTTTAAGTAAAACTTTTTACGCACCCTTGACTTGGAGAGTAAGCTGGTGAATGCGCGACAAGAGCGTCACGAAAAGTGTGATCGGGCGAGGCGAACGGAATTTGAGAGCGAGATATAAGTTAGTGAAATAGAAAGAGATCGAGTTACGTTCGTATATTACTGTAGGAGCTAAAGAAGTTTTACTTCAGTCGTGTGGTCTAAAGCACACATTTTTTTTTAATACAATTGCTACAAAATCCTCACAACACCATAAATACATCTGATAAACGAATTTCTATGTAGAAAATTGTCCATTACCACAAACTGCTGATTGGCAGTTCCCTTATAGCCCCTCTTTTGATTGTTCGCTTAACTGGGGTAGTTTCGGAGTTAATTAACGGGCCATTTCAAAGTTAAATAGTTGGTTGATGTGCAAATTGACTCGATTCTGTATAATGAATTGAGTTGGACAAAACTGTGTCGTTAGTCCAACTTGCAACTTTGCGTATTAGCTAATTTCTAGATGATAACTTACTATGAAGAGTAATTTTAGTCTAGTAACTTGAAATTTGAAAGTGATTTTGTGTAATTTTTTTATTTTCATGCTTTATTATAAAGTATGTTTGCGAGTGACTTTACATATATTGGGATCAATTATTCTATCCATAATTATAAAATTTATAGTTCTTTGTTAGTCATAATCTTCAATCGCTTCAGGCTATCGCAGTCCACTGCTGGACATAGGCCTCCCCAAGTTCGCGCTAGATATTATGTCGCGAACTCATGTGTTTTGCCCATAGTCACCACGCTGGGCAGGCGGGTTTGTATCTGACGGCCTTTGTTAGTACTTAAATAAAATTAAAAAGCTTAAAATTTACAACAAGGTTTATTATACTTTCACAAGAAACACAAGAAAACGGAAACGCTTTTTATTTATTCTTTGTCCTCTAATTCTAAGCTCAGAATGAAATAAATTGTACAAAACACAATGTAAATATTTATCAACAGCTATGTAACATTTCTTTACTTTTTTATTTTAGAAAATAAATTTTTAATAGCTATGTCACTCAAATTACTTTAAAAAATTATTAAACTCAACTATTAAATTATAATAAATAGAACAAAAAATCATAACATCACAAAAATACTGGTAATACACACTTTTCAGTTGATCAAAGTATAAGCGAGATAAATAAAATAACTTTTCGAATGTTGAACGAATAGCAAGCAATATCAAAGATTTAAATAAATATCTCATAGTCCTTCGTGTATCGTTTTGTTGATACACGAATATCTCTGCAATACATTTCATAAATATCAACATATTATACTGCGGTATAATTTCTACCCTTTGCCGTTATAAACTTTGACTGTATCTTAGAAGTTGACGTTATCAGATATTCTCTTTGGGAACAAGGGTTTGGGAATGTGGTCCGCAGATAGGACCAATGACATCAATAAATTATCATGTTGTATATACTTGACTAAAGAGTCAAGTAGGTATATATGTACATGAATTATGTCATGAATATAATTGTGTTTATGTTAAAGTTAAAAACTACGTAATTAAATTGACATACAACTGTGAATTACCCATTTGAAAGGTTTTTTTTTTTGTATATTATATTGTTAAGATATGAAACATTTTTCCTCGTTAACGTACATTTTATAACACGAGTGTGTACAAATATACTTCTTACTTCTATCTAGTAAGTGAAGAAACTGGTTTTTATATAGCATAAAATAATTTACCTTTAAAACATATTTTTAAAAGTGATATATAATTATTAGGTCTAATATTAATTTTTTACTTATTTTAAGCTTAAGAGTAAGCGACAAACCTTTATAAATAAATTAATTTAACTGAGGTAGGGCGCACCAGGAAATTTCCTGCTCAAAATATGGAGCAGCTCGACTGGGGTAGTACCTCGACCTTACAGAAGATCATAGCTAAACAGTACTGTTTTCCAGCAGTGTGGTGTTCCTGTTGGTGAGAAAGGTGACCAGAGCTCCTGGGGGGAATTGGGGGTAGGGTTGCCAACACGCTTACGATGCTTCTGGTGTTGCAGACGTCTATTAATAAGCTACGGTAATCCACCCCCATCACAGCGCTCACCATCCGATGAGTTGTACGCTTGTTTGCCGACCAAGTTATATATTTAAACAAAAAAAAATAATTAATTAAGATTTAAAAAAAAGCGTACGCAACAGTAATAACAGTCAGAATGAAGTAGTTTTTTTTTAGGGATATTAAAACTAAACTGTTATCAGGTATAATCAGTTGTTATTATTTAATTAATTTGGTTATGCCTTGTTACATATTTTCTAAGTCTTCCACTGACTGTTATCAAAAGAAGCTACTTCTTTACTAAAGGATCTGGTGAAATTGGTCACAGATGTAATTCCAACTTAAGCACATAATTGTATTGTGTCGAACACTTCACTTTGATCTTAACCTTAAGGGTCTCGTTATCATGCTTCAGAGGATATGTTAAGCCGTGAATTTCGATTGTCACAGTTGATCTCGATTTGAAGATACAGGGTTTGAGGACCTCTTCAGGTTACGACCTCAAACTCATTAATGCCAATAAATTTATGTAGATAGAAAATATGCAAATTTGTAATCGATTATGGGTCGATCTTTGAAACAAGCATTAAATGTAATTTTAAAATGTTATAATCAATTTTCTTTCAGGTAAATAACATGTCAGTCGAAGTTTTTATTTATTTTATAAATTTAAGTATTTTTAAAATAAATTACAAGTAAACTTAGTTTTCATGCACGAAAAATTAGTGCATGGTATGTTTAAAACGTGTTACTATCGATTCAGCCTGTAATATCCCACTGTTGGGTATAGGAATCTTCTCCGTGTAGGAGAAGGATCGGAGCTTAATCCACCACGCTGCTCCAATGCGGGTTGGCGGATATATTCCCTACTATGAGTAACGATCGCTAACAGGTTCATCATTATCAGTGTTACTATATTAAAGTCTAAATCTAAAGAGACATTTCTTTTTTGTTTAATCAATAATCAACGCTGTCTTTGGCTAATAATGTAATTTGTTGCCAGCAAATTAAACTATAGGACTTAAACTTGTAATTATAAAAGAAGGAAAAAGAAACTGAATTAATGTTGTTTTGTAACTTGTCAGGTGTTTCAATTAAAAGCTTTAATGAGAACTCGTTAAAACCGTCCATTAGTCCTGTTAAATTTCTTTATAGTTCTTATTGAATATTCGGGACGTGATAGGCCTTTAGGCTCGGTCACGACTCGGTTTGCATATTTTGTTACAAATTGAAATAAATTATGGGGAACTTTCGGTAAAACGAATTTACAATTTTCTTATTCAATTTCAATTTCATTATTTCAATTCAATTTAATTTTGGAATTGGTTTCCGGTGGTTGGCCACGTGACTAATGAATAAAATTTGGACACCATACAGACACTGTTAATTAATATCGTTTTGATGATATTTTAAATTAAACAATTCTCAATATTATTGTTTCTTTGTTTCAGGTAGAAGGTATGCGGGCTCAAAAGTTACCCGCTGCCTTGCTACTGTTGCTATTCGCAATAGACTCATTACACGCTAACAGGAGGAAACAGAAGGAGAAAATAGTTCAAACAACCACAAACATTTGTGATATAAGCGACCGAGACTCAAAAGTACACTGCTACTGCGAAAACAGTCAGGATATAAACGAGGCAATTAAAACAGAATGCTGGGTATTCAACGGCGGTATAGACAAGACAGATCCTTTATGGCCAAGCTTTACTTCACAGTCAAATATAGAAACGTTAGCATTTAACGTCAGAGCAGACGGAGGATTGAGTTTCGTGCCAACGAAGGTGCTTAGATATTTGAGAAAGCTTAAACATTTCAGTATTAAATACAGCTCGATATTAAAAATTGAGAGTTATGCATTCGTTAATTTAACATCGGTGCAAGAGATGGTATTAACAAAAAATCAGATCGTCGTTCTAAGTAAACATGCTTTTTATAATTTACCCAATCTAACTGTTCTAACGTTAGACGAAAACAGAGTAAAGAAACTCGAAACAGATACATTTTACGAACTTCCAGTTTTACAGAAATTATTTCTTACAAGTAACAACATAAGTGTCATAGAAGACGGAGCATTCCGACATCTTGTAAATTTATTAGAGCTAGAGCTTGACAGGAATAATATAAGTGATTTAAAAAAAGAGTGCTTCGATGGACTCGCTAATTTAAAGCGTTTAGATTTAAGGAGAAACAAAATAGCTGTACTTAATTCATTTACATTTATCGAGCTATGGAATTTGCAAGAGCTATTGTTAGACTATAATGAAATTTATATATTAGCTCAGAGAACATTCGATGGATTATCACAATTGAAAAAATTGAGTTTAAGTCATAACAAATTGGTTACATTAACGGACGGATTGTTCGAAGGAGTCAGGGGATTATCAGCTCTAGATATAAGGTATAATAAATTAAAACGATTCACAATGGAAAATTTACGGCCTATCTACGACAATTTGAAGACGCCAAAAAGTTTTATCTACTTAGAAGGTATGTTGAATACGGCATGTTTTGTTTAAATGAAAATACCTATATCATAAATTAAAATTCACGGTTTTTGAAAAAAAATTAATTAAAAGTTTATATAACTATTATAAATTTATAATTATGTATGTATGTAATAGCAATACTAATTTTCACATAATTGATCCCTATGGCAGCTCTGACGTGACAGCAATTGAACTCTTCCTCTCTCTTTTTCTCTTAATTTACCAATCTAAATAAAATGTCAAATACTAACTATAGTACACGGCCGTAAATAATGCACATCGGCTTTTAGAAAGAGACAATCAGCTAATTTGAACTTTGTAGAGCGTTATCTCTGACGCACATTACCTATGAGACGTATCGGACTGTCAGTATTTCATATGACAGATCTAATAGTGTAAGAACCCAGTTCCCAGATCACCTGTCATATTTTTTTGAAGGACAAAATATATTAAATTCAAATTCAAAATATTTTATTCAGCATAAAATTATTACAATTTCTTACTGAACGTCATGAGTCTACTACCAGTTCGGAAAGAAAAAGCCTCTGACCTGAGAAGAACTGGCGAAAGAAACTCAGCGGGACTAATATCATTTTTTTAATCATGTTTTTTTTTCCAAAGCAGATTGAAATTTACAATAATTTTATAGGTTGAAATAGCCTGGCGGCGATCACATCATTCCCAAGGCGTACTGTCTTCTATAAAATCGTTAATCGAATCGATCCTTTAGTACACAAACGTTCTTTCACAATTTTTTTAAATTTGGCTGCTTTATATACGTAAAAATGTTATTAACCAGCTATTTTAGTATTTATCGCTAGACACTAATTATATTACTATATTTTAAAACCTGTAGAAAATATTTTAGCAACTCTTTATACTACGATGTATACTGTAATGTTTTGTCAATCAGAAACAAGGAAGTCTGGGGTCTGGGATCTTGGACTATAACGCTCTACGAAGTCGAAATTAGCCGATTGTCTCTTTCCAAAGGTCGATGTGCAATATTTATGGCCGGGTACTATAACTGTATTTAATAATTTCTTTTTAAGTCTTCAGTTAGTAAAAGAAGTCAATTAGACTTGCTAGACGATGAAATACTTTATTTGTTCAATTAAAAATTAATTAAGACGTCGATTGTTACAGGGAACGATTTCGACTGCGATTGCCATCTGGCGTGGATGCACAAACTGCGACACGAAGCTAAAAGTATCAAAGTTCGTATGTCTTTAGAAAATTTCATTTGCAAATTCACCGCTGATCCATCTTTGAGTTCACATTTCGCTTATTACGAACGTATGGGTGTAAACAATAACTTAGATGACGCAGAAAAGATTAGAAATGATTTGGAAGCACCAGATGAAATAGGTGACGAAATAGATGATATTTATATTGAAGAACCGAAGAAAATAAGAGCAGATAATGAAAGGACACTATTGCAAATACCAGTTGAACTGCTGCCTTGTCCTGCTGAAGTTAAAAGTGTCACAGATAGAACATATACTTACCCATCTCAAAACGAAGCTAAAGATTACAGGAATTTGATACAATCTTCATCAATTCCGTCTGTTGACAGTACTATTTTTGTATTATCAATATTGCTGTTAATTTTCTAAATATTACTTTGAAATTTTCTTACGAAATACGACTCATAATATAGGTCAGTTCTTATTACATTTCGAACCAACGTCGAATCGTAATGTCATGTCAGCATTTTAGTTCATCGCTAGACGATTTAGGTCATCAATAGAACCGACCAACTTGGGGTTTCGTTAAAAACTCTAACTATTAATTATATCAAAAGATTAACTAATATAATTGATTATGTCTGAATTTAAATAAAAAAAGAAACAATCGTGTCATAACATAGAATAAGAAAACTCAGTCATGTGTAATATTATTCCATTATATTTTTAATTTATGTTTTAAAATTGACAGAAATTAATTAGTCTCCTTCGTTTTGTTCAATCCACGTGACATTGGCGAAATCAATCCTGTTTTATTGGAACAACTGAAGGACACGAAACCAATAAATCAATCAATCAACAAATCTTACCAGCTATTAAATGCTTAAGGAAAACAAATGTATTCAATTTGTAATGGTAACGGATTTCAATAATAAACCCTCTCTATTCTGAAATTTTTGTATTTCATGTAGCTTCCTTAATCAACTGTTATTAATTATCTGTGTCAATTTTATTTCATTCGATTACTTTAATTGAACAATTTTCATATAATATATCAATTTATCGTACAGTTTGTTTTCATTTAATTATCGAATGTGGTTATTTATTTACTTTTACTAATTACTCTTCTGTCTCATACGCACTGTTACATTTTGTTCTCATTTCAAATATTTTGAGTAATGGTTATTCAACTTTGATTTATATTAATCTTATTTTTAAGAAATACTTAAGTATTTTTTTCCGATTGTTGTTTATTAGGAGTCTCATTTTTTTGTTTTAACATTGTATCGCTTAAAAATTTTAAGTACTATGACAGATAAGATTTTATTAGGAGTTAAGAACGATTCATTTGGTTCACAAGTTATAGAGTTAAAGGTGTCAAGAAAATATTTATGCATGCATGTATTTATAAATTTCAAAAATATTATTTTTAATTTTTAAAACAGTAATTAAGTATTCAATCACGATACATGTAAGTAATGTAAATATATAAATAAGAATTTTTGTAAAGAAATGTGATATAAATTGTAAGTAAAATTATAATATTAATTTATATATAATTTTTTTTGAAAAAAAAAATCGAAATTTTAATCATATTAATTCTTGTTGCTATTCTACTAGAATGTAATTATTAAGTTTATTATTGTATATGAAATTCTCTAAATAAGATATTTAAGTTGATGTGATTTTAATAGATAGTTATATAATTTAGTTATTAAAATATTTGTTTGTGTCATAATAAACTAATATAGGATCATGTTCGTTTTATTGCTCCAAGTAAACCAATATAATAAATTTAAAGCATCTCTTTTAACGGTTTTGTTTTAGGAATTACTTATCTAGTTTTTTCTTTAAATCTATCACAAGCGTTTTTGTCAACCATTTTAATAAATTTGAAAAGAAACTGGTAAAAGAAGCAAGGGTTAATGTCCTAAAATCTAATAAATTAATATTGAAATTAAACCTGTTCAAAGAGTGTAAATCATTACAATGAATATCAACATTTGTAAGAAATATTTTATTACGTACTCGTACTTCTGTAAATTTAAAGTAAAACTAATTATAACATTCATAAAAGACGTATTTTTATAAGCTACCTATTTGTCCAATTTCAAGTTTGTAGCACAAAAAAATTAGGAACTTGACCCTTTTAATCCTTCCCGATCGAAAAAATCCGTTCTTAGTCGACGAGAAGACATTTACTAACTATAAACTACAAAAGGTACAAAATTGTGTCTTTATGCGACCAGTGGTTTTTGAAATTTCGTGATGAGTCAATTACCTAACGATTTTATCAAACTAATATTTTAAAGAGGAAAGATTTTTTTGTTTGTTTGTTTGTATTGAGCTCCAAAAGTACTGGACCGATTTTAATGATTTTTTCACTAATAGAAAGCTACATTATTAGGAAGTAACTTAAAGGCTATATTTTATTTCTTAAAAACTTAGACATGTGCAAAAAAACGGGTTATGTTCACCAAGGTGTAAAAAATCGTCTCAAATATTATTTTCTTTCCTTCGCGTGCGCCACTTAAATGCTTGAAGATAAGACAAAATTATGTACGACTGAATTATAGGACAAAAAAAAACTACAAAAAAGTTCACAAAATAATTATTTTACCCGAGCGAATTAATTCCTGATTTGACACGATTCCATAAATTGACTTTAATTTTCCAAAAATGTTACATAATGAGGAATAAGTTACCATTATGCTTCCTTTGTTCAACAACATACTCCAATGTAACAGTTTCTTATCCTTACAGAGACCTGTTAACAAAATTAAATAAAAACGAATATAATTTCAGTGACAAATATTTCAATTACTCCAGAATTTTATTGTATTGTATATTCGATCTAAGTTTTATTTTATAATACCTTTAAAATATTTTCTTCACTCGAAAATTGATATTCATCGCGTTACTTTTTCATTATTTAAATAACAACACAAACCTTCGAAATATAAAATTTAGGTAAAATAGTATTCGGAATTTCAACCCATATTCTACTTAGATTATAGAAGACATGATTATGGAATATCATTATCATTTTTGGGACATACGATAAAATTTGATATTATCTACGCAATTTTCGTCCTAAATTGGATTCCGTTTATGTCTCTTGCGTAAGGCTTATATGATTTTTATATCAGGATTTAATTTAATTAAATCTCTGAATTCCGTATTCATAAATTTATTTTAGTGGGTATTAAAATGTTGATTAAACATTCAATAAAGAAAACAATAGAACATTTGCTAAGTATTGCTGTCAATTTGCCGCCAAAACCTTAGTTTACGGGTGACAGTGATACCTCTAACGAGCAAACAGTGAACAAACATAAAAAAGTAATTTTAATCTCAGTATAGCAATAACGCATAGAAATCATAATAGTAAATAAGGCGATTGTAATTAATACCAAAACGATCAATCGCACGATGACTGTGCGATTATCGTAACAGCTCAATTTTGGCTAATAAGTTGTTCATGAAAACACCGCGTGAAGTCTGGTTCTGCCAACATATTTTTGCAGTATTTAGTTCAAGCATCGCTGGGGATTTACAAAATTAAAATACTAAGTATGTAAGTTAAAAAATTTGGTGTTTAAATTGTTATATAATATACACAACTTCTGGAAATAATGAGGACACCAGGGTTCTCAGTCTTAAACAAATATTTGGAACTAACTACAAAGTAAACACAAATTATGTTAGTAAAACTCAATAATTCTTAATTTATTTTCACGCATAAACTAAAGATTTTTTTTAACCATATAGATTTGTCCATAATATAGATTAAGGCTTTAGATGGTAACAATTAGGTAAAAGCGTTGACACTTTTGGGCACCACAGCCAGGTAATAAGAGATACCTTTTTTATTATAATTTATATTTGATTATGGTTTGTGAGTTCTGGTTCCAACTGTTTCATTTTGTTTTTTAATTTAATTAAAAAAAATAAGATTGTTTAACTTTTTAATCCCTGAATAAGAAACAAATTTCTCGTTCATTAATTTAGGAAAATTTTAAACAAATAGAAATACGTACGTATGTTAATCAAAATTAATGGGATAATAGATTAAGTTTTATTTATTTATCTTCTTTATATCTTTATCATGTATGCATTTTACTTATAAAAATATTGTGACATAATATTTTCTAGAAAAATAAAACAGTTTTACTCCCCGGAATAAAAATTATATGTATCTGCTCTTTGCGATTTCTCTTCATTGATATTGCTCATAATATTTGTATCAGAAACCTCATTACTGATACCATCAACATTATCAGATTGACATTGTATGTAATTCAATAGTAAAATGCGCTTGGAATACGAAATTAATGATTTGGTATCGAATAATTCATTTTGAAACAATATAATTGGTATTTTAATCATTGCAATAATTTTTATTTTACTTATTGTTTGCTTATTTTTAATTCATCACCATGATAAAAAAGGAAAAAAAACATCGCATTGCACTATAACAGTCAATACATACTCACTGCTAAACGTTTCTCAATAAATATCTTTAGTGATTTTCTGTTATAGATAGATCGATAAATATCTCACAGATTGTTTCCCAAGACTTCAGGGTTTTTTACTATATCATCCTAAAACTATATATTGTTTTAAATTTTCATGGTTATTAACGTTATTTGAATTCACATTTACGGGATTTACACCATGTACCTGTTTATATTTGAGGCTCCGATATTTCGGCGCAGTTGCATGCGCCATGGTCACGGAAGAACAGTTTTTCCGTGACCATGGCGAACGTTCTTCCGTGATCACAGTGACCGTGTGAATTCAAATAATCCTAAAACTATAATCTTAAGAAGAATTTTATGCAAACTTAGCTTAGCAGCTTGAATTAACTGCTAATATTCCAGATGGAGCCTGGGTTTGAAACTCGCGAGCTTCGATTCCTTTTACTTAAAGTTTTAATTTTCTGCTTATCACACCTCGATTTTTAGATGTAATAATTATGCCAGTGTACCTAAATTGAAACAAACCTTTAGGCAATATTTGTTATATGCCACCATATGTCAGTCCTTTTTTACCATAGGCATATAGATAATAACCATACGAAACCCTCTGTGAGTTTTGAGACACTTACACAGTCAGCATTATAAAAAAACCCCATAGGTATCAAATAACTACTTATGACAGGCAGGAGTACGTTTTCATAGGATACACTAATGAACGACAAAAAGCTCCTCTCTTCAACCTTTCCCTTCCCTTTCCACCATATAAAATCTCTACTCTATCTGTATGAGATCCCCCTATTTATGGTTAAGTATCACATTTCGGTACTAACTCTTGATGGCGTTCTCTAATTCAACATAACACATTTGAAATTTAGAAATATTATACGCAACACATCACTTATGAAATTAATGTTACAGCAAATGGAACAGGTTTAGCACATAATATTCATGCATGAAACTCGTAAGTTAAAGGTTATTTATTTAAAACGACCCATATTCCTGTACCCTTCTAACTATATAGAGAAAATTAAGGGAACTAAATTAAGGGGTAAAACTAAGTTTGTAATGATAATGAGGGGTACGACCTAACGGAGCACAATTCCAATTTGAACACAAGCGAGTTATACTATAGAGAGATTTTATCTAAAATACCTATGTTTTTGACTGTAGGTTTTGGTACCTGGGAAGCGTTTTTCACACGTGTCAACTTTATAAAACAAGTTATAAAAATGAACGGCTCTATTTTCACCACAGAATGATACATCGTAAAAGTTCCAGTTGTTGTCGTTTTGGTTAGTAATAAAGTAAAATTTTATAGGTTTTATAAGTCTAAAATTTATTCGAAATACCCTACACTAGAATAAAAAATATCTGCGTTAGAATGCAACGTTTTTGAAGTAAAACTTCTTTAGCCGCATGAGGGTAAAATTTTTACGGATGAAACGCATAGTTACCTACTTCAGTCCTTGGTCAGGTCTTGGTTCAGGTCTTAGTCAGTACTTGGATGGGTGACCGCCTGGGAACACCGCGTGACGTTGGCTTTTTCTTTTCTTCTTTTGCCAAAGAAGTTTCACTTCTGACATTTGTACTTTGTACGCAGGCAATTTTTTTTTTTTTGTTCTAAACATATTATCTAATCTTTATCCCTTTTTACAAGTACAACATACATGAAAGTATGTGTGGTAATGGTTTTTCCTCAAGACAGGTAAAAAATATTCTTTTATAGATACTTTATTGTAATAACCATTTCAAGGTTTATATTTTGAAGGCATACTTAAAATTCAAAATGTACTTCATCAAAGAAGGCTCTACAAAACACTTTTGAATTTTGAATTTATAAACACTTTTAAATTGTAAGTTTAGCTTGAAATGAAGTTTTTGTTGAGAAATGCCTCCTAGAAACTCGATGTTAGTAGGTACTTGTAATTTTTCGAGACTCAACTTCTATTTTAAAATCAATCCTTTACAAACAAAAATCTTCAAATACGGCATTGGTTTAAATAACTGTGTGAAGAGAAGTCATGTAAATTCTTACAGTGGTAAAAAATGTACTAGGCTTTTCTACAGAAGATCACAGCTGAATAATACTGCTTTCAAGCAATGTTGTGTTCCTGTAGTGTGTAACGTGACCAGAGTTCCTGTAGGGTTGGAAGTAAGGTCGGCAGCGCGCTTACGATGCATCTGGTATTATAGGAGTATAAAGGCTATAGCCTACAGTAATCGCTTACCATCAGGTGAGCCGTACGCTTGTTTGCTGACCTAGTTGCATAAGAGAAAATTTTTGCACGGAATTTTGTTTTGCTGACATTTAACTCTATCAAAAAAAAAAAACTTGGAACGCTTTCAGGTAATTAAAGTTGTCGTTTCAGCTGCAAGGTGAGCGCAGCTGTATGTCCAAAGGAGAGGATCGATTTTTTTGGAACAAAGTACGTACATTCTTTTGTTATAAGGATTCAAGCAACCAACCAAGTACCAAACCACTTTGATGGTTTGCGGTAACCAACGAAATGTTTCTATAATATGTATGCTAGAATTATAAAAAGTGCCTTTAATATACTTTATGCGTGCCGACACATTGAAGTCGTCTCATATAATTATGTAGCTTCCAAATCAGAACCTGCTACGGTAAAGGTTAAATTAGCGAGATAACACGAAAAAATGTATTTATTTCATATTATAAAATTGTGTTTTTTGCTAGAGAATTAGAGACCTTAGAAGAAGACCTTAGAAGACCTTAAAGTAATTACCACGTTTTATTATCATTTTTAGATAGACATAATTTATTCAATAATTTTAATATCGCTAAGAATATGACTATTTTGCCATATATACACAAATAAACAAGTTACGATTTTAATAGTTATAATTAAAATAAGTGATTAAGTGCAACTATGCATAAAATATCTTTAATTAAATGCTTTAACTAACAGCAAAACACCAACTTAATATAACTAAATTTGAATCCTACCAAATTCTCCTCTAACTAAAATTTACCTATTTTTATCGCAGTCCACTTATTATTCTAGTCTGGAATCTAATAGACTCCTGATCTCTAAAGAGATTGCTAATTTCCGAAATCGATTAAAGTAACGCAAATAACTTTTTAGATTAGAAATATTTTGAAAAATTTTAGAACAAAAAGTATTGTGTCCTAGTGATTGAAATTATATAATAAATTGACAACATTTCTGAAAAATTCAGACATTCAAATAAATAGTTAACGAAAACCCAAAGCAATGTGACATAAATAACTTGACCGTATTAAAAAACTGAAAACTAAAAAAAAAAACTAAATGGTTATTGTTTGTTAACACTCAGTTGGTTAATCTCCCACCACCACCTCAGCCTATCACAGTCCACCGTTGGACATAGGCCTCCACAAGTTCGCGCCCGACATTATGACGCGAACTCATGTGTTTTGCCCATAGTCACCATGCTGGGCAGGCGGGTTGGTGACCGCAGAGCTGGCTTTGTCGCACCGAAGACGCTGCTGCCCGTCTTCGGCCTGTGTAATTCAAAGCCAGCATGGATGGTTATCCCGCCATCCGTCGGCTTTTTAAATTCCAAGGTGGTTGGTAAATCTCTATGTATACAAAAATGAATCGCTAAATGTGTTGCTAAGTGCAAATCTCGAGAGTGGCTGAACCGATTTTGCTAATTCTTTTTTTATAATATTCCTTGAAGTGCGAGGATTGTTATTACGGGGAGAAATTTTTTAAAAATTGCCTGAAAAAGTCTTAAAACAACACTTTTCTATATTCCCATACAAAAGTTAAGACAGGACAACGTCTGTCGGGTCAGCTAGTTTAAAATATAATCACACGCAATTACACCAGAAAGATTGTTTATTGTAATATGATATTAATATTTTACTGTTAATAATATTATATTGTAATTAAGGTATAAATGTAAATTTTTAGGTCCCTAAGGTAAGTAGGTCAAAAACATAAATGTTGATTATATTCTTAGTTCAGGGTTAGGCTTGTTAATTAAAAAACTTCTTAAGTAAAATATCTTGTCATATATTATTGTATACATCTAGACAGAGGCTTTCTGGTCTAAATTAAAACACATATTATTATTACACGGGACTTTATTCAAGCCTTACAGTTTATTCATCAAACTTATAACATTCATTATTACTCTTCTACTACGATGTACATTTTAATAATTGAATTTTTTTATGAATTGAAAAAAAAATGCTAATTAATATATATAATTATCTGATTAATCTCTGATCTTAATAATCTGATCTGATTTAAAGATATTTAATTTATTAAACCGTATAACTATTTTTCTTTGGAAATATCTTTTTACTGTCCAGAAACTTTAGTCGTTTTCCCCTACCGACTTAATCAGTCAGCCAACGTTAGACGGGTCTTCGCTTGTTCCATTCAATTGATTCGAACATTGCTAAAGTTTTTTGTATTTTCATTCACTACTAATTCGAACGAAGTTTAAAATGTTCCATTTACATATTAAATCGATTCAGCTCTCCCGTCACTAGCATCTTAGTTAACTTGAAATATTTCTTGAAGCTAACTCTACGAAGTTTTTACGGCTCCCAAGGGTCGAACTTTAACACCGTTTTAATTAGTTGGCTTTATTTTCTCCCTGAAAATTACACTTTGTACTTGGATCCCTTCGTTCATATCATAATAGGGATAACTACGGAATAGTTCGAGAAACTTCATCAAAGATGTCAGATTTTATTTCCATCAACAAGTAACTTGGTTCGAAAGGAATGCAAGTCAATACTTCATTGGGATGAAATACTTCTATTGGAAAGTTGAAAATAGTTTAAAATATTATAGTTTACGAAAAATCCTTAAATCAAATCAATAAATAATATCTATATATGTTTTTTTGTTTTTGAATTATTACGTTTGGTAATTTATAACAAGAGAAAAAGCGAATAAGTGCAAATAGACGTGGAAAAGGTAAAAAAAAAACATTATTAAATTCTACGAAGTAAAAACTATTTTTTTATAACGTTCATGTTTGCTGGGATTCCATAATCATATTATCCAGTTTTAATATAATGTCGAAGTAAACTCATTGACACAATTAAAGAAGATTTTGGCAGACATATAAAAAAATATACAAACGAAATAGGACATTTTCTTTTTTAAGTTTCTTGAAAATTTTAAAGACGAGAAAAAACTTAACCTGAAAAGTCAGACATTTTAGAAATGACGTTGAGGAGTGAAAAGACGTGAATTACGGCTATAACAATTTAATTTAACATTACAAGTCCTAGAAATTATGAGCTCAGACCGCTAAAGGGGATACTCGTTTCACCCCGGGTCACGAAATAAGCAATTTCACCGCACTCATTCACAGAAAATCACTGCCATTTTCGCTGGAATTACTTTTCCACGTAACGTTTACAAAAGTTATATTTTTATCTAACGTTTGAATTTTAATTCGTATACTTTTGAGACTATTTTCAGTTACATGGTACGAAATTGCACAAATCGTAAATGAGACTATTATTACTTTTTTTGATCGTTTAATTGTTACATTTTCTTTTTAAATCAAATCAAATTCTATTTTATCTTTTTTATTATTAAGAAAATCTTTAAGTATTTCGATTTTGTTAGTGTAAACTTATTTTTATAACTGTTTTGATATTAGTTCTTAATTTTATCAAATTATTTAAAAAGTTTATTTGAATGAATAAGTTAAAGAATGGCATTTTATTATCAATAATCTACCTCATTAAAAATCTGTGTAACATAAATAATCAATCCTATAGCTATTTATAAAGCTTGTCTGTTACGTTATCTAAGAATACAATTGACTTAATTTTGTATAACATTGACGTTTCATCCGAATTTCAACTTGGTAATTCAATTACACGTAGAAATAGTATTTTTAGATACAATGTCGTATCAACAAAAGCAAAATGGCGACGTGTTTAACATTTAGACACATCTAATTCTCCCACATATATTAACGCACACGCCATCCTCTAATCTCATCACCTAAAAGCCTCGCAATGTTAGAATTTTACTTAAACAAACGAATCTTCCCTCTATGTGCCTGTGTACTATTGTGGAACCTTGTCGTTGAAACTTTATACGATAAAATATAATATAAAGTTTTCTTACTACTCTTGCGGGTTAAAGCAACAAAGTTGTTAATATTACACATACTGTTGTCTTAATATGTGAAGTTATGATCGATAGTATTTTGTGGTAGGAATAAAAACGAATATTTTCACCTTTTCTTACTTACTAATTTCAACAAGAGACTAACGGAAAAAACCAAAGAAAAAACGAGACCCAAAACTACATAAGTACTACTTAGTTTATAATTATTCCTGATATATCATTTGTTTTGCTATTAGTTAAAGTTGTTAGTGTTACCTACATTGGCTTTTTGACTCTATAGTCTTACGATACGTCTATACGTATCCAATATTGATATCAGGACAAGCGTATTGCTGGCTCTACCGACTCTACGAGTATATAGGAGTAACCTATGGACAAATGCAACAGCAAGAAAATTGCAAGCGTATTGCCTCTGCTGCAGACCCGGTGAGTCGGAGGTTTTCAGGCCGTAATTTGTAGAAGTAATTTTCATTTGCGATATTGTTAAGGTTTGAGCATATACGAGATACAATTTAAAACTAATTTAATTTATAAATTCGGTTGAAAAAAAAATGATAAGGTATAAACACTTTTATACAAACACTTTTAGGAAGTAATCGACACATATTTCCAAGTACGTCATTTCCAGTATCGAGCTCCACTTTTCTACCGATTTGTCAAATATCATCCATCAATATATGTATTATTTTGATTGATGGTAACACGTATAAACTGCCAAGCACTACTGAATGGCACAAAAAATTGATATATCGTAAAGTAAATAGGATGGCAGGTGTAACCGATGTACCTATAATGGACCAATGTATATTGGCACGTAGTAACGTCTGTTTCTATATATTTTCGCAGTTAAATGGAAATATACTTGCTGAGTTGGGTTCTTATTAAGCTGGTCCCTTGTTTTACCTTAAAGGGTTGAAATCGAAAAGCTTCGAAAGGTTAAGCATAGTTACCTTTGTTAAGGTCGAAGTTATATTCGTAATCCGAACTCTATATCAAACTAAGGTAATTTATATTTTACGTATGATTTCAAATATAAGTTTTAGTTAAATTTATAAAATAAATAGATACGTAGTTTATATTCACGCATAAAACTATAGAACAATGTAAAATAGACTCGACAATTAAGTAATTATTATTGAAGATTTTTGGAACGAAGTTCCTTGTAGGGCGTTAGCCGGGAAAAAACGTACGTAACGTTAAAAAAAAGGGTAAGATTTTTATGTATAGTCTATGTCTGATGGCTATACAGTGAATAATGTAAAGTCTAGTGAGTCTACGTGATGACTGTTATTATTATTGCAGTTTGCTATTATTATTATAGCATTCGAAAATTATTATATATTTTTATAATGCATTGTAAATAAAATAAAGGTGTTAAGATAATTTTAATCATTCAAAGGAGGAGGTTCTCAATTCGACACGTATGTTTTTTTTTATGTATGTTAGCTCAGAACTTTTGACTGGGTGGACCGATTTCGATCAATTTTGTTTTAATTGAAAGGTGTTGCGTGTCATGTGGTCCCATTTTAATTTAATTGAGATCTGACAAGTACTTTTAGAGTTATATCTAATAATGCGTATGTACGTGACTACTTTTTCGTCGACCTACGTTATATTATACCGCATAACTTTTTACTCGGTTTATCGATTTCGATGATTCTTACTTTAATCGAAAGCTAATATTTGTCTTGTAGTCTTGTTTAAATTAGATCGAAAACTGATTACAACTTTTTGAGTAATCTTTAATAGCGCGTATTTACTTGACTATTTTTTCGTCTTATTACGTTGTATTACTTGTCGATGTAATTGAAGTCGGTTTTTTTTCGTTTGCGAGCAAACACAATTATTGTGTTACCCACACATCTAATCTTAATTTTAATCATATTAAAAATATATACCCGAATAATTTTATTTTCTTTATACCGTAAATAGAACTTGAAATTAATCTATATATATATATATATATATATATATGTCGGAGAGTCAATGCAGATAGTTATTAATGTCGGTACATACGTTATTCGTCTACCCTCACTCATTCTATTATTTGAGTTATTCCGACGTGTATGTCGGTACCTGTGCTATTGTCGATATTCAACTACCCTCATTCTATTATTCGAGTCATTCCTTCGTGCATAAAAGACCGATGCGGCCGCAGCTAGGGCAGTCTTGGCTCTGGCGTGGCGCAGTGCACTTGTGTATTCTGCTAGTAGCTTAACCTCAACTCTTGTAAGGGTTAGTTTGTGTACACGAATTAATTGTTACTTTATATTGTGGGCAACTCGGTCAGTGGAGGCGAGCGTTAATGCGCATTTTAAAGACGGCCGTCTTAAACCTAGACTCGGGTCGCAACTCCCGGGCACTGACTCTGAGTTGTCTCTCTGCCACGCGATAGATCCGGTACCCGCTCGGTGAGTCCATTTAATACTTAGTAGTTCGGTCATCCGTCCGTTCTTCTCCTACCTACTTCTGATCTGCGATATCAGAAGTGGGATACTGTTCTCGTGCCCACTAAGAGTGTTACTAGTGAGTAATTTATTTCACGATGCCACGAGAATCGCGTTCGCGTAGTCCCGTGTAGATCGAAGCGCAAGTCGAGTCGTCATCATTTAAACCGATTTAGTAGTAATAGTAACCTGTCTCTTCATAAACTTTTACTTATTTGTACTGAGGAATAGACTAAGTTCAAAGTTAAAAAAAAAAAAAATTCAATATCGCGAGCGTAGGCGCGCACTTAAAGTTAATTCGGAGTTTTGGTTTCTTTGTTTAAGTTCTATTTTTAGCAAGTGTGCAAGGTAGTTGCAAATTTGGTGATGAAAATATCGATGTACTGTATTTTAGTTCTTTTCGGTCATTCTGTTGTATTCTTATCGGTGTACAAGTGATTTTTGTTCAGTGTTCGATTGCGTAATTCGATTTACCGGTTTATTTGTCGAATTTAGTTTTATTGTGATACGTAGGTAGTTGTGTAGTGTTTAATTTTGTTAATAGATTTTGCGATTCAGTTTTTGTTTCGATTCAGTTACAATGTCAGGTCGTGAGCGTAATCTTAGTACGAGCTGTCGCGATTTTGTCAGGATAGACGAGCGATATTTTGTTTTTGCTTACAAATTCGATTAAGGAAGATGCCAGAAGGTCGTGTACTAATTGAGTTTAATGTGGATAACGATCATAATGGTGAACATCTTAGTGATGTGACAGAAAACTGATGTAAGCGCTCTAAAGACTGTAGTGTGTAGTCATCAAGAGGATGATACACGATTGCTGGTTGCAAGGGTGGCTTACATAGTTGTTAGTGTTGTAGAAAAAGAGTTTGGTTATTGAAAATTGGATTGACGTTGGTACACGACTCTGGACAGTTATATTTGCGTTTTTTGTGGTTACCCACTTGTTTGTGATAGTGTTAATATCGTCTTAGCTTGAGTATTTCCGATTACCCTCTGTAACGGATATTTTTGGGTTCTATTGTTCTTTGTTGAAGTGCCGAGGGAGCGTAAAGTTAGAGACGCCATCTTCCGAATAGTTAATGCTGGTTTTCTGATAGGTCGGTCGCCGCTTTTGGCGCCGTCTTTTGGCGGGATTGTTGTAATTTGTAAGTGAATATGTGTGATAGCTTATCCAATGTAGTTAAAAACTTAAAAGTGTCTATCGTGAATGGATAACTGTAGGTTTGAAGTGAGAAATAAGTGTTTCATTGAGTTTTCTACCTTTGATTGATTTATTCAAACTGTTTAAAAGTTTCTTTAGTTGTTCTCTTTAAGAACGTTTAAATTACAGAGAGTTAATTGATAACACCTTGGTATAATCATGGGCACATTACGGTAGTAGTTTGCAACGACTGTTATGATTTGTTACAAAATGAGGAGCGTAATCAAATTAAACTTGATCCGAAATATCGAGGCCCTTTTCGCGTAATAGAAGTTCTCGAAAGTAATCGGTATACCCTTAAAGCTTTAAATTGTAAACGTACCTACAAATTTGCTCACGAAAGGTTAAGGTGATGACGATATGTGTTGTTCGCATCATATGAGTTGATGACGATATGTGTTGGTCGTATCACATGAGGTGATGACGATATGGGTGGCAATAGTAGTTGTCACTAGCTGCTGAGGCAGCCGGGCCATGAGGGTTGTATGTGATCTTACTGTGTCAATAGTAAAACTATTATCACGTATTTTTTATCACGGTTAGAGGAACCTTTCGTCTGTGTACGAATAGGATAAATTGGTATTTTTTTGTGATTATAGTCAACTGGCGTAGCAATGTAGACCACTATACAACCAATTGATTTTATTGAGATAAATTTGTTGGTGCCATTGTTTTTAAGTATCCATTGCCGAAACATGTTTTGGTTGTATTGCTCGATGGAGGCAATACATGTGGTTATCGTCACTCGATGGAGGTGGCATGAGCTGCTGTCACTCGATTTAGGTGACAGTGGCGACTTTAGTGGTTATCGTCACTCGATGGAGGTGGCATGAGCTGCTGTCACTCGATTTAGGTGACAGTGGCGACTTAGTGGTTATCGTCACTCGATGGAGGTGGCATGAGCTACTGTTGCTCGATTTAGGTGACAGTAGCGACTCTTTTGGTTGGTTATCGTCACTCGATGGAGGTGGCATGAGCTGCTGTCACTCGATTTAGGTGACAGTGGCGACTTAGTGGTTATCGTCACTCGATGGAGGTGGCATGAGCTACTGTCGCTCGATTTAGGTGACAGTAGCGACTCTTTTAGTTGGTTATCGTCACTCGATGGAGGTGGCATGAGCTACTGTCGCTCGATTTAGGTGACAGTAGCGACTCTTTTGGTTGGTTATCGTCACTCGATGGAGGTGGCATGAGCTACTGTTGCTCGATTTAGGTAACAGTAGTGACTCTTTTAGTTGGTTACTGTCACTCGATGGAGGTGGCATGAGCTACTGTCGCTCGATTTAGGTGACAGTAGCGACTCTTTTGGTTGGTTATCGTCACTCGATGGAGGTGGCATGAGCTGCTGTCACTCGATTTAGGTGACAGTGGCGACTTAGTGGTTATCGTCACTCGATGGAGGTGGCATGAGCTACTGTCGCTCGATTTAGGTGACAGTAGCGACTCTTTTGGTTGGTTATCGTCACTCGATTTAGGTGGCATGAGCTGCTGTCGCTCGATTTAGGTGACAGCGGCGACTTAGTGGTTATCGTCACTCGATGGAGGTGGCATGAGCTACTGTCGCTCGATTTAGGTGACAGTAGCGACTCTTTTGGTTGGTTATCGTCACTCGATTTAGGTGGCATGAGCTGCTGTCGCTCGATTTAGGTGACAGCGGCGACTTAGTGGTTATCGTCACTCGATGGAGGTGGCATGAGCTACTGTCGCTCGATTTAGGTGACAGTAGCGACTCTTTTGGTTGGTTATCGTCACTCGATTTAGGTGGCATGAGCTGCTGTCGCTCGATTTAGGTGACAGCGGCGACTTAGTGGTTATCGTCACTCGATGGAGGTGGCATGAGCTACTGTCGCTCGATTTAGGTGACAGTAGCGACTCTTTTGGTTGGTTATCGTCACTCGATGGAGGTGGCATGAGCTGCTGTCACTCGATTTAGGTGACAGTGGCGACTTTAGTGGTTATCGTCACTCGATGGAGGTGGCATGAGCTGCTGTCACTCGATTTAGGTGACAGTGGCGACTTTAGTGGTTATCGTCACTCGATGTAGGTGGCATGAGCTACTGTCGCTCGATTTAGGTGACAGTAGCGACTCTTTTGGTTGGTTATCGTCACTCGATGGAGGTGGCATGAGCTGCTGTCACTCGATTTAGGTGACAGTGGCGACTTAGTGGTTATCGTCACTCGATGGAGGTGGCATGAGCTACTGTCGCTCGATTTAGGTGACAGTAGCGACTCTTTTGGGGTTATCGTCACTCGATGGAGGTGGCATGAGCTGCTGTCACTCGATTTAGGTGACAGTGGCGACTCTTTTGGTTGGTTATCGTCACTCGATGGAGGTGGCATGAGCTGCTGTCACTCGATTTAGGTGACAGTGGCGACTAATATGTGGAAAGCAATAATGGAGTAATGTTTATACCAAAAGGATTGGTCAATCTTGATTTAATGGTAGATTCGCGTATGGTTGTATGGTGTGTCACAAAAAGTGGATGTACTATCGCTTTATCCTTGGTTAAGTGTGGGTCAGGATAGGCCGAGATGAGACTTTGATATTGCAGTAACTTTTTGCTTTTTACGGCATCACATGGAGTGTCAACAAAAAGTGGTTGTACTATCGCTTTATCCTTGGTTAAGTGTGGGTCAGGATAGGCCGAGACGAGACTTTGATGTCGCAGTACCTTTTTGCTTTTTACGGCATCACACGGGGACGTGTGACTTGTCAGGATGGCCGTGTCGGAGAGTCAATGCAGATAGTTATTAATGTCGGTACATACGTTATTCGTCTACCCTCACTCATTCTATTATTTGAGTTATTCCGACGTGTATGTCGGTACCTGTGCTATTGTCGATATTCAACTACCCTCATTCTATTATTCGAGTCATTCCTTCGTGCATAAAAGACCGATGCGGCCGCAGCTAGGGCAGTCTTGGCTCTGGCGTGGCGCAGTGCACTTGTGTATTCTGCTAGTAGCTTAACCTCAACTCTTGTAAGGGTTAGTTTGTGTACACGAATTAATTGTTACTTTATATTGTGGGCAACTCGGTCAGTGGAGGCGAGCGTTAATGCGCATTTTAAAGACGGCCGTCTTAAACCTAGACTCGGGTCGCAACTCCCGGGCACTGACTCTGAGTTGTCTCTCTGCCACGCGATAGATCCGGTACCCGCTCGGTGAGTCCATTTAATACTTAGTAGTTCGGTCATCCGTCCGTTCTTCTCCTACCTACTTCTGATCTGCGATATATATATATGTATAAAAGAGATTTCCACCCATATATTGACTCATCACGATATCTCTGGAACCATAAGGCGTAGAGACTTGAAATTTGGTAGGAATATTCCTTTCGCGGAGTAGAGGTCAGCTAAGAACGGATTTTACGAAATTCCCCCCACAAGAGGGGGTTGCGAGGGTTAATGACATATATGGCAAAACAACGTGTGCGGGGTCAGCTAGTATTTTATAATAAGGAACTTCGTTCCTATCTGGTGTCCCATGACACCACATGGTTTTTATTTTTGCTAATACTATTTTTGTTAGAATGTATGTTTTTTTTTAATGTCACCTGATGGTAAGTGACAACCGTAGCAAGACGCCTGCAACACCAGAAGCATCGCAAGCGCGTTGGGCAAGCGCCAGGAGCTCTGTCGCCTTACTCACCAACAGGAACACAATACTGCTTGAAAACAGTATTATTTCGCTGTGGTCTTCTGTAAGGTCGAGGTAGTACCCCAGTCGGGCTGCTCCATATTTTGAGCAGGAAATTTCCTGCTGTGCCCTACCTCAGTATGTAATGAATGTATGTAATGAAGACTGAAACATATAAGTTAAATCATTGTTTTATTTTACGTTAATAGATAGCATTAGGCACATATTGAAATAAGGACTACTCATTTATAAATAGCCATATCTTAAACGAAAACTAATAGCTATGGGACCTGCTCACGTTTCGTTATTGAAGAAGTCGCTAGTAATGTATTTATATTATTCCACTGAGACAAGTATGTAGATGCCTAATTAAAAGTTTGTGACTGTTTTAGTCAACTTAATTTCTATTTCTTTACTCTTTGCGGTTTCGCTTTGTTTTTTTTTTATTTTATTTTTCTGTAGTTTTGCTTTAGATAATTATCTTTGTTTTGAAGCTTCAGTAAACAACGTCTGATGATATTGTTCTTAAGCACTTTATTATTGTTCATGCAACAAACAACTGCCCTGGTGTAGCGGTGCTTGTTTCTTACATAAATGAGACCACATGCCAAGCACTAGCTTTCGGTAAAAAAGAACTATCAAAATCGGTACACTCTGTAAAAAGCTATGAGGTAACACAAGTAAAAATAGAGTCGAATCGAAAACCTCCTCCTTTTTTGAAGTCAGTTAAAATTGACAAAGAATTACAGTTTCAAGATCAAAACTTAAAAGCTATGATTTCTTACGCAGGATACACACTTTAACTGTACATATTGTTATATTATTATTTACATTTTTCTAAAAGCAACGAATATACGAAGAAAGGTAAAGAAAAATAAAGACAACGTAATTACGATGTTAGTACAAAGGGATATACTCAAACGATTTCTGTGGAATTGTAAATTGTTTTAGCCATTTCTCTTTCATCCATAAAATTCAGTAGCCACTGGACGGATTCATACCAGGCTTAAAGGACCTTTTATTGAATTACTCGAAATAGATAAAAAAAATAGATTCCCTTTATTGTACAACAGTAACAAAATAAAAACAGTCATTAAAAAGAATAGACCGGGAGATAGTGACACAAAATATTAGGTCATTTGTACCAGTATGGCGGTTCGTCAGGGGTCTAATTACGTAAAGGCAAAAAGGAAAATGATGGTCATAGCGCTCGCACTGGCGGCCCAATCGCGTGGGCGTTAATCGAACGCGTCGGATAAATAACGAGTGTCGAACGATTTGTTCCACAAAAATGCTTGTATTTTCAGATAGTCGAAAAAAAAAGAAGTATGCGGTAGCGGAATGCCATACTTCTCGGGTGTGACTTACAGCCCGCCATACCGACGCGAATACATTAATTTAAATAAAACAATTCAACCATTTGTACCAGGCTAATTTTTGCATAGCTAATCATCGCCGAGTAGCCATTCACGAAAATCACCTTGCCATACTTTTCCGACAGTTCCCAATGGCCGCCATACCACTGCAAAGGTGTAATTTTTTTTTATTTTCGCCAAACGATTTGTACTAGTATTGCAATTGAATTTTTGGAAAGTATTTGACAAAATGTGACCGTTATTATTTATCCCATACTTCTAGTAGGGGGAAAATACTTGAAATACTTATTTATTTGACACGTTTTTAAAATACGACTGTAAAATACGTAAAATCATTTTTTACATCATGGCATCATTGTATTCTCGTCATTTGGATGCAATTGTACCTAAAAAAAATTATTACAGATTGTAACCATCGGGCGGATGACTGTCGGACTTGAGCTAAAAGGTGAAAAAAAAAATAAAAAAATTGACGATTTGTACCAGTATGGCATTTCGATTTTTGGAAATTATACGATACAATGTGACTATTATTATATTTGCCATACTTGTAGTAAAGGGAAAAAGTGGCGCCATACTTGAAAAATAACTCGAATTACGAATAAAATCTTAGGATTTTGAATAAATATTGTTCACATTCGCCACCTCCCACAGGTATGGCATTATCAGACTTCTATTTATGATCATACAGGGAACTGTTAAAAAAAGTTTCAGGGTGGTACAAATCGTTTGGCGAAAAAAAAAATTATTCCTTTGCAGTGGTATGGCGGCCATTGGGAACTGTCGGAAAAGTATGGCAAGGTGATTTTCGTGGATGGCTACTCGACGATGATTAGCTTTGCAAAAATTAGCCTGGTACAAATGGTTGAATTGTTTTATTTAAATTCATGTATTCGCGTCGGTATGGCGTGCTGTAAGTCACATCCGAGAAGTATGGCATTACGCTACCGCATACTTCTTTTTTTTCGACTATCTGAAAATACAAGCATTTTTGTGGAACAAATCGTTCGACACTCGTTATTTATCCGACGCGTTCGATTAACGCCCACGCGATTGGGCCGCCGCCCGGTGCGAGCGCTACGACCATCATTTTCCTTTTTGCCTTTACGTAATTAGACCCCTGACGAACCGCCATACTGGTACAAATGACCTAATATTTTGTGTCACTATCTCCCGGTCTAGAAAGAAAGATATAAAATTGCGGTTCTATATTTCGAAAGCAATTTCTTTAAGAGGACTTAGAATACAACGCAAAGAATACAACATATAAATATAATAAAATAAATAAATATCATATATCATACACACACGGTCATCTGTTTCTATGGTTAGAAACTTAAGCTTGTGTTTTACATAACAGCCGACTGTTATAGCTATAAATAAATACAAATATTACACTCAGATTCAAGCAGCACTAAAACCCGCAACCCGCAGACCAGAAAGCAGAGCCACTACAAACTGCGCCAACGGGCTAGTCAACATATGAAGGTATACCTACATAATTATGATAAAGTGGAACCACCGATTTTAACAAAAACATTTTTTGTTGACATTTTTATGAATAAAATATACTTTGAATATAGACATGTGTAATGCGCATTATGAAAGCAATATTGGCGTATTAACCGAAATAAACAACGAAAAATGTCATTTAAAAAGTATTTAAGCCATGATGTAATAAAATATAAAAACCGGTCAAGTGCGAGTCGGACTCGCGCACCGAGGGTTCCGCACAAACCTGCAGGTATATAAGTAAAAGTTATGGTATTTTGCTGCTAAATGAAATCCGTAACATTACAATATGGAAAGTTGGAGGAGCATAAATTTAAGACAAAGGTATCTTTATCTTTTCATTAATCCTTTAATTTATATAAAATAAAATAAATAAATAAAATAAAAATCGCCTTTATTTCTATTACTATTAAAATTTCAATTAATACTAGCGTAAGTATTCTTAGTTTAAACATATGTATGTATATTAACCTTTGTATATATTTATTCTATACTCGTATAATTAACTCGTCTACATGTTTATAACATCACTTAATTAATATTGGTAATAGTAATAGTCGCCTCTGCGGCGTAGGCCTCTCCTAAACATTTCCATGTATCCCTTTCCCGTGCTTTCTGTATACACAGCGGTCCAGATAATTATCTGGTTGAAGATATCTCTCCACCTTTTAATTGGTCTCCCTTTTTTCCTTGACCTGTCTCTTGGTAGGAAAGTTCTTTTATCGAAGTTATTTATTCACAAATTTTTTAGTCACTATTTAGAAATCTGGTTCAAAAATACTTTATTACTATTAAGTATTAAATTTGAACCATTTTATATATAGTAGATATTCTTTTATTATTTATTTATTTATTTAAATAGTCCCACACACGATGTAACATTTATTTTGTAATTTAATTCGAGCCTTTTTGACCTTTGTACCTGTTTTCAAGTTTGTATAAAACATGTTTTCCTAAATTTATTTTTATTATTGTCTGCTATTGTTTAAACATATATATTTTTTAATGTCTAGAATTCTCATTACAGTGTTAATATTACTTGATTTCATTAATCATTTCAATACTGTTGATTTTGACTTACTACTAGCTATACTTGGTTCTCTTAACATATCTCCTAAGGTGTCTGACTGGTTTCATAGTTACTTGCATGGTCGCCGGCTACGAATACATATTGAAGAACTTTCTTCATTCTGGTCTAGAATCAACGCTGGCGTTAAAGTTAAATATATAATATGTACCTCTTCGCTTAAATGATAGCCTAACTTTGAAGATACCTTCACATTCGTCTTCCTTTTATTCTAAATCTTTCACTATTGAAGCTTATCGTCTTTGGAACTTATTGCCACTGTCTAACGCGCTCAATCTTTAATGACATTTGAAAAACTTGTTAAGAAAATGTACTTATCATATTAAATTATGTTAAGCAACTTTATTTTATTATTTTTCATGAAGTTACGTTATGTTGTTATGTCATTCGTCTTAATCTATCAATTTGCTTATAGTGTATATACGTATGTATGTATGTATTTATATATTTGTGTATACATATGAGTAAACTTATATGTACATATGTGTCATTAAATATAGCATCTATTGTTATATAGTTATTTATTTATATCTGATTTTTATTTTATATTGTTCCTTTTTTTACAAAATTTTGCGGCCTTCCCCTAGTTTATATGCAAGTCCTCTGTCCAAAGGTTGCCTGGAAGAGATCGCTGTGTTAGCGATAAGGCCGCCTGTTGCAATTGATGCAAGTTTATTGTTATAAATTCTATGTATTGTTCTTTTGTGTATTGGTGTGCAAAAAGAGTTAGTAAATAAATATTACTTTGCAAAGTTTTATAATTGAAAAACAAAGCAGAAATAAACAACATTACACATACTATTTCTGTGGTTGCGATGTAACTATACATTTAAGGTTATCGTAATTTTTCCTGTATCTGTGCTATAAGACGTTGCTTCATACCTGAAGATTTTAGGTCGACGGGAAGTATTCTTTAGATTTTTATTCCCTTGTGTTGTTGTTTGCTAGTTTCAATATATGCGGTTTAAATTGCTGTTTCTTTTGATATCGTGGACATAGAAGTTTGATTTTGTTACAGCTTAAAGTTATTATAGACGTGAGTATTTGATATGAATTTCAATTTAATACTTTTACGCGTTCAAGAGAAAAGTGGTATTAAGTGTAAAATTATTAAAATATTTTTTTTTTATATGTAGTAACTAAAAATTTACACTTTTCGCAATTTTTCCTGTATCTGTGCTATAAAACGTTGCTTCGTACCAAATTTCAAGATTCTGACTTCACGGGAAGTACCCTGTAGGTTTTGATTCCTTTGCGACTATTTTCGATGAAAATATGCGGCTTAAATTGGTTTTTCTTTTGATATCGTTGACATAGAAGTTTGATTTTGTTACAGCTTAAAGGTATTATAAACCTGAGTATTTGATATGAATTTTAATTTAATGCTTTTACGCGTTCATGAGAAAAGTGGTATTAAGTGTAAAATTATTAAAATATTTTTTTTATATGTAGTAACTAAAAATTTACACTTTTCGCAATTTTTCCTGTATCTGTGCTATAAGACGTTGCTTCGTACCAAATTTCAAGATTCTGACTTCACGGGAAGTACCCTGTAGGTTTTGATTCCTTTGGGACTATTTTCGATGAAAATATGCGGCTTAACTTGGTTTTTCTTTTGATACCGTTGACATAGAAGTTTGATTTTGTTACAGCTTAAAGGTATTATAGACTTGAGTATTTGATATAAATTTCAATTTAATACTTTTACGCGTTTATGAGAAAAGTGGTATTAAGTGTAAAATTATTAAAATATTTTTTTTATATGTAGTAACTAAAAATTTACACTTTTCGCAATTTTTCCTGTATCTGTGCTATAAGACGTTGCTTCGTACCAAATTTCAAGATTCTTAGTTCACGGGAAGTACCCTGTAGGTTTTGATTCCCTTGAGAGTGTCGAAAATTTGCAGCATAAACGGCTGTATCTTTTGATTGCCTTGGCTTAGAAGTTTCATTTTTTCACAGCTTTAAGAGGCAGCAGATCTGAGTATTTAATATAAATTTCAGCTTGATGCCTCCACGCGTTTCTGAGAAAAAGGGTCTTGACAGACAGACGGACAACAAAGTGATCCTATAAGGGTTCCGTTTTTACCTTTTGAGGTGCGGAACCCTAAAAATAACCAAAATATAATATAAATATTGAAAATAATGACTTAATTTATATAATAATACTTTTATATTAATTTTGTATAACAGTATTATAATAATTAATATATGTAATGAATCCTAAGGTTCTGTTTTGGACTAAAATAAATTATTATAATTTTAAAACATAGTTTTACTTCTTAGTTTTTGGTGTACACTTAAATCTAGTATTTCCTCATTTACAATATTCACTCAATTCCATGCAAGTAAACATCATAAAAATTTTCTATTCTGTCAACAAAAGTTATAAATTATAATACTAAGCAAATACGTAAGCATATTCGTTGTATTTATTTGAAAAATATAAAGGTATGTAATATTTTTGGCGACCGCCAGTGGTTTTATGGTTGTCTTGGTGTTTGTGCAGTCCTTGTGGGTCTCCCTACCGTGCCTCGGAGAGCATGTTAAGCCGTCGGTTCCGGTTGTTATCATGTACACCTGATAGCGATCGTTACTCATAGTAGAGAATATATCCGCCAACCCGCATTGGAGCAGCTTGGTGGATTAAGCTCCGATCCTTCTCCTACATTGGGAAGAGGCCTATGCCCAGCAGTGGGATATTACAGGCTGAATCGTGATATTAGTATACTTGTATGTATGATATGTAAATTAATTATTGTCACATTTCTATCACTTTGGACAAAACTTGAAATCACTCTCGCTATTGCAGTTTTTGAAGTTTTAAGTTTTTTGAGAACAGACGGAGAGACTGACAGACGGACGCAGCAAGGGAGTCTAGTAACTAAAAATAAATGACTTGTATGAGCTTTAAAAATCTAATAAACTCCGGACAAGAAGAGATGGACTTTAAATATCAAAAATTTCGTCTTATATTTTCATTTTAAAATTTTATCTCTGCCACTTGCTAAATTTGATACGGCTAGCAATTCACATAGGTGATGTAATCTTCAAATGTCACTGACATCTACCTGTTACATTTTCAAATCCCAATATAAAGGAAACTCAAAGTGAAATGGTTGTAGAATTTTCTTTCCGAATAAAATAACAAAAGAAAAATAACGACTGTTAAATATTGGATACCTGAAACTTAAAAGGTTTTGTTAAATTTACATATTTAAGCTTCGAATTTTAATTAACATTTCTTGCCTTATAATTATTTAAAGGAAAAAAGGTATTTACCCTTCAACGCGTCTACTGTTCTTTAACACTTTTTTATTCTGTCTTCATGAGGTTGAAATTCTGTTTCACTTACAAAGAACAACTTTCCAGAGCAAGTTTCATTTTCCTGTATTTAATTTTGAGTTAACTTTTAATAAAAGATCCATCTGCGTACGAAGCGTCTTCACTTGTTCTATAAACAACAATGTTTAAAAAAAAATTCACGTTGCAGTGTTATAAAAGAAATACGTAAATTTAAAATAAAAGAGGTCTTGGGGGTGAAGTTATGAAGTCCGTTGTATATAAAAAACTAAATTAATTCGAATCCCTAGTTTCTACTTGAGATGATTTAATAAAAAACGCTCCCGAGATACAAACATATTTTTCTTTTGAATAAGCATCATTCAGATTCTTATAAAAATATAGTATAAATTCTAGCTCAGAGTGTAGGCACTCAGCACGTCTGAAGAGCAGCTAGAGTTCTACAAACAACGCCTACAAACAATTTGTGTGAACTCCTTGGGACACGTATAATGGATTTGTTTTCCATTTAAGAGAATGTGAACTTTTATGTATGATATACGTTGCATAGCTGAGCGTCTTCAAAACTTTCGGACGAGAAGGTTGTTGTGAATTTTGTAAAATACTTGTAATTCGGAATGACGTAGCTTGTTGTGTTTTAACCTAAATTTTAAATACTTATTATGTATCAGTAACTCATAAATATATGTTTAAGTCAAACAGAAAATAGATACCTACGTCGCATACATTCTTGATACATATTGTGCCATGTTCTTGCAGTGGTTTAAATGAACCTTTACTTTATAATTGTGTTTGCTCGCAATCGAAAAAAACGACTTCAATTACATCGACAAATAATACAACGTAAGTAAACGAAAAAAATAGTCAAGCAAATACGCGTAATCAAAGATTACTCACAAAGTAGTCGTCAGATCGCGATCAAATATAAAAGTGGATTTATAAAACAAGCATCATCTTTCGATTAGTGAAAAATAATGCGGTTAACACAACGTTGGTCGATGAAAAAAAAAATCGGTAAAATAGGCTACTAAGTGCATGTACAGAAAAAGATATGCTATTCTCTCGCAAAATTGTCGATATTTTTTTACGTAATTCTACGAATATATTATTAAGAAAATAACATATTAGAATCTTTAGCGTCGCATCGTGGTCCGAATACGATCCGTGGACGATAATCTGACGGTTATAATCTTTGTGAAGGTGGTATAGTACACGGCCGTAAATAATGCACATCGACTTTTAGAAAGAGACAATCAGCTAATTTGAACTTTGTAGAGCGTTATCTCTGACGCACATTACCTATGAGACTATCGGACTGTCAGTATTTCATATGACAGATCTAATAGTGTAAGAACCCAGTTCCCAGATCACCTGTCATATTTTTTTGAAGGACAAAATATATTAAATTCAAATTCAAAATATTTTATTCAGCATAAAATTATTACAATTTCTTACTGAACGTCATGAGTCTACTACCAGTTCGGAAAGAAAAAGCCTCTGACCTGAGAAGAACTGGCGAAAGAAACTCAGCGGGACTAATATCATTTTTTTTAATCATGTTTTTTTTTCCAAAGCAGCAGCCTGGCGGCGATCACATCATTCCCAAGGCGTACTGTCTTCTATAAAATCGTTAATCGAATAATATCCTTTAGTACACAAACGTTCTTTCACAATTTTTTTTAAATTTGGCTGCTTTATATACGTAAAAATGTTATTAACCAGCTATTTTAGTATTTATCGCCAGACACTAATTATATTACTATATTTTAAAACCTGTAGAAAATATTTTAGCAACTCTTTATACTACGATGTATACTGTAATGTTTTGTCAATCAGAAACAAGGAAGTCTGGGGTCTGGGATCTTGGACTATAACGCTCTACGAAGTCGAAATTAGCCGATTGTCTCTTTCCAAAGGTCGATGTGCAATATTTATGGCCGGGTACTATAATAAAGCTATGACACATCGTAGCAGTAGCAGCCGTCTACATAATACGAGTATTAATAGATATTGGTATGAAAAAATAATATAAAAAAATTATCCCGTAAATATTTATCAAGAATCTTTTATTCGTATTTAAGCAAATACAATACGACAAAAATCAAAGTCTCAGTTTCTTCGATATAATCCAGCGACCGTGGCAAGCCTCTTGTAACGGATATTAACTTTATTTGGCTTTCTTTCATTCGGTACTTTGTATTTTATCTTTTGTATATTAATCGAATGAGGATGTTATTCTTTTTCATTTACTCCTGTTATATTTGAAACTTGTTTTAAATTGACACTGTATAGAAACTAGTTAAATCAGGTCAAACGTAAGTATCTCTTACTTTCTTTCTATTCTTATTTTCTTTATTATATTTTTGTATGGAGGAGAATCGAAGAAGATTAATCGGTTTAGTGAAGATCACAACCAATTACATATTTTAAAAAAAATGAATAAAAAGAGCATATTATAATGTAGTAATAAAGTTTAAAACCCCGCACCTAGAACAATTTGAAAATGGAATTTATAAACCTAAAAATGACACAACTTTGCAATATGTTGTTAACATAATTAATAATATGTTACTTGTTTGCGCAAATTTACATTTTTTAATATAACAAATAAATGAGCGTGCAAATGAAAGTATGAATAAATTAATAATTATTTTATTGAAGCTATCTAATATTGAACTAAATTATTACTTATTTTGTGCTATGAAAATTTAAAGTTAGTAGGTATGTTAGGTACGTATATTATTATAATAATATGAGGTCTTCATGACCTTTGGTAACAAATATGATTAGGTTTGCCCCCAAACGAAGAAAAAATAGTCAAGTAAATCTAAGATTACTCAAAAGTGGTCACCATCTCGATCACATTTTAATGACACCACATGTCAAGCACCACCTTTGATTAAAAAAAGAATCATCGAAATCGTACTTACCTACCTAGTAAGAAGTTCTGAGGGAACACACGTAAAAAAAATTGCGTGCGTGCAAAGTACACAATACATGTCAGAAGTGAAACTTCTTTGGCTAACTAATTAAAAAAACTTATTAAAAAAAAACGAATTTAAAATACAAAAAAAAAACTAATTGAAAAAAAACCTAATTGAAACAAAAAGCCACGCGGTGTTCCCAGGCGGTCACCCATCCAAGTACTGACCGTCCCTGACGTTACCGCGTTATCGGTCGCTCAAATTTTACCCCTCAAAAATAAAAATAGATTATAATATTATAGTCAGACAGATATTACATTTATTTAAATATTATATATTGCTATATTAATAATTTATAGAATTAATGTTACAATATAAATTTTTATTTTATTGATATTTTGCTACCTTAACTTTTTTTATTATTATTTAGTTTTTTTTTTTTTTTTTTTTGTAAATGTCATTTTTTCTTTTTTGACTTTCGTTAAGTGTGTGTATCACCTTATGGCGAAATAAATGTTTTCGTTTTCATTATCATTCAGAAATCTGGATACTAAGAAATAAGGTGATGAAAGATGACCTTTGACCTTAAATAACTTGCGATTCTGACACGAGATTTTATTGTACTTACGGGTAAACTTGTAGAACGGCAAAATTAAGGTGTATACGAGCTTACCAGCTTATTATCTCACATTCCGAGGTAAATCCTTTATATGACTGGACTATATTACAAGTATTACAAGTTGGAATATGTTTGTAGTTTCGGTTCTATATCACTTGTTTCTAGGATTAAAACGAACCTGTTTGTCTTATCCGAAACTCAATTTTATTAACTACAACCTAAGTTTCATACTTAAGGTGTTTTCAAAGTTTAGCGAGCTATATAAATGAAAATATTAAGTTCCTCGTGAAATAGAAACTAAACATAATGCTACTGAAATGGTATGACGGTGAATAAAAACGAGCGTGCTTTAGACCACACGACTAAAGTAAAACTTCTTTAGCTCCATCTAATTTATATCTCCCTCTCAACTTCCGTTCGCCTCGCCCGATCACACTTTTTGTAACGCCCTCGTCACGCATTCACCAGCTGACTCCGCAAGTCAGGCGTGCGTAAAGAAATTTACTTGAAAAAATATTAATATTCGTTCACGGTATCGAAAACATGTCGAAGAGGTTCTGGTAGACTAATAAGTAAGAAAACAGGTTATTCCACTCTTAAATAAGATTGAGTGTAGAGTTCAGATGTCAACTAATTCGAGCTTTTCTTACTTATTCTTTCTTTTCTTCCTCTAGCTCATTCGTTTTTTCCATTCGTAATAACATTCTTTTTGTAGTTCTGCTGACACTGCAATTATAGTAAACTAGCTGCTGCCCGCGACGTCGTCTGCGTTCACTGCTCGTTCCCCGTAGGTAGCGTGATAATATGTAGCTTATGTTCTGACCCGACTTCTTAATAATATTCGTGCCAAATTTGAAGTAAATCCATGCAGTACTTTTTGAGTTTATACCGGAAATACATTGACTTTCCTATCATTTTGTTATATGTATAGATTTTGATGAATAATTACAATTTATTCTTTTGATTCTTGTTTGCTGATGATTGTGCTTTTATGTCTATTAATTTCAAAAGTTACATACATAGCACTTTAGGCCTGCATTTTTAAAACAAAATTTTAATGAGGTACTGCACAGCAGGATAAATATATTCTCCATATTTTGAGCGGAATACTCTTCAGAATGTGGAACAGCCCGTCTAAGCAAGTACCTCAACTTTACAAACGATCACAGCTAAATAATACTGCTCTCAAGAACTATTGTATTCCTGTGGTGATTAAGGTGGTCAGAGCTCTTGAGTAGGGTCGAGGTACTGTCGGCAAAGCGCTAATGCGTCTATAGGCTACTCAACCGCTTACTCTCAGGTGAGCCCCAAGCTTGTTTGCCAAGCGAGTCAAATGAAAAAAAACTATAATTAAAAAAAAAAAATTGCGTGTGTTAGAGTAGAGAAATAAAAATGTAAATAAAAGTAATAAAAAAGAATTTATTTAATATTCATACTTTATTAATCTAAGAATATTGTCTGATCAGTGAATTCAAATTAAAATTATTTATTTTTAAAAGTGAAGCTACCACCGATTCGGAATGTTGATTCTGCAGAGAAGAATCGGCAAGAAACTCCGCAGTTACTCTTTTTGAAAATAATGTATAAACAGTGTTTTGGTACAAAATTAGTAATACATAATTATGTTGCATAAAATACAGCGTCAATATAGATTATTATACAAGTATACACTTATTCATTACATATATTTCAAAATATCAATAATACTTATCTTTTCTATTCCCGAGAGCTCCGCACCGGTCGATGTCTCAAACAAGAATGAACCAATCGAGTCGGGACACTCGTTTTTATAGGCGACGACAAACAAGTATGACACATACTTGTTTGTTGTCTAACGTTTAGACACTATATTCATTTATTCACTTAATTTAATATTATCAAATTTTATATTACATTATAAACTAACTATGGATTTATATAAAAATATGAAATAATCTGACACGGCCATACTGACAAGTACTTCGTTCTCGAAGTACAATCACAAAATCAATCATTGATTATTAATTACATACATAATACTTATAGGTACATTTGCTTACTTAATATCATTAATCGTTTTATAGCTGTAATCAATAATAATAATCAGACCTTACTGTGCAGATCAAACACCCCGCAGTCGCAACGCGTCATCACCTGCAGCCAGTGAATATCATACAACAGCTAAGGTTTCAATTTATCCAGACCCCACTGTGCAGATTAAACACCCCGCAGTCGCAACGCGTCATCACCTGCAGCCAGTGAATATCGTACAACAGCTAGGGTCTTAATATATCCATAATCCATAATAATACAATCATATTCTAAAGTAATAATTACAATAAATCTTCTACAACAACATAATCCATAATAATACAATCATATTCTAAAGTAATAATTACAATAAATCTTCTACAATCATATTCTAAAATAATAATCACAATAAATCTTCTACAACAACATTTTGCTCAGACCACTCTCCAGGCCATAGCCAAATTTTTTGCAACTATGTATTATGTTTCTTAAATTTCTAATGCCCTTTAATGAGAATCTGTCATTATCGAATATTTATCATGTCGCATACGTATTTGGTCAAATCGGTCTTTAAATTTATCAGTCAGTCAGTCAGTTCAGCCTACTGCAGTTACGTCAATGATATTATGATCTTGTATCACCTCATCTAACCGAGCTTGTATACACGGGATGTTAGAGTTTCTACCAATAAGCAACGTAATAAGTGAAAAGCCAATTGATTGCTGTACAGTAGTGTTCAAAGAAAGTTGGATTTTCCACACAACGCTCGGCCAGTCTGACACATCGGTACCAGTCGCTATCATATCCTGCCTAGTGTAAACACAAGTGAAAACACTCAACGAAATACTTATTTTTCACTTCAAATCTATAGTTATTCATTCACAATATACAATTTTAACTACATTTAATACATTATCACACTAATCACGTATACGCCACTTATCGAGCAGCAACGTTAGCCGCACAATAATTAAACAATAACTGCTTCTTTACTTACAAATTATCATATTTACAAGGCAACATACCCTCCAATACATGACAAAGATGGCGACTGACCAATCATAAAATTAGTATTAATTAACTATTCGGGAGATGGCGTCTCCATCTATATGCTCTTTGGGTACTTCAACAAATAATAATCGCACTAAGCACAATACAATCTTATAAAATTATTAGAAGCATAAATTTAAATGATAGGTAACAGTATTTACTGGGTAATTACCCTCCAAAACAATTAATAAAGATGGCAACTGACTAATCGTAAATAAATATGAACCATTCGGAAGATGTTGGCGACATCTTTGTACTGTTCCGGTAATAAACGAATAAACAATAAAAGTAATATCAATACAAAAACTAATGTTTTGTTAATTGTCAGAATTAAATTTTTTAAACCAACACTAGTTTGCCATTCATTAAATAACTGTCACAACTGTCTTCAACAAAAATTTGTTCCACGATTGGTTGGTTATTATTAAGGATGGCGTACCGTAATCCGTGAGCGAACTTCGTAAAATCTCGAGTAGTTCCTCAATTCCCTTTGTTTTCAAGGGCTACTGTGGCGGCTTGCTGGATGCTGGTCCACTTCAATTCAAAGCCAAGTTTCTGTATGCTCCCACACCAGCCTTCAGCACCATTATCCTTTTTCTGTTTTAGTAGCTAGGACGTCTCCATAACCTGCACAACTGAAAAAAAATCAGACATATTATTGTAGGTGAATTTGGGCGAGATCCCACTTCTGATGTTAGAGTAGAGAAATAAAAATGTAAATAAAAGTAATAAAAAAGAATTTATTTAATACTCATACTTTATTAATCTAAGAATATTGTCTGATCAGTGAATTCAAATTAAAATTATTTATTTTTAAAAGTGAAGCTACCACCGATTCGGAATGTTGATTCTGCAGAGAAGAATCGGCAAGAAACTCCGCAGTTACTCTTTTTGAAAATAATGTATAAACAGTGTTTTGGTACAAAATTAGTAATACATAATTATGTTGCATAAAATACAGCGTCAATATAGATTATTATACAAGTATACACTTATTCATTACATATATTTCAAAATATCAATAATACTTATCTTTTCTATTCCCGAGAGCTCCGCACCGGTCGATGTCTCAAACAAGAATGAACCAATCGAGTCGGGACACTCGTTTTTATAGGCGACGACAAACAAGTATGACACATACTTGTTTGTTGTCTAACGTTTAGACACTATATTCATTTATTCACTTAATTTAATATTATCAAATTTTATATTACATTATAAACTAACTATGGATTTATATAAAAATATGAAATAATCTGACACGTGCGTACAAAGTACACATGTCAAAAGTGAAACTTCTTTGGCAAAGTACTCGTAATTAAAAATAAATCGGCCAAGTGCGAGTCGGACTCGCGCACTAAATGTTCCGTACCATTGACTAAACTAAAGGCTATATTTTATTGTTCTTAAACAAAATACTTAGTAAATAAGAAAAAGATTATACCATATAAAAATGGAAAATAAACTAGTCAAATACGCCATCTATCTATCGATCCATGCCGCTATTGGAAAGCTATTATATTAGTCTATCGACGACGTTTTCTTGGTTTCTGGATAGATGGCATTGGAATTAAATCGCATCGCGTTAAATATTTATTTTACTTTTTTTTAGTATTTGTTGTTATAGCGGCAACAGAAATACATAATCTGTGAAAATTTCAACTGTCTAGCTATCGCCGTTCTTGAGACAGCCTGGTGACAGACGGACGAACGGACAGCGAAGTCTCAGTAATAGGGTCCCGTTTTTACCCTTTGGGTACGGAACCCTAAAAAAAAGAAATAAAAAAAAACTAATTTAAAATACAAAAAAAAACTAATTTAAAAAAACAAAAAGCCAACCTACGTGGTGTTCCCAGGTGGTCACCCATCCTAGTACTGACCAACCCTGACGCTGCCGCGTTACCGGTCGCTCCCATTTTACCCCTCATGCGCCTAAAGAAGTTTAAGTGATAACAACCGGGACCAACGCGACAGCTTAACGTACACTCCGAGGCACGGTGAGGAGACCCACAAGGACTGCACAAACACCCAGACCACGGCAAACATCTTTATGGCCAATACAAATGTTTATCATGTGCAGGGATCGAACTCGCAACCGCCAGCGCAACACCCGTGATGTGACCGTCACGTTGCACCAACGCGTTTACCCATGTATATTTTGCTAATTAAATTGACATTAAAATATAATTTAATTTATATTTAGAATGCTACAGCGCATTAATTAAAAAAAAACTTAACCCTTTGATGATTTGGAAGCACTTTTAGCATTCGTTTAAGAATCAATTTCCAAAACAAACAAAATAATAAGAATTATTATAAAATCTATAGAGTAACTAAGTTCTCTTTTATGTAAGTTACTAATTCAACATTAATCATAAATTCAAAACAAACTGTTCTCACAATTCGCCCAGAAGCAACGTATAACTTTACAATTTTAAGGTCAGACAATATCAAACCTAGTTTCGTATTCAGAAGAAACTCGGTCATAGAATTAGTATTGATAAAAGGTATCTTCATACATACATACCCCTTTATATAAATCTTCATTACATCCAAATACACGTATGTGACGAAAATGCGCGATAACAAAATCAGGACAAAACGCTGTCTCAATATCTTATTCGATTTAGAATTACGAAATGGAATTCTAAAACACGGGTCGAGGTGCTCGTAATCGTATTCCCTGGATCTTATTTCCCCAATTTCCTGGCTTGTCATTACTCTGATTTAGTCTACACTTGGTTCATTTACACATGATGATAATATACATAAAATTGCGTCGTGACTGTATGTCTAAAATAGCCTACTTCGCGTGGAAAATTGAACTTCAGTAATTTTCGTTCAATACGCCTTCCATATAATTGTGTACTTTGATCTTCTTTTTGGCATTTAGTAAATCTCAAATTTTTTTTTGGAATAATGTTGTATAGTATTGTATTCCAGTAAAACCACGTGACATAAATAAAATACTATGTAGTGAGTTTAATTACAACACAGATTTTCAATTATAGAGATTGTTATAATAACATTAATTAAAATAAATCAAAATACATTTATTCATAAAAGCATCGGATATAGTTTCACCAAGACTAATAGTATCATCTGCGGTTAAGATATTCTTTTTTACCAATTCGGACGAACGGATAAAAGTGTGATTAATGTCTTACTTATAAATTACCGCCAGTCACTCACCTAGTTACAGATTTAGGTCAACGAAATTATTCACATCCCTTTGGTAAAAACAAATTTGTTTCTGGATTTGATTTAATATAAATATAATTATGTATGTACATATATTTAATGTAACATAATACCGAATTTACTTATTACTCGTTCCTCATTATTTTATTTAAATTTTTTAAATGTTACCATGCAAGCATGATGTTACCAAGTGAACATTACTTTATGAATGTGTTTTCAAATGTACGTTCATTGTCGAGTTAAGAAAAGTACATTTTGCGAAAAAAAGATAATATGGGATAATGTAAAGAAAAATAAACAATTTTGTTACATAGCTTGTTACGATAGTAACAGACGGGAGCATTCGTTAAACTGTCTCAAGTCACTTTGACAAAGATTATGAGATAAGCTAACGATCTCTGACGAATATAACTAAACTTCTTCTTGCGAAACTTTGACATATTAAGAGCTCGTAAGTATACCAAGCAGGCTAAGCACTTTGCCCTCTCTAATGCTTTATTTTAGTATTTATTATTGACAATTAGACGGATAAGAAACGATTCTGTACAAAGATTGAATACTCAAGGTCGTATTTAACGAGTCTCGACTTTGACCTAACTCACAAACAAAACTCTTTGTCGAATGGAAAATTTTCAACAATTTAGAGAAATAAGATTTGATTTTTGGATATTTTTTTTAACTTTTATTTTTTTGTCATTGTACAATTTTCAAAGTTGTATATTAATACATCTATACTATAATATTTTGAAACTGAAGAGTCTGTTTACTTTACTTAGGAACAACATGTTCAAATAGACTTTTTTAGTGCTGTGTAGTTCATTTATTGAGAAAGTCATTAGGCTATATAACATACACGGTACGACCATCAAGAGTCATCAATAAAGAATGGTGGAAATAACGGTAATAATTATATTTCATTTGATAGCCTACTACCTATATGTGATAGTAATTATTATGACATTTTATAAAAAAAGTTCAAAGGTAGCAGATATGATTTTACAATAAAAACAATTTTTATTTACCTCTTTTAATAATATTAATATAAAAAGTCTTAAGAAATTAAACTGCCACTAGATTTTATAACAGCTAACTTAAAACTTTCAAGTTTTGACCACCCAACTACAATAGAACAGCACTTGAACCAAAAGTTTCCTTTCTTATATCATCTGTTAGTGCTCTGCCTCATTAAGACGCCATGCCGACGTCGCCGGCTACGTATCCAAGCAGTTAATATTGAAATGTATGGTACCTGACTTACTTGGCGACGGTTTGGCAACGTCGCCAATTTGGAAGCGTGGCCACGAGCTACAGTTCTCTACGTGGCTTCTGGATACTCTGGCGGCTTGCCGACGTTGCCACTATAATGTACACGGTAAACTGCACCTCGCTCACTCAGTCGCCAGTCAGCCGCCATTTTGGACGCTCGCTCGAAATATAGTACCTAGTTGATGATGTAAATAATGAGTTTCGATACTGAAAAATTTATAATAGAAATTCAAAACTGTCCTTGTATATGGGATAGTTCATCTAATGAGTATTCCGATCGTAACTTAAAAATTTTCGTAAATCTCCATACAGTTTAAAAAAAATACCACTTCGGCTTCGATCTGATATAAAAGGATGAACTCATAGTTTCTTTTTTTTTCTATTTTTCTATGACGTAGGTAACAAAACAGTGCGATTTCTTCTACATCCATTCCTGACGACGTAAACGAATTGACTGTCGAGCCGCCATGGCCACTCGATTTGGCGTCCTTCGGATGCCAGAAGTAGCCAGGCTTGCGCCGCTGGCGACGTCGCCATGGCGTCCTAATGAGGCAGAGCACTAAATGTTCCTGTGTTTTTAGTTCACTAGATAAAAATGCGAATGAAATTCCACTTGTAAAGGATAAGAATCTGTTATTTACAATATCATTCCTTAGTTTTATAAAATCTTAATATTTATTGTTTTCTAATGTTAGGTAATCTTAATATTTGTAATTAATAACAATTTTCAAAGTCATTTCAATAATGTATTCGCAAACAACTCTCTTTTATTTTAACCTTTTATACACAGTAAATTTTTTTACGCCCTTAATGGTAAAAGTTTTTTTTTATTTCTAGAATTCCGTATAATAATTTCGTACTGTCGATCCTACGTGAAGGTTGATTGTATTCTCCTGTCATTTTGATGCTCTCAGTTTGAAAGTAAATATAAGCTTATTAGATAGCTTAGGTAACCACATCCCTTAAGTCCCAACTGAAATTGAAGTAACCACAAATTGACCTTGACCTCTAAGGGATACTTTGAGTGATGTAATTTGTTAATAAAGTTACACTATTTTCTGTGTCATGCGACAATCTTGACCGTCAGGATTTTGGGAGCAATATTAAGATCTTACGGATATAAATTATTGCGAAAAATCGAGCATGTATCATAATTATTATAATAATGTAAATATATTGTGTCATAATTTAATTAGCTAGATTAGCTGAGATAACTGTCGTCTACTTCGTCATTAATCATTGCTATTTAAATATATGTGTATATATTTATATATATGTATATATCTATATATATATATACTTATATGTATTTATATAATATTATGTAGTGTATTTAATATTTTTATGCAATACGTTATGTAATGTTTATTATAGTTAATATTGTTTATTATATGTGTATATTTGTATGTATGTATGTTTATTTAATTGTCTTCCTGTTTTATTTTATTTTAATATTGTACACCCTTTCCGCTTTTTTCACATTATCTCCTCCACGCTGCTGGTTGTCTGGAAGAGATCGCTGTTTAGCGATAAGACCGCCTGTTGTACATTTATTTTTGTGTATTGCCTTGTAAATTTCTTCTTTGTGTACAATAAAGAGTAAATTATTATTATTATTATTATTATTAATTGTTTAAATTTTTTTCAGACATCTCTAAAAAAGATAAGTAATGAATAATAAAAGTCTCTATAAGAATTAAGTTAAATATAAAATGTTATTTATTATCATATTAAAATTTCGATCCAGCGGGATTCGAGCCCGCACCGGCCCCGATATAACCATAAAAATTTTGATGTGAATTATCACAACATTTGTGTTTGTGTGAATCAAATAACATTTTATAATTTCCTCATTTCGACGGTGCCGTAGAATAACGTACTATCTGCAAAATAGTCGTTTTACAGTAGAGCCGTTCAAAGTTTTCAATTGTTATATTTCGGAAACGGAAAAACCTGGCGCTTTTATACTTTGGAAAAATTTACATTAAGCCTGTGGTTATCTATCAGTATTATTAATTATTTTGAAACAGTTTTATTTAAAAAGATAGTAGGGTCGATGTTTATATATAACGTTTTATAATGGACTTGTTGCTGTCACATTTACACATGTGACGTTATTCACCGGAGGCTCTAAGGATCCAGATGCAAATGGAACGTTTTTTTATGAAACTTAAGCTAGTTATTTCGTCCTATATGCATATTCCAGATTTATTTTGAGCAGTCATTTTCATAAGTAGCGTGTCATAAATAGTATTTATTATTTTTTGTATAAAATCGATTAAAAATAAAACATTTTAAAAACAAAATCAGTCCTTTATTTTAAAAGTACCAAATTTATAATAATTAAACATAAAAAAAAATTTTCACTTCTTTAAATCAATCAACGTTTCTTAAACTCACATAAAATACTAAAATTATCAGTCTCCAACATCACATTTTGTTCTTTCTTTGTATTTATTATAATTAGAACCGGTTAACACCAGCAGCGACCACCGGCTATTATGGGGCACTCTGAATACGCGCTTTATGAAATCTACTCTCTGACCTACGCTGCTCCAAATACTATGTGGCTTCGAGCAGTTCCAACTGGAGCTCCAAAACCGATTCGATTCGCTGGCGAAGTGGACGAGATGACCGACAACGTGGTGAAGATGGTGTGTACACTGGGTCGCAAACACTTTCCGCCGAGGTAGTCAACGAAGCAGTCTAAACTTTCTGCCGAAGCCTTGGATCTGATGCGGCGGAGGTGCGAGTTGCCCGCTGCCCAAGCAGCTTCGCCAGAACAGAAGGCTTTGTCTAAGAGGATACGGAAACTTGTACGCCGAGACCTCCGCTGCTCAAATACGAGAGAGATTACTACTCTGATTGAGCAGAATAGAAATATAAACTTTTTAACGCCGTCATCCACCGAGGTACCACGCCGGAGGCGTGGTCCAGGAGTGTGGTGGTGCTTTTTTAAGAGAGGCGACAAGTCTTTGTTGAAGAATTACAGACCAATCTCACTTTTGAGCCACGTCTATAAGCTGTTTTCAAGGGTTGTTACGAATCGTCTCGCCAGAAGACTCGACGAATTCCACCCACCGGAGCAGGCTGTGCATTTTCCTCCGGCGCGGCGTGGGGTAGGACAGGGAGATGTATTATCACCGAAACTGTTTACCACTGCGCTGGAGGATGTCTTTATGACCTTGTATTGAGAGGAACGAGGCATCAACGTCAACGGCGAATTCATCTCGCACCTTCGTTTTACCGACGATTTCGTAATCTTTGTGGAGACGTTGGATGAGCTAGGCCGAATGCTGGCCGGCCTAAACGAGTCCTCCCGACGAGTGGGTCTCGGTATGAACTTAGATAAAACGAAAGTTATGTTTAACAACCAAGTGATACCGAGACGGGTATCGGTTGACGGTATCCTTTTCGAAGTTGTTCAGGATTATGTCTACTTTGGCCACACCATTCAACCAGGTTGAAACAACTCGAGAAGGAGGCTGATAGGATGGTTTGGTTGGGCTGGGCGGCGTTTGGCAGGCTTCGTCGAGTCTTGCCTTCGAAGATTCCACAATGCTTGAAGACAAAAGTCTTCGAGCAATGCGTCCTAGTTGTGTTGACATACGGAGCCGAGACATAGACACTGACGGACTGGTCCACTAGTTTAAAGTCGCTCAACGTGCAATGGAAGGGGCTATGCTTGGGGTTTCTTTCAAAGATAGGATTAGAAATGAGACTATCCGCGAGCGAAAGTAATCGACATAGCCCACAGAATTAGCAAGTTTAAGTGGCAGTGGGCTCTTTATCTGTGTCGCAGAACCGATGGCTGTTGGAGCAGACGGATCCTGGAGTGGAGACCGCGTCTTAGCAAACGCATTGTGGGACGTCCTCTGGCCCGTTGTACCGACGATCTACGTAAGGTTGCCGGTGTAGTCTTCATGGAGGATTGCGGAAAACCGGGATGTCTGGCGCGAACTTGGGGAGGGTATGTCGAGCAGTGAACTACAATAGGCTGAACTGACTGACTAATACGTCTTTTAGCTCTAAAGCAATGTTTTCTGAACCCGGATGTAATGGTGACGATGATGGGCTTACAGGTGTCTTTGAAACTGAAAAAATAATATAAAATATAAAAATTACAAAAATAAAAAAAAAACAATTTTATTTGAATACGAATAAATTGATAAATTAATTAAGAAAAAAGCAACTTAAACCAAATTACAGTATTTTTCTGGAAGAAAAAACGTACCAATGTTACATATTACATCAGTTTTCCGCAAAATAACGTTCTATCTTCACATATTACATCAGGATTTCCACAAAAGAGCGTTCTGTCTTCACATATGTCATCAAGATTTCCGCAAAAAAACGTTCTATCTTCACATATAACTCAAAAACGTCAGAATATGTCCGTGGTAAAACGACATATCACTACCTGTAACTCATACTTTAATATCAACAAATTAAGTTTTCCATTAGTAGTCAAAGATGTCTTTTACAATTTGATTTAATTTGCAAGAGCATTTTTGTAAGAAACAATGTAAAGACTAATCTCCATTAAATAACGTCACATATATATATAATATGAAACGCGAAGTTTGGCGTTAGTTATGTAAATTAAAATAAACCACCATAGAATATAAAACAATCGTTAAAATGCAATTTTGTTATACATATATAATAAGGAATAAGATTAACTTACCGGGATAATTCGAAATTTCCTTGTTATAACCAGATATCTTTCCACTATCAAATTCTTCTTCCGAATTTTTACAGTTGTTTTTCACCAAATCAAGGATTTTATTAGATCTGTTATTATATTTGGACATGTTTTAGTACTAATTATGAATACTATTTAAGAAAAATAGCTTTATCATCGGCGAATGCGGTAACTCGTGCGCACAAGCTCGTTTTCCACTCAACAACGTAACAAGTGACTTTGGCACGGCCAACGCGTGCTACCCCCGGCCGCGAGCTCCGTCAGATATGCATCTAGTTCATTATAATACGGAGACACAAACACATGGGACGTTGTTCGCCTCAGAATCTCAGAAACTATTGGTCGTAAAATTATTTTTTTTGCATGTATAGATAGATCTTCGACTCCTGAAGTAAATTATTAAATAAAATTGATTTCGTACTATATTCACATGTAACGTTATTCTACGGCACCGTCGATTTGTTGGAAACACAAAAATGAAAATAACACGAATTAAGTTAAATATTTTGATTTTGAATCGTGGCCCAAGAGTACGGAAGATTTCTAATTTTCTATCCCATTTTTTTTTTTTGGTTTTTTAATAAATCGATATAAAAAATAATTGACTGCCTAACTTTTATTACGAAATGAAAGATCGATGAATAGTTTTATAAAGAAAATTAAATACTTCACTATTTACGGAAACGTTCAAATTAAGACCTACTGCGGTGTGGAACCCGTCGTATTTGGTTGTGATTCAAGTTGTCTATCTACTGGGATATTATGACTTGTCACATACTTAATACTTGCAATAAATATGTATTTATAAGATAAAGTAAGTAAGAAAATATACACCAAAATGAAAATGGAGCCAAACATTTAAATTTATTTCAAAGTAAATTTAAACCCCGACGGATTTGGGATCACGGACAGAGGAAATATAAGCTTTTACTTATTCCTGCTAAAGTTTGTAAACGCAAACGTTCATATTTGCTAAGAATGGAAAACTTATTTTTAAAACTAATCGGCTTAAGTATACGCCAAAGACAAAACTCCGTCATAAAACAAACTTTTCACATCATTGTACCCATATATTTAATGCAACGTTTCGCATTTCAGATATTAAAATTTTAATATGCATGAATGAGTCAGCGTTTATTTTGCTTAAAAATTGAATCTTGTTTCACCTGTATCGAGGCAAAGGGCGATATGTCCGTTTTTGGCAGGCGCCCAGAGTCGTGAGGAGACTATAATTTTAGAATGCTACCAGCCAACAAATTGTATCTATCAAATTCATGCTTCACCTACATTCACTGTATTACTTGGGATTTGTTGAACAGTGGTGCCCCTTTTTCTATAAATCTCTTACTCACCATTTTCTACCAAATATTTTGTGAATAACTGAAACAGTTTTGCTTGGATTTTTTTTTGTCTTTATGCATCAATTTTCAAGAGGTGTTCTCGAAAAAGAAAATATGGAAAAATAAAAATGCATAATATTTTCAGTTACATTTTTATGCTTTGACCGTAGTGGTTATATACTCTTTGGCTTTGACCGAGACATTTTAGCAACATTTGTTTTTAATGCTAAATTTTTACCTCACAAAGCGGTTTTATATCATCATTATAATAACATTTTCTTGTATCCTTTATTTTTTAAAATTTTGTCTATTTTTCACTTGCAAGTAAAAAAAAATATATTCTTACGTGACCTACAATTTTGTGGTATTAGCTGTCCTTTAGGGATTTTTTCGCAAAAGAGTATTCATGATCATCAAGAACCACATGGGAATCCCCTAGTATTAACGGCCTACTTTCTAGAAACTAATATAAAATCTTCAAACATTTTCACAAAATAAGACATTAGATAGTGTATTTCCAGAGAGAGAATGTTGATAAACTAATTAAATAAAATTGGCCTGAAATAGTTAAACGAATCTTTGTTTATGTTTAGATATATTTTATCGATTACAAGATCCGTTAACTTATTATAATGGATTGAACACTAAAAATAAATTTGGAAACTATCTACGAAAGACTAATAAAGCTTTTATTCCAATTAACAAACTAAGTTCATTAGATCCATTCATATGACCTGCCTCAAATTTCGTCCTGAAATTGTAGTCACCCCACTGCTTTGCCCTTAGCTTAAAAGAGATAACTTGTAGACCCAGTTACTTTCGTATATACTAAGGGCCTATGAAACCACGTTTTTTAAACGCGCCGGCGACGCGCGTTTTAAAAGCGCGCGTCGACGGCGCGCTTTCATCCTACAGAAGAGTTTGTTGTCATTTGTGTCGATACAAACGCGCGGCACCGGCGAGTCGACGGCGCGCTTTTATCCTACAGAGCAATTTGTTGTCGTTTGTATCGATTAAGACGCGCGTCACCGGCGCGTCTGTATCGCTACACACGCGCGTCAACGGCGCGTTTTAAAAACGTGGTTTGCATAGGCCCTAATAGTAGTAGTAGTTAGTCCTATCCAGAATGTTCAACGAAAATAAAATATTACAATCTAATTTTAATACATCGATGTTGTAAAACCGTTTTATTTAAAGATTTTTTTAAAATTGCACTGTTGTCAAAGCAACCTGTTAATACTAAAAATTGTCGATATTGTTAGATTTTAAGCATGCAGATTATTATTAATTTTGACGTATTGCTTATTGTCACTTTTTATCACCTTACTTATAGGCAGCATATTTGTACCGGTATGTCATTTTTCAATCATTTTTGTCTTGTCTTGTTTACGGAGTCGACGTTGGAGTGTCTCTGGGTGGCGATTTGTCATCTCTTCTCATTACAATTTTTATAATTTAAATCACTCAACAAACGCTCTGGTGCAGTGGTGCGAGTAAAACACCGACGGTTTGCGTATTCGATTCCCGCTCGGGATTTATATTTGTATTTGTATAAATATCTCTTTCTGGTTGGCTGTCCTCGTGGGTCTCCCCACCATGCCTCGGAGAGCACGTTAAGCCGTCAGTCCCGGTTGTTGTCGTAAATAACTGATAGCGATCGTTACTCATAGTCGGGAACATACCCGCCAGCCCGCAGTGGAGCAGCGTGGTGGATTAAGCTTCAATTCTGCTCCTACACGGAGAAAGAGGCCTATGGCCAGTAGTGGGATGTTACAGGCTGGATGCAAATCACTCAAAATGGTTCATCTTTCTGTTATATCTACATATAATTTGCAGTATAATTTTCCTAGTCTAGATATTTATTCTTGTGGTTCTCTTTGCTTAGCGTTCGAAAGCACAAAAAGCGCTTGACCTCTTTGTAGGGAAATTATTTCTTTACGTTTCTCTAAATTTTCATCTCATCTCTATAAACGTTACAGAGCATTTCGATGAATTTCAATTTCTAAAATGTAGCTCTAGGCTTCTCTTACGTTTGGGTCATGCAAATATGACTATGTCTCCGAATTTAGACCAAAACTCAAGTAAATTCACGTCGATGGTTTGAGAGAATACCGAGTCAATCTGAAATAGATGACACGGGAAAATGGCGCTATTTATTATTTGAAATATAAAGAGGTTTCAGTATATACCGTAGATAAGTGTTAATTTACTTCGCGTTTGACTTTACCACTTATAAGATTTAAATTAAAGAATAAAAAAGAGAGATTTAAAGCATTAAAAAAATTTAATTTGGTCTTTAAACCACTAGAGTGACAAACAAGCATACATTTCACATAATGGTAAGCGGTTAAAATGACATATGAACACCTGCAACACAAGTCGTCTTGCCTCTTACATTCATTTTATTTTTGTTATATTATGTTTATTACGTTTGTTTTTATATCGTGTCGAACTGAACCAAAATATTTTTTTATTTAAAAAAAAAAACTGTTTCCAACAGTTTTTAGTGTGGTAAATATGAATAGATAAAACCGTATTTATGATATGGGACCGCGCATTTACTTTTATTAATCACAACAATGTCATAATTACAAAGTAAGTTTTGTTTTTTAAGCAGGGCAAAAAAATTGTTAAATAAGATAACTCCTCGCCTTAATGCCTCCACTGGTGACAAGAGGGCTGGTGCATTTTTTGCCCAGAGAATCGGCATAGCGATTCAACGGTGATATGCTGCCAGCATTCTTGGCACAATTCCACGCGGACATGATTTCTATCAAAACTATCCGTAAATATTTAGTTCTTATGTTGTGACTTGTAAATATGTATAATGTTTAATAAATTATTGTAATAATATAGTTTTGTCAAAATTTGACAAAATAAATAATGAGCTTACCATCCTACATACTGTATAAATATGCCATACCAAGTAAGTGATCATTAATTTCGTTTTAAAATGCTATTTTTAATTAGAGGATGCGGACATTATCGAACAAATTGGACAAACCAAAGCGACTAAATGGATTGAATGAGAACGTTAAATGGTTTCCTTTGTAAAGCGGAATCGCTACATGAAAATTAGAAATTTCGTAGTTATTCGTGTATTGCTTTAGCTTTGAAAAACATAAACTTTATACTGGCCAGCAGGAGTTATTACGCTAGTGTAAGTGTATAATCTGTGGTTATTACTCCGACATGATTAATGTCAAACTTGCAATGTTTGACTTTGAAAAAAATCACAACAATTAAGACGTTATTTTCTACAAGATATTAACGAAAAAAATCAAGATATTAAAGACAAATATTAACGAAATATAAAGAAAAGGGAATACCACGCCGACAAAGACGCGAGATTACTACAAAAATAAAAATATGTAAGTATTAATAGTAATATATCTGTCAATTAAAAATAGTTTTAGCTATTACAAATATGATCTATAGTTTAGCCTTTTTCTTAAACTTAATTAAAAATTATTGTATTTATAATTTATTACAAACTTTATACAGTTAACAAACCTCAATAACAATAATTAAAATTATTTTAGTAGTGAAATTGAAAGCAATCAGCCCCAATCTAAATCCACTTAAAATACAAACTTTTAAATAACTAAGTTATCTAAACACCAAAATTTTAATTTTATTTCTCAAGGAAAGTTTTAATTGGCGTATCAAAATAATTAATTTGATACTCTGAGCTTCTCAACCGTAATAGTTCTACAGATTTTATTTTATTGGTCATTTTTCGTGGTATGATTTGTCGATAGCGTGGTATCGTACGATGAGTGCACACACATATTATCATCATAGGAATACTTTTATATGTATATGTTAATCTATGCTAATATATAAAGTATAATATATAAAGCTGAAGAGTTTGTTTGTTTGTTTGTTTGTTTGTTTGTTTGTTTGTTTGTTTGTTTGTTTGTTTGTTTGTTTGTTTGTTTGTTTGTTTGTTTGTTTGTTTGTTTGAACGCGGTAATCTCTGGAACTACTGGGCCGATTTGAAAAATTCTTTCTGTGTTAGATAGCCCATTTATCGAGGAAGGCTATAGGCTATGTATCATCACGCTAAGACCAATAGGAGCGGAGTCCACGCCGACGAAGTGGCGCGCAGAAGCTAGTATTTCATAAGTTTTTACACAAGTACGTACAATCTATTTACTGATCTGTGGTAAAATGTAAATACAATAACCGACTTTAAAAAATCAATTCGAATGTATTTTTTATGTTTGCTCGCAAATGAAAAGAGTCTGTTTTCGATTACATCGAAAAGTAATACAATGTAGGTAGTGTTAACTGTTAACGTGTGGGGTTAACGTGCAAATGTCGGTGTCTGTCCGGACACTTTTAAGCTTTCCAAATGAATATGTGTCCCTTTAAGTGTACCATCAACGTGTTTTAATAAAAAAAAATTGTATACGAGTATAATAAAAGAACACTATTTTCATTTAAGACAATTTGAAAATTATGTCCTCCAAGGTCGTTGAAACCTTCCAAGTCTCCTAAGAAATCAACTAAATGGGGAAGAGGCCTATGCCCAACAGTGGGATATTACAGGCTGAATCGTGATCGTGAATCGTGATAGGAATAAGAACAGCTAGTAATGGTATAGTTTATTAGCTTACTCAAATCTGAAGTATTACACAAAAATGTCTCATTATGTCTATACATTCAGTAGCCCGTCTAAAAGTAAAAAAATTCCTATGAGTTTGACCCAAAAATGAAAGTGTTCAACATTCAAATTTTAAACAGCTTCGTTTGAGGCACGAGTATTTCTGTAACTATACGAAACTTAATGTCATCTGTTAATTAAAAACGAATGGACTTCACATAATATTTTTGCAAGAAGAAGGTAAGATTGAAAAAGTTTGAATGAAGGGTCGCTTCAAACATTGAAACATTAAGCTTAACTTAACTTTTTTACGATGATTACCTAGCGGTTACCATAGATTTCGGATGCCTGCAAAATTGTTAGAATCAGAAGCACGTTTTTGATCTTAACCCTCCTGTCAACACTGCGTATATCCAGTAGTTCTGTCTACCTTATTTACCACTTAACTTACTTAAGGATTATGGTGCTCCGTGTCCGGTGCGTAATTTTTAGTGTCTATTTCAATAAAATACAGAATCGTATTAGCCTTTATTCATTATTACCATGATCTATATTGGCTTAAAATATAAAAACCATCGTCGATAATTCACGATTTCCTTGACTTCGATAATACGCTTGAAAGCGGTACAGTTAATTTATTGCATCGCTTGAGGATCACTGAGAATATAATTTTTAAATTTTATGTTATACCAACTATTGTTCAGCTGTTCTTTCTTAGAATATTTTTCCAAAAAAATTGCTAAATAATTGTTTTTGACTACTTTTTAACGAAACGAAGAATCAAATTATTATTTTTAATTCCACTTATTAAATATATAATTAGAACATACGAACATATAAACGAAGAGACGACAAAGTAATTTCCGCCTTCCCGCCAAATAAATTTATGCACCGAATTTTCGAGGACCATTTTTGGAGTTGATAATAAATGACATTAATTATGAATTGTAGACTCGTAATCATATTGCGTTCCTGAAAGATAAACGATTTTTTGTTACGAAATTTAAATTACTTAATAATATTTTTATTTGAATATAATCTATGCTAATATTATAAAGAAAGTTTGTTTGTTTGATTGTGTGAACGCGCTTATCTCAGAAACTACTGGTCTGATTAGAAAATTTCTTTCAGCGTTAGATAGTCCATTTATGGAGAAAGGCTATAAGCTATACATCATCACTTCAAGACGAATAGGATCGGAGCACCAATGAAGAATATTTAAAAAATCGGAGGTTTTTTTTCCGTTTTGAGAGCTTCCACTGCGTGCACTGCGTAAACAGTTAAAGTTTCGCAAAAATTATGTATGACAGAATTGTTTTCCTTCGAAAGTTTGAAAAAAGTCCACGACAGCATAATATGTCTATGTGTTTTTACTAACTCAGTATTTTTTTTTTATTATTATTTATAATTGTTAATTCAATCTTGGCGAGATATTGAACTTTTTAAAATAGTCGTCAGCTCATCAAAAAAAGCAATGGACATCCGAAAATAATTAAAAAACTTTTGCTCGTTTCTTCGTAAAAGTGGATAGAGTGTAAAATAATGCCCATTTTGATCTCTATAGATTAGTATTTCTTGAACCCACACTGAACGTGTTTTTATTTTTCGTTTTTCTCGCCGGCGACGAAAAAAAAAACAATAACAGTGTTTCTTCTTCGGAATTCATTTTGCTGCATTTGGCTCCTTTACTAAGACAGCCGACGTGTGAGCGGCATGTTCTCAACGGCAGCGGACTGCAGCCGACGGCGCTCGACGGCAGTCGACGGCTGCCGCTGACGGCCCTCGACGGCAGTCGACGGCTACCGTCGACCTCTGCCGTTGGCAACGTGCCGTTCGTGTGTAAGAGCGCTAACTGTAAATCTTTAAAGAGTCAAAATAAAAGTCCTATAAGTAATTATGTCTATCTTTATTCAGAAAAAAAAGTTTTGTCTTTCAATATTTAATAACAACATTGATAATAGTGTTTGCTTGCAAAGTAACCGAATTTAATTTACAAGAGATATGACGTAGGCATAGAGATGTTTGCCGTGGTCTGGCTGTTTGTGCAGTCGTTGTGGGTCTCCCCACCGTGCCTCGGAGAGCACGTTAAGCCGTCGGCCCCGGTTGTAATCATGTACAGCTGATAGCGATCGTTACTCATAGTAGGGAATATATCCGCCAACCCGCATTGGAGCAGCGTGGTGGATTAAGCTCCGATCCTTCCCCTACATGAGGAAGAGACCTATGCCCAACAGTGGGATATTTCAGGCTGAATCGTGATTACGTAGGCAGTCGAAAAAATATCAATTAAATCCACAGTATTAGGTATAACTCAAAAGATACTCGCTATGTCTTGCTCTAACGCGATCACGCGACAAACGTATGATTTTGAATGCAAAAATAATATAAAGTAATTTTATTTTAATTTTTTTTATTAAGAATCAAACAAAATTAATAGTTACATTCATACACAACTTGACACTAACAAATTTCCACTAATAATAATAATTATAACAATAATACAATTTGCAAAATAATTAGGAGTAAAATTATCAATTCAAATTGTAGGGACAATAAAAAAATATAAAAGATACAAAACACACATAAAAATACAATTAAGAGGCTATAAATGTAGGTATATAAATTAGTCCTATTAGGTATACTATTTAAAGAGATTTTGGTGATTTAGCTAAGAACGATAGAGGTTACGTGTCCACTGTGTCACAAAACCTCCTATCTATATATATAAAAATCAATGCCACTTTTCGTTGTAATTTTATAACTCAAGAACGGGCTCACATATCCAAACCAAATATTTAGGCTTTGTTTGGACTATTTAGTAGATGGTTTATGTGAAGTTTGCACAAAATCGGTCGAGCGGTTTTTCATTTATCACATTTTTTGTAACAAAGGAGGATAATTTTGTTGTATAAGTCAATTGAAAATTTTACGAAACGAGGAAGAAGTATAATTAGAATTCATTAGGACCATTTCTATGCAGGAAAATATATTTCTCACCTTTGACATTAAAAAGGTCATTTAAAATTAGCCTTTTAATTTTATCATTTTAATGAGTACTTTAGTTACAAAATTGCGCGCAATCAAAAATTCATTCACACCGAAACGGTTGGGTGACACGAAAACGCCGACGGTAAGCCATCAAATAATGTTGTATTTATTTTAAAAAGAGCTTTAAGTTTATCGTGGATTATAAAAGGTAAAATTAAAAAAAAAAAAAAACATATATTTTTTCGTATTTTTCAACGTATTCGGTATTATCAAATAAAATGATTTATTTTAATCAGCAATTCTCCCAAAACATCTAAAAACTTTTTCAATAACAATCAATGTTCTAAAGGAAAATACGTATTTGCGATAAAAAAGTTTCGACGAACTAAATCCAATAATTTTACTGTAAAACCTCTGAGAGGATTTGCAGAAATCTTTCGCTGACGTAGAATAAGCGGATCAAATCCACCGTATCTTTGTTCACTATAGCTTTTCTTCACAGACATACCAGTAATCGACATTCTATGTTCTCCACGCATAAATATCGTATAAGATACGCGATAAGATGTGGCCGGCCGGAGAATATTCTATTTTATTTTAAGACAAGACGTTTCAACGGTCCATAGTGCTTTCAGCGTTATGGGAATAAAGGATCTGCTAAGTTTAAGGGGATAGCTAATGGATGTAGTCCTTTTAAGTAGTATTCTTCAAATGAATTTGAACCCGAAATCTTGTAAGATTTGGTTGATTTTCGTTTGTATAAAATTTCACGTAAAGGAGAAGTGGATAATCGCGGCCACTTAGGCGCCTAATTTATTATTTGTTTCGTCTTTCGGCGGATGTTTTCGGGCGCTTCCTTCGCCTTCCTCTGAATTGTTACTCCGAGTCACGCGATGTTTATGAATATGAATACAATGTTTGACAAATTTTAACATGAAACTCGACGTAAGACTTCGCTTAAAATGAACTTATCAACGGTTCGGGGAAATAAAGGAACACCTGGCGCTGGGACTTCATTGAAGTAACTTTTTATTATAAAGAATGAATTGAAAATGAAAAATATAGAATACATTTTTTCGTGAATATGCATAATATAAAAAGACTTTTGAAAAACCATTAAAGTATTATTTTGTACATAAAAGACTAGGTTTATTTTTTTAGTTTCTTTTTGAACAGATTTTTATTAAATACATATATACAGATAGATCATGCATTATATAACAAGATAAAAAAATATTTTGTATAAAAATACAACTAAATAATATTAATATAACTATAATTATTATAACCTTGATGATTGCGATTATAAGTAAACTATCAAGTTCTGTGATAGGTCCTACATATACATTGTACATGTAGGTATATGTAGGATTTTATAAAAACTTTTGTGCAATAAAGACATAATATAGGAAAAAATAATTGAATACATTCAGAGAATCGTTATTTCAATAATTGAAAACTTAAATTTTAAAACTTGAAATTGTACTTTTCATAGTGTTGAAATTTTTTGTTATTCATTATATTTCTGTTGCATAGTTTCGACTATTTGATTTTATTTTTGACAATTTTTAGGAATTACAGATAATCTCTAAGTAACATTAAAAAAGCTGCTAAACAGCTGATTTTCCTCAATAATTGTACCGTTCGAAAGTAATGCACTATTATGCATTACATATGTATTTAAAAATAGAAAACGAGTGTGCTTTATACGGGTCGATTTACATCAGACGAGCGAATGCTCATTCTATCCCCACTATATCAAATTCTTTTAGTGTAAACAGGCGTAGAGTATTTTATGTAAACGCTTGTGGTAGGAGAGAGGGACAAGTTGTGAAGTCCTTCATCCACCTTCGGAAAAGGGAGGATCCTCCAACCAGACGGGTGTTGTGTCTGGTAGGGCTACTGCCCCAACGGTTGTTGTCGGGTTCTTGTATATATAGTTCATTCGCTTTGAAAACTTCGATAGCGCGATTTAGAATCTTCAGTTCGTTTGTGGCTCAATAGATGTCGCCACATCACTCCCCTCCGAGACCGGAGGTCGATAGCGGTTTTTGAGTCGTCCATACACATCTTGTGATGCTTGCCGGGCCAGTGGAATGTTCCAGTGAGTCGGAACCAGATGCCGCATAGTTCACAGTGAGTCGGAACTGTCTGCGGTGATGCCCCAGTGAGTCGGGGTGATGCTGCAAATTCTCCAGTGAGTCGGAGTGGTGCAGTGCTGCGTAGTGGCTGGCTGCTGCGTCGACCAGGAGAGAGGTGCGTCTCTGCTTGCTGACCGGCCGAAGTGCAGTGTGCTGTGCCAAAGTCGCTGAGAAGGCTGTGGGTGATGACCAGGTATGCGCGTCCGCTGCATGCTGGTGGTCAGGATACCCGTAGTAGCCGTGGATGCTGGCTAGCTGTAGGACTCGCTGCTCGAAAGCTTGAGGAAGTGATGATGACGTCACGATGACGTAGATTTTGCGAAGGCTGCGCTGATGCTCATCACGTCGGGGTCACCAGTTTGGGGATGCGGGGAACAGGGTGTGAAGTCCCTCATCCACCACCGCAAAGGGAGGATCCTCCAACCAGACAGGAGTCGTGTTTGGTAGGGCCACTGCCCCGATAGTTGTTGTCGGGTTCTTGTATATATAGTTCATTCGCTTTGAAAACTTCGATAGCGCGATTTAGAATCTTCAGTTCGTTTGTGGCTCGATAGATGTCGCCACACGCTGAATACGAGCTCTTGCTCTTGTTCTAGCTCTAGCTCTTTATTCGTTTGGTCTAAATCCACCTTAACACACGACTGAATTAAAACTTCTTTAGCAATAGGCCTGCACAGTGTCTTAGATATACGAAACGTAACTGGCTATGAGAGAAAGAGAGAAAAAAAATGTGTACTTGCACCTCTCTCTCTTGCTCCGTTCGCCTCGCCTGATCACACTTTTTGTAACGCTCTCATCACGCATTCACCAGCTTACGCCCCAAGTCAAAGCGTGCATAAAGAAGCTTTAGTTCAAAAAATATATACAGGTATATGTATATAGATATGTGCTTTAATACAATGCCTGTATATATTTATATTTTAACGTTGACACAGTAATATGAGAGTAATTAAAATACGGAATTGTACGTCGAATACATTTGTCTCTGCTACACAAGCACACCCATGGGTATCCAGAACGGAATAAAACCTACTTTGAGGAAATTACAAATAATTCTTCCGCTAAAGTCATTAATTTTTATAATTAAAGTATTTACATATTTAATACAATTGAGTCATTCCATGTCAAACCAACAAGGCACTCAACCTGACCCTTTCAGATTTGGCTGAAACTTTGTTTATTTATACTCTCTGACATCCTGAACTCAAATATAGTTTTCAAAAAATTTAATCCCTGATAGTTTTTTAGATATAAATTTTTTAAAATCACAAAATCCGCGTTTTTGACGTGCACTAAAATCTAAAATCTGCAATAACTTTGGTTCTATTAGAGATAGAGAGCTGAATGATAGCTCATTTTAAAGAGGGTTTAATGGGATTTAATGTGATATCCAATTTGAACACATTAATGTACAAAATATTTTTTGAGTAAAACTCAATAATCGTTTTTGAAAAATCATTGTTTTGGTGTTTTTTAATTTTGTTCAAATTTATATATGTTTTTATGTATAATTTTGTGAGTACATCATAAAAATTTCAGAGTGGGACCATGATGGGATCGGGAGATATGTTAAAAATACATCACTGAAGTATCACAATTTTTTTTTATTTCAATTTAATGTTGAATAATTTAAGTTATGCAGGCCTAATTCTTATGTTTTAAATATAAAAATAATGTGTTTTAAATATATTACACATTATATTTATTGAAAAGTCATACAACGTAGGTAGATGAAAAAATATTCAAGTAATTACGCGTTATCAACGATTACTCAAAAAGTTGTAATCAGATCTCGATGATTTTTAAATGTGACCACATGATAAACATCAACTTTCGATTAAATCAAAAATCATCAAAATCGGTACACCCAGTAAAATCTTATACGGTATAATACAACGCAGGTCGACGAAAAAATAGTCAAGTAAAAACGTATTGTTAGATATAACTCGAAAAGTACTTCTTAGATCTCAAATAAATTTAAATGGGACCAAATGACACGCTCCACCTTTCTATTAGTCCCAGTCAAGTTCTGAAGTAACATACATTTAAAAAAAATACAATCGAATTGATAACCTCCTCCTTTTTTGGAAGTCGGTTAAAAATAAAGAAATATCTTTGTATTTCATTTCCAAAGGTTTGTTTCATATAGCCTATGTATCAGAACCAGGCTATTAGCACTGAAAATTTTGTGAAAGGTACTTTAGTGATGTATTTTTAATATATCTCCCGATCCCATCATGGTCCCACTCTGAAATTTTTATGGTGTACTCACAATATTATACATAAAAACATATATAAATTTGAAAAAAATTAAAAAACACCAACACAAAGATTTTTCAAAAACGATTTTTGAGTTTTACTCAAAACATATTTTGTACATTAATGTGTTCAAGTTGGGTATCACATTGAATCCCATTAAACTCTCTTTAAAATGAGCTATCATTCAGCTCTCTATCTCTAACAGAACCAAAGTTATTGCAGATTTTAGATTTTAATGCACGTCAAAAAACGCGGATTTTGTGATTTTAAAAAATATATAACTAAAAAACTATCAAGGATTAAATTTTTTGAAAACTATATTTGAGTTCAGGGTGTCAGAGAGTATAAATAAACAAAGTTTCAGCCAAATCTGAAAGGGTCAGGTTGAAAACATTTTTTTATTGGTTGGTTTGACGTGGAATGACTCAATTGTATAGTATAAAGCCTATACCCAATCTTCAATTTAATTAAAAAAATCTAATTTGGCACGCTTACTCCACACTGTACTGCACACATAGCTCAGAAATATCTGTAAATACCACGAAAAAAAAACTGTAAATACTATAGAAGATGTGATGTTTATCACTTGCTACACTTTAAAAGATCTAAAACATGATCTACAATATTGATGTTCAAGTGCGCCTTCGGAGGTGCTCTACACCACGGAGGGCCCGCAAGGGCAACGCCGGCGGGGTTGCGGAAGTACTATAGGGTCCTCGCGATTCCGCCATAGGCGCGTCGGCTGAACACCCTAGAGGTTATTTAGTCTTTGGTCCACATTATTGATTTAAGTATTTCATAAAGTGGAAATTTACACATATAATATAGTTTAGTCTTAATACCAATTAAAAAGATATTAAATCTTATACTATTAAACGAGCGATTCTTGTATATATATATATATATATATATATATATATATATATATATTTTGAATCTCGGAATCGGCTCCAACGATTTTCGTGAAATTTAGTATGCAGGGGGTTTCGGGGGCGAAAAATTGATCTAGCTAGGATTCATTAAAAAAAATGAAAAAAATTACTAAAATATCGTTAGAATAGGAAGGTTAATTTCACGATTGTCATTAAAGTTCTAATAGCTCAGGTGGGAAACGGACAGTCGAGAAAGTCGAGTTTTACCGAGAAAACCATGGTTCAAATCTCACACTGAAATTAATTCTTTTTTCAATTTTTTTAATTTCACTCGATATTTCTTATTTAAATAAAAATAAAGTATAAAAATAACGAGAAAAAAAAACAAAATAAAAAAATAAATAAAATAAAAATACCGAGCTAGGCTCGGTCACCCAGGTTCTATTTTTATTATGACAACAATACTGTTGTGGTGCGAATAGTCGCTTTAACGCTGTCGGTCACTAATTCAATCCCACTTCGGGTAGATATCTGTGTTTGTTTCTAGTTTTTACCCTTGTGGTAGATCCAAATATGCCTCAGAGAGCACGTAAAGGCGTCGGTCCCGGTTGTATTAAATACACCGGTTAGCCATCGTTTTTCCTGTCAAAAACAATGCCGAGGCAGTAACCTAGTTGGCTTTTTCTTTCTTTATTGTTATTTTCGTGTTTCCTATCCTTTGGTGTATCGTTTTCTTTTATATTTCTATTATTATTATTATACTAATTTTTACTTCTAATTTTTTTTTTTAATAATTTGTAAACTGTTACCAAATATGTGTAATAAAAAAGTATTACTTCTTTCTTTCATTCATGGTAGAGAAATTAACTTCCAACACGGTTAACCCAACGATCTTTCAAAGTGTGTAGAAGAGCCCTTTGCCTAGTAATAGGACACACTGGCTGATTTAGCACAGTTTAATTTATTTAATTTAAAATTTATTTATAATTATTTATTTTATAATTTATTTTAATAAAGCCAATACGGCTTTATTAAAATTGCATATAATCTCAATTTCAAGATATATAAGTATCTAATAAAAACATCGCTAATTGGAATGCCATGACAGTTCAACAGCAAAATTCACACTCTTGTAAATACAACGTTATGTAAATATGTATGTACATATTAAATACGTCTGTTTGTTTATTTTATTTATTCATTTATTACAGAAAAAAAATACAATTTATGTGATAAACAGTGAAGTTTGACAAGGTTACAGTAAAATTGTTTAGTTTCAAACCTTTAACTGTCGTATATTATGTGTTTATTTAGATTAATAGAGAGCCACTTTTTCTGACAAGAATACTGGTGCTTCTAAAGATGAATTTCGATCCTCTTTATAGTATAGGATAAAAAAAAAAAAAATAAACATCTACACAATACACACACGGTCGTCTGTTCCTAAAGTAAGCAACTTAATGCTTGTGTTATAGGTAACAGCCGACTGCTCTAGCTACATTTTTTTTTCGATAAACATACTTATAAATAATACACATGTAAATATATGAATGAATATGTGTATTACACCCAGACTTGGGGTGGGAATCGAACCTACAACCCCCGGAGCAGAAAGCAGGGTACTACAAACTGCGCCAACAGGCTAGTCGAAAAGCCTCTGTTAATTTAAATGCGTTGTTAGAAACACATGTTCAGAATTTTCTACTCACAAAATTTCATAACATACTATATGGTATAAACAGAAGATGGTATACCTATAAATAAGAGTCATTAGGTTTTTTGTTATTTTATTACTCCATGATCCGAAATTTCTAGAAATAAATTAATTTATGTAGTAGCGAAATAAAAACCATGCTCACCTTCTATTGTCAGTATTTCAATATGTATATTGGTTTGTGAACAATTCGAGACTATTTTTTAATTGAATGTTTTGAATGTATTTTTTTTAAATTCTGTTAATAAATAATTCTGTAAATAAATATTGTATGAAATATTTTTCTAGCTGAAGTAATTGAAATTACTGAATTCGATCACTATATTTCAATAAAAAATGAATTTATGCAAACAATAAGTCTGTTTGAAAATCTAGAACTACATAACATATAACTGACGTAGGACACAGCAGGAAATTTCCTGCTCAAAATATGGGGCAGCCTGACTGGGGTATTACCCCGACCTTACAGAAGACCACAGCTAAATAATACTGTTTTCAAGCAGTGTTTTGTTCCTGTTGGTGAGTAAGGTGACCAAAGCTCCTAGTGGGGATTGGGGATAGGGTCGGCAACGCGCTTGCGATGCTTCCGGTGTTGCAGGCGTCTATAAGCCACGGTAATCGCTTGCCATCAGGTGAGCCATTACGCTTGTTTGCCGACTTATTTATATTATATTTAAAAAAAAAAACATATCTATAATTATTACCACAATCGTCTGTATAGTCTATGCACGAAATAGTTCTGAGCGGATAGCTAAACTATATACCTATGAATAAATAATTTAGTTATACCTATTAATGAATAATTCAGTTGCTTCAACCTTAAGCCTATTTTGTTTTGTTGCTGTACCTATAGCACCTGTGACCACCGCGCTTGCAATAGCGTTGAAATTTGACATGGAAATCTTAGTGTTGGTATCCATGATATTTCAAAAACATATAATTTGATATTGGTATGAAAAATCGTAAAACTTGTTTAGTTGTTACTCTATTGAGTTTTTTTTTTATTAACGACCCCGATTATAAATTGAAATACCATTCAAACTTTTGATTCAAGCAGCTGCATCGTTTGCAGCTACAACGCAAATTGGCTAACGAGATTCGATATTTAAAAAATATAAATATTTATTTTCCATCTGTTGCTATTAGCTGTCAACCTTCAAATAAATCTTAATATATAACGTAAGTCGTTACACGATTCATCTTATCAAACGACCATGCAATTGTCCGAATTACTTTGAACTGTACATGATACTGTAGTTTTTGAATCGAGAGTTCGTTTTATAATGGTTGGCTATTATCAAATAAAGGGGATTATTCGTTACATCACGATAAGAAAGTTAAATATCTTTAAATATAAGAATTTAAACTGCAAAGCAACTTTATCAAGCAGTATAATTATTGTTAGTAAGAAACGCATGTGTAATAATAAACTCCAACGAATTTCGTACCAATAAATTATTGAAGTGAAAACTTCTTTAGCGGCGTTGAGCACTTTTGTGGGATGGGTAAAAACTGTGAAACTCGCGTCAGGACACGTGGGCGTAAGACGGTAAGACGTAAGACGGTTGGAGAGTATTGTTGTAACATCGAAATCGATTAATCGAACAATCGAAAATGTTTTCTTTCGATTGTCGATATTTAATAATTGTTATTTAATTATAAAATATAATTATTTATTTATTTATTTATTAAACTTTATTACACAACACAGAAAATAAAATAAAAAAAACAACATAACAACACTTCGAGATAACAGGTTGCATATTATAATAAATATAATTATAATAATAATTAAGATATAATTAACTCTATACTTAATAAATATTTTAATAAATTATGGATGTAAGTTGATTTTTCTGAGAGATAATCTTTTTAATGTAATATAATGTATTTTAATGTAATATAAATTGTAATGTTTGTGTACGATAGCGCAATAAATAAATATTGTATTTTACCACATAAATGATAGTACTCTTATCTATACATCTATACATCTTCTATACATATAAATAAAATTGGAGTGTCTGTTTTTAATATTAAAATAACCACTTTTTACTAAATGCATATGGATCTATACACGAAACATATACCAAAATAACATTTTTTACAATTTTTGTCTGTCTGTCTGTCTGTCTGTCTGTCTGTTTGTTCCGGCTAATTTCTGAAACGGCTGGACCTATTTAGACGGGACTTTCACTGTCAGATAGCTGATAATATTGCGCGTAACTTAGGCTACTTTGATATTAGAAATTTATTTATTTTAATTCATAATTATTACGAAACGTCTCGAAAAAATTTACGTTCCGTCACAACTTTAGGTTACGTCCGTACACTCCGTCTAATCGTTTATTGTCTTTTTGACAGTTCCAGACATTTCGAAATTAGTGATTGCCTCACAGGTTATTAATTCGATTTGAAATAATAATCGATTTTATTTAAGAAGAACTTTCAATCGATTTAATGAAATATTTTTATAGTTGTCACAAAATAAGAGGCCCGTTTGGACGTTTAACAAATACCCTAGAACGTAACTTAGTACGAAACTGTAAGAAACAATAAAGGAATTATTAATAACATAAAGTGTTTTTAAAACATAAGTACGTAAATTTTTTGGCGCGTTAAATAATAATTAATATGATAGATTATATTGGAAGTGTTCTTTTCGCGCTTACTTTATAGTAGCATGCAATTTCTAATTATTACGAAACGTCTCAAAAACAGTTACGTTCTAAGTCTTTTTGTTTTTAAATACTAGTGTTGTAACTAGTTGATTACTGAATTTCACCAGCATCATTCGATTTTAATAGTAAATCGATATTGTGTAGTGATCTCTACTGAAAATAATTTTATTGTATTTGCTCGCAAACGTAAAAAAACGACTTCAATTACATCGACAAGTAACACAACGTAGATAGACGAAAAAATAATCAACTAAATACGCGTTATCAAAGATTAAAGTTTTACAGGTACCAATATGGTCACGGGAGAACAATGTCCTTGTGTAGAGAACCTAATAAAACGCGATAAAACCTGAAAAAGTTGTTTAATTATAATGAGAGAAATTGGCGTAAACATTAGAAAACAATAAAAAAAATAGATTAAAGACAAAATGATCTTTTGTACCATTGTATTATTTCAATTTACCTACAATATTAAAGTTTAAGTTAAATTTTCTAATCAGAAATTTAATTCAATATACTTTACACTAGATAATTAAATCGATCAAATACTCATACAAACTTGAGTCGATTTATCGTGAGTATCGAATACCGAGTCGTATGGTTACTTCCCTATTTACGTCTCGATGACATATGTCCAAACGGGCCTATTATTTTGCGATGACTATAGTTTAAAAATATTAATTATTCGTTTATCAGTTAGTTTGTTAAATAAATTAGTAGTTAGGTATGTGATTTTCCAAGTATATTAATTTGCTCATAGCTCTTGATTTAAACTTGATTTAGACTTTATTAACCATGCATTTGAAAGTTTAATTTCGATAACGCGTGCATAGTTACATTTTAGGGCAGCCGTCAAAAAATAAATAAATGAATGAACAGAGTTATTGCTGTTTACTCTTGGTTTAAAATCAACTTCAAGATTTCGCTTAAATCCTTGCAAATAATCAATCTTGGTGTCATCAATACTATATATTTTTATTTCCTTTTTTTATTAAATTTATAGAAACAATAATAATTAGAGGACGTATAATTATTTTTATCATAATTATGGTCAATTTATCGTATTGCAAGAACTGTTACATAGTCTGTGGTTGTTTGTTATGCATTTCAATCAATCAATCAAATCGTCAATAAAGTATGACATTACTGGAGAATTTTTAGTACGTTATTCCGAAAAAAAACTGTAATATATAGGCGTGAGCTGTCACAAAGATAATAAACGATTGGACGGAGTATGTCTTTTTTAAATACTAAAGTGTTGTAACTAATTAATTGCTTAATTTCACCAGCTTCATTCGATTTAAATAGTAGTTAAATATTGTGTAGTGATCTCTACTGAAAAGAAAAATCAATCAATCAATTGATTGAGTGATTGATTGACTGATCTGTACAGGTTGTATGGCGCTTAAAGGCGTAAATAAAATTTTGAATTGGTGGTACGTGACTTAACGTCCACGCGCGTACGTAACGCATACGCAGCGGAAGGATGTTAGATGAAAGACGACTAGGCAAAAGTGGTAGAAAAAACTTGAAAATAATAAAGAAGATTATGTCAGAGACGTCAATATTGATACAATAATTGAAAATGAAATAATTATATTTACAAATGACGATAGCTGCTTAACTGACGATTTTGGCTCATCGTCCTATGAAAATGATTGAATGACGATTCAATCACTTTTGCTTTTTCTTCATTTTTATCGTGGTTTATTAGGTTTTTTTGCATGCCTGACGTTTCGGATACTTTACAGCAACCATGGTCACGGGAGGACCATGTCCTCATGTCCAAAACCTCATAAACCATGATATAATTCGTTCATTTTAATTATTGAAATTCGCGTAAACATTAGAAAACAATATTAGTAAACAATATTGTAGTATACTTAAGTTTAAGTTGAATTTTCTAATCAAAATTTTAATCCAATGCACTTTACATTACATAATCAAATCCATCAAATACTCATACAAACTTGAATCGATTTATCGTAAGTATCGAGTACCAAGTCGCATACGACTAACCGTAACCATAGTTATAATTATAAAAAGTAACCATAATTACTTCACTATTTACATCGCGATGACAAATGTCAAAAAATGCTTATTAAATTGTGATGACTATAGTTATGCCTAAATAAAGCAGGAGGCCAAAATCCCAAGATTGCGACGTGAAAAGGAATCTAAACAAGATACCTATGGAAAGTCGTCTTACAAATATATACTACGTAGATTACGGATGCCCATGTCTAGGTCGAATTAGAGTAGTTCTGGGAGGAATGAAAATTACTTCATAAAATACATCAAAAGAAATTACTTCATCGTTAGCATTTTGTACAGCAAATACCGCCAAGTCTGAACGTTTATTGGCATATTTACAAATGTACTTTATTGACTTAATACTGTTACAGAGTTCAACGTTGATATGTGCTTTAAAAGTGCGCGACAGTACCGGTGAAAATGGAACAATCCAGCGATTGTCGACATCTATAGCGTTAGTTCGTGATCGGATTGTCGTTGTTAAGGCCTCTACTGACAGCGGCCGATCCGTTCCGACGATACGTTCTAGCCCGGGACAACGAAATAAAACTTCGTAACATGAACAAGAGTTTTTTTATGAATTTTAGTCTTTGTCAGTTGCAACTCCGTGGTCGGGGTAGGCAGTGGCAGCCTCCCAAACATCTAGAAAAAAATATTTTTTAGTCATTTCTTCCCATCTTAAAATTTGTCGGATTATAGTTTACCTACCTAATATTTTGAAGGAAAAATAACGTCAGCCAGCTGACGTATAAACCACCATGTTACAGTCAGCTAACATTATTTTTCCTTCAAGATCTTAGGTAAACTATAATCCGACAAATTTTAAGGTGGGAGGAAATGACTAAAAAATTTTTTTCTCCATGTTTGGAAGGCTGCCACTACCCACCCCAACCGCGGAATCGCAACTGACAAAGACGAATATTCATAAAAACAAAATCCCTTATTCATGTTACGAAGTTTCGATTGGGAGGAAATGATTGACCGATTTTTTACCTGGCTCCCGGACCATTCCATCCTTCAGAACGGATAGTGGTATCGGATCGCAATGCTCTTTATACTGACTGCGATACGGGCGACGATCCGTTCTGCGATACATAAAACTATCTATTCCAGTTAAAGATTGTATTCGAAGCGGTCGCGCACACCCAACTTTAACATACAAAAAGAGTCGAGGAAATTAATATGAGTACAGATGACGGAAGTTCTGATGAAGAAAAAAAAGAAGAAGAAGTAATTTTACTAGCTTTATTATTGAATCTAAAAAGAAAAATTTGGGTCCATAAAATTAATAAAAAAAGAAATGTATTTGGCGAATGCACGGCGTCAATCAATGTTTTTGTAAAATTATCCGCCATTTTTTAACGTAACGCACCGCCGATCATGAGTTCTCTGCCTCTGGAGACAGATCGCAACTGATCGGCGTGCGATCACTAGAACGCGTGCGATAGATCGCAGGCAGCGAGAAGGCGTACTTGAGCGGCCATAGGTTAGAGAGAACGCATGCGTTCAGATTATAGAGCAAAAACAAAGGTTCAGATCGCATCCTTAGATCGCCTTTATACCACCATGTTCAGGTAAACAACGTCTGTAAAATGGTTAACCATCCTCACCTGTAACAGTATTTGTGGTAAAAGTTTTAGGAAATCTTTTAAGTACATAATAACTGAAATAAAAATGCAAAAACGAATCAAAAACTAAATAAACCAAATAACTTTTTTGTTAAATTCCACGCGGACGAAGTCGCGGGAACAGCTAGTATTGATAATAAAAACAATTCGTTCAAAATTATTCCCTAACTATTCCAAAAATCAAAAATGCACAACGTTAATAATCAAGTTTTCACTTCTGCCGGCACTCCCGGAGTGAATTTTTTTTTTTTCGTAAATATAATAATATGTTCAATCGACAAAACATTATTTTTTTAATTTTCTTTAATATGTACAGATATTGCCTTTACCATGGCAAATTTAAAAAAAATCATCCATTTTGTGCCGTATATATAATTATACATCTATACTTAATATTATAAAGAGGTAAAGTTTATAACTTTGTTTGTATATACGGGGTAATCTTCGCAAATACTGATCCGATCATGAAAATTCTTTCGCTAACAGAAAGCTACACTATTCACGAGTGACAAGATAAAAGGAAAAAGATAAAAATTATCAAAATTTTCGACCCAGCAGGACTTGAACCTGCGCCCTCTGACGTGCCGTGTCAACAATTCAATCTAATCAAGCATTATTATTTGCCTTAGAAATTAATTGGTGATTTTAAAACATTTATATTTATCTGATTTGCTGAAAATAGTGAGAGTGTATTGGAACATATCAAATTTCACCGTACCCTTCTTATGTGAAATGGATTATAACGCCCAACGAAGTGGGCACGGGTCGGCTAGTATAAGTATACAGAGATAGTAAAAGGATGGATTACATGTTTCATATAAATAATAAAACAAACTACAATTAATTTATTCAATATAAATCAAACTTAGAATATATTATAAATTTCAATAGAACCATTAAACCAAGATCAAATCGTAGAAATTACAGTAACTCGCATTTTTTCTTTTCTTCTCTTACACTACAACTTTTACTACTGCTTATTTAATAATAAATTAATATGTTTTACTCATTGTACAAAGAAACAAAACAAAACAAAAATTGTCACTTACAAAGAAAAAAAATTATTAATTATGGCTAGGAAATAGTAAGAATATTTTTGATTTCCCACTTGAGTGACATTTTCTGAAATAAGATTGAACAGTAAACAACAGCTAACCTAAAATTACTCCTATAGGGAACATTACCAACCGAGAAAGATATGAAACTTAATCGACAACATTTTTTCTGTTAATAAATTTTGCGAAAATACAACCTCGTTCATTCTTTTGAGACATTATCAATTTTTTCTTTCAATATATTTTTATTTATGGACTTTTATCTGACGTAGATATGTCAGTTCCATCATACGCTAACATGAAATTGTATCAAAAAGAATTATAATACCAGAATTTATTTGTGTGTAGTCTGTTCCTCACTTTACAATCTATACTAATATAATAAAGCTGAAGAGTTTGTTTGTTTGAGTGTTTGTTTGTTTGTTTGTTTGTTTGAACGCGCTAATCTCAGGATCTACTGGTCCGATTTGAAAAATTCTTTCAGTGTTAGATAGCCCATTTATCGAGGAAGGCTATAGGCTATATATCATCACGCTAAGACCAATAGGAGCGGAGTCCTCGCCGACGAAGTCGCGCGCAGAAGCTAGTCTAATATATAAAGTTCTCGTGTCACGGTGTTTGTTGCCAAACTCCTCCGAAACGGCTGGACCGATTTTTCTGAAATTTTGTTTGCATTTTGGTTAGGTTTGAGAATCGACCAATACCTATTTTTCATATCCTTAAGTTAAAAGGGGATGATAGGAGGGGATTAAGGGGATTAATAATATATGGAAAAACAACGTTTGCTGGTCAGCTAGTTTTAATATAATTTTTAAACCCTTACGGTCCCTATGAATACCCGTAACAAAATCACCCATGACCACAACGTCTACAATGCGGCTCCTACACGGCACACGCACCATTACACCAGAACGATTGCCGAAATATCTGGAGTGTCAAAATGACATTCGCAGTAAGTTCCGAGGAATCAAAGATGTCCATTATTTATTATAATACATAATCGGTATAATGTAAACTGATGCTATACAAAATATTACAGTAACATATTATTAATAGCTACTCAATCGTTTAGTTGTTGGCACTTGATATAATAAAATAGTCTCAAGTACAATAGCAATCATCTCGTGCCCGTTGTTTTCGTCTATTAAGGGGATTTTGCGCTAGAATGGAGGGTTCCACTCGTTTAGTCTATTTTTAACTAATAAATATGAAAAAAAATCCTTTATATGTTCGTCATACTTTTACAGTACTATTTCGATGATAAAAATAATTTCGAACACGTATATTCATTGAAAACTAGCTTGTAAACAACATAGAGCAGTATCCAAAAATGTTGAATTGACAAATTCTCGAATTTTAGAAAATGGTAGAAAAATAAATAAAATAATTATATTTAAGTTATCCCACATACATGTATAGAGGAATATGACAATAAAATATAAATTACATTGCTACAAATATATACATATATGAGAAAAATATAAATACTTATAGGTATGAATTTTATCCGCCAACCCGCATTGGAGCAGCGTGGTTGATTAAGCTCCGATCCTTCTCCTACATGGAAAAGAGGCCTATGCCCAACAGTGGGATATTACAGGCTGAATCGTGAATCGTGATGAATTTTACAGCTGTGTCACCTGCGGTCACCAAACCGCCCCTGTCCAGCTTGGTGACCATGGGGAACACACATGAGTTCACGCCATTTTTGGCGCTAACTTGTGGAGGCCTATGTCCAGCAGTGGACTGCGATAGGCTGAAGTGATGAATTTTACAATAATTAAATGACGTCTTGGCGCAGCGGTCACAGCACTGGCTATTACGCTCGCGTCATTCGATTTCCTATTGCCTCCTGGGTCCTGCGAACATATTATATATATTTGTATAGCTCATACAGACGTTTGCCGTGGTCTCGTTATTTTTGTTTGTATGTTGTTGTGTTTGCGGACCGACACAGGAGTAAATCCTACTAGGGTCTGATGAATGTTATGGGCTAATATGAAAATATTCACATGACATCGTGTCATAGACAGGAACCCAGTATTTAAATAAGAGCCATAATCAAATAACCAAATATCACGTTTCTTTTTAAATAACATCCAAATTATAAAACGACACGCCTTTTATTTGTAAACTTGTTACGTATCAGGGTATATATAATAATATAATTATAGCCTTCGAAAATAGGTACCGACACACCTCTTATTTACTAACGTCACTACTTTATATAAATAGTTACATAACTTCAGCTCAAGTGACAATTATCTGATCACGAAACCCCAGTATTATTAATTTGTCTGACGATAAAAAATATTGTGTTTGGTATATTATATTATATAGTTCCACGGTAAAAAACTATATAACTATACTAGTTTTGTCCCGTTGTTTTATCCGCAAAATCCAGATCCTGAAAGAAATTTTTAATACATATAAATATTAATAAGTAAATAATTATCTTCTAATGTTTTTACAATATTTTTATAACACAGTGGTGGCAAACAAGCGAACGATCTTTCTTGTGGTAACTGCTCATAGACGATTACATATTATGCTATCAAGATCATCACAAGCGTGTTGCGGACCTTTCCAATGTTGTTAATACCGCTCATCAACAGGAGCTCTACAGCGGTGGCATAGCGGGGGCAGAGGGGGGAGGGGGTTATCATGGCCCAGGCGCTACTCACAAAGGGGCGCCAATGGGCCGCAATACAAAAAATTGTTGGACATTTTATATGGTTTTCGAATGGGACGGTTCGAATGCCCCGGTTACGAGTTAAGCTTGCTACGTCACTGCTCTACAGGTCTACCTTACTCACGTCAGGAACACAACTCTAATTAAAAAAAATATTATTTGTCTGAATGACTGTAGGTATCTATTATTTACTTAAGTACTTATCATTATCAGTCAGTCCGGAATGTGAAATAGATTTTCATATTTAAAGATTAACCATTGGCTGGACACGCTTAGTAGGTTGTAATCTACTTTTTAATTTTTAACCGACTTCAAAAAAGGATGAAGTTAAATTCAATTTTTTTATGTGTTACCTTAAAATTTTTAACAGGGTGAACTAAATTCGATGATTTTTTTTTAAATCGAAATCTGGTGCTTGTCACATGGTCTCATTTAAAATTTGATTGAGATTTGACGAGCATTTTTTGAGATCTCTAAAAATACGTATTTACTTGACTAGTTTTTCATTTACCTATGTTGTATTACTGGCCGGATATAATTGAAGTCGATTTTTTTTTTTGTTTGTAACTAAACACAATTATAAGATCTATGCAAACAATTCACAGTGCCATCTCGGTTACTTTTTATTAAAACAAATTGCATACAGTGCAAACACGATGTAAACAATATAATTGCAAGGGCGTTGTATATTAAATGAAATATAAATGGCGTCTCCAGCGAATTGATAGCCACAATCTATCGTTCCCACTCGAGTGACATAGGGTCATACTATGTTGTAGTCAATGTGCTAATTTGAATACTATGATTTTTTCATACATTGAATTATTTTGAAGTGAAACTTCTGTAGGTGCATGAGGGGTAAAATTTGAGCAAACGGTAACGTAGCAACGTCAGGGACGATCAGTACTTGGATGGGTGACCGCCTGGGAACACCTCGTGACGTTAGCTTTTAATTTTTTTTTAAATTAGTTTTTTTTTATTACTTTTTTAAAATTACTTTTTTTTAATTAGTTTGCCAAATAAGTTTCACTTCTGACATGTGTACTTTGTACGCAGGCAATTTTTTTTATTTTTATTGATGAAACGTTTAAGGACTAACATCTATCTTTTGTTTCAGATTTTTTATAACTGTATTCAATGTATTAATTTGTACTCTAGTAGATAAAGTTTATCAAAATGTTTAATTTCAAATAACTGATGAATAGATAGAGTATGTATTGATAATATATTTAAATTTTTTGAATGTTTTTAATAAGCATTTACACATTTTATATCAGTTTTATACTAATTTATTTAAAAGGCAACGCAACCAGATAATGAAAACAACAATGCAATCTTGGTAGTGTATTTAATAAAGGATATGTTTATCTGTAAGAGACCAAAAGAAATGACGCATTTAAATATCATTTCAAGGACATAATAAGACACAACAAATAATATAGTTGCTTGGAAAAAATTGTTTTTTTGTGATAAGGCCTTTGCACATCTCTTTTAAATAGTTGTCGTATTTCTATAATTTGTGCAAAAAGTATTACACAAATTAATAAACAGCGAAACAAAGAATCAGTTTGCAATATAAAAACAATTTTATAAAATTATTTTAAGATCATCGCAAAATGATTACATAACTTTACGAAATTTACTCAAAATCCGTAAACGATTCGTATTCAACAAGTTCATAAAACGGCGATTAGCGCAAGGATTTCCACAGTTGACGTCATAAAACTGAAATGATTCGAAATTAAACGCGAGAATTTTTGGTAAATTGTTACTGCACAACAGATATTCTTGTTAGGTATCATTACAATAAATATTATAATCTGTTACATACATAATTATACGCATTAATAATTATGTTTGCCCAATACACTGACATATTTTATATACGAATCGAAGTTGCGAAGAGCGCATAGTCTATACATTTATGTTAATTTTATATTATACTAGCTTCTGCGCGCGACTTCGTCGGCGTAGACTCCGTTCCTATTGGACTTAGCGTGATGATATATAGCCTATAGCCTTCCTCGATAAATGGGCTATCTAACCCTGAAAGAATTTTTCAAATCGGACCAGTGGATCCTGAGATTAGCGCGTTCATACAAACAAACTCTTCAGCTTTATTATATTAGTATAGATTTCAACATTTTTTTTCAATAAACTGTAAAACGACTGAAACAGTTTTAGTAATCCTTGCACGATTAGAAAGATTCATTGCAAAATTGGCTACGAAACATTATATCTACTAAAACTCACAAACGTGAAACAATAGCCATAATCAACACAGGAAAAACCACGAAGGATTTATAGTCAATCATAAAAAACACTCGCATATTTATAATTTTAAGAAAAACTTTACTAAACATAATTTGTTTTTAACTTTGTAACAAAAATATGAACATCGCCTCGAATCCCATTATAAAAACGTATACATTTTCCCATAAAAGAGTCACTAACTCTATTAAGTCTCGTAACGGGAAAAATATGTTGATTACGTTCCCTGAAGCGTCTAAGCCATGTTAATATGTATAATAAATGCTACAGTAATCTAACTATTAAAGAATAATGAGTTAAGCAAATTTTAATGAAATGCTAATGAAAATAAGTTATATCCTGAAAAGGAACATATGGAAAAATTCTCATAAACTCACTTACGTCTTTGACCCTTAAAATCTCCTAATTTTTCGATTTAGAACTATCTTTCTAAGATATGTCTCCTATATTATTATTCTGAATGTTAAGGGATTTTCACTTTTCTTAGTTTTTTCCCAAACATGCAGATTTTTCTGGATTCTTTACGCCTCCGAATAAAATATGTTTTTTTTTTGGGCAATAATTTAATAATTCTTAATATCCACACATTCTATCTACCTACTCGTATTATTCTATTTTGGTCCATATAGTAGAAATCAAATTAAAAGTGATCGTTATAAGCACGATTGATTGGGAAATATTTGGATGATTATTTTTCTAATTTACGTTGAAATCGTGAGAATTTTGAATTTGAAGTCATCGAAAAGTCAATTTAGATCCCGATAAGTATCTGTGTAGTGTTTTTTCAAAAATCACTAAAGAATAGTGCATATTTCGACATGAAAGGTGACTCTATTCCTTTTTTAGTTTCTACATTCGTGCCACATAATTTTGATAATTTAGTAATCCATGAAACAGTACAGTCGTGATAGTAAAACAGATACACAACCAAAATTACTATCATATTTATAATATTCAAACTTTTCCATTCATAAAGACATACGAAAAAAATATCCTGTACTTTTGTTAACAATAAAAAAACCATTTGAAATGATCGAATAAAAATGGAACGCGTATTTTTATATACATTTTTTTTTATTTCATACTGCCTTTCGACGTGTTACACTCAAATATCGCTCAATGCGTTGCACGTTCGATGTAACGATAAATATAGGATATTGATGGTCCCGCTACGATTTCGCAGTGCTCCGACTGTAAATGTTCACAGGCACAGATGTTATTTTATTGTTATACGTGAATTAGGAAGTTTTGAAATTGGAAGTAGGTACCTCGATCTTATAGTAGATCACAGCTAAATCATACTGCTTTCAACCAATGTTGTGTTCCTGTGGTGAGTAAGGTGACCAGAGCTCCTGGAGGAGTAGGGTTAGCAATGCGTTTGCGATGCTTTTAATGTTGCAGGCGTCTATAGGCTACTGTAATCACTTACCATCAGGTGAGCCGTTTGCTTGTTTGTCGACCTAGCCGTATATAAAAAATATATTCATTAACTATGTGTGTGAGTGTTACATAATGCTATATAACACAAACACACGATTTCTTAATACTTTTTTTTATTATTGTTTAAATCATGTTTTTGTGTGTGTTTTAATTATTAAAAATATAGAGATACTCAAAACTATGTTCAATTTTAAATTTTTGTCACATTATATTAAATATTTATATTTAATTCATTCATTTTTATTAATGTGCTAAACTACAATTATTCTATAATTAACAATGTCGATTATGATGTTTGTTTTGACTCTTTTAATAGTAATTTTTAACAGTAACCTTTCAAAAAATTATATTAATTTTATAAAACTTTAATAACATTGCTAAATAAGTGACAATTATACCTTAATCAGCTTGTAAACATCCAACTTCTGGGTTAAGGCCTTCCCCGATGTAGATGGATTGTAGTCTAATCCACTACACTATCCCAATGCGGGCTGGCGAATTATCTCCCTGTCAAAAGTATCGCTCGTTATCGAGTGTTCATGACCATGACCGGCTTTACGTGCTATCCGAGTCACGGTGGGGAGATCCACAAGGACAAATATACCCAAACTAGAAACAAATATTAAATGAAACGAAATCATCTTTATCGCCATAAGGGTAAAAAAATCAATCAATAATTTAAAAATTGCAATAATATAACACTAGTGTTACACAAGAAACTTTGGCAATGTAATCAGTGGTATGTATAATACACGCACAAATATACATATGCGAATAGGAATCAGACCCAGAGTCACCAATACATCAGAATGGTCGTCGACTACATAATGCATAATAATTATAATGTAGTACGAAAGTAAATTGTTTATTATTATGTGTTTATTTCTAAAACATATTATACCTATGCATTGATCAAAAAGACATCTTACAAATACAAATACTCTTTGTTGTACACTATCAGACTATATTTTTACATGGAAAAGAAAACATAAACATATAAAAAAACGGTTTTATCGGTAAAAGAGCGATCTCTTTCAGACAACCTCTAACATGAAAAGGACATGATAAAGAATTATACGGCATGTAGGTGTACAACTGTACATACATATATAGACAAATAATCATACACGTATATATACAACACACAGTCGCAGAGCTTAAATCTAAACTTATCAGAACTCCTTCATAGTACAAAACAAAATATTTCTTACTGTAAACTAAAATACAAAAAAATAGAAACAAAAACATAACAAATATTAAACTCGAATTCAGATATTCGTTATTTATAACATAAAACTGTCATACTATTGGCACATTTGTCTTTTTACTGGACGTTTATGAAAAAGTATAAAAAGACACATTGTCGAAACAGATTAACAGTGATGGACGTAGTTATGTGAAGTTTGACGGCTGAATATTCTCAGTGTGCGCTGAAGCGCGGATCATAGGATACTTCTGATCGGAGTAAACAGTAACAGTAAGTATTCGCGTTATTTTTTAATCTGTATTTTGAAGTTTGAAATTTAAATTTAACTTTTTTTTCTGATAATGTTTTAAATTTTAAAACATACATATATTCTAAATTCAAATAATTTGCATTACGTTATATTATGTTTAGTTATTTATTTAAGTGACAATTTTAAATGTTATTCTGAAGAATTCTAGTTCTATTTCTAAATTTGAATTCCTAATTTGAATAAAACAATTTGTATTATTTCATAAAGTAGGAAATGTTTTTAAAATAAATAAACATTGCTACACAAAACAACAATGACATATCATAGGAAAAATAACAATTGGCATAGTTTACGTTCTAATAATAGAGCATGTTTGCAAGGTGTGCTTTTTTTTTCTAAATGCCAAATATTTTTTACAAGTTAAAAGCATGTGACAAAATTTTAATAAATTTTATTTATTTTTGTTTTCTTTTTCGGTAATTTGAAGTGTCTTACGTATTAATAAAAGCTATTTCTTATTCATATTTATAAAATAAATAAAACTTTACTAAAAGATATTTATATTTAAACATTTATACATGCACATATTTTTTACATTTATATAACTTTATTTATAAACAGCTTTTTGAAAGGAAATTTTAATTTTCTTCAAATTTTAGGTGCAACTTTACAGTATACATAAATAAAACATATACTCTTAAATATAACTGCAAATAATATTTGTATAAATATTGTATTAAAAAATTTGTACAATTTTCTTTTGTGCTTGCTTATATTTTCATAAAATCACTGAAACTTTTAGTCACAGAATTTCTATCAAGTCGTAATAATTTAATATGCTATTCGAATAGGTCTCTTAAAAATAAGTAAGTATTAGGAAAGTTCAACATTTTGAAATATTTATTTGAAAATATTCAAAAGGGCAGTGAATTTAAATTTTTCATGTTCGCGTGCAGTAAATTGCATAATGACTATCCAATCTCCATCTAGAATTAGTTCGGACCAAAACGTGGGTTAACAGTCACTGAATAGCTAACTTACGAAATTAGGTTTGATATCTCAACGATTTATTTCAATTTGAAAAAGGATTTGTCGACTTTCATGATTCCAATTTCAAATTGAAGTTAACTTTATTGAAATTCAATATATCGTTTTCATTATATTTCTTTTATATTAAAGATATTTTCTATTTCGAAATATCAATTTATATTTTTTTCTGTTATAATTTTTTAAATTACCGTTCTTTATTTAATCCATGATATTGTTTAAAGTAATAACTTTTTGCCAAATAAAACAAAATAGATCACTTTCATCTCTTTTCTCTGTAACGCCTAAAACATTACATTTATATAAATGTTCGTAAAATATACTTACCTATACATATAATTATGTTTGTAACATAGCTATAGGTATTTTTTATAGTAATAACGATATATCAATCTAGTGTGTTTGAAACTAAAATACCTTACACAAAAACCTAAGTTCTCAGGTACACCAGAATTGATTAAAGAGGATCCCATCCTAATTACCGGCACCCGACGTGTCACTAAATCCCGTGATTAATTGGACAAAGTCAGAATCTATTTTTTGTTCTCATTTCGAGCCTTTACCGTTTTCGCTTAACCGAACCGTGGATGTGTAATTAGCGTAATCCTTTCGAATTACATATATTACAGTCAGTAAATGAAATGTATAAATGTTTCAGTTACATACATTATTCGAAATTAAATTTTTTTTATTATTATTTAATCTAAATAAGGCTAACTTTTTTTTATTGAAACATAAATCTTACAATCAATTTACGATACAAATACAATATACTATTAATTTAGTTTTAGGCATTTTATGTAATAACTAGCTTCTGCGCGCGACTTCGTCGGCGTTTACTCCGCTCTTATTGGTCTTAGCGTGATATTACATAGTCTATAGCCTTCCTCGATAAATGGGCTATCTAACACTGAAAGAATTTTTCAAATCGGCCCAGGAGTTCCAGAGATTACCGCGTTCAAACAAACAAACAAACAAACAAACAAACAAACAAACAAACAAACAAACAATCAAACAAACAAACAAACAAACAAACCAACAACCAAACAAACAAACTCTTCAGCTTTATATATTAGTATAGATACATTATAGATTTAATTAATTCTTAAATGTTCATAAAATATTCATTTTTAACGTTATAACAGTAACTATTAGAAAGAAAAAAATAATAATAATGTAATATTAATATCTTCTTTTTCAGTTCCAACCCGTCAAGATGGTGTATAAATTCACAAATATGAAATATACACCCTTGTTGGTGTTTCAGTTGATACTGATGGCTTTATATTTTATATTCGTGAGGTATGGAGGCGATAAACATCATGACGTGAGAGGTATGCAAATATTATTCTTTTATACACCACGCATTGTATGTTATAAAGATATTTATCTCTACGATATTGATATGCAGAATTATTTATACGATAATATTCCTGGATCGGGAATTCATTGGATTATAATAATTGTGATAATCCTGTTTCTATGAAAATAAATTTAATCAGAATACCGTGACGGCTTAAGTGGTATACTAACTACTAAATGTCAATATCTCTAGAGAAATTCTAAACAAACATAAGTATATCAAAATTTGTCAGAATTCCTAGATGAAAAAACTTTTTCGGATTATACCGCGGTTTGTTAGGTTTTTAGATGCTCGACGTTTCGGATACTTTAAAGCAACCATGGTCACGGGAGAACAGTCCTCAAAAAAGTTGTTTCATTATAACGAGTGAAATTTGCGTAAATGTTAAAAAACAATTCCTAGATCGACTCAACGTCAGTGAAACAGTAAATTATGATCCTCCTGCATGTCTAAACCAAATGATAACAAAACTAAAGATTAGGACGCAGTGCACACGTGGTAACTCTTGTTGACTCTATTTAGTGACAGCACGTTGAGTAACAATAATATCGTGGGCGACGAAGCGGGAGTTAAGTTGTTTGACGCTTTGCGATTGTCGGATGCGGAAACTGGCAATTGGACTACAAATTTGTCAGTAACTAATTGCGGTAGTCTATTATTAATTTAGTTTCCTCGTGCAACAATTAATATTAGTTACTAAGTTTGCGTTGTTTCTTAAAAATATAAAAAAATCTTTATAAAAAGTTGTGTTGGTCGGTCTCAGTTGATAAAATCAAAGATCAGTCTTCTGATTGCTCAAGTCCCCTCCACTTGTTAAATTATCGTAAGATTATCGTAACAGCTAACATAATTGATTTTAATTATTTAACATTCATCTTCATTATATAATAACAAATAACACGCAAATTATAATGCATTACCTAAATTATAAATTTTTAGCTAATTCAAAAAATACATAAAACTTTGAAGTTAATTACTATCCGTTCCGATATTTTTAAAGATAAAGATTGAAATATAACCGTAGCATGCTAATGAACCGTTAAAAATAAAATCCTATGTTGTTATCATTATTAGCAATGTCATAATAATTAGGTAGCGTGTATGTTAGTCAACGTGACAGGAGATAAGCCTATAGATTAAGAAAAATTATTTCACGCACCATCTCTTCCGTACTTTTTAGTTTACAATCACGTCAAAATTAACTAGATCAGAACGTGTCCTTAATTATATTATTTTGATGGTTTTCATGTTTAATTTTTCTTTTTGTTTTTATAAATAATTTTTTTGCGCCTGTTTTGTGGTCTAAAATTGACGATACATAAAAAAAGAACTTCATAAAGTTGGTAAATTATAAAAAAAATTAAAACATTAAAACTGCTGAGTTGAGTGTCCGATAAGAAAAAACAGGCACAAAAAATATTGTAAGTACGTGTCTCACGCCTTACTAAAAGGAGTTTACTAATGATCAGTTCCATCACGCTCATTCCTTGTAGAGCATTTTTGTGACTGAATTTTGCGTTACTTAGTTTTAATACAGCATTTGGTACAAATAATTGGAACTGTACTATTTATAATTCCTTAAATTATCGAACTTATTAAAATTATATTGAATTACTTATTTACTTCCATATTTAGTACTTTTAAGTGTGCTTCTTAATGACAAAAAATTATAAAATTAAAATGTTTGACTTTGATAACAGATCTTTTGCGATAACGAATTTTAACATAGGGAGCAAAATGTTTTTGCTCAAAACTTTAACTGTAAAATTTATTTTAAGCGTTTTATCATTTTCGAAAATGGGTATAAGCTTTAAGGCCTTAACATGTTTAATTAAATATTTTGTTAAAAGTACCATTTCTTGTTTTAACTAAATTTGCCTGACAGAAAACGCTTCATTTTTTTTTTAATGTGCATACCTACTTATAAAAATAATTTATAAAGAAATATGTAAATAATGCACATCCAACCTGATGAAGTCATAATCCTTCCTCGTCATATCCTGACATTACAATGATAAACAATATAATTACAATTTTTTTAAATTTCAATGTATTAATTCGCGACCCAGATACCAATTAAAAGGTGCCACATTTATTAAACAATCCACATGACAATTTAAATACATTTGGCAATATTAGAATTAATCGCTGTAACAAGTAATACGATACTCAATGACATGTAACAATAGCATAACAACGTGGAACAATAATACAGCAACATGTAGCAATACCACAGCAATTAATTTAAACAACAAATTCCTCGTTAATCCCGTTAAATGTAATGCGACTCTTGAATCGTTCTTATCACGTTCGTAAATGATTAATGTTCTAACGTTTGTGTTGGAGATGAAAAAGTCATAATGGAAGAACAGAGATGAATTTTTGTTTTTGTTTACTCGGTTGACTTAAGCGGGCGCCGAATTTATTTTAAGTCTATGGTTTTTTATCGGAATACAGACTTGAGTCAGGAGATTTAAATTTAGACGACGACTTTTAATGTTTTCTCGGAAATAAGCTTAGAAAGTAAATAATAATGACGAAAGTAATGTTATTGTTTTCCATTTTTATATATTTGCAAATGTATTACATTTATGATATATGTTTCCCTCTATTTTCCGGGAACTCTTCATATGTTGCGTCTACTTTAATTTATATAAAATTATTATGGATCCAATATTTATGATATTTTATATTAACTAAAAATATTTTTTATGAACAAGTCAAATTGTAATGAAAATGTCAAAAAATATCACTTAAATTGTATTTTATATATCACTCTAACACATGAAAAATATATCGGTCATAATATAGAAGTTTGCTGCTGTATTGGAATTGTTTGTGTTTCAGAACATAAACAGAAAATGTTTATCCTACCGATGACCGTAAAGTATAATTCGTTTTTTTTTTAATTATCTATTCTTTTGAAATAATCTACAAAAAATTACTGATAACTTCCTAATTGCCAAGCACAAAAAATGTATTCTAAACCGACTTCCAAAAAAGGGGGAGGCTCTCAATTCGACTGTTTTTTTTTTTAATGTATGTTCCTTTAGAACTTTAAATGGGTGGACCGATTTCGATGATTTTTGTTTTAATCGAAAGGTGTGTGTCATTTGGTCCCATTTAAATTTATTTGAGTTCCAACAAGTACTTTTCGAGTTATATCTAATAATGCGTTTTTACTTGACAATATTTTCGTCGACCTACGTTGTATTATACCGCATAACTTTTTACTGGGTTTACCGATTTTTATGATTTTTAATTTAATCGAAAGCTGATATTTATTATCTGGTTAAATTTTAATTTCATCGAGATCTGATTACAACTTTTTGAGTAATCTTTGATAACGCGTATTTGCTTGACTATTTTTTCGTCTACCTACGTTTTATTACTTGTCGATGTAATTGAAGCCGGTTTTTTTTCCTTTGCGAGCAAACACAATTATTTATTTAAACAAAATAATTTAAAAAAAAATTTAACGAAAGTTCGTGTCTATTTATTATTATTTATAAGAAATTTCATTTACAATAAGGTAAGAATGTAAAAAAATTATGTGTGATTTTTATGAAACATTAACATAAACAAAATTGCTATTTATTTTGATTTTATACAAAAGCTATATTTAATTGTTGATTATAATTTTTTAAACAAGCGAATATGCGGGAGAAAGCTAGTTTTTAGAACTTCGATTCGTTATTCAGTCTGCGAGAGTATACGTTTTATTGAACACATACAGGTAACTTGCTTCAGATAAGCAGTTTACATTACAGGCACGTATTCATCAAGTTTAATCATCTACGCCTCTGATTTGTAATTATCGTAACGATATTATACTGAACTAATATCACATTATCGATTTTTAATATCTCTCTCTCTTGTCGGTCCCTCATGTCTGAGGATCGTGGTCAGCATCAGGGTTGATTCTGGAGCGGATGATTTGCCTCCACCGGTCTCTGTCCATGGCGTCTCTTACGATTTTTAATATAAGAAAAAATTAAAATGATTCCATTAAATTTTCATAATTTCACAAAAGGTAATTTTATTTAAAAACTGAATTTTGAAATGAGAAGGTCAAATATTATAGCAGAATACATCTGTGGTAGAACATTTCAATGACCCTAAAAAGATACTGACAGTCGGACAGTATGACGTTCGATAATTAATATTATTCTCTCTAACTAAATAGAAATAATCAATGACAATACATAATTATGTATATACAGCAGACATTACTTTGCAGGATACACTTTTGATTACGTTCTCTATCTAAAAAAAATTAACATATATATTATTTAAAAAAATATTGTTAAAATATTGTAGAATTCCTACGTTTTTAATTGATAATTTATTTTAGTATTTTAAAGTAAAACATATTTTTTCAATTGTAAGCCTATGTCACTTGAATATTTTAAGTGAAATATTTCATGAAACATTTTCGATCCCGAATTAGAAAACTTTGCAATCGATTAAATAAGTCTTCGTACTAGGACACGTATCAATGTCACCCAATCCAAAAGGGTTTGAATTAAAACATTTGTATTTTGTAATAATACTATTTGATTCTCGCGATGTTCTGTGCAATAATTATGACTGATTAGTCTACTAACCACACAAGTCATATAGATACACATTTTACTAGTATCTTCGACATAACGTAAATCATGCTAGTGTAAAATACTCTAGTCACATTTGTAATTGGTCTAATGGGCCCCGTAAACGATCAAACTTGTTTTTCAAACATGTTTGATCAAACTTTATGTTTTCATATAACAAACATATCAAAAAAACCCGCAGCCCCGCACACGATCAAATAATTTGACAAACACGTTTGTCAAACAGAAATTTAATATGAAGTTTGATCAAATATTTGATCGTCTACGGGGCCCTTAAGAAAAACTTACATGAATATGATTTTGAGACGAATGATTTATTCAACCTTAAAAATCCCACTACTGGTTAAAGACATCTTTCTCCATAGGAGAGAAGGGTTGGAGTTTAATCCAGACACACTGTTACACAATCTCTGTCAGCGTCGCAGCTTAATCATTTTATTATAATATTTCTAATATTGCAAACAGTAACTAATAAAATGATCCTCACATTCGATACCAAGCACCCCACGCTTTTTCACTTTATTTGAATTTTTGTTAATATCTTAATATTCATATTAATCTTATTCTAAATTAATTATAATAATTGATTGTTTGACTTTATATTGCAGTAACACAAATTATCTTAAATAAAAATTATTTTCTACTTTTTAGTTCGATTGCTATTAAAGCGTGTTTTTTTTTTGTTTTTTTAAACTATAATTTTAAGAAGAGAATTTGACACGATCCTAGCCTGAGCTTCGTTTATATAACATCCGCTAATTACATTAGTCCATACATAGTTAAACATAGCAATTTGAACAATTATGTAATTTCGGTTTATTTCGTTAATTCGTTATCAGACTAAATGATAATCAATTCTCAAAAGCGTTCTTTAGACCAATTATGACGGTAATAGGTTTTTTGTGAAACCTAAAAAAATATGTAAGATTTTAGATTAACATGGTTACTTCTATTACTAAACCATTCTAAAACGGGATAATCACGATAGTTTCGTCTGTGAAACACGGGATCGAGTGTCGAATGTGCGTAAAGCAAGTGACAATGGTAGGGGTGAAAGTAATAATAGTAGTGGCGACCAGTGTTTACGCACCAAACGTGTGATAAAAAGGAGGTAGTCCGGTATGGACACAGTTAAAGCCGTCAAAATCTACCCTCAAATTTCAGTCTCGTGAACAAGACATTCGCAGTTAATGTCGAAATATCGAGCTCTGAAAAATGAAACTAATTGTCTTTGCTCGCAAACGAAAAAAAAAACCGACTTCAATTGCATCGACAAGTAATAAATAATAAATAAATTAACAAACGCACTAGTTGTCACTACGATTTTCGAGGGTTTCTCTCGATTTTTCTGGGATCCTATCATCAGATCCTGGTTTCCTTATCATGGTACCTAAGTTAGGATATCTCCTTTCCAACAAAAAAACAATTATTAAAATCGGCTCATAAACGACGAAGTCATCCCCGAACATACTTAAAAAAAATCACATATACGGTCGAATTGAGTAAACTACTCCTTTTTTGAAGGCGGTTAATAACAAATATTGTTCATCAACATAATTATAAATAAAATAAAAAAAATAAAAAAAATAACATGGTAAATATCCCGTTTTCGAATACCTAAAAAATTGCCCTTTCAAGCGCTGGCGCAGCGGTCACTGAGCTGGGTGGTGCTCGTGGTAGACATTTTTCTATGCCAGGGGTGTCAAACTCAATTTTGCAGCGGTCCATTTTTATTAAATTTAAAATGTGTCAGCGGGCCGGATTCAAATCTTATAAATGTAGTGTGCGCATTTTAAAACTTCCATAGAAGAATCGAGTGAAGTCATTATTCTTCTTTCTGTGACACATTCGATCGCGGCCGTATTGATACGGCCGTCTATGCTATGCAGGTTTCTATCGTTGTCTGGACGATTGTCTATTGTGTTTATTTTTGCACCCCCGCAGTAGGAGTAAATCCTACTGGGGGCTGTTGAGTGTGTGACTTTTATCAACCCGTTGTCCACCTTATTGTTGAATGTCTAGTGTGAATACGTTACCTTGCTTATTTCAATTATTATTAAAAAAGGTACAATTAACTTATAAAATCTTAATATATATAAATCTCGTGTCACAATGTTTGTCCTCAATGGACTCCTAAACCACTTAACCGATTTTAATCAAATTTGCACACCGTGTGCAGTTTGATCCAACTTGAAAGATAGGCTATATTTTATTTTGGTATATGTATTGATAATAAGACATAGATTATAATATCATTTTTAAAAACCTAAAGTTTAAGGTTCGTAGAGACATTGTAAGCCTTTCCATTGAACGAACTATAGAGATAGCCTGTATCGAGTTAGCGCATTGTATAATAGTCAGTATTTATAGACCACCCAGTGCATGTTACGAACAATTTGAAGCAGTATTAGAAGAATTATTAACGAAGCTAACTGCTAAACGTAACAAAGACATTATAGTGTGTGGTGATTTTAATATCAATTTATTAGATGATACCTTACTCAGTCAAAGATTTTTAACTCTGTTTAAATGTTGTGATCTTACTAACCTCTTCCTCGAGCCTACTCGAATAACTAGCTCTACAGCCACATGTATTGATAACATTTTTACAGATGGGACTCCGTCCTTCTCTGCAATAATTAATAAACTACACTCTGATCACTGTGGCCAATTAGTCAGTTTCAATTATAATATGGAAAAGCAGGTTAGTAAGAGGAAAGTGGTCGTTCCAGTGAACATGAAACGTATGGAGAGATTTAGAAACACTATTGTAAACCAAATAGAGATACCATTAGTCGGTAGTGTTAATGATAAATATGGAGTTTTATGCGGTCATATTAACAGTGTGTTTAAGACTGTTTTTACACCAAAAACAATCTCTCCCAAGTATTGTATGTCATTCAACGATTGGGCGACTCCGGGAATCTATAAAAGTAGGCAAAAATTGTATGATCTCTTACATGAGAATGATTTCTCATGTAAGAGATCATACAATTTTTTTGCCTTATATGATTATAATACTAACATTGTTTTTTGTAATTATATTAAAAAGTATTCAAAAAATTTTAAACTTGTTTGTGCCGCGGCCAAGTCAATTTTCATTAGAAATAAAATTAAATCAAGTAAAAACAAAATTAAAATGACTTGGAATATTATAAATGCCGAAACTGAAAGAGTTAAAGAACGTAATGGTGTCAGTGAACTCATCATTGACAATTACTCCATTAAAGCGGTTAATGAAGTGGCAACAGCTTTGGAAAAACATTTTGCCAACATTCCACTTTCGACAACTAAGGCGCTTATATCATCACCCGAAGTCGCTGAATCGTTGCTTAAACAAAACGTAAATGCGTGCAAAGGTGACTTTATTTTCAGACCCATAGATGCTAATGAAATTGTTAAAACTTTTAAAACTTTAGAACTTAAGAACACCGCAGACCTCTGGGGTATATCTGTTAAAATTATAGGCAGGGCTGTTGATATCATAGCACCCCACTTAGCGATTATATTTAATGAATGTATTATAAGTGGTGAATTTCCTGATCTTATGAAACATAGTAAAGTTATTCCTTTGTTTAAGTCCGGTTGTCATACTGATCCAACGAATTACAGGCCTATTTCTATTCTACCTGCCTGTAGTAAACTATTTGAAAAAGTGAAGTGATTCTCGGTCAGCTTTTAAATCATTTCTCTAGAAATAAACTTTTACACAATAAGCAATTCGGTTTCACTAGAGGACGCTCCACAACTGATGCCGGTGTTGAGCTTTTTACTTCGATAGTCAATGCTTGGGAGGAGTCACGTGATGCTTTAGGTGTATTCTGTGATTTATCCAAGGCATTGACTGTGTTCATCATGACACATTAATCAGGAAACTCAGTCACTATGGCATTAAAAATACCGCACTAAAACTTCTGAGCTCTTATCTTAGTGGTAGAACTCAGAGGGTTGAAGTGAATGGTACTAAGTCATCTGGGTCTTATATACAAATGGGGGTTCCACAAGGCTCAATTCTTGGTCCATTTTTATTTTTAATATATACTAGCTACTGCGCGCGACTTCGTCGGCGTTTACTCCGCTTCTATTGGTCTTAGCGTGATGATACATAGCCTATAGCCTTCTTCGATAAATGGGCTATCTAACACTGAAAGAATTTTTCAAATCGGCCCAGTAGTTCCAAAGATTACCGCGTTCAAACAAACAAACAAACAAACAATCAAACAAACAAACAAACAAACAAACTCTTCAGCTTTATATATTAGTATAGATTAACGACCTACCATATTTAGTAGAGAAGAAGCACGAGATTGTATTGTTTGCTGATGATACTTCATTAATGTTTAAATTGCGTAGACAAGAAACTAACTATGACGATGTAAACAATGCTCTCTCTGAACTTGTGCATTGGTTTAGCGTAAATAACTTACTTCTCAATAGTAAGAAAACTAATTGTATTAAATTTTCTGCTCCAAATGTAAAACAAGTAGATATGCAACCAGAACTCAATGGTGATAAACTGAACTTAGTTAACTCAACTGTCTTCCTTGGAATCACCATTGATTCAAAGTTACAGTGGGGACCCCATATCTGTAAGTTGACGGATAGACTGAGTTCTGCAGCATACGCGGTCAAAAGAATACGGTTATTAACGGATGTCGATACAGCTAGATTAGTTTATTTCAGCTACTTCCATAGTATAATGTCCTATGGCATTTTACTGTGGGGCAATGCGGCTGATATTAATGTCATTTTTATTCTGCAGAAAAGGGCTATCCGTTATATTTATAAAATGGGATGTAAAGAATCTCTGAGAGAGAAGTTTAAAGAGATCAACATCCTGACCTTTGCATCGCAGTATATTTATGAAAATATAATGTACATACGGAAAAACAGGCATTTATTTGTTAGTGGTAGTGATCGAAATGCCTCAAATGATGTAACACTCAGAAACGACCACAAATTAATATTTCCTAAATGCCGGCTCAAGAAGAAAAGCAGTTCCTTTATAGGAACGTCTATCTTAAAATATAATAAGATTCCGGCTGCGCTTCAATCTCTGCCTTTACTGAAGTTTAAAAAAATTATCAAGCGAACATTATGCAGTAAAGCCTATTACACCATCAAGGAATACCTTAATGATGAAAAGGCATGGGATTGAATAAAGCTCGACTAGGCTATGTCTGTGACTCGCTTTGTATATAAATATTGTGAGCAGGTGGCATGTGATGGTTTCGGCATGCACGATTGGCTGTCTCGTGTTTGTCCTTATCATTTCATGGTCCATTACTGCGTTTTTATATTGTATTTAACCTTAAATTTTTAAAAGAGTACCGAGAGTTTTTTTTCCGCCGGCTTTTTTTCTCTCGGCCTACACTAGGAACTTACTTTATGTTATTGTAATATCTAATAAAGCCGAGGTAAAAGTAGGTAGGTGATGTCTACCGAGACATTAGAAATATTGACTAAGTTAAGGTTGCTTATAACACTGGGTACGTTACGTAAGTTTGTAATGTACCCAATGTTAATGTTAAGTATACATTTTTATTTTATTTTGCTGCCTTAACTTTTTATTATTATTATTATTGTTTAGTTTTTTTTTTTTTGTAAATGACATTTTTACTTTTCTTTTTTTTTTTTGACTTTCGTTAAGTGTGAGGCTCACCTTATGATGAAATAAATATTTTCATTTCATTTTTCATTTCAATAAATCTAATCTTTTAACAAACAAAAATGTATTCTGTTTTGAATACGATTTTATCTTCTGTATGAAATCGAATCACATTTTATCATAATAAATTTGACTTTATAATAAGGAAGGACTTGTCGGGAGTCAATTTTGATGTCATTCCCACGGCCAATCTAAACGCGGTCGAGATCAGTCGGTTGATTGGCTAACTCACATCGTTAACCGAGTTATGAGCGGAGCGGGTAGCGTGGCGATAATTACTTAACATTAAAAAATATAGCCATTCTGACAAGTCGCCTTCAATGTTTACAAGTGCATTGGTATACTTGTTACTTTATAAGAATCAAATACAGTTAAATTTTGTTCAAACCTATTTAGAAAAGTATGATAATATGAGTAAGTGATAAGTCCAGTACAAGAAAAAAGTGTTGATAATGATTGAAAAAACTTAAGAAATTAACTTTTTTTTAAGTTAGAATATGGTTATTTACTTTATGTAATTTCAGATGTGCAATAAAGTGTTAAATAAATGAATAAATTTCTCAATTAATAAAATTTACATGATAATTTTTTTTTTTTTTTTTTTTTTTGTTACGAGTACGGCAAACAAGCATACGGCTCACCTGATGGTAAGACCGTAGCCTATAGACGCCTGCAACACCAGGAGCATCGCAAGCGCGTTGCCGACCCTATCCCCAATCCCTCCCAGGAGCTCTGGTCACCTTACTCACCAACAGGAACACAATACTGCTTGAAAACAGTATTATTTAGCTGTGGTCTTCTGTAAGGTCGAGGTACTACCCCAGTCGGGCTGCTCCATATTTTGAGCAGGAAATTTCCTGCTGTGCCCTACCTCAGTTGCTGTGCCCTACCTCAGTTTGCTGTGCCCTACCTCAGTCACGAACAAGAACACAACACTGCTAGAAAACAGTAGGTATTATTTAGCTGTGATCTTCTGTTAGCTAGAGATACTACCCCAGTCGGGCGGCTCCATAAAATAGCAATCACTCTGCTGTAGTGGTGCGTGTAGTCGCCTAAAACACCGACGGTTTGCGGGTTCGATTCTCGCTCAGGATGGATGTTTGTATTTGTACAAATATTGTTTTCCAGTTTTGATATCTGTCCTTGTGGGTCTCCCCAACGTGCCTCGGAAAGCACGTTAGGCCGTCAGTCCCGATTGCTATCATAAATACCTGATAGCGATCACTACTTATAGTAGGGAACATATCCGCCAACCCGTAGTGGAGCAGCGTGGTGGATTCACCTCAAATCCTTCTCCTACACGGAGAAAGAGGCCTATGAATCGTATACTCGTAATGATAAACTTGCAGAAACTATTATTAATCTACGTCGTCTCTGATTCGCGTTACAATGGTTAGTGGATGTCATTCTCATCACGTGTAATGTCAAAGGTCGTCTGGGAGTTTAAAGGACGATTCTACTAAACAGCCTCACTTATCCTCCGAGCCTCCTGCCTTTGTTAAAACGATTTCTATGTTGCCTCGAAACGACTACCGACTTTATGTCTACATCTAACTAAATCGACACGACATATGGGTTTTTACTACAGCAAATTCAGTTTCTAAGACGTGTCTACGTAAATTAACTTAATATAAAATAAAATAAACACTTTACTCTCTGTATTATATCACTAGCTGTGCCCGCGACTACGTCCACGCGGAATTTAACAAAATAATTATTGTTCAGTTCGCTGTTATAAAAAAAAAAGTAGCCTAAGATACCCCTTATTACATCAGCTATCTGCCAAGTCTCGTCAAAATTGGTCCAGAAGTTAAGAGATTAGCCGGAACAAACAGACACACAAAAATTGTAAAAAATGTTATTTTGGTATATGTACCGTGTATACATGCATATGCATTTAGTAAAAAGCAGTTATCTTAATATTACAAAATACAAACAGATACTGAAAAAATATTTATTTTTTGTATAGATTACTAACTTAGATCATAATTATATTTTGACGCAAGTGACATGCCATATTTAGCGTTACTATCGATTAAACTTGACGATTGGCTTGATTGAAACTTGACGCAAATCCTATGGGCAACTGTTATGATATACTACTATTTCATTTTATTACTACTATTTTATATTGGTCTAAGATCCGAGATAGCTAAATATTCCCTACTCTGTTAATTAGATGAAACAATTTTTATAGGCTGATTTCAATATTGTGAATTTATAAAAACAACCTCTGCCACCATAAGCCTGCTGCAATTTTTTTTTAATTTTTTTTGCCTCTCATGTTCATTACATGTAGTAAGCTAAAACCGTTAATATTTTACATTATATACCTGACTGTAGTAGGCACCCATCTCTATGATTGCTACACTTACCTGCAGCCAGGCCAGCTAGTAACCTCAGTCAGGAGTAACCTGGCTGCAGGTAAGTATAGCAATCATAGAGATGGGTGCCTACTGCAGTCAGGTATATAATGTAAAATATTAACGGTTTTTGCTTATTACATGTAATTAACAAGGGAGGGAAAAATTAAAAAAAAATGCAGCAGGCTTATGGTGGCTGAGGTTGTTTTTATAAATTCACAATATTGAAATCAGCCTATAAAAATTGTTTCATCTAAATAACAGATGAGGGAATATTTTGTTATTTCCCGGATCTTAGACCATACGACTTTTTTAATCCTTACTTGTAAACTTACATAAAGATTTATTATTATTATTATTTAATGGTAATTATTTACTTATAAAATTAAAGTTTGATTTATATGTTGCTTGATATATTTTCTTATTCTTAAAATAATTTTATTTTAATGAATTTTACTAATAATCTTAAAAAAACTACATAAAATTGCTTCTAAAAAAGTAAAGTTATTTTTAAAAATGTTACTCTTTTGTAGAGTACTGTACTAAACCGAAGATTGAGTTTTGTATTTTATTTTCTCTCTTCAGACAATTTGTAATGACAACTCAGTATATGTTGCTACATTTGTACTTAATAGTCGCAGTTAGCAAATTTATACACTTTTAGAGAACTAGCCAGTAGTAGAAGGTTAGTGAAATATTTAATTAATTTAATAGATCTTGATTCTTGAAAAATTTTTGATAATCTATTAAAAATCGTAAATTTTCAATTTCTTTTGTTGCCATTTCATTTGGATGTAATGATAATTGGGAAAGCTATTAAATCAGTTAATTATTCGATAAATCGTTCTAGAAATATAAGATATGCTTAATTCCTAAGTTTTATTTTTATTTTTACTGCATATTTTATGTGTATAGATTATGGTCTAAGATCCGGAATATAACAAAATCTTCCCTCAGCTGTTAATTAGATGAAACAATTTTTTATAGGTTGATTTCAATATTGTGACTTTATAAAAACAACCTCTGCCACCATAAGCCTGCTGCATTTTTTTTTATCTTTTCCCTCTCATGTTAATTACATGTAGTAAGCTAAAACCGTTAATATTTAACATTATATACTTTAAATTCGAAAATAGTAACCTAACATTACATGAATCCTTTGCTAGTTTGCTGACTCTTTCTAATAAAAGGACTTTTTACGTAAGATAGTATTATTTTAATATAAACCAAAATTTATTTGTATGCGGTTAAAGTGAAGAGCTTGATTAAGTCTCTCATATCGCTTAGCTGGTTAGTGGTTTTGCTATTAGTTTACAACGCATCGATGGTCTGTCGTTTGATCTTAACCACTCGGTTATATACTTACACAAATATCAATATGATTTCATATTAATTATAAATGCGGTTGAATCGATTGCGCATCTGATTTATCATACAATATTATTACTAACTGTTAAAGCTAACTGTTTAAGCTTCATATGAGTTAATTTAAATATTTTTTTTTCGATATTCTTCATAAAGTTTTCCTTCATAAAATATTTATATTGGTCACTTTTAGGCAAAATCTTATATCCATCTTTTGCATTTTCCCATCCGTTCTAATACCTATGTCACGTGCTGATTTTTTCAGTGCTAGTTTTGCCGTATCTTTTTAGATTTACTTTGCAATAAATGTGAACCAACGATCATTTTGAATCGCGATGAAACACAAACAAAAATACGCGCTCGTTCTCTTTGTCCCTATTTTTATCCTCATTTTTAGGTATATTATCTTTCGTTTATACGTTATACAAAAAAAAACATTAACAAGAAATCGTATTAAAATAACATGATCGATAGGTATGTTGATTAATAACAAATAATAAATCGCTGATTCCGCTAACATGAACACACAAACTTTATACACAAATAATGCAGTTTAATTAAATGCACCAAGAAGCGTAGACTGGAGCACTTTTAGCGACGGCTTGATACGATCCAGGTCGATGGCGTTGATTTCAGTGTACACAACAAAACAGCTCGATCTACAATAGATAGCGCATGAATGTTTAAGCAATTTATGTATTTGTGCCGTTCAATGCTTGATTTGGATTTTAAAAAGATTGGTTCTGGATTTTTTGTATTACTGACTTGCTTGAGTAGAATCTTACTTGATGAAAAGTTAATGCTATGGCTAGTTAAGATCTCATTGAATTCGGTAATACAATATTTTCTTAGAGATCTTATGCAAATTCAATCAAGGGTGGTAAATTTCCAGCGTCGTATAATTGATTCAAAGTGAAAAACTTTTTATAAACATTTTTTTTTCATGCGCTAAAATGAATAACAACCGAACAAGTAGTCGTATATAACGCCGACGATTTGTTGATACGATTCCCGTTCGGGATGGATATTTGTATTTGTGGGTTAGTTTAGATGTCTATCCTTGTGGGTTACTCCACCGTGCCTTGGAAAGCACATTGAGCTGGCGGCCCCGGTTGTTATTATAAATACCTGATAGTAATCGTTATTCATAGTAGGGAATATATCCGCCAACTCGCATTGGAGCAGCGTGGTGGATTAAGCTCTGATCCTTCTCCTTCATGGGGAGAGAGGCCTATTCCCAGCGGTGGGATATTACAGGCTGAAGCGAGCGATTATCGATTCGCTCAAAGGACACAAAATATATATAAAAAAGGCATTCACAAATATTTTTTGTATAATATTCGTAATATTTTGATTAGTGCGATTATCAAAACATAATATTTTCAATAATCTCAAAATAATTATAGTTACTAGTGCCTCACCCAAAGTAGCTAAAATGTATAACTAAACACAAAAGACAATATAAAGTTTCATATTACACTAGCCCGTAAATCTGAGCTGAATCAATATCCTCTATCATGAGTCGGATCGTCACGTCTCAATAGAGTATCGAATGATCATTGTTCGTAATGGAAACACAAATTACTCCTCACTACCTCTCATTGTTACCCGATACCTTTCAAAGTCAGGCTTAGTCAGAACAATCGTCCCTTATTACCGGTTATATCTTCCTCTATCCGCGTACAGGGTAATTTCATCGGGTTAGCAATATTAGATTCGCTATCCACAGATTTTGTAACGCTACACGAGCTATTGTATTCAATATACGTCATAATTAAGGTAGGGTACAGTAGGATATATTCTGCTTAAAATTTGGAGCAGCCAGACTGAGGAAGTACCTCAATCTCACATTATCATTAAGCACAGACAAATAATATTGTTCTCTTCTGTTTCCGATCCGAGTCGCATACAAAATATATATAAATAAGATTTAAGAATCCCTGTTTCCCTTGGTGAAGCCATAACTTTAGAACGATATTACCGATATTATTAATATTTTTATTTAAAGTTTTCCACTACATTAAAGAGGGTTCTTACGAAATGAAAAATCTAAAAAATTGTGCAGAAAGGAAGATTTAACAAAACTAAACCACTATTTAAACTCCATAATTTAGACAGTTTGTTAGAAAAAACAAATGTGTGACGAGTACAAGTAAAAATAGAGAAATACAATTCCCATACTTTATTTAGGTAACAGATGCCTTATACACATAATATACAGAATAAGTCCATGAACCTAGTGCTAGGAGCTGTGAGAAATGAAAGATAATATAACATTATCCTGCTCATAGCTCACAGAATCAACACATCGATAAATGCAAAAAATACTCATTCTATATTATCACATCATCACATCAGCCTATCGCAGTCCACTGCCCAAGTTGGGGAGACCTATTCTATAGGTACAATATTTTTCACATACCTTTGCAGTATTAGTAGCAGTACTGCGTAGTGGATTACAAGCCGTAAAACGAATGAAATGAATGATCGAAATCCAGATAGCCTTAAGTCAGGTGGAATCACATTAATTCGGGAGATTTTGCATCAACGCTGAATAATATTGTTTGCTTTAGGGGCGATATTTCCAGGTTTAAAATGTTACATTTCTTCATTTGCTAATAAGTTATAAAATAACCCATATGTATATTCATTAGATAATTATACTAAATTATGGGTTATTATGGGTTGTCTGGAAGAAATGGCTAAATAGCCATAAGTCCGCCCATTGTACTTCACAGTCTGTAAATGTCTTTAAATGTGTTTAAAATGTAGTTGTGGTGTACAATAAAGTATAAATAAATAAAAATAAATAAATAAATTATGACGATGTGTTGGCAGTGGTTACAGTAACCAGCTGATATATTAGCAGTTGTAGGTTCGATGCCCAAACACGACAAATATTTGTGACGACCATACAGCTGTTAGTTCTGATCTGGGTGTTTCTGTTTGTGTATACCACAGACAAAGGACTCATATACTGGGTTTTCTTAAGTATGAGATGTTTATTATATCAACAAGAACAATTCTATAATCGAAACTGTCTTCACGATTGCTGTATAATAATAAATAATTCGTTCGTTTTAGTAAAAATATTTACGATGTTCACTGTAAATAAGGTACTGACCCTGTCAGATACAGGCTCGAAAAAAGAATGTAGGTAACCGTCGCGCTTAAAACTAGAAAAATACGTTTTTCAAAAGAAAAAAGATAAAGACTTTTATTTTGTTGCGTATTAATTATCCCAATTAACCTTCCATTTACATCAATCTCCTCAAACACGTTGAGCCGAATAATATAACGAATCCAATATTTCTCGTGAAAGACCTTTTTACCCGACTGCCAAGGAAGGGTTATGTTTTTCGCGCGTATCTTGTATGTATGTATGTAATATTCTTAACTACCTCATTTCTCTAGAACCGCTGAACGGATTTGCATAATTGAGATATCGTTAGATTTGTCTTAGCAGCCCAAGTGTTCTTAGATAGGTGACATCAAAAAAAAACAAACATGGCGGCTGTGCGAAGCCATTGTAGTTAATGAAGAAATAAATTTTTTTTTAGAATACTATAGTATGGGTATCAAATTAAAGGGCTCAATACAAGGATTTCAAAAATGTATATTATGATTATTATTACCGTAATAATAATAAAGAAATACTAATAATATATATAATATAATTTGTTCCTATTGTTGTGTCGGTCAATGGTTTATTAGCGAAGAGTTTCGACCAACACCTTAAGAAACTCTCGCTTGACGGTTGGATCAAGGGTCGGATTCAGAAGGCAGTATTGCTTGAAACGGCCCGCATTGTGAGGAGGTTCCTCAGCCTGGAGCCTTAACTACCGGCGGCCTGGGCCTCAACCTGCCACCGGAGGATTACTATTTTTATATTTTTAAATATTTTTATTTTCTTTTTTATAAATATAATTATTTAAAAATGTAATAATAAGGATATATGTTGAAGAAATACAATAAGAAAGTTTAAAAAATGTTGACTTTGCTCTTTCCGTTTTTACGCAGGCGGGTTTTTTGTTTTCTTTTAATTATATTACTTGTATAATTATGATATCTTATTAAATTTCGTGCATTAAAGAAAAAACGGTCCTATCGTGATGTTACGTATTTCTGTATGAAGCCATTTTTTATTCCATTACGCCCTCGAGGCCTATTAACGGATGTAGCACGATTTCGTTCGCAATTTTTCATTTAGAATTTTTGTTTTCTACACGGTCAGGTAGATTATCGGTATCGTTTGTAACGTCAGTTCGAACGAGCACGAGTTTTGTTTTTAAATCGAGTGCCAGAGTTAACAAACACCAATTAAGATGGAACGATATTCAATGGGAAAGGGTCTGGGTAAAAGTTATTATATTGTTTGGTTTCAATGTGTCAGGATTATCGGAAAATTGGCGTTCCCTATAAACTGCGGCCCTGATTATTAAATCGCAGCGATCGGCGCTAAAGTTTCGATATTTTAATCCATCACTCGCGTTTCGGAAGTTTTAATGGCAATAATAATACTGTTTATTTGTGTTCCGGTAATCTGTTATCAGCGTAACTTATAAATGCATTACCATGTGGCGTAATGAGAATTTACAGCCATTGGATATAATTTGGAAAAATTCCAAATGAAATCGTCGAATTATTTGCTTGTATCGTTTTTCAGTTATCTTTTCAGTATCATAATATATACAATATTGTTTATAAATGTTTTAACGTAAACACAAAAAAGTTATTTATTAGGTACGTTACATTCTCGCAGATGTCACTCTTCAAAGTCAAATAAGCTTTTCATTTGTGTTGTGTCGCATTTTCTTATGATGAGTGTTAGGTAACGTACTAACCTACGAAAATCCGACAACGCCTTTTAGGTAGATAAGTAAAATGAGTTAGTCTAAAGTTTAGCCTCCCATATTAGTTGCACCTGTTATCCTTTCCATTTAGCCGTCTCGGTTATGAAACAACATGTAAAATTTATTTTTTTTTTCTAGGTTTCGAGGGCACTCATGTTATGATCTTCATTGGTTTCGGATTCCTTATGACGTTTTTGAAAAAGTACTGCTACAGCGCGCTTGGGTTTAACTGGTTCTTGGCAGCTCTTGTCATACAATGGGCACTACTTTGCCAATCATTCTACCACATGAAAGACAACATCATTTATGTTACCAAAGAGAGTTTACTAGGTGAGTAAAAATATATGTATAATATTTTAGAAATGATATATAACACCAGGTGTTTGATATCAGGTTATGTGTTTTAGAAAGTATATATAACTTTCATTCTAAAGAAATTTGAATAATTTCGCTAACACCACGATAAAATATCTTCGTAAACGATATGAGGCACTCATAAAACCGCCCCTTGAGTAAATACTCCTCTTTGGAAGTCCGTAATAATGAAGCTCGTAGCAATCTTCGTGGCAATTTTTCAACAGCTACCGCACTCTTTTGAGAGTAACGTGGTCGTATAGAATATGAGAAGATAGCTTCATACATTTATATGAATTTTTTTATCAAGCTAAAAATATAATTTTAAAAATCGAGCCAATGTACACGTAATAGGTTTTAGGAATTCTCGTCTTCAAAAAAACTTTTTCTTTAGTGACTAATAAAATATTTTGATAGGACTTGTCCACACACAGATATGTGAAACATTTGGTCACCTTACTATTAAAACGAGGTCACATATATTTTACTGAATACTATACATAACACGGGACAGTCAATAAAATTCAATTTTATATTCAAAGTCCATATGAGTCAAGACATGAACACAGCTGTATCGTTATTGATATCGCATTTAAAGTATGTTATTTTCATATTTAACTGCTAAGAAAATAACTCTTAGTACTCTTATTCTATCAATATTATTTTAGTACTATTATAATTATAGTTCATAATTATTCTTGGCTTCACAAGGTTTGGTTAAAATCATAAAGTTTGTTCAAATTTACCTTTAGAATTATCTTAGAAATTAATTTATCTTTTATCTTTAGAAAAACCTCTACATCGTCGTTATTTAAATAAATCAAAATCTAATAAGTAAAAATAATTTAACAAATATTTTTGGTAATAATCATTATAGGAGCGTTATAAAGTTTTGTCTGTATTAGGTAAATATAAGTATAAACATAAACTAACACTATGTTTTATTCCTACAAAAAGATATTGTAAAGCGTCCAAAGAACATTTCAAGATTTTTACTAAAAGCTTGTGTATTTAGTAAATTAAAATGAGTAAATGTTTGTTTTTCCCGGATAGTTAAAGTAAGCTCCAGCTTAAGATACTTCTCAAGACGTTTGTAGCGTAGCCGGAATAATTGTTTGTCCCGTAAATCCTGCCTTTATTTATGGACTATAAGCTACAGCTTAGATTCCTATAATGCTTAAGTCCGAGAGAACTCTATGTCAACTCTCATGGAAATATTATGTGTTAGTGAAAATGCCGTTGGATATTATTATTGAAGATCATTGAAAATAAAATAGAAGAGAGAAACCCATTACTGCAAGGAATTGGTTTCCTTTGAATTTTTAATTATTATTTAGCTAAACGAATCCGTTTTAATTGTTCTTAGTTTATTATTTGAATGATTATTAATATTAGATTGTATATAACAATTATTAACAGTACCAGTATATGACATCATTACAATGTTTGCATCATTAGACATATGAAGAATCAGAAAATTGAATATAAAGCGAATTATAATAAAAAATAGAGTTAACAATACCATAAATTCTAAATTCCAAACTCTCGAACTAATTATTTTTGTTTTACCTACCACTTAGGATTAGGTTTGTCCAATCCCGTCTATATGAATATGTTCATAATAGCAAAATAATTATTTCCCCCTGGTTTTAACCAGCTTACGCTCTTAACATGTAAAAAAGAAAATTTAAATTTTTAATAAGCTTTAGCAGTTTTAATTACCGGTTTTGTTCACAGAGGCGGATATAATGTCCGCAACAGTCCTTATAACTTTCGGAGCGGTTTTGGGTCTAGCGAGTGGATTACAGTTATTGTTCATCGCCATTGTCGAAGTGGCTGTTGCTTGCCTTAACTTTTGGCTTGTGGCTGATATTTTCAAGGTATCCTTTGTGCCTATTCATTTGTAAATCATAATTTTTTTTTTATTATTTTTTTTTTTTTGTTGTAATTGACCAAGTTTGGTCTATACCTAATATCTTAAGTTTGATGTCCCGGTTGTTTTTTAAGATGATTAAAATTACAGGCAGCTGACGTGGGCGGTTCAATCGCTATTCACGCGTTCGGAGCATATTTTGGATTAGGAGCAAGTTGGGCTCTACGTTCTAGGAAAACTAAATCTGACACCCCGACCGCAACTCCAACTGTAGATTTAAACGGACCAAGTTATAACTCTGATGTTACCGCTATGATAGGTAAAGTATACTTAGTTTAGTAGTACTTAGTTTAAAATTTTTGCTATTTTATCTTTTTCTAGAGACTTATCTATAAAAGAGATTTCCACCCATTGACTCTAACGATATCTCTGGAACCATACGGCCTAGAGACTTGAAATTTGGTAGGAATATTCCTTTTGCCAAGTCGAGGTCAGCTAAGAACGGATTTTACAAAATTCCACCCACAAGAGGGGGTTGTGGGGGTTAATAACATAAATGGCAAAACAACGTTTGCGGGGTCAGCTAGTAACCGTATAATTTAGTAATGCCACTCTGAATGTTATTTTGAATTTTAAAATCCAAAACAATTGTGGGTATCTCAGATAAGCAAATATTTAGATTTTTCATTCGAATGATGAAAATATTGTTTGCAAAAGGATTTTTATATTTTTTCAGGTTCTATATTTTTGTGGATTTACTGGCCTTCGTTTAATTCCGGCTTAACGAACTCTAACGCTGAGTACCAAAGGGCAGTTATAAATACTTATTTGTCTCTTGCTGCGGCAACTGTAAGTACTTTTTGTGTTACTTGAAAAAATGTAAATAAAAATATAAACTAAAAAAACTTAATCGCGTAAAAACAATTTTTCTCTATTTCATTTGATGAAGTTTTGTTCGTGTGCTAGGTTTATATGATTGTTTGAACACACAAAAAAATATTAGTGCAAGTACATTAAAATATTTTAATTTAATATTAGAAGATAAAATTAAATTTATCATTTGATAATCATAGCATTAAACTATTTCAACTAAATATGTTCAAGTCTTCTATTATATGGGTAAATTTAAGATTCTTTTTTTTATGTAACTAGATCGGCAAACAAGCGTACGGCTCTCCTGATGGTAAGCGATTACCGTAGCTTATAGACGTCTGCAAAACCTACGCATTACAAGCGCGTTGCCGACCCTATCCCCATCGCTCCCAGGAGCTCTGGTCATCTTACTCAACAACAGGAACACAACACTGCTTGAAAGCCGTATTATTTAGATATGGTCTTCTGTAAGGTCAAGGTACTACCCCCGTCGGGCTGCTCCATATTTTGAACAGAAAATTTCCTGTTGTGCCCTACTTCTGTTATTAAGTATTCTATAACAGTGCTCTAAACATTCGAGTGACTACAGTTACAAAATTGCTATCATACACGTATTTAATTTTAAGTAGCGTGATGCCATGAAATGCATATTAATTACAGAAATGTTGTTACTGTACCAAATTTTAAGGTTACATTGTTAAAATAATATGCTACACTTTAATCGCTCCGGTGTAGTGATGCGAGTAGTCGCCTAAAACACCGACGGTTTGCAGGATCGATTCCAACTCGGGATGGATATATGTATTTGTACATATATTTCTTTCCGGTTTGGATGTTTGGCCTTGTGGGTCTCTCCACCGTGCCTCGGAGAGCACGTTACGCCGTCGGTCCCGGTTGTTATCATAAATAACTGATAGCGATCGTTACTCATAGTAGGGAACATATCCGCCAACCCGCAGTGGAGCAGCCTGGTGGATTAAGCTCCAATCCTTCTACTACATGGAGAAAGAAGCCTATGCCCAACAGTGGGATGTTACAGGCTGAATGCGTAATATGTACTAATTCTATGTATATTTTACAAAACAAAATTCCCATGTGTGGGAAACACAAAAATAAAAATAATACGAAATAAATAAAAAGAAAATTAAGCTACAACAGTCAGCTGTTACCTATAAAAAAAGCATTAAGTTGCTTATTTATTTATTTAATGTCAGATATTAATTTATTTATTTATTGTTCAGTGACATAGGATTGTTTTTTTTTTTTTTTGAAATTGCGTGTTCTATTAATTTTAGTTCGTCAAAGACACCATGGTGCCATAATGGTATTAGGTTATTAGAATAATCAAACTGGAATTTTAGTATTCGAGTGTTAAGCTACCACTGTGGTACAATTGCAAATCCTATTGGGAATCTATCTATATATCTCTAGGGACTGTGCTACCTAAAAAATAGGCCGTTAAGTCTGCATACTGGACCAGAATCCAAAGAAATTTAATCTTACTAACGTTTTGTAGGTTACAACATTTGTAATGTCTTCAGTAGTCAGCAAACATCAAGGTAGACTCGACATGGTACACGTGCAGAATTCGACCCTGGCTGGTGGAGTCGCAGTGGGCTCTGTGTGCAACATGTTCATAGGTGCTGGTGGTGCCGTGGCTATTGGGATTGGAGCTGGAATATTGAGTGTATTAGGCTATAGATATTTAACAGTAAGTATTTACGTAGATGTGATGTATTCTATAGTTACAATCTTGTGTTATTGAGTAATTTATTCGATGCAGCTATTTAAAAATATCTTAAACTTTTTGTTTAGGCACAAAATAAACCAAAATCCGACTAATTAGGATTGCTGAAAAGGGCGTTTTTTTTTTTAAATGTAACTAAGTTGGCAAACAAGCGTACGGCTCACCTGATGGTAAGACCGTAGCCTATAGACGCCTGCAACACCAGAAGCATCGCAAGCGCGTTGCCGACCCTATCCCCAATCCCCCCCAGGAGCTCTGGTCACCTTACTCACCAACAGGAACACAACACTGCTTGAAAACAGTATTATATAGCTGTGGTCTTCTGTAAGGTCGAGGTACTACCCCAGTCGGGCTGCTCCATATTTTGGGCAGGAAATTTCCTGCTGTGCCCTACCTCAATTAATAATAAGGCGTATTTTATAGACTTGTTATTGATTTAGTGAATTTTATTTTTTTTCAAACATTTCACGCTATTGTTTTAATGCTAGTAAATTCTCAGTATTATAGAAATGTGATTATTTTATGAATTAAATAATTGTTTTATTGTTGTAGCCCCTTATGACAAAAATTGGGATACCTGATACCTGTGGTGTACACAACCTTCACGGCATGCCAGGCGTTTTCTCTGGCCTTCTGACTATATTGTTTGCTGCACTTGCAACTAAAGAAGAGTATGGAAGTGATTTAACTGGTGTATTTGGTGCTATGAGTGATGTGAGTAGAAATATCGATACTTATTTTTCCACAAAAATAATATGACTGATCATGACATGATTATTTTTTCAAATTACATAATGGCATTTAATTTAGTCAGTAAGCACCATATATATTTATGAGATGCATTCTTCAAACACATAATCACAATTCTTTCACATGACTTAAAAGTATAGTAGGTATAGTGTACTTATACGTATTTGCATAATAACATAGGAGACCATTTTTACTCTTGAAAAAATAAGTCTTAAAACGATATTTTATGTATTGATCATTAAATGCGGAATTCACATTTTTTGTAGTAGGTATACTTATTAGCAATTTATTTTTATTTACCCTGTAGGCTAAAACAAATATTTATATTTTTTAAAGTCAACATCGTCAACGATAAAACCAGTTTGTTTGACTACACTATGTAGAAAGCCTTAACCGATTTGATTTTTTATTTGAAGCGCCCTATCCGAAATTTCTAAACAAATATTTTACGCTCAAACTTTTTGTAGTACACAATATAGCTACTACACAAACATAGTTCGGTACTTTTTATTTAAAGATTTTTTTAAAGTGAGATTTTAACAAAGATTAAACAAAAATTATATATATTATAATTATATATTTTATATATTAATACTGTGTTTATATTAACTAAACTAATGTTTGCTTTGAATGAAGATTCTTTAGATGCTGTGACACATAGTGACAGTAGCACTGGCTTTCTTTTAGAACATTTATATATGGAAATGTTAATATTACGAAAACAAACAAAACAAAATAAAGAAAATATAGTCTATATTTTTCATCTTGAAATAAAATTTGTAATTTTAATTTTAAAACTACTTGAATAAAATTATCTATAATAAAATTTAAAAAAAAAGCGTAGCTCACGTGCTTACATTCATTAAATCATCTAAACGTGGTAGAAGTTTGTTTTCAAATTACTTCGTTCAATATTGATAGTAATTATTATTCCCAGGACGGAACGGGCAGAACAGCGGCAAACCAAGCGCTAAATCAATTCTACGCTTTACTCGTCACGATTGCTGTTTCAACTGTTGGCGGTATTATTACTGGTAAGTAATCGTACTTTCATAATATTATTACAGTCTACGGATACTGAAAGCTGCTCCTAGATGTCCACGTTGCTCTACACGAATGTCAATGACATTCGTGTAGAGCAACGTGGTTTTGACCGTTACCTAATAAAAAGATAAAATTTAAAACTAATTAGAAGATGTTGAGCGACTTTGAACTTGTGGACCAGTCCCTTCGTCAGTAACCGACATAGCCCACAGAATTAGCAAGTTGAAGTGGCAGTGGGCTGGTCATCTGTGTCGCAGGACCGATGGCCGTTGGAGCAGACGTGTCCTGGAGTGGAGACCGCGTCTTGGCAAACGCAGTGTGGGACGTCCTCCGGCCCGTTGGACCGACGATCTTCGTAAGATTGCCGGTGTAGGCTGGATGAGGATTGCGGAAAACCGGGATGTCTGGCGCGAGCTTGGGGAGGCCTATGTCCAGCAGTGGACTGCAATAGGCTGAACTGATGATAGAAGATGTAATTTAACAGAAATTAATAAATGTATATAAGTGTATATAATGCATTTGGACTTAGAATCTCACATAATAAAAGAATTTTAATGAAGAGATGTCAATTGACTGCTACATGTAAAGATGCCTGATGATGGTCCAATAAAGGATTGAAACATTGCATGAATTTACAATTGGTGGTTTGATTGGCACCTTATGTCCACTTTCCTGTAAACCGTTAAAAATACTTATAAAAAATGGACACAACTTTAAATAGTTTTTTACAATTTTTGTTTGTCTGTCTGTCTGTCTATTTGTTCTGGCTAATTTCTGAAACGGCTGGATCGATTTTGACGGGACTTTCACTGGCAGATAGCTGATGTAATAAGGCGTCACTTAGGCTACTTACTTAGGCGGCTTTATTTATTTTTTTTTTTTTATTACTGCGAACTGAACAATAACTTTTTGGTAAATTCCACGTGGACGAAGTCGCGGGCACAGCCGCTAGTAATTAATAAATATCTTGTTAGAAACACAAACGGTCGTCTGTTCGTATGGTAACAGCTTAATGATATATATCTGATGAATATGTTTTGGTTTATTTGTTTTGTTATTAATGAAAATTTCAAATTGAAAGGTTTTTTTATTAATTTATCTTCGTAGCAAATTTTATTATTCAGTAGTAACATCGCAAAACATTTAAAAATTAAATGTTATATCTGTTGAGTTACGTTTAATTTACGCATAAAACCCAAATATTTGTGCGGTGGAAGCTTAATCAAGCTTGTAAAGTATAAATTGATTTCAATGTGTATTGAGGTTACGTGATTACGAGAATAAATAAGACCTTTGTAACAAAATTACATTTCAAACATTTGATTTAAAATAAAAAATCTATGTCGTTATAGTCACAGTTAAATTTAAAATGAAATGTTTACATAAAAAGAGGTCTTAAACGTTTAAGACAATATTTTATCTGCAACAATTTAAGAAAAAAATAATTACTTAAAAAATTTAAAAAAGGAATAAGTCAAGAAGCGAAACCTCGACAGACTTTAACAAAAACCCATTACAAATACGAAGATTGATTGCTCAACTTATTATTTTTATTACATTCTTTAAATAATGACTCGACTCTTGAGTGCCAAATAATATTACGGACAAGGATAAATGGGTTCTCTTTAAGAGGCTTTGTTTAGATTCCCCAAACCTTCCCTGTAATAGAGTAAATTGATACAAAGGTCGATACCAAAGTGTTACATGAAAGGGATTCTTTACCAAGCCTTTTCAAAGCGTTGCTTCCGTTTACGATGGTTTGGTGGTGATTTAAAGTGAAATATGATGCTCTGTTGTTTCGAATTGATTTTATTATGGACCATTTAGCTCGATTAGCTGGTGGAAACGTAAGATTTGACTTGCTATTTGGCAAATAATTATCTAGGCTTTCCCTGTTTAAGATTTTGCCCGATCAATGCACGTGGCCGTTGCGCCCACGGTCTTGGATTCGATCCATACAGGTGTTCGTAGTATACGAGCTTTTGTAATTATGTTGAGTGTATTTATAGATCTTCGACTTAAGACTCTAACAAGGGCCATTAATTGAAAGGTATTTAATTATTGTCTGGTATCTTGGTCTGGTATCTCTTATATGGTATCGGTTATCATCATAGACACCTGATAGTGATCGTTACTCATAGTAGGGAATATATCCGCCAACCCGCAGTGGAACAGCATGGTGAATTAAGGTCCAATCCTTCTCCTACATATAGAAAAAGGCTTATGCCCAGCATTACAATTTTACAGGTCGAATCGATCGATCGACCCTTCTTAATAAACATAAACATTTAGATGGACCTCAGGTTAATTGTTATTTAGTTAAATATTTCGTTAATTATTTTATTTGTACAAAAATAGTTTCAAATAACTGTAGATGTTATGCACTCTGAATATTAAATTGTTATATAATAGCATGTATTCAGTGTTATTGCATATATTTCATTTACTCCGTTAAAATAAATCAAATAAAAACAATTTGCGATTGATTTTCAAACCCGTTCGAATTAGTTTCAACCAATTGTAAGTTAGGTAAGACGCCGCGTTGGCGCATGGTCACAGCACTGGATTGCGATTGGCTGTTGCGCGGGCGGTTGCGGGTTCGATCCCCACACATGACAACATTTGTATTGGCCATACAGATGTTTGCCGTGGTCTGGGTGTTTGTGCAGTCCTTGTGGGTCTCCCCACCGTGCCTCGGAGAGCACGTTAAGCCGTCGGTCCCGGTTGTTATCATGTACACCTGATAGCGATCGTTACTCATAGTAGGGAATATATCCGCCAACCCGCAGTGGAGCAGCGTGGTGAATTAAGCTCCAATCCTTCTCCTACATAGAGAAAAAGGCTTATGCCCAGCATTAGAATTTTACAGGTCGAATCGATCGATCGACCCTTCTTAATAAACATAAACATTTAGATGGACCTCAGGTTAATTGTTATTTAGTTAAATATTTCGTTAATTATTTTATTTGTACAAAAATATTTGTTTTAAATAACTGTAGATGGTCTGCACTCTGCATATTAAATTGTTATATAATAGCATGTATTCAGTGTTATTGCATATATTTTATTTACTCTGTTAAAATAAATCCAATAAAAACAATTGGCGATTGATTCTCAAACCCGTTCGAATTAGTTTCAACCAATTATAAGTTACATTTGAATCGATTTTACATCTCAAACAATAATACTTGTAATTCTCTAATTTGCTTCTGTAAAATAATTAAATTGCTCAAATACTCAACATACTTCCATCGTCTATCTTTAATTCATTATTTTAACATATTAAGGTAATTCATTTAAATTAAGAAATCTTAATTTGACTGTAAAGCAAATAATTATATATATTTCTAACTTAAATATTTGTGTTTTTATAAGTGAAGAATTTATAAATAAATTACTTTTATTTCCTATACCCTCATAAATTACAGAAGTTTTTAACCTTAATCGCATAGATTAATCTTCTTCGTGTATCTCGATTCTAAGTGACATTACAGTAATTACTTTTATTCTTTTGTCACCATTCAAAGCCATTATAGAACATAAATGAACTAATATCATGATTATTGCTATATATTTTTTACTACCACGTTTATAGAAAACCAATAATTCAACAGAAAATAGAATAAGTACGTGTTTATTTGATTCCTTATTGAACATGACCGAAATAAATGATAAGGTGTGTTCCTTGTATGTAAGAAGAAGTATTTTCGGAAACGAACGTGGGAGGGAAAAATCTTTTAATAGTCTTATGGGACTTTCTGGATGCTTGTTATTAATTTATACTTTTTAAGAAGTTTTTCATGTAAAAAATTGGGTTCAGTCCAACAAATCGTCAATAGTATCGCCAAAATAATATCTCAGTCCAAATATCAATTAACCTTACGTCTTTAGATGTACGATTGTATTTATGGTCTAAGATCCGGAATATAACAAAATCTTCCCTCATCTGTTAATAAGATGAATCAATTTTTTATAGGCTGATTTCAATATTGTGAATTTATAAAAACAACCTCTGCCACCATAAGCCTGCTGCAAATAATAATACATAAAAAAAAATTTTTTTTTACTCTAAAAAATCTTTTCCCTCTCATGTTAATTACATGTAGTAAGCTAAAACCGTTAATATTTTACATTATATACCTGACTGTAGTAGGCAGCCATCTCTATGATTGCTACACTTACCTGCAGCCAGGTCAGTAACCTCAGTCAGAGTAACCTGGCTGCAGGTAAGTATAGCAATCATAGAGATGGGTGCCTACTACAGTCAGGTATATAATGTAAAATATTAACGGTTTTAGCTTACTACATGTAATTAACATGAGAGGGAAAAGCTAAAAAAAAAAAAAAAAATTTGCAGCAGGCTTATGGTGGCAGAGGTTGTTTTTATAAACTCACAATATTTAAATAAGCCTATAAAAAATTGTTTCATCTAATTAACAGATGAGGGAAGATTTACCTTCTCGGATCTTAGACCATTAGTATTAAGTTAAAATTCAGCTGAGAAAATTAGTCCTTGAAATTTTTATTCGTAATTTCTAGCAAATCGATAATAAAGGTTCAGATACGTTCGGATTTTAAATTTATAAACAAGGCAATTTTCTCTTTAACAAACAGAACATGAAAATCGTAACAATTATTTATCAAACTTTGTAAACCCTGCTCAAATCGGACGCTTATCGGAAACATAATTTGATTCAACGAAGGTTTCAGATACAATGAGTTATCACTGAAGAAACTTCACATTGTTATCTAAATTATTTATTTTTTACAAGCTTTTATTTAACTTGCAATGTATGTATGTATGTATGTATGTAACTTTAATGAATGTTTGTTCGGGTGAAATCTTGCAACTCAATTTTGAAGCAGATATCTTCAACCAATTGAGCTGAAATTTTGTATGCAGGTTCAATTTGGATGACAATGCATGGTTTGTATGTATGCATGTATGTATGTATGTTTGTTCGGGTAAAATCTTGCAATTCAATTTTGAAGCAACCAATTGAGCTGAAATTTTGTATGCAGGTTCAATTTGGATGACAATGCATGGTTAACTTTGTGACGTCATTCTAAATCCAATATGGCAGCATATTCCAGAGTGCGGACTAGTTATTTTTAGTGCACTTCTACAATATGGGTATCAAATGAAAGGGCTTGCTAATAATAATTCGAATAAAGTAACGTGATAACCGACTAAAAAGTCAAAAATAAATTAAAATTAAAAAACCTTTTTATAAAACAAGCTTTTATTTGAATTTGCTAAAACGAAAAAAATATTACTTTAAAACTTTTACTATCTACTTATAAAGTCATTACACATAATCTATATGATATAAAAGCTTGTCGCGAGATTTGCTTGTAAACAAGTAAATTAAATAAATTGATGTGATTGATTTTAACTATTAAAATTTTCAAACTGAGGAAATACGAGTACTCATATCTCGCTGTATAAGCTAGTACCTATATGTTATAATACCCCACGCTTTTTCAATTTATTTTAATTTTTGTTAGTATCTTAATATTCATAATTATTAATCTTATTCTGAATTAATAATGATAATTGTTATTGGATTTTATATTGCAGTAACACAAACTCTCTTAAACAAAAAATTATTTTCTACTTTTTAGTTAGATTGCTATTAAAGCGTGTTTTTTTTTTGTTTTTTTTTTTAAACTATAATTTATTGAAGTCGATTAAAAAGCGGAAAAATTGTGATAAATAATTCAAAAAGATAGCATTATAGCAAAAAGATAGATTAGCATATATAGATACATAACAATAATGAAATAATTATTTTACTGCAATTTAAAATGTCAAGAGGAGATAATTACGGACTGCTAAATTACGTTTCTTGTGCTTTTTGTTGACGTTTTATTTCTCATTTTCTCTCTTCCTCATTATATTTACAGTTCATAATTTTCTAAAATAAACATTCTTAATAGGGAGGCAAGATTTTTTTAATTGGCTTTAAGATTAGCGCCTTTCCAGAAATAAACAATAACAAATGAAAAATGTTCGCCTTTTTATATTGAAATAGACTAGATGAACCTCGTAATTTCACTCGCGTTTACGACTTGAGAATCATCACAAAATAATATCGAGATATTTTTTTACGAGCTTCCGTAATATTTTTTTAGTGACACGACTGTGGTTTTGGCAATTGCCTGAGGCTTTGGATTGGTTCGGGTTCGATCGCTGGACATGAAACATATTTGTATGGACTATACAAACAATTGACGATGTATTTGTGATTATGCTTGTGTATTACTTGTATTTTTAGAACGTTCCATGCCGGAATGTATTCTGGACAGTTTAATTTTTTTTAAGTCTTAGGTGATCAAATAATGTTACCATTCCATTTAAATTTATTAAAGTACATTAATATTAAAAGTATTATTATATATTAAAAAAGGTATTTCTGCTAGTCTCCCTCCCTGAAAAGGGTTTTCACGCGGTTTCACCAAGAGACAGAGTGATATATGATAAAGTTTTAAGCGTATAATTTGCTAGGTATTTCAGTTAATTGGGTAAAATATGACGACAGTTGTTAAAAAGGTCGAAATAAATCAAGTTGTATGTGAGCTTTCATCGAAAACGCTGCCTAATCCATTTGAGACACCAAAAATGTATGGTACATTTATTTTTGTAGGTGTATAAAAAAATCCGTAATCGCTGTATTGTATTAACGCATTATGTGATAATTATTTAGAATGCTAATTTTTTATACATCTAGGTCGGAAAAGAACCGTACGGCTCACCTGTTGGTAAGCGTTTCCCATAGCGTATAGACGCCTGCAACACCAGAAGACGTTGCCCACCCTATCCCCAATTCCCCCCAGGAGCTCTGGTCAACTTTCTCGCCTAAGGAACGGAACACTGCTTGAGAGTAGTATTATTTAGCTGTGGTCTTCTGTAAGGTCGAGGTACTTCCCCAGTCAGGCTGCTCCAGATTTTGAGTAGGATATTTCCTGCTGTGCCCTAACCTCAAAGGTTGCTAGTTGATTACAATAATTTGTTTATTGCTAGTCCATACCTGTTCATAATATGATTGTAGCAAACACGTCAATTACTTAAAACAAAATTGTGTTATGGTCGATTTACATCAGACGAGCGAATGCTCATTCTATCCCCACTGTATCAAATTCTTATCAAATTCTTTTAGTGTAAACAGGCGTAGAGCATTCTTTCGTTGTTATTTATATGAATACGAGTGTTTGAAGATCAAGAAAGAATGCTCTTGGTCTAGCTCTAGCTCTTTGTTCGTTTGGTCTAAATCCACCCTTAGGGTGTAAACGAACAAAGAGCTAGAGCTAGAACTAGAGCATTCTTTCTTAACCTTGCGTAAACGAAAATTCGTATTCATATATATAACAACGAAAGAATGCTCTACGCCTGTTTACACTAAAAGAATTTGATGTAGTATGGATAGAATGGACCTTTACGTGCTTCAATTTTCCTTTCATTTATAACATACTTAATTGGTTTCATTTTTACAGGTCTTCTCGCCCGCGTTAAAGTACTGGAACCGCTCAACGATCACGAAAAATACGACGATGAAGTAAATTGGGAACTGCCTTAATTATACTCGCTCTATAATATGAAAAATATGTAAATGTTTAAGTTTTTTATTATTATTTATTATTAAATTTTGTTATGATTTTTATTATCGTGTATGTAAACTAGTGTAAGTTTTGGAATAATAAAAAATCGTTTTTGTAATTTTTTTATATAGTTTTACACACTGTGTCTTTATTGGACTCTGCTCATATTTATGTTTGATAGCTTTAAATTTTTATTTCAATCAAAAATTCTAAAAACATTATTTCGGTTTATATATTTCATGTGTATCAATTATTCACATTAATAAGATACTTTTCCCATTATTATTGGAAATAATTACTACATCTGAAAGGAAAAAATCTTTACTGGCTCTGTCTAGCTTATGAAATTTATAAATATTTTTTACATGCTTTTAATTAGCTTCACCTGTATGTTTGTATGTTTATGACTCCTTTGGACTTCATTTTGACCCACTTAAAACGTTCAAATTTCATTTAAACGTAGACTTATCGAGGACCGATGACTATACACGATAAAATTATTCCTTTTTAGTTTGGTTTATTTAAAAAAGCGTGCTCTTTTAGTTTTTAAAACTATTTTAACTATTTATAACTCGGGTATTCAGTTTCCTACTAGGGAAATTGTGATATTTCGTTATAATGTTCTCCTTTCGCTGAGTACGGAAACGATACTTATTCAAAATTTTGTTCTTTGGAAATCAGTGGTGCTTATCCGGATCTACCGCAACCCTTTAAATCCACCTATTTTATTCACTAGCAGATGATAGATGGTACACCATTTATAAACTTTTTTTCTTCCTGTCCTTTTATAAACTTCTGTAGGAAAATAGACAAATCAATATGGACGTAACATACAAACGTTTTTAGTAATAGCAATTATTTGACAAGAAACATTTCGTGTAGAATAAATTACCACTAAAATTTGCAGGCTATAAACGAATGTAGGTATGTCCCCTATTCTCAGGCCTCTTGTATGTCGAAATATATTAGGTTGGGATCCCTAGTACATTTTTTTCACCTGATTAGTATCAAGCTAATTTTCCGCGATAAGCTTCATTTTGATGAGACGAACAAAAAATTCCTCTATGAAAACTCTCGATTGTGGTAGGTAATAGAGTTAGCAGAGAATAGAGCAGCAGTGAGCGTAGGACCGGGATAACGTGCCACGCAATTTGTAGGACAATATTACTATTAAATTATATAGATATTAAATAACTAAAAAAAAAAAAACAAACAACAAATTGATGACCTTGTTTTCTGTTCGTCTCATCAAAATGAAGCTACTCCCGGAAAATTAGCTTGATAGTAATCAGGTGAAAAAAAAAATGTACTAAGGATCCCTACCTATATGTGAAATAAAGACATTAACATAAACAAATTGCAAATGTACTGAAATAACAATAATAGAAGCAGTGACTAAAACTATTTTCTTCACAAAATTTTGCTCATGTATTGTATGAAAAAAGTACAAAACTTGTACAGTATTTAAATCCGCTATCCGGAATATTACACTTCAATTTTTACTCGGGGCAGCACCTGAGACCTTGTAACAAATATCGTTAATTTATTACGACTCTACATACTTAAAAATAGAGTTGAATATCGTATGGCAGTATTTAGGCGTATTTTTCAATAGCTATCATGACAACTAAAAATAATGGTATCCGGGTTAAAATATATCGACAACGCTGTGTGTGCATGGTAATAAGATTAAACCGCGAGTCCACAAAAGCGCGCGGGCTTAAATGGAGACGCTACCTTATAACCAATGAAGTTTTTGCTTACGTCATTTTTAGGGTTCCGTACCCAAAGGGTAAAAACGGGAGCCTATTACTAAGACTTCGCTGTCCGTCCGTCCGTCCGTCCGTCTGTCACCAGGCTGTATCTCAAGAACGGCGATAGCTAGACAGTTGAAATTTTCACAAAGTATGTATTTCTGTTGCCGCTATAACAACAAATACTAAAAACAAAGTAAAATAAATATTTAACATAACGCAAATTAATTCCAACGCCATCTATCCAGAAACCAAGAAAACGTCGTCGATAGACTAATATAATAGCTTTCCAATAGCGGGATGGATCGATAGATAGATGGCGTATTTGACTAGTTTATTTTCCATTTTTATATGGTATAATCTTTTTCCTATTTACTAAGTATTTTGTTTAATAACAATAAAATATAGCCTTTAGTTTAGTCAATGGTACGGAACCCTTAGTGCACGAGTCCGATTCGCACGGCAGATTTTTAAAGTACACAATTGAACTCTTTATTGAAGTGAAACTTCTTTAGAATAGTTGTGATTTGAAACTTGACGAAACAGAAAATGCGTGACGATAAAAAAAGAAACCTAAATAAATATGTTAAGAGAGAATAAGATAGATACAAACTGCTCAAAACGCGTGTTGCATGGCACTTACGACCTTTTTCGCAAGACCATGATCATCGTCGATAGAAAAATCACCACGACCTATCTTCCTACGACTTTTTAGAAGTTTCACTTCTGGTGTGTATGTAAATAGCACACTTTTTTATTTGTTGTACTAGACTTTTTTTTTAGTTCCGTATTTGAATTTTGGAAACATAAAATTTTATTGCTACCATATATCATGAATTTAATTTTGATTCATTTATTCAGCCAGTATCATCTCACTGGTGGACATGAACCTCTTTTTGAACTCACAAGGAGACATTGATGAAAATAAAAATATTTAAACCGAACAGCCTACACGAATCAATTCACCAGAGCGACACATGGATTTATTTTAAATCAAAATGAAATACATCAGAAATTATTTGTACACGAAAAACAAAAGTATTTGAATTGTCTGTTTTCTTATATACTAATTATCATAATTATTTATGAGTAGTTTTATATTACTCTAGAATTGATAAAATTTAAATATCTACATAATTATATTTTGAAAAGAGCACTTTCATAAAATATCAGCTTTAATGGCATGATCACGTAGAACAGATTGTAAATGCTTTTAACAGAGTGGTTTTTCACTGTATAATGTACCATCATTAGTCAGTTAGTGAGTGAAAAACATGTCATATATGACGTGACGGTAATTTTTATATTCTATTTAAATTGATTTAGTTTAAAAAATTTAAGTTATTCAGTGAAAGCGTGTGAGAAGTGCTATGAATGCAGTAACTTGAAAGAGGGACATTTTTGATATTTTTAATTGCCTTTTCATTCTAAGTTTTATAATCTTTCTCATGAAAATATTTAATATCTACCAATTATATCATTTCAATACGCTTGTTTTGATTTATAAAATTCTTATTTAAAAAATTCACACTGAAATTAAATTTATTAGACACAACGAAATGCCAAGATACTCACTTAGACAACAAGATAAAAATAGAACCAATTATAGGAAGCTATTCGATAACTCGCCAGATCATGAGGTCACAGACTCGGTCACTACATGCAAACGGAGACTTAAACAATACATAACTGAGATAGGGCACAGCAGGAAATTTCCTGCTCAAAATATGGAGCAGACCGACTGGGGTAGTACCTCGAACTTACAGAAGATCACAGCTAAAAAAACACTGTTTTCAAACAGTGGTGTGTTCCTGTTGGTAAGGTGACCAGAGCTCCTGGGGGAACTGGGGATGGGGTCAGCAACGCGCTTGCGATGCTTCTGGTGTTGCAGACGTCTAAAGGCTATGGTAATCGCTTACCATCAGGTGAGCCGTACGTTTGTTTGCCGATCTAGTTACATAAAAAAAGGTTTTTTTTTTCTTTTTCCTTTAACTTCTCTCACGCATTGGTTATACGATTCACAAAATCATTGACCAGGTCTGCCTACAACACCTACAAACTGGACTGTAACTAAATCTGTCATGTAAATATTGTTTTTTCTCATGCAAATGACTGGTTTTAAATGAAGAAATAAAGATCTTTAATTTTAATAATTATAATGTACGTATTCAACCTGTAAGATCCCACTGCTCCGCATATGCCTCTTTCTCCATGTAGGAGAAGGATGTAGCTTAGTATAATTGTTCCCTACCAATTACGATCGCTATCAGGTATTTATGATAACAACCGGGACCGATGGCTTAGCGTGCTCCCTGAGGCACGGTGGGGAAACCCACAAGGACAGACATCCACACCGGCAAGACACATTTGTACAAACAGAAATATCCATCTCGAGCGGGAGTCAAACCCGCAAACCGTCGGTGTTTTAGGCGACTACTAGCACCACTACACCAGAACGGTTGTTAGACCGAGTGAAGTACAAACTTTTTTTTTTGTATTATATTAGTAATTTATTTTCAATTACCGTATAGCCTGAAACTTTATATACTAAATCATAAAAAAATTATAAAAATATATATATTTAAAGTCAACATCTTCATCATCAAAACCAGTTTGTTTGACTACACATGTTTATTGTTTTATGCCGTCACAAAGTATCAGTCTTATGATATCTTTATTTTTATTCTTTAGAAAAATCAATAATTATTTAGAATATAATTTTTTTTATACGTTGCTTGTCAAAGACGCATAATAGAAATCTTAAAACCGAATTTGTTTTTTACGGGACGAAATACACGAAAATTTCTTTTGGTAAATACACAACTCGAAGGAGTCATGGTTTTTCGAGGAATTGTAAATAAATTTCCCTCTTACCCTTTTATACATTTTCAACGTTTGTAATTCCAATTTTCCTCGGGTAATAGCAAAGTTCAATACAAGAGAAATAATTATGCTCTGTAATTCGATGTTTAATGTTTTGGGTTAGCTCACGTAAACATAAATTTGCATGGGAACAACAATTCTTTTCAAACTGTATACAATCTTTCACTGCTATTAAATATTTTGTCATTTCTTAAATTCTAGTAATCTTTAATTATCTGTTAGTCAATTCCTAGTCTTAAAGAGGCAATAGATTTGTTCAATTTTGGCAATTGATAGTTCACACACACATCATATTTTTACTGTATTTACATATTTGAAAGTCACCACAACTTCATCAACAGCTGGTTGCTTTTACCTAGTAGTTTTAATACAGACATTTTGGAAATTTTCACATACAGCAGAAGTAAAGTTAGTCATTTTATCTTTTCAATCATGAAAAACATTTAATGAAGACCGAATAAAATTAACTAAATTTTTTCCTTGAGTTATACTCGGAAAACAGCTCATCTAGTTCCATTTATGTTTATTATTATTTATTATTCATATTTTGATTACATTGTTTGAAAGCCACGCCATATAATGTTTGGTAGAGATCGTTATTCACTTCATATCTCTCCATTTTCTTGATTTATGTCTTTTTATTTTGAGCCGTACGCTTGTTTGCCGACCTAGTTATTAAAAAAAATCATCAGCGACCCGTAAAAGGTACTAAGCGTGAAGTTTCTAACATAAATCGGTTTTTATAGGCTACATATTTTCCAAAAAAATATTATAATGTCAATTACTCTTTTTTTCCGTCCGACCTCTGTGGCTTGCAAATTTTCACACAAACGTGTACAGATATATGCAGTGCACTGTCTCACTATTGTTAGTGCATAACAATTATTTTGTATTTTAACCGACCTAAAAAAGCGGATGTTCTCAATTAGAATTTATAATAACACACTATAATAAAAAAAACCCAACCTGTGCGTTTCATATTGCTGAGTAAAGAATTTCGATGCGAGAACTTCTAAGAAGTGAGGAGCTCTAGACGTTAGCCTCATTCAGATTCAACAGCCGCTATTGACTATGTTAATTTACAAATCTATTTCAATACCTCAATATTTACGAAGACTCGAGAACAATTAGACAGTCATATTAAAAGTCTCGAGAGTTTTCCTTTGTCCTCGCTTTGTATTAATGGATTTAATAAAGTGAAAGGCGAAACCACATTTAATAAAATTTATATGATGAAATAACACAAAAGAAAAAGTTCTAGTATTGAAATTAGATTGTATTCTATGTCACTCGCGCTTTCTCATATATAAATACAAATACTCTTTATTGTACACTAAAAGAGAAAATTTTTACATTGAAAGGAAAATATAAACATGTACAAAAAGGGGTGTTATCGCTAAAAGAGAGATATGTCATTGGTGAGCGCAGGGCTGGCTTTGTTGCACCGAAGACGCTGCTGCTCGTCTTCGGCCTGTGTATTTCAAATCCAGCAGTTAGATGGTTATCCCACCATCGATCGGCTTTATAAGTTAAAAGGTGGTAGTGGAACTGTGTTAGAATTAACAAAAACAAAATATATCACCGAAAAAATCTATTAAGTTGAACTAGAAATTTTGTCAACGAAAGTCGCTTCGCTCGTGAGAAAGATTGATTGAGTGTCCATACATTAGGCTTACACGCTAAACCCGTGTCCGACAAAGTGAGATGTGGACGCTGTTAACAGTTAGTGAAAGTGGTATTATTAACAATAGCATTGTTTTTGTCACTATTGTATTCAATCTATACTAATGGTAGTTTTTGAATAAACTCAAAAACTACTGAGCCGATTTAAAGACTCTTTAACCATTTGAAAGCTTAGTTATCCTTGTATAACATAGGCTACTTTTTATCCCGGGAAAATAATAACTTCCCACGGGAAATTGTTTGCGCACACGGGTGAAAGCCGTTGAGAACAACTAACACCTTATATTATTTATAAGCTTAATATTTAAATGAGTTTGTTTTTTTTTTTGTTCGGTTTATCGTCTTTTTAGCCGACTTCCAAAAAAGGAGGAGGAATCGAATTGAGAAATTCGATCGTTTTTTTTTATTTAGCCTGTAATATCCCACTGTTGGGCATAGGCCTCTTCCCCATGTAGGAGAAGGATCGGAGCTTAATCCACCACGCTGCTCCAATGCGGGTTGGCGGATATATTCCCTACTATTAGTAACGATCGCTATCAGGTGTACATGATAACAACCGGGACTGACGGCTTAACGTGCTCTCCGAGGCACGGTGGGGAGACCCACAAGGACTACACAAACACCCAGACCACGGCAAACAACTGTACGGCCAATAAGAATATTGTCGTGTGCGGGAATCGAACCCGCAACCGCCCGCGCAACAGCCAATCGCAATCCAGTGCTGTGACCGCTGCGCCAACGCGGCGTCTAACGCGTCGTCGTGGTCGTAGGGAAAGAGGCCTTACACCCAGCAGTGGGATATTAGAGGCTGAAGCATAGTGTACCGTATCAGCATAAAATTTACGATATTTCAAGAGGTGAGTCTAACATTAGAGTATAATGTTTGTATCGACATAATTATTATGTAGCTATATATTTAAAACTAGCTGACCCCGCAAACGTTGTTTTGCTATATATGTTATTAACCCCCGCAATCCCCTCTTGTGGATCGAATTTCGTAAAATCCGTTCTTATCTGACCTTTACTCGGCGAAAGGAATATTCCTACCAAATTTCAAGTCTCTACGCCTTATGGCTCCAGAGATATCGTGATGAGTCAATGGGTGGAAATCTCTTTTATATATATAGATAATTAAAATATACTTTTGTAAGCACAAGACATCAATAAATTTTTTTAAATCTAATATCAGATAATGTTAGCTGTGCTCAAATTCTAAAAAAATACTGTTGGTAACACAAAAGGCAATTCTGATATTAAACTACTCGTTTATAAAAACATTTTGTTTCACTTATACAACCTAAGTATGTTCATAACATTACAACCAATAGATAAAGAAATGTGTATTGATCATTTTATTATTTTCATTATTAGACAAAAAATTATGAATGCGATAGATATTTTTACGTCGACAAATTTCAAACAATACTTTGAAACTTTTATTCCAATTGGAAAATATAATGTTATTCGGCTGGTTTTTATATTAGTCCGAGACAAACTATCGCATTGATGAATTTTAAAAAATAGATCTGACAAGAGCAATTGTTTTACACTGTAGGGGTTTCGTATGACTATATTGTTTAGTTTGATATTCTGTACATCTATTTTTTGCATAAAATGAAATAAGAGGACTTCTGTAATTATAGTTAAATGAATTTATTTATTATTTAAATACACATTACTTATCCTTCCCGGAACCCCTCCACTATCACTTAAACTTTATGGTATGGTATTGAAGTTCAAATTGACTTTTAAGTATTATTACGAATCTTTTGTATGGGAATACTTATAGAAATTGTTGTTTTTAGACTTATTCAGGATTTTTTTTTAAATTTTTCTCTCCGTAAAAACCATCCTAGTACTTCAAGGAATATTATTAAAAAAAGAATTAGCGAAATCGGTTCAGATTTCGATTCATTTTTATTTATATAGATTATACCATTTCAAATTGAAAATAAAGATATTTAAAATTCTCGTTACGACGAATAAATAGTACAATTTGACATTATTATTTGCTATTCCGGTATTTTAATATTATGTTTTTTTTTTCTTCTGAAAAAATTCTTATATGTAAATTATCTACTTAAAGAACTGTACAGAGGTCTGCAGTTCTGCACCTCTGCATGTATCGACAAATACATAATACTTTTTCAGAGTTTCGTTTTTCAGTGGAATATGCGGATCTCTCAAATCGACAAACATCTATAAATATTTATTTCAGACGGCGCGACAGAGTCATATAACTTGAAGCATCATAAAGAAAACCAAGTTAAGAGTTTTATCAGACCCAAACTTAATTGGTTAAGTCTTTTATATGATTTTAAAGTATTTCTGATGTTTACGCATGTCTCGATAAAATCAGAGTTGATAAGAAAAGTTGTACGTGTAGTTAATTGGAACTTTATAAAACTACAATAAAACAGCCTTCACCAGAGGAGTCGAGACTCGTTCGTCATTTCGTTTTATGAGCATTTTCAAAAAAATGTCCCACCCTTGGTTTTTGGCTGTCCCTTGACTTGTTTCTAGGCTAACTTAAAATTAGGCTTCAATGTAATTATATTAATGTATAGATATGCTGAAACATATATTTTATTTTACTTTAAGCCTTACTAAACATCTTATTCTGATTCATACAATGAAATAAAGGCATTTTAAACTTAAAATGTATAAGTTTTTAACGTGTCCGACCCTTATGTTTGTACAAGTAAGTTGATTTTCTGAAATATATTCATATGGTTAGCTACTAATTTTTTTACGATAACATTGGGCTTGACTACTTTTCTTTCATATTATTAAAAAGAAATACACCGATATTAATATTTTATCTATTTAAATATAATTTAAATAAAACATAAAAATTTGAAGTCTGCTGACATGTCAATTTTGTGTCGGCCAAAACCCTATTTCATAATACCTTAAATATTATTTTGCAACCGCAAGATTGTTAAAAAAGAGACCAGCAGCCTTAGTAACTAAAAAGTTTACTGCAGTGTAACGCGTCGGGCTTGTCGATTCATGTTTTGTGTGTTCATCGACGACGGTTAGATTTTTTCAGTCAGGTAAGTGACATGATATTTCTTGCACTAGTGATACTTCTAAATATATATTATTAGAAAATGATAGACAATATTAAGGTGACCAATCGGTACTTAAAATATTTGATTCGATTGTTTTATTTCTAATCAAAATTATTGTTTTACTGGATTAACGATGAAAATGTGACGTCAGCTTGTGACGAACAAGTCTCGTCACATATACTTTGAGTACCAATAGTCACAAAATTGACTCCAAAAGCTGAGGCTACATATTGTTTTCTAATGTTTAAACGCGAATTTTACTTATTGAAATGAAACAATTTTTTCGGATTTTATCGCGGTTTATTAAGTTTTTTTAATTCCCGACGTTTTTTGAATATTTTGTCTGTCAGCTGTGTGACTGTCCCACTTAAAGTGCATTAAAAATGCGTGTTTTTTATTGTAAATGTTAGAAAATAGTCAATTATTTGCATTTTAATCTCATAGAAACAAATTTCTGCACCGCGTGATAAATAATAGGAACGGGAATATTTGCCACTTTACGAAATATCTGAAAAGATAGGGTTGCGAATGCATCAAACGTCACAAAATTGCTCAGCAGAGACATTTTTTTTGTAAAATATTGCCTTAATGTTCAGTGTGCAAATTGTATTTTATGTAAGATTTCAAATTATCTTTAATTTAAATGAAAAATAATACTACGTAGTTGAACAATTATTTCAGAAAAATAGATTTTAAAGTAGTCACACAGTTGATAATATTTTGTCATAAGTCACCTTTGTTTGTAATTTATTCAATAGTATTTAATTATTTTCGTGAAACAAATTAAAATTTAGGTAGTATTTTCATTCAATTACACAATGAAACAATTATTTGGCTAATAAACTATGTTTTTCCAAAAACCATGTTTTTTCACAAGGAGGGACTTTTTTTTGAAAATGCTCTTATATATCAACTAGTGACCCACCCCGGATTTGCACGGTTGCAAAAACTATCTGTGTTCATCTACTATATTATGCATGTATTATACACATAAACTTTCCTCTGGAATCACTCTTTTTACTAAAGAAAACCGCATCAAAATCCTTTGCGTAGTTTTAAAGATCTAAGAATACAGCCAACGGGAAGTGACTTTGTTTTATACTATGTAATAATGATATAACATAAACAGCTCCATAACAATATCTAAATAAGGTTTAAAAATATTTAATCTATAGATCAAACCATATATTTAATTATTATAAATAACTTAAATAAATTATTAATTAATTGACTAGCCCGTTGGCGCAGTTTGTAGTGACTCTGCTTTCTGCTCCGGGGGTCGTGGGTTCGATTCCCACCCCGAGTCTGGGTGTAATATATATTTATTTATATATGTAGTATTTATATGTATGTTTTGTGTGTTGTATATATTTATATTTATCTAGATGGTTCGTATCTTCTTTATTTTTCTAAAATATTACGTTTTCCTCTATTATATTAAAACATGGTGTTCCTCATACACATAAACATGGTTTCCTCTATTATATTAAAAAAAAAACGTGGGGCACTCGGGGACTGCCGCGGTAAAGCTATTGCATAGCATTTTGTATCAACTTATGCAATAATTATAATATCTATTTATTTTATTTATGCAGTATTTCTTTTTCTTTGATATTAATTCAAGTTACACTTTTTGAGCGTGGTGACCGACAAGAAAACAATTTTTTTTCTTTTATTAAAAAAATTAAATGCCAAATTTTATCCGGAAATAGTAACATTATAGGCAATATCATATTTGCATCAATGAGTAATACGCTCACTAGATAATAGTACTAACGCCGGTGCTATCCCATTCATGTAGGTCATATTTTTTATTTCATCACGCATTCATTGATAAATGCCGGCAAACTCGCGTCGAAGCTCAGACGTCAAGCGCACCGCCTAGCCGCGCCGACCTAGACGTCTAATCACACGCACACAACGCCCGAACGCCGTGTCGAAGACTGCCGAACTGAAACGTCAAACGACGTTAGACGATGCACGGCCTTCAAACCACACCTCCGTGCCCGTCGGAGTGGGGAGCGTGAGGTTTTTTCGTTACTGTAATTCTAGAAATTGTCCCCGCGCTCAAGGCCCGCGAAAGAAGCTATGCAATAGCTTAAAATTGGGTGTGCTGGAAGAAATCTCTTACAGGGATAAGCACACCCATTATACGTGAGTCTCCATGACAAATTTATTATTTAAGTTTTGTACGTATAATAAATTGTGAAATAAAAAAAATAAATAAAAATAAATAAAACATCTCATAAATATTACTCTTTAGTAGGCAATTTTGTCACATGACGATGATCTGGAACTTACACCCCTTCTATTTTTCGCTCCAATAAGATACTTGATTCAAAATTTCACTTGATCCTTCTACTACTTGATACTTCCATCTTTTCATATCTCCTCCTTTCTCCTCTCGGTCTAAATCTATCTATTTTTCAATATAACGAATTTCGCATGTCAGTGATCAAGTTCTTGTAACCAATCTAACACAGATAGATTTTAGCATTCACACAAGGCTCGCAACCAAACATGTACCTAAGCCGTTGATCTAACCGAATCCGTAGATAGTCATTAAGGTCGCTTAATTATTACTCATCCTCAGCTTTGAAGGTAAATGGAATAGCCGACGATAGTTTGATAGCAAATACCTTACAATGCTACCCTATCCTTAGATTATGACAATGATTAAACTGTAAAACGATGTATTTATAATCGAGTTTATTGTTAACAATATAAAGTTTCGAACGAAGTTTTGATTTTGAATATCTGCGGATTTCCTTATTCCAATTTACTTATACGTAGTACGTAATATAGAGAGAGATCAGTTTAAAATAAAGTTAATAAATAATAAACGCCTCACACTCATCGGCCCCCACTGGGATTTACTCCTATATCGGGGGTCCGCAAAGACAATAATACGCAAATACAAGCGCCTAGACAACGGCAAATATCTGCATGGCCAATACAAATGTTTGCCATGTGCGGGGATCAAACTGACAACCGCCAGCGTAAAAGTCACAAACCATTGCTGTGTACTTTGCGCCAATGTGTCGACTAGTTACAAAAATACATTATACAAATATGACATAGATAAAAAATATGAAATTAATTGTTTAAACTTATTGATCGTTTCATCAAATATCCTGACACATTTTGTAATTATTAAGGAAAAGAAGAGTATTTCTTACGATAATTTCCTTATGGGAAAATTAGTGGAATAAAATTCTTTTCTAAATTTAAAATTGGCAAAATTATCCCTTAGCAAGGCAAATGGCAAAAACTTTTTACCGGAAATCTGACAGCGACGCATTGACAAGTTATTAATTTTTAACTACGTTTAATTTTATTTAATTATAGGTAATTAAAATTATATGTAATCAGCGTTTTTAATCTAAAAATTTAATCAAAGCTGTCAAACCTTCAAAGAGGAGTAACTGAGGTAGGGCACAGCAGGATATATCATGCTCAAAATCTAGAGCAGCCCAACTGGGGAAGTACCTCGACCTTACAGAAGATCACAGATAAATAATACTCTTTTCAAGCAGTGCTGTGTTCCTAAGGTGACCCGAGCTTTTGGGCGGTATTGGGGGTCGGCAACGCGCTTGCGATGCTCCTACGGTAATTGCTTACCATCAGGTGAGCTGTACGCTTGTTTGTCGACTTATTTTTATATTTAAAAAAAACGTATACATTTTGCACTTTGATTTCTTCTTAAAACGTGGTATTTAACTGAGATTTAAAGGACCAGTGCAGACTATTTTTTTTATATAATTCGTGAGATTTTACAGTCCGAAACCTCCTTTATGATACCTCTTACTCAGCGGTCAGCGGAAATCGATCATTATCATCATCATAGCCGTCAAAATATTTTATGTATACCTTGGTTATGTTATTAGTAATAACACAGCTTGTACTTTCTAACTATAAAATGAAAATAATTATATTCATGACAATAACGCAAAGGACCGACCAATTCTTTGAATTTAATTTGTATATCAATTAAAAAGTAAGAAACATCCTTAGCATTTAATTGGAAATAAAATCTATGTAATACAGTGCAAAAGTCTGAATAAAGCTTTCTCTTGAACGTCTATCGTTCTGAATATTGCATTGCAATGAGAAACAAAATTTGTTTCTACATTTTCTGGGGATCGCATTAATTAGTAGTCAATATGAAATCATGAAATATTTATAAGGATTTCCTATATTCGTTTTTTTTTTGTATTATAAGAAACTTAATAAAAGTTTCTTCGAAGTAATATTAATATTCCTATTATTCACTTAAACAAAGCTTACGATGGAGGCACTTTCATTTGGGAGTATTGAAGAGATGGGCAATCAAGCGAATGGCAGGCTAACGCTCTAGACAAATATGACAAAAATGGCTGCCAGATGGATAACTAAGATAAGTTATCGTTGACAATTAGCAGTAGAAATCAATTACTGGAAATAAGTCAACGAACTTGGTTGAAGGACGACAGGCACGTGTCTCAGATACAAAGAACGACAGAAGCGAGTAATACACGCAGGTCAGATATTGATAACAGAAACGAAACAAAAGTAATATACAAAACATATATATGTAGAATGACTCGAGTAATAGAATGAGTGAGGGTAGGTGAATATCGACAACAGCGCAGGTACCGACATACATGTCAGAATTACTCGAATAATAGAATGAGCGAGGGTAAGTGAATATCGACAACAGCGCAGGTACCGACATATATATTCTTTATTGCACTAACTAATTTAGACATAATTATATGTTAGTGGACTTGGTAGAAGGAAACAGAAAATTCACATAGTGCAATCAAGACATAAATAAGCGATCAAGAAAAGCGATAGGACAGATTGGCAGCGAATACGCTTGCCAGATATATTATACGAACAATTACTCGGAAAATTGTAAATTAAATTGGGTGTAATAAAATTGGGTTTCTGGATCATCTTCGCTCACTTTCCAAAAAAGTGGCATTACATATTCACCGCGGGCGAACATGTTAGATCATCATCATTACAGTCATGTTTGGTAAACTACAATATGTTTATATTTTGATAAATTTACATTTCCATTGGTGTCTGTTCCTCGTGATAACTGTTAACCAAATATTGTTATGTTTGTTTTTAAAAACTCAAATTGAAAAAACTTTATTTTAGTGGACTTCAATAATATTATTATTAGTTTTGCCTTTACGATAAAATAATATTCTCAATAAAATAATCTAATCAGTTTCCGTTTTAAAATTATTTCGTTTACTATTAAAATTATTAATTGCGTTTTAAAACCATTTATTATCTACATATTAACGAAAGATAATATTCACAAGTCACATACCTAAATAAAATCTCTTGTAACAAGTAAACGTTATGAAATGGACCAGTTTAGCGAAAACTGGGGCGCGTTCCATATTCACATTCCGAAGGTCTTTTGACAAAAATGTTTCAACAAGCGTCTACAACGTAAAAGCAATATATATGCAAATGACTTCGTATCATCTTTAATTGTTTTCGATAGAGAAAATTGGATAAATGTATCAATTTTCATCAAAAGCATTTGTCACACTTTGTTACATATACAAATGTAATTTTAATTTTTTTACGTGTAACAATAAGATATAAGACACTGCCTTAGTATAGCGGTGCATGCACGTGAGCGGCACCTTAACGCCGACAGAGGCGGGTTCTATTTTCACGTGGAATGGATATTCGTTTTGTACTTGGATTTTTTTCCGGTCAGGGTGCTAGTACTTTATGCATCTTCCTATCGTACCCCGGATAGTACCAGTTGTTTTCATATACATCAGACAGCGATCGTTACTTATAGTAAGGAATATTTCCAACCTGCAGTGCAACAGAGTGGTTGATTACACACAAAAGTATAATAAATGAAATTTAAAATCCTGAATCAAATTAAATAAAATGTAAACAATATGAAACGAAAATCACGAAGTTATAACTCGATCTAGGTTGAATAGATAATATCAAGAGTATCAATACAAACAAAATTTATGAACCAAACAATCAATTATTTTCATACACTTAATAATTAATTTGATAAATAGTATATAATTTTAAATAATAATTTTACGGCAATGTAGTACACATAATAGATAGGTACTAATAGTGGTATAACTCGGACGTTTGCGAATTGCACGATTAACTAAGGTATGAAAGCAACACCGCACACAATGCCTCCAACTCCTGCGGTAGCTCGGCTAAACTTGTAGTACGGTGACGAAACACCAGGCAAGCCGTCCAAACGATATATTTGATAGTGATGATGAGAACTAATTTAGCTATTATTTTTAATAAAAAACAATTAAATTAAGTAAAAAAAGTAATAAGTATTTTTAATACATTCATATTTCCTGAGCTTCCAAATTCTAGTCTCCGTTATCTAAATAAATTCTTATAAATTTATTTTTAATTTGTAATTATTTATTAGTTAATACAAAATAACCTTAGTTAAAAAACATTGTTGCAGCCGCTCGTGCACGAATTCCTCTAAATACAATACCTACCTTGTTTTATTATAAACTAGCTGACCCCGCAAACGTTGTTTTGCCATATATTATGTTATCAGCACTCTTAATCCCGCCCCCTTACGTCATAATTATTATTTTTATCATGAATGATTAGATTTATCGTATTTCAAGATCTTTAGTCTGTGGTTGTTTGTTATGCACAGGGCACTTCACTACCTGTCAATAAAATATGACATTACTGTAGAATTGTATAGTACATTATTCGAAAAAAAAAAAACTGTAATTTAACGGGATAAAAAGTATCCTATGTCCGTCTCCTGGTTCTAAGCTACCTCCCTACCAATTTTCAGTCAAATCGGTTCAGCCATTCTTGAGTTATAAATACTGTAACTAACACAACTTTCTTTTATATATAGTGTATATAAAATCAAATAGAAATCACGTTACAAATGGAAGACGTCTAAACCGACAGCGTCATTACTCAACACTAATTTCATATTTATATTCACGTATCATGTCACTTTTTTCATATCAAATATTTTATCATAATATGCTGTATTTATAAAGATAGGAATTCAAGTAACTTCAACTGTAGTTAATATACCTAAAAGATCTTTCAACGAAATGACCCAAAATAATTAAAACTTCATTAAATTTTAAAATTAATCCATACTACACATTACTACAGTAAAAATGCAGAGATGAGATCGCCCAGTGCAGAGTACATTCGGATTATAAATAAGGTACGGGACACGAGTTCTAATTCGGCCTAGAAGCGCATGTTTATAACATGTTCAATTAGTATAAAATTTAGCTCATGATCAGTGTCAGAAGAAAACTTCATTCAAAATTCTCCTTATTACGAAAGAAACTCTAAGATATGTGGGCATATTCGAAATCCTTAATGGAGTTACGTGACGGATTACACATTTATTTATTTCTATAGAAATAATTTCCCCAGGAGTAGAATTTTTTCAATTTGCAATAATGCATTATAGTCCACTGACTGGAGTGCACTGTGACGTGAATAAAGACTTAATCCACGTTGTTAAATTTATCGAGCGTCCTCACGTGTGTATACCTACGTATTATAACGTTAGACTCATACTTTTAATTTATAGCGTAAAATTTTAATTACCAAATTTTCAGACGGGAATGCGGAAGTGTATTCATTAATAACTCAAAGTGACTTATATCGTGAATTATGATGAATACTTTTACGGGGTTTTTTATCTGACAATGAAAGAAGAATGTAGTAGTTCTTTGAGACGATTACCTGTTCTTATTTTTCTCATAAACTAATGTGATATAATAGCTATGAAGATAACTATGATTAAAATCATATCTTTTGTGTATATTATACCTTAAAATTTTAAACGTAATAGAGACCAATTAGTAGCATAAAATTCTGATTTAAATTAAAAGAAAATTTTCTCAAAGAATTTTCTATATATTATTTTCCTTTTTGATCTACTTTTGCGAGAAAAACTATGTCTATATAATATATCTATTACTTAAGAAATAAGACCTGTTTATATGAAAAATCACACAATCGACTCCCTTATAAAATTCCAGATCACGAACGATTCAGAACAAAAAAGGCAAGAACCGACCAATAACTTACACCACAAATCAAGTAGGTACATCTAACAAAAAGAAATGAACCTTATTTTGCTGTCGAATAAATCTAATTTTACTTCGAATTATTAGGTAAATTAAATATAATTATATAGAAAACGTAATAGACGTGACTACATTTTGAAAAAAGTATACAAAAATTGACTAGCCCGTTGGCGCAGTTTGTAGTGCCCTGCTTACTGCTCCACATATAGCGGCTTTGATTCCTGTCTGAGCCTAGGTGTAATACTTGTATTTATATATCTATTATTTCTATATGTATTTATCAAAAAAATATTTAGCTATAAAAATCGACTGTTACCCATAACAAGCATTATGTTGTTTACCATTGGAAAACTACGTCTGGCGTTTGGTTTTAGTAAATGACTAGCTTCTGCGTGCGACTTCGTCTGCGTGGAATAGGACCAATTCCGTCATACATGATTTTTGCGAAAATTTAACCGTTTACGCAGCGGAAGCTCTCAAAAGGAAAAAAAAAACCGATTTTGAAACATTCTTCATTGGTGCTACGCTCCTATTGGTCTTAGCGTGATGATATATAGCCTATAGCCTTTCTCGATAAATGGGCTATCTAACACTGAAAGAATTTTTCATATCGGAGCAGTAGATCCTGAGATTAGCGCGTTCAAACAAACAAACAAACTCTTCAGCTTTATTATATTAGTATAGATAGATTTCTTTGTGTATTTATCAAAAAAATATTTAGCTATTAAAATCGGCTGTTACCTATAACAAGCATTATATTGTTTTCCATTGGAAAACCAAGTCTGGCGTTTGGTTTTAGTAAATGAGGACATCGCTATTACTATTTTTCACATTCCATTTCAGAGATTGCTTTAACCGTAAAATAAATCTGTCACATTTTTTTCTTTGTTTTCGTTTAAAATTTTATGGAGCCATATATCTTGGCTGCAATTTAGATACGGCCAGCTGGCTCTAAGCAAGCCCAATTTAATCAACCTGATTAATGCACCTGAGATCTAAATCAAAGGTCATTGAATCGATACTTGCCTGTGATAAATAAATCTCATCAACGAATATAAGTTTTATGTTTTTTTTTTTATGTAACTAGGTCGTCAAACAAGCGTACGGCTCATCTGATGGTAAGACCGTAGCCTATAGACGCCTGCAACACCAGAAGCATCGCAAGCGCGTTGCCGACCCTATCCCCAATCCCCCCAGGAGCTCTGGTCACCTTACTCACCAACAGGAACATAATACTGATTGAAAACAGTAGGTATTATTTAGCTGTGGTCTTCTGTAAGGTCGAGGTACTACCCCAGTCGGGCTGCTCCATATTTTGAGCAGGAAATTTCCTGCTGTGCCCTACCTCCGTTAAGTTATGTTTTTCGTTTCGTAAATCGTTTAAACAAAATAAAATAAAAAATTTTAATGAAGGCATACAAGAAAATCTAAGCATGGCATGCATTAAGCAATGTTAACAAACATCTTTATAACTGCTACCGTAATTCAGTTGCATGTTTGATTTCATCATTTGTAACATCGCAATTATTAAATTTTAGGCGTAGTGTCTATTAATTCTATTAACATCATGAAAGTTTTTGAACATTTGTCTTCACACAATATATTGTTCTTAACTTTTATTATCACTTTTTCCTATAAAAATACTTTACCAATAAAATGTATGTAAGTAACACAAAAATACAAATGTAGTATCATCTCAGTAAACAAAAAATATATACGTTTTTAAAATTTTACTGTCACTTTGAACACTTTGGATTCTATGGGACCTAACGCGATTTTTATTTTGAAACTTCTGACATTATTTGCCCTCGATATTGCTTTATTTCATGTCCGAGGACCCAGGGTAAAAAAAAAAACTGAAACTAAACTCAAAACCTATTGCAAGGTAAAATTTTGATCGACAATCTTCTCTTCTTAAGCTGTCTCCCGTCGGAGCTAGCGAGGATTTACCTGTTAGTAGTGGTCTGGCGGCGGACGTACTTCTAGCTATGTCTCATAAAGCGTAGAAATCCGTGCGAAAAAAAAATTATGACAAAAAAAATCTCCAAACCCTTTCCAATACCACTATTCTTCAGCTAGATGGTATTGTTTAACGAATATACATTATCATAATTATTATATAATAATATTGCTCATATTTCTTAACAGCGCAGTCACGGACCAGTTTTATACACAGATAGATGCCTCATTTGTGAAGTGGTAGAGTAGTGCAGTGCTCGAGTTATAAAACAATAAGTTGTGTTGGTTTACATACATTGTATGTATGTAACACACACACATACACATAGTACACTTAACTTATTACCCTCTAAGTTGTTATAAGTACCCTTTTCGTGCTAAGCCGTAGCCATTTGCAATGTTATAGTCTTCTTAAATAAGGCTATAAACTAGGGTGCAAATGTTACCTTTTTAAAAAGCAATCTTAAAAACTTACCACTTAGGAAAAATACGTGTATATATTATATATATATATTTTTTATATAGAAATAAGTCGACAAATAAGCGTACGGCTCACCTGATGGTAAGCGATTACCGTAGCTTATAGACACCTGCAACACAAGAAGCATCGCAATCGCGTTGCCGACCTTACCCTAAATCCCCCCCCCCCCCAGGAGCTCTGGTCACTTTACTAACCACAGGAAAATAACACTGCTTGAAGGCAGTATTATTGAGCTGTAATCTTCTGTAAGGTCGAGGTACTTCCTTAGTCGGGCTGCTCCGAATTTTGAGAATATTTCCTGCTGTATCCTACCTTAGTGTAATATACGTATTTGGGTTATTATTTTATATTGATAACGAACATTATCGCCAGCTATTTGAAAATTTACATTTTAATTTCGTAAATATTTATAATACGTTTTAGAAAAATCACAAAACAAAATAAATATAGCTCTGTGCTCGTATTTTAAGAGTAATTTTACGCAAAATACGCTTAACGCCATACAGGGTTCAAGAAAACAAAAGCTATGGCAGTCCCAAGGTATTACTAAGCAAACCCTTTGTTAAGGGCAATACTGACATACACCTACTTTTCATTTTATATTTGAGCCCTCATTCATATTTAAAATTCTAGGCACTGATTTGGTAAGGATTAAGTTCTAATAATAATTTAGAAAATTTTTAGGGTTTGACAATTAAACCCAAACCCTTATAAGCTCTACCTCGTGTGTTTGTCACAACATTGGCTCAAATTTTTAATTAAATTGATTAATATTAAAATTTTATGCTCTGAACACGAAAGTGTGATGAAAATAAATTAGTTTCGATTATGAAATTACTGCTTGGGTATAAATAAATTTAAAAAAAGGTTTTTTTATTAAGACATTTAAAGAATATTTTTTTAAAGTACATCTATATACATGGTGTATAAATAAATGTTATTGTGATGGAAATGGTTAGTATCTTACATTTATGAGAGGTGGGTTTCTAACTTAATAATTAGTACCTATATTCCTTCAATAAAAAAAAGACATAAAACTGTTATTTACGAAAAAAAAAATAAAAAAAAAATAAATTGTGGTCACATTATTCCAATCGCTCCAGTGCCAGTGTAGTTACTGTGAGAGTTTCATTTATAATAACGGGTTCGATTTCTGCGCAGAGGCACCTCGTGTTTGTCTCTTAACGTACCACATACATCGGAGAGCACCTAAAGATATCGGTTTGGGCCTCCTTACCATGAAACACTGGTGAAGGTCGTTATTCTTGTCAAGGAAATTGTCCGTCCGCCTACAGGGAACAAACGTCATCCAATAAGCTGCTGGCAGCCTGTTTCAGTTCAATTTAATAAACATTGTTATAACTTTTCATACATAACTATAATAGTTAACGGCCTAAATATATTTTTCGGAAAAACCTACGTAGCATTAGAGAAATGACCCCTAATACAAAACTCACAATAAACAACTAGGTATCATATATGTGTACATATGACGTTTAAACTTGTGGACCACGTAAAATGGTCTATAAAACAAGATTCGAAGCAGTCATAAAAAATATAATGTATTTTTCATTTACTGCACGAACTTTTTTGATTAAATATGTTTTTATATTTTTTTTTATATAACCTGTTATAAATAGTGTCACTTTTATACTTCAGCTTTGACAATTACGAATTAATGTTTCTATTGCAAGCAATAGTAATTTCTTAATTTATTGTTTATTTTTAATTTTTTTTATAATCTGTTATAAATAGTGTCACTTTTATACTTCAGTTTTGACAATTACGAATTAATGTTTCTAATGCAAGCAATAGTAATTTCTTAATTTATTGTTTATTTTTAATTTAAAAGAATTGAGAGAAACGAACTGATCATCGTAGCGATATGTCGCTTTGGGATGACGTACATTACGTAAACGAATTCCTTTGTATAGAATTAAAGGAAGGATGCGTGATTATTGCGATTATCGGAATAGTTTACGGTCTAATTGGTTTCCTATTGGTTCTGTCTTTCATGATTAACTATGAAGAGTGGAAAACATTATACGACAAGAAGATAGATGAGCTTGTGTTCTTTATGTCATTATTTATTATAATATCCATGTTACTTTTAATAAGTATTATTCTACTCATTGGCGTTCTGACGTCACATGAGATACTGATTAGGCTGTATTTGTGGAGCGTCACAGCTCATCTGTGTCTTGATTGGATAGTGACGGTATCTATGTGTGTATACTGTGTTTGTGTTCATAGTTGCTTTAGACACAATCCCGCTGGTATGGTTGTTGGGTCGGTCATGCTGGCAGCATTTTATACACTTGTATGGGGATATTTTATAATTGTAGTAAACAGTTACAGGATGGATATTTAAGGAGATTTAAGATGTTGTTATTTATTTATAAGGTACAATGTTGTAAAATTCTTTAATATATAATGTAACATATATATTTCAATTTTCATTTTATTTTCGAGAACTCTGTCTACGACTTGTAAAATTTTTTAATGCGATAAAACGTAGCTTTCATTATTTTATAAAACAATTTATTTAAAAACTAGCTTCTGCGCGCGACTTCGTCGGCGTGGACTCCGCTCCTATTGGTCTTAGCGTGATGATACATAGCCTATAGCCTTCCTCGATAAATGGGCTATCTAACACCGAAAGAATTTTTCAAATCGGCCCAGTAGTTCCAGAGATTACCGCGTTCAAACAAACAAACAAACAAACAAACAAACAAACAAACAAACAAACTCTTCAGCTTTATATATTAGTATATAGATACATAAAATCTGCACGAAATATTAAAGTACGAGATATCTTTTATTTTTGAATTTTTACTGAAAAATTCTATATACGAATAAAATTATTTAATTAAATATAAAAGCAAACATAAACTTGACGCGCATTTAATATTATGAATGTTTTTTTCTGTTTAGTCTGTAACTTAATATAACATCAAATCAAAAATACACATGCATTTATTTGTTTTTTCTCTGTTTATATTTATAAACGACGACTAATGAAATACTATTAAGTAAATATGTATTTTATAATTTGAGTAAAATAAAGATTGACAAAAATTGTGGTATAAATTTTATTACAAAATTAGTTATAAAAATTCATGACCTTAACGATCTAAGGAGACTTTTGTAAGCGTATATTATTAATATATCGTGGCATAACACAGCTGAAAAGAAAACCATCGTTTATATACATATAAATAAATATAAAAAAAAATTTATTATTTTTTTTACAGGTACATTAAATGTCTGATTTAAAATATTTTCTGATAAATAACGTTTTGACGCTGGTACAATGATCATATTAATATTTAAAAAATTAATTAATTTAGGTATACGCATGACGCCGCGTTGGCACAGTGGTCACAGCACTGGTATGTGGTATGCTCACGAAAGACATTTGTATTGGCCATAAAGATCCTTGCCATGGTCTGGGTGTTTGTGCAGTCCTTGTGGGCCTCCCCACCGTGCCTCGGAGAGCACGTTAAGCCGTCGGTCCCGGTTGTTATCGTGTACGATCGCGATCGTTACTCATAGTAGGGAATATATCCGCCCCAACCCACATGGTCCTTCTCCTACATGGGGAAAGAGGCCTATGCCCAGCAGTTGGATATTACAGGCTGAAGCGAAGTATACGCATACGCGTGACATCATTTTGGATACACGTCTTAAAATTTATAACACACACAGTTTTCTCTGATATTGACAGAAGTATTAATATTAAATTTCCGTAGAACGGCAACATAAGCATGGATTTACGAATTGAATTAGAAATTATTAGGTAAATAACATTTCTGTCTAATCCTATACGATCAAAGGCTCATTTCAAATTCTCGTTGATAAAGGATTAAAGTTAAACTTCGGTTGTAAATACTCTTAGATAATTTAATTAGAATTCGTATCAAGTTCGAAATTAAATTCAAGAAGTGCTTGTTTGTATAAATTACCTACATATGTACTAGTATGTTGCTAACCTACTTGTGTTGTGTTGCTAAACTTGCTTTTCAAACGCTGTTTTTGAAATACAATTACCTTTATATTTACCACTAGGGTTGCATACAAGCTTATGTTTCGCCTGTCAGGTTTTACTTTAACTAATTTAGGGCACAGTAGGAAATATCCTGATGAAAATCAGGAGCAGCCCGACTGGGGAAGTAACTCGACCTTACAGAAGATTACAGCTAAATAATAATGTTTTCAAGCAATGTTGTATTTTTGTGGTGAGTAAGGTGACCAAAGCTCCTGGGGGTATTGGGGGGTAGGGTCGGTAACATGCTTGCGATGCTTCTGATGTTGCTAGTGTTGTAAGCGTCTATAAGATGCAGTTATCGCATACTATCAGGTGAGCCGTAAGTTTGTTTGGCGACCTAGTTGTCTAAAAATTAAAAAAATGCGTGCTTACAAAGTACACATGTCAGAAGTGAAACTTCTTTGGCAAACTAAATGAAAATCGAATTAAAAGCAAAAACGTCTCCGTCGCATCAAAGCGCGTTGCCGTTGCCATTGCCGTTGCCTCAAATTTTATCCTCATGCGCCTAAAGAAGTTTCACTTCAAAAATCTATAGACCCTTATAGCACTAAAAATACCACGAGTATATTACTGACATTATACCTGCTGTAAGCACAATGCGTCTCCAGGGCTTCTGGCTACCTTAATCACCACTTTAACAGAATACGATTTGATAGATGTATTATTAGGCTATGATTTACTGTAAGTTTGAGAAACTGATCAAGTTAAGGTACTCAAGACTTTGATCAAGATTTTGCCAGCTATACCCTAACCTCATACTATATGCCAAAGAATATAACTAAAACTGAACTAAATGAAGTCTGTTATATTTATTGAAATACAGCCCATGTTTCTCCAAATAAAAAGATGCGTATAAAAGGTATAGGTAGCATAAAAATACTCACTGAATAGTGACACTGATAATATTGCAAATATGACAGCTAACATGAAATGCATTGTAAAATAACCGGTGCGAATAAAATATATCCCGCCCATGACACCCAGCACCGTATTGTAGGACGCTATTGTGAGACACAACCAGAGACCGATTTCGAGGGCAAAAGTCTTTTCCTGAAATTTTTATCAAGAATCAGAAAAAAGGTTTATCATTTGCAAAAAAAGGTTGTTGTTGTGAAATAAAATATTGTTGTTGTCATTCTGATGCAGTTATAAAATTAAAAAATGCTTGAATCTCGATCAAAACATATTTGTATTTATATCTCTATACTTAACGTTCATATTTGTGTAGATATGTCGATCAAGGTTGTTATTATAAGCAGTAGGGTATTGGATTAGTATGACAGGTTAAGCTGATATTATATTGATAGAGTCTTCTGATCTCTATTTTTGACCAACAGTGTTTTATTAATGGACTGTTTCAATTCAGTAAAATCGTAATTTCAAAATATTTATAAAAATGTCATGAAATTACTTTTACATCTCTCATGTTCGGTAAGTAGGTTCTTATTACCTCCAAATGGGGCTTGTAGGTGACTCATTAACGCTCTAGGGTAATAATGTAGCTAGAAACGCCCTAGGGCGGTAAGTAATTTAAAAAAAACACTTCTTTCTTTCAAAAAGTTCGCCGCGTACATCTAACCATCATATTGGCAATAGACATCATGCATTCAGCCCAATAACCAAAGAGGTCGCTTTGCTATTCAGCCTTGTCTTCGTGTGAGTATAATCAATTTTAAATATCGAACAGCGAAGCTCAATTTCGATCTTGAAAAAAAAAATTTGAAAATTGTTCTCATTTCACTATAAATTTCAACAAATAAATTGTTTTATTCTTGTAATGCCGGTTTTTTTCTACTTACCTCACAATCGAGATGTAAAGCAGAATAGTTAGCTCGGGTGTAAGCATTAATTGCACCCTCGAACTATAGGCGCCCTCGCTGCGCTCGTGCGCCTAAATATCTCGGGCTGCAATTGATGCCTTACAGCCCTCGGCTACTAATCTACTATTTCTTTGCTCGTTCAACTGTACAGAAAATTTGGATACTAAAACAAGGAACAAAAATTAAGTTCATACTTCTAAAGCACCCAAAAACAACAGCACTCCGTTTAGTATGATGAAGGGTACTATCGCCAGGGTCATAATTTGTATGACGGTTGACATATGGCCGCTGCTGTTACTGTGCACTAGGAAATAAAGTACTAAGTAACATATCACAGATATCTGTAACAAGGTACAATTTTTAGATATAGGCTAATCTATACTAATATAATAAAGCTGAAGAGTTTGTTTGTTTGTTTGATTGTTTGTTTGTTTGTTTGTTTGTTTGAACGCGCTAATCTCAGGATCTACTGGTCCGATTTGAAAAATTCTTTCAGTGTTAGATAGCCCATTTATCGAGGAAGGCTATAGGCTATATATCATCACGCTAAGACCAATAGGAGTGGAGTCCACGCCAACGAAGTCGCGCGCAGAAGCTAGTTTCTAGATAAATTCTTGCGTTGAAACCTTTGAAACTCCAATTTCTACTATACATTTGGGGATATATTGTCGTAGCGGTCATAGCATTTGATGAAGCACTGGCGAGTCGAGGGCTCAAATTTCTTGAATCTATACAAATAAATAAAATAACTTACTACTTTTATTAGTTGCTACTTTTATTTTAGAAATTTATTTATTTTATAACTCTTCGAACTGAACAATAGCTTTTTTGCTAAACTCCACACGGATGAAGTCACGGGCACAGCTAGTAGCAAATATTTTTATAGGGCTACTAAACATACATAGTTTTCCGATAAGGCGTTTACACTTGTTTGTCATTTTTTATATATAACTAAGTCGGCAAACAAGCGTACGGCTCACCTGATTGTAAGCAAATACCGTAGCCTAAAGACGTCTGCAACACCAGAAGCATCGCAAGCGCGTTGCCGACCCTATATCCCCAATTCCCCCCAGGAGCTCTGGTCGCCTTACTTACCAACAGGAATACGATTGAAAGCAGTATTATTTAGCTGTGATCTTCTGTAAGGTCGAGGTACTACCCTAGTCGGGCTGTTCAATTTTTCAGCAGGAAATTCTCTGCTGTACCCTACCTCAGTTATTCAGTGCTGCTCCCGATAGGAGTATCCCTAGTTGTGATTATGAGGTATTTATATTATGTACATACAAAAGTTTGTATATCAGTGTATTCTGAGATGTAGGTATGAGTAATGTAACCTTATATGAATACATTTAACTGACATAGTATTACACACCGAATGCGAGAGTAATTTTAATGAACACGTAAATATTTAAACCTTATCTTCAAACGTAGTAAATAGTTGGTTAGATTATCCGATGTAAGATTAGATGATAATATTAGTAAATTAAATCAGTGTAAAATTATACTTTGTTGTGTACCCCTTGGGTTGTTCTTAGGTTTACATTAAATTATTTAAATAATATACTCACATGAAATATACTCACATACTTATTCCTACACCTATTATATAATTAAAACTGGTATAGTTTCAAAAATAACTTACAAAACTACTTTAGAAATTTCTAGGGAAACAAGGCGAGCCTCGAATCAACAGAACGTTAACACACTTTGCTTAACTTAGATTTCATCTGAAACAGCCTTTGTGCTCAGATTATATTCACTATCCTTTAGCAATTGCGTTACAATGTAATACTTAGTATAAAGAATACTAAAACTACTAGAGAAGACTAAGAGACTCTACTTATAAGCGTAAAAATAGAATGAAAGTAAAAGTAATCATTTGTAATCAAGGATAATTTTTTTTACAAGGTCTATCAAACAGAAAAAATATATGGAAAAAGCTAACATACAAACGACCAGACAAAATGTTTAATAAAGTTACCAGAAGAACCAAAATGCATATCTCACTAATGAAGTGAAAGTGATGAATAGTTCATTGTAAGTTGAGTGTGAGGCGATTATTATTATTACAGTAAGAGTAGGAGAAACAGGTAAAAAGATTTTAATTCCCAGCTCTCTTCCACATTCCGTGAATATAATTTTCAATAATAATGTGTACTACATTAGCCCAGTCGAATCAACTGTGTACTAACTACTTTGTTTTGTAACAAAACTTTTAATAAAATTGCAAATACTTTCTCTAATTTTATGATTGATATAACGATAAACTATGTCAATAATGTCTCCCCACCGTGCCTCAGAGAGCACGTTGACCTGTTTGCCCCAGATTTTATCATAGACTAGCTTGTGCGCGCGACTTCGTCCCCGTGGAATAGGACCACCCGATTTTAAAACATTCTTCATTAGTGCTACGCTCCTATTGGTCTTAGCGTGATGATATATAGCCTATAGCCTTCCTCGATAAATGGGCTGTCTAACACTGAAAGAATTTTTCAAATCGGTCCAGTAGATCCTGAGATTAGCGCGTTCAAACAAACAAACAAACAATCAAACAAACAAACAAACTCTTCAGCTTTATTATGTTAGTATAGATACCAGCGATCGTTACTCATAGTAGAGAAAATATCCGTCAACTTGCAGCGGAGCTGCGTGGTGTATGAAGCTTCGACCCCTCTCCTACATGGAGAATAAGACCTGTGCCCATATATGTATCAGTGAGTTGTTTCATACTCAATCATGTCAGGGTGGATTTAGACCAAACGAACAAAGAGCTAGAGCTAGAACAAGAGCATTCTTTCTTGATCTTCGAACACTCGTATTCATATATATTATAACAAAGAAAGAATGCTCTACGCCTGTTTACACTAAAAGAATTTGATAAGAATTTGATATAGTGGGGATAGAATGAGCATTCGCTCGTCTGATGTAAATCGACCATGAATATAGTTCGCGTCATGTAAAAAGAACGCTGAAAGAAACTGTTTGCGCATATGTAATCTCGCACACTAAAGTACTAGGCCTATTGTTTTATTTTTGAATTAACCTTTCGCTCGCGGGTTCCTATAATGGTTATTGGTAGGTACATTAAAAATATAGATATACCTAATACCACCATATAGACCGATAAATCGCCTTGCGCAGCTTGAAGGCCAGCGTTCTTTTTACGTGACGCGAACTATATCTTACTAATTTCAGCCATCCAACGCATATCACAGCGTCACGCAAGGCTCTCCGTCTGAACGCGAGCGCGTCTGTATCTAAACTTCGCAAATCGGCACACACTATCATTTTTTAACTTTTGTATAAAAAAAATACTCAAAAAATATAATAATACATGTATACATAAAATGTTAGGTTAATATTTTGACATATTGTTCGAAATGCGTCAATCATTTTTTGACATGGATTCGCATTTAATGAGCATGATTAAAAATACTACTACACTACAAATAATATTATGTTTCCATAATATTATTTTACGTTTCCATAATATTATTTTACGTTTCCATAATATTATTTTACACGTAAATTATCCGTTGTAATTCAAAGCAGAATTTTTATAAAAATGCTTTTCTGTTTTGTAAGTTTTACTAACAAATAAGCTATTAAAACCTCTTTTAATAATCTCGAGTATGTACAGTAAACCCGCAAACGAGCCAAAGCCATGATGTCAATTGCACCTATTAACATTAGCAGTATAGGAATAGCTCCTATAATAATAAGTACCTGGGTGACCGAGCCTAGCTCGGTATTTTCATTTTCTTTTTTGTTTTTCTTTTTTTTTCTCGGTATTTTTATATTTTAATTTTATTTAAATAATAAAATCACGAGTGAAATTTTAAAAAAAAGAAAAAAAATTCATCTGGAGACTGAGATTCGAACTCGGGTCAACACGATTTGACACCCGCCGATTTCCTAATTACGCTGTTACGGCTATGTTGACAGTAGTGAAATTAAGCTTCGTATTCTAATGATATTTTTTCATTGCCTAAAAACAGGGATAAAACGACATTTTTTTTAAATGAATCCTAGCTAGATCAATTTTTTGCCCCCGAAATCCCCTGTATACTGAATTTCACGAAAATCGTTGGAGCCGATTCCGAGATTCAAATTCTATATATATATATACAATAATTGCTCGTTTAATAGTATAAGATATCAAAAACACAATCTCGTCTCGTCAGTCGCGGGTTCGATTCCCGCTCACGACAGACATTTGTATTAGCCATATAGATGTTTGTCGTGCTCTGGGGGTTTGTGCTTGCGTATTGTATTTCCGGACCCCCGAAACAGGAATAAATACAAATGGGGGCCGTTGAGTGTGAAGCGTTTATTTATTTATCTACCTACGTTCTTAATTTGCGGATAAGTTAACGCACATAATAATTATAGTTATTGCGCTATGTCGTTATACAGCTTTAATATTCTGTCTTTAGTGGTTAAATTTCTAAACTACGTTAAAACTTCATTAGGTACAGACCAAATCCACACTTATAGTTTGAAAACTGGATTATCACTGTATTTTAATGATGTAATTTGGGACTGTCTAACTGTCTAAAAAGGTATTCCAAGTATAAGTATTACAAAAAAAATAATAATTAAATATTACAAAATACATATAGGTGAAGTTAGACATTTTCGGTCTCCAACTAATACTAGTATTAATAATTATGTAATATTAATTATGACTGTATTAAGTAAATAATTTACACAAATGAAGAACTAAATAAACACTTATAGAAACATTATGTCTTTTTAAATTTCTATACAAAACTTGAATAAATTAAAATTTATATAAAAAAAATCATTGGCTGTCAAAACATGTTCCTCAGTCCAAATTTGAAATTTTTAATCGTATCTAATACTATTTTCCGAGCTTTTTTCAGAAACAACTTTCGCTCTACGCCTCTACATCCATATTGTAGGTTTTTTTTTGTTAAAAATGTAGGTGACCGAGTTGTATCCCCCAGACATATTCATGGTTGTGGCATCATCAAAAACAATTCTGTGTACCAAAAAGACCAACGCTTTACCGCATCGAAATCAATATCGGTCTGTGTCCCTCAGGACAAAGATTCGGGTACGAGACAAAAGTGTTCTATGCATCAATTCTTTATAATAATAATAATAAATTCTTTATTTGTACCAAATACTTTACAATTCTTATCTTAATTTATTTATGTATCTTAATACCTTACATTGCATTACTTTATTTCCATCATGACATCTAAACTAGGCATAGCCTGTATCTCAGATGTCAGTCTCAATTGTATGACATAAGTTTTTTTTTTCATATATATACGATAACCTGATGGTAATCGATTACCGATGCTTGTAGACGCCTACAACTCCAGAAACATCGCAAGCGCGTTACCGACCCTACTCCTAATCCCCGTCGGGATGATTAAAAAAAAAAAGAAAAAAAAAACTTACTAACATTAACATAGGTTAAGTGTACAGTGTAAGTAGCAAATAAGTGCACATATATTGTAGCTAGGAAATAAGTGTACATACATTGTAGTTAGCAAGTAAGTGTAAATATAACAAAATTATATTATAGAATAGTTTTGGTCAGTGGACTCACGTTGATTCTAAGTCTAGTTATTAGGTTTTCTTGTTGCAGTACAGTACCGATGCATATTTTAACATACTAAAAATTGGAATAACAAAAGCACAGGCAATATAAGTCCGTTGATATATCTTTTATTTAAAAAAAATCCCCGTCAGGAGCTCTGGTCACTTTACTCACCACAGGAACACTACACTGCTTGAAAGAAGTATTATTTAGCTGTGATCTTCTGTAAGGTTGAGGTAATTTCCCAGTAGGTTTGCTCCAAAAACAGTTTCAGATTGTTTGAAATATTAATGGTAGTTAATTAAATTATTTATGACAATATAAAAATTCGGGACATCTTCATTATTTATTCGGATTTAATCAATCATAACAAGTGGCTGATGCGCTAGAGATCATGAATTCGATGTTATCTGAGTGTCGTAATGATTTTATGTCGCAGAGTGTGAGGCCCTTATTTATTTATTTGAAACATTCTGTAACAGAGTTTCTAAAATTGGGTCAATATTTTCATAAATTAATGTATTAACGAATTTTTAAAATATATACAACTAAATTCGTGTTACAAACATTACTAATAATTTTTAATAACAAATTACGATGTTTTAAAATATTTTAGTTCTAAAAACTAAAGTAAAACTAAAATAAAATAAATTGTGTAAGCAAGTGCTGTGATCTATAACTTCAGGTAATGCAGTAGCTTTCACAAAAGTCTAATTATTTATCAGTTCGCTAACTCGAAGCATGCAAATCGCCAATTCCGTTAGGATTGCTGACTACAAGTTTTATTAACTTGCGTTTTTCTCGTAATTTTTCACTGAGTCATTTTATATTAAAGTGGAAAATTGAAAATAGTTTCTTGCTGAACAGTAATTACTCGATTTTACATTAGGGACAGGGTCTACCTCTATGTACAATTATGCGAATAAACTTTCGTAGAGTTTGGGGAACATGTAATATATAATCAATGAGTTTATATACCTATAGAACCTCTTAAACACGATCCTAGTTTAAAAATTACGTGTTTGAAATCAAACAAAGTTAATTTGTACTATGTAAAATTTTATCATTTTTTAATGTCCTATTTCAATATTTATGTTACATAATATTAATTAAAAAAATATTACTATTTTCAAAAAATTTACACTGAAATGTAATAGATCGTAAATGTCCACTACTGGACAAATGCCTCTTTTATTTACATTAGTTGGGCTTAGCCTGATATTCTGCTGTACCTTCTCCTACGTAGAGAAAAGGCCTATGCCCAGAAGTGAGATGATACTGGCTGAATGTATGCATACTGTTGTACTGCAGCTTTCGGAATTACCACTTTTATACTTTTATGAAACTGAGGTATAGTGCAAGAAGACAAATGCCTAGAGTAGAAACAAGATTTTAATAAATTATTATTTACTATCTGGGTGACCATGAATCTTTTTCCACTACTTCATTAGAATGATCAACAGTACTGTCGCCTATGGCAAACATATTATAATTATTATGAGCTCTTACTGTTCGACTCCACCGACTACATTAAAATAAAATTTCATATATTAGTACCTATTTAAAACTGTAATGAGATTCTCGAAAACCAACGAGTTTTAAATTCGCTTTTCTAATTATAAAAAATATATATAACTTGTTTATTAAACTTTTTTACTTTTGCTTTAAATTTAAAATGTCAATACAATTATAATATGGAATATATTTTAATTTTTTATCTGAGATTTTTTTTTCATTTAAATACTATTCCCTTTATGCATATTTATTACAAGAAATAATAAATACACAATTATTGCGTTACGTGTATACCATGTTATGTTCATATATGTGTATTGTTATAGGCTACTTTCGCACTGCACATTCACTGAATATTATTCTCAGAATAGCACCAAGACGCAAGATGTCGCAGTCGCCTATAACATCCTTTGTTCAGTGCAGTTTGTCTTTATGGTATCTTGTTGTGGCTTCGAGCTTTCTGCTAAAGTTCTGGCAACTGTTTTGTAGTAAATATCTTCTCTTCAGGGTTCTGTTGTTAAACTACTGTTTACTCATCGTTAAATATTTGAGAAGACTTCTATTTATGTTCTGTTCGTTTAAAATGTCTTAAGACTGTTTGAAGTTTAATTAAAATTGTTTTATTAGTATTTTTCATTAAGCGAGTACAAAGAGACATTATTTATTTAGACGAGAACAATATCTGGGTCTTTAAAAAGCGTGCTTAAATAGACTGAATATGACATTTCTTGGTAGTAATCATGTCATATGATTACGTATAGAGTTTGAAAATATATCTAAATATTTTAGCCAAGTAATATTAGGAACATAATTCCTCGAACATATGACCGTAATATTTTTACGTACTCGTATTTTTAATAGTCTTCGAAAACTGCTGTTTTATTATATATAAACTGTTCTAGTGACTTCGTTTGAGATTGAACATTTTTATTTTTATCTCCTTTCCATATCATTTTAGATTTAAATGTATATTAAACATTATTAGAACTTAAATCACCCTTAGTTTATTTAAGTCGTTTCGTTAATTTGGGTGTGTTACTCGGTTAAGATTAAACAATAAACCGTTTTGGCTTCCGTATCGAGAATACGATCCAAATTTTATTTCGTTTCACATATAGGTACCTGACGATTAAAAAGTAGTGATAAGATTATAAACACGTAAATTACTTATTTTAATAATTACATTTTCAATTGTTTTTTTTTTAAGTAAGTGTACTAATAATTGAAAAATATTTTTGTATTTTTGATATTAAAATAAAATTAGTTTTGTAAGCTTCCCTTTTGTAAAGAAATACTTTTTATTCCTGATACAGGTGAGTAGGTTGGGTTTGATTACTTTTTTTGTATAAATTTATATAAATAAAAGAGATTTCCACCCATATATTGACTCATCACGATATCTCTGAAACCATAAGGCGTAGAGACTTGAAATTTTGTAGGAATATTCCTTTCGCTGAGTAAAGGACAAAGGTCATCTAAGAACGGATTTTACAAATATCTACCCACAAGAGGGGGTTGTGGGGGTTAATATCATATATGGCAAAACAACGTTTGCGGGGTCAGCTAGTAAATAATAAAATCTATGAGTGAGAAATTTTTCTTATTCCACTTGTTGTCTTTATATCACGAATAACCATAAAAATAGAAAATAAAATGCATATAAAAGTATTAGCTGACCCCGCAAACGTTGTTTTGCCATTTATGTTATTAACCCCCACAACCCCCTCTTGTGGGTGGAATTTCGTAAAATCCATTCTTAGCTGACCTCTACTCGGCGAAAGGAATATTCCTACCAAATTTCAAGTCTCTAGGCCTTATGGTTCCAGAGATATCGTGATGAGTCAATGGGTGGAAATCTCTTTTATATATATAGATTGAAAAATAAATAAATGAATTTTTTACACAAGTCAGACAACGGCCGACAGAGTAATCAAATTTCAATAACAAATGAATATTATTTCATTTCTCACTTCATTTGATCAGTTCCGACGGTTGTGGATTTCAATTTAATTTACAATGCAGAAGTAAAAAAAAAATAGAGACGCGTAAAAATGATTTATCGTTGCGATTATGTTAGCTTGTTGTAAATATAATTTGTAATGACTTAAAGGAATTAATGTATTTATTTTGTTACTATCTTAAAGAAGATATAGTAATAAAGAAAGAACATAGTCATAAAATTGTTTTGTTTGTTTTATTCCACTAGAGATAGAAACAGACGCACAATCTGGTTTGCCGCTATACCATCAACATCGCAAGCGCGCTGCCAACGTTCACCCACTACCAGTATAATCGCGCATTCCCAAGAACCTGGCTATATTATTCACAACAGGAACGTATTACTACTTGAAAGCAGTATCAATAGGATGTGATCTTATGTTAGATTGAGATACTTCCCCAGATGGGTTGTTCCAGATTTTCACCAAGATATTCTGGTCTTTGCTTCCCTGTCTTACTATATGCTGTTGTTAGCAAAATCCTAAAAACCGCTCTGGTGCAGTGGTGCGAGTAGTCGCCTATAACACCGACGCGACGGTTTGCGGGTTCGAATACCACTCAGGATGAATTTTTGTATTTGTAGCAATATTCCTTTACGGTTTGGAAGTCTGTCCTTGTGGGTTACCCCATCGTGCCTCGAAGAGCACATTGAGCCGTTGGTCCCGGTTGTTATCATAAATACCTGAGCAGCAGTGGGATGATACAGGCTAAATTAAATTAATGAAAAATCAATAGCTAAATCTGCTTTAAAATTCCAATTAACGTAGTTTACATTCGGTCGGCGAAGTAGAAGTTTTAATGATAGGTTCATTAAGAAAAGTTTTCACATTGAGTCAATTTTGAGTTAGTTAATAATTATAAGCTTGTTAAACGAAATTAATATAATGTTTAATGATAGTATAGATCATTTACCGTAAGAATAACTTTATTGTCTATATCTAAGGAAATATTTATTTAAACAATAAAATACTTTACTCTATACGCATATTTAAAAATTAACTTCACCCCTGCCGCCGTTTATGAGAAATTTAATTACAGTTTCTGGAGCGTGCGTGCTCTTCGAATGCTTAACCAGTTAACAAGTTAAAAACTGCCTTAATCTTTATCAAAATGATAAGAGTAGTTAAACTATCATCATCAGTGATAGTCTCTTCAAAGTTTATTCAGATGTATCAGAATTAAGTATGATAAAAACATTGAATAAATGAGTAAAAAAAGCTGTTTTTTTGTACGTAATAAGTTTGTTAGTGGCAATGCTTCTTTCTAGTAAATATTTTTAACATTTTTAATAGAATTATTATATATTACACCGAGTATCAATGTTAGCACTCACAACTTCCTTAGCACTCACAACTTCCTGAGCAGAAAGCATAAAGCAAACTAGAAGCTTTGTACCAACTTATCCGTTTTGTCTTTATTTACCTATTTCGAACCTAATTTTTTGCATTGTAAGTATATATATAATATGACGAGACCGCGACACCGCGTTGGCGCAGCGGTCACAGCACTGGATTGCGATTGGCTGTTGCGCGGGCGGTTGCAGGTTCGATCCCCGCACACGACAACATTTGTATTGGCCATACAGATGTTTGTCGTGGTCTGGGTGTTTGTGCAGTCCTTGTGGGTCTCCCCACCGTGCGTCGGAGAGCACGTTAAGCCGTCGCTCCCGGTTGTTATCATGTACACCTGATAGCGATCGTTACTCATAGTAGGATATATTATATTTGGGTTCTCTGGAAGAAATGGCTAAATAGCCATAAGTCCGCCCATTGTACTTCAGTCTGTAAATGATATTTGTAGTTGTTATGTACAATAAAGTATAAATAAATAAATAAATAAATAATATGCTCTACGTTACACCGGGTAGAGTCAATGACTTATATTATTTACATCACACTTAATACGAATTACCAGGCAAAAAGTTATAATAAAGTATAAATTCAGCGTTCCTAAAAATTTTGTGATACGTCAGACGAATAATACTGAACGGAAAGTTTCCAATATCACGAAGGAAGTTCTAATATCAGAAAGTTATTGGAATGACAAACTTTCAAGCTCCATTTACTCAGTCAAGTTAGGGGGCAAGTTTAATCTTATGGTACATTTTTAATAAATTTAATAATAATGTTTCATCGGAAAAAAATCAGTCTATCTTTTATTAAATTAGTTTTCTTCGTTGCTATTTTACTTATGGTATAGATAAAAAAACCTGTTTGATTTTATGAAACCACGATAAAAGTGAAACTTTTTTTCACATTATAGACATTTAATTCCAAAAATTTGGAATAATATTCCATTAAGGGTATAAAAATCGCTTTATCAATCTTACCGCGCGGCCAACCGTTACGCGACATGCAACACACAGACGAAAAAGTTTGAGACGATGTAGTAAAAGTTTCACTTTAAAAAATAATTATAATATATATATATATATATATATATATATATGTGTTTTGATGATTTGATGTAATAATATATGGAATAAAACCCGTAAATCATCAGGATTACAGCAGCTTACATTATAAGGAAGGGTAAACCATGCTCGCTTGAGTACGGTATACCCTTCCTAATATCAACTAATACGAGTATAATAAAATATTACCTAGGTTGGTCAAATTAATTTTCTAATTTGTGAAATTTGTAGGATTTCGAACCCGATGGATATCAATGGAACCTACCTAATGGGTTCTATTCATTCATAATTCTGTCATCTATGCTCGCTATCGCCAACATGTGACTTAAGCCCATTTTGAGTTGTAGCTTAAATATTACAACAAAAGAAAAAAAAATTACGTATCATAATTATAACCTATATGAAAACATAGGGCATGGTAGGGCACAGCAGGAAATTTCCTGCTCAACATATGGAGCAGCCCGATTGGGGTAGTACCTCGACCTTACAGAAGACCACAGCTAAATAAATAATACTGTTTTCAAGCAGTATTGTGTTCCTGTTGGTAAGTAAGGTGACCAGAGCTCCTGGGGGGGATTGGAGATAGGGTCAGTAACGCGCTTGTGACGCTTCTGGTGTTGCAGGCGTCTATAGGCAACGGTAGTCACTTACCATCAGGTGAGCCGTACGCTTGTTTGTCGACTTACTAACATAAAAAAAACTAGTATATCTATTGCAAACTTTGTTTGTTCAAACGCGCTATAATATCAGAAAACTACTAGGGTTCAAATTGAAAAAAAAAATTGTGTTGGGTACCGAGGAAGTATGTAGGCTAGTTTTGGCCTCAAATTAACGCGTAAAAAGCCGAGGGTCACAGCTATTTAGATATATTTTTAAAAAATGTTATTTTTTATATTGACATATCCGTTTTACTTTTAACCAACATACTGTGAATACAAATCACCCAAGCATATTATCGTCTCAAAAATTCATATAGAATGGAAAATAGAACTTGATAAAACTATTTAAATTAATTGCGGCAAACCCTCTACTTTATGATTTAGGATGAAAAAATTTTGTGAATGTAATTTTTTCTCGTTTTTGACGTTTGTTAAGTCCGTGGCCTTAAGGCGAAATAAATATTTTCATTTCATTTCAACATTTAATAGCGAAGGATAAAGTATTCGAATATATCAAAATCCAAAAACTAAAATAAAATATTACTATAATTTTACAATAAATGGAGGATATATATAACATTAAATTAAGTCTTCATTTCTACCGTGGGTTGACTAGTCCTTGAAATTTCAATTTTCATCTGAGAGACAAATCGTCTCAACCTGCGCGAGATTGGTCTTCCTGTTTTATAGCGGGTGAAAATTAATTAAGATTAAATGTCTCTTATAACATTAGGAATGTTTAGTTGTTTTTTGGAACATTATAATCAATTTATAAAGAAAGATGTTAAAATCACTATCTTTTAATGTAGAATAAAAGAATAACAAAAGAGATATACGAGTACATGTATTGTAGCAAAACTGAGTTACGGCACAGCAGGATATATCCTGTTCGAAATCTGGAGCAGCCTGACTGGGGAAGTACCACGACCTTACAGATGATCACAGCTAAATAATACTGCGTTCAAGCAGTGTTTTGTTCCTGTTGGTGAATAAGGTGACCGAAGCTCCTGGGGGGGAATTGGGTATAGGGTCGGCAACGCGCTTGCGATGCTTCTGGTATTACAGACGTCTATAGGCTACGGTATTTGCTTACCATCAGGTGAGCCGTACGCTTGTTTGCCGACTTAGTAATATAAAAAAAATATATAAAAAAGTCCTCCGGCCCGCTGGACATACGATCTACGTAAGATTGCCGGTGTAGGCTGGATGAGGATTGCGGAAAACCGGGATGTCTGGCGCGAACTTGGGGAGGCCTATGTACAGCAGTGGACTGCAATAGGCTGAACTGACTGACTGTGACATACATAGTGGTCAAATAATAAATGCTTGCTAATTTAAATTAATAACGGCCTGATTTACCAATTGCTGATAATGATATCCAACAAATAAAAGTTTTTGATGTAGGTATTATTCTTTTTACAATCGAATTTCACTGTATTTATAAATATTATTAGTCGCCGTAAATATGTATAACCAAAAACTTATTTAACTAAAATTCTTCGAAAACGGGATATTTACCATGTTTTTTTTTCTTTTTGCGGAGCTCGATCTCGTGACACAAGACATCCGTAGTTAATGTCGAAATATCGAGCTCCACAAAATGAAAATGAAAAACATGGTAAATATCCCGTTTTTGAATAATTTTAGTTATAAAAATAACAATGTTAATTTAAAATCTTATACAAAAACTTATAGTTTATTGATTGAGATGAAACAAAACTCTAATATCCTATCCTACCTCCCGCTGTTAGACTATAATCATAACTTATTTGAAACAGACGCTTAATCTGCTGTCATATTATCTATACAAATAAATATAATTGGAGTGTCTGTTTGTAATATAAAAATAACCGCTTTTTACTAAATGCATATGGATCTATACACGGTACATATACCAAAATGACATTTTTTTACAATTTTTGTGTGGCTGTCTGTCTGTTTGTTCCGCCTAATCTCTAAAACGGCTGGACCGATTTTGACGGGATTTTCACTTGCAGATGGCTGATGTAATAAGGTGTAAATGAGGCTACTTTTATTTTAGAATATTTTTTTTAAACTCTGCGAACTGAACAATAACTTTTTTGTTTAATTCCACGCGGACGAAATCGCGGTTAGAGCCGCTAGTTTGTTAATAAGATGAAAATATTCAAAAAGCCATTAGGATTCTCAGCCAAATACAATCTACTTACTCATCTATACTAATATATAAAGCTGAAGAGTTTGTTTGTTTGGTTGTTTGTTTGTTTGTTTGTTTGTTTGTTTGTTTGTCTGTTTGTTTGTTTGTTTGAACGCGGTAATCTCTGCAACTATTGGGCCGATTTGAAAAATTCTTTCAGTGTTAGATAGCCCATTTATCGAGGAAGGCTATAGGCTATGTATCATCACGCTAAGACCAATAGGAGTGGAGTCCACGCCGACGAAGTCGCGCGCAGAAGCTAGTACTAGATGAAGTTCTAAAGACTAATCACAAAATCGGAAATCATTTTTAAAAAACAAAAATATATATTTGGGACTTATCAAGTCCAAGATTACTATGCTTTAATAAAAAGTTAAAACTCAAAATAGTTATTTCCTAGACAAATGTTTCGCTAATCCCTTTAAAAAAACTAACTCGCGTATTTAATAACAAAACATAGCAAAGCTTTTGTTCAATTAAATACTGCACTAAATTTAACGATTCGGCGTACAAATATCACCTGGCTTTGATAACCAGATGAATTGGCGTTGGCCGCATCAAAGGGACCGCTCAAATGGAAATGAAGAGTTCGACGAATCCCATTATTACTATCCGACGCTGGTCATATTTCTTCGGTTTTCTCCGTAAAAAGAAATTAAAAATACTATATGTAATGTGACTATTTTCTTTATAAAATGTAATATGTGTACTATAATTTAAAGTAAAATGACAATTTAAAAGTACTTTTGATGCCTATTTAAATAAAGTAATATTCTTCTTTGCTAAATAAACAGATTGTTTATTTATTTATTTTATTACACAACTCAGAAAAATAAAATAAAAAAAAACAACATAACAACACATCGAGATAACAGGTTGCGCAAAAGGCGGCCTTAAGACCGTACAGCCTTATCTTCCAGTCAACCTTACGCTTTATTATGATTAGCTTATATGTAACACTGTAAAATAACTGTGTAATAAAATTATTATGTAAGTAATAAATCCAATCTCTTTTTAGAAATACAATATTCTATTTGAAAATTTTCTCCAATGATAATAAGCCACAAAGTGCTTTATGAAGTAGCATAACAATTTTAAAAATCAAGTTTACAATTATTAAATAATGAGCACAGAAATTAAAACACTCTAAAGAAATTCAAACGAACAAGTCACTTATGCATAAATTACACAATATACGACAATTTTCAAACGTAATTTCTTCGTATTCAAACACTTTTTCACAAACAAAAGTAAATAAAAGTAGTGGTATTAGATGAATAAAAGTGCATTAATTATGCTCGTGAAAGGAAAGACTTGTCAAGCTCAGAAGCGGTACAACAAAGACAAAAGAAAAATGTAACAAATGAAATAGAAAAAAGGAAAAAATAACTCTGTCACTATCAGCGACGTTACGATACGTTGAATATCTAATGTTTCGTAGATAAACATTCTAGACTTTTAGAGTATATTCTAGAAAAAAATCTTAGTCGATCTTATCACTTATACTTGTGGACTACACCACATTCCATGGATTATTCACTGACTCACCGGTCCTGATATTCTGGTACTGATACCTTATTGTAGAAACTTTTCAAATACTTACATATTTTTATTGATTGCGTATTGAAAATTGCAGTTAATACAGAAGAAATGAACCACTTGAATATTTTCTTACTTTACATAATTATATATACTACTACACTACTACTATATATACGTGTATAGATATACCTTTATATATGAAAATCAAACGTAATTTGCATTAGGCTTTTTAAATAGTTTTTCTTCCTTATGACATTATTTTAACTTTTAGAGATATAATAAAAATCTTAACAGTAATCTTTCACATTTTCAAAATTTTGCTAATACGTTATCTATTTGGGAAAAGTAAGCGGTTTTATTGTATTATTTTTGTTTTTCTCGAATACGTATTGTCAATAATACATAAAAACAAAAAGCATTGACAATAGCATTGTGATACGAAATACACTGTTTTTGACTGACTCTTTATTTTCGTTCATCGATAAGCTATTTGTATATGTAAACAAGGTATATGGATTGTTTGTTTTGAAATTTAAGGAATTAGCAGCAAAAGTCATGGAGATTATCGAATTATGAACCTTTTTCCGAAAAGGGTAAAAGCAAAATATACACAAATAGATGAGGTTTTATTGTACCTATCAATAGCCCGGTACACAAATATTTGAATAATGCCAAGCGTATGGAGAGTTTTAAAAATTGTTTTTGGCTCCATACCTACTTTGTGTAATGCAATCACAGCGATTCAGTTCTGTTTATCACCGCACTCCATTTTAATATTACAAAATATTTTAAAATGTATTGGCGGGAAATGAGAAAACACAATGAACAATCATGTGAAATTGACAGATTCCAAATTCAAATGTAATATTTTGTTTATTTTTAATTGTAACAGTATTTATGGCCAGACTATGTATACAAGTGAAATATGTAAACTGATATATTATAAAATATAGTGTTATAAACCAGGCGTGTTCGTAGATGGTATTTTGCTAGTTAATAATATCAAGAAGACTACAAAATTTTAATTTATGTTTCAACAAAATCTGAATCAAGACGTCGCGTCGTTTTGATAATATCTTGTTATTTTTAACATAATTATCTTCTGTAACTTACGTTGTGTTGAATGGAAACTATGCAATGTGTACAAATGCTTGTCTACATACTCCAAAAGATAGATTTAAACCTACATAACATTGAACAATAGAAATAATTACAGGTATAACTCCTGTAAACTAAAAAGAAAGAAAGAAAAAGAGAAGAAGGAAGGAAAGAGTACTTCGAGTATCTCAAGATCAGGAAATGGCCAAGAAATTGAAGAAAGTTCTATTTATTAGAATATAAATATCGAATACACTTCGATAATATTCGAATACACTTCGATAAATCAAATGTTTTTCAATCTATACTAATATTATAAAGAGGTAAAGTTTTTAAGTTTGTTTGTTTGTATGGGGTAATCTTCGCAAATACTGATCCGATCATGAAAATTCTTTCACTAACAGAAAGCTACACTATTCAGGAGTGATATAGGGTATATTTTATTGTTATTGAACAAAAAATTCAGTGAAAAATAATAATATATGTATTTCAAGTCGGAGATGTGCGAGCGAGATGAAAACTTTACTATATATATTTGCATCACAAAAATAATTAACGCCCAACGAAGTGAGCACAGGTCGGCTAGATTCTAATATTTGCTTTAAGAGGACAGCTAAACCTACTCGTTATTCTAAATAAACCTGTTACCAAGGATAAGTCACGTATTTTTTAACATCAAAGAGAAATTTTCCAGAAATGATTTAAGAATACAATAAAATTATGTTTTTATTATTTTTATGTTTTAAAATAAAGAAAATCGAAATATTTTCTTGTTCAAGTTAGTTTCAAAAGCACTTTTAAATCGTCATTTTACAACAATAATCACGTGAGTCCCTTAGGTAAGGTTTTTCTTTTTTACACAACTAGGTCCCCTACCCCCAGTTCCCCAAGGAGATCTGGTCCCCTTGCCTACTACAGGAACACTAGACTGTTTTAAATCAGTATTATTCGAGGCACTTCCCCAGACGGGCTACTCTAGATTTTGAGAAGGATATTTCCTGCTGTTCTCTACCTCAGTTAAAAGGTTGTGTGTTTCTATTCTAATAACGCTTTTGACAACTGAAATCATAAAGTTTATAATTTTTTTTTCGTTCTTATGCAGTGTTGTAAAAACTAGTTTTTGAAAAATTAAATCGTACATATCTTGGAAGAAATATTTTGTAATTTATTTTTGCCACAACTAGAGCATAGCATAGTTTCTGATAGAAAAGACCTTAAAAAAAATAATATATCATATTTATGTAATGGATATTATGTCATAATAAATTCTACATCACAATTTTGCTATATTTGTACTTCACTTTTATTTTACAGGCTACTGCACATAATATTGTTTATACGCAGCATATGTCGGCGTTTAACCATTTCACCCAATGGCGGTTACCATTCGACCACGTACGGACAACAGCTATGACGTGTCAGTGGTGAAGCGATGTGACCACATTGCAATTGAATTTGGTTACCTCAAGTGTTCCAAATGCTTCCAATGTGGGATCCAACACCAGCATCACAATCATTTAGAAAAATATTTGTGTTAATTTCGAAACATTGGAACTGGCGTTCAGAAATAAAAGTTTCCAAAATTGTCATTGGTTTTTTTTTTTTGTATTTTTAGAACGTTCCCCAAAGTCTTGATAGTTATTTATTATTTATTGTGTAATTGGGTACACATTTAATAATAAAAATGACGTGGCATTAATAAGCATACGTAGATATAAACTACGATATGATTGGACCTAATGTTCTTATATAAAAATCTTACTAATGCCAACGACAATCCAGATTTATTATATAGGTTTAAGTTTAGGGTAGGTATATTCTTAAAGCCCACGCATCCTAATATCTCCTCGTGCAAGACCTTTCGGTAGGACTGTTTTGAGCATGAACTCGCAAATTTCTCAATTATTTAAATTATTTAATGATTATTGTTCGTAAATATTGTTATTTTTTATTTTATTTTTTATTTTTGTGTTACCCACACATGAGGAAATTCGAAAATGTTTTGTCTCTTGTCAAAAGAATTCATTGTAATATGAAACTGAATAGTGAAGTGCTGTAAAGGACTCGCTATAGATGGCAACACGGTTGCTTAAAACCGAATAAAATCATATCAAGAATTTCTACTCCGCGGGGTATTGATCCATAGCTTAACGGGTAGAGCACCGGACACGGATTGTCGGGAGGTGCGGGTTCGAATCCCGCTGGATCGAAAATTTTGATATGATAATAAAAAACATTTTTGAATGATTATTGTGTCTACTAGCAAACGAAAAAAAAAACCAACTAAACTATTTTGTAAGAAATAACAGAAAGCGTTATTTAAATTTCCATAGAAATGCAGAAGCAAATCTCACAACGAGTATATCTTTTGATAGTGTAATTTCGGTTAGTAATTTTCACCTGGGCTTTTCTCGTCTGATTTATCCCTTTATATTCTCAATGTTCTTTGCCCGATAACAGCTTTACATACAATCCCTGGGGATCTTTAAATCTACGTTTATTCGCCGACCGGTCAATGTAACTGAAAGCCTTTGAGAATTTACTTATTAATATATTTTTTACTTCAAATAGATAAAGTGGGTGTTTATTTTTATTTAATTATATAGTTGTTGGGTTTTTAAAGGGCATTTTACGATTGTTCAATTACTTTATTATATTAAATATAAGGAATTAGTATTTATTTAGGAAAAATTGCTTATTTAAAATTATATCTATTTTTATGAACGTGTTAATTCTTATTATTTAAAATTTTCTCGTTTTATTAATATTCCAGAAAATTCAAAACTTCAATGATATTTCTAAGGAAATTAATTACTCAGTCTCCGATTATTTTTTTTATGTAACTAGGTCGGCAAACAAGCGTACGGCTCACCTGATGGTAAGACCGTAGCCTATAGACGCCTGCAACACCAGAAGCATCGCAAGCACGTAATTGCCGACCCTATCCCCTATACATATTTCCACCATCGATCGAGCGACTGAGCGCGAGACAAGCCTATACAGCCTCTGCAGAAAACTAACCGGAGCTGACACACCAATCTACCCGCTCATGGACCGAGCGGGTAACAGGGTTTACTCTGCCAAGGAAAGAGCCGAGATCCTGGCAGAGTACATGGAGGGACAATTCACCCCCAACCCTGCTAATACAGAAGATGAAGATGTCGTCCGTCATCACGCGGCGGTCCACGAGCAAGTGGAGAACTTCCTGTCGGCGCCCGCTCCGGCGCTCCGGGGTGGTGAACTCATCACCCTGTCAGAGCTGCGGAGGACAATCTCCCGCCTACCCAGGCGGAAGGCGCCCGGTGCCGACGGGATCACCATCGCCGCGTTGATGCAGCTGCCCATAGGGTGCCTCGCGACGCTCACGAGGCTCTATAACGGGATACTCCAGACGGGTCACTTCCCCGAGACGTGGAAAACAGGGAAGGTCATCGTCCTCCCCAAGCCTGGGAAGGACCGCCGCCTCCCTGGAATCTACCGGCCGATCACGCTGCTCTCGCACATCGCCAAGCTGTTCGAGCCGTCGAGCGTCTGCTGCTGCGAAGACTCGCGCCGCACCTCCCAGTGCGTGAGGAACAGTTCGGGTTTCGCGGCGGCCACTCATCGACGCTCCAGCTGGCGAGAGTCCTTAATCACCTGGCCAGTGAGCTCAACAACCGGCACTGCACGGTCGGGGTCTTTCTCGACATGGAGAAGGCCTTTGATCGTGTGTCGCACGCTGGACTCCTGGCTAAGGTGATCAATACGACGACACCGCCCGCGCTTGTGCGAGTAGTGGCGTCGTTCCTGGAAGGCCGTAGCTTCTAAGTCTCGTTGGAAGGTGCGGACTCCCAACCGCGCCCCATCCGGGCTGGAGTACCCCAGGGCAGCTGTCTGTCGCCGCACCTATACGCGGCGTACACGGACGACATCCCAACACTGCAAGATCGACTACGCGAAGGGGAGGAGGACGTGCTATTGGCCCTGTACGCGGACGACAGCGCGTTCTTCACTACATCATATCACCAGATCGTCGCCACCAACAGGATGCAGCGTCTGCTGGACTTGCTCCCGGCATGGCTGGATAGGTGGAGGATGGCCGTCAACGTTGGGAAGACGGCCGCTCTGCTTACCGGCGGCTCCAGGCCGCTGCGCCAGCTCAAGCTCCGAGGCCAGGACGTGGAGTGGAGGACCTCAGTAAGGTATCTGGGGTGTCATATCGACCAGAGGCTGCGCATGGTACTGACCGTCAACCAGGCGGTCAACCACGCAGTGGCGGCCCGGTCGAAACTCTACTCCGTGCTCACCTCCAGACTACCTATGAACACCAAACTGAAGGTCTACGGAGCCTACGTCCGCTCGCGTCTGACGTACGCGGCCCCAGCCTGGTACGCCCTCTGCTCGGCGAGCCAGGCCAGACGGCTCCAAGTCCAGCAGAACCGATGCCTACGAATGATAGTAGGAGCTCCGAGGTACGTCAGGAACGACGTCATACACCGTGATACTAAGACGCCCACCGTGGAGGAGTATGTGCGTCGCCTCGCACGCGCTATGTTCGCTCGCGCGGACAGGAGCGCGTGCACACACCTCCACGGCATAGCACCGTTACATGCCAGGCCTCCAGACGGTCGTTCCCTACCTCGCGAGCTCCTGCTGTCACCGCCAGCTCCCAACACCGCCGCTGGTGGCGACGACAGTGAAGATTGCGACGAATAGGACACCCAGGATCCCCACGGGTGTCTCTTATACCTCAATACGAAGACAAACAACTACCCTAACTGACAGCCACAGGGGGAAAAATTATAGACTAGGCCATAGCCTACGCCGTAGGTATGGCCCTGGCCCAACGGGCCAAAACTCAAGACCCTGGGGGCGAAGCCCCCCCAGTGAGGAAAAGCCCGGGCAGAGAGGCGAGAGCCTAAAGGCCCGTACCCAGACTGACCTAGGTCAGCCTGGATGAGCCCAGGACGACGACGACCCTATCCCCAATCCCCCCCAAGAGCTAGATCGATCCGATATTAATTGTCTTGTTGGTTGCTAACTAAAAGTTAAACTATACGAAAGAACTAGTTATATTGCGTAAGATTGATTAAATATCTTACGAAAAATTCGTTTACTATTAATTTTAAACAAGCTTTTGAAACATATATAAGAAAATAAGAACCCAAATTAATATACCAAAGGTTCCGAACTTACAAAGGATTATTATCGATAGATAAGAGAAAAACCAACAAGATCTTTGTAATTTTAATTTAATCCTTGGGCGATATAATTTGTATGATAATAATTTGAACATTACTTTGATGTCCTTAAAAAAACATATTAATTTTATATTCTTATTCTCTTTATTAATTTTTGTACATTTTTGTGACACTGTTGTTTTTGTATAAAAATTTTTCCTGTGCAATTAATAGAGGGATTTTGTCATCGAGTAAAGTTCGCCAACTTACTAAATGCCCACCTGAATTATATTTTTGTTTTCTTAATAGCTATATTTTTATTTATTTTATTATAACATTAATTAATTATGGACTATCTAGTACAGTCTTTTAACATTAGTTACACGTAAAAGTAACATGATATGGGTTTTTAATGAGAAAGGAAATTAATTTTTGATATTAAAATAGCGACAATCGAATACTGATACATAATAATTAATTAGGAAGTAATTTTTATGCTACTTTTTTCTTAAGCATGAAAAAATAATGCGATATATTATATAATATATTATATGTATAAGTATTTTTGTAGTATTTTGGACCTAATTTAATAGGATTTTAATTCACTAAAATAAAATTTAAATAATCATGTTTTGAAAGAAGTAAAAACTACTTAAAGAAGTTTAAAAGTAAGCAAAGTTATTTTATAAAGAACAAAAGTCTAGACGAGTAAGTTGATATTCCGAGTCAGTCCATTCTCTACAGGGCTTTCTTTAAAATTTCAGACACATTTGTTTAATCATGAGTAGACGCAACACTTCACGTTAATGGAACTTTTGTCACCACCGCACCAGAACGGCCAGCGACTTATGTAGGTACACAAGCGAGACATAAATAGAAATTGTTTCGAGTAAAACGCTTAGAATATTATTATAAAATACTAATAAACGATATCTTAAAACATTTTATTTCAAATTTAAAAAAGTGCATGCGTACAAAGTACACATGTCAGAAGTGAAACTTCTTTGGGAAAATAATTTTTAAATCTCCTTTATATTTATACCAATCTAAAGCTTAAGATTTCCGTTCCAGCGCCATCTAGTTAATTTGCAATGTAATACTATCGATATTAATGTAACAACCTTTTTAGTTTCTATAGTAGCTAGGTGGCTTTACCTACCAAAAACAACATAGATTAAAAACGTTGCCGTTCCATCAAAACGTTGCCGTTTCATTAAAACGTTGCACGTTTCATCCGCCTAAAGACATTCCACTTTTAAAAAAAAACAAGTTTTAAAATTGTACCTCGATTGTATTGTAATGTTACATTGCAAAAATTTTAAAGACCCTTCTACGTTTAATAAAGTATATCTCAAACGTAAAGTTTTAATACATTTAAAATGAATAATTCAGCCAAGTTACTGTCAGGTGGCGAAGTAGGGTACCGTAAACAACTAAATAAAACCCAGTGATGAAGCTAAAAAGGATAGTTTTGACACTGGAATTTATAAAATTGAGAGTTTAATCTTCTTAATGTCACTTTCAGCGTGTTTTTTTTTTTTTTGTTTTGATAGTATATTGCACATTTATTTTAAATATTCCAAAATGCTGCATCATTCTGTAATTTATTTTTGTAAAAAATAAGTGCAATTAATAAAATAAATATCTTTATTTGGGCTACGGAGTTAAAAAATTTGCATACATCTAATTATAGTAAAGATGTAACCAATAAAATAAGTCAATGGTTGACGTATGGACACTACAGAACTAAAATTTTAAAGACTGACCTTTGTTATACAGCACATACATTTCCAGTTTTCTACCGTTGTAAATTTGTCAAAATGTGAAATCTGGCTTCACAATGTCTTTGGCAAAGATCTTTGCATTGTTGTTTATTAATAATTTTAGGATACTATTGTTTTCATTTTTATGTTGAATTTTACAAGTGTATGAAATATTTATTAATTTGAAACACAAACTGAATAAAATATGCTGCAAAATAAACACAGATTTGAAGAACATTGAAGACACATTTGCGTCTTAATTGTGTTGTATATAAAAACAATGTATAATAATAATTATACAAATGTGAAATGCAATTAGCAGTAATGAGGTATACATATATTTTGTATTTCATTTCCCACTTTGTGGCGATACTAAACTATTGAATCGAAAGCTTAAATTTAATTGATTTAAATGTTTGTAATACTCAGTAAATACTAGTTTAATTTCATTCTAACACTGCAACTATTCGTTCGAAATGAACCAATTAAAAGTAATTAATATTTATTTTTATTACGGAACCAACAAAAATTTCAAAATTCATCAAAACCAAAAGAATACTATCCGAGTTGAGAACAATGTAAAATAACACAAAACAACGCATCTAATTCACTATAGTGCTTAAGCTCGAAGCAGATTAAAAAGTTAGGACAACTTTGTAATTACATAGACGCATCTCGGTAATTGTATATACACCCAACACCCGTTTGATGCTGACGTATGTAACAAAGAGATTCTTTTTAAAACAACTCTCGTATATAGTGCATTACATAATTACGATAAAGTATGTAAAGCTATATGCGTAACGTATAAGCATTAATGTAAGCAACTTTTATGCCCATGAAAATTTTTATAATATGTTTTGTACAGAATATTTTTAATGTCAGTAATAGTTTAGGAAATTGAAGATGTACTACTAGTGCCTATTATTCGACATATTTATACCCATGATTTATTTTTAGATTATCTGAAACGGGTAAACTTAATGGACATAGAATGGTCCCACAAGACCCTTAGGGCAAACGTTTATCAGACATAAACTTAATTATTGTCTATTTAGAACTAAATTGTCTTCTCTGTTATCTAGTTATATATCGACGGGATTCTCCTTGAATACAGCAATTATGAGCGGAGGTGACCTATTGCTTTGATTATCTTGATCCAAATCTAGAGGTCAGAATTTTAAACCAAGACTAGTATAGATTTAAAAACTCATATACGATGTTAAAAGAGAATAACGCGCGAACATAAACAAGACTGTAAATAATTTGATCTAAAATCGATTCTCCAAATCTCCAATGTTTTATTCAGTCTTACTCTTGTACATATTTCTTTGGAGTTTACTCCTTAAGAAACGATATAAGGCCCTTGGTATTAAAAAAACATGGGTAGTGAAGTTGTGTGCAACATCTGAAGCAAGTGCTCAGTGACGCTGACGCTTAGTGACGCTGAGAGTGATTCTGCGAGTAATGCTGAGATTTTTTTTATATAGCTAGGTCGCCAAATAAGCGTACGGCTCACCTGATGGTAAGCGAATACCGTAGCTTATAGACGCCTGCAATACCAGAAGCATCACAAACGCGTTGCTGACCCCATCCCCAATTTTCCACCAGGAGCTGGGGGGGTGATACTTTATAACGTTTTAACTGATTTTTTAAAAATAAAGATATAATATTATGCCAGCGTTTACTGTACAGAGACGAATGTCGAGCTTATTTATGTTTTAATTTTAGAGTTTTATTATTAATTTTAAATATTACGGTAACCTTCCTTAATAGTAGTCATCGCAGTTTTTTTTTAGTTAGCTGCGACTAGGATACCCATCTTATAACTACTTGATACACAAAACTACTTCAAAACAAAATTATTAGGATGTCCTCTGTAAGGTTTTGAGCATAACAGTTCCTACTATGTCCGATCTTAATAATACTTATTATTATAACACCACAAACATTTCAAATACATTTCAAATAAATTCAATATATCGAAGCGGCGATCTTTGTAAAATTACCTACACGTCACGTCGCGTACCGAAATAGTAATAGTGCCGAATATGGGACTAATTAAATCTCATTTCAATGCAGGTTGCACGATGAATGTCCGAATACGATGTGAACTATTTTGTCGAATCGTCCTGATATTAATTGAAACATTCCATACAGCATTGACGTTCACCTGGTTTAGGTGCGCGTCGACTTTTCAATAATATCGCATACAGATAACTATATCAAATACATCTACCTATGTTTGTATTATTTAATATTTGGAAATTTCCTGCTCAAAATATGGAGCAGCCCGACTGGAGTAGTACCTCGACCTTACAGAAGACCACAGCAAATAATACTGTTTCCAAGCAGTATTGTGTTCCTGTTGGTGAGTAAGGTGACCAGAGCTCGTGGGGGGATTGGGGATAGGGTCGGCAACGCGCTTGCGACACTTCTGGTGTTGCAGACGTCTACGTCTATAGGCTACGGTCTTACCATCAGGTGAGCCGTACGCTCGTTTGCCGACCTAGTTACATAAAAAATAAAAAATAAATTGGCATGAAATTGTTAATTGCCATACTCGTATATGATTCTGTTAAAATGCATTAATTATATTACATTTTATTATTTTTTAATACAAAATATTTCTTTTCAAATAAGAATGGAATATGGAAAATATTTAATAGATAGATTTACCGACAAATTGCGAAACCAGAGTAACGGATTTTAATATTTTTGTGAAATTTTTAATTTGAATTGATTATTATCAAAGAAAGTCATAAGTGATGTAGTTGTGGCCTTAAATATCAACTTGAATGGGTTACATCACCAGATATAATGAATCGATGATCGTTTCAGATATTACACAGGAGTACTAGCTAGCTCCTTGTAAAAATTTTCCTAAATATTTTATTTTTAAAGCCTAAGTAATTTTTCGTGTGGGCTCGTAATTCCAGCGATTTATATATCCAATAATTTCGACGATTCTTTAAGGGGTCGAACAAGATTGCGGCCTCTCAATAGTTTGCAGTTATTGTGGCCTATAGACGACTGTAACGCCAAGAGTTACACAAGGCGACCATACACCCTCTGTCAACACATCACGTATACAGGACCTGGCTTCTTTACTCGCCGCAGGATCACAATTATACTTGAGATCGGTATTATTTGGATGTGACCTTCGACAAGATTGAGGTACTCCCCCAATTCAGGTCCTGCAAATTTTGATTAAGATATCCTGCTATGACTTACTTCAGAGTAATACTTCTATAAATAAATACAGTATGTGGAACGATAGGTATAGGTACATGACTCTCAAATGATCTTCTTAATAAGTAGTCGATAGTATTTCGATAAATTGACAAAGACATTTTATAAATTGGTTTCCATTGGTTTATTATAGACTGGAAATTGATCTGAGCTAAATATAGATACGGCCATACACAAATTTGTTTTAAGAATGTTGCAATGTCAATTGGTAAGTATTGATCTTCAATTATGAAAAAATGACATTTGATTAGTTGATGACGTTTAATGGTTTTTAGTTACGTCAATATTAGGGAATGGTGAAACCACAAATGATGACAGTGCAGTCGCGAATGAAGCTCGAATAAGATTGTACGTTGGTTAGAAACTTAACTTGTATTGCTATAATCTATTTTTTTTTATTGGCAATATATTTGATTTAATTTTTTTGTTTATTTATACTGTGAAAAAAAATAGAATAAAAACTCATTTTAACATTAGTAACGTCAAAAGTTTGACGTGTTTATCAGCTAGTGAAATAGATTCAATATAAACTCATAATGCGGTCTCATTATGTGTGTTTACGCTGTTCTCATTTTACGTAACAAAATTATCATATCATTACTTATATAATAATAAATATATGATATATCTGTACTTTTAATAAATTGCTAAAAATCAACCAAAAATCTTTCTTACTTATGATATTTCCTTCATTTTTGTGGCTATGTATGGCCAAGTAATCACTTTTTAAAATAACATCTGCTAAGTTATTCCTCCCAAAAAGTTCGCATTCAGACTGTTACATCGCACTGCTGGGTATAGACCTGTTTCTCCGTGTAGGAGAAGGATTGGAGCTTAATCTACCACGCTGTTCCACTGCGGGTTGGTGGATATGTTCCCCATTGTTGTTTTGCCATACAGATGTTTGTAGTGGGCCATTGAGTGTGGGTATTTTATATTTATAATTATAGATTGTTGCGATAATAATTACAATAATTTTACTTAAGTTTGACAGGTAAAAGTTATTTTTATTTAATAAGGAGAGCAAACAAGCAGACCGTATTATCTCCCGTAGAGGCCGCTTAATTAGAAAAGTTTCGGGTGTACATATATGGACATACATACATATTATGTACCTATATATTATGTATAATAACGTAATTGTACTCAATAAATATTTACTTACAATTTATACTTATTTTTAACCGACTTCCAAAAAAGGAGGAGGTTCTCAATTCGACTGTATGTTTTTTTTTTTAATGTATGTTCACTCAGAACTTTTGACTGGGTGGACCGATTTCGATCAATTTTCTTTTAATTGAAAGGTGTTGCGTGTCATGTGGTTCCATTTAAATTTAATTGAGATCTGACAAGTACTTTTAGAGTTATATCTAATAATGCGTATTTACTTGACTACTTTTTCGTCGACCTACGTTATATTATACCGCATAACTTTTTACTCGATGTACCGATTTCGATGATTCTTACTTTAATCGAAAGCTAATACTTGTCTTGTGGTCTTGTTTAAATTATATCGAGAACATATTACAAATTTTTGAGTAATCTTTAATAGCGCGTATTCACTTGACTATTTTTTCGTTTTATTACGTTGTATTACTTGTCGATGTAATTGAAGTCGGTTTTTTTTTTGTTTGCGAGCAAACACAATTATTAGATCATGCATTCTTTAAAAATGTCCATAGTATCTTAAATTATTGTTGATTTGTTGATTAGTATATAAGGAAAACAATACTCATTTATAACTTGAAATAGTCCTTGACAAATTTGAACACATACGAGATACCAAGTCACGCAGCTGTGCTCATTCAAAATACATATTGCGCGAATAACTTTGTTTCCTGCAATTTGTCCAACGGAACCCGTGGTTGGTACACAAACTTGTCCAAATTACTTTACAAATAATTTCAAATCATCTCTTGTTTGATGCAGAACAATTGCTATAAAACATTTGTTGCAATTAATTCATAGTATTTTTTATTTAATATTAAGCTCATAATTATCATATATATAGCTCTTCTCTCTTTTTAATGTATAATTACATTAATTAGGATACAATGTTATATATAACGTTATATAATTGTGTTTACTCGCAAATGAAAAAAAACTGACTTCAATTACATCGATAAGTAATATACAACGTAATAAGACGAAAAATAGTCAAGTAAATACGCGCTATCAAAGATTAGTAAAGTAGTCATCAGATTTCGATCAAATTTAAATGGGACCACAAGAAAAGCATCAGCTTTCGATCAAAATAAGAATCATCAAAATTATTTATAAAAAATAAACAGCTACTGCCCTCTAGTGGATAATATAGCTCAGTGCGTTATAGTAAATCTTTAGCATGTAACATCATTTGATCGATAGTCCGAAACGAAGTAGTGTTACTGGATTCCGATAGATGGCATGGTGACTGTACGCACCATCACATAAAATCCGCGTCTTCAAAGATTACTCAAAAATACTCATTATATCTCGATCAAAAATTATTCGGAGCCACAAAATAAGCATCAGCTTTCGATTAAAATAAGAATCAGCAAAATCGGTATATCCATTAAAAAGTTATCCGATATTAATACAACGTAGGGCGACGAAAAAATAGTCAAGCAATACGCATTATTACATATGACTAGAAAAGTATTTGTTAGACCTCAATTAAATTAAAATGGGACCACATGACACGCACCACCTTTTGATTAAAAAAATCATTGAAATCTATTCACCGGTCGGTTAGAAACTAATATATTGCAAGATAATGTTCGTGTTTAAATTATTATCTATTTATAACACAAACCATTTATTTACTAAGCAGTTGACGAATTTAATTAACAGAGAAATTGAGAGATAAATACTGTCCCTTTCTAATCCCTGTTGGTAGATTGACATCTCGAATTCTCTTGGACAAAGAATTTAGGTTAAACTGCGGTCCTAGAAAGACATTTGATCTATAAAGTCGAGAATATCTTGTTTAAGTTAAAACATGAAACTATCATGAACGAATAATTTTGTATGTTTGTAGACTACGTGATATAGATAAGCAATAATAGGACTGGTTTTGATTCGTAAAATAATTTTTCGATCAGGTATGGAATAAAAGAAAAATATCTTGTTCAAAATCTGGAATACAAGATATCAGCTAAATAAGCACTCAACTATTATTGTTTTCCTGTGGTAGCCAGAGCTTGTGGATCTTCCCATCGTGTCTCGGTGACCACTTTAAGCCGTCGGGCCCGGTTGGTATCATGTACACCTGATAGCGATCGTTATTCATAGTCGGGAATATATCCGTCAACCCACATTGATCCTTCTCCTACATGGGGAAAAAAGCCCTATGCCCAGCAGTGGCATATTACAGGCTGAAGCGAGCCAGAGCTACTGGGGATATGCAGTGTTGAAAGCGGATAGGGTCTGCAACGCGCTTGTGATGCTACAGGTATTGCATGCGTTCATGAGATACGGTAACTGCTTCCCATCATGGACCGAACGCTTGTTTGCCATTTTCGAGATATATATTACTTAGCTGTGCTACTACTGCACCTTGCATACTACTATTATTATATAATTATACGCCATGTTCAATCGACCAGTTGAAGTAAAGGAAGGAAGAAAGCCCGTTTTAATTTACTATCAAATAATTGGTCAAGGAACATGGCTAAGCTAAGTGATAGCGACGAGTCACTATTTTATTATATATTTCTTATTTTCTTATATTAATCATACGTGATTTAAAAAAAAAGAGTGATCTTATTAGTGCAAAAATTACAATAAAACGAAGTTGTTGGAACAAACGCGAAAAAAAAATAATTTTAAAAGATAAATTAGTTTAAATAGTGTGTCGACACATTAATGTATGATTCATGCAATAAAATAAAAATTAAAAATTTCATTACAAATTAAAAAAATACTTTTGAATTTAAGAATAATAAACATGGCATAATGTTTAAGTGTAGCAATTATTCTTTTACAGATGAAGAAATATTGCACGGAATAGGAGTTCCGTTTAATTAAACAGTCAATTTTCTGCTTCGTGTCAAGTAATAATTTTACTCAGTAACACAAAAAACAACTTGTCGGCTACATTTAAACGACGCGTTGGCACAACGATCACAGCACTGGCTTTTGCGCTGGCAGTCGCGGGTTCAATCACCGCTCATGATAAACATTTTTATTGGCTATATAGACGTTATTGTGTTTCCGAACCCCCGACACAGGAGAAAAGCCTACTGGGAGCGGTTGAGTTTGAAGCGTTTATTTATTAAAAAAATCTATTAAAGTAACAAAATTTCAACCTACTATGAGAATACCCAGTCTGTCCTAGTAGTTGAAGTTCTGAGTTCTGAACCTCACCAATAGAAGTTAAGAGTAAATAAAAGAAAGACTCAATATTCGAAAAGAAGTTCAATGCACCGAAAGATGCTTCGTAAGAGACTAGAGCAAACTGGGTAGCAATACTTTAACAAAGGAAATAAATGCTAGCCAGCGGACCTCTTTATAGTAAAACTAGCCGACCCGTGCCCACTTCGCTGGGCGTTATAATCCATTTCACATAAGAAGGGTACGGTGATATATTATGTTCCAATACACTCTCACTATTTTCAGCAAATCAGATAAATATAAATGTTTTAAAATCACCAATTAATTTCTAAGGCAAATAATAATGCTTGATTAGATTGAATTGTTGACACGGCACGTCAGAGGGCGCAGGTTCAAATCCTGCTGGGTCGAAAATTTTGATAATTTTTATCTTTTTCCTTTTATCTTGAATAGTGTAGCTTTCTGTTAGCGAAAGAATTTTCATGATCGGATCAGTATTTGCGAAGATTATCCCGTATATACAAACAAAGTTATAAACTTTACCTCTTTATAATATTAGTATAGATTAAAGTAACAAACTATTTGTAAAAGATTATTTTTTGTCAGTAATAGTGAAGTGGCAATCTATAAAATCGATGGCAAACGATTTTGATACTACTCATTTTCAATACATTTCAATCAAACTTATGAGATATAGATAGTGAGTCTTTCAAGTCAACCAAAGGTTCATACACCATACCATATATTTTTTTTAGAAATAGAACGATGTGTAAGTAAAACCAATCGTTGGTTGAAAACAGAAAAATGCCTTACAAGAGCTTCTAAAAAATTAACGTCACTTCCTTCTAATGAAATTGTACCAGTCTTTTCGTATCGTATATTTATTCTATTTTCAAAAGGTTTTTTTTATATCTTTAATGGGATTTTTAAGTTTACTTAGAAACGTAAGTTGTCCAGTCTTATATTTTTTAATAATTGTATTTCTTTTTTACAAGCTTTTATTTAACTTGCAATGTATGTATGTATGTATGTATGTATGTATGTATGTATGTATGTATGTATGTATGTATGTATGTATGTATGTGTGTAGGTATGTATGTATGATGTATGTATGTATGTAACTTTAATGAATGTTTGTTCGGGTGAAATCTTGCAACTCAATTTTGAAGCAGATATCTTCAACCAATTGAGCTGAAATTTTGTATACAGGTTCAATTTGGATGACAATGCATGGTTTATATGTATGCATGTATGTATGTATTTATGTTTGTTCGGGTGAAATCTTGCAACTCAATTTTGAAGCAACCAATTGAGCTGAAATTTTGTATGCAAGTTCAATTTGGATGACACTGCATGGTTAACTTTGTGACGTCATTCTAAATCCAATATGGCAGCATATCCAAGAGTGCGGACTAGTTATTTTTAGTGCACTTCTACAATATGTGTATCAAATGAAAGGGCTTGCTAAGAATAATTCGAATAAAGTGACGTGATAACCGACTAAAAAGTCAAAAATAAATTAAAAGTAAAAAACACTTTTTAAAAAACAAGAACAAGAACACATAATCTATATGATATAAAAGCTTGTCGCGAAATTTGCTTATAAACAAGTAAATTAAATAAATTGATGTGATTGATTTTAACTATTAAAATTTTCAAAATAAGGAAATACGAGTACTCATATCTCACGACAAGCTTTTCTATCATATAGATTATGTGTAATGACTTTATAATTAGATAGTAAAAGTTTTAAAGTAAACATTTATTTTTTTCGTTTTAGCACATTCAAATAAAAGCTTGTTTTTTTAAAAAGGTTTTTTACTTTTAATTTATTTTTTTCTTTATTTGTTTTAAAAGTATATTGTTCAATAATTAATAAAGCGATATTATATTCAAATCGTAAGGTAAAAATACTTTCTAATATATGTTTTTGTTAAGTAACTTAAAATAAGCAACGTATTAAAAAAACATAATAATACAGCTCTGAGTCCCATTTTAATATACTCGGCTTTATTACAAACGTAATTTTGATTTATACAATACGATAATATAACTACAAAAAATACTCCTCGAAACTTATTTTATTACGTATCTTGTTAAATGTGCCGTATTTTATAAGTATAATACGCTCTCATCCGTACCGTGGACATTTAGCGTGCCACAATCACCTAAAAAGACAAATTATTACACTACAAAAACAAAAAGGTAACAATAGACAAACAGTTTCATACAACAATATCATCCCTTACAGTTAATAACGCTAACATAAATATTCGCCGAACCGTAACATATAACAAGGGAGCCAGTTAAAAAAGCTATTTAAGTATAAAAATACGATATTGGTTTACTTTGGAGGCGTTTCAGCATAGTAATGTTTGCGATATTTTACTTAATAGTATTAAGAAAGTTTAAATTGTCGAGTTTAATAAAAAGTTAATTAAAATTGTTTCAGAAAAGACTTTATCCAACTAGAAATTGAAAAACATCATAATTAAACCGAACGAGTTAAGTTTTAGTTTCTTGTATACCTACGTAGTAAGTTACTTGTTTCTGAAAGATGAAGCTATAACTTCATCAGTAAACTTGATTACTAAAGAACTAACAGTAAAGCCTCGCAGGAAAAACAAAATTGTATGTAATAGATCGTTGCGTTTTACGTTTTCCATTCGCAAGATTTGTGAACAGACGAACTTCATGAAACGCGTCCTTCCGTGAGCTCAACTTACTTGTATGCAGCTCTTGTCTTCTTCTATTTGTGAATTATATTCTTAATGAGATAATGACCCATTTGATATCCGAAACCAACATAAAAGTAAGAAAGGAAGAACATTTATTAGCTAATATTAATAAAAACGTAAAATATAGAAGTCGTTCAGAAACATCGTGTACTGTAAGAATATGTATAATTAATGTAAGTGTGTGTGCCCCACACGTTAAACAATATGACAAGTACAAGATTATTTTTTCTTATCGAAATCGCAAAACAATTTTTTATATCCTCAAATCTTTGTACTTCCAAGAATAATTATAAATAATAATCTAAAAATATATAAGAGAAATGCTAAAACAGGTAAAACATGAGCAATAATGTTTAATATCTTCTTTATTTACTTAAACATCCAGAAACCACGGGATTTCATAATAAACGAAACATAAGATTTCATAAGAATTGAATATAATGGAAATAAAACAATTTCCATATCAAGAATGGAGTTTATTTTAATTATGACTGTACACATACTCGTATTTCTCCGCACAGCGTACTGCGCGAGTGCTTTGTTCATAGGCAAATAATTTAATTTCCTTTGTTTTAGATTTATAATCGAGCCAGTTAAATGCACTATTATAATACTCTAGGTTTGTCATCCATTTTTTTCTAATACATTCTACGTTCAAGTTACAACTTTATTGCTATTTTTTTTTTGCTTTGTATCGTGTGATATATCAGTGTGAGTTTAATAGACAACGTGCTTAAGCTTTTGAGTCTTAACTAGACTTTTAGTCGATGCGCATACTTCACGACGCCATATTGTCATGATATTGTCTCATAAAAAAAAAGATATATCTGTCTATTGACATGTAAAGTAAGCATTACATTTCAAAATCCATGTCACCAAAGCTAGCAAAGAATCTAAAAATGTTATTCTCATTAATGTTTTCGCTTTCAATCAAATCCTGTAATGTTTTTAATTGGAGTGAGCGATCCTACTTGAGTGCTCTACTACGCCATTACTATTTCCTTAAATTTTAATACTTTTTGTTATTTCAATAATAAGAACATAATTACATTAAGGGTCCATATAACAACCCCGCATAGAACTGAAGTAAAGGTATTTAAGAACCAATTGATATTTTTTATGATTAATAATAGAAATACACGAATATGCTTATAGTTAGTGAGAAACATTATTTTTTTCTTTACACAGGAAACTAATAAAATAATTATACATACATTATAAAACTCCATAGTATTTATTTTGTGTTGAAAAAATAAATTGGGTTTCTAATAATGATGCAAAGTTTTCTTCCAAGCGTAGATAATACCTTCAAAATTCATGTCATGTATAACGATTAACGACGTACTTTTGTTTTAGGGCGCCTTCAAATTTGTCGCGCTGCTGTCGCGCGTTGTTATTTACATACATTTACAACGTCGCGCGTCAGCAGGGCTGCAGACGCGCTGCCGCCGCGCGCCTAATTTGAAGGCGCCCTTACTGCCTACTGCTATGGTACAGCTACAGCTACTGGGTATGGTGCAAATAAAAAAAAAACTACAAAAAGGTCTTTTTCAGTCTTTTTTTTCAACCGGCCCATCTATCTTTTTATACGTTTCCCTATTTATAAAAAAAAAAATTTGCGCATAAGCGAAGTGTCACTATCACCTACTAAAACATATGAGTAATCTACAAAGAAAGCGTTTACGTTCAACAAGTACAATATTGATACAAGCTAGTTGTAATTGTGAACTTTGTTACAATAATGCAAAAGTTACTTTCAAGCATCAAATGGAAATTTTGAAATAAATGCTCTTTTGAAAAATTAGAACATAATATAAAGAAAATTTATGAAAGCTCTCGATAAAATTAAGGGTACCGTTTGATATTCTGTAAAATATTAGCTAATATTCCACATTTACCATGTTACGTACACATTACACTTTTATGATTTCTATTGATACCTCTATTTTATGTACAAAAATTAATTAACTTTAAGAATATTAATATTTCTAAATTTCCTGGAATAAATTATGTTCAACACATTTTGTAACGCAAAATAATTTTTAATGTACCATGACCTAAAAGCTTCAGATAAAAATTGTAAGTGAAGTATATCCACCAACTCGTAGTGGTCCAGTTTGACGGATATTTTTCTGAACTTTTCAAATGATAAGAACAACGACCCAAGAAACTGTGTTCATCTTGTTAATTGCATTGATATTTTTTTTATGATATAATATCTTTTGACCTTAACTCTTAGAACATAGTTTTGTTCTATGGCCTATTATCTTCTAAATAACGCTGACTTCTAGTAGTGTTAAAACTACTCGAATTTAAATCAGTTTCGTTAGTACAAAATAAAAAATTTCAAACAAAAAAGTTAATATTCAAACCAAAGGGTTGATTATTATTGATATTAGTATTATTATTTCTATTAAACTTTCATTTCTAATATTAGTCCGTCTATTGTGCTAAATGCAAAGCAAGGTAATGATAGCTTCTTAATGGAAAATTGCGTACTAATTTCCGTTTCATATGCCAGGGATTTCCGCAGCGTATCGTTTTCAATTAATAACAATAAAATGATATAACCTTTTTGAATAGCGGAGGTTTATCTATATTTTAATCGAGAGAATAAAGGATAAAACTCTGTATGGAAATGTTCTTGAAATAATATTATGATTGAAAATATCCCTGTTAATTAAATACTACATATTTACAAATAAAAAATATCTACAGTTTTCCAGAGGTAGAGGACAAAATCAGTGTATAAAAATAAATTAATCCAACAGCCGATCAAAAAGGTTCAAAATAAAATTTTGATATCCAAGATTATAATGTAAAAAATTATTAAAACATTCTATAGGTACTTACGAATATTTGATGTACCTATATTTATGACATTTAGTATATACACACACATGGAATACTGTTCTCACCTGTGGGCTGGGGCGCCCCAATATCAGCTCCTTCCATTTGACCGCGTTCAACGCCGGGCGGCTCGAATCGTCGGCGACAAGGTTCTCTCCGGTCGGCTTGATTCGTTGGCACTGCGTAGAGATGTCGGGTCACTCTGCAATTTCTACCGCATCTACCACGGGGAGTGTTCTGAGGAATTGTTCGGATTAATACCTGCAGCTGAATTCCACCACCGGACATCGCGTCAAAATTCCAAATTTCATCCTTATCACCTCGATGTCCGGAAATCTACAACAACTCAATTTTTACGCCATTTTCTGCCGCGCACGACCACTATATGGAACCAGCTGCCACCTACGGTGTTTCCGATCCGATACGACTTGGGGACCTTTAAAAAAAGAGCATACTCCCACTTGAAAGGCCGGCAACGCGCCCGCTAATCCTCTGATGTAGCGGGTGTCTATGGATGTTGGTTTCACTTACCATCAAGTGATCCAACTGTCCGTTTGCATATCGCATAAAAAAAAAATATAAAAGTATTTTATATATTTTTTTATGTATTATTTGCAAAAGTACGTTTAATATCTTTAAGGCCTACAAAAACAAAATTTTATTGTATATATGGCTTCTATAGATATTTAAATATCTGTACTAATACGGGTCGTTCCGTTACGGGTCCATCCCATCATAAAATTCAAGATCGATATCAACGATTGAATCGGGTCGCAGTTTGCGTAAACATCATAACATCGAGTTATTTACGACGTTAAGAGAATAAAATATATCCGACCCTGTATCGGATACTACGATAACATAGTTTATTTTAGCGGTCAACTCGTAATTTACTAGGATTTGAAATTACGTTTTAGATGTGATTTATATTATTTGTGAAATGTTCGATTGAAGATATGAATTTATGTGTATGTTGAAAGTGATGGAATGTTTCGTTTGAAATATGGACGCAAATATGAACGTTGATCAAGTTTGACAAATTCAATTCTAGAATTAAAGTGCACTATGTTATAACAAATATTTCTATCAAAATGGGAGCTAAGTACTGCTTTTTTTGAGACACATACTTTTGTCGTGAGTCTCTCAACTCACAAGTCACCATTAACATCGATCCATATATATCCTTAGTACGTAATGATATCTCGAAATATAATATATTTATGTATGTAGAACTGAATGGTAGAAGAAGTAAAGTGTAATGTACTTGAAAAGGTAATAAAATAAAATATATAGCTTACTGAGCCTAGTTTTATTTTGTAACAGCAATCTATCATTTTGCGTAAGGCGAAACGAGTAGAATTATGGATAGTTTACGAAGTGATAATGTAATATTTTCTGTTATAACAAACATTAATGTAAGAGCTTTCACATAACGTGGTGCGAAATCTTACCGCGAAACGTTGCCGCATCGTGTACCGTGACGTCACCGTACACGATCACAGCAATGGGTCGCTAAGTAGCTAGTATCTTACATTTTTACCGTTATATATTTATTTTCCATAATACTAATAAAATACTAATCTAATAAAGAATTTAGTAAAAAAAAAGCGAAGGTATATTTTACGAAAAAAAAAACATTAATTTAAATTATTCGAAATGCGGCGAGAATAAGCACTGCGTTATGCTTAATTAATAGCGAAATAAGGACCGCGGAGTTTTTTAGTTTTTTTTTTAGGCGCCTCGGGTGCTTTAAGGTACAAATTTTCAGTGTAATGTTGGACGCTCTGGGTTAGCGTGAATTTTGTTTATTGTTTGGCGAATCGTTTCGGATATAATTAAGTTATGTGGCCTGAAAGAAAATTGCTAACAAAAAGTTCGTTATATCGATTTCGAATTAGATTTTTAGTATTTCCATTCTCGTTGTTTTGACGCGTTTTATTTTAATTATTATTGGAATTTTTAAAGTTTATCGAGTTACGATAGTTTTTGATATCCATCGGAGCGCGAAAGCGTTTCGATTGTTTCATGAATTTTCGACGAACGCTGTTTCGTAAAAAACGACAAACTACGTCGCTACGTTTTATTTTTTATGAAAAACAAACGATCCGTTACACAAATGAATACGAACTAACTGTCTGTCTGTAATGTTTTTACGTCAAAACGTTTGACGGATTTTAATTAAATTACAAATCTGTACACTTTCATGGTGACTCTGTGAATAAAAAAAATTACACAAATGTTTATACAAAATTCAAATTGTAGCTAGAAATATAACATAATAACATCTTTTCTGATTTGTTACGTATTTTATTTCGTCTTATTATCGACAATAAAAGAAAATATCTTAGAGATACTTTAAGTTCGTTTCCTGTTGTACAACTCTCAAAATAATTTGATAAAAGTAACGTATTGATAAGTGAAAATTTCTTTCTAAGTTATTTCATTCAATCGCTTAACTCCAGGAAGTATGTTTATATTTGAAAAGTTTTCTAAATGTTAATAAATACGATCATGCCTCCGGAACACTTCCAATGAATAATTCACGATTTGTATCGAGTCCAACAGTTCCTGTTATTGTGATCTCTCATTCTTTTCTTATCTACGTTAATGAAGAGAGATGAAACAAGATCCAATTTATTATTCTCAGCTGAATTTTTTTTATATTTTTATCTAATGGTGATTAAATCGAAGGAAATTGAATGATTTTATACTATCAAGTTGGCGCAATAGCAATAGTTTGTCTATTAAACTCATTTCAGCCTATCGCAGTCCACTGCTGGACCTATGTCCAAGCTCAAGGCCGACAAGATCGCTCCAAAAGTGGCTCATGATTATGTTTTGCCCATAGTCACCACGCTGGTCAGGCGGGTTGGTAACCGCAAGGCTGGCTTCGTCACACCGAAGACGCTGCTGCCTGTCGGCTTTTTAAGTTCTAAGGTGGTAGTGGAACTGTGTTATCCCTTAGTATCCTCTTACGATACCCACGGGAAGAGACGGGGTGGCTTCTTATTATATATTCTATTATATATTCTTCTTATTATTATATTCTTTACTGCCGTAGCCACAACAGCAGTGTCTATTAAACTAATTCAGTTTAATAATTTGATAATTTTTTTTTTAGTTTATAAGCTGTTGATTGATCATTACAAATTTACAATACGTTCAACGTATATATATCGTATATACATAAATACGACCAAACTTAGTGCTTTGGCCACTGAACAGTGCGGACCTGTCTGAGACATCGTTACGCTGTCAGTTTGTTAAACGAAGTTTTGGAAACAATTTTGGAGTTTTACTTTTAACACAAGCGTCAACTAAGAAAACCTGAGTGGCGTCAGCTATGCTGGCGTCAGGTTTTTTAAAAAATATTAAAGTTTTTGTTCTCCCGTCAACAATTAATTTATAATTTGTAAAGTTTTGATCTCAACTCGGTCACTATTACAAAATACTATAAATTATCTGCCAGAAAAAAGATCATTTTGGATCAAAATGTGATTTCATGTGACCTTTCATCTGACCCCGTAACCTTGTTTTTCGTGTACTAATAAATAAAAAACTTAACATTTAATTAAATATGTTAGATATTCTTTAACGAAATTCTCATAAAAGGAACATTAAAGGAATTTTTCACATTGTACGTCGTCTATCTTCCAAGAACTAAAAATGACGTTCTTTGTAAACACATGAAAATATTTTTGTTTATTTTAGCGACAATTTTTCGTAAGATCCTCTGTCGGGCTAATTTTGATGTTGAGCAAGCCATACCCTTCTGTAACCTCGAAATAAACACCACGATATCGATCCATTCTGTTGATAATTTTAAACAACTAAAATCATGAAAGACCGATACAACCTGAAAGTGAGGTCTTGAACTTTACTTTGCACCTTTCTAGTTGAATTACCAATTAAACAAAAAAAATACCTCAACACCGAAAGTTATTAAGTGTCAACGTCCAGACGAAACATAATTAAAGTCTCCTAGTATCTGCACAAAACAAAATGATCGTTGCTGTACAAATTTCAGGTAACCCTTAATGAAAAACAAAAAGGAAAGAGCAACATAGAGTTATTTGTGTTAGAGTAATTAATTTTAGTAATACTATATCCCAAGACAAATCTTATAATATGTGATGTTGTTATTTTTCTACTACTTAGATTGTAATCAAGATGAATTAGACTGAATTGTTAGACTGAATGTACATACATATATGTATATGTAAATAATAACTACAAATAATGCTATTTAATATTGCAATCTATACTAATATAATAAAGCTGAAGAGTTTGTTTGATTGTTTGTTTGTTTGTTTGTTTGTTTGAACGCGCTAATCTCAGGATCTACTGGTCCGATTTGAAAAATTCTTTCAGTGTTAGATAGCCCATTTATCGAGGAAGGCTATAGGCTATATAACATTACGCTAAGACCAATAGGAGCGGAGTCCACGCCGACGAAGTCGCGCGCAGAAGCTAGTTTTTTAATAAATTTTGTATTAATTTGTGAGTACATGCATACACACACGCACACACACACACACAATCAACTATTTGTTAGTAATCAAATATTTTGTATACATTTTTCATAATTATAAATATTAACAACATTTTTACAAACCATTCTAAACGTTCCTTTTGTATTTAAATACGCTGTTTAAAATTCCTCAACTTCGGCAATATACCAAAGAATGCAAAATGCAAGACGTCTTTAATCTCTTTCTTGTTGGGAACTTCTAACATCCGAAATATTCAACTAAGAGGAGTGAATTTATCAACGTTATATGCACGTCATGCTTTCAGCTCGCTGAAACAATGGATTACTTCAGTAGAAATTCCGACGGGAAACTCACTGAAAAATGTTTTGGTCGAGCAAAAAATTCCAAGGCAATTAGGCACAACTAATTTTAAGTTGAAAAAGATTGCCTTTTACTCAATAACACTACTTATGTTTTCTATAGTGGATTACCAATCCATGTATAAAAAATGTCCAAAAAATTTTTAGAACATACGCCATATTTTTATCGTAACGAAAACTACTCAAATTTAAAATGTCAATAGGACTAACATTGGTGTACTTACTCAAAACCAGAAAAACAATTACCGTAAAAGTCTAGTCACTGTTATTCTGCCACGGTTATATTTTAAATTTTTATTACCATTACTTTTATATAAATATTCTAAGACTAGCTGACCTCGCAAACGTTGTTTTGCCATGTATGTTATTAACCCCCGTAACCCCCTCTTGTGGGTGTAATTTCGTAAAATCCGTTCTTAGCTGACCTCGACTCGGCGAAAGGAATATTCCTACCAAATTTCAAGTCTCTACGCCTTATGGTTCCAGATATATCGTGATGAGTCAATGGGTGGAAATCTCTTTTATTTATATAATAATACTAGCTTCCGCGCGCGACTTCGTCGGCGTGGACTCCGCTCCTATTAGTCTTAGCGTAATGATATATAGCCTATAGCCTTCCTCGATAAATGGGCTATCGAACACTGAAAGAATTTTTAAAATCGGACCAGTAGATCCTGAGATTAGCGCGTTCAAACAAACAAACAAACAAACAAACAAACAAACAAACAAACAAACAATCAAACAAACAAACTCTTCAGCTTTATTATATTAGTATAGATAGAATAACACAAAGACTTTAAACAAAACCATTAATATTCGGGATCAAGGAAAATTAAAACTTTTTAAAAATAACAACTTTTTTTACCGTCTGTACCCAAGTGTGGCAAAATTATAATCTAATGGCGATATAGTTGTAAAAGTTGAAAAATTCAATGAGTCATAATGCAAAAAAAAATTTAAATTTAAATTAATATTTGATTTAAATGTAACTTTCATATTTCAATTAATACAATAATAGGTCGGTAAAAGGTTTTCCTAAAAAGTTGCAATAAAATCGTTTTAGTTGTATTGTTTGTAACTAGAGATGGTTTTCATACCATAAAAGGTGACATTTTAAAAATGAAATTAAATTGCATGATTCTTGGAATTTAATTATTTCAGCATTTAGTAATGCATTACTAAGTTTTTAGTATGTATGTGAAAGTATATTCCCCACATCTGCAGCAACAATTTCGGTTAAACCATTCAGTCATAACACTAGCCTTCAGTGGAATGGTAAGCATTTATCGGCCATTTCAGAACCGAACGCGTAGACCCACTCATAATAATGATTGGCTTTTAAAACTTACTGTTTTGAACCTAGCTATAACGACATGAGTATATACGTGTATGTATGTATAGGCACTAAGCTAAGAACTAAAATTTAAAAATAGCTTTTAAATATCGAATTTTACAGTGGGGCTGTTCAAAGACATTTTTATTTAAATCATACATTACAAAATAAAATTTCAAATAATTACATTTAATATTGGTTGGTTATGTCTGTGTAGTTACAATCAGTTACATATTGTATTCTAATGTTAACGCAAATTTTACTCATTATAATGGGACCATGGACCACCAAAAAACTTAATAGACCGCAACAAAATCTTAAAAAGTTCTTTCATTATAATGTGTAGTTACAATTTAATATTTACTTTTGTTTTTAACATCGGATGTCGACATTAAGCCAAGTTTCTATAATTATATAAAACGGTTGGTTTCGCTCACGAATATAAGACATCTGATATGAATTTCGGTTTAACGCCTTTATTTTGTTTCAATGCTAAGCCATTTACTAACAACATATGAACATAATATTTTTAAGTAAGCCGAGTTAGTGCAGGTGTACTAGTCAGTTATTTATTAAAAGTTATAAAATATTCCAGTTGCTTTTAAAAAATGTGTACAACGAAAAGCTAAATACAAATCCGTCTATCTTTATTTAAATTCACAATATTGAATTTAATTTTAAATAACAAAAATGTTACTACGCATTTTTAAAATAAGAACATAAGTTTTTTGAAAACATTTTTAAACAATTTTTCGAGAAAAATGTAAATTTTAAAATTCACTTTATACCTCTAAAAAAAATGTAGAATAAAGTGATCTTTCATGCTAGACTGCTTAGTATTCGCGGGGCGGGAGCTTGGTTCCGTAAAATCTTGGCTTTATTGACAAACCCCTAGGGAGCTGTAAGCCTTCGATATAACAATCTTATAGAAACCAGCAATAACATTATATTATAATAAATATTTATGACTCTAACTTTACATTGTAAAGTTTGTCGGTGGAATTTATTTAATGCTTGACGTCTCCTGTGGTTTCATTCGTGTAGTTTAGATACATTACAAATTGTTTGATAATAATGTCAATAATAATAATAAGGTACCACCCATGTGTAATGTATATCAGATTATTTACGTACGGAATCATGTACCTTAATGATCTAAAATACAAAGTTCTTTGGTTCGCTTCAGTTTTTGACATTAATTTTCTACTTCATAGTTGTAATTGCCTGCAAACATTACTTTTTTTATTATTTAGTAATAGGAATTCACCGATTCAATCGTGACAAAATCGAAAGTAGAAATACTTTCATCATCTACTCGCAAACATTATAAGCTCATTCGCTTGCTTCATATCGATTATCTTGGAAAATATTACACAAATTTTAAAAATTCTATCAGAAATAGAGACCTAAATAATCTAGCAAACAGGCTATGAACACTATGCCAATAATTATTCCTATAAATTCTTCACGTCTAAGTATTTTTAATGCTCTACTATTGCTATATTCAGAAAACGGTTTGTTTTTTATGGAACGTTAGTCATCATTGAAGTTTAATTTTTAATAGAACATAATATTAATTTGGTCATAATTATAACATATTCATAGTAGGAGAGACGTAGAACATCGACCTTCACCGATCTGATAACTCGATGAGACATATTTTTTATCAAATATAATTTATAAACAAATATGCCTATGATAACTTGCCTATCGAAAAGTGGTCAAGGCTATTTTTAATTTAATTAATATAAATTAATTTTTTTTAATCACATTCACTCATACGATAACCGAATGAGTTATATATCAATTGATAGTTTTTAACACACAGAATATGCCTAGGCCCTTACCTAATTATTTTTGGTCATGCCGGCTACCTGGCAAGTAGATGTGAACAGGTAGATCAGTATATACCTATATTCGATACTACATCGATCTGTTCGAATCAAAATTGATGTCATAGGTAAGATATTGTAATTACAAAACCAATCATATAGGCTTGCCTGCAAAAACTAAAAAAAAAATCAAAAAATTAGCCTTGACCACTTTTCGATAGGCAAGTTATCTTAGGCATATTTGTTAATAAATTATATTTGATAAAAATATGTCTCATCGAGTTATCAGATCGGTGAAGGTCGCTCTTCCACGTCTCTTAGACCATCAGTTGTTTCATTATTATTTTTGTTCTCTCTTCTTTTATTACGTTATATATTTTCTACTCTCATTCGCTACGTGTCATTAGTGGCTAGGGTTTGATTGACTTAACTAAATCCTGTTCATTTATGTGTTCCAACGAAACGATCGCATTTATTTCGCTTATTGCCACTTGAAGCATTATTTATTAGTTGTGAATTTTTGTTCCTTAATATATATATATATATACATATATATATATATATATATATATATATATATATATATATATATATATATGACTTCAAAGTTCAATAATCAACTACATAAATTTTAATTTACAGCTCTAAGTCAAAACAAAAGGATTTTTAAATTAAATTTACTGTTTTAAGTCCTTTTTAGTTTTGTACAACATAACAACAAAGACACTTGGCTTAAAATCTGCTTTTAGCGTTAAACTTTAAATTTCCTCATACAAAAAAATAAAGAATGTATTAGAATAGTAAAGAAATCCGGTTTTTAGATTTCAGAGGAAATGTCTATTTTAACCGTTTCCTTTCGCCGAAGCGATTATTTGAACGAATATGCAGATGTAAATTAAAAGTTTCCAACTCGTATTTGCATTGTAACATCTAATTGTTCTTTGCTGCTCTTTTTATTATAATAACACCATCTGTCTTACGAATAAATTAAATACTGACCTCAAACCTATGTTTTAATTTAGTTTTTTAGTGTTTAACAAAAGCGTGTTCGGTTTTAAAATATAAATATTTATGTTCTATGGATGTGATACAGTTGCTTAAGATTTTACATAATATTTTCATTTCAGTCACGAATACAAATTACTCAAATATTTTAACGTTGACGAAGAATCTATACATATAAATAAAATTGGAGTGTCTGTTTTTAATATTAAAATAACCACTTTTTACTAAATGCATATGGATCTATACACGAAACATATACCAAAATAACATTTTTTACAATTTTTGTCTGTCTGTCTGTCTGTTTGTTCCGGCTAATTTCTGAAACGGCTGAACCTATTTAGACGGGACTTTCACTGTCAGATAGCTGATGTAATTGCGCGTAACTTAGGCTACTTTTATATTAGAAATTTATTTATTTTCATTTATAATTATTACGAAACGTCTCGAAAAAATTTACTTTGCGTCGCAACTTTACGTTACCTCCGTACACTCCGTCTTATCGTTTATTATCTTTTTGACAGTTCCAGACATTTCGAAATTAGTGATTGCCTCACAGGTTATTAATTCGATTTGAAATAATAATCGATTTTATTTAAGAATAATAAGCGTTTGACTTGGTCAACCATAGGCTTCTCATGTTGAAAATTGAGTACATGGGAATTCACGGTTCTTTACTTCGATGGTGCGAGTCCTATTTAGAGAATCGGTCACAACTCGTTGCTCTGAATGGCTTTAAGTCATATGAAATACAAGTGACATCTGGTGTACCACAGGGTTCACATCTTGGTCCCACTTTCTTCTTAATTTTTATAAACGACTTAACACTTTGTTTAAATTCTAAAATGAAACTGTTTGCTGACGATTTAAAGATTTACAGAGTCATTGACTGCCAGCATGATATACGTGCACTACAGAAAGACATAGATGCCGTTAATTCCTGGTGCATCAGAAATGGCATGTCCTTAAACATTGATAAATGTTACCACATAAAATTCACAAGGAAGAAAAACCGGTTTAACTGCGTGTACACAATAAACAATATAGACCTTACTGAAGTTGACTGTATAAGGGATCTTGGCGTTATAGTAGATTCAACTTTAAGTTTTCGCAAGCATATTGAGAACATAACGACCAAAGCTTCTAAGTTGTCGGGGCTAGTTTATAGGCAGATGAAAATGTTCAACAGCTCCAACTTATCGATCCTAGTTTTTAACTGTATTGTCCGAAGCCTTCTTGAATATTGTAGTGTTGTGTGGAGCCCAGGCTATCAAGTTCATTCCGATAGAATTGAAAGAATCCAAAAGCGATTCCTTTTCCATCTAGCTTACGGAGACTTTAAGTGTAAGGAATTGTTTACATATGAAGCTCGTCTTTCGTACTATAAAATGGTAATGCTAAGGGACCGTAGACGGATCGCGGATATCATTTTCCTGTCTAAACTTCTGAGGGGGTTAATCGATGCACCTGAATTGGTTGAACGCCTTAAATTTCTTGTTCCTCGTATGGGTTGCCGCTTACATAACCGAAAGACATTTAGTTTGCCTAGAATAAAAAGTAATCTTGGTAGACATAGTCCATTGTATAGAATGCAGTTTTTCGCAAATGGTAAGAGAGATGTTATAGATATCTTCTGTGATAGTATACCTACAATTAAAAATAAGCTGAATAATGAGCTCCGTGTATAGATTGTACATTGATTTACCGTAGTTTAAAGTTTGTACTGTAATAAGTTTTCCCTTTTTTATATTGTAATGTTTAATTTGTTTTTTTTTTTTTACTTCATGTGTTTTAGTATTTTTTTATATTCCTAACTCGTGATTTTTTGCACTATAGTTAAGTTACCTGTTTTGATTTTTTTTAGTTCTTTTAATGCATGCTATGTCCACATCTAGTAGACTCAATTGTACATACATGCTTTACGCTTTGTACTTTACTTTATATGTCTATATTAAACGATTGTAGTCGGTTTTGTGGACTAATAATAAAAAAAAAAAAAAAAAAAAAAAAAAAAAAGAAAAAATTTCAATCGAATCAATGAAATCTTTTTAGTTTAAAAATTATAATTATTCGTTTATTAGTTAGTTTGTTAAATAAATTAGTAGTTAGGTATGTGATTTTCCAAGTAGGTATATTAATTTCCTCATAGCTCTTGATTTAAACTTGATTTAGACTTTATTAACAAATAAATACATTAAATTATTTATTAAAAAATAAATGAATCTTTAAGACCTTGGATTGGGGGGAACGAGGCATCAACGTCAACGGCGAATAGATCTCTCACCTTCGTTTTGCCGACGATATTGTCATCTTTGCGGAGACGTTGGATGAGCTAGGCCAAATGCTGACCGGCCTAAATGAGTCCTCCCGACGAGTCGGTCTCGGTATGAACTTGGACAAGACGAAAGTTATGTTTAACAACCAAGTCATACCGAGACCGGTATCGGTTGACGGTATCCTTCTCGAGGTTGTTCAGGATTATGTCTACCTTGGCCACACCATTCAACTGGGCCGAAACAACTTCGAGAAGGAAGCCGATAGGAGGATTCGGTTGGGCTGGGCGGCGCTTGGCAGGCTTCGTCGAGTCTTCACTTCGAAGATTCCGCAATCCTTAAAGACAAAAGTTTTCGAGCAATGCGTCCTGCCTGTGTTGACATACGGAGCCGAGACGTGGACACTGACGAAGGGACTGGTCCACAAGTTCAAAGTCGCTCAACGCGCAATGGAACGGGCTATGCTTGGGGTTTCTCTCAAAGACAGAGTTAGAAACGAGACTATCCGCGAGAGAACGAAAGTAACCGACATAGCCCACAGAATTAGCAAGTTGAAGTGGCAGTGGGCTGGTCATCTGTGTCGCAGGACCGATGGCCGTTGGAGCAGACGTGTCCTGGAGTGGAGACCGCGTCTTGGCAAGCGCAGTGTGGGACGTCCTCCGGCCCGTTGGACCGACGATCTTCGTAAGATTGCTGGTGTAGGCTGGATGAGGATTGCGGAAAACCGGGATGTCTGGCGCGAACTTGGGGAGGCCTATGTCCAGCAGTGGACTGCAATAGGCTGAACTGATGAACTGATGAAATGAATGAACTTGCTTTTTGCTCTTGGTTTGAAATTAAACTCCAAGATTTGGACTTTATTCCTTGCAAATAATTAATCTTGGAGAGAGATTTGTAGAAACAATAATTACATGACGTAAAATTATTCTTACAATATGATAAATTTATCGTATTTCAAGAACTGTTTCATAGTCTGTGGTTGTTTGTTATGCACAGGACACTCAATCAATCAATCAATCAAATCGTCAATAAAGTAATGACATTACTAGAGAATTTTTCAGTACTTTATTCCGAAAAAAAAAAACTGTAATTATAGGCGTGAGCTGTCACAGAGGTAATAAATGATTGGACGGATTATGTCTTTTTTTTAATACAAAAGTGTTGTAACTAATTAAATACTTAATTTCACCAGCTTCATTCGATTTAAATAGTAATTACCTAAATAGTGTGTAGTGATCTCTATTGAAAAGAAAAATCAATCAATCAATTGATTGAATGATTGATTGACTGATCTGTACTGGTTGTATGGCGCTCAAAGGCGTAAATAAAATTTTGAATTGGTGATACGTGACTTAACGTCCACGCGCGTACGTAACGCATACGCAGCGGAGGGATGTTAGATGAAAGACGACTGGGCAAAAGTGGTAGAAAAAACTCGAAAATAATAAAGGAAGATTATGACAGAGACGTCAATATTGATATTATAATTGAAAATGAAATGATTAAATTTACAGGTGACGATAGTTCAACTGACGATTTTAGCTCATCATCCTATGAAAATTTGATTTTTCTACATTTTTGTCGCGGTTTATTAGTTTTTTTTGCATGCCTGACGTTTCGGATACTTTACACTTTACAGCAACCATGGTCACGGGAGGACCATGTCCTCATGTCCAGAACCTCATAAACCATGATAAAATTCGTTCATTTTAATTATTGAAGCCTGCAATAATTAAAATCGTTGGACCGACGATCTATGTAAGATTGCCGGCGTCGGCTGGATGAGGATTGCGGAAAACCGGGATATCTGGCGCGAACTTGGGGAGGCCTATGTCCAGCAGTGGACTGCGATAGGCTGATGTGTCTGTGTGTGTAATTATTGAAATTCGCGTAAACATTAGAAAACAATATAAAAAATAAAATAAAGACAAATTGATTATTTCAAATTACCTACAATGTTTAAGTTTAAGTTAAATTTTCTAATCAAAATTTTAATCCAATGCACTTTACATTACATAGTCAAATCCATCAAATAATCATACAAACTTGAATCGATTTATCGTAAGTATCGAGTACCAAGTCGCATACCTACGACTAACCGTAACCATAGTTATAATTATAATAAGTAACCATAGTTACTTCACTATTTACATCGCGATGACAAATGTAAAAAAATGTGATGACTATAGTTATGCCTAAATAAAGCAGGAGGCCAAAATCCCAAGATTGCGACGTGAAAAGGAATCTCAACAGGATACCTATGGAAAGTCGTCTTACAAATTGTAGATTACGGATGTCCATGTCCAAGTCGAATAAGAGTAGTTCTGGGAGGAATGAAAATTACTTCATAAAATATGTATTTTCAAAAGAAATTACTTCATCGTTAGCATTTTGTACACCAAACACCGCCAAGTCTGAACGTTTATTGGTTGATATGTGCTTTAAACGTGCGCGACAGTACCGGTAAAAATGGAACAATCCAGCGATTGTCGACATCTATAGCGTTAGTTCGTGATCGGATTGTCGTTCTTAAGGCCTCTACTGACAGCGGCCCGGGGGCCCGTGACAACGAAATGAAACTTCGTAACATGAATAAGAGTTTTTTTAATGAATTTTCGTCTTTGTCAGTTGCCACTCCGTGGGTGGGGTAGGCAGTGGCAACCTCCCAAACATCGAAAAAAAATTTTTTTTGTCATTTCCTCCCGCCTTAAAATTTGTTGGATTATTGTTTATCTAATATGTTGAAGGCAAAATAACGTGAGCTGACCATATCATGGTGGATTAAAAGTCAGCTGGCTACTTGAACATGAAAAGAAAAAATTTTTTTTTCAATAATTTCCTCTCAACTAAAAATTTACCTGATGATAGATTACATGCTACAATGAAAAATAACGTCAGCTGTCTCTATCTCGGTGGAAAGTTTGTCAGCTGGTACCTTGAAAGATGTATAAAAAAATTTCAGTCAGTACCTAATATCTAGAAGGAAAAATATTGTCAGCTGACCATAACATGGATGATTATACGTCAGCTGGCTGCTTTAACATGAAAAACAAATTGATACCTTGAAAGATGTAAAAAAAAAAAAACGGTACCAGCTGACAAACCTTCCACCGAGATACAGCCAGCTGACGTTAATTTTCATTCATAGTAGCATGTAAACTATCACCATGTAAATTTGTAGTTGAGAGGAAATCACTGAAAAAAAATTTTTTTTCATGTTCAAGCAGCCAGCTGACGTATATACCACCATGTTACGGTCAGCTAACATTATTTTTCCTTCAAGATATTAGGTAAACTATAATCCGACAAATTTTAAGGTGAGAGGAAATGACTAAAAAATTTATTTCTCTATGTTTGGGTTCTCTATGTTTCTCTATGTATAGGCTGCCACTGCCCACCCCACCCACGGACTCGCAGCTGACAAAGACGAATTTTCAGAAAAACAAAATCCCATATTCATGTTACGAAGTTTCGATTGGGAGAAAATGATTGACCGATTATTTACCTGGCTCCCGGACCATTTCTTCAGAACTGATAGTGGTATCGGATCGCAATGCTCTTTATACTGACTGCGATACGGGCGCGATCCGTTCTGCGATACATAAAACTAATTATTCCAGTTAAAGATTGTATTCAAAACGGTCGCGCACACCCAACTTCAACATATAAAAAGGGTCGAGGAAATTAATATGAGTACAGATGACGGAAGTTCTGATGAAGTTAGAAAAGAAGAAGAAGTAATTTTACCAGCTTTATTGTTGAATCGAAAAAGAAAAATTTGGGTCCATAAAATTAATTAAAAAAGAAATGTATTTGACGAACGCACGGCGTCAACCAATGTTTTTGTAAAATTATCCGCCATTGTTTAACGTAACGCACCGCCGATCATGCGTTCTCTGCCTCCGGAGACAGATCGGAACTGATCGGCGTGAGATCACTAGAACGCGTGCGATAGATCGCAGGCAGTGAGAAGGCGTACTTGGGCGGCCATAGGTTACAGAGAACGCATGCGTTCAGATCATAGAGCAAAAACAAAGGTTCAGATCGCATCCTTAGATCGTATCGTCGGAACGGATCGGGCGCTGTCAGTAGAGGCCTTTATACCACCATGTTCAGGTAAACAACGTCTGTAAAATGGATAACCATCCTCACCTGTAACAGTATCTGTGGTAAAAGTTTTAGGAAATCTTTTACATAATAACTGAAATAAAAATGCAAAAACGAATAAAAAACTAAATAAACTAAATAACTTTTTTGTTAAATTCCACGCGGACGAAGTCGCGGGCACAGCTAGTTTTAAATATGTAAAATAATAAATTCGAGTACACCAATTTTTATTAACAATATAACTGTATACTTAATAAAACCAATTAGTAACTTTAATAACTAGCAATGTCGCTTATGTAAATTGAATTTATAAAACGCAAAATATTCGAAAAAAATGTTTAGTGCACCTGCTTATTTAAAAATTCGAATCTAGATAATATCATTACGTAAGTATATATTTCTGTTATATTTTAATTAAATAGATTTAAAAAAGAACAAAAGAAAATAACTTAAAAAATAAGACTGAAAAACATTGTATTATGAGTGTAATTTAAGTTATTCTGTAAAAGAATTTAAATTCCATACTAGTGGTAGACTTAATATTAAATAATTTTGAATTCCAATTTTTTTTATTAAATATAAAATATATAACCTCGTCACAATACGAGGAGCTCGCTAGACTTTGTACATCAATTTGCATCGTTAGTCTTGTAAAATACTCTCAGAACTCTCACAGCAGCAAAATAATGTTAGACATTGTATCCATGTACTGCTATATAGATAATAACCTTGTATATTTTAAAAGAAATATGTATACGTTTAACCGACAGAAACGAGCTGGTTCTCAATTGGAGTGTATTTTAAATTTTTTACCTCATAACTTTTTACTGTGTGTACTGATTTTGATGACTCTTTTTTTTTGGAATGAAAACTTCTTTAGTTGCGTTGGTTACTTTTTCGTAGGGGAAAATCTTATGGGTTCGCGTCACCAACATGCTCATGACTGACACACGCGCTGCCGTTTGCTATGTCATATGTGTGTAATGGGCCCCGTAGACGATCAAATATTTGATCAAATTTCTGTTTGACAAACGTGTTTGTTAAATTTTTTGATCGTGTGCGGGCTTGTTTGAAGTTTGATCAAACAAGTTTGACAAACTTTGATCGTTTACGGGGCCCTTTAGACACTTTTTGAATGGGTGAAATCTCGTGCGTTCGCGTCACCGACATGCTTATAGCATTATTTTAATTTGTTCTCAAAAGCTGTTGTATGTCACATATTCTCATTTAGTTTGAGCGAGATTCGAGGAGCAGTTTTTGAGTTTTCTCTAATAATGCATATTCAACTGACTTCGACCATTTTAATCATTCTTCGACCATTCTCATTTCGATATTGTCCATGTAATATAAATTGAAATAGTTTTTTATTTGAGAAAAAATACACTTATCTAATTCACAATAGAACAACATGACGTACTAAGATCTAATTCTTGATCTCCTTAACAAAATGAGTTTCTTTGTCATTTCCGAAGCTTACATGCGCAAAACCAAAGCTAAAAATAAGTTATTATCTATACAAATAAATAAAATTGGAGTGTCTGTTTGTAATATTAAAATAACAGCTTTTTCCAAATACATAATTATGGATCTATACACGGTACATATACCAAAATAACATTTTTTTTTATTTTTGTCTATCTGTCTGTTCCGGCTAATCTCTGAAACGGCTGAACCGATTTTGACGGGACTTTCACTGGCAGATAGCTGATGTAATAAGGTATAACTTAGGCTACTTTTATTTTAGATTTATATATATATATATATATATACACAGGATGTCCCGCGATAAAGTGCAACCCCGAATGGGGGTGAAACTAGACCATAAATTATCTACAAAAAACATAGAAAAAACTTTTTGAAAAAAATATTTTATTTCTTATTGACGAATTAAGTTTTTTATATCTTACGTTGACTCTATGTACAAAAAATGATGATTTCTTTCAATGTAGTAGGTCGATTACTTTAAAATAAAATAAAATATTACGCCACGTACTTGGCAGTAAGGATAAAATAAAAATTAGCTCGCAAAAAAGTGGCATTATGTCTTTAACTATGCTTCTTGTGAAAAAAAATCCATTTTTTATGATTGTTTTTTTCAATGATCTCTAATTTTCTCAGAATTATGCCCCCAATACCAGGAAATTTTATGATTTATTATTATTTCTTACCATATTGCCATTCAAATAAAAAAATTGTTACGCCTGTATCCCAAAAAGCACGTACAAAAATCATCATTTTTTGTACAAAGAGGCTCCGTAAGCTATATAAAAATCTTAATTCGTCAATAAAAAAATAAAAAAAAATTTTTTTAATTTTTTTCTGTTTTTTGTCAATAATTTATGGTCTAGTTTCATCCTCTTTCAGGGTTGCACTTTATCGCGGGACATCCTGTATATATATACGATATGCGAACTGAACAATAGCTTTTTTATTAAATTCCACGCGAACGAAGTCGCGGGCACAGCAGCCATTCTATATAATTATAATACTACGCCTGCAATACGCTAGGCTTTAATCATTAACAAACCAACAGGTAGGGTTTTTGTGGTTCGAAACGGGTTATTTAATATTAATACATGGTGATACATAACATCGTTACTATCCCCTTTAATCTGAATATAATCAATATATTATCAATAGTATAATCACGCTGACTACTAATTCATCATTTCAGCCTATCGCAGTCCACTGCTGGACATAGGCCTCCACAAGTTCGCGCCAATAATGGCGTGAACTCATGTGTTTTACCCATAGTCACCACGCTGGGCAGGCGGGTTGGTGACCGCAGGGCTTGCTTTGTCGCACCAAAGACGCTGCTGCCCGTCTTCGGCCTGTGTACTTCAAAGCCAGCAGTCGGATGGTTATCCCGCCATCGGTCGGCTTTTTAAGTTCCAAGGTGGTAGTGAAACTATGTTATCTTACCGCCTCTTACGACACCCGCGGGAAGAGAGGGGGAGGCTAAATTCTTTGCCGTAGCCACACAGCTGACTACTAATTAAATCGCATTATTTTCGAGTAAAATCTTATTTTGAATCCTTTTTGAACGCATTTTTTATATTTTAAGAAAATATATCAATAAAATAACTACGTGAATATTACATTATATATCCTTGCTGCTTTTAGATACGATATTATTTTTACCCGACTACCGCAAAGCTAAAAGGAGGGTTATAATTTTATCAGTCGATGTATGTTCATCTGTTCCCTCATATCTCCCAAACTTCTAGCCATATTTAGATAAATAAAGTATCACTAGAAGCTTTTTAATCTTTCGCTGGTAATAGGCTATAATATGGTGTCACATTATATTGAATGCGCGAATAAAGGACATAAAGTAACGTAGTTTTTTTTTTTTGTAGTCGGGTTTTATTTTATAACTTTCTTTGTCTTGTTGAATGCTGATCACAACACAAATAATTGTAAAGTAACTAAAACGATTTTGAATGCGTTGTTGAATATAAGGAAATTAATATACAATTTGTTATATTATATCAGATTAGCTGTCTCGTTAACATTTTTAAAAACGGCAGAACCGTTGATCTTCGTGAAGTCTACGTTTCTGCTATTGCAATCCATACCACTAAATTAAATGCGAAAGTAAAATGAAATAAAATAAAGATGTAAGGTTAGTATTTACAACAAAGACTTATAGATTTTGTCGGTAGATTTATAATTTACTTTTAACTACCATCGTGTAAAAAAACTGAAAAAGTATGAAAACGAAATCTCAGACTGCTTAACTTTTATTAAGAAATTCACAAATTAATTCACAATTTAAAATATAACAGGGTTTCCCCTACGAGACGAAGGCTATCTTTCGCTAGCTAATACGAAAAGGAATCTGATCTCTTTACCGATCCAAATACGCTTACGTCAACTCGATTTCCCGCCAATACACATGCATGAAGACATTGTCATACTGCGTTCTTATTGATCTAGAGACAGCACACGTATTAGGATCGTTACAATATTAAATTAGGTAATTTATTAAATCAATAAATCAAAATAGAAATGCATAGAATTGACTTCTAAAATTACAATAATATTTTAAAGTTAACTATTCAGCTATTTAAACAGCGAAAGCAATACATAAAAAGAAATAGTAACTAAACAGATATTTGATTATCTGTTTTTTAACTTCAAGAAGTTACAATCTGTTTGTAACTTCAAGAAGTTACAAAACAGAAAATCAAATCGCTTAGATACCGTTCTTTAATTAAAAACATTCAAACGTTGAATCTTAACCTAATAAATTACAAACATAATTTTGTAATTTCAATCAAAGCTTGTATATTGAAGTTTGCTTAGCGTTCGCGGCGACTTATATATTTTATAATGGAAACAAAACCAATAATTTCTTCATTCAACTAGGCTTGAAAAGCTCCGTTGGTATTTTACTAATTATAATTGTATAATAACTTTACTAAACAAATTATGGTTAATCTAAAACTACCAACGATTCGGAATGGAGATTATTGTATTTTGCGTTTCAAAAATTGGCTAGCCAGTTGGCACAGTTTGTAGTGAGCCTGCTTTCTGCTCCAAGGGTTGTGGGTTCGATTCCCACCCTGAGTCTGGGTGTAGTGCATATATTGAGTTATATATGTATTATTTATAAGTATGTTTATCGAAAAAAATATATAATATATATATGTAGCTATACCAGTCGGCTGTTACCTATATCACAAGCATTAAGCGTATTCGTGAATACCGTTTTAAAACATCGTTGCACTTTCAGTCGAACTCAAAGCCGCCTCGACGCAAGCTCGTCGCAGCGTTCAACCAAGAAAATTACTTTTAGAAAATAGAAGTGTTTTCTAGAGTCAAATAGGACGAGTAATTTAACCTGGCAATCTGTTTTGCTAAAACCCGACACGATCAAATAATGAAAAGCAAAACTATTTTAATTTTAACTTTATTTTGATATTATTTTCAATGTTTGGTGTGTTTTATTAGGTTCAGGTTGTTATCATAAATATGATTAAGCTATAACCCTTCTCCTACATGGAGAAAAAGGCCTTTGCCCAGCAGTGGGATGTGCGTGCCTGAATCGTGCAATCGTGCATTCGGCTTGGTAGAGATGTCAAATAATTATTATAGTTGTCATCCTGAAAGTAAAATTTAAAATCTGTTATACTTTAAATCTTAATACAATTCGTCTTCGAGTAAACTTATACTTTATAAATAATCGTGTTGCTCGTAAACGAAAAAATAATTAAATACGCATCGCTAGGCATACCTCAAAACATTTGATGAATGATAAGTCTGAATGCTTAATCTTTACCTCAATCTAACCCTAACATTTTTTTACAAACATCATCCACATATAATGTCGTTCTATTCTAGGTGTGTCTACACTGCGTTATAATTTATTACATAAAACGTTAAAATAATAACAATTGATTGTTACAAATATTAGGTATTAATTTGAATTAATGTGATTCGTAATCCATTTTTATTTATACAATATATTATTGTTCAAACATTGTCGCCAATAGCGTTAAAACTTATAATTGAGTTATAGTTAGTGAATAACAACATAAACAGTTATGAAATATTAAAATCACAAGTTTTGAGAGACTAGATTTACATTAAAATATACAAGGAATTAACGTTGAAAACATTCATCGGAAAAGCTTCAAACGTTCTACTTCGAACAGAAAAGGCATCGACGGACTGTACTCAAATCGTTGATGGAACGTGAAATGCGAGATTCAAGTTCCAAACTTTTCTTGGCATCTCATCTATTCTAAAAAGTTTCCATAATTTTCCTATTATTTATCTATAGTAATGGTATGAAAAGGGGAGATTTCATAAATAATAGTAATAAACGCCTACCAATCAATGACCCCCAGTAGGATTTTATACTGTATCGGGTGTCCAGAACCATACAATACACAAGCGTAAACGCTCAAACCACAACAAATATCTATACAGCTAATACAAATATTTGTATTAGCTTTATTAGTGAGGATCAAACCCGCGACCGCAAGCGAAATAGCCTAGTGCTGAATTGTGTGTGTAATCAATTTGCCTTAAGTGTTAACCCAGATAAAAACGTAAGGGTTAGGTAACAACAAATTGTTCGCTTGCAAACGAAAAAAAAACCGAGTTCAATTATAACAACAAGTAATACAACTTAAGTACTAAATAGACGAAAAAATAGTCAAGTAATATTACTCAAAAAGTAGTGATCAGATTTTGATTTTCTATTTTACTCAAAAGCTGATGCTTGTCATGTGGTCCCATTAAAATTAGAGCGACAAGTAGTTTTTGAGTTATACCTAACAGCCCTTTACACAATTAAGGTTAACGGTAAAGTGGAGTTAAACTTACAGAAGATCACAGCTAAATAATACTGTTTTCAAGCAGTGTTGTGCTCCTGTGGTGAGTAAGGTGACTAGAGCTTTAACTGAGTGACTTAAGCTGAGGGTTTAATAGGGGATACTTCTGGTGTTGAAGACGTCTAGACAATGGTAATCGCATACCATCAGGTGAGTCGTACGCTTGTTTTCCGACCTAGTTAAAAAAAAGCTTGGAGAACAAAGAATAACTATGTCAAGAAGAAGAGGAATCTACCCAATATTAAGACTGACTTTTTCATGGTATTTCAGTTAATTTCATTGTATAATCATAGTTAAAACCGCTAAGATATGTTAATAAGCTTCCCTAAAGTATAACTTAATAATTCGTTTTAATAACACGCGTACCTTATGTAACATAATCAGTGTACATCCTAAGATAACAATCCTTATCTTATGTGTATACAGAGAATATTAAATTTTGTGAGTTAGAATTCTGGAAATTTCAGTAATTAATATAATATGTCAATGAGTTATTGTAAGCATTGTATGTCAAGATTCAGCCTGTAACATCCCATTGCTCGGTATAGGACTTTGTTCATGTAGGAGAAGGATTGGAGCTTAATCCACCACGCCGCTCCACTAAGGGTTATATTACAAATTGTAAAATGGTGACTTGACACTTGAACTGAATCTGTAATTTAAGCTAAACCAATCGAAGTGATGTTCTTTAATTTAAGAAATTTTGTTTGCAACATAAGAAATTAACTATAATGCGCTCTTTTTTTAACGTAGTAACTTGGTTAGTGTATTATGTTCTTATTCCTATTTTTTAACCGACTTCCAAAAAAGGAGGAGGTTCTCAATTCGACACGTATGTTGTTTTTTTTTTTTTTATGTATGTTAGCTCAGAACTTTTGACTGGGTGGACCGATTTCGATCAATTTTGTTTTAATTGAAAGGTGTTGCGTGTCATGTGGTCCCATTTTAATTTAATTGAGATCTGACAAGTACTTTTAGAGTTATATCTAATAATGCGTATTTACGTGACTACTTTTTCGTCGACCTACGTTATATTATACCGCATAACTTTTTACTCGGTGTACCGATTTCGATGATTCTTACTTTAATCGAAAGCTAATACTTGTCTTGTAGTCTTGTTTAAATTAGATCGAAAACTGATTACAACTTTTTGAGTAATCTTTAATAGCGCGTATTTACTTGACTATTTTTTCGTCTTATTACGTTGTATTACTTGTCGATGTAATTGAAGTCGGTTTTTTTTCGTTTGCGAGCAAACACAATTATATTTGTAGTAAAAGCATCAGTAAAACTAGTTTATATTCGTCAAAATGAATTGTCACTCAGTACGAGTTACTCGTACAAGTAAGAAATATAAAACGGTTCCTCTTAACGTTTTATTTAATAAAATCTTCTAGGTACTTGTGCAGAGAAAATTATTTAAGCGAATGAATTCATGTTTAATAGAAATGTTTTTCTTTTGTGTTTATCGGAACTTCATATAAATTTCTGACAAGACCCTTAATAAAACTTAGCGTTTCATCTTGAACCGAAATAAACAATAAATTCTGTCTACAAAAGTTTAGAATGTTTCGATATTCGATACTATTATAACTTAAAATTATCAGCATTTTATATATTTTATACATTTTCTTTTATACAACTAAAAACAAGCGTACGGCTCACCTGATAGTAACCAATTACCGTAGCTCATAGACGCCTGCAACGAAAAACATCGCAAGCGCCTGTCCGAAAATTAAATCTATCATATAATAATCTAAAAACATACCGGTATTGGAAATGGTCACATACATGATCAAGTCTTGAATTTGAACTGACTTTAAAAAAGAGCAGATTCTACGTTCCATAGTATATCGTATAGTGTTGCAGTGTCCAATGATTTAAAAGTCTCTTTAAAAACCAGATGTACGTAAACAAAAATGTACAAACTAACATTGAAACTCTACGCAACTTAGTTAAGAGTGCTAAGTTTATGAAACAACACAGTAAAACTACCCAACTATGTGTAACGGTAGCGTTTACTCTCATAGTGGACTTCGACAAAACCTCTTATTTATATTAAATTTTTATTTCGACAAAAGTTGAAGCAGAAAATTCTTATAATTAAAAAAAAACATTTTATAATTTGTATATGATATAGAAAGGTTTCATAAATTAAATATTTTTAAATAGAGTTAAAAATTACTAAAATGTAGCGATGGAATAAATGAATGATTATGAACAACGACATCTATTGTTGGTATAACGATAAAAGTCCTCAAATGGAACAAATTGCTCAAACATGGCTGAAAAAATTGTTCATTCTTGTTTTTTTAACTGAGCGTAAAATAATTAAACTTTCAGTTCGAATAAAAACAGGAATTTTTATATAAAATAAGTTTAAATAGGCGTTGGCGCAACGGTAACAACACTGGTTTGTGACTGTTGCGCTGGCGGTTGCGGGTTCGATATCCGCACATGGCAAACGTTTTTATTGGCCATATAGATGTTTGTCGTGGTCTGGGCGTTTGTGCAGTCCTTTTGGGTCTCCCCACCGTGCCTCGGAGATCACCTTAAGCCGTCGGTCCCGGTTGTTATCATGTACACCTGATAGAGATCGTTACTCATAGTAGGGAATATATCCGCCAACCCGCATTGGAGCAGCATGGTGGATTAAGCTCTGATCCTTCTCCTACATGTGGAATTGTGTGTGTTTCCAGACCCCGACACAGGAGATAATCCTAGTGGGGGCCGTTGAATGTGGGGCGTTAATTTCCTCCTTTTTGAACTCGTTTAAAAATAATATATCTCATAAATCATAGTAATATATTTGAACAGTTATGTCTATATCTCCAAATATGATAGTTTTTTTTATTTATTTACCTTAGTTGGCAATCAAGCGTATGGTTCACTTGATGGTAAGCGATTACCGTAGCGTATAGACGTCTGTAACACCAGTACGTCTACCATGAGTTTCCAGAGACGATACACGTTAGCGAGTGTAGTTTTCTATACGGAAGAAAGATAAAGATATTAGTAACTAATACGCAATATAACGCATTTAAAACTATAAGTGTTATCGAGTGCTCGATAGATTCTATAGGAAAATTTAGAAATACTCATAATAGGTATGGTATAGTTAAATATTCCAGTTGCGTTTCTACGTTTACTACTGTAGTTACGTCATATGCGCTTGTAACAATAACTCATGGTAGACCTACTGAAGCATCGCAAGCACGTTGTCGACCCTATCCCCGATTGAGGGGAACCCCAGGAGCTCTGGTCACCGTACTCAGCAACAGGAACTGCTTGAAAGAATTGTTGTCTAACAAATAACAGTGCAATAATAAAAGATTTATTAAGTAGTTTACGTAAAGATTGCATATATTTTTTGATAAATAATTCCAATATTAACTTCGAAACTTCTTTATATTTCCGAATATTATTTATCGTTGATTTTAAAATAAAAAACCATTCGTTTCGTTCACATTGAGCATGCTCTCAATTTGATTCCAAATCTAACTCGTTGACATTTTCGAAACTTGTGGAAACTTTTCTCGTAGTAAAACAAAACGTTGGACGAAAGTTTGCGATACTATTTATGTACTTATGTAATATATAAAGAGAATAGTTTACTTCTGTATATACGCCGCGTTGGCGCAGCGGTCACAGCACTGGATTGCGATTAGCTGTTGGGCGGGCGGTTGCGGTTTCGATCCCCGCACACGACAGCATTTGTATTGGCCATACAGATGTTTGCCGTGGTCTGGGTGTTTGTGCAGTCCTTGTGGACCTTCCCACCGTGCCTCGGAGAGCACGCTAAGCCGTCGGTCCCGGTTGTTATCATGTACACCTGATAGCGATCGTTACTCATAGTAGGGAATATATCCGCAAACCCGCATTGGAGCAGCGTGGTGGATTAAGCTCCGATCCTTCTCCTACATGGGGAAGAGGCATATGCCCAACAGTGGGATATTACAGGCTGATTAGTGTTTGTTTCTATACTTACCTAGAAAATTGCAATTGAAAGTGCCAGTTAAAATAACCTAGTATTATGTTAGTTCATATAGAATTATTACCTGTTTACCACATTATAAATGCATTAGTTACTTCTACTCTTCAAAAATAATTAAAAATCAGATCATAAAGGAATTTAACGATCAGTTTCAATATTCTATTTATCTCTGAATTTTGCTTACTAGAGATAGAATTTTGATATAAACTTTATTCAAATTGTGTAAAAATATTGATAGGTATCGCTAGTAGGCAAAACCAGAGATAGATACATAATTATGTATCTATCTCTGGTTTTGTTATTTTCAATTGAAAATAGCCGTAAGACTTAAAGAAAAAAACTAACAGCAATAATAAAACACAGACAGGCAATTTTTCAAAATTCCTTTAATCTATACTAATATATAAAGCTGAAGAGTTTGTTTGTTTAGTTTTTTGTTTGTTTGTTTGTTTGTTTGTTTGAACGCGGTAATCTCTGGAACTACTGGGCCGATTTGAAAAATTCTTTCAGTGTTAGATAGCCCATTTATGGAGGAAGGCTATAGGCTATGTATCATCACGCTAAGACCAATAGGAGCGGAGTCCACGCCGACGAAGTCGAGCGCAGAAGCTAGTAATACTCTAATTGCGATAAACGTCTTAAGTGCGTATCATCGAACGTCGACCAATAAATGACATTTCACTGCCGCATGTGGTTCACTTTGATGTTGCATACTGTGGCAACAAACGCCTAAGTGCGGGTTTCGTTGGTCTTGGTTTTCTCTGAACAGTTTAGAATGTTCTAGACATCAAAGTGATTGAACCTCTTGACCTAACTTAGTGTGGATTGGCGCCGAAACTAAGTCTTCGGGATGTTCAGTTAAAGCAACAAAACGTGGTGACTGTAATTTAGGGACTATAACAGGCAAGCACACCTATGTTTCCTTATCTAATTCCATAATGGTATTTTTAACCGACTTAAAAAAGGAAGTTACCCCTAATAATGCTTATTTAACTTGCTTTTTATTACTTATCAATGTTTTAAGTCGTTTTTTTTTTGGTTAAGAACAAACACAAGTAATTCAAACCCAGTCTCATGAAAAGAATATAATATAATTGGATGCTTAGGAAAGAATAACCGTGGACACAGCTTATTGTCCATGTACCTTACTTAGCACGTCACGTCAAGTCGAAACAATTTAAATAACGAGCAGAAAGAGAACTTTTAAATAGAAAAACTAACGCAAATTATATTAAAACACTGTTATTACTTTTGAAATTTATACTGATAAAATAATATAATATTTTTTAACTTAGTCTTGACAAGCTATGAAACAAAGCAATTTTTTATCCAACTTGAAAAGAGGTAAGGAGTTTATGATAATTATTTTTTCTTTCATAAAATTTCCTAGAAACCTTATATTATGTTGTCGATGAAATAAGAGGATTTTGCATCTCCGTTGTTCGAGTTTTAATTTTTCAGTATTTTCATATTTATTATGTAGTATTATTTATTATTAAATTACGGTGAAAATGCTAAATATTATTCTTTGAGTATTAATTATTATAAGCTATAATCTTATAACTGTAATATAATAACTGAATTATATAACCTAGGAATTAAAACAAAAATTGATGGAGGGAGGAAGGAGGAGGACATTAACTGGGGTAGGGTACAGAAGAAAATATCCTGCTCAAAATCTGAAGCAGCTTAACTGGGGAAGTACATCGACCTTACAGAAAATCGCAGATAAATAATTTTGCTTTCAAGTAGTGTTGTGTTCCTGTGGTGAGTAAGTTGACCAGATCTCCTGGGTGGGATTGGAGATAGGGTCAGCCACACGTTTGCGATGCTTCTAGTGTTACAAGCGTCTATAAGCTACAGTAATCGCTTACCATCAGGTGAGCCGCACTGGATCGAACTGCGATGCATTATGCAATACCCTTTGTCCCATATAAAATAAACAACCTAAACATAGTAAATCATTTTCAGTTTTAAATTTGCATTCACACGAAACAATGTGAACTTGACAATGTATCAAATATAAATAATGTATAATTTTTGAATTGAACTAAAGCTTTATGTGGGATAAACACTTGAAAAAGTTGCTCTTTGATCTTGTTGCAAAGTTGTTTAAGTTCTTAACGAACCGAATAAATTTCCTTAAGTATTTTATTAAGATCGAACTAAAAATTTCGAAAAAAGACGTTTATTTTATGTAAAATCTCCTCGAATTGAGAACTTTATTTTTGTTGTAAAATAATGTATTATGGCTCTCAAACATAGTCTTATAAACAGACTAACAATTAATTGGAGAGCAGATTGTTAAATTTCCGCTGACATCCTTACAAACTCCTAAGAATTAGACTGATCACTCCCGCCATTTTACAAATATCCTCTAATTTTTGAAGTGAAACTTCTTTAGGTGCTTTTAGGTTAACTTCTTATGAGCACGTCGTAGCAGTTAAGCAACGTCGGGCACACGTAAGCACGCATTTTTTTATTTTATTTTTTACTTAGCCTGACTTTAGCTTTATGCCTGACTGACGATCAGAGACCGAAGTTTTGAGTTTCCGTGACACCCCTTTGGGTGAAAATGCTAATGACAATTCTAATGACAGGATCGATAAGTCTATAATTTATGTAAATTATAGGACCAATAAGTCTACTAATTATACATATTTTAGAATAATCGGTCCTGCACTTTCATAGGCCTACTATTTTATACTGAGTCTAACTGCTTACTTATTACTATGAGAATATTGATAGTAAGGCAGCCTAATATATTGCTCGAGCTTACTAGCGTGACATTGTGACTATAAAAGCAAACACGTGAGCAAACGCGTCAGCACACCCGACGTAGTAAGGAACGTCTAGTTGCTTACAAAATAACCACTTTGTATGTTTACAAGTTTTAATACAATCTTATATTAAAAACAATGCAACTTTTCTCGACATTTCAGTTGAAATGCTCTGCTTAAAATTCCCAAGTTGCAACAATGTGCCAAAGTATGCGAAATGCAACGTCTTTGACCTCTTTTTTTTACTTCTCTCTCTTTAGGAATAAATATTTGGAAAATATTTAACTAAAATCAACTTTGTAATATATATTAGTGTATTGTTGTAATATATATTAGTGATGACGTGAGGACAAATAATGAACCAAATGTAATTCCTTTGTAATATTATAACTATATGTGTTATAATTATATACTAATATTTACACTAGCTTAACCTTCAACTTTATCAGCAATTGCCATCCTTTTCATTAGGCATATACCTACGATAAAGAATGAACTTGAATTAAAACAACCTGTAAATATCCTACTAAGTGGAGTAGTCTAATGAATAAAGTCTTCTTCTATAAATGCTTACTTTTCTACCAAGAGTTACTATCATTTTCATCTGTTAACCTTTATGATTGATCCAAATAATATGATTATATTCCCAAAGCACGGCAGAGAGAACCTCTAGCGCAAACCTTTAGACACTAAGACAGAATCGTTAAGCAATCGTTTATCGTTAACACACTACATACATCGTCACTAGTAAGTCAAAACATTCAACAAGAAATGAAGTATATTATGGATAAAATAATTATTAATTATGGCCGCTTTTCTGTCCTAGACATATTAGATACCGAATTAATAAATTAAAATAAGTATTTCTTAGGGATGTCAACACAGCAGATTTTATTCGTCAATATAACCTGGACTTTATTACAATTAATTAAGGAGCTTAAGTCGCAGTTGACATTTTTGTGCAGGTAATCATAATTTTAATTAATTTTCGTCTAGACGCTGAGAAGCTCAAAACCAAAGCTTCATTAATAAATAACTAAATTAACTTAATTATTAATGTAGTTATTTTAAATTACAGGTATAATTAAAAAAATTACTGTTTATTTTCTTATAAAAATATAATCTTCTTTCTTTGGCGGGTAGAATTTAAACTGTCAAGACGTGTTTTTAACTGCTCCTCAATTACATTTTAATGTTTAGAGTAAATTTTATAAATTTATGCTATAGCAACTATTCCTTGTCTTGGTTGGCTTGAAGTAATCTCTTCATACCCTCACTCACTAAACAAAATGAATTCATCAGTTGAACGAGTTTTGAAGACCATGGAGGAGCTCTCTTCTTCAATAAATAGCCGGATGGAAGAGTTCGAAAGGCACATCCCTGCCACTGCAAAATCCAACCCCACCGTTAAGACACTGATTACAGAGTTCTTCACGTTTAAGATATTTGTGTGGAAGGCTTTGAGTGTGTCGAAAGCTCAAGTAGAGGATGAAGCCAAGAAATCTCAAATAATAAGTAAGGAGATAAGAAAACACGACTAAATTATCAAAAGATTAACTATAGGTATTTAATTGAAATATCTAATAAAGTGGCGGGCAAAAATCTACCCTTTTTCTATATATTATTTAGGGAAGAGTGCTCTTATCATTTCGCAAGATAATTTTCCTACAAAAAGTAAAAAACGGTTTCAAAGATAGCAAATGGGACTGCCAGTTTTACGTAATTTTTCGTCTTCTTCGATTTATAACTTAATTTTTCTTGTAATTTGTCATTAAAGCTGTTGTAGAAACACACGTTTTTTTTAAAATGTAAAGTGTCTTTTATAGTTCCAAACATGCAGCCCTTTGACATACAGAGGGACAGGGGAGTTGGGTTGGCACCCTTTGGGTAAGGAAACGTCACAAACAGTCTGCTGAGCGCCTTAATGTTTAATTACTTTGATTAAAACGAGAACGATAAAACAAAAGCTAAGAAAGAATAATAGTTTATCTTTAAAGTGCAAGTAATTCCTAACAGCGACTTAGTCGATAAAAATATTTCTTGCTCTTAAAGTGCAGTGAGCGTTTTAAACAGAGAAGTTTTACGACGGGTTCCATCTGTTTCTTGTATTATAAGAAAATCGTGCGTAAAACGGTGAAGACACTTTTACACAGGGCTTAGGACTCTTAAGACTTTTTAAATATTTGAAAACTTTAGATGATTATTTGTGAAGATAAAATTTTTACTTACAAAAACGCAGATGAAATCTGTTTCTATTTGAATATATCTCTCTAATATAAAAAGATAGCAACTTTTTGGGATCGAAGATCTTTTGAAGTAGTTTTTACTGCTTAAAACATACTGATTTCTCAGGAAAAGATTATTCAGATTTAAGGATATTTAGTGTAGTGTTACGGCTATTTAATGGATACTGCATTGTCTCATGTACACACACTCAGGTTGTGGGAAAACTCTATAAATTACCTTTATGTTCAATTGCGAGCATCAGTCGTAACAATGACTGTGTTGCGGTCGGACGTACGCTCGATCTCGGTTTGACAGTGAGCCAGTGTAATTACTGTTGTTGGTACACTACAACACTACACGTAGTTTTACGAGTATAGTGTTGTCATGTAATGCATTACTTCCTGACGGTACTATTTGTAAAGTTTCAAATAATTATTAATATTGAAATGTTTGACAATCGTGAAAAGTCAAAGTTATGGCGAAATAAATATTTTCATTATATTTCTTGGAATTTTTTTCATTTAAATATTTTTATTTTTACCTATTACTTTTGTGTTTCTTTTTTGCTAGCTCTACCTAACGTCACAAGATGGTACAAGGTCATTAATATTCTTAATTTAATCGCATAGTATTAAAATAATAGGCTATTTGAATTTTTCGTATACCTACACTCAAATTATTGTCGACATTCAACGTAGCGTTTGTAACAATACAACCGCAATAATATAAAGATATAGAAAAAATATCGTTAACATTGTTTGATGTTTCAAATAGGATTACAGAAAAACTCATTTCAATATAAAATATGTAGGTACCTCGTAAAATGTGTGACGAAATCATTTACATTTTTCACGTCAAATGTTTTTCTAGATGACTAAATATATTTTTTATCGTTTTGTTTAGATTTCAATTGAACGTATGTACATAATAACAAATATTTATTATATTTTAACATTTCCTTTTAATAATGTACCTTACCTACTAATTTTGTTGGTAAATTGACGCCTGTCTTATTTTACTGTAGCCTATAGACACCTGCCTGCTAATGATTGCGAGCTCTTGACAGCTCACATCTTCTCTCCGCATTGATGGTAAAGCCTGCCAGCTTCACAGTACATCTCCTCTCGTCTCCGCTTTGGTGGAAACCGGGCCTGACCCTTCCAAAGGGCTCTAAGCTCCTTACTCAACACAGGAACACAGGCATTATTTAGCTGTGACCTGAAGATTTTGATTATATCCTGCTGTGCCCTGGAGCAGAAAGCATAGGCACTTGTAAATGCGTCAACGCAATAGTCAATAGACAAAAAATATAATTGATGAATCGAACACATTATTTTAGTCTCATAATATTATGTTGATTATTTTGTCTCATTTCTTTAAACAAATATTCAGTAAATTCATTTAACTCTGAATTGAAATACTAACATTCTGAACAACCGGCTAATTTTATCTAAGTCGTAATCAAAACAGTATTCATTTTAATAATTAGAACAATTGCAGACTTGAATACCAAAATTATTAAATGTGCTACTATTGTTCAAGTGATAACAATAGAGTGATTTTCATTTTACAGAAATGCTACAACCAGTACAAGCCTCAGGTAGAATGCTAAAGTTTGAGCAGTTTAAGAATTTTGTTAGTAGGTTGCTTCGATAGGCAATAAGTTCAAAAGTTAATGGAAGTAGAGATCAGAATATAGTTTACATACCAGCATAGTTATAAATCTTTTAACAAATAATTTTAAAGATGTTGATTCGAATATGCTTTTGAAGCCAAAAGAAAAAAAAAAGAAAGCAATTTATTCTGATTTCCATTTTGATTTAATCAGTATTTATTTAACAGTTTAGCAAAATTGTAGTGATATCAAGTCAGTAATAATTATAACCAACCTTTTTATCTGATAGTCGTAGTTTCCAAACATTGGGGTACCTACTTTATTTTTAATGCTAAAGATGGATAGGTACTTACATACCACGATATATTTTGTAAATCCATCGTAACAACCATTTTACAAAAAAAAGACCAAATAGATTTTACGTTTTGCATTTATGTGCTAGACCATTTGACGCCATTTGTTTTATTTGGTTTGATTAGCTTTTAATGTACAGAAAACCAATCCGCTGAAATCCATCTACGCCCATAACTTTCAAACGACACCAAATCGGTTAGTTCTTATTTTTTTTTTCTTTTTCTTTTTATATTCGTTACTCTACGGACAAGGTTTTCATGAAAGGAAATTTAAAAAAAAATGTTATATTCATGAAAAAAAATATAGCGGTACGTACGGCTTATAATAATTTTTATATAATACTAGCAGACCCGGCGAACTTCGTACCGCCTAACAGTCGATTCTTAAATTTTTTTCAAATTCTTATCCTTCCCGGAACCCCTCCACTAAAACTTAAACATTATGGTATAATTTTAAAGTTCAAATTGACTTTTAAGAATTATTACGAATCTTTTGTATGGGAATATAGAAAAGTGTTCTTTTTAGACTTTTTCAGCCAATTTTTTAAATTTTTCTCTCCGTAAGAACTATCCTCGTACTTCAAGGAATATTATAAAAAAAAATTAGCGAAATTGGTTCAGCTGCTCTCGAGATTTGCGCTTAGCAGCACATTCAGCGATTCATTTTTATATATATAGAGAAAAGATTGATTGTCTTTATTCATATACAGGAAAAACTAGTTATTCGACACAACATATAATTAGTTAGAAAGTATACTCATTGCTTCAGTACCTAGTGCATATAAAGAATGAAAAAGCTTTATATTGAAAGTTGTTAGCAACGACAAAGTTACATCCGTCGACCACTGACGCGTGTCAGAAACGCGTTCACGCCGCGGACATCCTTTAAAATAGTACAAAACTGTTTACAAAAAAGTTACACACCTAACTAAAAGTTACTTGAATTTTGTTGATGGAACATAATGTTATCAAAAAGTACTATCAAAACTACGATTTCATAAATGTGTAGTGAAATGTATTTATACCTTAGTTCAAATTTAGGCAATTAGGCAAAATCAACATTTCACCTTTTAAGGCAAAAAAAGTTTTACGAAATCACAAGAAAAACTATTAATATATAAGCTATACTATATATAAATAATAAGCTAAATATTTAAGCTATACTATTTAATTTAAAAAAAAAATTGATCTTTTTGAATTACTAGTTTCAGTTTAAAAAAAATCGGACAGTAATAGGATAAATACGCTATTTATGTTAAAACCTCAGTTAAAAGTATACAGAGTTACGAGTGACTTTTTTTTAGAAAAACATTGATTTCAAGTCCACATAAATAATCTTATATCGCTACAAACTTTTGAAAACGCTTATTTTTAAAAACAATATCTTATTTTTTTTTAACCTATAATTTTAAAAAAAATATCTTTTAATAGTTCTTTGTAACTAGTTCTTATCATTAATTTTACAAATACAAAAAAAAAAACGAGTATGCTTTAGACCACACGACTGAAGTAAAATTTACGAAACGTAACTCTCTCTTTCTATCTTCACTATCTTATAATTCCCTCTCAACTTCCATTTGCCTTGCCCGATCACATTTTTCGTAACGCTCTCGTCACACATTTACCAGTTTACTCCCCAAGTCAAGCGTGCGTAAAGAAGTTTTACTTCAAAAAGATATTTTAAATGTGTATTCTTCTTTTAATGGAAACGGAAGGAATCGCCGCAACTAAAAACTCAATACTAATCATGAAATATTCATCGAGTTGTTACCGAGGTCGTATTTATTAGCATTTAGAGAACTTTTCAAGTATAAATATTCTTCTTGGAGTTGAGTGATTGAACGCTTTGTACTTATTGATAGGAAATGCTTACATACCGTATAACAAGCAATCTTAATGTTGAATACGTTTTCTTGGAAATAAATTTTGTTTTCACGGCTTATTATTTTTATTAAATATTTCATGTAAGGAAAAGGTAAAATTATTACTTATATTGTCGTTCTAATTAAGGATAATTAAAGTCATAATGTTTAGAATCAACAAAGAGAAAAGATCAACAAAGTTTATATTTATTAACTGTACACATTATTATTATTTATACTCAACAAAAATTATATTTCTTTTCTACCTGATTCAATTCTCTTCTATAATAAAATTAATAATATTTGCAACAATAGTTTATACTAGCTTCTGCGCGCGACTTCGTCGGCGTGGACTCCGCTCCTATTGGTCTTAGCGTGATGATATATAGCCTATAGCCTTCCTCGATAAATGGGCTATCTAACACTGAAAGAATTTTTCAAATCGGACCAGTAGATCCTGAGATTAGCGCGTTCAAACAAACAAACAAACAAACAATCAAACAAACAAACTCTTCAGCTTTATTATATTAGTATAGATGTATTTGCAATCCAACCAATTAGCAATTACTATGAGGACATCTTTATATCCATCTTAACAGAACTAGTGGCATTAAAAATTGCCGATTTGCTACAAAACGATTCTACCCAATTATTGTTAAAATATGAAACACTGTTTTACACACAGGTTTTACAGAATATGCACTTTGGTGAGGAAAGTGGAACAGTAAGCTAAAGTGTAAAACAAACTTGTACACTAAGCTCCAACCAAGGTAATTTTAACGTCGTTCGAATATCACTCTAATGTACCTACATACATATATACGAGCCAACATATTACGTATGTAGGTATTAACTTTCAATGTACTACTCTTACTTCTAGCATCAGTAATTCAGCATCATTTTCCAAATTAATTTTATCATCTACTAGCTTCTGCGCGCGACTTCGTCGGCGTGGACTTCGCTCCTATTGGTCTTAGCGTGATGATACATAGCCTATAGCCTTCCTCAGTAAATGGGCTATCTAACACTGAAAGGATTTTTCAAATCGGCTCAGTAGTTCCAGAGATTACCACGTTCAAACAAACAAACAAACTCTTCAGCTTTATATATTAGTATAGATTATGTTCTTTTAAAACCTTGAATCAGATTTTAAGCTCTATTTAAATATTAGATTAATTTCAAAGGGAAATATTCTGAATTACAAGAATAATTATCATTAAATGCAAATCAAAATTCTCTGAATATTAGCGTTGCTTTAGTGATAATATTATTATTCGTATTACTAAAATAACAAACAATTAAATAGAGCATCGAATGATTTCAGGAATTTTTATTGTTGAGTGTATTTACCGTAACGTCTGTGGACACTAAAATGTATCTGACAAAAACATGGTCATGCTTAACTTGTCTCACTTTACTCATTTCAACCTATCGCAGTCCACTGCAAAAAAAGTACACTGCTGGACATAAGCTCGCGCCAGTTAGTTTTCCGCAATATTCAACGAGCCTCCATCGGCAATTTTACTTAGATCGTCGGTCCAGCGGGCCGGAGGGCGTCCCACACTGCGTTTGCTAATATGTAGGGTCCACTCCAGGACACGTCCACTCCAGCGGCCAACGGTCCTGCGGCACAGGTGACCAGCAAACAGCCACTTCAACTTGCTAATTCTGTGGGCTATGTCGGTTACTTCCATTCTCTCGCTCGCAAGATAGGACTATATATATATATATATATATATATATATATATATATATATATATATATATATATAGGATAGACTGGATAGTCTCATTTCTGATCCTATCTTTGAAAGAGACCCCAGGCATAGCCTATTCCACTGCACGTTCAGCGACTTCAAACTTGTGGACTCGTCCACTCGTTAGTGTCCACGTCTCGGCACCGTATGTTAACACAGACAGGGCACATTCCAAGTGAAGACTCGATGTTTGTCTAAATCGATATGATTTTAAGTTACACTAATAAACACTTTTGTTTACAAAACTGTCAATGAAAATGTGAATCTTTGAACATCAATCTAGTTAATAGTCGGTACCTACACGTACAGAAAAGCGTAAAAACTACCGCACAAAGGATTTTTTAATAAATTTAAAAGCGAAATATTTCGTAACAACGAAACGAAAATATTAATCACTCGTTTCCTCATTCAGTTAAATTATTTTCCCTCACAATAAAAAAATATATTCACCTACTATGAGAGCGTTCAAAAATTATAAACGAGACCTACACCCCTAAATACCAGCGGTACGTTTAAAAACACCACCGACCTTATTTCGACATTAATTAAACGAAACGGGCCCAATTCTGGCTGCCTTTCAGCCTAATTGAAATAAATGCGGAATTTTAATCTGAGAATGGATGTTCGTATGCTTTGAACCCTTTACTACGCTGTGCAAAGACGTCTTGTTTAATTTCAGACTTCTTAAGTAGATTACACTCATACAATGGACGCTGTGACAATGCCTATTTCGAAATTTTTGAAATATTTATGTGAAATTGAAAAATGTTTACTAATTAATCTAACAAACAAGTACATTTTAGGAATTATCACTTTTTCAATTTCACAAAATGATCGGCAAACAAGCGTACAGCTCACCTGATGGTTAGCGATTACCGTAGATTACAGACGCTTGCAACAGCAGAAGCATCGCAGGCGCATTGCCGACCCTACCCCTCATTCCCCCCAGGAGCTCTGGTCACCTTACACAACACTGCTTGAAAGCAGTATTATTTAGCTGTGATCTACTGTACGATCGAGGTACTTCCCAGTCGGGCTGCTCCAGATTTTGAGCAGGATATTTCCCGCTGTGCCCTCTCTCAAAAACGTAAATACGTGCTTAATATTATTACTGAATATAACAGGTAAAACGTGTTGAAATTGTACATATTTATTTAGATCGCATGTTTGTGAAGTGCAGTATACGTAACTAAGTCATGGCTTAGGAAATTTGCTTTGAGCCGGATTTCAGAGAACCGTGTCACTAGCGTCTGAGCTTACGCCGAGATTACTACTCACTTAAAAGGATAATATAGAAAGTACCTTTGCAGTTCTTGGAAGAATTTCATAGACACATTACAGAGCTATGAATTTGCATTGAATCATCAAAATGAGATTTGTCATTTTTGCTATTTTATTATGTTTATTTCTGTTTTTCTTTTTTTCGACGCTAATTACATTGTGAACTATTTTTTCAGTGAATAAATAAATAAATAATCTTATAACATAAAACACACTGTCGTCTGTTCCTGTGGTAAGCAACTTAATGCTTGTGTTATAGGCAAAAGCCGGCTGATATAGCTTAATACTTTTTCGATAAATATACATAGAAATATTACATACATAAGTACAAATATTACACCCAGACTGGAGCGGAAATCGAACCCGCAACCCGCGGAGCAGAAAGCAGGGCCACTACAAACTGCGCCAACGAGCTGTATGAACCTTTTCTGAAATAAACGTATTATTATTATTATTTAAGAATTATCATTAACTAGCAAGAAGACCTGTGATGAAACATTTACTGGATCTCACTTGACTGCTTAATTAATTTATCCTTAATTTTATTTTGTTATAAAATAAAATTTTACCGAACGTCGCTCGTAGGATCAGAAACGAAACTCATTAAGGCTATTGTATTGTTAAGAGTCCGTAATTGTGTTTTCGATTCGACATGTTTGAAAGCATTAATTTATTCAGATACGCTCAGAATTTCAATTATAACGCTAAATGTATTCTGACTTACTCCAACGGTGTTACGAGTATTATTAATAATGTTCTTTTTGGAAACTGACTTTAATAAAATATTTGTTGATGTTGAAGAATTTTGTTATGATTGAATTCATTACAATCCATTTGTATTTTCTGACAAGGAATGTAATTTTTAGCTTTAATTGGATTAATTTTGTATGGACCGATTTGAAATTTAAAATAAAAGATTTAAATTGTTTTTGTTAACTAAATTAGCTATTTCCTGTTCTGCTTTCTTGGCAATGGTGTCTAATTGGACCAAATGTGACCTCACTCACTATAAACCTTGTTTACACATATCCTTCTTTTGGAAAATTATTTTTTAAAACTGTAAAAAGTATAGATTCTTCGAAGAAATGGGTTCGAAATTGGTAAAGGCTAATATTGAAAACATAGTAATTGAAATGTTAGAAATGAATTGGAATATGCACATACAAGAAATTCACTCTTTCACACATTTCCATTCGGAAATCCCTAATGCATTTGTACAGTAATGCAGAGCATTTGCATCAGTCCTTCTTAAAAATTAACGCTACTATTGATTAGTTATATTGACTGCTAATTACATAATGTATAAAATTACGTATCTCTCTTAATTACATTACACACTATAAGTTCGCTAGATCAGCTCCGCGTATTTTTTGTATTAAAAATTGAGAAGTATTGTATAATAAGCAAAAAGTGCATGAAGTGTTTAAATAAGTTACGTTTCACAAGTGTTATTGTTATCCAGGTCATATAGTGAGAATATAACATACTAGACTTATATTCAAAAAAATAGACTTATAACGAACGACTTTTAGTGTAAAATGAACTTTGCGAAAAGTTAAATTATACTTGTGAGTTCTGCCAAGAAGATAAATATAGTAAATTAATATAAATATTAAACTATATATCATACATAAACTTATAAAGTGTTATAAATAGTGCCTAATATTAATTCATAATAATCAGCTGTAAACTGCGGGTGTTTATAAAATAATTACGAATTTGCCGCAACGGTCTTCATACGAAATCTTATATTTGAACAATTCATTTATTGACGTCAGTGCTGTCTTGGCCTAGCGGTGAATGCATTGGTTTTCTAACCTACGATCAGTGACTCCGAGTTCAAGACCAGCAAACAGCAAAAATTTGAAAACATAATTTTAAATTTTGTATATTATATTCGTCTTGAATACTACTTAATTATTATCAATCGGGTCCATGGTAAGACTTCAATAAAACTTAGACATTACTGAGAGACTGGCAGCGGACAATTGACGTTTGTCATCTGGTGGGTGACGGCTGACATCTGACAGCTGTCACTTGACGACGGACATCGACAGTAGACTTCTTGGTGTTGCCACGTACAAGAACTTTCCCCAAATAATTGTCACATAATAAATACAATAATTATAATAATAATTAAGGCACGATTGTTGAACTTTAGCTAGAGTTGGAGGCAGGGTAATTGTCATGGCTTCTAAGGGCAAATTTGAATGTTGTCGTCGCAATCCAAACTCGACGGAAATAATATTGTGTCGCACTTGCAAAAAGCGATACCATTACAATTGTATCTCGACATCCAAAATAAGCTACAGCGATCTAACTGACAATTACAAGAATACATGGCTATGTCCAAACTGTGCCAGACCAAAAAGCGATAATACAAACACACCTGTTAGAGGCTTGCAAGCTGATAGGGTCTTAGAGGAACACGATGATCATGGTAGTAGTAATATTATAAAGGATGGTGAACAAAAGATAATAGAACCTACTGTCGCGGGCTTAACTTTTGAAGAAGTGAGATTAATTGTCAGGGAAGAAATGAAATTTTTACTGGACGCATTTAAGCAAAGTATCCTAGACGAATTTACATCTAAAACTAACGAAGTTTTGGCCTCAATCAATTTTCTTGAAGACCAATATGAGAGCATAAAAAATGATCTATCGGCCAAAACTGATATGATCAAGTTACTACAGTCTGATAATAAGACCCTACAAGCCACAGTTAACGATCTACAAAGCAGACTCACATTACTTGAAAACCAGTCTAGAGCCAGTAACTTGGAAATCCAGTGTGTTCCAGAACATCGGTCCGAAAATGTTGTAGCGACAGTAAAACAACTGGCAGCAACCGTTAAATGTAACATATCTGATACTGACATACAGAGCTGCAGCAGAATAATGAAATTTAACAAGGAAAGCCCCCGGCCACGTTCTGTTTTAGTCAAGTTTAGTAGCCCAAGGGTTCGGGATACTTTTCTAGCAGCTACTATAGCTTTCAATAAACAAGCAAAATGTAATGAAGACAAGTTGAATACTAGTCATTTAGGAATTGGAGGAAAGAAATGTCCTATATTTGTCGCTGAGCATCTACCACCGGCTACTAAGACCTTGCACGCCCAGGCTCGCATCAGAGCTAAGGAACTGAAATACGAATTTGTTTGGATCAAGAACGGTCGTGTCTTTATGCGGAAGTGTAAATCGTCGGAATACATACTTATTAAAAATTCAGAATCACTCTCACATTTATCTTAGGTTACTTCTAAAAATTGTTCAACAAGTATTGGTAAAATATTGTTTTGTAAAATTCGATTCGATAAAATGTTATTATCAAAACGTCCGCGGACTGCGTTCTCACCTTACAGATGTAAGAAACCAAGTCCTAAACTCAAGCTATGATATAATTGTTTTGACTGAGACTTGGCTTAACGATGGTGTATATGATGCTGAGATCTTTGACGACAGATATTTCGTATATAGACGTGATCGCGAAACATCTCCCCTGTCTTGTCATAAGAAGATTGGCGGTGGGGTTTTGATAGCAGTAAAAAACTATGGTCTAAAATCACGCAGGCAAATTGGTTGGGAAAGTACTTGTGAAGACTTGTTTGTTACAGTAGAATACAACACTGGTAACGTAACTAGGTATTTGCATGTGTGCGCAGTGTACATCCCTCCACCGGTTAATCGCGACACTCTGGACACATTCATTAATAATGCTACCTCAACCATACATAATAATAATCTTGGTACTGCTAGGGACCCCATTTTGTTGCTTGGTGACTTCAATATGAGTTCAATCACATGGACAATCAACCCCGAAATTGCCGTTCAGTATGCCTCCCCAAGTAACTACGCGAACTGTCTTCTTAAAAGTAGTTTGATAGATTTTTTTTGCGTTGCATGATTTAAACCAATATAATATTTGTAAAAATTCGAGCGGAAAAATTTTGGATTTAATCTTGTCTAATACAAAAATTAGTGTAATTGAAAGTCAATTTCCTTTACGTAAAGTAGATAATTTTCATCCACCATTAGAATTTGAATTTAAAATTAACTCATCAGATTTTATACCCCCAACTAAGACTAAAAATTGTCTCAATTTTAAAAAAGCCGATTATGACTCAATTATAGCACATCTGAATAGCATTGATTGGTTGCAAACATTAGGCACAATTAATAATGTTAATGAAATGCTAACTAAGTTCTATGAAATCTTGCAAGTAGGAATAGATAAATTCGTTCCCAGATCATGCAGGTCGTCAAACCGTTATCCTGTCTGGTTCACACCCGCTTTGATTAAACTCATTAAACAAAAGCATAAATGTCATAAAAGATTGAAAATATATAAAAACCCATTGGATAGAATTGAGTTCGCGTACTTACGAAGGGATTGCTACAAACTTATGAAACAATGTTATTACAATTATATTCTACATATCGAGGAAGCTATTAGCAATAATCCGAAGTATTTCTGGTCACATATAAAAAACATGCGTCGTAAGGGGTCAAATTATCCTAACAAAATGTCTCTGAATGATCGTGAGGCAAGTGGTAGGCAAGATATTTGTGATTTGTTTGCCAGCCATTTTTCGTCAGTTTTTGTTAGGGACAATTTCAATGACAACCTATTCTCACAGACTGTACCCCCAAATTTTATAGGCAGCACTTATTTCTCTAATCAAGACATTGAGAGTGAGCTAAAACGGTTAGACAAAACAAAAAGTGCTGGTCCTGACGGAATTCCACCTGTACTGATTTACAAATGTGCAAGCTCGCTAACTGCCCCTCTGACTCTCATATTTAACACCTCCTTGGGGACAGGTATTTTCCCTGATAAGTGGAAGGAAGCGCGGATCGTGCCGGTCTTTAAAGGCGAAAGCGCTGCACAGGTTATTAATTATAGACCTATATCCATTTTATCCACTGTGTCAAAGGTCTTCGAGAGCTTGGTCTATAAATCATTTTTCAAAGACTTTGCACGGCACATTGGTTGGCACCAGCATGGTTTTATGCCTGGTAGATCTACCGTCACAAATTTATTCTCGTATGTAACCAACTTAATTGAGAATATTGATAACAAACTGCAAGTTGATGCCATATACACAGACTTCTCCAAGGCCTTTGACAGGGTAAATCACGCATTACTTGTTAAAAAATTGGGAGCATTTGGTGTGGGAGAAAATTTGTTGAACTGGTGTGCATCTTACCTTCAGAATAGATCTTCGACCGTGGTGATAGACGGATACGTTTCACAGCCTTATATTGCCTATTCCGGTGTACCACAAGGCTCTATTTTGGGACCGGTATTTTTTAACATCTACATAAATGATATTCCCTCAATATTTCGACACTCGGATGTGTATCTATTTGCGGATGATCTCAAATTGGTAAAAACTATCAGAGACATCTCTGACGTCGAGCTATTGCAACAAGATCTCAATCGTCTTTCCCAGTGGTGTAAAAACAACCAAATGTTTCTTAATGCAAAAAAATGTCACCTCGTCAGATTTACCAGAAAACATAATTATGTGCAGAGTCAATACTATATTGATACTGAGAAACTGGCTGCGGTTCGATCGGTGCGTGATTTGGGTGTCATACTAGACAGCGAATTAAAATTTACCGAGCATATCGATAGCATAGTCACCTCAGCTACAAAGACACTGGGTTTTGTATTGAGGAATTCCAAAGAGTTCAGAAAACCAGCTACTACGATTAAACTTTATAGTAGTCTGGTTAGAAGTAAGTTAGAATATTGCAGTCAAATTTGGAGTCCTCACTACAAAATCCATTCGACTCGAATTGAAAGAATACAAAAGCGACTGCTACGTCATCTCGCGTACCGCTCGAACGGCAGTCAAAGTAGTGGTAATTCATACGAGAGAAGGTTGGTTCAGTATAATATGTCGTCACTGCAATCACGAAGAATTATTTCGGACATGATGTTTCTGCATAAAATACTCAACAATAACATTGATTGTCCACCAATACTTCAATTATTTTATTATAATATACCATCCAGGTTACCCAGGGAACCGCACGCCTTGTTAAATGTATCCCTCTACAGATCCAATTTGGGCAAGTATTCCCCATTGGCTCGATTGGCACGTACTTATAACGATCTGTCGTCAAAGATTCCTGGCCTTGACATTGTTTTTGACGGCTTGCATGCCTTTAGATTAAAATTGATCAGATTCTTTATTGCTAATTATTATTTAATAGATTAATAGTTTAATAGATTAATGATTCATTGATATTTTTTTTTTTTATTCCAATTTGTGATTTCCATAATGTTAAGTGCTGATATGTATTTGTAAAACTGTTTATTTATGATGTGGTCAAGTGATTATATTTCTTTTTAAAAATCTATATCAATTTATCTAATTATGTAATTCAATTTGTAATTTCCTTTTTTTTTCATATTAAATTTGCTGATTGATAATATTGCATGTTGTGATTACCTTTAAAAAGAAATACAATTAAACTTATATCTATTATGTAAAATAATTCTTCTTGTTTAACTGTTGTTATTTCTGTTGGTAATCCTAATAAATAAATAAATAAATAAATAAAATAAATTGAAGTAAGCTCTTTTAGACATATCTATACTAATATATAAAGCTGAAGAGTTTGTTTGTTTGGTTGTTTGTTTGTTTGTTTGTTTGTTTGTTTGTTTGTTTGTTTGAACGCGCTTATCTCAGAATCTACTGGTCCGATTTTAAAAATTTTTTCAGTGTTCGATAGCCCATTCATCGAGGAAGGCTATAGGCTATAATTATATCATTACGCTAAAACTAATAGGAGCGGAGTCCACGCCGACGAAGTCGCGCGCAGAAGCTAGTATTCTATAAAATTACGTAACTCTCTTAATTGAAGTAAGCTCTTTTAGACATATATAAAGGCTTATTAGTTATACACGATAAACATGATTTGACCCTGATCCCTACTTTCAATCCATCGAATCCAATCGAGACCATTCAATTACCTATAATAGGATGTGATCTACGTTGGACTGATAAATAACACGGATGAATGCAGGGCCAAGCTATACTGTACGTAATGTAGTGATTTCACTTGAACTATGGTAGTCGTTAGACGGATTCAACGGTTGGATAGACCATCTTTGTTACTAATGCGACATGAAAAGGACATATGAACTTGAAAGAAGAATTGAACAAGGGTTTTCTGTGCCGCTATGAGGGTTCTGGTTTTGTTGAAATATGCTGAAGGTCATTTGTGGTTTTGACCGTTGTCACATTTGTGCCCTCTGTTCGGCTATGTCTCAAGATTTTTGTAAATATGGAAATTAAACAACTGTGAACACTTTTCACTTATCCGCCAACCCGCATTGGGGCAGCGTGGTGGATTAAGCTCCGATCCTTCTCCTACATGGAGAAGAGGCCTATGCCCAACAGTGGGATATTACAGGCTGAATCGTGATCGTGAACACTTTTACTAATGCAGGACTTATCACGATTCTAATTTTTAAATTCAAGATATTTCGACAACATTGGAGATGTCATGGTCATTGTTGACTTTGAGTGACTCAATCAAGTGTTCGGAGTACCATAAGGCTTTAAAAATTATATTGAATTAAAATGTTTTGCTTCAGTGTTGATAATTTTTTTTTTCTTCTTTATAAGCTCAGCGGTATTTAAGATATTTTTAACATGCAAATAATTTCCATTTAAACGTACATAATAAACGGGAACGTGTCCGAATCCGGGATATTAATCACACCTCCAGAGACGTGAGGGTCCGCCGGTCAAGCGTTTACAAGAATTCCTGTCGAATAATACGCCGTAATTGGATTTCGTTTTATTTAATTTAAAACCATAATTACGTCTCTTATCTTTTATTTAAATATTAAAGGGAGGTTTTTAAAACTGTTTACATATTTGATATTATTTTAAAAAGCTTGCATTAATTCAACACTGTCTTTCTAAGTACAAGGATTAAGAGAAAAGAGATAACATAGTTTCTTAACCGCTTTTCAGTCCAATTCCTATCATTATCTTAGTTATGCAATTATTACCTGTATTTCGCATATGTATGTATCGCATGGTTTGACAGCTACTTAAAAAATAGATCTCAAATAGTAGTAATTACAAAGGAGGATGGTTCTCAGTGTTCTTCTCAGTGCTCTGCTGTTGACCGAGGTGTTCCTCAAGGTTCTATTCTGGGATCTTTACTTTTTATTCTGTACAGCGCCGATATCGTCAAGTGCATTAATTACAGCAATTATCACCTATATGCTGATGATATTCAAGTATATATATCTTTTCACCCTTCTGAGACACAGCAAGCAATAGCAAATTTTAACAGTGACTTGGAGCGCATTTCAAATCAAAATATTTGATTCTTGGGTCCGCTAGTCAGGTCAAAATAATAGAAAATAATATTCCTTTAGTACGTATAAAGGACAAAGCCATCGAACGCGTTACAGAGGCACGTAATCTAGGGGTCATTTTCGATGAAAGCCTTCGTTTCGAGAAACATGTCAACACAACTATCGCTAATTGCTTTTATCGCTTAAGGCTGCTATATCGTATCCGTCCATACCTCAGTACACAGCTGCGAGTTAGGCTATGCGAAGCACTGGTATTGTCTAAACTAAATTACGCGGATGTAGTTTATGGCCCAAGGTTGTTAAAGCGTTCCAAGTTGGCTGTTCAAAGAGTGCAAAATGCCTGTGTTAGATATTGCTGGAACATACCACCTCGTAGTCATATCACACCATACCTCGTTAAGGAACGGATGCTGAACATGGAAAATCGTAGGCGTCTGCACCTTGCTTGCTTACTATTCGATGTGATCAAGCATAAGTATCCGCTATATCTCTACGACAGGCTATCGTGGATGGGAGAGGGAAATACACAGCATAGAACCAGGTCACACCTTCGGAAGCTCTGTCTGCCTAGATTTTACACCGCAGCTTTTAGGGGCAGTTTCAAGTACAGCGTAAGTAAGTGCTGGAATAACATACCTCCCCCATTACTGGAAGCGCTAACAGTCACTAGTTTTAAGAGAAAATATAAATTACTTTTAGTAGCAGAGTTTTGCAGCCAGTCCTAGATGGAAACCAGAGGGTTTTAGATAAAATTTTAATCTATCCTGTTTGCTCTTCCCCATTCTCGCTGCGGAATGTAATAATATGATATTTTGTTAAAATATTCGATAAGTATATGTGTATGCGTATGTATGTGTGTATCTATAGAATATGTATTTTGGGTGTGTACCTATATATATGTATGTTTGTATCTGTATGTGTATGCTATGCATATTTGTATTTGTGGGTATAAGTATGAAGAATATCTCACTTGTCAGTGTAGATGGTTGTTGATGTTTATGTTTTTCCGATAAAATTATGTGCAGTGTACTCGTGGAGCTCAAGTTATTAGGTTAGGTGAACTATTATTTGTGTTAGTGTGTGTTTGGTTGGGTGCTGTCAGTGTTGTTGCTCCAAACGAGTGATAATAAGGAGTCACTGAAAATCAGCGTCTCACCATTGTCGCAATGGTGTGACAAATGCTGAGAGGCTGCCGTTTTGTTCGCAAACTCTGTTAAACCGCATATGTTTTGTTTTGATTTTTAATATTGTGAACAATAAATATATTTTTCTTTCTTTTTCTTTCTTTCTTTCTATTTCTTTTATTTTTATACGCTTATAAAAGCATATTTTCAAAAGTAAAAATTTGTATCGATATTGAAATCAACTAAATGGTTTTTCTGTCTTGCTAATATTCAGATAATCAAAACGAACAACTTCAGTAACTTACGTCATTAAAACCACTTTTTAAAAATTTAAACCGACCCAATACGTAGAACACGTGGATCAAAACTGACGTTCAAAGACTTAAAGCCGACTTAATACCACAGTTTAAAAATTTTTGTACGTAAAACTTCTTTACGCACGCTTGACTTGCGGCGTAACTTGGTTAATGCGTGACAAGAGCGTTGCGAAAAGTGTGATCGGGCGAGGCGAACGGAAGTTGAGAGAGATATATAAGTTAGATGGAGCATAGAGTAGGATGGAGTGCTAAAGCACACTCGTTTTTCATTTGTATTTACAATTTCAATCTCAGAGATAAACAGAATATCTTAAGAAAATCTGCGTTCTAAACTCAAAAAGTTTCAGTAGAACAGTGCTGTGGATTAATCTCTAAATCTTTCTATTTATTACGAAAAGAGGTATTTGCTTTAAACTTTATAATTTGAAACTATATTTATATTTTTTACTTTTATCTTTTACTCATACAGTTATTTTATTTATTTAACAACAATAAACATTTTTAACACAAGCCACAAGTCTTTATCGACTCTATTAAATTATCTTCTTTCGACCATAAAAATGTGAACGTTTGATAAAATATAACTCTTTCACGCCGATTTTCTATCGACCTTTGTGTATCAATTTACTTCGTTAGCCCTCTGAAGAGATAGCTCCGGGATCACAATTCGAAACAATAGCCCTTTAAATGAATGGATCATTTATTTTGCTATTCTATTATTTCAGTTGATTCTTTGATGTGGACGAAAAAAAAATGTCTTAAAAAGTAATACAATTTTTTCGTACTATAACAAGGATTGTACATTGTTTCATTATGTTTTAATTAAAAATAATATTTTTTATTATATTTTAGAATTGTGATTATAATACACAAATGTATAGTACATAATAAAAAGATTAAAATATGGCACATCGTAAACAAATTCACTAACAATCATACAAACGTAAAAATGATTTATTGTCGTTAGTAATTTAACGTATAGGTACTTACCTACAACTGTTTTTGATTTTTACTATTTGTGCTTTTATATTTTTAATAGCTTTTATTAAGACTACTTTTATTACAGTTTCACATATTTTTTGTTTTTAATTACATAACATCAACAGTCGACTAATAAAAAAAAAATAGCTAACCGCACTGGTATTTACACAAAAAAGGTTTTATATATAAAGAAGAGTCGAAAAGTCAAAGATTGATAACATACAGATATTCAAACATTAAACTTATCTACAAAATAGTCCATCACGTACCGACTGAAAGGTAGGGTATTGGTGTCAAAGTTTTCCCCGAGTGAACCGAACTGGGCAGTCGAGTAAAGTAACCATTTTGTACGTTCCACTCACCCGATAGGACGATTTATCGTTGAACGTTCGCTCAAGTTCTAAATCGTGGGAGGTAATCGAGATCGAAGGTTCGGTGCGAGTTACTTTTGCGTTACAAATTACCTTGACTTATATATATATTGTTTTACATAAGTTTTATCTTATAAATACATATAGAGAGTTTCCTTTTACCTTTCTGAAAGGTTATTGTGCAGTGGCAGTTCGATTATAACTACTAGCCCGTTGGTGCAGTTTGTAGTGACCCTGCTTTCTGTACCGGGGGTTGTGGGTTCGATTCCCACCCTGAGTCTGGGTGTAATATACATATTTATTTATATATATATTTAATAAGTATGTTTATCAAAAAAAATATGTATCTATACCAGTCGGCTGTTACCTATAACACAAGCATTAAGTTGCTTACTTTAGAAACAGACGACCGTGTGTGTGTGTGTGTTGTGTAAATATTTATTTATTTATTTATATAAAGCAATCTTATCTTCAGTATTTTTGTGCTGCTCTAGTACGACAAAAAGCGTACCTTCCATCTTACGACAAGGGAATATCGTAGCCTAGACACACCTGCAACGTCAGAAGCACTGTAAGCGCTTTGCCGACCCTACTCCTGATCCTGACTTGAGCCCTGACGGAAAAAGAATATAACTTGAGAGAAGCGTTTTTTTTTTTGATCTTTTGCAATGTTAAGGTACTCTCCCCATCGATCGGGCTGCTTGCTCCAGGTTTGACCAGATTATTACTTTTTATGCCTTAGCTCAATATTTTTTTATCTCACAATTTGTAGTCTTTCTTTACATTTTTATCTATGTTAGAACCAAATTTGACGTACAGAAAACAGAATAAAACCTAAAAGCATCTTCAGTAATATTATTTTCTATCTATGTTAGTTGTAATAAAATTAGAAAGGATTAACATTCTTTCTATAACTAGAAAGCACCTAAGTTTCATTTACTTCGCATTCAGGCTGTAACATCCCACTGCTGGGCATAGGCCTCTTTCTCCGTGTAGGAAAAGGATTGGAGCTTAATTCACCACGCTGCTCCACTGAGGGTTGGCGGATATGTTTCCTACTAGGAGTAACGATCGCTATCAGACATTTATGATAACAACTGGGACCAACGGCTTTACGTGCTCTCCGAGGTACGGTGGAGCGACCACAAGGACAGACATCGAAACCGGGAAGAAATATTTGTAAAAAGATCTATCCCGAGCGGCAATCAAACCCGCAAACCGTTGGTGTTTTAGGCGACTACTCGCACCACTACACTAGAGCGGTTTTTTATTTACTTCAGTCTTATCAAAGCATCTTTGAGATCGCCTAAGGAGAAATACGCTTCACCACTGTCAGGAATATAAAACGTGTCTCACAACTCAAACAAAGAAATGTGCTTATTTTTGTGCAAACTTATTTTGGTAAGAATATAAAATATAAATACATTAAATAAATAAAATATAGATAAAAATACAAACTCATAGCCGATACTTTCGGCCAAAACGCCAACGTCCAAAACCGTATACCGCAAAATCTCATAAGAAGAGAAGACGTCTTAAATATAATTGTCAATGTCAATCGTATCTGACATAGGTCAAGGAAATAGACAAATGTTGATAATATAGACATATGACAGTGTTTATTTCATTGATAAAAAAAGTCTGGGTATTAAAGAAGGCCAAAAGATGCTTCCTTTACAAACACAATATCATCTGCTATGATATTTCCAAAATTGCGTAAAAGAAATGTACAACATATACTTGGTCAAAAAACACAGCCACAAATTAAATTTAAAAAAAATGTGCATTGATGAAAGCCTTTTAGACTCAGAAATAAAAAAATAAATAAATTGAAATTGAGCTTCAAAACTAAAAGATGCTATTGAGTTATTGACATATCAAAAAGAAAAATAATGGAATCAATAATAAAAAACACATTCTAAACACACCTAACAATAGTGTTGCGATAGACCCCAAATATAAGAGACGCGAAAATTTAAAAGAAAATAAAACTTCTTTTAAAATAGGTTAAAACGTGTACGCTTTTAGGCGAAACAAAAGGATTTATACGCTTACGTTTTATATAAGGCACAGTAAATAACTTTTTGTTAAATCTTCTAGTACTTTTTTAATTTAGTACATTGCTGTAGTTTATTAAATTAATATCGTACCTTATTGCCTCGATTAATTTACGGAGAATGTTTTAGCTTGCGTATCTTTTTTGTAGATTTTATTTTTAGTACGAAAAGTTTTAATAAATGTCTAATTTTATTAAAAAATGAGTTTTGTAAATGTTTTTTCCTTCATTACTTCATTAAATTTTAAGTTATTTATAAACTCTGAATTTGTTGAAATGTGCTGACTATTACTCGAGGAGTACTATATTAGGTAGTGATTTTTTTAGTGTGTGATGTGGTCAAAGAATTCTGAAAAATTTTTGAAATACTATTTATATATTCTGGATTATTCTAAGCATACGCCATCGCCATGCCGTCACGTGTCCAAAGCATCAACTATAAATACAACATAATTAAGTTAAAATCTCGACATAATATTATTTCATTCTAGATATAAAAACACATAAACAGGTAGACAAAAATGAAACAGATATATGTGGCTTCATTAACTTAATGTCATCCAAAAATATTTTCAAAATAACTTAATTACGCAGAGTAGGATCTGTTAAACTTATAAAAGTGTAGATAGATATAGAAGGTATAATAAACAGGATATATGTTTAGTAGAGTCAAATAACCTTTTTAAAAGATTAATAAATAATTATAATAAAATAAAATAAAATAAAAAATTAATAATTATAGTAAGTTTTAAAACTTGAGTATGTTTGTATTCAGGGAAGGTGTAGTTTATAGGCGGTATTTGAAATTGACTGGCCTTGTATAGCAGTTGGCTGTGCCCCTCTTTCTACTCCAGTGTTATTGGTTAAATTAAATGTCTAAATCTGAGTCTGATACTTATACATATTTTAAGTAGTAAATGTAAATAAAAACAACACACAAATAAGCATATAATTTTGGCTGTAACCTAAAGCAAAACGTTACCAACTTTTGGAGTAGAAGACATAATGTGTTCGTTGAGCATATTTACTATTATCTAATACTAGCTTCTGCGCGCGACTTCGTCGGCGTGGACTCCGCTCATATTGGTCTTAGCGTGATGATATATAGCCTATAGCCTTCCTCGATAAATGGGCTATCTAACACTGAAAGAATTTTTCAAATCGGAGTAGTAGATCCTGAGATTAGCGCGTTCAAACAAACAAACAAACAAACAATCAAACAAACAAACAATTAAACAAACAAACTATTCAGCTTTATTATATTAGTATAGATGGTAATTGAAATTAGCTTGCAAGAGTTTCTTAATTTTAAAGATTAGTCAATCTATAACGAAAGCTGTCTAAATTGGAACCGTCATGTTTGTAACAGTTATTCACAATGAGTTGAGCGATACCTATGAAATAGACCCTACTCAATACGTTTCTTTAGAAGTCGGAAACGTGAAACGGTACGCATATTGAACGTCAAATCATGTAACTTATTCATATTGTGAGCCTACGGGTTATGCTCTTATATATTGAATTTTATATACATTATATATATGTTACCGGAAATGTATGTAATCCGTCATTGTATACAATTCCTAGGAAATGTATGTAATTCCTAAAATCGCACGGAAATGTGTAAAATAAATTATGTTAGACACATTTCCTAGGAAATCTATACATTGCCTACATATCAATCGGAAATGTAAATATTTGATATATCAAAGGGTTTTCGGGGGTAGCGGGGGAGGTCTAATTTTGAAGTTAGATAGGTTAGGGTTATATTTTTTTTTGTCACAAAATTATGCCGATAAACGGTCTACGGGTCTTAATCTAAAGACTTACCAAATAACCTTAACCTATCTAACATCAAAATTTGACCAACGCGGGTCTTAATCTAAAGACTAGCCATTAAAGTACCTAGTTAATTATAAAGGGTTAAAGTATAAATCTTATATTTATTCTAATATATTACAAAGAAAAGATTTGGTGTTTTATTACAGAAAGCATTATTTTTATACATTTCCTAGGACATTTATATATTAAATAGTTTTTGAAACAATATTTTATACATTTCCTAAATAGCTTCGGAATTATATAAATTTCCTAGGAATTGTATACAATTCCTAGATTTCATACATTTCCGGTAACATATACATATATAAATAGGTTTTGCAGACGTTGGACAATGCAGGAAATATCTTGCTTGAAGCAACCTAATTAGGGGAATTTCTCATTCTTTCAGAAAAAAAAAGAAAGGTCACAGCTAAATAATACTGGTATCAAGTAGTGTTAAGTTCCTGTGGTGAGTATACCTTACTCTGAGAGCTTCTGGGGAGTTTTGGAGTTAGGAACGGCAACGTCCTTACAATGATCCTAGCCTATACCTTCATTCGCTTATCGTTAGACTTATTCTGGTTTTTTAACTTTGAAAAATGAATCACATTAATATTATACTTGAAATCAGCGCATAAACTAAATGTATCACAAAAAAAATCTTACAATATTTGTCAACGTTTTTCATCCAAATCTATTCTTTAAAAAATGTAATGATATTCTTATCACCGATATGGAGTCGTCATAACAAGTAAATAATATGGTTATCCAGAGGTAAAACATATCGATAACATTGTTTATTCATGTAAATATCATGTAAATAAGATAACGTGAAAATAAGGTTCGCTACAAAAAAAATTTAGGGTGGAGAATATTATTTGGCGTTATCGAAGAAATTCCAATTCCGATGGTGTCTCGTATGTATAATATTGTAAGTATTATTCCTTTTGACATATTGAACTTTTGTTTATTTATATTTGAATAACTCTGGGAATTTGATATCGCAATTTTGCATAAAAAGAAATATCGTTTCGTTCATGTCTATGTAAACGATGAAGAAGCGTATATGGTACGAAAAGTCAATTAAGGTGGAAATATAAGAAATATAAACATTTTTTATATAATATCAATTATACCGACCGTTCCAGCGGCGTTCGAACCCGCACCTCCGACAAACCGTATCGAGTTCGAACCCCGCTGGAGCGGCCGGTATTTTTTTGATATGATATTAAAAATGTTTATAATTTCCTCATGTGTACCCACACACAAATAATCACACAAAAAATAATAATACAAACAGAACAAGTAGTTATAAATAAGTCGTTTATTATAATCCTTACAAATTTTAACTTGTTGCTTTTTGCTGTGTGGCTACGGCAAAGAATTTAGCCACCCCCTCTCTTCCCGTGGGTGTCGTAAAAGGCGACTAAGGGATAACATAGTTTCACTACCACCTTGGAACTTAAAAAGCCGACCGATGGCGGGATAACCATCCAACTGCTGGCTTTGAAGTACACAGGCCGAAGACGGGCAGCAGCGTCATCGGTGCGACAAAGCCAGCACTGCGGTCACCAACCCGCCTGCCCAGCGTGGTGACTATGGGTAAAACACATGAGTTCACGCCATTATTGGCGCGAACTTGTGGAGGCCTATGTCCAGAAGTGGACTGCGATAGGCTGAAATGATGATGATGATGATGATGAAATTTTAACTTTGGACATTATAATAATATGCGATCGCAATCTTTAATATCCACGACATTTTATATGCCCGGTACTAGACTGCAGCATGCGAAGCATTATTTGTACCTACGTAGTTTACAAAATTTGCTCGAAGTTACGCTGCAGGAAACTTTGTCATTTGCATCACTGCATATGTACTTACAAGTTCAGTCTTGCACTATCATAATCTTTGGTATAATTTTGAAATTTAAATCAATAACATAAAATTAAAGACACCTATTTCATAAATTCAAATATCCGAAATAGAAACAATAAAATTTAGTTTTTAATAAATAAAAAATTAGTGTGTAATGTATTGTAAATCTATAGCAGGCCGACTGGGGAAAAATCCTTAATAATACATATTTTACATCAAAGACTAGGCCAAAAACCTTTTGTATAGTATTATATATAGCGATTAATAGAACAGTTCTTAAAACCATTTGAACAGCAGCTTTCTTCAATAAATATCTAATCTTCGAAAGTTCTACAAAGTTGAAGATAAAATTATGTTGCTCCCGTTTCTAAAACTTTATGTTATCGTAACTTTATTTAGGCTGTTATAGGTACGGATAATATTTTTAATGTACCAAGTTGTTCCGTAAGGAACTTATGCATATAAAGTTTCAAAGTAGGTAAAGTAAGAAAAGTAAATAGAGATAGCTTGACTTAAAACTTGCTCGACTTAAAAATGTCTTTTTAACATTTGTTGATTTGTGCTTATACGTATAGCAGACAATTTATCAATTTGTCTGTATTTTTAATCTATATAAATAAATAAAATTGGGAGTGTCTATTTGTAATATTAATAAAACACTGTACATATACCAAAATAACATTTATTACAATTTTGGTCTGTCTGTCTACCTGTTTGTCTGTCTGTCTGTCTGTCTGTCTGTCTGTTTGTTCCAGCTAATCTCTGAAATGGCTGGTCCAATTTTCACGAAACTTTCACTGGCAAATACCTGGTGTAATAAGGAGTAACTTAGGCTACTATAAATTTATTTCTTTTATAACTCTGCGAACTGAAAAATAACCTTTTTGTTAAAGTCCACGCGGACGAAGTCGCGCTACGCACAGCTAGTAATAAATATAATAATTATCCAAATAAATTAATATCTTATAAATCATTGTATTAAACAGAATTGACTAACAGCCGTTTTTAATAACCGTTTAACAGCCGTTACATTTTTGGTTTTGCCCACTAGCGATAGGTTTTTGATTCATCCCTGTTATTATACCTCATAACTTTTTACTGGGTGTACCGATTTTAATGATATTTTTAATCAAAAGCTGGTGCTTGCTACTTGGTCTCATTTAAATTTAACTGAGATCTGACGAGTACTTTTTGATTTACATATAAATATAAATCACACCTCTTTCCCGTAGGGGTAGGCAGAGACCACTTCTTTCCACTTGCTACGATCCTTACATACTTATTTCGCTTCGTCCACTTTCATTATTCCTTTCATATATGCTCTTCGATTTAGGGTACTCTTGACCTGGCCTTTTTTCAAGACATTCCTGATCTGGTCTCGAAACGTCCACCTAGGTCTACCCCTTCCAACACTTTTCACAATCGCCTTATACACTTTTTTCATCAATCGTTCTTCATTCATTCTCACGACATTGCCAAATCATCTCAATCTCAGCATACCTTTCTCAATTTTTGTCAATACATCTTCTTTCAGACCAGTTTGTGTATCTGGGTTCAAAGTTTACAAGAGATGGAAAGTGTGAGAGTGATATATGCAGGAAACATGGTGAATGGAGCTTTGCACTCCTTTATGAGCAGTCGGAAGGTGTCTAACAACGCTCGTTTGGCAGTGCATGGGGGGGTGTTGGTTCCGACACTCATGTATGGAAGTGAAAGTTGGGTATGGCAGAAGAAACATGAAAGCAGAGTAAATGCAGTTGAGATGAGAGCGTGAGCGCTTGAATTTTTTTTTTCTTTTTCGTCTACTTACGTTGTATTACTGTTCGATGTAATTTAAGTCGTTTTTTTTTTGACCAGCCCGTTGGCGCAGTTTGAAGTGACCCTGCTTTCTGCTCCGGGGGTTGTGGGTTCGATTCCCACCCCGAGTCTGGGTGTAATATAAATATTTATTTATATATTTATATATGTATTATTTATAAGTATGTTTATCGAAAAAAAAATGTAGCTAGACCAGTCGGCTGTTACCTATAACACAAGCATTAAGTTGCTTACTTTAGGAACAGACGACCGTGTGTGTAATGTGTAGATATTTATTTATTTATTTTCGTTTGCGATCAAATAAAGTTATTAATTGTAACCTTTTCCACGGTCATAGTATTACAAATAACAATAGAAGTAGCTTAGTTAAAGTGATGCTAGCCAAGTTTTTACAGTGTTCATATTCTTGGATTTTTGCAAATCTACAGATTTTGTTAAACAATTTGGCGTAGAAAAAAGAAAGGTATTTATGTAATAAATATGCGTAATGATATGTTAATATCTTAAAATTTTACTGATTTTACTCTTGTTATTATGAATTTTATAAAATAAGAGGAGGACAGGATAAGTAAGTGAAGTCAGGGAAGTCACTCACTGTACGAAACACAATTATCTAATTACACTTACTACACTACACGTCGATTATTATCTAACTTTGATAATAGTTACATAACTTAATACTACTCAGATTCAAAAATCACATGAAAAATTAGTTTTATTCAAATTTCCGCAGCTAGTCTCCGTCATAAGAAAATGTAATAAACTACAAACTTACTTCGACACTAATTTACTTTTACTTTCGGAACCCCATATAGTAACTAATTGTATTAAGAAAGTTACGAAAATTCGATCTAAAATTTCTGATACATTACTTTTTCAAACAACTAAAATAAACTATTCATTTTCAATAACATTGGTTTAAAATATAAAAACTTTAAAAAGAGTTAAACAAATTTTAATATAAAAGAATGAATAATCTTCTCATACAATATGCTTTAGCGAAATCGCTATGTACTTTATAATCCGCCTCTTGACCTAAATTACTAAAATAAACTCTCATTTTCTTCGAGTTTCTTTTTCAATTTAACCGCATTATTTAGCGAGTGAATTCAAAATTAAAACTTGGTAAGTATTTATTTGCATAAAAAGACTAACTACAACAAAAAGTAATGTTAACTAAAAAAAAATATATAATTATGTGTAATTACTAATTATGTGTTGTTCATTCCCATGTCACTCATCAAAAATGTCCAACGTACAAAAAAGTACATTTTTACTGACTAAAACTATAAGCTCTTACACAATACATATGTAACTTGGGAATCAATAAATCAATCTATCAATTCAAAATTATCTAATCAATTAATTCTCATAACTTTTTACTGGGTGTTCCGATTTTGAACATTCTTTTTTTATTCAAAAGCGGACGCATATCATGTGATCCCATTTCAATTTGATTGAAATCCGACCAGCAATTTTTGATTTGTCTCTAATAATGCGTAATTAACTTGTCATTTTATTAAATATCGATGTAAATTGACAATTATTATCTAACAGACAATTATTTAATATTCTAGTAAAATAATAAATATTTAATAACAAGATTTTAAAGATTTTAATTTAACGAGCTTATCATATCAGGCTTAAGATGTCTATAATTCTATATATAAAATAAATATATTTGTACTTAAATTATAGTAACCACCGGTTCGTACTGAAAAATTATTTTAGCGTTGGATAGCCCATTTACAGAGGAAGGCTATAACACTAATAGGTACACTATGGATGTACAGTCCGAAAAAAACGTTTATTATTATTATTATTATAAGCCATTTTTTTCTTTAAAAACGCGTGTGAAACCGCAGTGCACAGCTAGTTAATAAATAAATACCATGTCGCCACCCCAATAACAAAGATAATTCAAATGTCTATCTATCAGTTGAATATTCGACTGAGGGTTGAAAAAATTCAACCGAAATACGTCAATCAATCTCCATCGTTAAATCGTGAAGGGATCCCTTTTTGTCACCATTCTTTGTCCCTCTCGATGTCCATGATATCTCCGAGTTTAATGTATTAATCTTAAATGAATGAAAATATATCGATTTTTGTATACAAATATAAATTAAAATTCATGTAATTCATTTAAATTATTGTCGAAATTATGTTAATTTTTTTTTAACAAATGTATTTTGTATTGTTATTAGAGCTTCAAGTAAGCATACAATTTTATCGTTACAATATCAGTATAAGTAAATATTAAAGTATATAATTGAACAATATAAAAATAAAGTTACAGTTACAATAAAAAAATAAAAAAGAACAGAAACTTACTGTGTAATTTTTTACAATAATTCATTTTCGTCGACAATCGTAGCGTTCCATACATTACACATCAATATTTAAACAGTTACAGATATACTATTAATTCAGATGTAGTGTTAATAACCACTAATTAATAATTAATTGATAATTTAATAATGTAGCTCGCTCGAGTCGCATATGAGGTTCGCACATCATCAATAATTCAACACATTTTTAAGGGACCAAGTAAGCAGACCTGCCGGGCTAGCATGCGTACAACGAGATAATCTCTTGGCGAGAGAGATAGATAATGTCTACATCGAGTATTTTCTCGATTACCCTAACATGCGCAATACGAGAGACATAATTCTCTTCCGAAGACAAAACGGAACGGAAACGCCATGGTATACAAAAGATATTATAATAATATTTATAATTTTAATGTATTTCGTTTATCGTAGTCTTTCTCGTCGATAATATTGACAACGAGTAGTTTATCTTCTTAAAATTCGACAAAACTACTATAACTAAAATTTCTTGTTATCTCTTCGATTGTCGTGACGAGAAGAGTATCACGTGCACGCATGTTAGCTACTGTAGACATAAAGAGATAATACGAGAAAAGGGGTAGACAAACTTTTGTCGTGGCGCGCATGCTAGCCCGGCAGCTCGACCTAATGTTCAATGATTATTGCCTACCATGGACATATACAACATCAAGCGATTAATTTATCATTGGACGACTGTCGTCTCTAGCTGTTCCCATTATAATGATTGTTTAACGTCAAATTTTTTTTATCTTTTAGCGACTATCGTATGCAGCCGTGCCCACTGTCATGACAATCTGTCGTCACTGCAAAAAATGTCGTAGACAAGAGCCACGACACTTAAAGCTACACGATTATCAGACTGTCGTCACGACAAAGTGGGAACGCGCCCTTAAGGGTATATTTTCCTTTAATAACGTTAGAAACCTTTACTAGGATGGTTCTTAAAATCCAAAATTTGAAATTACTGTGGGACATCCTAATATTCAAAGACATAAAATATAAGTATATAATTTTTATTTTATTTTTGGAACGAAGTTTAGTGGTCGCTACCGAATTTCAAATTTATTTTTTTCAAAGAACGTCTGATAGTCCTGATACACTTTATTATTAACCTAACAACACAAAGCTTGCAAAAGCAACATTAGGCCTCATTTACGGAGACGCGGGGCGTTGCGCGTAATGTGTGGCGTAGCGTCGCGCCTGGGTCAAAATGTATGAAAATGAACGCGTGTAAAATTGCTTCTCCGTAAACGCACTCATCCAACGCCCTACATTTGAATTTAGTGCGTTCCGCTACGCCACACTCTACGCACCACGCATCGCGTCTCTGTAAATGAGGCCTTAGGAATACTTCGTCATAAAAACTAACTACGGTAGCTTAGATAAACAATATTCAAAAAGAGTGACTGAAAAACGACGTCAAAAAATTAAATTAGCGGGACGAAGAAAGTGTGAAAAGATTAACTGAAAACCCTACTCTGCCAATTTTATCTTCATCACTATCTGTAATTGGAATTAGTGACGATTTGAGGAAAAGTGGAGGCCAACCATCAGTTCCAAGTCAGCCATTAAGTGTATGGATTATAACGAGGAATGGTCAAAAATTAGCAGTTGCTATGGATACATAACAAACTTTTAATTGTTTACTACGATACCATATACATATATACATATAGACAATTACGCTTTCAGTAGTTGAAAATAAAAATGTCAATTATGAGCACTGACTAGCGTTCAGTATACCTAAAGCGAACTTTCAGCCCTTCCGTGCCTTTGTAGGTACATCAAAATCAGTCTCGCAACAATACAACCGTATCAGTTTGTAAATATGTTAATATGTAGGTAATAACGAGATCATTAAAATGTGAAATAAATCAACCAAGGAATAATATTAGTATTAAAATTAATTTATACTTAGACGTACTAGAAGACGACTTAGAAGTACTTTTAGAAGAAAACTGTTAAATATTAAATACGTTTGAGGAAATATCCACATTTCCTTTCATATTAAGTGAAAGTAACTCATATTTTTGTGTTACCCATACATGAGGGAATTCTAAACATTTTTAATATCGTATCAAAAATCGACCGTTCCAGCGGGGATCGAACCTGCATCTCACATACATACATAGTACATCGTTCCATAGCTTTCCCGCTGGAATGGTCGATTTTTGATATGATATTAAAAATGTTTTTGAAAGTAACTCGTTTTTAATTCTATAAATCTAAAATGTTTACTTGTCTTTATGACGTTTGCTAAATTACTGTAAGACTGTAAGTAAATAAATGATGTCGTAAATCTATCTGTTTTATTTAGACAAATCGAGATAAAATATTTTACTAGGAGTATGATGTTGGTCAGGATTAATTTAGTTATCGTCGAACCACAATACACGCGTATAATTTAATTTTAATACGGCCTAGTAATTGACAATTCAAATCCATTAATTTTGACTATTAATAGAATCAGAGCCTACAATAGCTTTACTTCAATATATTATGTATATTGTATAAGAAAATATGAGTAATATATTTTCAGTACGTCAATGAAAAAGGCCGAAGCTATTTCTAATTAAAAAAATGTATCGCTTTGTAATCTATACTAATATATAAAGCTGAAGAGTTTGTTTGTTTGGTTGTTTGTTTGATTGTTTGTTTGAACGCGGCAATCTTTGGAACTACTGGGCCGATTTGAAAAATTCTTTCAGTGTTAGATAGCCCATTTATCGAGGAAGGCTATATTATAGGCTATGTGTCATCACGCTAAGACCAATAGGAGCGGAGTCCACGCCGACGAAGTCGCTCGCAGAAGCTAGTAATTAAGTAAAATAAAATAAGTTATTTTAATTTTTTTTTTGTGTCTGACCTATAATATACATCCTACAATTTTCGCAATATTTTTCTAGTCGATATTTAAAAACATAATAGGTACTGAATAACAGCTGAGTGTATCATTTGTTTTATTAGCCTTTAACCCGTTATTAGCCTTTGATTACGAACGACAAAAGCCTGAAAACGTTATAGGCGTAGGGTTGGAATCTACCCCAAAACGTTTTCGAATTTCGAAAAATATTTTAATTGCTTCCTGTCCAATTTCCCAGGACTATTCACATTCTATCTATTTTATTATGTGTTTAATCCTGCTATAACGGCCTATCTAAGAAAGCAGTTGGATTTTTTTTGTGATATTTGAAACCTTAATTGCAAACCTTATTGTAAAGATCCCATCCCATTCTTCATCTTTTTACTTCAAATCCTCTACACAAAATGTGTATTGAATAAAAATATTTTTGACATTCAATGCTCTTTTTATTACTCATCTCTATCTCTATATATAAAAATGAATCGCTGAATGTGTTGCTAAGCGCAAATCTCGAGAGCAGCTGAACTGATTTCGCTAATTCTTTTTTTATAATATTCCTTGAAGTACGAGGATGGTTGTTACGGAGAGAAAAATTCAAAAAAGTCGCCTGAAATAGTCGAAAAACAACACTTTTCTATATTCCCATACAAAAGAAGTTTAAGTGTTAGTGGAGGAGTTTCTGGAAGGATAAGTATTAAAGAATCGACTGTTGGGCGGTACGAAGTTCGCCGGGTCAGCTAGTTAATTATAAAATTTTATAAGTATGCAAGTAAACCTTAATGCGAGGAAATACATTTACAACAATTATGCCAAGTCTTTTATATGCAAAAACATACTAGTTAAAAATCTTGCAATATTGTATAATATACTATGTCTGTATTATTTAAAATTTATTCCATTTTTACACGCTTTTTATTAGCTTCACCATTATTTTTGTTAATATGTTTTTAACCGACTCCTTTGGACTTCATTTTGACCCACTTTTTAACCGACTTTCAAAAAAGGAGGAGGTTCTCAATTCGACACGTATGTTTTTTTTTATGTATGTTAGCTCAGAACTTTTGACTGGGTGGACCGATTTCAATCAATTTTGTTTTCATTGAAAGGTGTTGCGTGTCATGTGGTCCCATTTTAATTTAATTGAGATCTGACAAGTACTTTTAGAGTTATATCTAATAATGCGTATTTACGTGACTACTTTTTCGTCGACCTACGTTATATTATACCGCATAACTTTTTACTCGGTGTACCGATTTCGATGATTCTTACTTTAATCGAAAGCTAATACTTGTCTTGTAGTCTTGTTTAAATTAGATCGAAAACTGATTACAACTTTTTGAGTAATCTTTAATAGCGCGTATTTACTTGACTATTTTTTCGTCTTATTACGTTGTATTGCTTGTCCATGTAATTGAAGTCGGTTTTTTTTTTCGTTTGCGAGCAAACACAATTATAACGTTCGATTTCATTTATAAACTTAGTAGACTTATCCAGGACCGATGACAATACACTAATTTGATAATATTATTCCATTATCTAGTTAAAAATCTTGCAATATTGTATAATATACTATGTCTGTATTATTTAAAATTTATTCCATTATTACACGCTTTTTATTAGCTTCACCTGTATTTTTGTTAATATGTTTTTAACCGACTCCTTTGGACTTCATTTTGACCCACTTTTAACGTTCGATTTCATTTATAAACTTGGTAGACTTATCCAGGACCTATGACAATACACTAATTTGATAAGATTATTCCATTATCCTAACGGCTTGGCACAATAGTCAAGGCTTTTCTCGCTATCCTTTGCACTTCATATAAAAGCGTGTTTTTAATTTTTTTAAACTATTACTTAGTATGATCACTGGTCACCGTTTTAGTATGTTGATGCTAGAAATTAAATTTAAATTTGTCAAGCTGAAATAAAAAAAAATTGAGATTTCAAAGTATTTACTTTACTATTTTAACTAATATAATTATTTATTATTGTGCTATATTTGTTGCATGGGGTCTCATCTACCCTAAGTATATCTAAATATTATGACTTTAGATACGCCAGAAAGTCTGGGGTGACAGAATTAACAAGCCATGTAGCTGACAAATTGGACCAACTTGGTAAAAAGATAGCTTGAACTGTAAATTATTTCGGGTCACTGAGACCACTTGCCTAATATTAACCTTTAATCTCATTTGGTACTTGGTCGAAGTTTATGATAACCCTTTCACCCCCGAAAGTTATTGCGTAATGGTTTATAGTCGTGAACCTCAATAAGGTCCAATTTAATGCAAAACATTAAATATTATAGCTTTTTAACCAAACCAACTAAAGTTAAAATGTCATAACAGTTTGTGATGGCAATTGGCTTGGTTCCTGCATATGATATAATATACATAATTATATTTGTGTAAGCAATACCAAATGATTTTCGTGGTATGGATAATGCGATTGTGTTTGAGTAATTTAACTTGAAGTATTTTTTTTATCATAATTTTTTTTCTAGTGACTGCAGTGAAGTTTTTGTCTACTTTAGATATTTTCTGTATTTCCTAACTACAAAAATTTACTGGTAAAAAGCTTTGTACTTAGACACATCAATACAATTTTACTTAACTTTATATATGTAAGAAACAATATACCCAACCACTAACAAGACGGTGACCTTAATTAGTAATATTAAATTTCTACTAACATAGCCTTGTATGGATGCTTCACAGAAAATGATCTCCTATGATAACATCCGTTGAGAGGTACCTTCATGTTCATAGCTATTATTGGCCTTATATATACAAATAAATAAAATTGGAGTGGCTGTTTGTAATATTAAAATAACCACTTTTTACTAAATGCAAATGGATGTATACAAGGTACATATACCAAAATAACATTTTTTACAATTTTTGTCTATCTGTCTCTCTGTCTGTCTGTTTGTTCCGGCTAATCTCTGAAACGGCTGGACCAATTTTGACGGGACTTTCACTGGCAGATAGCTGATGTAATAAGGAGTAAATTAGGCTACTTTTATTTTAGATTTTATTATTATTTTCTAACTGCGAACTGAAGAATAGTTTTTTTTTTAATTCCACGAGGACGAAGTCGCGGGCACAGCTAGCTTAGAAAATAAATGAAACAAAAGGCATATATTGACTTTTGACTTTGTCTTTTAGACTTTGACGGTTTAAAAACAAATTAATTACTTGAAACAATGAGCTAAACGCATAGTTAAATAACTAAATTACTAATAATACTAAATATTACTAAATTATTTTTCTATAACTAAATTACTAAATATTATTTATTAAATTATTACCCTGTAATTTAAATCTATACTAATATAATAAAGCTGAAGAGTTTGTTTGTTTGATTGTTTGTTTGTTTGTTTGAACGCGCTAATCTCAGGATCTACTGGACCGATTTGAAAAATTCTTTTAGTGTTAGATAGCCCATTTATCGAGGAAGGCTATAGGCTATATATCATCACGCTAAGACCAATAGGAGCGGAGTCCACGCCGACGAAGTCGCGCGCAGAAGCTAGTGTTATATATAACCCTAGGCCTAGTCTAGACTTTAATTTACTAATTTGTATAAGTAGTTTTTGTAAGTTCGGGTGTATGTAAAGTATTTTAGATCTTTCTTCAGCATTTTATTAGTAACCAACAAACAGCACCAACATTATATTAAAAAATAAAATAGTGGCTGCGTAAACGGCATTTTAATTTTAAAATAAAGGTTGATATCGCATCAAATCTCAAATTTTACAATTTTTTAACGAACACCGACCGAAAATCGGAACTGTAAAATGTATACAATACATATTCAGTAAATCCTACAAAGGCGGAAAACCAACAAACGTTTGTATTTGATTCCTTTGACCACGTTGTATGTAACAGATTTTTAGATCAAAGGTTATATTAGATTCTTTATAAAATATATTTAAAAAAAACTTTTTCACTAAGACGCATTACATTCATTATAATAATTTCTTTTGTAGTAGTTAATGACTAAGTACATACTTCGATTTAATTCTGATCTCCCAACGTGTTGATGGATTTAATTGAGGCACAGCAGGAAATATCTAACACAAAATCTGGAGCAGCCTAACTAGGGAAGTACATCGACCTTACAGAAGATAACAGCTAAATAAAACAGCTTTCAAGCAGTATTGTATTGAGTAATTTTTTTTTAATTTGTATAAACTCTAATTGTGTATTATTATAACTGTAAATTCACCTTAAAATAAAAATAAAAATAAACCGGCCAAGTGCAAGTCGGACACGCGCACCGAGAGTTCCGTACAGAAATTATTAAAAATACTTTTATTACCTAGAGGTTACTAAAAATTTATGCTTTTTGCAATTTTTCCTTAATTTGTGCTATAAGACCAACGTCTTATAGCACAGATTCGTACTAAACTTACTTCGTACCAAATTTCAAGATTCTAAGTTCACGGGAAGTATCCTGTAGGTTTTGATTCTCTTTCGTCGTGACAGACAGGTGGACAACAAAGTGATCCTATAATGGTTCCGTTTTTTCCTTTTGAGGTACGGTTTTTTTTTTCATTTTTCAGTTTTGGGACGTCCTCCTGCCCGTCGGACCGACGATCTACGTAAGATTGCCGGCGTAGGCTGGATGAGGATTGCGGAAAACCGGGATGTCTGGCGCGAACTTGGGGAGGCCTATGTCCAGCAATGGACTGCGATATGCTGATGTGTGTGAGGTTCGGAACCCTAAAAATAAAATGACCAGAACTCCTGGGGACGTGTAGGGGGTCGGCAACGCGCTTGCGATGCTTCTTATAATAATCAACCGCTTACCATCAGATGAGCCATACGCTTGTTTGCCGGCCCAGTTGTATAAAAAAATGCAGTAGTCCTTACTAGATGGTTGTTGCGTTACCCATTACAGGTTCGATCTTGACTTGTAATTGAAGTTTGTATGTGTCGATTCGTCTGTTATTATGTTTCAAATCTTTTCATAACCTGATAGATACTAACCCAAAAAGAATTTTCATTGTATCTGGAGTCGTTGATTGTGATTACGATATGTGATAATATTAATTTTATTTGTTTATGATATACCTAGCATTTATAAACTGAAGCAGTATCGGAGAAATGAAAAACACAATTCTTAGTCATGAAAAAAAAAAGAAACGTATACAAATGAAAAAACTATTACATTTTTTTCATTGCAAATAGAATAAATTTCATTTTGTTTTCATTATAGTGACACAATAAATAACTAACACTTAATAAAATTAGGTTAGCAAGTCTGTCAAATTAAGATAAAAGTATGATTCTAGTTACTCGTCTTTTGTTACATTAAATCTATTGTTATATTAATTCCAATTATAACTTCTCGTCGAACGAAACAACAAGCTGTTTATTTATTAAGATTTTGTATTTATAGCAAATAATCTTCAAGTACAATTTAACAATTTACTTCGATATAAAGCACAAGAACAATAAACAAACAGAATTGGAAACTAAACAAGAATGTATTATTTTTGTTATTAATATCAATACCAGGGATGTTTCTGAATATTTGATTTCGTATTCGGATACACGTATATAAATAATATTATACAGATGTTATATATTTTACGGATATAAAATATATCGTATTATATGTCGCTTCAGCCTGAGGCATTGTGAGGACTGAGGAGGAGACTCAAGTTCACATCACATAATTTTATAAGTACAAATATTTCTTTATGATTTGGTTTTACAAGTACAAACATTGGATCTAACCAAAAGGAAATCGAATCCACGATCACGATCACGATCCAGCCTGTAATATCCCACTGTTGGGCATAGGCCTCTTCCTCATGTAGGAGAAGGATCGGAGCTTAATCCACCACGCTGATCCAATGCGGGTTGGCGGATATTATTCCCTACTTTGAGTAACGATCGCTTTCAGGTGTACATCTAACAACCGGGATCGACGGCTTAACGTGCTCTCCGAGGCACGGTGGGGAGACCCACAAGGATGGCACAAACACCCAGACCACGGCAAACATCTGTATGGGCAATACAAATGAAATCGAATCCACCAATAAATAAATAAAACATTCGTCAGTTAAACATAATTCCTAAACAATAGTCAATTATTTAATCCTCATACAAGCTTATATAATAAATATAATGTGATAATCACGTAAAATATAATATAGCTATTATCTAAAGTTTGCGGTGGAACTAATTAAACTTAAGATTAATCACGCAGCGTCATCTAGTGTGGAAGTGAATGGCGAAGTGTTGAGCACTTACTAATTAAAGAGAGTGCGCGAACATGAGACAAGATAGACGATAAATATTTTATATTTTTGTATAGTGTGAGAGAGTTAATATTATATATACTCTGCTATTTCATGAAATTGTCTGAGAATAAATTTAAAGCTTGTATTAAAAAGAAATTAACGGCTAAAGCTTATTATTCGGTACAGGATTACAGGGATTATAAAAATGTGTGGACTTAGTGACGCTATATTTCATGCAAGATATTACCAAATGTGTATAAAAACATGGTTTACAATTGCCGGTTCTCCTCTGCACTTTTAAAAATAATGAAAGTTTTAATTTTAAAATTACAATTCGAAGGTGCTTTTGAAACCTATTTGAATAAGGAACACATTTGGATATTTTTTATCTTTATTTTTGATTTTACTATTACCTGCGCTAGGGACAAAGAATCATTTTTGTATTTTTTATACCCAAGAATGGCAAACACCAGCAAACACGCTTACGGTATGTCTGGTGGTAAGCGTTTACAAGAATGTTTCTGTCTCTATCTCTGCCAAAAATTCTGCCTACGCCACTAACAACAATAACACAACACATCTTGAGTGAAATTTTACCAACCAGGCTACTGACGCTACTGTTGATTTTGAGCAAAATATTTTCTGATGCGCTCTAAATTATTAAAATTATATTAAGAAGAACGATTTGTGTTTAATATACTACATAGCATATAGCGAACAGGTGGACAATAGATATACAAATTATTTAATATGTGCGATATACTTATTGCTATTAGTTTCAACGCTTTGTTGTTATTATTGTTACATTTTTAACTCATAAAATATATTGTTATCATCTAATTTATAAGAACAATGGTGCCTTTGAGTGCGCAAATGTAAAAAATTCATGTGCGGTTATTGGGTTATCCAATTTTCTTAGTCATGAATTCATGTATTATGTGCATACGATGTCTTAGCACTAAAGAACTTAGGGATTGAAGTGTTTATTGTCTGATGGTAATTGCATAATAGCTTCTCTGGGTTGCGGCAATCTTTAACGTAATTTTATCTTAAATTTGTTAGTAAAATTTAGAGACTTAAATAGTTTAACTATAGGTATGACTGAGCTTAACCACAGTGCATTCATCTTTGTTGAAATTATGGTTTTATAATTAGATGGCACTTGACTAACATGGCTTTTAAAAACCTCAGTAAAAGATTTTCAACGTCACTTTTAAGATTGTAGTTTTATAAGAAAAGTATATTAACTGCACCATGCGGTTTCATCCGCGTAATTTCTGATCGCGTGGTAATGACTTTATAAAAAGTAGCCTATGTATTATTCTCCAGCTATTTACGTCCCAAGTTTCACTAAAATCAGTCTAGTAGTTTTTGTGTAAAAGAGTAACAAACGTACATCCATCCCCCCTCACAAACTTTCGCATTTATTATGAAGAATAATTTATAGAAAACGTGACGAACCAACGAACACATTTGGTTATTCGTTGTCACAAATTACCATTTAATGTTGCTCATCCTGGTGGGCCCTAGGGAAAACATGGGTACGGGTTTATAGGTCATAATACACCTGCTGCAGCAGATTCACTTCTGTACCATTACCGGGTAAAACTGATTTATGGTCCAAGGGGCCGAGGCCACACTTAATGGACTTTTGTTTTTACGTTTCGGTTATCATAAATGGTGCATTTCTAAGAGAGAGTTCCTGCAGGGCCCGGTTCGATACTTTGACGAAATTAAGTCCTCGTGAATGAGCGGAAAAATTTTAAGACAGTAATATGTAGTATGATAGGACAACAAATAAGAATGTAGTATTTTTTTTTTTCTTCTTGTTTATTTTGATGAGCCGTTTTCAATGGCCGTTGTAGTATTAATAAAATCACTCACTCACTTCAGCCTATCGCAGTCCACTGCTGGGGATAGGCCTGCATAACTTCGCGCCAAAATGGCGTGAACTCATGTGTGTTGCCCATAGTCACCACGCTGGGCAGGCGGGTTGGTGACCGCAGGGCTGGTTTTGTCGCGCCGAAGACGCTGCTGCCCGTCTTCGGCTGGTGTATTTCAAAGCCAGCAGTTGCATGGTTATCCCACCAAAGTTCCAAGGTAGTAGGGGAACTCTGTTATCCCTTAATCGCCTCTTACGACACCCACGGGAAGAGAGGGGGTGGCTATATTCTTTACTGCCGTAGCCACACAGCCATTAATAAAGTATCTGTTACTATTTAATCTTTTTTTTTTTCTTTATAATGGTACGTTTATACGCTTGCCAAGCGTCGGCAATCATCCACAATCCCCAAGCGTTCACAATTGTTTGGAACAGGGTTGCCAACCATACTGTTTTAAACAGTATAATACTGTTTTTCACTAAATTATACTTTTTACTGTTGAACAAAAATAAAGTATACAAAATACTGTTTTCAGTATCAAAATGCTAACACATTATAGATAATCTAAATTTGTATAGACTCAATATTGGTATGGGTGATTTATATTCAGAATTAACAAATTTCAAACTAATTTATGAAAAAATATCAGAAGACAAAGATTTTCTTGAAATGAGTACTGACCAAAAGTGGAGCCATTTATTAGTAAACACTTCAGAAGAATTTAAAAACATAACTAAAATTGTCTCATATCTACTTTCTGTTCCCGCCACCCCAGCGTTTACTGAAAGAGTTTTTTCAGTAATGAATGCTAAGTGGCAGGAGGATAGAAATAAAGCATCTATTAATTTAATAAAAAATGAGCTCCTCATTTATTTTAATTTCAGTTATGATTGTGATGAGGCATATGAAGTTTTTAAAAAAGATTTTAAATTAATATGTTGTACGAAAAGTTCAAAAAAATATGTATTTAAAACAATAAATATATGTAAAATACTGTTCATTTTTCTAAAATACTGTTTAATATTCTTTATAAACCTGAATATATACTTTATTTCTTGTAAAAAAAGTTGGCAACCCTAGTTTGGAAGTAGTTTACACGCTTGCGAATGCGTCAGTGTGCTACGGATATCCAAGCATGGCGGACGTATATAGTTAATAATAGTTTCATTCACATGAGCTTACAATAGAATGTCAATGTTCTTTTAATTACAGGTTATCACAACATATGTCGAGTAATACAAAGAATTAGTTTATGAGTAAATTTATCAATAAGAAATCATTAATATAAATACAAAATGATAATATCGTTATGTTATGACATTAAACTCTCTTCATTCGACCAGCCACTCATTTTGTATAAAAAAATTAGACGTGCGTTCGTCACTAAATCACAGCGGCTACTAAACGCGCGCCAGCGTGTAAACACCTCGCAAGCGCTTGCCGCAATCGCCCTTTGATCTGTGTCAAAAAACCGACACTAGTCCCGATCGGATACAATCTTCTGCAAGCAATTATTATTTTACCTACTAAAATAATAATTGTGTTTGCTCACAAACGAAAAAAAAACCGACTTCAATTACATCGACAAGTAATAGAACGTAAGCAGACGAAAACAATTAACAAACACACTGGTTGTCACTACGATTTTCGACGGTTTCCCTTGATTTCTCTGGAATTCCATCATCAGATCCTGGTTTCTTTATCATGGTACGTACCTACATTAGGATATATCCTTTCCAACGAAAAAAGAATTATCAAAATCGGTTCATAAACGAAGAAGTTATACACGAACATACATTTAAAAAAAAACATATATACCTACGAACGGTCGAATTGAGTAACCTCCTCCTTTTTTGAAGTCGGTTAATAACCGCCTTTTACTAAATGCATATGGATCTCTACACTGTACATATACCAAAATAACATTTCTTACAATTTTTGTCTGTCTGTCTGTGTGTTCCGGCTAATCTCTGAAACGGCTGGACCGACTTTGATGGGACTTTCACTGGAAGATAGCTGATGCAATAAGGTGTAACTTAGGCTACTTTTATGTTAGTTTTTTTTTATTATTTATAACTGCGAACTGAACAAATAACTTTTTTGTTAAATTCCATGCGGACGAAGTCGTGGGCACAGCAGCTAGTTACTAACATAAGCACGTGTGCTTTATGCGTTTATATTCTTATTTATGCTTACGTTTATTTTTTCGCTTAAACTATATAGTTTACGCTTACCTCAATCAAACTTTCTGATATAAATTCGGCGTTTGCGGTCAAGTTAATCACTAAAACAGTATTAGCAAGATTTACTTAGTCGTCAGTAGCTTAAGTAGTAGGTAGGTAGGTAGGTTAATCGAAATTGTTTATCGTATAACATAGCGCTTACTTAAATCTAGTCTAGAGTTGTTTCTTCTTAAGTATATTTCTTCTGATTAAGCAGAAGGTATGATACTCAGATTATGGAGGGCGAAAATGGGCCAAGTTGTTTGTTTACGTTTAGTAGTTAGGTACCTAGATTTACTGAAGATACAATTCTTATTAACATAGCGTACGTTTTTTTTTTATTGGAGTTTACTCCTTAAGAATCGATTTTCATATAAGGCCCCCGGTATTAAAAAAATATGAGGAGTAAAATCTACTGAACGAATAAGCTCGTTACGTTTCTCGTAACGCCATCTATTGGAAACATACACTACTAAGAAAACTTCGTCGTTTTTCGATCGATCGATCGATAGATGGCGCTGTTTGATTCGATTATTTACCATTTGATATGGTATTAATATTTCTCTTAGACTAATAAACCTTTTTTGTGCCTATTTGTATTTGGACAGTCGATCTGAAGGAGTAAACTACAGTCGTGCGTCGGAGCTGACACAGACCCTTTTTTTGTTACTAACGAAATGGTGCTAAATTTGTTTATTGTACTTTGATAAACAATAACACTTAAGGAATGGTTGTTGATATTGGCGCTACCGCATTAGTTATATTTCAGACTCGAGATATCAAAGATAGAAGATTTGAAATAATAAAAAGCAAGTCAGTCAAATGGTCAACTTAATATACTCGTATAATGACAACTTCTTTTGACTAGTCAACTTAATATAACCACTCGTATAATGAAAACTTCTATTGATAAATACTACTTTGTAGTATGTTAAAGGTTTTGACCTATACCTAACGGAAATACAAATGAAGAAATATTAAAACTTAGATTCAAAAACTTCAAAAGACTAGATCAATTACAAGCGTAATCCATTTGCTTGTTTTCTTTCAATCATAAATAAAAGAAATTTAGAATAGGATTATTTTAAACGTTTGTCAACAAAGCAACATACTACAGATCCTTTTAATCCTTAATCGCAGAACAAAAAATTCTCGCCTATTTCTCAAAGGGAATATTCCTTAACAGTCTTTCGATGTATAAAATAGTCGTATACGTTTTTAAAAGGGGACGTACAATTACTCCAGCCCTTCAAGGAAAATAAGTGCTGACTGTAAGCGCAAAATCATTAAAATTTCATTATCCAAAATGCAAGAGAAAGATTTGTTGAATATTTTATAAGGTAAGGAGACGGCTGGATCTAAAGGTGTCACTTTACATTTTGTTCAAATATGCTTCTTTCGTTCTACGTGACATCCTGGGAACGCGTTAAATTTTAATATCCAGAAAAATCGTGTAATTTTAAAATTGTAAATAAAAAGTTACTTTTGAATTGAAAACTTTAACTACAGCTTTTAATTTTTATTTATAAAGAATAATTGTGTTTGCTCGCAAATGAAAAATAAAACGACTTCAATTTTATTATCACATCGACCAGTAAAATACATAGGTACACACAAAATCATCAAGTATTAAAAGTACTCATCAGATCTCGATCAAATTTAACTAAGACTAAATCTTAAGCATCAACTTTCGATTAAAATAGAATTACCAAAATCGATACACCCAATAAAAAGTTATGAAGTATAATGCCACTTAGGTCGAGCCCGCCGAGTTGAACCCGCGTGTTGCCAAACGCAGTGTGGGACGTCCTCCGGTCCGCTGGACCAACGATCTACGTAAGATTGACAGTGTAGGCTGGATGAGGATTCCGGACCGGGATGTCTGGTGCGAACTTGGGGAGGCCTATGTCCAACAGTGGACTGCAATATGCTGAACTAACTAACTAGCTAAGTACGCATGGGAAAAACGCATGTTTTGATACATGTTATTTCAACACATATAATTATAGAGAGGTAGGTAAGCCCAAGACCGCAAATAATACATCATTACGAAATTCAAAGCCTGTATTAAGTTTCCTCGTTACTTACTTTTTCCTATTCCCGATGGTATCTCCTTTCCTCTATAACACCCACGCCGCCACAATATCGTCGGAAAATAATCTTATGAGATCTTGCATAATTTCCTGCTAATAAGTATTACGCAACGTGAGCAGTATAAAGTATTATTTATTTGTGAGGTAATTAATGAAATAAAATATAAACAAGTATACAAATAGTAATTTATATTTTCTTCAAAAATCCTAAAAAATTATAATACACAACAAACAAAAACATATGTACAAATGTCTCTGTGTATGTGTGTGTGTGTGTGTGTGTGTGTGTGTGTATGTACGTGTTTTTATGTACGTATATTATCCCTTTCTTTTGATATCACTAGTTTAACATTTTTAATTAAACAAATAACATATTTAATTTAACATTTTTAATTAAATAATCTTAAAGTAATCTAACATATTAAATCTACTTATTCACATTTGCCTTCTTTTAGATTTGGTTTTAATAATTCGGTTTAATTACCAATAAAAAATTAACTCATTAAGGGCTTTTGCTTACTTATTTATTTCATTTATTTAATATTAACACCAACAAGTCTTAAACTAAATGCATCCACATGCATTTAGTAAAAAGCGGTTATTTTAATATTAAGATCCATATCTATACCTACACGGTACATAGACCAAAATAACGTTTTTTTACAATTTTTGTCTGTCTATCTATCTGTTTGTTCCGGCTAGTCTCTGAAACAGCTGGCTGATAGCTGATGTAATGAGGTATAACTTAGGCTACTTTTATTTTATTTATTTTTTATAACTGCGAACTGAAACAAAACTTTTTTGTTAAAGTCCACTCGGACGAAGTCGCGGGCACAGCAGCTAGTTATTAATAAAAAAAAATATTTCATATTTTTCGGTTAAATACGAGTATTCCAAATAAAACGAATAAAATGTATGAATGATCTCGAACATTTCAGCCTCTTATTCATACGAAGAAGCTGCAATGCTGCAGTTGAAATATCTTTGTTTATATTTTTTCTGTTCTTATTTATACTATGATCCCTTGAGAGAGATGTGACTTGGAGGATCTAATTAATTATTTCTATTAAAAATATGTTCTTTTATAAATATTTCATAAAACCAACAAATCCCGAGTGACTGCGTTTTTTACTTTGTATAAATAAAATTAAATTATTATTCCTTAACAAGTTACTAATAATTATAAAGATTTTTAGTGTTACTAAGGGCTCAAAATGAGGCAGTTTTAACTGACTTCCAAAAAGGGAGGAGGTTCTCAATTCGATTGTATTTTTAATTTGTGTTAAGTCAGAACTTTTGACTGGGTGGACCGATTTCAAGTACCTATTTTTTTAATCGAAAGGTGGTGCGTGTCTTGTAGTCCCATTTTAATTGAGATCTGACAAGTATTTTCGAGTTATCTATACTAATATATAAAGCTGAAGAGTTTGTTTGTTTGGTTGTTTGTTTGTTTGTTTGTTTGTTTGTTTGAACGCGGTAATCTCTGGAACTACTGGGCCGATTTAAAAAATTCTTTCAGTGTTAGATAGCCCATTTATCGAGGAAGGCTATAGGCTATGTGTCATCACGCTAAGACCAATAGGAGCGGAGTCCACGTCGACGAAGTCGCGCGCAGAAGCTAGTAGCTAATAATGCGTATTTACGTATTTTTTATTTACTTGTTTTTTATTTATTTGTTTACTACTATCGTATATTAATATTGATGTTTGTTTTGTGGTCCCATTTAAATTTGATTGAGATCTTATGAATACTTTTTAGGTAATCTTTGATGACGCGTATTTACGTGATTATTTTTTTTATCCGCCTACGTTGTATTACTTTTCGATCTAATTGAAATTGCTTTTTCTTTGTTTGCAAGCAAAAACAATTATTATGTTAATAGAAGCCGATCACTCGAACTTAATGGAAGATAGCTTTACAAATAATTTCGACGTAGACAAACAAAGATTTGATAATATTTATTTCAAAAACAACTCGTAATTAAATTTAATAACAAATATAGTACTTACTCATGTTTTCGGTCTTTTTAAGAGCTTACGACGTTCGGTCTTTTAGCTATAGATAAAAACACTGATACGTAAAACTAATAACACGTCTGTATTCACGTATGAGCTCAAAATATAATAAACATTGAATAAGATTAAATTCAGCTTAAAATTCCTTCTTTAAGTAACGATTGCTATGACAACAACCGGGACGGACAGAAACCCAAACCGGAAATAAATATTTTACAAATACCCATCACGGTTAAGGAGCCCACACATTAATTACTCAAACTTACAGAAGATCACAACTAAATAATACTGCTTTCAATCAGTTTCAGTGTTGTGTTCCTGTTGGTGAGTAAGGTGACCAGAGCTCGTTGGAGGAAATCGGGGATAGGGTCGGCAGAGCGCTCGCAACGCTTCTGGTGATGCAGGCGTCAATAAACTACGATAATCGCTTATCATCAGGTGAACCGTACACTTGTTTGCCGACCTAGTTATAAAAAATAAAATACATAGATACCTTTACTTAATACTTACAAATCTCGCATGCTAAGTAAATGAAATAGTTATTTCCCATAATAAAGTGATAATTTATTAAATAATTTTCAATACAACTGTATATTAAATTCTTAAGAGTACGCTACGCAGCGAAAATTCACGAAATTATACGACAACGAGCAATAATTGCTCGAGCGATACGAAGTCATGTAACAAAGGCACCATATGTGCCTTTTGAAAGGAAATTCTGTTTACACGTACTACCGAGTTTAGAATTAAAATTTAATATTTATACTCTTAATACTCATACGTCTCTCTTTGTTCAATATGGGTTTTAATAAATCAAAGTATACCTCTTTTGATTGTATTATGAAATATTGTAATTGAAGCTTCGAAATAATATAATTTGTTTGTTTTATCTTGTAGCTCTTTCAATCTAAATAGACGTGTAATTACGAAATAACAGACTTTAAAATAGCAATGGAGTAATTTTAGTTATTAAGTTGCTGAAAATTTAAAGACTAATTTTTTACATGCATTACACAACCACACATCAGCCTATCGCATCCACTGCTACATTGACATAGGGCTCCCCAACTTCGCGCCAAATATCCGTATTTTCCGCAATCGTCATACAATGTCCACCGGCAACCTTACGTAGATCGTCGGTCCAGCGGGCCGGAGGACGTTCCAAACTACGTTTGCCAACACGCGGTCTCCACTCCAGGACACATATGCTCCAGCGGTCATCGGTCCTGCGACATAGGTGACCAGCCCACTGCTACTTCAACTTGCTTATTCTATATGTGTATGTCTACGAAAAATTCACGTAACACATAGCATTGACACATTTATTACTGCAAGTAAGATTGTATGACTGTGTTATTGGTGACATTTTGTTACTTCGTGATTTAGCGAATTCAGTCGACAATAATGTCCAAGCCAAAGAAGCGTTGGCGGTCACTGACTAAAGCAAATAGATTGCTTAGTACTTTTAAAAGAAGGAACTATCTATAAATATAATCAACGTTGTTATATATCCATGGCTATGCAACATCGCGCGTCGCCGAAATATGGGATGTTTCATATCATAGAGAGAGTTGGATAGTTTCAAATAACGACATTCGAGGTAAGTCCCTTATAATAAAAAATCATGCACAATAAGATATGGATATTTTAAAGTAATATTCTCAAGTCTCCGTAGAAGTAAAAGTTTACAATACAATATTTATTACTAGAGGTATAATAGTTACTTAATAAATCATAAAGTTATCAATTTTTACGATACTTTGACGTCAAAAAATTTTTATTTTTCGTAAATAAAATATACAGAAAAAAATCGTATCTCTTAAAAAATATATGAAAAAAATAAATGCCACGTCTAGATAAATCATTCGATTTAGATTTGTCTGAGATTGAGTTCGAAGGCGAGGATCGGGTTCTCGTAATCGTGTTGTTAGAATCTGATTTACCAATATCCTGTGTGTCTCATTGCCACTATACATATATACAAAATTCACTTTATGCCTTTGACACTTTCTTGACTTTATTATGCCGTTCCTAACATGAATGATTTTTTTATCTTTTTAAAATTCGTACAAAAAAATTACTTTTTTCAACATTAAAGGCTTCATTACATGTACCTATTTATTTTATCAATAACTAGTAAAATAACTCGTAGACTAGATTTTGGTCAAAATAAATTAAAATTAAATAGCTACAGACAGTCATGTAAATCTGTTTGTCCGTAACTTTGTTTTCGATTACAAATAATGAAATAACTTATTCATCGATTTTCGACATCTTCAAAGTTAAGTTCTTCAGATAATTCTGGGAAATATTTCTTTTAAATATATAGACTATGTTAAATTACGAATAGACTATATTAATTTATTCTGTACACATATTGACACATTCATACACTAAATTAATTCGCCAAGCAAAAACTTTGTACCCCTCTTTACGAAAAGTGCGCGGACGGAGGTGTATGAAATTTTGCACATTTATATGTACTTTAAATAGAGAAGAAGTGAAAAATGCATTTTTTTTAATTATGCATTAAAATACATTAAATCAAAATTATTCAGTTAAAGAAAGAGATAGAACCACTATTTACCTACTCATTTATCCCTCATTTTCTATAAATATATATCTATAATACATACCTCTAATAAATTAAATTGAACTTACAGTAGAAAGTTCATTCATCATAACATTCATCAAACTAATATTTCTATTAGAATTCATAAGTAAGAAGAACGTGGAAGTGAACAGATCAATGAGAGCAAAGCTTTCTTAAACTTTAATTACTCCTTTGCATTCTCGAGGACTTAGCTCTTCATCTGATGCGCTAGGGCTGTCCCAAAATATTTTTTTTACACTTAGCATTGATAAAGTTTTTCGTAGACGTTCGCACAGTTCAACAGTAAGTTTATGGTCGGCAAACCCCATCGGAAAATAAGGAAATGAGCGGTCTTGTAACCCGACAGTAAAGGCGGTATATTTATGTAAAAAAAAAAAATTTAATAGGAATGAATTAAACAATAGTTTTTAAACTGGATTAAAAGCTTTGATAATACATTTACCGCGTTTAAGAGTTTTAGTCATATTATTTTTTTATGCTCTTTTGAACATAATCAATATACTATTTATTACTATGTCAGCACTAATGAAGTTATTATTTTTATACAACTAGGCAAACAAACGTATGGTTCACCTAATGGTTTTACCGTAGCTTATGACGTCTGCAACACCAGAAGCATCGCAAGCGCGTTGCTGACACGATTGACGAAAACAGTATTATTTAGCTGTGAATTTTTGTAAGGTTAAGGTACTTTCCCAGTCGAACTGCTCCAGATTCCGCTCTGGATATTTCCAGCTGCGTTCTACCTCAGTTATAGAACTTATAGAGTATAATACCTTCATATACAAAAAATAAACATGACCATTATTAGAAAAGGCTTCAATCATTCATTCATCATTTTAGAAATCAAAATTAGCTATACATATAATAAAATGATAGGAAAGTCAATGTATGTCCGGGATAAACTCAAAAAGTACTCCATGGATTTACTTCAAATTTGGCACGAATATTATTAAGAAGTCGGGTCAGAACATAGGCTACATATTATCACGCTATCACCTACGGGGAACGAGCAGTGAACGCACGCAGACGACGTCGCGGGCAGCAGCTAGTATTTCTTAAAATTAATTAATTTTGCTAAAAGTGGAGCTACCAACGAATCACAATGTAAATTCTGTAGAGCAAGAACAAGGAAGAACAAAGAACTCCGCGGTACTCGATATAAAAACCTTAACCGACAAACGTTCTTAACCCAAAAATGCATCTAAAACAAGCCAATTAGATCCCGAAATAAAAAAAAAAAACAATGTTATTGTTAAAATAAGAAAACAAATCAATAAAAACCTCTTTATTATATTAGTGTGGGTATATTGCTTTCCTTATATTATAAATACAAAAGTTGGAAATTTTTATAAGCAGTAATTAATGGAAGCCTGTCCGCCTGTCGCTGTTTATCTAATTGTAACCTCTGTAATTTTTGTAACTTCTTTATGCAACAGCAATTAATATAAAAGCCAATTACAGATATAGCTTATATATACAGGGTGTCCCGCGATAAAGTGCAACCCCGAAAGGGGGTGAAACTAGACCATAAATTATCGACAAAAAACATAGAAAAAACTTTGTAAAAAAAATATTTTATTTCTTATTGACGAATTAAGATTTTTATATCTTACGTAGACTCTATGTAGAAAAACTGATGATTTCTTCCAAAGTAGTGGGTCGATTACTTTAAAATAAAATAAAATATTACGCCACGTACTTGGCGGTAAGGATAAAATAACAATTAGCTCGCAAAAAAGTGGCATTATGACTTTAACTATGCTTCTTGTGAAAAAAAATCCATTTTTTATGACTGTTTTTTTGAATGATCTCTAATTTTCTCAGAATTATGCCCCCAATACCAGGAAATTTTATGATTTATTATTATTTCTTACCATATTGCCATTCAAATAAAAAAAAATTTACGCCTGTATCCCAAAAAACACGTACAAAAATCATCATTTTTTGTACAAAGAGGCTACGTAAGCTATATAAAAATCTTAATTCGTCAATAAAAAAATTAAAATTTTTTTTTTAATTTTTTGAATTTTTTTCTGGTTTTTGTCGATAATTTATGGTCTAGTTTCACCCTCTTTCGGGGTTGCACTTTATCGCGGGACACTCTGTATAAATCAAGAATAATAGATATAAAAAAAAACAATTTTCTAGTTAATTTTTAAAGAAAAAAGAAAGAAAGTTCTTCTTTCTTTCCATCTTATCTCTCTTTTAATTAATTTCGTGAATTATATTGAGTTTCATTTCTTAATAACAAAATATTTACTTATAAGATACTTCTCAAGTCTTATTGTATTATGAAACGAACTTATGACTTAATTAATAAAGTTTAGTACTGTTGTTATCAATTTATCATCATTGGTTTGTCTGTCGTCAAGTTAATGTAAAAAAAATATTAAAATATTGTTTTTGGTTTAAATCAGAAGATTGTGCAACCACAAACAATATTATCAATACTTAGATCAGCGCTTTTAGCCTTTAAAAATGGTAAAAACCAAATAAAATTATACTAGGATGAAACAAATTGGAAAATAAAGAGAATACAACAAAAATAAATTACAGTCGATCTGAGGTCGGGAAGTGGTCGGAGGGGGGTATAAGGGTAAAAAACGGTTTATCTCGATTTCCGACTAAACTACAAGTGGTCTACATGTTCCACGTTGTTCATATCGTAGCGAAGTGGCGTGTACATGCGCCTAAGCACCGGCGGTTACGGGATCGATGCCCGCTCGGAGTGGATATTTGTATTTGACAAAATGTCTGTTTCCACTCTGGTTGTTTTTTCATTGTGAGTATTCCCACCGCTTTGGAAAGCACGTAAATTTTTTTGTCATGATTGTTATCACAGATACGTCATAACTATCATTTCTCATAGCAGAGAATATATCTGTCAACCTGCAGTGGAGCAGCGTGGTAGGCACTTCTCCTATATGCATGAAGAGGCCCAGCAGAGGAATATTGCAGCTTCAATCTTAATCCCATGAACCATGTGATTGTAAACATGAAATAATATTTAAGCAAACCATCCTGGAGAAGAAAGCGGTTCATAGTCAACTGCGCTAACAGGCCAGTCATAAGCTTATCTAGGAACAATGATGAGTTGATATATTAATGCAATTTAGTAAATCGACAGCTTAGCTCGCACACGTCATAGATAAAATTTTAGACTTATCGAACGACTTTACTAATATTTCTTTTCGTCTTTGTATATAAAATTATTTTACTTATATTGGATTCATCGTTTATTTCCGTATAATTATATAAAAGAGATCGCGTATTGGCAACACCTTTGGCCCGCTAGTCCGACGAACTACATAAGGTTGGCGAAGGTGGGTGAATGAGGACTGCGATAGGCTGAAGTGTGACTGTACTAAAATATTTGACATATTCGTCGTTACACAAATTCATCAATTGTTTAATCACGATTCAGCCTGTAATAACCCACTGTTGGGCATAGGCCTCTTCTCCATGTAGGAGAAGGATCAGAGCTTAATCCACCACGCTGCTCCAATGCGGGTTGGCGGATATATTTCCTACTATGAGTAACGATCGCTATCAGGTGTATATGATAACAACCGGGACCGACGGCTTAACGTGCTCTCCGAGGCACGGTGGGGTAACCCACAAGGACTGCACCTGCACCCAGACCACGGCAAACATCTGTATGGCCAATACAAATGCTGTCGTGTGCGGGAATCGAACCCGCAACCGCCCGCGCAACAGCCAATCGCAATCCAGCGCTGTAACCGCTGCGCCAACGCGGCGTCAATTGTTTAATAATTATACTTCAATCCAAATACATTTTTTGTCAACTAGCATGCTTATAAAAATTTAAAAAATAATACAATTTTTTTTCCAAAGTATGACTCGCGACATAAATACCAATATAACTTGAACCGTATTGGCATTGTTGGCACAAATATTGGGCCAATACATCGCTCCAACTTGGTTCCAACGCAATACACCTAAACAAACAACTGCCTTTAAACTACTAAGAGTCCATTTTTCAAATGCATCGTAATCTATAGTGTCACGAACTTTTCAATATACTGTGAATATGTCGCTCTCTCGTGATAGTTGCCAAGTTCGAAGCGAACTTTCGTCGTAAAAACTGAATATAACTTCCCAAGTAACGATAAATTATTGTAGTTTCAGTGAAAATTTTTGATTCATTTCGATACATTGATTTTCTTTTTACAGTTTTTATATGTATTTTTTTATATTTTAAATTCATGTAACATATAAAATTACAATAATGCACTCCAAAAATCGCAGAGATTTGTCCGGAGTGTTAAGTTTGAATACAGTTCATTTAGACAATTAACAATAAGGTGGGTAGGTTTACAAACTTACAGAAAGTATGTTTGTAATGCAACAGGACAGTTTCACATTACTCTTCTTCTATAAGGAAGGAAAGTTTAAACTAAATCCATGGATTTTACAGCCAACCCTTGCGCAATTTCTTTTGCACGCCATCTATGTTTTAATAGGTAACTTACATCAGCTGTATGTTGTCATTAGTGTCTTAGTTTTAGGAAATGATAAGAGATGGCCGACCGTCATGCGACATGCAATACGCACACGAAAAAGTTTGAGACTATGTAATAAAAGTTTCACTTTAAAAATGATACGCAATGTGTCTTATAAAGTCGCTGCAAATATAATAAATTGTACGACAAACGCACTTATTAGTTCTCTTTACCCATCCTTTTCATACACACTTTTCTCTTTAAAAGAGGAATCTTTGTTTGAGTATTTACCAAAACACCTTTTCTATTATAAATCGTGTCTAATGATTTAAATCAAACAATGGTTGGAAGCAATAGTCTGATTCGACTGCATTTTCGCTCGACCGATCAAAAGGCAAGTGCAACGTATCAATCGTTCTTGTTACCGGCGAAATGCTTCTGGTATTCCAACCGTCCATTGTTCGAACGTTCGAGTTACTTTCATTTACGATATCTGAGGAAATTGCAATAAAGAACTGAAGGTATATTGTTCGTCAGAGTTACGTATAAGTTTTACCACAATTGTAATTTTGAAACTCCCGATTTTAGCGACGTTGTAGATACCAAGCGCGACTTAGATGGTACCAGCTCTGATTTTAAACTGCGACAGTCTGGTATCGTACCTACCATTCAATGAACAACTTTCACTCTAAACGTATAAATCACTACTAATAGTAAAGAGTTTGTTTGTTTGACGTGAATTACTTTTGTGTTTGATAGTCCATTTACTGAGGAAGGTTATAGGCTGTATTTTAGTACATTTTTTCCTCAAATTATCGCAGGTGAAAATGGTTCTTTGATTTATTTTGTTCTAATCTTCTATATTAATATTTTATTGTAGCTAATTAAAAGGTAAAACATTATCTTAAGTTTTTGCCATGTGTATGTTATTTATGTATGTTATTAGTGTATGTTAGTCAAGTTTAATGTAGTTATCACCTATAATTAAAATCACACTCAGACTTTACTGATATTGTATATGTACTTGAAATATGGTGTATACTTTGTTGGTGTTCTATAAATAAATATATAAATAAAAAATCTTATTCTTAATGTGTATAGCAATCAAATGAAAATATAACAATGTCAAGCACAGTGTTCGAGTGCAATACATTTCCACTTGTCTGATCAAAAGGCGAGCTCAATACATTAATCGTTCTTCCTGTCAGTAAAAGGCATTTTAGTGGACCATTGTTTAATCGCTCAGTGGGCATTTAATACATCGTTTTGCTTTTTAAACAACTTCCAAATTATAGGTATATTTTTAATATATGTTACCTCGGAAGTTTTGGCTGGGTGGACCGATTTCGATGTTTTTTTAAGTGAAACTTCTTTAGGCGCATAAGGGGTAAAATTTGAGCTACCACTAATGCGGCAACGTCAGGGACGGTCAGTACTTGGATGGGTGACTGCCAGGGAACACCACGTGACGCTGCTTTTTTTTCTTTTTAATTAGTTTTTTTGTATTTGAAATTCATTTTTTTTTTATTAGTTTGCCAAAGACGTTTCACTTCTGACATGTCTACTTTGTACGCACGCATTTTTTTTAAATAGAAAGGTGGTACTAATCGTGTGGTCCCATTTAAATTTAATTCAGATCTGACAAATACTTGTCGAGTTAAATGTAATAATTAGTCCAGTCAGTCAAGACAATTAATTCATTATAATTCCAAAAGTTTTCAAATTTTGATGTAAGGTCGGGAATGGTATTAAAACAAACTATAAAATTTTGCAACCTGTTCTGCGGTCCGGAACATTGTTAAAATTGCAATTAAAAATTAATTTTTGCTGTATGGTCGTGAAAAAAATTCCAAAAGTTCTGCAAACTTGGGGAAGATTTCGATATAATATTTCATATCACGTATTTTTGCAACCAATCTAAGTGTACGGAACATTTTTTGTTCTTGAAAATTAATGTGTCAAGTTTGCAGAACTTTTGGAACGTTTTCATTCAGTTTAATAAAAAAAAAACAAACAAGGTTGCAAGATGATGTATTTACTTTATTTTCACATAACTTTTTACTGGGTGTACCGATTTTAATGATTCATTAAATTTATGCGAGATCTGATTACTACTTTTTGAGTGATTTTTGATAACGTGTATTTACTTTACTATTCTTTCGTCTACCTACGTTGTATTACTTGTCGATGCAATATTGAAGTAAGTTTTTTATTCGTTTGCGAGAAAACACATACCGATACGAACAGCAAAGGTCATTTTTTTTTTAATTAATTATATTTTGAATCATTTAATAAAACAATTTCCATCCAGTCTCCAACACCAGTCGCGTGTTGGAACAGGCTTACACATCCTTTTCTTTTTATTCACATCAATATAATAATTTGATATTTCAAAAATACAAAGTACACAATCATGTCATGTCAAAAAGCCAACGTCACGCGGTGACGCGTAATGGTCGCTCGAATTTTACCTCTCATGCACCTAAGGCCTCATTTACGGAGACGCGGGGCGTCGCGCGTCGCGATAGGCTGCGCGGCCCGCACTAAATTCAAATGTAGGGCGTTGAATGAGTGCGTTTACGGAGAAGCGATTTTACACGCGTTCATTCCCATACATATTTCACACGCGCCACGCCACGCCACACGCGACGCGCGACGCCCCTCGTCTCCATAAATGAGGCCTAAAGAAGTTTCACTTCAAAAATTTTTGTAACATAAAATTACTTTTATTATAGCTTGTACGAGCCAAATGTGAAAAAATGTAATCGCTGACAAATTTCAATTCAAAAGAGATGTAAACGAGCAATTACGCTGCCTTTGACAAGCAATCGCAAACTAAAAATGTATGCAGTTTGGTCTGAATTCCCGCCACTAACGGGTCGCATGAATTTGAAAAGTGGATAAATAAGTGGTATTAACAAAAACTGCAAAAATATTTTGTCATATCAAAGTTTTGACGAAATAAGAATACACGCTTTTGCTTATTGTGTAGGTAAATAATAAATGATTCAACGAACACAAACAAATATTATTATGTAATTGAAGATGATTGAAATTGTATCATTATTATTATCGTATTACTTTCTCAACATAAAAATATTCTGTATCTATATACTCGAAGACATAATAATTAGCCTCTGTATTTATAGACAGATATTTTTTATCTGTATTTATGCGAAATTTCTTTTCTTGTCTGGGTTTTACGTCTCCACATAATGACTCGAAAAGTACTCAAAAAAAAATAGTGGTTATGATAACTTTGTAAACCAGTTAGAAATTATTACACATAGTAATAGAAAATAACTGCCAACCCGTACTAAAACAGTGTAGTGAATTAATTTTAAAACTTTACTAATAATAATAACAATAATTTAACTCTTTATTGTACATCAAAATAAGGAACATAGCAATGAAAAAATATATAAAGAAGATTCTTTTACCCAACTTTCAACAATTCAGCACAGAACTTAAAAATAAAATATCTTTCTCATGTTAAAAGCCTTATTAAAATTAATTTTGTTATTTCAGAGTTCATTCCCTCAACAAACAAATCTTTCCTACTTATAATATTAGTTTATTTGACTTCCGTTAAAGTTATAAGAAACCTCCGTTTAGCAAAACCACAGTGAAAGTTTTTAACGTAGCTTACGATGTTCAAAGTTAAACGAATAAAGCTTACGGTTTTAATTGTAACTAATAAGAAACTTACCGAGTTTCAAGCTTCCCTAACATTATAAGTTAATTGCTATATTATTTTCGTTTTATAAGTAGTTTTAACTGGTATCGTAAGGAAAGATGACTACAATATTATTGGTGCGATATCGATTTGCATACGCAACTTAATAATTTTAGTCTATACTAGGATTATCAAAACTTACTACAATATTGACGTCGATAAGTAATAAAATGAGAACCGAGGAAACGTAGGAAGTCGAAAACATATCAAAGAAATATCATTACATAAGTAAAAAACTATGAGGTAACACACATTAAAAATACAGTTAGAAGTAGGAACCTCCCCCTCCGAATTTTGGAGTAGGTTAAAACATGCACATCAGACCAACACAAACATCTGACTCCCATCTGTATCGTATCAGCTGTTGTGACTATTAAGGAACACATCGTCCTTAGTTTTAGTGCAATATGTGTAAAATCGTTATTATATAAATTTCTTAAAACATTATATAATATATAATATACATAATCATCCTCCATATGCATATAATATATGCATATTGGTATACAGGATGGAATTTTTCAATGCCACCTGGAGGAAAAGTACTCTAAATAATAAAGATAGCCAATTTTACTCCAAAGAAACATTCCATTATTTTTGAAAAGAAATAAAACTGCATTCAAAGATTTTCAAAAATTCGCTTGCTTCACCCGGGAATCGAACAAGTAAAATCTGTAAAAATTACATCCTGTAATTTTATTGCGTCAATCGTTAGGGTCAATCACAAGGATGAAATCTCTCTAACATACTTGGTAAATTTTATGAAAGGAAAACCATGAAATCATCAATTATTTTAATTATTTACAAAATACATATGTGAAACTAACTAATTAGTTGCTCAAAATGGGCTCCATTTTCTTGGATACACAAATTTATTCTTTTAACAAATTCATTTCTAGTAACCTTTAATAACGTGTTGTGGTGAATATTATAAATCGTATTCTGAAATCTGAACTTCGTCTCTCAACTCGTTTACACTCGCACAGGATTTAATGTAAATTTTATTTTTTACATATCCCCATAAAAAAAATCTAGAGGCGTGAGATCTGGTGATCTCGCAGGCCATCTGATTGTGCCGTTTGTACCAATCCAGGTATTAAAATGGTTACTAATGAAGGCAGTTGTGATTCTGCTGTTATGGGCGGGAGTACCATCTTGTTGTATAATTATTTGGTTGCGCTCTTCATCCGGAAAACCATTTAACTCATTTCTCAAGAGGTTCAGTATTTCTAGATACTTGTCAGTATTTAAATAACCTTCGTACACGTTAACTAAAACAACCATATTTCTCATAATTCCGCACCAAACGTTGAAAGAAAATCTAACTTGACTGTTAGTTTCACGAACACGAACAGGATTCACTCGAGACCAATAGTAACCACTATTGCGGCAATTGTACATACCATTATTGTTTATTGCTGAAATTGGTTTCGTCAGACCATAATGTTGCTCAAAAAATCAGGGTAACGGTCAATTTCTCTCAGCATGCTTTTACAAAATAATTGTAGTTGCCTCTCACAATCCCCAGGATGCAATTTTTGCACCAACCGACCATCACGATAGCATTTAAACTTATACTTTTTCAGCACTTTAAGTATGCGAGTATGGGTTGTTCCAATTTCACCGGCAGCTTCTCTGCTTGAAGCTTTCGGAAATGCTTCGAAGTATGTTAAAACATTTAAATCAAAATCGTTATTGTTCTGCTGAAGAGTTTGCCACCGACTTTTGTAACTGCCCGTATTCTTTAAATTTTCTACCATTCTTTTCAACACGAACCGAGTTGGTGGCCGTCGGTCTCGATATCTCTCTCCGTACCACCGCAGAGCTAGATTCACATTTTAAAAAATAAGCTTCCATTAAGGTGAGGTAATTGATGTATTCCTGCAAAACACGTTTCTATGAATTCAGTTTTGAAATAGTAAACAGTGAAATTTTTATCTAATAAATTTAATTGATATTGTTGAGGGTATATTCTAGTTCAGGCTTTTGTCGTAAACATGATTTGATAAATTTGGCTCGATAGAATAAATTCACAAAGTTACCTCTTTTCGGGTCATTTTATTTACTATGATTGGGTTTTATTCTTAAAACTAGCTGTGCCCGCGACTTCGTCCGCGTGGAATTTAACAAAAAAGTTATTTAGTTTATTTAGTTTTTTTATTCGTTTTAGCATTTTTATTTCAGTTATTATGTAAAAGATTTCCTAAAACTTTTACCACAGATACTGTTACAGGTGAGGATGGTTATCCATTTTACTGACGTTGTTTACCTGAACATGGTGGTATAAAGGCCTCTACTGACAGCGCCCGATCCATTCCGACGATACGATCTGAACCTTTATTTTTGCTCTATGATCTGAATGCATGCGTTCTCTGTAACCTATGGCCGCCCAAGTACGCCATCTCACTGCCTGCGATCTATCGCACGCGTTCTAGTGATCGCACGCCGATCAGTTGCGACCTGTCTCCGGAGGCAGAGAACGCATGATCGGCGGTGCGTTACGTTAAAAAATGGCGGATAATTTTACAAAAACATTGATTGACGCCGTGCGTTCGCCAAATACATTTCTTTTTTGAAGTTAGAAGTACTTCTTTTGGGGCGTTCTTAGAGAAAAATGATGAGAGTAAATTTTTACTATGCGCGAACGAAACTACGTAGTTCATGCATGCATGAATAGATGCCGCCACTAAAGTACCTAGTCTTTAGCATTTCTGACAGATGGCGTTGTGGAACTATGAGAGTAAATTTTTACTATACGCGTGTGAAGCGTGACATAAAAACGTTTAAAAACGGAACGAAGTTCAAGCATGCTAAAGTAGTCTTTAGCATTTCTGACAGATGGCGTTGTGGAACTATGAGAGTAAATTTTTACTATACGCGTGTGAAGCGTGACATAAAAACGTTTAAAAACGGAACGAAGTTCAAGCATGCTAAAGTAGTCTTTAGCATTTCTGACAGATGGCGTTGTGGAACTATGAGAGTAAATTTTTACTATACGCGTGTGAAGCGTGACATAAAAACGTTTAAAAACGGAACGAAGTTCAAGCATGCTAAAGTAGTCTTTAGCATTTCTGAGAGATGGCGTTGTGGAATTATTTTGGAAGTATTTTAATACTCTAGCTTGAAGTATAACTTCTTACGTGCGTACATAAGTACCTACACACTTTTTTATTAATTTTATGGACCCAAATATTGCTTTTTCTATTCAACAATAAAGCTAGTAAAATTACTTTTTCTTCTTTTCTTTCTTAATCAGAACTTCCGTCATCTGTACTCATATTAATTTCCTCGACCCTTTTTATATGTTGAAGTTGGGCGTGCGCGACCGTTTCGAATACAATTAGTTTTATGTATCGCAGAACGGATCGTCGCTTGTATCGCAGTCAGTATAAAGAGCATTGCGATCCGATACCACTATCCATTCTGAAGGAATGGTCCGGGAGCCAGGTAAAAAATCGGTCAATCATTTCCTCCCAATTGAAACTTCGTAACATAAATAAGGGATTTTGTTTTTATGAATATTCGTTTTTGTCAGCTGCGAGTCCGTGGGTGGGGTGGGCAGTGGCAGTCTTCCAAACATAGAGTAAAACATTTTTTAGTCATTTTCTCCCACCTTATTTGTCGGATTATAGTTTACCTAATATCTGAAAGAAAAATAATGTTAGCCGACCGTAACATGGTGGTTTATACGTCAGCTGGCTGCTTGAACATGAAAAACATTTTTTTTTTCAGTGATTTCCTCTCAACTATTTTTTTTTTTCAGTGATTTCCTCTCAACTACAAATTTACCTGGTGATAGTTTATATGCTACTATGAATGAAAATTAACGTCAGCTGGCTGTATCTCGGTGGAAGGTTTGTCAGCTGGTACCTTTTTTTTTTACATCTTTCAAGTTATCAATATTTTTCATGTTCAAGCAGCCAGTTGACATATAATCATCCATGTTATGGTCAGCTGACAATATTTTTCCTTCAAGATATTAGGTAAACTATAATCCGACAAATTTTAAGGTGGGAGGAAATGACTAAAAAAAATTTTTTTCTCGATGTTTGGGAGGCTGCCACTGCCTACCCCACCCACGGAGTGGCAACTGACAAAGAAGAAGATTCATAAAAAAACTCTTATTCATGTTACGAAGTTTCATTTCGTTGTCACGGGCTTCCGGGCTAGAACGTATCGTCGGAACGTCGTAGGTATCCTGTTGAGATTCCTTTTCACGTCGCAATCTTGGGATTTTGGCCTCCTGCTTTATTTAGGCATAACTATAGTCATTTGATAATCATCACAATTTAATAAGCATTTTTTGACATTTGTCATCGCGATGTAAGCGATGTAGTGAAGTAACTATGGTTACTTATTATAATTATAACTATGGTTACGGTTAGTCGTATGCGACTTGGTACTCGATACTTACGATAAATCGATTCAAGTTTGTATGAGTATTTGATGGATTTGACTATGTAATGTAAAGTGCATTGGATTAAAATTTTGATTAGAAAATTTAACTTAAACTTAAACATTGTAGGTAATTTGAAATAATCAATTTGTCTTTATTTTATTTTTTATATTGTTTTCTAATGTTTACGCGAATTTTAATAATTAAAATGAACGAATTTTGTCATGGTTTATGAGGTTCTGGACATGAGGACATGGTCCTCCCGTGACCGTGGTTGCTGTAAAGTATCCGAAACGTCAGGCATGCAAAAAAACCTAATAAACCGCGATAAAAATGAAGAAAAAGCAAAAGTGATTGAATCTTCATTCCATCATTTTCATAGGATGATGAGCCAAAATCGTCAGTTGAGCTATCGTCACCCGTAAATATAATTATTTCATTTTCAATTATAGTATCAATATTGACGTCTCTGTCATAATCTTCCTTTATTATTTTCGAGATTTTTCTACCACTTTTGCCCAGTCGTCTTTCATCTAACATCCCTCCGCTGCGTATGCGTTACGTACGTTAAGGACGTTAAGTCACGTACCACCAATTCAAAATTTTATTTACGCCTTTGAGCGCCATACAACCTGTACAGATCAGTCAATCAATCATTCAATCAATTGATTGATTGATCTTTCTTTTCAGTAGAGATCACTACACAATATTTAATTACTATTTAAATCGAATGAAGCTGGTGAAATTAAGTAAATAATTAGTTACAACACTTTAGTATAAAAAAAGACATACTCCGTCCGATCGTTTATTATTTTTGTGACAGCTCACGCCTATATATTACATTTTTTTTTTCGGAATAACGTACTAAATAATTGTCCAGTAATGTCATACTTTATTGACGATTTGATTGATTGAAGTGCCCTGTGCATAACAAACAACCACGGACTGTGAAACAGTTCTTGAAATACGATAGATCGATCATATGATAAAAATAATTTTACGTCATGTAATCATTGTTTCTATAAATTTAATAAAAAAAGGAAATCAAAATATATAGCATCTATGACTCCAAGATTGATTATTTGCAAGGAATTAAGTCGAAATCTTGGAGTTTAATTTCAAACCAAGAGTAAAAATCAATGACTCTGTTCATTCATTTGCCCTAAAATATAACTATGCATGCGTTAGTGAAATTAAACTTTCAAATTCATGGTTAATAAAGCCTAAATCAAGTTTAAATCAAGAGCTATGAGCAAATTAATAAATTTGGAAAATCACATACCTAACTACTAATTAATTTAACAAACTAACTAATAAACGAATAATTATAATTTTTAAACTAAAAATATTTCATTAAATCGATTGAAAGTTCTTCTTAAATAAAATCGATTATTATTTCAAATCGAATGAATAACCTGTGAAGCAATCACTAATTTCGAAATGTCTGGAACTGTCAAAAAGATAATAAACGATTGAACGGAGTGTACGGACGTAACCTAAAGTTGTGACGGAACGTAAATTTTTTCGAGACGTTTCGTAATAATTATGAATTAAAATAAATAAATTTCTAATATCAAAGTAGCCTAAGTTACGCGCAATTACATGAGCTATCTGAAAGTGAAAGTCCCGTCTAAATAGGTCCAGCCGTTTCAGAAATTAGCCGGAACAAACAGACAGACAGACAGACAGACAGACAGACAAAAATTGTAAAAAATGTTATTTTGGTACATGTTTCGTGTATAGATCCATATGCATTTAGTAAAAAGTGGTTTTTTTAATATTAAAAACAGACACTCCAATTTTATTTATATGTATAGATGTATAGATAACTGATTTGATATTATAAATAAATTACCAAAATAAAGTTCATATATAACTGGAATAATTTGATCAAGTGTTTTTTTTTTAATTCCATAATTTTTTTTTAATCGATTATTCAAGTGATTTTCGACCGCTTTTTTGCTCTAGCGGCACTGTGCAGTGTCCTGTCGGACGTCATAGACGCTGGACGTGTGAAAAATTTTTCGATTTTTCCCGCGCAACATTTCGTATTCCGTATTTTTTAAATATTAGTATGCATTCAATATTCGTACCTACTGACATTTGAATTCGCTATTTATAAATTTAAATTAATATATTTTGTTGCTGTTTTTGTAAAAAATACCTATTTATCTACATAAAATAAAATTGGAGTGTCTGTTTGTAATATTACGGTTTTTAACTAAATTCATATTATGTAGATATGTATAATATACATACATTGTATATATACCAAAATAACATTTTTGAAGTGAAACTTCTTTAGGCGCATGAGGGGTAAAATTTGGTAGGTGGCGCTGCTATCGGTATGTAACTCCGAAACTACTGAACCAATTTGTATCAAAATTTGTAAGCATCTGTAATTTGGTCCAACTTGGGAGATAGGGTACTTTTTTCTCAATTAGACCCGGTAGGTGGCGCTGCTATAGGTATGTAACTCCGAAACTACTGAACCAATTTGTATCAAATTTTGTAAGCTTCTGTAATTTGGTCTAACTTGAGAGATAGGGTAGTTTTTATCTCAATTGGACCCGGTAGGTGGCGCTGCTATCGCTATGTAACTCCGAAACTACTGAACCAATTTGTATCAAAATTTGTAAGCATCTGTAATTTGGTCCAACTTGGGAGATAGGGTACTTTTTTCTCAATTAGACCCGGTAGGTGGCGCTGCTATAGGTATGTAACTCTGAAACTACTGAACCAATTTGTATCAAATTTTGTAAGCTTCTGTAATTTGGTCTAACTTGCGAGATAGGGTAGTTTTTATCTCAATTGGACCCGGTAGGTGGCGCTGCTATCGCTATGTAACTCCGAAAGTACTGAACCAATTTTTATCACATTTCGTAAGCATCTGTAATTTGGTCCAACTCGAGAGATAGGGAATTTTTTATCTCAATTTGACCCGATAGGTGGCGCTGCTATCGGTATGTAAGCAATCAAATTTGGTAGCTGTTTTCCGGGCAGGACAACGTCTGCCGGGTCCGCTAGTTTAATATAATTATTTTGTTGCTGTTTAAGTTTTTGTAAACACTATTTATCTATATAAAAATTAATAAAAATGGAGTGTCTGTTTGTAATATTACGTCTTTTAACTAAATTCATATGTATGTATATATACACGGTACATATTACACCAAATTAACATTTTTGAAGTGAAACTTCTTTAGGCGCATGAGGGGTAAAATCTGAGCGACCGGTAACGCGTCAGTGTCACGACGAGTACTTGGATGGGTGACCTCTTTTTTTTTCAATTACATTTTTGAAGTGAAACTTCTTTAGAATCGCTGTGATTTCAAACCAGATGCAACGGAAAAACGACAGGGAAGGGCGCGCGGCGCAGCGACTTGCATGAAAAAGGATGACACATTGTAGCGTTACGCTCATTGTAGCGTTACGCTATTTATATCGTTACGCTCATTGTAGCGTTACGATATTTGTAGTTACGCTATTTGTAGCGTTACGCTCATTGTAGCGTCAGTACTTGGATGGGTGACCGCTTTTTTTTCAACTAGTTTTTTTGAAGTGAAACTTCTTAAGGCGCATTTCATCACATGAGGTACATTTGAGCGACCGGTAACGCGGCAGCATCAGGTACTTGGATGGGTGACCACTTGGGAACACCACGTGACGTTGCCATTTTTTTTCTTTGTTATAATATATTATATTTAATTAATATTAAAATAAGAATTATTAAATATAAAAACCTACTGTGGAATTTTTAAGGAACATACAAAAATAAATTAGCCGAATCGGTCGAGCCATTCTCGAGTTATGCGCTTAGCAACATTCTTTTTTATTATATAGATTATAATAATAATACATAACAACAAAATAGAGTTTTCAAAATAGAGGTAACCCATTTTTAATATAATATTATCTAATATATATACTAAATTTATTACAAAGTATGTTTCATTATATTATCAGCTCGGTGAAGATCGATTTAGATTCGGATCTTAGACCACTAGTACTAAGCAGCGCTTCATGACAAACTTTACATTCGTATGTTACACAGCTCAAAATGAATAATTTAAATTATATTTTTATTTCGAGTTAATACAATTAGGTACAAAATTCAAAAGTATAAGTGTGTCTGTTACATTTTTACGCCTATGGCGATGTAGCAAATTAGCAATTTTAAAATTCATCAACATCGGAGAGCTAATACTGCCTACTGTACCTATACAGATAAATTTTATTTAATAATTATTATTTTAAATTTAATATGTAATTTGTTTCATTTAATAGCTCTTATTCCATTTATGTCCAACAGTATTTATACTAAATAACCCTGAAATCCTTTACTTATTTTATTTATTTACGAAAGTATTATTATTTTATCACTACTATAAAAATGATCATAATAAATGCATTTCTATTTTAAAGTCAAATCAAATTAGTTCGCTTTACAGCCACTGACGCTTTCAGGTCACGGACTGAGTTCAACAGCAACGAGTTCGCGCGACGTGTGTCCAAGGGGGACGGGGTAGACGTTAAATGCCTACTTTTGTCATGCGACGGAGCCTTAAATCAAATTGTTCTTGATAAGCCATTTTTACCACGAGACAAATGAAATGATTTGTGAAACAATGAAACAAATGACAATCACATTCCATATTTAAAACTACCTCATACACGCAGTTATGTCGCATCTAAGAAAGATGTTTGCAATACAAACACGTGCTAATTCTGCCGTGTGAATCATAAACGCAGTGGGGCCATTTGCGCGGGAAAAAGAATTGAAGACTTCATGGTTTTCCTTTCATAAAATTTACCAAGTATGTTAGAGAGATTTCATCCTTGTGATTGACCCTAACGATCGACGCAATAAAATTACAGGGTATAATTTTTACAGATTTTACTTGGTTCGATTCCCGGGTGAAGCAAGCGAATTTTTGAAAATCTTTGAATGCAGTTTTATTTCTTTTCAAAAATAATGGAATGTTTCTTTGGAGTAAAATTGGCTATCTTTATTATTTAGAGTACTTTTCCTCCAGGTGGCATTAAAAAATTCCACACTGTATAGGTTTTTAGCATACTCTATGAAGCCTAGAAGTGAATAAAGTTTTATTATTTTTAATACTATACACAATCCTTATATTTTTAGACAAAAGTCGATTCTTTAAGCACACGTGAAAATTAAGAAAAAGTTGCTTTTACTGTAATTACTATTTAACTTTCTTGGTCATTTTGATTTCCACTTTTGTAGGGTTACACAATTGTAGGGTTGTTAAAATTAAAAGATTAAACCAAAGAGCACCTCTTCTCCATAGTGCCTTCTTTCTTTTAACTTTTCATCGGTCAGTAGTTAACTTTGAACGTGTATATTTATTACGCTTCAGCCTGTTATATCCCACTACTGGACGTAGGCCTCTTTCCCCAAGTAGGAGAAGATGGGTCTATATTTATTATTCGCAAATTCGCAATCAGTTAAGCTAGCATGAGCGGTGATTAGCATGATATAACTTGTGTACTTACTGATTTTCTATAGACTTAAAAAATAACGTTAGAGAAAAAATATAAAACGTTCACTCTTCTTTTATTTAAAAACTTTCTACATCCCTAATAATCTCAGGTGAACTTTCAGTTTTGAATTCAGCGTTTCGAAAGTTCCATGACAGTTCCAAAGAGCGCGTCGCTTATCGCGATCTTAAAAGTATAACAGCATCCAGAAGTTTTTACTGACTAAAGCTCCGACTCTGACTTCTCGTGAGACCGTTTATGGATATAACTACAAAAACTTGGATGCCATATTGCTGAATATATTTTATTATTTCACTTCAACTTCCTTTGGATTTTCTTTACTGAAACTTGTTTAAAAATTTTGTAAATACGACAACGCTATATGACAACTGATGCATTTCTGGTGAAGTAGTATCTATAATTATGGGAACATTGCTGCCACTTCGAAGAGTAACTAAACCGTCTCATTTTTTAACTGGTTGTTAGACTAAGTAGTAAAGTTGATAAATAAATATCTTATAATATACACACACGGCGAGCTAGTCAAATTCTCGTGAAATTTTTTTTAAAATGTACGTAGCGGATAATTACATATTTCAGAATTTCTTACGAAACATGCGCATTAACTAACACGGATTTTTTCCATGTTCAAAACGAAATTTATTTTTTAATTGGATTCGTCGCTTTTATATAGACTTAATTACGACAAGATTGAAATTACAAGAAAGAAGTTAAGTAGAAAAGATCAAGTAATCAGTTGGATTAGTATTTAATTAAGGTCACTTAAATAGGTTTGAAAGAAACACTGCGACCCTAATGCCTTAATTAAATCTGCCTTAAAGTATAAAGTTTTGAAAACTAACTATTTACGGTATTTAAATATTTTTCCTGTAATTTACAAATAATAGGCACCAACTATTACAATGTACTCTGTGATAGGCACAAAAAAGCTTACTAGTCTAAGTAAAAGAATATCATATCAAATGGTAAATAAACTAATCAATTAACGCCATCTATCTATCTAAAATAGCGTTATTAGAAAACGTCGTTACGCAATCAATCGGAATCCTATTGGGTTTCGATAGATGGCGTTACGAGCAAGGTAACGAGGTCATTCGTTCAATAGATTTTACTCCTCATATTCTTTCGTACCAGTTTCCTCATATAAAATTCGATTCTTAAGGAGTAAACTCCAATAAACTCCAACAATAAACTCAAAAAAAAACTTTTGGTAGCTATTAATTATTAATGTTGTACTAGTAAACTCTGCGTTTGTCGTTGTGGAATATTTCAATCGATCAAATTATTAACACATAATTTACTAACTGGTCCCGTCACTTTCTCAGCGATTACTAACTCCTTTTATTAAAACTAAGTATAACTTAAAGTTTATAGGCCAACTTGAAATGAGCCATAGTACAGATTTTATTGTCTGCAATTTTTGTACTAACAAACTTAAGTTCTTGTAATTTTTTTTTTTTTTTGTTTTTTTTTTTTTTTTTTTTTTTTGTTAAAAGAATGATCGTACTTATTAATTATTAATAGATTTTATTTAGTTCATCTGTTGTGGCTCATATACCGCTGATTACAAATGTTTTGACAGCACATATTGTTTATATAAAAAAAAAAACTTAATTATACTTGTTATTTTAGTATGCTTTTTGTCTATTGTTGAGTGGATATTTGTGTCAATACAAATATTTGTTCTAGAACGAGGATTTTATCTTGTTTGACCTTCTCATCAAGCTTAAAATCATCTGTCTGGTTAAGTTCCAACGTCTCACAGTAATCCTTTACAAACTATTTCAGTTCATATATTTCAGTTGTTTCATAGGTTTCATAGTGATATAATTTCCTACAATAAGTTCTGAAATTCAACGATTTTATTTTATTAAAAAACGGCTATGAAAAACGTTTTCATATGCACATAAATTTGCCTGTCAAAGGGATGCGAGATAATAACGTTGTTGAGAATTAAGTAATCGGATAAAATGCGCTTAAATGCAACATTTTGTAATTCTGGATAAATAAACCATTTCACTCGTTTCTCGGACAACCGCTTTAAAACACGCATGCAAAAACATGTAAATCTGTCTCTCATGGTGCGCCGATGTATTAATACTGATTATTTACAGTTCACGGTCTTTTAAAAACGTTTATTCAGTGCGGATATAAACGAGAGGGTTTACATTAAATCACATGTACTAAACTCTTGATCTTTCCTCTCAATTATATACAAAAAAATATCAGTGAAATAAAAGAAGTTTAAAAGAAACTAACGTAATGGTAAAGTAAGAAATTTTTTGATATAAGAAAACGAGTAGGTACTTACTGTATATTTCCCGTTAATGTACTGAATCTTTTCCTTGAGAAAACTACAAATTGCATTTAATATGCTCTTTGAACGTGACCTAAATGATACAGTAATTTTACGATCTGAAATAGCAGTTTGTTTTCGAAGCAGTATTGAAACCGCGGTTCACGTAATTTCCGTCGACAGAATTCAAACTGGAGCGGAATCCGAATTAGAGTTTGGGTCATTTGGGACGCGAAATCAAAATAACCACTTTTTGGTCTGTCACCGCGAATATCGGACTCAATTTTGTTACTGTCGCTGATCTTTTTACATCTAGTTAACTGAGTTTGATTTTGTTCCTCGAAACCAAGTTAGATTAAAGTGACCGCTTCCAAATATTAGGTTTGGCTAAAGTTCAGCTTACAAATAAGAATCTCCCTGTGCCATTCTGCGGATTAAACACAAGTTCACAAATTTTCCGGGCATTTAACGTTTCTAAAACAGATATGCCAGCTCTTTGGAAACCACTGCCATTATTAAGGATCGCGTTTTATCTAGTGCACTATTTCGGTTGTTATGATACTTGTTCTTACATAAATATAACTTAAAGAAGTTAACGTGGTTCTTAGAATTGGTTAAGTTTTCAAAAATGTTTACTTTACCACACACTATGTTCGAGTTTATACTAAGTGTGTAAGTTTACAGCAATGCCAGCTAAAATTTTCACTCGAAAGCTGTATCGCAGCGTCGTAACAGCCAGTAAGTGGTCCACTGTCAGGTAAAAGCATTCTCTCCTTTGAAAAGAATTTCAAACGCTCCATGGTTTTGGTTCCAGGTTTTACAAGAGTTTCGTTACAATATTTTTTACCGCTTAACGTATGAAGAAACATATTATCCTTTTTAGAACATAAACAATTAAGACTTTGTGAGAGTTCTTAACCGATTTTAATAAGAAGGAATTTGTCAATTTATGTATTTATGATAATTATTGTTTTTTTTTTTTTTTTAGAAAATCCTGACTACTAAGTTCGGTATAAATATGAGGTTGACCCAAATACGGCAAAGCCCAAAATATGGTTGCTTTAATTTGCATCTGAATCCATTTTATATAACCATAAAAAAAATTGAAAATGCCTAAAAACATTTTCAAAAAAAACATTTAACATTAAATTTGTCTTAATACCACGACGACTGCAGAATTAAACTTGAATTGATTAATTATATTATAAGTATAATTATATTATTAATAGAAGATACACATTATAATTAATTAATTACATTATTTTTCTTATATATACTGAATTGGCTCTAATGGTACCTAAATTATACTAGTCAATATTTAAAACAACCCTTTGAATTCGTCCCTGAAGCTTTAAACAGATTTCAACACCTAATCAATGTTCTAATTCTCTTCAGTTCGTAGTGATCTATCACTTAGCAAATGAATCACATTGCGAACTACTGCCATAGTTTTAGTAGCAGTGTGAAATCTGGCGGAAAGCGTAATTCTACGTCACTCGGAATTAAATCGTCCGTGAATGAATTTATTTCGCTGTTTACGTCATTTCGATAGGATATTTTATTGGTTCGAGTACTTTTTAACGTAAACCCGTGTGATCACAAATTCGGTCACTTCAATTACGTAGTCACTCAATTTGATTCTCGTTTCGTCGAGATTAATTAAAAGCACCGTTTGGTATTCTCTTAATCGTGCGTGAATCTACTAATAATAAAGTACGGGGAATATTTTATTAGGGACCCTTTAAAAGTTTTGAGGACTTTGGGTTTAAATAAACGTTGTGATAGAATAAATAATGAAAGAGTATTATTAACTTTTAAGGTTAGAAAGGCGTTAAATTTTACATGTCAATAATTAATAAATGTATTTCTGTATTATTATATATCATGTCATATATACATGATACATCTCGGGACTTGAAATAAGGTAAAATAACTCCTAACATAAAAAAATAGCAAACACAAAACCGCCGACATTGCGTATAGATAATATTTAGGAAAGAAACTTTTCCCATTATTCAGGAATCTAACAAACAAAACAACGACATGACTGATAGTATTCCAGAACTCGTATTAGCGAGGAAGATCAAGACAAACAAATTACCGTACAAGAAGTTAAACGTTGCCATTTAAAATAAAAAATACATGTCAAGAAAGTCAAATCAAAACGCATTAATAAATAGCCAAACATCAATGAATCCATTGTCATACTCACAAGCAGTGAAGGGCAAGACAGAAGCGAGTCTTGAGTCAAAACTCGATAAAGTGCTGAGTTTGATGTCACGATTCGACGAACGCCTTCAAAAATTAGAAGCTAGCACCAAAGTAGCTAACAATCGTCAGCAACAATGAACAACCTAAAGATTATGGCTTGGAATGCAAATGGATTACAGCAACATCAACACGAATTGCAAGTAGTCCTAGATACAGAAAATATTGATGTGTGTTTAATATCAGAATCACACTTCACAAAGCAATCATATATAAAATTCAAAGGATACAGAGTATATCATGCATTACATCCTAACAACTCAGCCAGAGGTGGAAGTACCGTTATTATTAAAGAAAATATCCATCACTATGAGCAGATAAAGTATGAAGAATACGAAATGCAAGTGGTTGGTGTAAAAATTAAAACCACAAGATACGATAAAGTCACCATAGCAGCTATATATAGCCCTCCGAGGTATGCAATTAAAAAAGAGCAATATATGGAGCTTTTGACGCGACTAGGAAATAGATTTATTATAGGCGGAGATTTCAACGCTAAAAACGCTTATTGGGGTTCCAGACTTACTACCACCAAAGGCAAGGAACTGTTAAACGCTATCCGAGAAATAAAATGCCAACCCATTTCAACTGGGAAACCAACATACTGGCCAACAGATACACAAAAAATTCCCGATGTGATAGATTTTTTCATATATAAAGATATTCCTTCTAACTTTATAAGGGCTGAAGAAGGATTTGATATGAACTCTGATCACTCTCCAATATTTTTACACTTAGATGAGTATATCATAGAAAAAGAAGTTAACCCAACTCTGGTCAATAAAACTACAGATTGGGAATCGTTTAGATTAGACTTAGATAATAGAATAGACTTAAAGTCATTTATAAGTAATAAGGAACAACTAGACTTAGAATTAAGAACTTTTATAGTAGATATCCAACAATCTGCGTGGAACAATACACGTCACAGAAAGAAGATGACGACAACAGGTAACAATTACCCTAAAGAAATAATGGACCTTATCAAAGAAAAAAGAGCTCTAAGGAAAAAATGGCAGAGGCGCAGGTTTCCTGAAGATAAGACCCAATTAAATTGGCTGGCCAAGCGAATTAAAAATAAAATACGGAAATTTCGAGATGACTGTATGACTAAATCGCTAAAAAAGCTAACCAGTGATCGTTCAACTGATTACTCCTTATGGAAAGTGACAAAATATGAAAATCGTCCTATTCATCATATACCACCTATAAGAGAGCTAAATAATCAGTGGGCTGTAAATAACGAGCAAAAAGCAACAAGGTTTGCTCAGCATTTAGAAGAGACTTTTAAACAGAGTGACCCTGAAAGTCAATACTTCTGTTGTGAACTAAATGAACTTGAACAAGAAGATCAAGAAATAAAACTAGTTACACCTAAAGAGGTGGCGAAAGAAATTAAAGAAAACATTAGCTCAAAAAAGTCCCCTGGTTATGATCTTATAACAGGAGAAATTTTGAAAAATCTTCCACGCAAAGCTGTGGTAAAGCTAAGCAAAATAATTAATGCTGCATTTAGGCTGAAGTATGTACCAGACCTATGGAAAGTTGCAGAAGTCATAATGATACCTAAGCCAGGAAAGCCGCCGCAGGATGTTACTTCCTACAGACCCATCTCTCTGCTACCGGTGATATCTAAACTTTTCGAAAAACTGTTTCTTAAACGATTAAAGCCAATTATAGCAAAGAAAAATCTTATACCTGACTATCAATTTGGATTTAGAGAAAGTCACTCTACGATAGAGCAGGTGCATAGAATCACGAACCTTATTGAAAACACACTGGAAAACAATAAAGTATGTGCAACTGTTTTTCTGGATGTAGCCCAGGCCTTTGACAAGGTCTGGCACGAGGGTTTAAAATATAAATTAAAAAAGATGTTGCCAAGACAATTTGCAGATATCTTGGAATCTTACATAACCAACAGAGCCTTTAGAGTAAGACAAGAAGATGCTGTCTCAGAACTAAAGGAAATAAAAGCTGGCGTTCCACAAGGGAGTGTACTAGGTCCGGTCCTGTACCTACTGTACACGTGTGATATACCAGATATACAGAACATCACTATTGCTACTTTTGCTGACGACACCGCAATCATGTCTACTGGAAAAAGTCACAAAGAAGCAGTGGAAAAAGTACAGAGAGGGATAAATCATTTCTATGATTGGACTGTAAAGTGGAGGATTAAACTGAATGAAACTAAATCCATTCACATTGACTTCACCAATAAAAATACAGAATATCACCCAGTGTATATTAATAATCAACGTGTTCCCTATGAAAACACAGCCAAATATCTAGGTATGACGCTAGACGCAAAGCTTCGCTGGAAAGCCCATGTCAAAAAGAAACGGGATGAACTCGAGATCCGATATAGAAGCATGAACTGGCTGCTGGGAAGACATTCCTCGCTGTCAATTCCCAATAAAATCCTGCTCTATAAAGCAGTTCTTATGCCAATATGGACATATGGTATACAGCTTTGGGGCTGTACTAAACAGAGCAATGTACAAATCATCCAACGTTTCCAAAACAAGGTACTCAGGAATATTGTAAATGCGCCCTGGTACGTAAGAAATGACGACATCCATCGGGACCTCAATATAGATGTCGTTAACAAAGTTATACAAAAATACGCAGAAGCACACCAACATCGTCTTCATCATCATGTGAATGTCGAGGCCATCCAGCTCCTCGATACCACAGACATAGTGAGAAGACTAAAAAGGACTAAACCTTTTGAGTTAGTGTAGTGTAAGTTTAATGTGACTTTATCGCGCGAGTGTAATATAGTGATATAGTGCTATGAAAATGATCACAAGAACAAAGTGACTTCCCCTTAAGAGACACTAAGAAACTGCAAAGGACAGAATCTTAGACATAATTACTATTAGCAATTTAAGTTAGTTTTGAATTACTTATTAGCCTGTATAAAGACAAGGCTAGATTGTAATAAACATGTGAAAAAAAAAAAAAATGTCAAGAAAGTAAATTGCAAAGTTAGGTTAGATTATAACTTGATTATTATTGTAGTTCTAAGTCTTTACAATGCATTTTTTAGTAGTTCGTCCAGTAGTTCGTCCAGGTAAATAATAGGCAACCCAACGGCTACACATTCTATAGGTTTCAGACTATCAAATCGGATTAATTTTTTTTATTATCTTGATGTTGTAATTTTCAATTAAATATATTTATATTATTTTTTTTTAATAATTTAAAATAGTCAGTCCAGCATTTTTAGGCAACTCATTTTTAATATATTATTTAATATACTAAATTTGGTATAAAATATGCTTCATTCTATTATCAGCCTAAGTTGATCTTCATCGGTGTTCGGATCTTCTACCAATATGTACGTTACGTGTCAAGATCTGTACATTCATTGCTTTAAGTCAATGACGATTCAATCAATCAATGTTTGTTAGTAAACAGAGATCTATGTTACAATTGCATTGCACATAAGCAAGGCATGTTTGTCAAGTACTTAAGTGTCGCGAAATCAAACTAAGTATCAACGTGTGACATTTACACTGTACAATATATCGTAGGATTTATTTTTGGTACGATTTTACTTGTACCTATTGATGCTTGTGCAAGACTATAAATTTTGAAAACTCATAAAGATAACCTACTCTGTTTAGAAACACACGTTGATCGACGGTTGCTGCGGTTCCATTTATAATTATCTTTTAAGCAAAGTAAGCTTCACTTTTAACTGCTTAACAGAACAGTCATAATTGGTACATTCATGTACATGTCTTAATATAAATTACTTATTAAAATTTATTTAAAACCAATAATAATTACGAATGTATATATACCAAAAATAATGTATCGGCATACAAAGCAAACTAAATTTTTTTTAAAGAAAGATTGTCATGTGCTTGTGTCGTGTATTATAAAAGCTGAACTTGTTAAAGTCGGTTTACAAGCCCCAGTCGGTATTCCTTATTGAAATGCAATAAAGGTTATTTTAAATCGATTACGTCTCAGAATTGAATTTTGAAAATACAAAGTTCTAAACGAAAGGATACAAAAAAGTTCGGTAAGAGATTACGATCTCGTGCTACTTAAAAATTCAACTATTAAATCTCAGAACAAAGGAAGAAATAGAAATGCTATCATAATTATATACGATTCGAAAAAAAAATTAGTTAAAATTTTCTGCTTTTTCAGCATGAAATAAAAAAAAAGAAAATCGTCGAAGTAGCCGAAAATAAATAGGTATTGTAAATTATTTATGTGTTTCTAAAACTACTGTCTCCGAATGAATGGACCTTTAACAAAAAAATACCATAGCAATTTTACTTCGTTTTTTTTTTTTTTTTTTTTTTTAAGTAAAACTTTTTGAAGCTTGACTTGGGGTGAGTAAGTAAAGTAGGTGAATGTAAGCTGGTGAATGCGTGACGACAGCGTTATGAAAAGTGTGATCGGGCGAGGCGACCGGAAGTTGAGAGGGAGATATAAGTTAGTAAAGATAGAAAGAGAGACAGTTACGTTACGCATATTACTGTAGAGGCAAGAGAGAGTAGACAGAGTGCGAGCACACATTTTCTTTCTCTCTTTCTCTCATACAATATACATACATATAGATATAGCTAAAAAAGTTTTACTTCAGTCGTGTGTTCTAAAGGACACTCGTTTTTAGGGTTCCGTACCTCAAAAGGTAAAAACGGAACCCTTATAGGATCACTTTGTTGTCCGTCTGTCTGTCAAGACCCTTTTTCTCAGAAACGCGTGGAGGCATCAAGCTGAAATTTATATTAAATACTCAGATCTGCTGCCTCTTAAAGCTGTGAAAAAATGAAACTTCTAAGCCAAGGCAATCAAAAGATACAGCCGTTTATGCTGCAAATTTTCGACACTCTCAAGGGAATCAAAACCTACAAGGTACTTCCCGTGAACTAAGAATCTTGAAATTTGGTACGAAGCAACGTCTTATAGCACAGATACAGGAAAAATTGCGAAAAGTGTAAATTTTTAGTTACTACATATAAAAAAAAATATTTTAATAATTTTACACTTAATACCACTTTTCTCATAAACGCGTAAAAGTATTAAATTGAAATTTATATCAAATACTCAAGTTTATAATACCTTTAAGCTGTAACAAAATCAAACTTCTATGTCAACGGTATCAAAAGAAAAACCAAGTTAAGCCGCAAATTTTCATCGAAAATAGTCCCAAAGGAATCAAAACCTACAGGGTACTTCCCGTGAAGTCAGAATCTTGAAATTTGGTACGAAGCAACGTCTTATAGCACAGATACTGGAAAAATTGCGAAAAGTGTAAATTTTTAGTTACTACATATAAAAAAAATATTTTAATAATTTTCCACTTAATACCACTTTTCTCATGAACGCGTAAAAGTATTAAATTAAAATTCATATCAAATACTCAGATCTATAATACCTTTAAGCTGTAACAAAATAAAACTTCTATGTCAACGGTATCAAAAGAAAAACCAAGTTAAGCCGCAAATTTTCATCGAAAATAGTCCCAAAGGAATCAAAACCTACAGGGTACTTCCCGTGAAGTCAGAATCTTGAAATTTGGTACGAAGCAACGTCTTATAGCACAGATACAGGAAAAATTGCGAAAAGTGTAAATTTTTAGTTACTACATATAAAAAAAAATATTTTAATAATTTTCCACTTAATACCACTTTTCTCATGAACGCGTAAAAGTATTAAATTAAAATTCATATCAAATACTCAGATCTATAATACCTTTAAGCTGTAACAAAATCAAACTTCTATGTCAACGATATCAAAAGAAAAACCAAGTTAAGCCGCAAATTTTCATCGAAAATAGTCCCAAAGGAATCAAAACCTACAGGGTACTTCCCGTGAAGTCAGAATCTTGAAATTTGGTACGAAGCAACGTCTTATAGCACAGATACAGGAAAAATTGCGAAAAGTGTAAATTTTTAGTTACTACATATAAAAAAAATATTTTAATAATTTTACACTTAATACCACTTTTCTCTTGAACGCGTAAAAGTATTAAATTGAAATTCATATCAAATACTAACGTCTATAATAACTTTAAGCTGTAACAAAATCAAACTTCTATGTCCACGATATCAAAAGAAACAGCAATTTAAACCGCATATATTGAAACTAGCAAACAACTGACAAGGGAATAAAAATCTAAAGAATACTTCCCGTCGACCTAAAATCTTCAGGTATGAAGCAACGTCTTATAGCACAGATACAGGAAAAATTACGAAAACCTTAAATGTATAGTTACATCGCAACCACAGAAATAGTATGTGTAATGTTGTTTATTTCTGCTTTGTTTTTCAATTATAAAACTTTGCAAAGTAATATTTATTTACTAACTCTTTTTGCACACCAATACACAAAAGAACAATACATAGAATTTATAACAATAAACTTGCATCAATTGCAACAGGCGGCCTTATCGCTAACACAGCGATCTCTTCCAGGCAACCTTTGGGCAGAGGACTTGCATATAAACTAGGGGAAGGGCGCAAAATTTTGTAAAAAAAGGAACAATATAAAATAAAAATTAGATATAAATAAATAACTATATAACAATAGATGCAATACTTAATGACACATATGTACATATAAGTTTACTCATATGTATACACAAATATATAAATACATACATACATAAGTACGTATATACACTATAAGCAAATTGATAGATTAAGACGAATGACATAACAACATAACGTAACTTCATGAAAAATAATAAATAATAAAATAAAGTTGCTTAACATAATTTAATATGATAAGTACATTTCCTTAACAAGTTTTTCAAATGTCATTAAAGATTGAGTGCGTTAGACAGTGGCAATAAGTTCCAAAGACGATAAGCTTCAATAGTGAAAGATTTAGAATAAAAGGAAGACGAACGTGAAGGTGTCTTCAAAGTTAGGCTATCATTTAAGCGAAGAGGTACATATTATATTATATTTATCTTTAACGCCAGCGTTGATTCTAGACCAGAATGAAGAAAGTTCTTCAATATGTATTCGTAGCCGGCGACCATGCAAGTAACTATGAAACCAGTCAGACACCTTAGGAGATATGTTAAGAGAACCAAGTATAGCTAGTAGTAAGTCAAAATCAACAGTATTGAAATGATTAATGAAATCAAGTAATATTAACACTGTAATGAGAATTGTAGACATTAAAAAATATATATGTTTAAACAATAGCAGACAATAATAAAAATAAATTTAGGAAAACATGTTTTATACAAACTTGAAAACAGGTACAAAGGTCAATAAGTCTCGAATTAAATTACAAAATAAATGCTACATCATCTGTGGGACTATTTAAATAAATAAATATCTACTATATATAATATGGTTCAAATTTAATACTTAATAGTAATAAAGTATTTTTGAACCAGATTTCTAAATAGTGACTAAAAAATTTGTAAGTAAATAAATAACTTCGATAAAAGAACTTTCCTCTCAAGAGACAGGTCAAGGAAAAAAGGGAGACCAATTAAAAGGTGGAGAGATATCTTCAACCAGATAATTATGTGGACCGCTGTGTATATAGAAAGCACGGGAAAGGGATACATGGAAATGTTTAGGAGAGGCCTACGCCGCAGAGGCGACTATTACTATTACCAATATTAATTAAGTGATGTTATAAACATGTAGACGAGTTAATTATACGAGTATAGAATAAATATATACATAGGTTAATATACATACATATGTTTAAACTAAGAATACTTACGCTAGTATTAATTGAAATTTTAATAGTAATAGAAATAAAGGCGATTTTTATTTTATTTTTTTATTTTTTATTTTATATAAATTAAAGGATTAATGAAAAGATAAAGATACCTTTGTCTTAAATTTATGCTCCTCCAACTTTCCATATTGTAACGTTACGGATTTCATTTAGCAGCAAAATACCATAACTTTTACTTATATACCTGCAGGTTTGTACGGAACCCTCGGTGCGCGAGTCCGACTCGCACTTGACCGGTTTTTTTTTTTCTAAATTGGATAATACCTTACAAGTACTCGTAGGTATATCACTTCTGTCCCACAATATTGTCTATGATTTAAGCATTAGACGTAAGCTACAAGCCGAACAGTTCTGAATAGAATCTCAAACTAATGTAATACCGATTTCGATATAAATTTGAAATTACGGCAAGAAGCTTTTAATAAAATTTCATAACGAAATATTCCCTTATTTTGTGAGTGTAATAGGCTATTAATATTTGCTGAAAGGGAATTTATCTTTTCGCTTTAATACTTATTGCGAAGTTGCTGATATGTACTTTAATTTTGAAGCTTATAAATTAATTAAATTCTAATTAGGTGTACATTACGTAACATTCCGATAGGTGTGATGTTAAAACACATGCTAATTAATATTTTATATTTTGATGTATCGAAGTATTTGGTAACGAATTTTTGTTCGCACATGTATTATTATTTATTAATTTTTGCTAAGTTTAGATGCCTAAATTAGATTAGATTTTTTTTATGTAACTAGATCGATAAACAAGCGTACGGCTCACCTGATGGTAAGCGATAACCGTAGCTTATAGATGTCTGCAACACCAGAAGCATCGCAAGTGCGTTGCCGACCCCATCCCTAGTTCCCCTCCAGGAGCTTTGGTCACCTTACTCACCAACAAGAACACAACACTGCTTGAAAACAGTATTTTTAGCTCTGATCTTCTGCAAGGTCGAGGTACTTCCCAGTCGGGCTGATCCATATTTTGAGCAGGCCTGCTGTGCCCTACCTCAGTTAGAATGGGTATGCAAATAAGAAACTTACACTTAGTTTTTTATTAATTTACCAATTACAATACGTTTTGATGCGATAGTGTTTCTTGATTGATTAATCATTCGTCATTACCTACTGTATTTGGGTATACATAATTATGTTGTTTAACAAAAATTCTTTTCTATCTGTAGGTTTTATCATTTATTAGTGTTATGAAATACAAGCCAATGCCTTATACGCGTGCCTAACATCTGCCGTAATAGATAATCATAATGTTGTACCACTTTACCACACCTCTTTAACTAGCCTGACTAATGTCTCCATTTAAATTTTTGTACTTACAATTTTTTAATAATTTGCTTAATGTATTAATATGTGTGGACTAAGTGGCCCCATAATTTATGCAAGTCATTAGTAACAAACTTGAGTGAGTAGTCGCTTGAAACACCGACGGTTTGCGTGTTCGATTCTCGCTCGGAATCGATATTTGTATTTTGTACAAATATTTCTTTCCGGTTTGGATCTCTGTCCTTATGGGTCTTCCCATAGTCCCTCGGTCCAACCCGTCGGTCCAGGTTGTTATCGTAAATACCTAATAGCGATCTTTACTCATAGTGGGGAACATATCCGCCTACCCGCAGTAGAGCAGCGTGGTGGATTAAGCTCCAATCCTTCTTAGACATGGAGAAAGAGGCCTATTCCCAACAGTGGGATTGTTACAAGCTGAATGCGATTACTAATTTTGTACTGAAACACAGTTTATAATTATGTTATTTTCAAAGGAGTATCTGCAGAGTTTCTTGCCATTTCTTCTCTGCAGAATCTACATTCCAAAATTTTATTAATTTTTAAAATGATTCGAAAGTCTTTTTGCAGCCTATTTGAATAAAGTTATTTTTATTTTATTTGATTTAATTTTAAGATACATAACCTTCGACTAAATCTGAATTGGAACAGCTACCTATTCATCATTATTTCTCGTAAACACCCAGTTACATAAACAAGTAAACAACATGTCCTCAAACAGGTAAGCTTCGAATGAATCGCTGACTAAATGCGATTACAGTTATCAGAATTGAGGAACAGAATAGTTTATGAGACAATATTCAGTCAAATGTAACTATCATACTTATATGTAATAGGTACATGTTGAATGAATTGATGTAAACTACTGTATGTACTTATGACCAAACTGTGACTATGTACAAAAAAAAATTACTGAGAGTTCAAAACAACAAATTTTAAATAATCAGGAGAGTAAAGAAAAAAAATTGATTAAAATTAGAAAGACTGAATATTCTTTATTTAATTCATTTTCACAACGCAAATCAATATACATATAACCTTTTTCTTTGTTTTTTCTTTTTTTTTTTTGTTAATCCTGAGGAAATCCCTAAAGAATGCCTTCAGTCCGGGGGGGAGCTGGTAGGTATGTCCGACTCGCACGGACTAAAACCTATGGGGTGTTCCTTCACTCGCCTGGGGCGGAATTACGGGGACGCTAGGCGCTTCCGCGATCCCGCCGGGCGGCGTTGCCCAAATAGGGCCCATCACCATAAGCGACCCCCGAGAGGCTCCCTCGAACACTAAGGTTGCCTCCCTCCTCGAGAATCAATACATAATTATCCTCGACACGTAAAATTTTTACTCACTAGACTTTTAGCGCGAAATGTATAAGACTATATAAGTGTGATGAAATCAAAGACTTTGCAATGACTAACATCATAATTTATTCAATAAATAATTACAATTAGAGTAGACTTGTGTAGGCTTCTTGCTCTGGTAATCGAATGGGCTTCCGTCTATCGTCTTCTGGTATATTAACGAAAACTACCAATAACACTCCCCGCCGCACTTGATTCTGATTGGTTGTCGCCAGTAAACAGGAAAACGAGACCGCGCAAGAACTAAATTAAGTTACTAATAAATTTATGTATATTTATTGTACATTTGAACTGGAGTCTGGAATAATACAATATTTTTATCATAATTAACAATAATCACAACACAAGTTAGCAGAAAAGTACTAGGATTTTCGGCCGAATCATGCACGTTTTCTGGACATGTTTTCCTTCGCCGTCGAGCGCGCCATGAATTTTAAACGCAAGTTAAGCACTTGAGAACTGAGTGTTGTTAGAAATTCGACCGCGGTCGTCGGTTTTGGTCCACTTCGTAATGTTGAAAAATTATAACTTATTTAATGATATAAGATGAAATAATTGTGTTGGTTCACCAAAAAAAAACTACTTTAATGTAGGTACGACAAGTAATAAAATAAAAACATCATCAACGTAAAAATAAATGCGTTTGAAAACGCATATATTACGCATATTAAAATTATAAGCTGAACAATCTAATTTATAATAGGACACAAGTTCGCGCCAAAAATGGCGTGAACTCATGAGTGCTGCCCATAGTCACCACGTTGGGCAGGCGGGTTGGTGACCGCAGGGCTGGCTTTGTCACACCGAAGACGCTGCTGCCCGTCTTCGGCCTTTGTATAATAATCTCGTCTCAGTGTTTATAACCGAATTTCTGGAAACAACTTGACCGATTACGTCTTATTATTTACAAAAATGTGTTAATCCATATGGCAGAATAACGTTTGCCTGGTCAGGGAGTAGATATATAAAACACGTAAAATGAATGACAGCCTAAAGCGATGACTAAAGCGATCCTCAAAGAAGATTCCACAAAATAGTGTGTATAAGTTTTCTATCTTACACAAAGTTAACGACATTAGCTTTCGGGTGTTAGTTTCCTTCGAAGCATTATAAAAGGTTAAACTGAGGGTGTCTGAATATGTTCGGGAACTTTCGCCACACATCTTGCAAAGGAAATTAACCTAACATAACATGAGAGATGAAACATTTGACGATATCATGTTGCGTGCGAACTTGTCTACAGCGTGTTTCGGTTTAGGCTTAAGGATTACCACGCGTACCTACATTTATTTTCGGGATTTAGTTTTCTTATCTATATTAATAATGAATCGCCAAAATGTGTAACGTTTAGCACGCATATGCAAATTGTATAACACTTATTTTTAATTTTGTCATGACAAGGTTTGTGTAACAAAAATGTTAAAAAAATTAATGTTAAAAAATGGCGGTATAAAGTTAAATAGAAAAATCGTTTTTATTTAAAAAATATATTCTTGAATGATTATCCTATATTAATTTTACATTTCAGACAAAAGGAGCACAGGCCGCCCTCCAACCAGGTGGACTGACGATCTAAAGAAGACAGCGGGAAGTACCTGGATTCAGAGGGCGTAGGACCGGACGGAGTGGCGAATATTGGGGGAGGCTTATGTCCAGCAGTGGACTATTAAAACCTGGCGGATGGATTGATGAAATTTAAAACAGGTTTTAATGAAAGTAGTAAGTAAATAATAATTACTAAATTATAAGATAATATAATAAGAGTTGTGTAAAAAAATGCAAATGTAGTTGATATAACTATAGGTGTACACCTCATCAAAAAATCACGAAGAAAAAACCAAAACTATTAAGATATATTCGCTACCCTTGCATAATAGTAATTATTTTTCGTATTATCGTTTTGTCTAGATTATCCCAGCGTTAATTTGAATATAATATAGCTTATAGCCTTTCTCGGTAAATGGATATCCAACACAAAAAGAATTTTTCAATTCGACTAAACTGACAGCTCATTAAACATATTGATCACTAAATAAAATAATGTCTATCCTACATTACTCTTTTTAATACCTCTGTTTTATTTTTTAAAAAATCAAATATTTGTGGGAAAAATCATGAAAATATTATTGCAATAAATGTTACTTTGATTAAATAATAGATAATAATTTGCTTCAAAACCAAAATAAAAATCATCATATCAAGTATTTTGGCACGTCAGAAGGCGCGGGTTCAAATCCTGCTAGATCGAAAAATTTTGATATGATTTGAAATGTTCATAATTTCCTCATGTGTGCGTAACACAAAAAATAAAAATAAAACGAATTAATAATAAAAGTACATCTTTCATCCAGATATTATTCGTAAGCAAAAATATATATAAAGCAATCTTAATTTCATAGAAGGTATTTCGTTGTTTAGATTGTGAGAAATTAAATACCATTTCGCATCTTAAGCCTTGGAAATTTGCTTATCCCTTGCTTGGGGCTTGAGATAAAGCAGTGGAACCAAATTTTATGATTATGCTTCCCTATTTGAAAGATAAGTTGATGAATAGCTCAATTAATTACTGACCCTCCAACCGGATTTGGTCGAATTATCTCGGTACGAATTTTAAATAAATAGCCGTAGATCACTTATTATACCTATAGATAAATTGGTAGATTTTTACTGTTTGATGTTTGATAAAAATTAATTTTGAATTGACGCTTATGAAAATAAATAATGGTACTTAAAATATAAATTATTTTACAAGATTTTCGATACTCATTTACGTACCAAAAATTCAGAAATAATAATAATACAAAAGTTTAGTCTTACTTTATCTTATGTTCAAATTGAACTAGGCAATACACATGAAATAAAACGGTACCTATATCTAATTTGTATTTCTGTTTAATTTATTTGTGAATTTAATAATTTCTTTGATTTATAAACCTACCGACCTAAAATTGTACGCGTCAGTGCCGGGAGGTATTTATAAATATGAGCTAAGAAAATTATTTTCAAGGAAACGTTGATGTATGCAGAGATATTTCTTATTGTATACAATGATCTTAAAGGAATACAAATTTTAACTTTAATACGGTTTTCAATTTAAATTATCGTGGCAACCCTACACATACCCACCGTACGCGCTTATAATCATACTTGGTAATTAACCTAACAGTTCAAAATAGTGTACGTACATACGTTTGTTCAAAAAGGGTAGGTAAGCTTAGCTTTCGCCTTCGTTATTAAATGTTATGAAATAATTGGCACATTTGTTTGAGACTCGAGTTAATTTAGAGCCTACTATTATATTTTAAATACTCCTATTTCGTTAGTTAATTGGTTTTTGTATTACTCAGTTATTTAACAAAATATTTTATAACTTCTATTAAAATAACGCTCTGACTGTTTTGAAATGAAACTGATTACAAATTTCCAGCTTCTAGATAAGATATACTATTAACATTAGTGTCAAAGCTTTTTAATTGAAAAAAAAAAAAAAACATCAAGAAATCTGTATTTCCGAAAATAAGTCTAGTAAGTGCTCCTGTAAATTCTTCTATATTTATTATTCCCGTATTCCGTTACCGAATCTGTGAGTTATTTATATAAAGTTAAAGCTGATCTTATTTCTATTTCACGATATCGAGCGTATATAAGAAAAACTACAGAAGTTACAAATGTTAACCAAACCGAGCGCACCTAGCTTAATATTCAGTGGATATAAGAATTACTACATTTGTATGAAGTATTGTTAAACCCAGACCCAACATGGCGTATAAATTCCACGAACACATATCCTCAATTAAATATACACAGAAAAATAAATCCGCAGTGGCTGAACGCATTTTATATTCAAAAACAAAGCGTTTCATCGATGTTTATGACGCAGGTTTACTTTTGAGGGATAAAAAAATATATTACTGCTGGTTGATGATGAACAAAATATATAAAATATATAAAATCTTGAATTTCTCGACAATTGACGCTCATATTATAAGAAATGATTGTTAACCCAATGCATTACTTCATTGATGGTTGACGTATTTAATTTCAATTCGAATTAAATTTTGTTGTATAAACTTGTTATACGTGAATGAAATAAACAAAAGGTTCCAAAGAAGTCAACTGGTTGCTTGCTAGCGTATTGTGCTTCCAGCAATAAAGATAATAAAAAGTAAGAACAAAATAATTTGTGAACTCGTTATCAAAGAACCCAAGATACTCCAGTAGGATCGTAAGTCTTGTTACTATGGTAAATGCAATAAGCTAAATAATTCGAGATATAAAATTAATAACACGATGAATATTCATTTAATTTTGTAATATAGACAATTGTCTGATTTGGCCCTTTACAGCATGTCACTTAAATGAATATTTTCGAAGATATTACAGATTTAAAATGTAGGGACATAACGGTTGCGGTGGTACCGGCTTGGAGCCGCGGCCGTGCAACATTTTTTTTAAAATTGTTTGTTCGTTCTTTAGTCGGTATTAGGAATAGTTTTTAACCGCATAATTATAGTAAGTACATTAGGTTTGATAGGATTAGGCTAAAACCATAATTTATCAAGTCAAGAGTAACCTCTAAAGAAAACATGTTTGTACTGTCTAATGACAAAAAAGCTGTGATCTTTGTTTATAAAGACATTCTGTAGTATATTAAATATCAGAATTTCACCCGTGCGAAGCCGGGGCGGGTCACTAGTATTAAATAAAGCGATAACACCAGAAGTGATCTCTTCGCATCTCACAAATGTAATTGGGATCAAATTCTGCCCCAAAAATAGCAGAAAGAGAGGGAAGCAATTACAAACGAAAAGCAGAATTTTCCTGAATCATAGACTCGTACAACATTACACGGCGTTTTGTGAACCATAATCACAATGTTGCTACTACATTATTGACACATAAAAATCCTTATACCAATGAAATTACGCACTATAAATCTTTCTAAACAGCCCACACGGGCAGGTATTCCGGTCACGTGACCAGTGAACTAATAATAGGCGTCCCTCGGAGACATGTTTGAGCGTTGGACACGTTAATCGACATAATCGCATATGAATCTAAACCGTTTAGTATTACTAGACCTGTACATACAGCACTGACATAAATTTTGACTATCCTGTTGGCGCAGTGTGCAGTGAACCTGTTTTCTGCTCCAGGGGATTCATTTTTAACCGACTTCCAAAAAATTCTCCAAAAAGGTTCTCAATTCGACTGTATTTTTACTTTATGTATGTTACCTCAGAACTTTTGAATGGATGGACCGATTTCGATGATTTTTCTTTTAATCGAAACGTAGTGCGTTTTATTTGGTCCCATTTAAATTTGAGATTGAGATCTAACAAGTACTTTTCGAGTTATATCTAATAATTCGTTTTTACTTTTACGTTATACCGCATAACTTTTTACTGTGTTTACCGATTTTGATGATATTTAATTTAATCGAAAGCTGATGTTTATCATCTGATAACATTTAAATTTCATCGAGATCTGATTACAACTTTTTGAGTACCTAATCATTGATAACGCTTATTTGCTTGACTATTTTTTCGTCATTCAGTCGACTGTTAGGTCCTATAACACTAGCATTAAGTTGCTTATCTTAGAAACAAACGACCGTGTGTGTGTCAAAGACATTTATTTATTTAATTTATTTAAACTTGAGCAAACCGAGTTTATGTAAACGTAACATGTTAACGTCAAGATGGCGGTTGACGTTTAAATTTGCGCTTGTTTGTATTTCAATAACAGCGCCTCTACCACATCCTCACAAACACTCCTCAATAAATAAGCTTCCTGATTCCTTTCTAAACAGAATATACATACGTTTTAAAATTTATTGTTTTAGTTCTATAAATATTTATTTAAAAAAAAAAATTCGTAGGTACCTGTATGTTATTTAAAAAAAAAATCCGATTCAAGCCCAGTTTTGCACGAATTTATAAAATTATACGTAAGTTAACTGTAGCCCGCGACGTCGCCGTAACCTGCTTTTTCAAGGTAATTAATAATTATAAAAAAGTTTTTCTAACAAAGTCTAAAAGACACAATACAAATTTTATCTATAATAAAAGTAAAATGTAACAAAACATGAATAATAAAAAGATGAGAAACTCCTTAAAACAATTTAATAATAAACACAATTAGATATATTTTATTCACATTGTTTACAAGGAAAATTAACCGAATATTAACCTAAAACAAATACAAACACTCGCGAACAAACAGACTGCCGAACTAAGGTTAAGTTATATAACGTTACATCACTTCCGACTGACATTGCGACTTTCACTTCGTCTTTATTATACATAATTATAATTCGCTGTCTCTTTCTAGCATTACATAATATTCGCATAAAACTCGCGAAGGTCCGGCTATTTTTTTTTTGTCAAAAAAAGGAAATGGGATACAAACGGGAAAATGCTGCCGGCCTTCTTGTAATTTCCGTCATGGTTTAGTCTTGACTAGACATTAGTCGTGGTTTTACGTGCAAGTTTATTATGCTTTCAAAGAATGACTTGAAATCATAAAAGTAACACCAATTTTTACTAATGAATAGGTATTTTATATAGAGCCTTTTTTAGGCCAATTCAAAGTTATTCTAATTCTTGCAATAAATATAATTTTATTTATTTATTTATTTTATTTATACTTTATTGTACATCACAACTACAAATATCGTTTACAGACTGTGAAGTACAATGGGCGGACTTATGGCTATTTAGCCATTTCTTTCAGACAACCCAAATATACAGGGTGTTAGGGGAATGGTTAGCCATAGAGGTATGTTGGGTAGGGGGGGTCATTTGGAACCTATTTAGGCTAACTTACCTATATGCAAAGTGTTACGGATTTTTTTTTATGATTATTTTTTCATTTTTCGAAAAAAGTGCCGAAAATTAGTGATGTGACCATCATATCTTTTTTGTTTATTGATATAACAACGCCATTCTTTTTTTGTTTTGATCATCAATACATTGCGCATGTAAAATAAATGTGATTTAATTTAGAAAACATCTACAAAAAAAATTATGGGCCAAAGAAATCTTGACAGAGACAAAAAGTAAATCAAACCTTCAAGTTTAGGTATAAATTAAAAAAAAAATAAAGCCTCCAGACAATTTAAAATAATTTAAAAAACTACTCTTGTTAACACTGTTTTAAATAATATTACTTTCATTCACCTACCTTACTTACTTTTTTTTTAAATGATGAAATAACGAAATGGTTTCTACCTGAACCCGCACTCTACGCTGACAATTATAACAATAATTGTTATTACGCAGGGCGGTATATCCCTGTATAGCACATGGTTAAATACCATCTTGACTTTGGCGACATGTTGGCGCAGCGGTCAGAGCACTGGCTGATGCGCTGGCGGTCGTGCGTTCGATTCCCGCTCACGGCAGATATTTGTATTGGTCATATAGATGTTTGTCGTGGTCTGGGCGTTTGTGCTTGTGTATTGTGTGTGTTTCCGGACCCCCGACACAGGAGAAAATCCTACTGGGGGCCGTCGAGTGTGAAGCGTTTATTATTAAAAAAAAATCTTGACTGCTCTCATCAGGCGAGGATTTACATCCTTATTTAAAGATCATCCTTTTTTCTACAATAATTGTTATTACGCAGGGCGATATCTCCCTGTACGGCACATGGTAAACTACTTGCTGTCTCTTCTTATCTTGGAATTTGGGGTATGAGTTTCCACGGGCACCACAAATGTCTCTCATAGGGTGAAAGCCTGATGAGAGCAGTCAAGATTTTTTTTTAAATAATAAACGATTCACACTCGACGGCCCCCAGTAGGATTTTCTCCTGTGTCGGGGGTCCGGAAACACACACAATACACAAGCACAAACGCCCAGACCACGACAAACATCTATATGACCAATACAAATATCTGCCGTGAGCGGGAATCGAACGCGCGACCACCAGCGCATCAGCCAGTGCTCTGACCGCTGCGCCAACATGTCGCCAAAGTCAAGATGGTAGTTTACCATGTGCTATACAGGGATATACCGCCCTGCGTAATAACAATTATTGTTATAATTGTCAGCGTAGAGTGCGGGTTCAGGTAGAAACCATTTCGTTATTTCATCATTTAAAAAAAAGTAAGTAAGGTAGGTGAATGAAAGTAATATTATTTAAAACAGTGTTAACTAGAGTAGTTTTTTAAATTATTTTAAATTGTCTGGAGGCTTTAAATTTTTTTTAATTTATACCTAAACTTGAAGGTTTGATTTACTTTTTGTCTCTGTCAAGATTTCTTTGGCCCATAATTTTTTTGTAGATGTTTTCTAAATTAAATCACATTTATTTTACATGCGCAATGTATTGATGATCAAAATAAAAAAGAAATGGCGTTGATATATCAATAAACAAAAAAGATATGATGGTCAAATCACTAATTTTCGGCACTTTTTTCGAAAAATGAAAAAATAATCATTAAAAAAATCCGTAACACTTTGCATATAGGTAAGTTAGCCTAAATAGGTTCCAAATGACCCCCCCTACCCAACATACCTCTATGGCTAACCATTCCCCTAACACCCTGTATATTCCCTACTATGAGTAACGATCGCTATCAGGTGTACATGATAACAATCGGGACCGACAGCTTAACGTGCTCTCCGAGGCACGGTGGGGAGACCCACAAGGACTGCACAAACACCCAGACCACGGCAAACATCCGTATGGCCAACACAAATGTTGTCGTGTGCGGGGATCGAACCCGCAACCGCCCGCGCAACAGCCAATCGCAATCCAGCGCTGTGACCGCTGCGCCAACGCGGCGACGCGGTTTTTTTTTATAGTTTAGTAAAATTGGCCTAAAAAGCTTCTATATAAAATACCTATTCATTAGTAGAAATTGGTGTTACTTTTATTTTTTCAAGCCATTCTTTGAAACCGAGATTGTCACGACGCACAGTGGGGTATTTGACATGAAAAGTTGGACGAAACTCTTTTTTTATTCGTTATGTCAGTAAAATCGTTATAAAACCAGAAACTAACACAAAACGGTATATTTATTAAAAATTAATCTAATTCACACGAGCTCTCATCAGTTGGTTCGTAGTCTTCACGGACACTTTTTGAACTTTCTTGAGTAAAAGTAATTGTAGCTTTTGGTATGAAACGGCTGGACCGATTTTGACGGGTCTTTCACTAGCAGATAGCTGATTTAATAAGGAGTAACTTAGGCTACTTTCGTTTTACAATTTTTTTATTTTATAACCCCGTGAACTGAACAATAACTTTTTTGTTAAATTCCACGCGGACAACGTCGCGAGCACAGCTAGTAAATAATACGCCAAACTTCCGTTACTTTTTTCTTTTAAAATTACTTCCTAAGATAACCTGTATTAATATAATATATAAATTTTTACTCGGACGAACTCGGAAACATTACTGATCTACTAATTTATAAAGAAAAAATTAGAAATAAACTAAAATTTTATTATTAGCAATCATAAGTCATAGAAACCTAAATATGGAGTCATGAGTTACTGTATGCAGGTAATAATAAACTACATACCTTCACCTTCAATATCCATATCGAAATCTTCTTCTAAATCAAAGAATCACTGACTTGTAGGAGAACTAAAAGTAGTTCTTTTAAGGCACCGAGAACTGCAACTTGCAACGTAAACAAAGACGAGATTCCGACTGATGCTGTAAATGAACCACTTAAAAATGGCTGTCGAAATGGCTGCCGTTTTATGCGCTATCTATTGTACTACTAGGGTAAAACCCGGATAGTTGCCGCGGGGGGATACTTGCCCCGGTTCTTGATACACTATGTTAGGAATATGAGTTGTGTTCGCGCTTTACTACAATAAGTAGTGACCTCCCTCAGGCCTCAGTGCCACGTAAGCCATCGGAATAGGTGCACTTATTTCGTCCGTGTGAGCAAAAAACTTCCGCGTCGAAACTTTGACGGGCGTAATAATTATATTGGTAAGTATTTTCTGTTGTATATTTTTTTTACTGATCGTAGTTTTAGTTAACTTTTTGTTTCTTTGCATGCATAAGAGTTTAAACTACATTGTTTATTATGCTTTATTGCTAAATGTTTTTTATTTATTTTCTAAATGAAAAGGGCAAGTATCCGCATCAAAAAGGATAGTTGCCCTACTTACTTTCGCGGATAGTTGCCCCTTAAGTAAGTAAAAAAATTTTAACAAGCAAAGACTGATTTTACTTTTTTGTTGTTTTTACGAATTTAATATGACTAACTTATTGCAAGTAAAATAAATATCTAATTAACTGTTTTATATATTTATTCTAGATGAGCAAAATGGCTCGCAAATATAAGCGAAAACCAGGCGTGGTGCCATCATCACGCAACATCAACTAGACAGAAGATAGCTTAGTACGTACTTGCCTTGGAAGAATTAAGACAAAAAAAAAGTATCAATGAAATTCCTCGATCATATGGAATATCCTCTCGAACCTTAAGATGGCGCTACGAAAAAAATAACCAGCAACTGCTAACTCAAGGCATATTTTTGATATAAAGATATAATTGTATTTATACCTAGCAGTATAAATACAAAATTCTATCTACATACCATCTTATTTGACGTAATTGTATTTTTGTCACTTCTAAGCTGCAATGGCTAAAAAGCTTTCATGAAAAAAAGCCTGAAATAGCTTTGAGACAAGCTGAGGTTTTATCAATTAAAAGAGCGAACAAATACCAGATATTTGTACTGTAACGGAATCTGAATCTAATCAGGGTCTACATCATCAAAACGAACTGCTTCCCTCAGGGTATCAAGATCCAAGTAATACTAATTATCTGGAAATTATCTTACATGAGTTTGAGCAGAATAGCGTGAGCCAAAATCACACGCCACCGAGGCCGTTTTCAAGCCTTTTAATTTTTTCTCAAGATTGTATAGCCTTAGAAGATAGCGACATTGAAGAATACATCTTTGATAATACTGAGCTATCATTGCCATCGCTGATATCTTTAAATGAATCTCAGAACAAAAAGAATCCTAGACCAAAAATCTTGAAAAAGAAACACCGTCTAAATTTTTACATCAAGCATCTCCTATACCAAGAATACCACTAAGCATAATAAAAAACAATTTGCAGAAATTTTAAACTCCAACGATAAAATTAACGTTAGCTTCTGTTAAAAAGCAATGTTAATCTACCAAAGTTGATTAAAAGAAAAAAAAACTTAAAACCGAATAAAATCATATAAAAAATTTCGAATTCGGCGATTACATCGTTCCATAGGTTAATGGCTAGAGCACTGATACGGTATGTCGGGGGTGCGGGTTCGAATCCCGCTGGATCGAAATTTTTATATTATTATAAAAAACATTTTAAAATTTCCTAATGTGTGGGAAACACAAAAATAAAAATACATAATACGAATTAATTTTAAGGACTGTTAAATAAATAATAAAAATTACTTTAATTGCTATAAATTTCTTTCTATCCAAAATAAAAATCATACCGAGGCTACTATCCCCGTACGAGGCAAGTATCCCCCGAAGCATTTTCCACGCAAGGCTACTATCCGCCATAGTAGGCAACTATCCCTTTTTTGAGAGGTGAAATAAAACAGTATTTATTCAAAACCATTGTTAATTATCTATACGAAAATAGGCTATTATAGAAGATAAAAGACCTATGTTTTGAGATACATACTGAATAATTTTCAGCAAGTTCATATTTTTCTTAAATAAAGCTTTTTCAAAAAGTGGGGCAACTATCCGGGTTTTACCCTATATAAACTCATTACAGTTGTCCTATTGAGTAGTTAATAAATTTGAGTTTTGTCCAACTTTTCATGTCAAATACCCCTATGTGCGACGCTTTGAATGCTTAGCGCGTTAATAGCACATTACCGAAAGAAATACTGTGGGTTCAATCCAGCTGTGTAAGTATTAAATTTATTTTAAAATATAATGCTGTGATAAAAAATACTACCTACTATTGGTACTAAAAATTAAAACAGTGAATTATAGAAAACGAAATAGAAGGTCCAGTATTTTAAGACAAGAAGAAACATAAAAATCATGTTATTTATTATTGTTAAGAAATGAAATGTATTTCGGCATTTAATAATTGTCTTTCAAAGACGAAGAAGGACAAAATTAGTAAACAAGATTACTCGAAAGAACGCAACGATATTAATTCGCGCAAATGAAACTGCGGTTAGTAGCTAATTAAGTTACAAAGATCAAAGATGATAAATTACCAACAATGAAACAAATGTAAACTGATCAGAATTACGAAAAAAAAGACTATAGGATACTAATTTGATAGGCACACTCATGCATACAACACACAAAGACAGATAAACATCCACACATTCCTACATATATTATAGACTTTAATGACAAACTAAGGCAATTAAACAATATGTCTTTGTGATAGACGAGCTTGACCCATTCAAAGGCCAAGATCTAGAAGATTTAGTTTATTTAATCATAAGCTTAGAGAGAGCAATCCGGATTTTCTTATCCAAGTTTTAGTATATGAGTAAATAATTAAATCGGATTAATCGATTAATTAGGCTGTCTGGAAGAAATGACTAAATAGCCTTTAAGTCTGCCCAATGTACGTATTTTTTAGCTATCATACAACTATGCTTAATGTGTATTATGAGATTGTGGCGACAATAAAGTAGAAATGAATATAAAGTCGTTATATTTGATCAAAATGAAATTAACTGAGGTGAGGCAGGAAATTTCCTGCTCAAAATACGGAGCAGCCCGACTGAATAACACTGTTTTCAAACAGTGTTGTGTTTTTGTTGGTGAGTAAGGTGACCAGAGCTGGGGGGAATTTTTGCAGGCGTCTATAAGCTACGGTAATCGCTTACCATCAGATGAGCCGTACGCTTGTTTGCTGACCTAGTTATATACAAATTTAACTAGTGTTTGTAAGTACCTATCTACAGGATTTAAAGTAATCTTTTTTCAGTAAATTTTTGAAATCAATAAAAACTTTACCATACCACTGCATTAAAACGGTTTTCCCTATTGAACCTTCAAAAGGACTAAGGGAAAGAGGTCCAATTTTACTACACAAAAAGTATATCCCTCATTCTTCAGGCTTGCTATTCATTACAAAAATCATTGAATTCTATGGAATGTGACCTACATTCAACAATATAACACAGAAAGTTATAAAGAAAAAATAACGAAATAAAATGTAATGTTTAAACAAATCTTTATCGTTTTTTTTTTTTTTTTTTACTAATAATTTTATTATGTAGTTGATAATATATTCGACGAATAACTATACAGTTGTACATCCCTACTCAATTCCTATTGTTAACCAACTTAAACAAAGAAGAATCTCCCAACTTTTTTTTGTTAGTTACCTCATAGCATTTTCTGGGTGTACCGATTGTGATGGATCTTTTTACATTCGATAGCTGGTGCTTGCCACATGGTCCCATTCAAACTTGGCCGAGATATGACGAGTACTTTTTGAGTTATCTAAAACAATGACTATTTAATTGACTTTGCCTACGTTGATGATATTTTCGTTTGTAAAATGTTTTTTTTTTTTTTTTATTGTTAGAAAACCAACTAAATTACGAAATTTAAAATTACCGAATATTCTAAATATTAATAAGGGATTTGTTTTGTAAATTATTACTTTGAGTTTAAACTTGAACAAGCTAGTATAGTATAAATTCAAGTCACAAGAGATAAGAATGTTTTCAGCAGTCACATTTACATCACCACTCCACCACCACTTCAGCCTATCACAGTCCACTGCTGGACATAGGCCTCCACAAGTTCGCGCCCGACATTATGACGCGAACTCATGTGTTTTGCCCATAGTCACCACGCTGGGCAGGCGGGTTGGTGACTGTTACATAATTCTACATTAATACATGTACCTACTTAAAAATATCCTGCTTCATATATTACGCAATAAGGTACATTTGTATTATCAAATTACTCAACTGTAATAAGATTTAATTAGTACCCCATTAATAAATGTGTACTATTAACCAAATTGTGCTGTGTGGTTACGGCACTAAAGAATGTAGCCACCCCCTCTCTTCCCGTGGGTGTCGTAAGAGGCGACTAAGGGATAGCACAGTTCCACTACCACCTTGGAACTTAAAAAGCCGACGGATGGCGGGATAACCATCCATGCTGACTTTGAAATACACAGGCCAAAGACGGGCAGCAGCGTCTTCGGTGCGACAAAGCCAGCCCTGCGGTCACCAACCCGCCTGCCCAGCGTGGTGACTATGGGCAAAACACATGAGTTCGCGTCATAATGTCGGGCGCGAACTTGTGGAGGCCTATGTCCAACAGTGGTCTGTGATAGGCTGTAGTGGTGGTGGTGGTGGTGGATTAACCAAATTAGTGTGTTAATTGAATCTAATGGATTTAGTTCCTATTTTAAAATTCACCTCTCTTGTGTAATATTTTAATTTTAACTAAATTATTTTTCAAAGAACAAAATAAATTATAACATTACATAATTGTGTTTGCTCGCAAACGAAAAAAAACCGACTTCAATTACATCGACAAGTAATACAACGTAAAGTAAGACGAAAAAATAGTCAAGTAAATACGCGCTATTAAAGATTACTCAAAAAGTTGTAATCAGTTTTCGATCTAATTTAAACAAGACTACAAGACAAGTATTAGCTTTCGATTAAAGTAAGAATCATCGAAATCGGTACACCGAGTAAAAAGTTATGCGGTATAATATAACGTAGGTCGACGAAAAAGTAGTCACGCAAATACGCATTATTAGATATAACTCTAAAAGTACTTGTCTGATCTCAATTAAATTAAAATGGGACCACATGACACGCAACACCTTTCAATTAAAACAAAATAAAAAAAAACTACGTGTCGAATTGAGAACCTCCTCCTTTTTGGAAGTCGGTTAAAAAGAATTTTTTGGGGGGCAAAATGTGTATTTTATTAATGAATTTCCTTCTATATTCTTAAAATTGTATCCATATTTCCCTTGATCACACCACAACTTAAAAACGACTTAACTTATTCAATCCATCTCTTTTTTAATTTTTTAATAATTTATAGAAGGGTCTTATTTCATGAAAATTTAAAGAAATGCACAGAAAATTGAAGGTTTTCTGAAAATGTAACGATTACCTACTTTACGTTAACGCGTTTGACAGTTTACAAGACAGGGCAACGTCTATTGGGTCGACAAGAAACTTACGAAAAAGTTTATCCCACCAAAAACATTCTGTAAAAACCTAGCCAAGTCTCGATGGAGCTGCTTGTTTATCTCTAAAAAGTAATGAAATCTAGACAAAGTCGTGCCAAGTCTAAGGTTCCTTACTGCGATTTCTTTATTATTATAATTAACGTTGTGTGACTTGCCCGTTGAAGGGTACAAAACTAAGAATAATATCCCATACTGGTATTGGTAATTGGACGCAATTGTCTCATTTTATGCGGTTGTTGATTGTGCAACACATGCATTCAGCATTGACAGTGCTGACTTTTGTTCTCTTATTTTTTGGAGCGTCGTCGAATCGACTACCGATCTAACATAAAATAGACGTACAGACGGACTTCTATCAATGATTAGAAGTCCGCTGGTACTGGAAATAATTTTGTATACAGTTTATTTCAGGCTTGCCTATACAAAAGTATTGTTGAAATACGCAGCTTTATCAAACCTACGATTGACTGGTTATTCAATCAACGTTTTCCAAGTGGCAATTTTCCATCGTCAATGGTAGCGGTTCTGGCGACAGATTGGTCCAATGGTTTCATGTAGCACCTGGTTTTGTACCCTTGTGTACCCTTCAACGGCCAAGTCACACAACGGTAACTATAATAATAAAGAAATCGCAGTAAGGAACCTTAGACTTGGCACGACTTTGTCTAGATTTCATTACTTTTTAGAGATAAACAAGCAGCTCCATCGAGACTTGGCTAGGTTTTTACAGAATGTTTTTGGTGGGATTTCACTGCTTTTTGTAGAAACGTCAAACGTGGGCATAGCCAGGTTACTGCTGACTGAGGTTACTGACCTGGCTGCAGGTAAGTGTAGCAATCATAGAGATGGCTGCCTACTACAGTCAGGTAGGTATATAATGTAAAATATTAACGGTTTTAGCTTACTACATGTAATTAACATGAGAGGGTAAAGATTGTTTAGAAGAAAATTTTTTTTTTAAGTATTATTATTTGCAGCAGGCATAAGCCAGGTGGCAGAGGTTGTTTTTATAAATAAACAATATTGAAATCAGCCTATAAAAATTTGTTTCATCTAATTAACAGATGAGGGAATATTTTGTTATATCCCGGATCTTAGACCATTACAAATTTTCTTTCCCACCTTTCATCCCCTTACACCCTGTTTTTCGCATTACATTTTTTGTAAAGGCGGTACCTATATCGATCTCTTCTAATAGTTTGGTTAGGCTCTTGTGTTTTCTAATCAGGGTCACCAGGTGCTCCAGATCTTCGATTATCCTAGTTTTTATAGTTTTCCCTTTATGTAGCCATTAAACCCTAACTCTGTACCAAATTTCAGCTCTCTGATTTTATGGGAAGTACTAGTTCTATTTTGATGATCATGAGTGAGTGAGTGTCGTAAATGCGAAACTTTGCTTTCGCTTAACTTCGAAAGTAAATGAGCTACAGACATGTAATTTTGGATTTTAAGTATGTGATTATAGCTTACTGGATGACGAAAATTTCAGCGTTCTGGTCTTATCCAGAGGTTCTCAAATAGGGGCCTGAAAATGCGTCGAAATGGTTCGAGTAAAGGTGGTACGGCAGTGTTTGCTTCGCGCTCGACTTGGCGGGGGCACTACCGTGCCCCCCGATAACATAAGTAATATGCATTTCAATAATAAATATGCAAAATAATTATAAATATCCAAAAGTGCAGATAATAAAAAACATACCTGTGTTCAGCTTATTCAGGAAAGCAATAAACTACAATAAATATTTGTCAATTAACTTAAAAAGTAACTTACATAAAGTATTAAATTGGCAAACAAAGAAACTACTTAACAAAATTTAGTTAAGCTTAGTAAACTTTAGTAAGCTAGCCAGCATAACTGGTGATTCATTGGAATAGTTTATACTAATATCATAGACATAGAGTAAAGATTTAACCTATTGTTCTTTTAACCGACTTCCAAAAAAGGAGGAGGTTCTCAATTCGTCTGTATTTTTTATGTATGTTACCTCAGAACTTTACTGGTTCACCCATTTCGATGATTATTTTTTTAATCAAAAGGTGGTGCCTGTCATGTGGTTTTATTTAAATTTTCATTTCGATGATTTTTCTTTTAATCGAAACGTAGTGCGTTTCATTTGGTCCCCTTTAAATTTGAGATTGAGATCTAACAAGTACTTTTCAAGTTATATCTAATAATGCGTATTTGCTTGACTATTTTTTCGTCGATCTACGTTTAAATCAAATCAAATCAAAATCATTTATTTCGTCATAAGGTGCATGTCACACACTTAACGAAAGTCAAAAAATAAAATAAAATAATTTACAAAAAAAAAACTAAACAAAAATAACAAAAGTTAAGGCAGCAAAAAATCAAACACGTTACGTTTGTATTTATACCATACCGCATAAATTTACACTGTGTATACCGATTTTGATGATTCTCGTTTTAATCAAAAGCTGATGTTTGTCTTGTGGTCCATTTAAATTCGATCGAGAGCTGATAACTACTTTTGTAATGGAAGTCGATTTTTTTTTTCGTTTGCAAGAAAACACAATTATAGCATTTTATTTTTTGTTAAGTAAACTCAAAACGATTTTAAAAATTCTTTTACCTATAGTATGCTACATTATCACTGAGAAGCGCTGAGTTTCCACGCATGGAAACCTTGTCGGGAAGCTAGTTAAACATAAAGGAAGAAAATTAGTCTTAAAATAAACTAAACTAAATTTAATTAAAATGCACTGAAGACAAAATCGTAACAAGTAATAAGCTAAACGTCACAGACCATTTAGTAATCGGTGTTACACAGATCATGGCGCAACGAGTGGTATTAAGTGGTGGTAGGTGGTAACAGTAACGCGAGTGGTCTCAGGCGGTGTGGACGGTACTTTCACGGTAGGTGCAGTGACATTATAATATTGTGTTGTGCTTTGTGATAACACGTAACAATTATTTTGTTCGCGGATTTCTTTTTATGGTGATATTTTATTGATAGTAATTTTAAAATATTGATAATATTGATGATTTATTTTATTGTTGATCCTTGTGTTATAGATTAAAAATAATTTAAATATCCCACTCGAATATAGTCCTTGTTTGTTAGGTTCAAAAATGGTTTTAATAGCCTCGAATCGTTCAACTATTTTTTTTAAATTAAAATAAAGTTCTTATTTTAATTCGTAAATAACCCTAATTATCTTTATTTAAAGGCAGAATTCAGTGGGCTTAAATTTATTCTTGAGTAAAAAAATACATTCAACTATTCAAGTATAATTATTTCCGACTCGCGTATCCAAGGTTTCGTACCGTTAATTTTATATTCTTAGTACTTAAAAATAATATTATCCAGTGCATTTCCATCGAAAATGTAAGTTTGTACACAAAATATTATGAGACTATCTTTACATAATAAACACATGACACATCATACATATATATCCTTATTATGTAAGAATGGAAAATTGTCGATATATTTAAGTAATTTAAGTATTTTGTAATAAAAATATTGCTATGTGTTACGGCAGTAAGAAATATAGCCACCCCCTCTCTTCCCGTGGGTGTCGTAAAAGGCGAATAGGGAATAACACAGTTCCACTACCACCTTGGAACTTAAAAAGCCGACCCAGTTGGTCGGCCAACTGCTAACCATCCAACTGCTAGCTTTCAAATACACAGGCCGAAGACAGGCAGCAGCGTCTTCGGTGCGACATAGCCATTAGTCAGCGCTGTGGTCACCAACCCGCCTGCCCAGTGTGATGACTATAGACAAAACACATGAATTCACGCCATTTTTGGCGCGAACTTAGGAAGGCCTATGTCCAGCAGTGGACTATGATAGGCTGAAGTGATGTACAACAAAAAATGGTTGTTACCTTTAGTAGATAAACAGATGTACATACTGTTTTATATAACCAGAAACCAAAAAATGAACTGCGTCTTCGATTTATTAAACTTAAGTATAAAATTATAATTATCACTGATACAATTTTGACCTTGAATGACCTTATAACGGATAATTATTTAGATTGTGTTAGTAAAAAATAATCTAATAACACAGACGTCGGATTATTGCGCTCAATATTGTTTCTGCATTTTATAATTTTTTAAGTATTCTTGAAAAAAATCACCGTAAGAAGTAAAGACGATAGTTTTGTGGGTAAAGTCTGTAATGTGTGCAATTTTAAGTGACCGGGTAGGGTTCATATTACAAGGAAGAAAAATTCAAAAATATTTTTGTATTGATAAAACAAAAAGGTTTATTTATTAAATCGTGAATGATCTGAACATCTACCAGTCTTTGGCCTTTGTTTCTCCGTTACAAATTCAAAGACGAAGAATGTCACAACTTATCTTTATTTGAATTGATTACTGAAACTGTATTAACCGGATAATGTTCAGTGTACTGATTGTACAATATTAATGTTAATAATTTTAGTTACAAAAAATAGATATAAATGCTATTTAATGCCCGGTTTCCCAAACGCTGATCAACGCAAAAATTAACTAATCATCTGTCAAATAGTCCGGGTTCCGTAGTAAATTTTTTTTTACTTGATTACAATCAAGCTAATTTTCCGGGAGTAGCTTCATTTTGATGAGACGAACAAAAATTTCCTCTACGAAAACTCTCGATTGTTGTAGCTAAAATAGGTAGCAAGGGATAGAGCAGCAGTGAGCGTAGTAGGACCGACGACGACAAGGCTCGTCGTAAGGTCATCAAAAATTGATTTTTTTTTTCTGTTTTTTTTCTTTTAGTTAGTTAATATTTATATAATTTAATAGTAATATTGTCCTACAAATTGCGTAGTACGTTATCCCGGTCCTACGCTCACTGCTGCTCTAAACCGGGCGTAAATGTTACCGAAAAGTTTTTATGCCGACTCATCGATCCCAGTCGGATTTACAGCGATCGCATCAACCGAAGCAATACGCTGTCATCCGTTTAACACTAGAGTACACGCGTGGCCTACTATAGTAGACCAGGGTAACATTTTTGATTGTAGCACTCTTATTTCGCGCGCTAACACGTTGTGCCTCAAGCTATTCCTCATAAAGACAATTACGCATAATATAAGTGCCATGTGCGACACCGGCGCGTACGGGCTGTTCATCAATTTAGCGCCAAAACTACAGGACTACCATAGTAGTCCGTGCGAGTACTGGTGTTACAAAAAATGTAAGTGATTATTATTTTTCTTTATGTATTTAATGGCGTAATATTGAGGAAAATATTATAAAATGTTTCTTATTTCGTGTTTTTTTTTCTTATTAGGTAAAGTTTTATTATTTATATTGCAATTTTTATTATGTTTTCGCAGATTTATCATCATGAACGACCTACAAGTTGAGAGATGGCTATTGGAAGTTGAGGAAGATCCTGAAGATGACATCATTGAAAGCGACGATTGTGAAATAGATTCCTTGCCTGATTTTCAAGCTTTAGTTGAAGTCTTCTCATCAAAGTCACGTGCCAAGTAATAGTGACCAGGAAGACACAAATTATGATTTTACCTCAGAAGATGAAGAGAAGAGAGAGATCAGAGATGAAGTGCCACTATGCAATTTGGGGAGTTTTTTACAGGCTGGCATTTATGCAACAAGAAACGGTACTGTTTGGAATAAAGAAATGCCACCATCAATTCGTTCCTGACCTCAAAATATCCGTACAATACCACCAGGCCCTAAAGGAGAAGCGGCTAAAAATGCCTCTTCTCTGTCGGCGTTTAACAATTGACACGCTACCTTGAGGACTTAAATATAAAATCGAAGAGCTTTTGGGTGAACAACGCCAGGAACAGCATGATTTTACACCAAAGATGGGAAGAGTTGGCTGATGCGCACTTTGCTCAAGAGCACGTAATCGATCGACAAAAAAGTGGTGTAAATCGTGAAATAAATGGATCTGTCCTGATCATCAAGCTGTCGTATGTCCTTAATGTTACGAATCCTTGAAATAATAAGACCAGAAATTAGTTTTTTAAGTTTATGAAATTAATTCCTCAAGAATGCCATATTTTCGTTAATTTTCTTAAGTTTTTTATTTGTTAATTATTTCCTAGTTTAAAAAGCTAATTAATACTTAAAATATGTTTTTTTTCATAAGACTAATAAATAAAGAACTGATATCAAATACTATTTTATTTATATAGTATGTAAACAAAAAAAATAACATATTTCGAAAAGGCCTACCATAGTAGGCCACGCGAGCACTCGTGTAAAAAAAACAGGCGCGTGTACTGTAGTGTTAAGAGACCCGTTCTGTTACACAGCTCGACTGTTCTCATGGATCAATGGGTCTAGACAAAATGATTTAGCGATTGTCGTATTGGTCTGTGAAAGAGATCTTTTTTATTGGAATTTTCATTGTTTTTGTTTTAAAACCGATCCTTTCTGAGACCCTCTGTATCGTAATAAATTTTTTTATGTTGTAAAATATAGATGGTTAAAAACGTAAAGACCTTATATTATGTTTTTTATGTTACATTATGTTTGTCAATGTTGACAGTTTGCATCTGACATATCTGTACTGTGCATATGATGTAAAATCAGATATCGTGATCTAAGCAAAACCGACGTATCCAAATCAAAGGCATAGATAAGAAACGTTAAATTAGTTTGATTTAAAAAAATAAATTCCGATTTAAAATAGATATTTTGCTGAGCGCGTTTGAATAAATGCTTTCTGTCAATTAAAAGATAATCTATATAAATAAAAGAGATTTCCACCCATTGACTCATCACGATATCTCTGGAACCATAAGGCGTAGAGACTTGAAATTTGGTAGGAATATTCCTTTCGCCGAGTAGAGGTCAGTAGAGGTTTAGGGCGTAAGGCCTCCTTACAAATTTTGGAACGCCTAGTACTAAAATAAGTACTTGGGCCTTTTTCCGTCTTTTAGTCCAGAGGGTGGGACCACTAGATATCTATCCGATAACTGGTTGGTACCGCTACGGGTACGCGACCCCGGACTGCTCTAGCTGCTAGTGTCACACACCCCTGCCCGTAATCCGTGGCACTGGTATCCCTAACCCCAGATCCCTTCCCACTTAAACCCTTCCCACCTATCCTTCTTATTTTGCCAAGAATTCCCAAGGAGGGTTGATGTTAGGCAGGCGGCCAGTCGTAAAATATACCATGCCAAACCCCTTACAGCATGAGTCCGAGTGACAGAGTGTGCGATAATATTAGGGCGTACCCCGCAGGCGACGCGCAGACGCAGCACCCGGCGTCTGTGGGAAATGGACAAGGGTTGCTGCACCAGGGACGGGGGCAGCGTAAAAGGCTAGTCCGGGAGGTGAGCTTGAGGATTGCAAGTTGGAATGTGGGTACGATGACTGGGAGAGGACGAGAGCTAGCGGATGTTTTGGAAAGGAGACGGATAAATATAGCGTGTTTGCAGGAGACGAAGTGGAAGGGACAGAGAGCAAGAGAAATTGGGGCGGGTTATAAGTTTTATTATTGTGGATGTGATGGGAAAAGGAATGGTGTAGGTATAGTGCTGGATAAGGAGCTGAAGAACAAGGTGACGGATGTGAAAAGAGTGAATGATAGAGTAATTGTAGTAAAACTGTTGATGGAAGACTTGGTTTTGAATGTAGTTAGTGTGTATGCGCCGCAAACTGGATGCGATGACAGTGTGAAAGAAAAGTTTTGGGAGGATTTTGACGCGGTATTAATGAGAATACCCGAATGTGAGGAAATATACATTGGGGGGGACTTTAATGGACACGTGGGAAGGATGAATGACGGGTATGAGAGAGTGCATGGGGGCCGAGGCCACGGAGTCAGGAACCGAGACGGCGATTCTCTACTGGAAGCGGCCTTGGCCTTTGACTTAGCCATAGCTAACACTTTTTATCAAAAGCGGGAACAACATCTTATCACATACCGTAGTGGTCTACACTCTACCCAAATTGACTACATACTTTTAAGAAGAAATAGGCTAAAATCGGCCAAGGACTGCAAGGTAATACCGAGTGAGAGCCTTGTTTCCCAACATAGGTTACTGCTCCTGGACTTAACTCTAAAAGTTCAGCGTTTAAATAAGAGCTCGAAGCCCCCAGCTAGAACGAAATGGTACAGACTGGATGATAGAGATTTGGCTGCAGAATTTAGGGAAAGAGTGGTTGGTAAAATGATAGAAATGGGAGATATGGCAGAGATTGGAGTAAATGAGTGTTGGAGTGAGATGGCAACGTGGATACGAAATGTAGCGAGGGATGTCTTTGGGGAAACGAAAGGGAAAAGGAAGATAGACAAGGATACATGGTGGTGGAATGAGGAAGTACAGACGATTTTGAAAGAAAAGAAGAATGCTTTCAAAGAATGGAAAAGGATGGAAGATGGAAATGACAGAGAAAAGGAAATAAAAAGATCAGAATATAAAACTAGTAAAAAAAAGGCTAAGAAAGCAGTCGCTATTGCAAGGGCCAAGGTACAAGATAAGTTGTACGATTTTTTGGAGAGCCCACAAGGCCAAAAAGATCTCTTTAGAATTTCGAGAGAGAGAGAGATGAATGGAAGAGATGTAAAACATATGAGATGTATAAAAGACGAAGCGGGGAAGATATTGACGGACGATGAGGGAATAAAAGGACGCTGGAAGAGATATTTCAATAAATTAATGAACGAAGAAAATGAATGGAGCGGAGTGTTAGAAAATGTACGGAGTAATCAAGGATTGGTGAAAGAGGTAAGTATAGAGGAAGTGAAGATGGCAGTGCAGAGTATGAAGAATGGGAAAGCAGTTGGGCCAGATGGTATACCAGCGGAAGTATGGAAGTTTTTGAATGCGGATGGATGGAAGTGGCTGACTTTATTCTTCAATAAGTTGTTGCAAGAAGAGGTTATACCTGAGGAATGGTGCAACAGTTCACTGGTGCCCATTTTTAAGAATAAAGGTGACATACAGGATTGCAGCAGCTATCGGGGAATAAAGCTCGTGTCACATAGTATGAAGATATGGGAGAAAGTGATAGCGCGACGAATTAGAGAAGAATGTGAGGTCACACAGAACCAGTTTGGGTTTATGCCGGGCCGGGGAACTACGGATGCCATATTTGCACTCCGCCAACTTTGTGAAAAATACCGACTCGCACAAAAAGATTTGCATATGGTGTTCATAGATGTGGAGAAAGCATATGATAGGGTCCCCCGTAAGGTTCTGTGGTGGGCTATGAAAGGGAAAGGTGTGCCCGAGAAGTATGTACGACTTGTTCAGGCGATGTATGATAGAGCCAGTAGCCACGTCCGGTCCGAAGCCGGAGTAACTGACACGTTCAATGTGGCTGTAGGTTTGCACCAGGGGTCGGCTTTAAGCCCATATTTGTTCCTCCTAGTTATGGATGTTCTAACATCAGACATACAGGAGGAAGCACCGTGGTGTATGCTGTTTGCCGACGACATTGTTCTTGTCGGAGATAATGCTCTTGAGGTCCAGAGCAGACTGGGAAAATGGCAGGAAAGACTGGAGGGCGCGGGATTGAGGATGAGTAGATCCAAAACCGAGCATTTATTTTGCAATTTCAGCGGTTTTTCCAGTTTTTCCCATATTGCCTTGAATGGTGTATCCCTACCAGTCTGCTCCGACTTCCGGTACCTCGGTTCATTAATCCAAAATGACGGCAACGTAGACCGTGACGTGAAAAATAGAATAAATGCGGGATGGATGAAATGGCGACAGGTCTCTGCAACAGCTTGTGATCCACGAATGCCTCTTAAACTTAAGGGGAAAATCTACAAAACGATCATAAGACCTGTCATAATGTATGGGTCAGAATGTTGGGCAACGAAAGTGACGGATGAAAGAAGAGTGCACGCAGCCGAGATGAGAATGCTAAGATGGATGTGTGGAGTAACGAGGAAAGACCGAATTAGAAATGAGTATATAAGGGGAAGTTTGAAAGTAGCACCCGTGACGGAGAAAATGAGGAGCAGAAGGTTAGCATGGTATGGGCATGTAATGAGGAGGGATGAAAGCTATATTGGTAAAAGAATGTTAGGGATGAATGTCGAAGGACGAAGAGCGATCGGCAGGCCAAGAAAGCGATGGATGGATTGTGTGAGTGAGGACATGAGAAAGAAAGGAGTAAGCGTTGAAGTGACGAATAATAGGGAGGAATGGAAGAGAAGAACATGTTGTGCCGACCCTACATAAGTGGGATAAGGGCAGGATGATGATGCCGAGTAGAGGTCAGTTAAGATTTACGAAATTCCACCCACAAGAAGGGGTTGCGGGGCTTAATAACATATATGGCAAAACAACGTTTGCGGGGTTAGCTAGTATTACTATATAATCATCCTAGTTTAACATAGCGTACCTATTATTTAAAAAACTTGAATTTACTTAAAGCATTGTAACAATTATGAGGAACGAACAAAAAGTGGAAAGGAATGTTGACTAATTATGAGTAATTAAGTAAATAAATTACACAGTTAATCGTTAATGAAATTATAATGTGATTACTTACGAATCTGTGTATTTTCTATCAATTTCAATCATTTTTTTATCGCTCATAAAAAAATCTCGCCACTGGTAGCATTCATTAAACATATTTTATGTCAAGAATATGCTTTGTTTTGCCATATTTCAGTAATATTATGTTACAGAGGTGACGTAATATCTTCCACATAATGATTGACAGATCATAAAAGGCGTTTCGTAATGGCAATGTTTGATGACCTGTTATTACCGAACTCGACTCTCCGGGCATTAGGGCAATAAAGACATTACCCTTATAACCCCGGGTGGTAATCATTATACATTGCAAGAAATTTTAAGACAGCCTCCAAAGTAAAGATCAACTAAAATGTCTATTAAATTAACAATATAATAACTGGTCTCTACAAAATATCAAATTATATAAAATGTCTCCAACACGATATATTTGACATAATTATAAAAGACATTGTCGATTTTTCACGGCATAAAAACCATTTCTATTCCACATTATTCCATTATTTGTTTTTTCTATGATTTAATCTAACATCTTACTAATATTAATGTCAATCAATGTCAATCAATCACTGAGAGATTACACGGAATGATTAAAACTATATATTCATCCATCAGCTTTTAAAAGTCCACTGCAGTGCTGGACATAGGCATCATCTACCTAATGTTCTCCACTCCATCCGGTCCTACGCCCTCTGTATCCAGCGGCTTCCCGCTGTCTTCTTTCGAGAGCGTCAGTCCATCTACTTGCAGGGTGGCCTGTGCTGATTTTGCCTATTGCTCCTGATAAATATTTTTACTTAATATTTCTAATCATTAAATAGTGAAACGAATTGTTTGGTTTGCATTTTATGCAATGACTTTTTTTCTAATTTTGTCTTGCCTTGTTTTGTATTACCTTGTTTCTTTTTTATGATCTGATTTTTATTCATTGATTCAAATTCTGACAAACAATAATTACTGTTTGGCAAAATGTAACACTGTAGAAACTACTTTCTGACTGACATACAGGTTGTAAATAAATAAATACATTTTGGAGTCTTAAAACTTTATATTCAATAGCCCTTTTTTATTTTTGACCAAACGACGGAATGAACGGATGCATAATCTTCTTGATTTTGTCCTTGAATTGTTACTATCACTTATGCAAATTGACAGCAATATTAAATTGTTGATATCATATTTTTTGTTGAACATTCACGTATCATAGAATTTGCATTTAATCTTTCCGACTTGACATTGTTATTAAGTTTTAAATGTAAAACAAGCACCAAGCAATTTAAATTTAGCACAAAAAATCCAAAGCCTGATTTATTGACTATTTACAAGCACAACCAACTTCCATTTTGGATTTTGAGAAATTTGTCTTTTAGTGTATTATGGTGCAAAGATAAATAATATTGAAATAAATAATTTACAAATTGTTTTGCAAAAATACTCAGGTTTATTATAATTTATAAATTATCCTTACAGAGACGACTTTTAACTTTAAGAACTTCTTAAAATTCCAACAGTTATAAATTAAAAACAAGTCTACAAGTACTTTAACCTCGATCAAAATATTACCTAATCTACTTAAGTACCTCAATTTACCCTACATAAATAACCGTATTTAGCAAATCCTTAAATAAATAGACCGCTGAAAAACTTCAGAAATTTGAGTGGTCAGCAAAGTTTTAACGTTGTTATAAAACGTTCCTCGAATTAAAAGCAATATAGCATCTTATTTTTTCATCCCCTAATTGAGTGGTGAAATTAACCCAACGATCAATTAGAATGATTTCAATAACAAAGAAGGAGGCTTATTCTTTTGGAGACGGAAATTATAATTTACTAGCCGACCCGTGCCCACTTCGTTGCGCATTAATTATTTTTAATAATTACTTCTAACGAACATATCTCAAAAACTATTCATCTGATTGATATAGTGTAAAGGGCAATTTTAATCTGCATTAAATTCTTAAGCTAACTCACATATTTATTTAGATAAGGATTAATACTGAGGTAAAGAAAATAGCTTTGAAAATAATGTAATGTTTTTAATTACAAATTTGAACATAAAAGTGGTTATTGTAAATCAACCGTAAAAGATAGAGATATGCTGTCGCGGACTTTTTTGTAGCATTTTTATAGATTTTGAATTCGCTAGTCCATTACTTAACTATATCTTTGCTAGTTTACGCGGCGTTCGCGAGGAAAGGTCCCCGTTGGCAAGATTTTTTGCGACCCCTTCAACATTTATTGCCGTATTTCTGCCAATTTACATAAAAGCATAATAAATTATATATCTAAACCTTCCTCAAGAATCACTCTTTCTATTGTTGAAAACTGTGTAAAAATCCGTTCAGTAGTTTTCGAGTTTATCGCGTTCAGACAGACAGACAGGAGGACAGAAAGACGCGGCCGGGGGACTTATTTTTATAATAAGTATAGATAAAGTTATTTTTGTACGATCGATAGCTTCTGTTTTTAACCGACTTCCAAAAAAGGAGGAGGTTCTCAATTCGACTGTATTTATTGTGTATTTTTTTTTAGGGTGTTGGTTAACTCATAACTTTTGACTGGGTGGACCGATTTCGATTATACCGCATAACTTTTTACTGGGCGCACCGATTTCAATTATTCTTACTTTATTCGAAAGCTAATACTTGTCATGTAGTCTTTTTTAAATTTGATCGAGATCTAATTTCTACTTTTTGAGTAATCTTTAATAGCGCGTATTTACTTGACTATTTTTTCTTCTTTTTACGTTGTATTAGGTACTTGTTGATGTAATTGACATCGGTTTTTTTTTTCGTTTGCGCGCAAACACAATTATGACGTATCCTAAAAATATTATATTTAAAATTTTAAGAACTTTGAGATGGAATATTTTTTCAAATATCGTTGTGGTTTGTGTTCAATTGATGAACTTTTACTTAACTATCAAGCTATCAAGCCTTTGAAAATAACTATCAATGAAGGCACGGTTTATATTACCTATATTTCGAGGCTTTATCAGTGTAATTTTTTTCTTGTCTACACCTGACAAATTAAACTACTCTTTAATTTTTTTTAGGAAATTTTCTTGAAATCTTTTAAGCCTTCGTGACACGTGCTTGTATAATTATGTGTATATGATTAAAACATTTTGCTCAAACAATAGGAATTTTCAATAATGAGACTGATAAAAATGTCCAAAATTACAAAAATTTAAAATCTTTACTTACCTTTATTAACGAAAACTGAACATTATGAATAGAAACTTTATTAATAATGTATTATGTTTACTAAAATAAATGAAAATAAAATAAAATAAATAAACTTTCAAGGCCATATTGTTACTTCTATTTTCATGATTCACTTAACAATGCAAATCATATCCATTTCGATTTGATTTGAAGAACATTCATTTGAATGTTCAACCAAAATATCTTATTTAATTCCGATTGCAGAACCTATTCACACAATTTGTCTAAAATTGACAAAGAAGATGCTGTAACATAGTGTCAAATGGTTATTTGGAAACCGATGTCATGGGTTGCAAATTATAGTTCACGTGGTCAAGTAAACAGTAGAATCATCTAGAGAATTGCTTAGTAAAATCTATTAATAATTACGTAATAGAATTATTATTTGCTTTTGAACCCATATTGAAATAATCAGAGTATGTTTTTATTTGTTGTTACGTTGTTCAATACGAGAAGCGAACCTGCTAATAGAATTGTAATAGACTTTACGGTTCAGCCTGTAATATCCCACTTCTGGGCATAGGTAGGCCTCTTTTCCCATGTATGAGAAGGATCAGAGCCTAATCCAACACACTGCTTCAATGCGGGTTGGCGGAATTGTAATACTATGATTTGTCAATCACTGATTGAACACCTTACTTTATAATTTTTGTTATCGTTCGGTTTTTACGATGATTAGTATTTTGTTTTTTTCGCCGATCGTACAATTGTGTCATCATGATATTATAATGATTCCCTTGCCAAAAAATACAACAAAAAGCATCAGTTGAGCTTATGATATTTAAACGTTTGAACCACGATTTAAATAGTACCTACGTAGAACCTTACCACTAGAAAGCAGTATATTCACACATTTCTGTTAAAATAAAATAGATATTGCTGCTTTCGTAACAAATTTACATAATATCAGTATGTAGATACTCAAGTTGGTACTAGCAAAATTAAAAATATAGAAGTGGTATGGATTCAGTATCCAGTCATCGATAAAACGCAAAGCGGTCAAGTGTATAAATCCATGTTCGTACCGACTAGTTAGTTCACCTTGGCCACTACATGTAGAATTATTTTTAAAAGTAAAGATTTTTTTTAATATTCAAATATATCATGAACACTTTCAGCGGCTGAAGAACTGCAAACACTTGATTTAATTTCGATTCGAACGATATCGTTAATTATCTTACATAACTATTTTTAGTAACAAAAATATAATATCATGCTTTCTTTAGAACAATATAAGTAAACATATTTTTAAAGACAAGAGTTTACTGTTGCGTAACTAATTATAATAAAATTATTTCTTATTTTAAGGACATTATTTTTAAAAACAAGTACAAATAAAATAATAGTGCTTAAATCATATCATTACAGATATTTCTTTTTGTAATAATAATAATTACATTCCATTGTATTATTGGCGGTTGACTGTGTAGCGTTTATTATATACTTAATATAACGATATTCAATATTTCTATGCATAACCACTGATTCAAATCTTAATGTTGTCAGTTGTAGTCTATTAATTAAGGACAAAATGGATCTTAAGGTCTGTTTTTGCTGATAAAGCCTCTCTGTAATATTTGTGCAAAAAAAATTTATCTGAAAAATATTAGGAACCAGTGAAACAGGCAAAAGATTACTTTTAGTATACTACTGAACGTCAATCTTTATGTTCCATTAACGATGATACTGGATGACACGAATTATGTATTTAATGATATCTCCATAAACACACATCTGACATACTTTAGTACTATTTACTAATGTGTGCTTTAGCGTTCTAATATGTGACGTAAGAAAAGAAGACATCATACAACTTAAACACATCAATTGCAAAACGACCAAATTAATACCTACCAAAGCGAAGTCACACAAGGTTGAAAATTGTTAGTAATATAAAATCATTCGCTTAAAACTATCTCAATAAAGCAGTCTCAGTTCATTGAATCGAAAATAAAAAGTAATTCTGTTATATAACTCAAGACGAATAAATTAATACTGATATAATTTTCGCTAAATCATTAATTCATACACGCAGTTACGAGAAGCAGGTATGACCGTGTCTACGCGGATTAAATAACATTATATGAAACACACCGCGTGACAATATCTCATAATTCCATATCCATTGATTGTTTTTAATGCGTGTTTAAATACACATTTTCTTGACGGGACAGCGATGTATAATGCGGCTGAGAAATTGTATAAATTTTGATGAAACAGGTTCGCGACTACCTTTCACTTTTTATGTATTATGAGTACGACGCAATGTCACATACGACTTTTTTACGTTTTATTTAATGAGATAATACTGTTTTTGTTAGAACACGACAATGCCTTTTGTTTATTGTTTACTTACAATTTAAAATGAGATTTTACCAGGCGAGTAATTGTTAGGCATGCTTCCTTCAGAGATGTTATATATAGTTTTCATTTGTTTCTAACCACTAACGAACCTTGAAATTATATGAGATTTTAAACTCTCATTACGTACCTAACAACTTACATGGCTGGAATTTTTTTTAAATAATTTTATATTGGTGCTCTGTTTATGGATTGATGCGCTCTACTTAAATGTATACAACTATACATATACAACAGATAAACAGATCTAATAAATTAATCAGCATTATTTTCTGGAAGTACTTATAAAATATATTTATAACACATAAAAATTCATGGTGTTGTACAAACAAAATCACTTAGTTATTGTAAGAAATAAATACACTGTTTCGAATTTTTGCTGAACTTTTGACTGCTATATTGGGTTGTAAAGAACTGACTGTCTTGCGGTATGTTGTTATGGACATACCGCCTTGTAAGTTTTTAATGTTTACTTTAAAACACGAACCTAAATTAACCTTACATGATTCATTAAAAATGTACTAATAATAAAATAAATACTACAAGTAAATACAACCTCCTTTTTATGTAAAAAAAATAGTATACTTCGGTATCGGACAGGGACCAAGTGTATAGTTCTGTTTATTTTGATCCGAAAACTTGAGTACAAAAAGTACAGCTAAGCGCTCTTACACACGAACGGCACGTTGCCAACGGCAGAGGTCGCGGCAGCCGTCGACTGCCATTGAGCGCCGCGCGCCGTCAGCGGCAGTCGACGGCTGCCGTCGACCTCTGACGTTGGCAACGTGCCGTTCGTGTGTAAGAGCGCTAAGATTGGTTTAATGGACTACCGGAAGTCAAAGTGTAAAAATATAAAATGAATAAAAAAATTAATTAATTTCTCATTTATTGATAACATAGGATATTAATATTTTTGTTTGAATTCAAATATACATATAGCTAGGTACATTACGATATTGTCGAACGAAAAGAACTGAAATACACATATATATTTCAGTTTTTATTTAGAAAGGTAGTTACGGTAGCGTCCGCAATATACTAGTTTTGGATGTTGGCCAAACACATTGTCTTTTTATGGCTGTGCTTGTTGACTTAGTCGACCTAAATTTTAAAATGAAAATTTATCATAATTGATCACATGTGTCCTAGTTCTGTTGAAGCACAAAAAAAACTACAACATAACAGTTTAACTATAACTTTTACTATAATTAATACTGAAATAAAGTTCGTGTTTATTATCTTAATAATATTTTAACAGTTATTAGTAATATCGTAAGTCTCTCGTAAGATTATAAATGAAGATGTCAAAGACCATTCCTTAGGACGTGAGAAATGTTGCAACATTGCATAGAATTCAAATAAGCCGTGGTTTTGTTGGAAAGCGTGTTCGTGCTAAACCGTACCTATACTCATTTTGTGCTAGTATAGCTATTCGATCTATTCGATTAGTGGTTAGTTGAGTACTACATTAGTATTTTTATACCGTAATAGATCTATAATTATAGACATGTTATTTGGCATATCTATTATCCAGTCTACTCGTAGCATATACTTTTTTCTGTAATCTATAGAATTGACTTAAGACCGTTCTGTCTGGCAATCAATTAATTGCGTTATGTAGATTATAAAATAAGATAAACAAAACAAAACACATTTGTTAATTTAAAAGTTATATACAATACAATACAATTAACCTAACTCTGCGTTTTAAGAAGAGTTGGTCTAAACGCTGCTGCAAAAAATATTAACAGGTAGGTCTATATCATTTTGAAGAGCGTTTTAATAAATTTTTTTTTTTAATTTCACACATTGCGTTATTAATTAGTAGTCGTGATAAAAATGAAGGTTCAGAAGCAAAAGATAAGTACATAACAATTATAAACGTTTTATACAATTTTAATTAGCATGTCCTCAAAATTTTAAACGCATCATTAAACTCACCAGTGACCGTGACTGTTAACCTCATAATAATAATTGTCGTTACTATACCTACGTTACAACATGCTAATACATACCTAGCACACACTCACCTTAAATATTATTTTACTACCTAATGATAAAAATTAAAAATACTTTGTCAATTAAACATATAAATAAGTCTTAGAATACACAATTATCTGATCCTAAGGTGTAATCCTAATGTCTGTGACCTACCTCAAAGATTTTTCTACTGTTGATTTCTTGATTTGGTAATTTAATAATAAATACATTTTAACGTACAACCATGGTTGCCTGTTCTTGATATAAAATGTATTTTATTGAACAGCCACCTGATATATATAAAAATCTAAATACGTACGAGGACCTTCATACATTCATAAATTAATAATACATCAATATATTGATATAACATCCATCATCGTTAGGAAACAATCCTCAAACCTGGAGCCAAAATCAGGGTCAACATAAGCTGCACTAATTGGCGAGTTCTATTAAATAGGATATATCCACCACCAAATGACAGTAAACGAAAGACTTAAGTTTCGCTAAGTTACCAGCCCGAACATGCTTGTGGTTCCGAGTAAACACTTCGCTGTGTTTATATAGCACTCTACTAGAGCAAAATATGTTAATTAGACAGCTGCAATGCCATGTCTGTAACACTTGCTTGTGTTACAAAATATCAGTGATGCTTTCGAACAAATTGAAACTAAACTACTATTAGAGAGTACAATAAAGTTAAAGAGAAACTAAATACAGTAGTCGTTAAATATTTAAGTTAAAATGTAACTAAATATTAATCGTTTTCTGTTACTGAAACAATTCAATTTTAAACCATATTAATGTGCAAGTGTGTGAAGTTTTTATTTATTTATTTACTAGCGACCCGCCCCGGCTTCGCACGGGTGCAATGATGACATTTTTAAATGACAGGATCTTTACGTAATATTCCGACGTGGCGGCTGAGGTACTACTCTTACAACACGTAATATTACGGCGATGGCGGTTAAAGGGTTAAATGTTTCGCTGTTAATTACTTCTAACGACGATATCTGAAAACCTATTCATCTGATTGATATAGTGTAAAGGGCAATTTTAATCTGCATTAAATTCCTAAGCTAATTAAAATATTTGTTTGGATAAGGATTAATACTGAACTAAAGAAAATAGCTTGGAAAATAACGTAATGTTTTTAATTAAAAATTTGAACATAAAAGTGGTTATTGTAAGTCAACCGTAAGAGATAGAGATATGCTATCGCGGACTTTTTTGTAGCATTTTTATAGGTTTAGAATTCGCTAGTACATTACTCCACTGTATCTTTGCTAGTTTACGCGGCGTTTGCGTGGAAAGCTCCCAGTTGGCCCGATTTTGTGCGACTTCTTCAACATTTATCGCCGTATTTCTGCTAATTTACATAAAACTATACTAAATTATATACATAAACCTTCCTCTTGAATCACTCTATCTTTTAAAAAAAACCGCATTAAAATCCGTTGCGTAGTTTTAAAGATCTAAGCATACATAGGGACATAGGGACATAGGGACATGGGGACAGAGAAAGCGACTTTGTTTTATACTATGTAGTGATTTAACAATTTATTATACGTACAAAACTTACATAATAAATTTGTCATGGAGACTCACGTATAATGGGTGTGCTTTTATCCCTATAAGAGATTTCTTCCAGCACACCCAAAAAGTTTTTTTTTTAAATCCTATGTTAAAAAATTAAGTGTGTACATAAAAACCTAACAATATTTTTTATTTTCATTTCAGATCATGAAGCTGTTCTGGTGCTGTTTTGCAGCAGCGTTAATAAGTCTTACCGACGCTGCTGTTGACGTAGAGAAAACAGTGCAACATGTCCAAAGTATACTCAAATCAAATTCGTTACTACCGAGACTGACACGAGAAGAGATAATTGAATTATTAAATGATATAAGAGCTGAAGATGCAAAAAGTAAACCAACTACGAAAGCTAAGTCAACTGCTACGGAAACCACATCCCCGAAAACGGCTAATAAAATTTTGACAGTAGCGACAACAACAGCTAAATATAAAAAGATACAAGACAATGAAATCAACACGGCAACACTACCAGGAAAATTATTATCGAGTGCCGCAACAGTTGATAACGACATTGTTGTTTCTGCATCTGGCTTAACTAACGTTGAATCGACTACAAAATCAAGTGGTGCCACTTTAACAGTTGTATTACCATATACACCTCGAGATGGCTCATCATTACAAGAACTATACACAAAGCCTCCACGTCTACAAGTTGTAAAAGAGACTACCACTCCGAAACCTATAAAAAGAACAAAAACAAAAAACCAAAAGACTCAAACACCTAAAAATAAAGCTAATACACCAAATAACTTCGGTTTTGACTTTCCAGTGGAATTACAAGCATTTTTAGAGTCCCATGGACTAAAGGGTAAACCAGGTCAAGATAACTTTTTGTTACCACTAGAAGGATTTAAGCCACTACCACCACCTAAAATTGTAGATGGAACTGTCCAATTACCAGAAAATTTACTTCTTACTTATGATTTAATCTCACCGTCTGACTTAAAAGCGACATCAAATGGTAATGCTCAAAAGTTAACTCAAACAAATTACCTATATGAGCCTTTACGACCAGAGTTTCCCTTCGAACTAGACACATCTTCATCTGAACAAAAACATTCCGTACTTCCCCTTGATCTGCCTAAACAGAGAAAGCCAAAAGCAGTGGTAACTACACCGAAGCCTAATTATGAACCAATAGATTACGAAGCTATTAAAGTTATTCCACTAAACAAAGGTCCTAATCCCATAGAGGATGAAGTGATAGTAGGCATCGATCAAAGTAAAAGACAGACTAATGAAACAAGTGAATCAAAAACTACAACAACCACTTCTACCACTGAAGCTCCTAAAGTAGAAACTGAAACAAAAAATGTAGATAGTAATCCACCTGGGGCTATTCCCGATTCAGACACAGGTGCGTCTATCACTGACTTGGAAGATTCATTTGGTGGAGCAGCACCTGTCGAACCCGGTGACTCAGAGCTTCCTCCGCCTAAAAAGAATGGTTTTTATTGGATGCTAGACTGGAATAGTTTCCTAGAAGTCGGAGATGGGGACACTAAAGTAAATATACGATTCGAACCTAAACTTGGTGATCCACAAATGTTTTTACCTGTTAACGTTCCATAAATAGACCAATAGTGAAAGATGATGAGTAGTGTTCTAGTCTGAAGCAAATTAGTAAAACGTGACTTAAATTAGAGCATTAAAAAGCCCATTCTCTGACACGAATAATTAAAAAATATTACATACATTAAGATCAATCAAGATCAGTGTGTAATTGATGGTTTCATGATCTAATACAATACGTTAGTGGCATCACTAGTTTGAGTAAGAAATGGTGTTTATAGTGAAATGCATAACTGGAATGAAATCAGTTAGGTCGTGATTGCTAGACCAAGGCAAGCGAATGAAAGCAAAAGGAGCGAAATCGTCGCGTGTAATGATACAATGACTTCTTATATTGCCATTATAAGCGCATTGTAAATAGCTTTTTAATTTTATTATCTTTGTAATAAATTATAGGTGTATATTGTTATATTGTAGTATCTTTTTATTATGTAATTATGAACACGGACCTGTTTAACAAAAGAAATACTATAATTAAATGGACAGATCTTTACTTAATTTTTAAAACTAATATACTTTATTGTTATAAACGTATCATACTGAAAGGCTTCCAGGAGGATGTAAGTCCTGTGTTAATGGGTTCGAATCCGCAGTGGCGTAATGGTGATGCAATACCCAGTTTCCGTCATTGATTCTACGTCATAATGCTATCAATTACTTAAGCCAATTCCTTTTACCACGAACCATTTTTATTTTATTACTAGCTGCTGCCCGCGACGTCGTCTGCGTGCGTTCACTGCTCGTTCCCCGTAGGTGATGGCGTGATAATATGTAGCCTATGTTCTGACCCGACTTCTTAATAATATTCGTGCCAAATTTGAAGTAAATCCATGCAGTACTTTTTGAGTTTATCCCGGACATACATACAGACAAACAGACAAACAGACAAAAATTCTAAAAACTATATTTTTGGCTTCGGTATCGATTGTAGATCACACCCCAAGTATTCTTTTAAAAAAATATTCAATGTACAGTTTTGACTTTCCTACCATTTTATTATATGTATAGATAGATAATGAAATATTTTTCCACTATAAACGTAGTCTACAAAATGAAATACTACCCATGAATTATCTTTGACACCTTCATGTTCATAAAATTAGCATAAACTTTACTCATATTTTGAACTAACTCAAAGTTTCTACAAATTCGATTCGGCTTGTCACCATCGCCCAACTTGTTTGTATTTCCAAAAGGGAATGTTTCGTGAATTATGAGCATTCGGTGCTGTCAGCAGCTGCTACAGAACTATTAAAGTTGTAACACTATAGTGTCATGAGGTACATGACGTATAATATTTGTACTAAACTTGGTGTCATTGAAAATTCTTTGAAAACATTTTCATTAAATTAATTAATGAAGCTTTTGCTAAATATTAAAAATCGTATAATATTTTTAACTTTGTTGCTATAATAATAAGGCGACAAAAACACCTTATAGGTTATTTTTTTTTATTATACTTACGAATATATTACTAATTAATTTTGTGTTCTAAGTAAAAATTCTAAGAATAAATCTAAATAAAATAATTAAGAATTTTCCAATACTGTATTTAGTAATAATATTGAAATTGTAAATTCATATTACTTTCAATCTCTGATCTAGCAAGATAAGGTCAATACCTGACAATTTCTTGCTTTTGTTTTGTATAGTACATACATATAGCATTTCACAAGAATATTTCAATAGTTTAAACTTAGTAGTGAGTTTTATGTATTTCTTTTGACTTTGTATATATTAAAAAAGTGTACATCTATACCACTAATATACCATTTCCTCTATCCTAAGTGTGCTTGAAAGAGATTACTCTTTAGCGATAAGACCGCCTTTCGTACTTAGTTCCTATTTTTTTATTGTAATATTGCTTATCGTGGAGAACAATAAAGAGTTATTATTATTATTACTACCAATGTCATCTTCGTTAAAGGTTACGAACGTTTTTATAAAGTTCTATGTAACTTACATCAAAACTTACTTCCCTCTATACGAATATTCGTCTCTACATAGAGTTTAATCTTTGTAGTTCCCCCACCGTGTCTCGTAGAAGGCATAAAGCCGTCGGTTCCAGTTGTTATCAAAGCACATGATAACGATCGTTACTCGTGAGAAACTGCGCCAACAAGCAGTGAACAACGGAGAAAATTAAACAACAATCATTCTGCTATATGAATAAGACTTCTTTGCCCAGTATTAGATCATTTTACAGGTTTTTCCTTCCAGTTTAGTTTGAGACATAATGAATAGACTTTGCAGTATTTCTGTTAAGATACCCAAGAACATTTATGATAATTGAAATAAAAATTATCATTCTCTTCCACTAAAACTAAGCAAAATACAGGGATATAATTATTATTATTGTTTTTGTTTATATCGTCAGATTTTAATCTGTGCTGTACACTTGTTTGCCGAGACAGTTGTATAAAGAAATATAGTTGTACATACTTGTAATAAATTTGTTAAAAATTATTACACTTATACCTACTAGAGGCAGAAGTGAACCCTAAGCCCTAGTAAGAGTAGACAGCAGGGCCGGGCCACCTGCTCCAACAAGGCAAAAAGCCAGTTAAAAAATGAGCCCATCCTTATTCCTCCCGTACTAGTTAATAAAAAAATATATTTTCAATGGTTACAAACCAATGTTGGTATCAACTGACTACTATGACTTATTGTTCTTTTAGATGACGGATATTGGTACAAACGTTTCAACCACTTTCAAATTTCATTTCTATACGCGTCGATAAATTTGTCCGTGACGTGAATAACAAAACGTAGGTACATGAAATATTTTCGTATCAATACATTTTTAATATTATTCGCCTACTGCGAGAGTATTTTATGTTTTTAGCCACTGATGTAAAAAGAGTGGTGTTATAAGTTTAACGCCATTGTCTGACTGTGACATCATAGCTCTAAAATGGTTGGAACGACTTCGATGCATATTTTCTTTTCTGTGAAAGTGAGTTTCCTTTTCGTTCTTTTTTAATACTATCCCAATACTCCCCAGTAGCTTCAGAGCTGGTCAGCGACCTTGCTCACCACAATAATACTGTTACTACTTGATAGCAGTATTTTTGGCTGTGATCTTTAGTAAGGTTGAGGTAGGTACTTCCTCAGGAATCCAAATAATTTAAGTACAATTATAAGAATAATACGACTAAACAAATTGGTCTATTTAATTATAAATTAAAATATTAAACTCTATTCACATTAGATTGCAATATTAATAAATTACTATTGTGCAATTTTGAATTATCGCAGAATACAAAGGTCGCCAAATTATGGAAAATTGTTGATTTGAACTAATGTAGCTGAACAGTTTATTTATTTCAATATGTAAATTTGCTTTATATGTGTTGGAACTATTTTATTAAAAATTATGCAATAATTAATTAGAGAATGACTACATCTATCTATATATATAAAAATCAATTGCTATTCGTTTGTCTCGCTAAAAGTCGAGAATGGCTGGAGCGAGTTAGCTAGATTTAATCTCGAAATATTTGTGTAAGTTCAGGGAAGGTTAATACGGTGAGAAACATAAATAATAAGTAACGGAAAATAGTAAAAACGGCAATTTAATTTTCCAAAACAAAATGTTTCTAGCTGTGAAAAATTTTGGTTTTTATCAAAAAAAATATCCAATATGGGTTGGTGGATATATTCCCTACTATGAGTAACGATTGCTATCACATGTACATGACAACAATCGAAACCGACGCGTCGGTTACGGCTTAACGTGCTCTCCGAAGCACGGTGGGGAGACCCACAAGGACTGCACAAATGAACAATAATTTTACGTATAAAGAAATACAAAAAAAATATATACCTATATATTAACAAAAATATAACGTTGACAAAAAATATAAACGCACTTCGTAACGAACATAGAACTATGTCAAAGTTAAGTAAGAAAACGTAAGAAAAAGAGAATTAGGGAAAATTTTGCACAACTTTCTGTATAAGCCCAACAAAGTAATTAAGAACATATGAAAAAATTTAGTATTGTAGTCATATAACTATTGTAGCTTAAACAACATTGGGCATGAGTATTTGCAAAGTTATTTAAAAAAAAATTCTATGATATTGAATTGACATTTTTTCCATACTATCTGACATTGTTGGTTCCTGTTTGTGTTTTTTTTATTGTAGATTTTTTTTTACATAAGGTATCAATTTCATTTTCACTTTGAAATCATCCGTGCTATTCTGGAAATATTGAAAGCAATGATTCAAATACATGAACTAGTAGTTTCTGAGATAAGAACGTTCACAGAAACAAGCAAACTCTTCAGCTTTATTACACTAGTATAGATGTGTATAATTTAATGAACATCACCAATATCAACACATTAGTGTATTGTGTACTCAAACTGATAACTCGATCGTCCATCAATAACCGAACTAAGTTAACAAGTCCTCAGCTCCATTATGTACTATATCACTATGGAAGTTCGCAAATAAACACATAACTTATAGTAATTTGCTATAATCTGTATGTAATTGTCTACGTCGGGATTAATCGCTTTTCGTCGACTATTCGAAAAATCGGATTATGTTATCGTATTGAATGTATTTTACTTTGTAATATTCTAACTGTTCGAATTATTAAGTAATAAAAGTATGTCATTATATTAGAGCAGATATGGCTCATATTACCAATGAAACATATTTCCTTTTAAATGAAAAACAACATCGCAGTAAAATCTGCATGCTGTGGAAGAAATTCCGTGGTAATGGCCTACCAGCAATTTAGACGACTGGTGAAAGAAATCTGTTGGGCTTATTAATTAAAAGACTTCATATTAAATCACTATCACTTTAACTGAGGTAGGGCATAGCAGGAAATTTACTGCTCAAAATATGGAGCAGCCCGACTGGGGTAGTACCTCGACCTTACAGAATACCACAGCTGAATAATACTGTTTTAAAGCAGTATTGTGTTCCTGTTGGTGAGTAAGGTGACCAGAGCTCCTGGGGGAGATTGGGGATAGGGTCGGCAACGCGCTTGCATTGCTTCTGGTGTTGCAGGCGTCTATAGGCTACGGTCTTACCATCAGGTGAGCCGTACGCTTGTTTGCCAACCTAGTTACATTAAAAAAAAAAAACTAGGAAGTTGAAAAATATAATTTTAAAACTTTAAGAGTAGTTATTAATAGAACAAATATTACTAAATTAAAATTAATTTATACTCTTCTCAAATAGAGATAAACATAATTACAACTAATATCACAACTATCTAATAATAATGTTTGTACGTATATCTATTATATTCATATAAACCAACAAAGTCTATGCCCACCAGTGGGATATTTACAAACAATTGTAGTAGTCTTTAGTCCGATAAATGGACACTAATATACATAGCTTTGGTTCCGAAGCTTGCTTTGCTTAAATACCAACAAAAACCAAAGTTAAATTATATTGAATTTCATAATTACAGCGATTAAGGAAACGAAAAGAATTCTAATTAGATATCTGTATAGTTTAGATAATTATCTACAACAATGTCACTATATAGTGTATCAGTGGGATTCATATATTTTATTTTTTATTTACAAATATTTATTTGGTCTAACCTATAATAAAAAATTAAAAAAGGATATCTTTACTTTGCCAATACGCTACTCAAGAATCTGATAGTTTCATAATTTAATTCTAATCTTTCAAATATTAACAATTCTATTTAAACACAATTTAAATTAACATCCCTTAATAAACTCCATTTGCTAATGTATTCAAGTGGCCATGTTGAAACTGTGGACATACATAACTATGAGTCCGCATTAATAAATCGATATTAGACAAAGCACACCAAACTATACATATGCATTGCTTATTCATCTACTAAATCACTGCAATAGCTTTTAAAACGTTAAAATATCTTTTGCTTAAGTTTGAAGGATAATTTAACAATTTGAAGTTCATTAATTTACAGATCGAAAATTTAGTAAAGTAACTCTCATATCGAAAAGTAACTATTTTTCGTGTCATTTTCTTGTTTTTGTTTTTCTTGTCATTTCCATAATAATCATTTCATGTAGTAGGTAGTAGAAAAAATTCATAAAAAGGTAGGTTAGGCTAGGCATAATGAAGTGATTTATTCTACGATCTGGTGATGACATATTTATGTACTTATAAGGAAAGATAACATTTACAAATCCCTAATAATATTATAAATGTGAATGTAAGTTTGTTTGTTACGATTTGACGCGAAAACTACTTAACTGATTATCATGAAACTTTGTAAACGTATTCTTGGAGGTATTAGAAGTAACATAGCATACTTTTTATTTAAACAAAATCAGTGCGAGCGGAGCTGAGGGTAAAAGCAAGTATATTAAATATATTATATCTAAATCTCTAGACTACATAGGACAGAACAATCACATGTTATTTGTGCCGTATATATATACAAAACAGTAGGTACAGGTACAGGTAAATTAAACACATTCTGTACATTCACACATCTAAAAGAAAAAAATATTCTAACCAACTGTAAGCAGCTAAGGTACAACACGTTTTACATAAGAGATGAGATAACGTGCCCATGTAATTCAAAATTAAAGCATTGTTGCTTCCGATTCGATTCCAATTCAAAAAAAAAAAACAACCACGAAAACACATTTATTCTGCTACTGAAAAAAAATTTATTAAAACCAGTTGATATTTTTTAATAAAAGCAAGGGATGGTAATGCATTTACAAATATCACGCCCGAAAAGCCTCGTGATAAAGTGAGTTTGCAAAATTGTTTGTGTGATCAACAAAATGAGGTTTGCCTCTGAGAGAATTGAAGGAGAATATGAAGTGGATAATTTATCGCGATATTGTCATTTATCTCTTTAGCGACTTTTTTCGATAAGCCGTAAATTTATGAGCCCTTTTTACGGTTGGGATTGTGTGAACCGTATTTTTAGTGAATTATGGAACAGCTTATAATACTTATTAGAATCGTGGAGCTTTAATGTGTGTATATAGGAAATGTTTGTATATCTAACACACACCTTTTGGCATATTTTTATACGCAAAATATTGTGTAATAAGTTTGCTTACTTTTAAGGGTTAATTAATGAAATTTGGTTAGAGATACTTTTTAAAATTGTTACGCAATGCTTAACAGAAACCAATTTAACGACTTTTGAGAAGTAGGATAAATCTTATATATATAAAAATCTTGTGCCACGATGTATGTTGCCAATAAACTCCAAAACTACTGTACCAATTTTTATCAAATTTGGTAAGCATCTGTAAGTTGGTCTAAATTGGGAGATAGGGTATTTTTTATCTCAATTGGACCCGGTAGGTAGCGCTGCTATCGGTATGTAAGTAATCAAATTTTGTAGTTGTTTTCTGGGCAGGACAACGTCTGCCGGGTCCGCTAGTCAAGAGTAAATACTAACGTGATATTAATGCATTTAATCACGCTAATTTTTCTTATATTTATATAAAAGAGCTTTTAATCTGACTGCTCCTGATAACTACTTCCCCATAAAGGTTTATACATATAAGATATAAGACAAGGATTACTTAAGCTTAATCCCCTGGGCCCTGCGTCTCTGCGAGTTAACTGATATATACACGTCACATCTTCAAATTCGTCCTGAATCTCAATTTTAAGATTTAATGTTTATTTAATTTTATATTCTAGATATCTGTACCTACTTATTATATTGAAACAACTTTTTTCAACGGGTCCTTTCGTGACCATGGTGGCTGTAAAGTATCCGAAACGTCGGGCATCTAAAAAACTTAATAAACCGCGATAAAATCCGAAAAAGTTTTTTCATTAATACTTGAAATTCGCCTAAACATTAGAAAACAATATATCTGTACTTAGTTTAAACACATTTCAAAAGGAAGCATTTGCATTTCAAACAACGGGTTTAAAGGCTTTCTGGATTTAAAAGATTTAAAAATTGTAGATTTTTCTGTATTATCCAGCCTCGTAATTAGCGTGACAAATATAAAAGAGATAAACTTTAGATTGAAGCATTGAGTTTAAAAAATAACAAATGTAATATTTTATCATTTACATAATTTAGGTACCAAGTTAACATAAATTCAAAAGAGTTGTGAAAATTAAAAGCAAACTTATCGCTCCGATATCACATCGATCGTTCAATCAGTTAGCCATTTCATGCTTCAAATCATTTCTATATGTTGAAACGTATGAATACGTTGAAAGAGTAAATTTATAACGGTTTCAACCGACACAATATACACACGCCGTCTCGTTCAAACGAATCAAAAATGTATGTGGTAGAATTTTTAACCGGTATCAAATAACATTTTGTATCTGCACCGAATTCATGCAAGAATTATTACTTGTTTCGCATAGAGCGAAAAATAAAATCAAAAAGTTTGGAATTTGTTAAATATTTAATAATTAACTAGAGAACTCTGTCCGTCCATGATAAGTAATCGCCAACATATCGTATACTAAAACCTTCTCCAAAACACGCTGCATCTTATGGTATAAGTATTATTTCGATCAGTTCAGTAGTTTTTTGCAGTATAAACGAACAAAAAAGCGGCTCTTCATTTATTAGTATAGATAGACTTTAAGGTTACTGAGCGTAGGAATAAGTCGGTACATGAAATTTCCCTGACAACCAACGTTGCATGCTTGACCTTTTGATTAAAAAAAAACCGTAATAGTTATTATTAAACAACATTTTATTACATCCGACTTAGACTAGACAACGCAATTCTATGTATTTTTTCTATAAAATGACATACATTTGCGACATATAAACATATTTAAACCAAAACGCCTGATAAAACTTGTGCCATTATTCTTAGTAGAGAGATTAGCCATTTACACATACATATATACCTTTACATAGCAGTGAACAGTTCAGAAGCATCTGTCAACAGACAGAAACATATGTACACAAAAATAAAAGTCAGAACTTTATTAAACAGTAAAAGTACTACGTATATTTGTAATTAAACAATATACTCGTATCTTTGCTATGATGGTATGATTCACGAATAAAATACACATGAAAGGTTATAAATAAAACGAAAATAACATGCATATATCTTGAGAAATTAAGGATAGTCAAAGAGGGAACTCTTGTGTCACAATTTGCAATGCTGATGAGCACAATTTGTATCGAGAAGTATGTGGTGTTCTTTACATTAGCTAGATATCGTGAGATAAATCACGGTGATATAAAAATAGCAAATATACATATGTAAAACATGTATTATGGCGTTTGTCTTGCTTTATTGCTATTATAAACAGCTACCTATTTGCGGGTTCTATTCCCGCTCGGGGTGAATATTTGTATGTGCCTCTCACCGTACCTCGAAGAGCACGTTACCGGTCCCGGTTGTTATCATATATACAGTATATACATCTGATAGCGATCGTTACTCATATCCATCCATCCATCAGCCCTTACAAGTCCACTGCTGGACGTAGGCCTCCCCTAATGCTCGCCACTCCATTCGGTCTTGTGCCCTCTGATTCCAGCGGTTTCCCGCTGTTTTCCGTAGGTCATCAGTCCACCTGGTCGGAGGGCGGCCTGTACTTCTTTTGCCGGGACGTGGTCACCATTCAAGAACCTTTCTTCCCCATCGGTTGTCGGTTCTTCTTACAATATGGCCTGCACACTGCCACTTCAGCTTGCAGATTCTGAGAGCTATGTCGGTGACCTTCGTTCGTCTACGAATTTCATCGTTTCGAATTCTGTCGCGTAGCGAAATACCAAGCATAGCTCTCTCCATCGCTCGCTGAGCGACCTTGAGCCGATGGAAAAGGCTAACGGTAAAAGACCACATCTCAGCGCCGTAGGTCATCACTGGCAACACACACTGCTCAAATACCTATGACTTCAGGCACTGAGGTATGTTGGACGAGAAGATATTTTGTAATTTCCCGAACGCCCCCGTTCTCCGTTACTCATATGGTGAGGAATAAATCTGCCAACCCGTAGTGGAGCAGCGCTGTGGATTGAACTCCGTTCCTTCTTCTATATGGCGAAAGAGGCCTATACCCAGCAGTGGCATCTTAAAGGCTGACTCGTGAGTGTCGTGACTCTTGAAACGTTTCTCAACACTATAAAAGATTATAGCTAAAAACACAGCTCCCAAGAAGTGTTGTGTTCCTCTGCTTAGTAAGGTATCTAGAGCTCTTCAAGATGGGTTATATTGAGAGTCGTAGTAGCTCTGGAAACAAGTGTGGATCATGGACACTCAGTGACTATAATTTTTATTAAGTAAGGATATCTTATTTTCAATGTAAATTCCTAATTTCACCTTTTCTTACAAAAAAATGACATCACTTACACCACTTTCAAATACCAACTTTAATTATAACATCACTATCATCGTTTTTCTTAAGTATATATAATTTTTCTATCTCTATTTTTTTTGCGCACGCAAAAAGTGTTCAATTATTGTCTTAATTTTTTTATGTTTACTTTTTCAGGCTTGAAAAAAAATGTGTAAGTAAAGTTGAAACATGGAGCTGAACGCTCAATGCACTTACATAGTTTTCTGAGGAATTTTATGTTAAAATTAAATTTTACACTAACAACTCATCTTCGAGAAGATTTACAAACATGGTGACCTCACCTTCAAATATTTCCCACAGAAAGTGTTAATGTGCAGTGAGGCTGAGCTGATCTCACGGGAGTTTGTCAGATGTCTAGTGAAATGTAATCTAAGTTTATTTCCAGCCCTGACTTCTAACCAACATGCAAATTGCTGTTACGACAGAAATTGAACCAAGCGCGATCGATTAGTAGTTTACGAAACGTAAGTTTTAATACTCGTAAAATGATGTTCACACGCTGTCATATACCATAAAAAGTTATATCATAAAACACTATATCACCTTTATATAATTTTTACAAGGAAAATGTATTGACTTTCTTATAAGGTTCCTGTGAAATGAAATGAAATTAATTGAAATAAATGACAGGTGTAGTCAATAAATTAAACCACAATAAACTTTATAGTTTTATTCACACGAATAACAGTTTCTCGTTAATACTAATAATAATTGTAACACAATACGAAAACACACTTTAGTTTACAATTATATAAAATGAAAAAGAGATTTTAACAAAGACTATATCATATATCGTAGTTTTTTCGATCATTGACAAGTTCTTTTTTTAGACCAGATTCTAATAATTAAATTTTGAATAACTAAACTGCCAGTTACAAAGATTACTTAGTCGCGGTAGCGAGCCGGCAACCTGCGTGGTCTCACACGAGCTGCCGGTGTCGCCAGTTTCGCCCGTGTTACACCCTCCTCCTCCAAATCACGATTTCGCCCCGAAAGTGAGTTGGTGTAAGTGTGTTGAGGTGGAGTGAGTGTGGATAGGTGACCGTCTATACGAGGTGTTACTTGGGTGTCAGGTTGGACACGAGGTCGCCCACGCAATCGACGAGGCTGTACTGGAAGGTCTTGCCTCGTCACGCCTATAAACGGAGTAAGGTCAGAGCTGTGGAAACGGCCTAAAGTTTGCCTCTGCACATCGGCTATCTCGTATGTGCATGGGCTAACCACACGTTGTACCTTATATGGTCCAACGCGCAGAGGTATGAACTTTTTTAGTCTTGCCCTGGCTGGTCGACGGGAGTTATCAGCATACACCTTGCGAGCATCTTGTTGTGTTTCCTCCCGCTCGCGATCCTCGCGCTTCGTGGACACGAACTTTTCAAGATACGGGGTCACCTGGGGAATAAAGTTGTCGGTTTCGAGTACCTTCCTCAAATCATGTTGCACGTCAAATGGGGTAGCTTCTCCTCCTGGCCGAAAGGTATCTTCTGTGGCATTTACCCCATCAATATCGAGATCAACAGTTGTAGCATTTACCCTATCAAAAACGGGGTCAACAACTGTGGCATTTACCCTATTAAAATCGTGATCAACAATTGTGGTATTTACCCTATCAAAATCGGGGTCAACAATTGAAGTATTTACCTTATCGACATTGGAGTCAACCATTGTTGTGTTTGCCCCATCAGATGAGTCGTCATAATTAAAATAATACGAGTCGGAACAACGGTGATCACTATCTACCGTTGTGTCGTAGTAGACATCACAGTATGTCGAACTGTAAGAATCATCTACGGATGACAGGTGACTATACTCCTCACTGGATATCGGGCTGTAAGTAAACATATTAATTTCACTGGAAGGTTCTAAACGTTCCTCGGCATTAGTTACTGGAACGTGCAAACGCCCCTGCACTACCTCGTCAGTTGTGGCGATTTCGTGTAAACAAGGCACAGTGACAAGCGAGTTTCGAGGTTTTGTGTTGGTAGTGTGGAGATAGGTGTTTATGTGCGTGAATGTTTGCATACCTGTAGGGACAATATCGTGATTTGAATGATAAGATAAAACACATTCGTTACCATGGAGTTCATTACCATCAAAAGAGCTTTGAAAAGGGTGTAAGAAGTCGGTATCAACTGTGGAGAATGTCAGCTGATTATTCTTGCACGTTGTACACTGTGATCTGACAACTCCTTGCGCCCCACAACCATAGCAACTTATTTGAGGCACATTTACAATATTTTCATTAGGCCGGCTAGTACAATTTTCACTAGTATGTCCATGCATTTTACAATAAACACAAAAGCGTGATTTAGTAACATTCAGCGGAGTCGATGAATCCAGTGGCGGCGGCGCGGCGGTATGCCGGCGCTCCGCGACAGCTGGGTCCCCAGGAGCGGCGCTGGCGCGGCGAGTAGTCGACGTAGACGGTGTGGTCGTCCTCAGGTTGGACGTGGTGTTGACTTGGCGCGGCGACGGTGGTGGTGTCGGAGTCGCAGTGGCAGCAGTCTCGCGGCCTGCGGTCGACTTGGCTGCAGTTGCGGGCTGCGATTCAGGCACCTCAAGCTCCTCCTCGATTTTACGTGCCAGCTGAAGTAACTGCTTAAAGGTGGTGATGTCGTCACGGCGAATTCTGTTCCTTATTCGCTTGTGTAGTAGACCGTACACTATATCTAGTTGTACTTTCTCTGAGACATCACCATAGGGCAATCTTACTAGCAGCGCTCTCGCTCTGGCGACAAAAAGATCTGTATTTTCTTTACCTTGACTTAATGAAAACAGTTCTAGGTATATCTTGTGAGGTGGTCTGCGGTCGCCGAAGGCGCTTCGCAGACAATCGAGCGCATCGGGCCAGGTGCTTACTTCAATTTTAGCACTCTGCCACCAGACTGCGGCCTTGCCTGTTAGGAGCATTGACAGGCCGCGTATCGCGTTCTCTTCCGATATATTTGTGCAGTCTTTGTAACATTCGATGTTATCGATGAATCTTTCGATGTCTTCGTCGGCAGCGGCGGCGAAGCGAGCGGTACACATCGAGAAATTGCCCGAAGGCTGGGCGGCCACAGCAGGAGTCGGCGGTCGCTGCTCCATCAGCCGTTCGAACATCCGCTCGAACGCTTCGGTTTGCGAGCGTTGCGCGGCGGCCATAATGCGAGCCACGCAAGACGCCGTCATTTTATCCTCTTCATGGTCGTCCACGATTTCTCCCGCGTCATCGTATATACTTTGTCGGCGAGATTGTCGCCGTGTTCGCGGCATGATTATTCTTTCGATGGAACAATGGAGAACACGGTCGATTCAGGCCCCACGTTGGGCGCCAATTTGTAGTCAATAAATTAAACCACAATAAACTTTATAGTTTTATTCACACGAATAACAGTTTCTCGTTAATACTAATAATAATTGTAACACAATACGAAAACACACTTTAGTTTACAATTATATAAAATGAAAAAGAGATTTTAACAAAGACTATATCATATATCGTAGTTTTTTCGATCATTGACAAGTTCTTTTTTTAGACCAGATTCTAATAATTAAATTTTGAATAACTAAACTGCCAGTTACAAAGATTACTTAGTCGCGGTAGCGAGCCGGCAACCTGCGTGGTCTCACACGAGCTGCCGGTGTCGCCAGTTTCGCCCGTGTTACACAGGTTATTAATAACATTAATTTTAATTTTATTGTTAATAAATTAAAAAAATATTTTTGAAACAAAAGGAAAGTACAATAAAAAATAATAATATTCAGGTATTCTAATTATGAATGTAATATTACAGATGTTGAAACTGTTACGTACTTGGAAGAATGATGTTAGATATTAAAAATATATTCTTACTATTTCTATACATTTTCTCATAAATTGTAATTGATAAATATTTTTATTGCTTCTAAGATTTTACTAGTTACGTATTAAGTACATTGTTCACAATCATTTTTCATTTCAAATATTTATCACATACCTACTTATGTCTATTATAATAAAAATTATTTTAGATAGTTCCAGAATAATTGACACTTAAAACCTACATGTTACTTAAGATAAAATAATCAACATAAACGCTTTAAACTGTAGAGATAATTTTGTACAAGGTACAACTATATTCGTCAACCATTACAAATCGATTGCATATGAAAAAATGTCAAACAGCATTATACAAATAAACACGAAATTCGATTTTAAAGATTCATTTTGCATTTCGAAAAGTAAAATAAAACGTTTTAATTAAGTTAAAAGTAAAATACACAAGCAGTAAAACGCCGGTTGAAAATTTTCTCTCCTATACTGAGCTTAAAACGCTGGTAATAAAATAAAGAGAGGTACGATTCGAAAACAGGCATCCATCACTTAGATCTTTTCTTATTTACAACCTGTCCGAGTTTTAAGTACTAATAAACACTGCTTACAAGCACTTTATGAAATTCAAAACTAATTTATTTAAAGCAATATTTTCTGGTTTTTCGTAAAATATTTACTGGATTATTTTGATTTGTAAGAATAACTGCAATTAGCTGAATTAAAATGTTCGAACTATTCCTTGTGTACAAATTTAAATATAATTATTTTCATGATTCTAGAAATAAATAAATCGCAGTTATATTATTAGTACCTGGGTGACCGAGCCTAGCTCGGTATTTTGTTTTTTTTTTTTGCTCGGTATTTTTATATTTTAATGTTATTTAAATAATAAATCACGAGTGAAATAAAAAAAAAAAAGAAAAAAAATTGATCTGGAGACTGAGATTGGAACCCGGGTCAACACGATTCGACACCCGCAGACTTCCTAATTACGCCATTACAGTTATAATGACAATGGTGAAATTAAGCTTCATATTCTAATGATAATTTTTCATTGCCTAAAAACAGGGATAAAATGACATTTTTTTTAAATGAATCCTAGCTAGATCAATTTTTCGCCCCCGAAATCCCCTGCATACTAAATTTCACGAAAATCGTTGGAGCCGATTCCGAGATTCAGATTCTATATATATATTTGCTCGTTTAATAGTATAAGATTTGAAATGTATTGACATTAAAGATAAAATCTTATTTTAGCTCTCGACAAAAATTCCACAATGTCGGCTTGCGCCGACATTTAAATTACAATAAGTAGTTAATACTCGTAATTAACTGTATTTAATACTAGCCGACCCGTGCCCACTTCGTTGGGCGTTATAATCCATTTCAAATAAGAAGGGTACGGTGAAATTTGATATGTTCCAATACACTCTCACTATTTTCAGCAAATCAGATAAATATAAATGTTTTAAAATCACCAATTAATTTCTAAGGCAAATAATAATGCTTGATTAGATTGAATTGTTGACACGGCACGTCAGAGGGCGCAGGTTCAAATCCTGCTGATTTAAAATCTTTATATATTTTTATCTTTTTCCTTTTATCTTGTCACTCCTGAATAGTGTAGCTTTCTGTTAGCGAAAGAATTTTCATGATCGGATCAGTATTTGCGAAGATTACCCCGTATATACAAACAAAGTTATAAACTTTACCTCTTTATAATATTATAGTATAGACAAAGAAATATTCTTGAGAATTGCATTTAAGTACAACTTCAGAAGTGATGCGTGTTTAATCAGAGCCTTTGTATGAACTATTTGACTAGACTGGTTCGAGCCGACCAATATACTGAATATTAGCCGAAATATAAGTGACGACACCACACCTTTGAAAGGGCATTATTTAACAATAAAGTTACTTAGAATAGAATGAATATCTAGATATCATGTAAGACGTTGCTTACATACAAGAACAAAATTGGCTCCTGTATCAGTATTTTTTTTTTCTACAAAAGAAAAGACGAAGAGGTGCAGTATGGTATGTATAATTTATCGTGTACTTACAGTAAATAAATGCCTACTAAGGAAAGAGATTAAAGTTTCTATGGGCATTTGAACTTCAAAGAGGAAAGAAAAAGTACGGAAGTTACAACCTTTTCTTTAAAAAGCACTATTTGATCCACTTCTATATGTCGTAATGTAACGCTTTAGATTCTTTTACCTACCCTTACATACAATTACCCTTACATACAATATCAACAAAATTTCTAACGCAAAAGATGTTTTTGCAATCCGACAAGTAGATCTCTTTAAGGCTTTCAAACAATCAAACGAATACATTCTTCCTGTTTATAAAGGTCGATTTACATCAGACGAGCGAATGCTCATTCTATCCCCACTATTAATCAAATTCTTATCAAATTATTTTAGTGTAAACAGGCGTAGAGCATTCTTTCGTTGTAATATATATTGTTATAAAACGGGTTAAAATAAAACAACTCAACTTGATAACGTGCTTCGCTTGTGCAGCCATGAACGGAAGGAACGGAAGCGACTATTTATTTAAATCAATCACAGAGTATAAGATAATAAAAACCACAGACTAATAATACAGTTTACAATATGCGATACAAATTAAGACAAAAATAACACCCCCACTTATCGCAATATTCATTAAACAAATACATACAATTTTATATAAATTAAAAGAATTTTTCTAATCGGATCAGCACTTTCCAAGATCAGCACATTCAAACAAACAAACACCCCAGCTCCATAACATTAGTATAGATTATTCCAAACAAACTATACCAAGGAGCAACATAAATTTAAAATGTTTTGCCGAACATAAACTTTTAGTTAAAATACCAGCCGGCATATCAGCTGTTGGCAAATACAGTACTTTGACAATTTTATCTTTAACTAGATCACGACAAAAATGATATTTAACATCAATATGCTTTGTACGTTTGTGAAAGACTGGGTTTGCACACAGCTTCTGTGCACTCTGGTTATCATTGAATAGGCTGATTGTGTACATTTTATTGGTTATTTCATATTGTAATTCTTTTAGATATAACGCTTCTCTACATGCCTCAGTTAGACCAATATACTCTGATTCAGTGCTAGAGAGAGCTACACATTTCTGTTTTTTACACTCCCATGATACTACACCATCTGCTAACAAAAAACACATTCCAGTATATGATCTCCTATCTACTGAGTTAGAGGCCCAATCAGCATCTACATAGCCTTTTATTTCTGAATTACCTTCTTTACAATATTTTATTCCATAACATTTAGTTCGTTTTAGATATTTTAATACTCTCTTTGCATATTCCCAATGTTCCTTTGTATGACAATTATTAAACTGACTTAAATAACTTAAAGAATAACTAATATCTGGCCTAGTTAAGACTGACAGGTACATTAAACTACCAATTAGTTGTTGATAGGGCACACTACTATTTACACCTACTTGACCTTTATTTAAATTTAGTTTAACCTCCATCGGAGTATCAACAGTCTTACAATCACTTAAATTAAATTTCCTTAAAAGTTGATCAATATAGGTTTCCTGACTCAAAGTTACATATCCTTTATCTTTATTGAACGTTACATTAATTCCAAGACATTGTTTAACTTCACCTAAGTCCTTAATGCTAAACTTATTAGATAAAATCTGTTTCAAGTTCTTAGTTTCAATTTGATCGTTGGAAAAAATAAAGAAATCATCGACATAGACTGTTACGATGGTCTTACATTTGTTATTATCTTTTATATACATACATGGTTCTATTTTTGACCTTTTGTAACCATTACTGATCAAACAATTATCAACCTTTTTATTCCAAGCTCTAGAGGCCTGCTTAAGTCCATAAATGGCCTTTTTAAGTTTCAATACTTTACTAACTGAACTACTTCTATTATAACAATCTGGCATTTTCATGTAAATAGTTTCCTCTAAATCACCATTCAAGAACGCAGTCTTGACATCTAAATGGTTAACATCTAAACCTAACTTTACAGACAATGCAAATAATAGTCTAAGAGTTGTATGTCTCACTACAGGGGAAAATGTTTCATTATAGTCTACACCATATTTTTGGGTAAAGCCCTTTGCGACTAGACGAGCACGATAACACACATTGTTTTCACTATCGTACTTTTTACGCAAAACCCACTTGCACTGCACTATAGTACCATCTTTTGGTACATCTACGAGTTCCCACGCACTATTTTTCTCAAACGACTGTAGTTCATCCTGCACTGCCGCTAACCACTGTGCTTTCTCGGGACCTTCTAAGGCTTCTTGCAATGCTATCTCACCCGTGAACATGCTGTCATCTTCTATAGAAGCACATGCAAATCCGTATCTGTCTGGCTGCTGCCTACGTCGAGTATCATTTGTTATGTTGACATTGTTGAGTATAATGGAGTCTTCACTGTCTGTTGTATCAGACTCAGAGCTATCTAATGTATCATTCTCACTAGGTACATAAAGTTCACCACTATCATCTGTGTTCAAGCTGTCTGATTGTTCAAGTGAATCTCCCTGAAGTGTCAAATCTTCTTCCCCCACTGGAACCATATTCACCTCATCTGAACAATCTTTCTGTACCTTTGGAACATTCTCTGTCTCGGTTTTCTCGAATACTATAACATCTCGACTGGTAGTGATGACATTAGTCTTCGGATTGTAAATTCTGTACCCTTTGACATCATTTGAATAGCCGACAAGGATACATTTTTCTGACTTTCTGTCCCACTTTAATCTCTTCTGTTTCGGTACATGTACCATGATTGTACTACCGAAAACACGTAAATGACTTACATCAGGCTTTCTGCCCGTCCATATCTCGAAAGGAGTTTTATAATCTAATGATGTAGTCACAGTCCTGTTCTGTAAGTACACCGCAGTGTGTGCCGCCTCTGCCCAAAACCTTTTCTCGAGACCTGCATCGAACAGTAGACACTTGGCTTTCTCAACAATAGTCCGGTTATATCGTTCTGAGAGACCATTCTGCTCAGGTGTGTATGGGTTCGTTTTGTGATGTACTATTCCATGCGACATCAAAAACTTATCAAATTTGCTGTTGCAAAATTCTGTCCCATTGTCACTTCTTAAGATCTTTATGCTGCGATTAAGTTGATTCTCAACCTCCGTTTTATACTGTTGAAAGCATTTTAATGCCTCATCTTTCGATTTCAAAAAATAAATGTATGTCATACGACTAAAATCATCTATAAACAGCATAAAGTATCTAGAACCACCTATAGATCGGTTTTCCATCGGTCCACAGAGATCGGTATGCACAATATGTAGCAACTCGGTACTTCTGCTACCTTCTTTAGGAAAAGGTAAACGGCTTTGTTTGCCCTCACAGCATGCGACACATGATGACTTTGATATATCAGTCTTATTATCAAGTTTCAATCCCTGTACAGCATCTTGCATCTTGTTCAAATACTGGCTGTTGACATGACCTAGACGTCGATGCCAAACTTCACTTGACACCATCACTGCAGCTGATGAACAATAATCAGGCATGTTTAGTTTATACACCCCATTCAACAGACTCGCTGTAGCTACTAGTACTCCTGCTTTGTTGAAAATCTGACAACCATCATTGTGAAACGAAACTTTGTTTCCTTTTGATATAAGTTGACTAACAGATAACAGATTTGTAGTCAACTTCGGCACACATAATACATCTTCAACTGTTATATCGTATTCATAGTCGCTTGTCTTTGTCGTAATCTGCACATCTCCAGTACATAAAACAGGTACTTTATCTTTGTTTGCCACGACAATTTCCTTGATCATAAGATTCCTCGACACATTTGACAACCATTCTTCGTTTGCGGTAAGATGAACACTCGCCCCGGAGTCAATATACCAATCTGTTTTACAAAATTCACCATTCAGGAACACGGCGCTAAACGCATTACTGCTTTTACGTTCACTTTTATTTGTATTCGACGAATTTTTGTTCAAAAATGTACATTGGTTTCGGTAATGCCCTGTTTGTTTACATTTATAGCACGTAATAACTTTTGGTTTAGATTTTGACATCTGGGCGTTGTCTTTGTTCGCAGTGTTACCAACATTCCGATTCTTCTTATAACTCGCAAACGCGCCACTGGAAGTGAAGGCGCTGTTGTCGCCGCCGTTTCCGCTTTCTTCCATGTCTAACAATTTAGTTTTAATGGCGTCTGCTGTCAATGGTATGCCACAATACTCGATCGCCATTATCATCGGGGAATATTTTTCTGATAATCCCGCTAACAAAAGCGATGCGACCCACTCGTCATTAATGTTGAAACCCGTACCACTCAATTTTTGACTTGTTTCAATGAGTTGTGTTACGTAGGAAGTCATTGAAACACAATTTTCGAGTCGTATGGAAATAAGACTTCTCAGTAAACTTATTCTCCTCGTAAATCCTGAGTCATCAAATAAGTTTTTTAATTTCTTCCATAGCTCATGAGTCGTTTTAATACCTTTTATGTGCACGTACAGCGACGAATCAATTGTCAGAATTAGCTTAGCCTTAGTTTTCGCGTCACCTGCTGCTCCTATTTCTGATGGTAAAGTCTCCGACTTTATGCAATCAGACATTCCCTCTAGAACTAGGAAATTCTCAGCCGCGAAAGCCCACTCACCGTAATTCTCTCGCCCTTTCAATTTAGGCACGCTGACAAGATAGTTCGTCGTCATTTTCACTGCCACAACGATAACTATAGTTTATTTCAAACTGCAAATTATTTGCGAAAAAACTAAAACACTTGGAAAATCTGGGCCTGGGCCCATAACCTGTTGTAAAACGGGTTAAAATAAAACAACTCAACTTGATAACGTGCTTCGCTTGTGCAGCCATGAACGGAAGGAACGGAAGCGACTATTTATTTAAATCAATCACAGAGTATAAGATAATAAAAACCACAGACTAATAATACAGTTTACAATATGCGATACAAATTAAGACAAAAATAACATATATGAATACTAGTGTTCGAAGATCAAGAAAGAATGCTCTTGTTCTAGCTCTAGCTCTTTGTTCGTTTGGTCTAAATCCACCCTAACACGCGTGTATGGGCACAAAAATAGAAGCGTTTTTATATTATTTTTTTTCTTCAATAGATTATACAGTGCGTCATATGACAGTATTTTTTTCAAGTGAACAATATCATACTTACTTCATTAAATAGCTAAGCTATAGCTTCAGCCTGTTTTATCCCACTGCTGAGCATAGGCCTCTTTCCCCATGTAGGAGAAGGGCCAGAGCTTACCTTGCTTATAAGGGTTGGTGGATATATTCCCTACTATGAGTAACGATCGCTATCAGGTGTACATGATAACAACCAGGACCGACGGCTTAACGTGCTCAATGTTTTCATTACATTTCTGTAAATATTAAATAAAGTCTATCGATTAAAGTTAAGACTGGTTACAAGTACAAAAGTCACATACAGTAATGTCAAATACTTCTATTTGATGCCATTCATAACAGCACTTGAATTTCGGAAATATCGATGTTAGTTTCAAAGTCACTAGTTTTATTGAAAAAGGTGAGCAATACTGAAGAGTACTCGACGCGAACCTATATCCTTCTTTAACCGACTAAAAGAACAAGGAAGTTATTTAAGGATTTAAGTATTTTTATTTGTTTTTTTAAGTAAATAAATATTTGAATCGCACTTGATTTCCCCTAGTAAGATATATACTATTATCTGGAAACCAAAAATACACACGACATAAACGCCCAGTGTGCGACAAATATTTGTGATTACCGGGACTCGTAGTTTGATATCTTATCTTATACTATTAAACGAGCAATTCTTATAAATATATATATAGGTATATAGAATCTGAATCTCGGAATCGGCTCCAACGATTTTCGTGAAATTCAGTATACAGGGGATTTTGGGGGCGAAAAATTGATCTAGCTAGGATTCATTAAAAAGAAATGTCGTTTTATCCCTGTTTTTAGGCAATGAAAAAATATCATTAGAATACGAAGCTTAATTTCACTACTGTCAACATAGCTGTAACAGCGTAATTAGGAAATCGGTGGGTGTCAAATCGTCTTGACCCGGGTTCGAATCTCAGTCTCCAGATTAAATTTTGACTTAGTTAGTAATATAAAAAGTGCTATTGATAAAAAACAGGTGGCCGTAGGCATATTCATTGACATCAAAAAAGCATTTGACGCGGTGAGTCACCCACTCTTACTTAAGAAGCTTAGTTACCTTTTTAGTGACACAGCATATAATATTCTAAAGTCTTACTTAGATAATCGATATCAAATAGTCAAGATTGGCGACAGTAAAAGTACTATGGCTAAGATAACTCACGGTGTCCCGCAAGGATCCATACTAGGACCATTATTATTCTTGATTTACATTAATAGCATTAGTGAACTCGACCTAACTGGGGATATAATATTATATGCAGATGACACATGCCTTTTCTACTATGGAGAAAATATAAATGAAATTATGGCAAAATCTCAAAAAGATCTTGATACCCTTGACGAGTGGTTTAAATATAACCTTCTCACAATCAATACCAGCAAAACAGCATACATGATTTTCGCCGCTAAAAACAAAAAAAATAATCAAAATTTAACACTTAAAATAAATAATGACATTCTAAAAATATCCGAACAAGAAAAATATCTTGGGTTAATTTTAGACCATAAGCTAACATGGAAACCCCACATAATGAAAATACGTAAAAAACTAATTTCTTTACTTGGTTGCTTAAGAAATCTATCCAAATGCATACCAGAAAAATTACGAATTGTTATATACAATACCATAGTTAAACCACATCTAGAGTATCTTACTGAGATATGAGGATGCGCAGCTAAGAGTAACTTACAACCTTTACAAAGAACACAAAATAAACTAATAAAAGTACTGTATAAAATGGATTTCTTGACACCTACAAAAGATGTTTACAAAATAACAAAGCTTCTTAATGTAAAACAGATATATACCTACAATACATGCACGTTAGTCAGAAAAATACTCAAAGGAACACTACAAACACAGTTACGTTTTGATCTCAAAAGTCCTAGTAAATATAGTAAGCGCAGGAAAAATACCAATTTAATACAGTTACCCAGAACCAGGACAAATTATGGTAAATTAAACATAAAATATGATGGAGCTAGAATGTATAATAACTTACCCGAATGTATAACTAACGTAAAGTCCGTGGCAAAATTTAAAGAATTGCTAAAAAATTACATTCTTAGTAACATTTGAAAAAACGTAATATTAACATGCCTATATTATAACAGGCTTTAAAATAAAAAGTAAATAAAAAAAATACTAGAAAACACAAATTCATTAATAACATTATATCAAGCACGCACACATAAATAACACACACACAAATACACGCTACATACGCACGCATGCACCAACAGGCGACCGCACGCACCAACACACACACATACATACACACACACATTTATAAACAAACAAACACACACATACATACGCACACACATCTACAAACACACACACACACACACACACACACACACACACACACGCACACACACCAAAACATATAGACACACGCACCGAACATTACTATACCGTTTCATATTATTTTTAATGTTTCTCATTTTAAGTGACTATATACTGATATTGTATGTCTTATGAGAAAATAAAGATTCTTTAAACCGAAATTTTTTTCTTTTTTTTTTTTAATTTCACTCGTGATTTATTATTTAAATAAAATTAAAATATAAAAATAACGAGATAAAACAAAAAACAAAAAATAAAATGAAAATACCGAGCTAGGCTCGGTCACCCAGGTACTTAATTATTATTGATTAATATGATGAGCCACTACGTCAATATTATGTCTCCTTTTATAAATAAAAAATCTTTGTTTTTTTATATTAGTCGATATCTTTAACAAATTCATCGTACTGTCACCAAATCAGAATACGATAATAATATCTCCTGAGAATGTAAGGGAATCTCTTTAAAAACAACACATACCTACATTTCGTTTTTATACAGTATATATATGTATGTACATATATATAAATTAATTTAATATTATATATACTTTAAGGAAGAAATTTATAGTAAATCAAGCGGCTTATCAAGCATAAACATCCTTTTAAGTAAATGCTCTAATAACAAATACGTTACACATTGGAACAGTTATCAGACGTCCCGTATGCATTACGTCGAAACCATTCAAGTTATTACAATCAAATTATCAGGAACTCAAGATGTTTCCACCTGAGCTAAACTTACCAACTCAATGAAATTCACACACACAGACTAATTAATGTATACAGAGAAACAATTTAATACAATACAAATTAAATAATAACTGTTATTAATTAAAGTTTTTAAATATAAGAATTTTATGTGCTAATCATAATCTCAAAAATTAAAATAAAGCAAAGTGAAAGAAATTATATAATTATAGACTGTGATCGTGGGAAATTATCATTATATAAAAACTTATTTTAATCGCAGCAGCCTTTAAACATCCGACTGCTCGGCAAAGGGCAGGAGCCCTTAGATAGCCCATGGATAGGAATCCATATCGAAAAAGAGTCTGTAGCTTCCTCACTACAGGTCACCAGATATTATAATTATTGCCTATCATGAGTAACAATCGACTTAAGGTGTTCAATAAGGCATGATGGAAAAACCCACACTGTTAAAAATTTCTTCGGAAATTTTACTAAAAATGTGTAGGAAGTTTTAACGCAAAACAATTTAGTAAATTTACTAAACAGAATGCTTCATCACTTACAAAATATTTTTGGAAATTTACCAAGCAGTTCCATAGTAATTTTACCATACAGTTTTGTAATTTTATTTAACAATTGATCATAAAACTGTTTAGTAAATTTACTGTGGAGTTTTGTAACTATACCACTCAATTCACTTGAATTGGGTTCGATAAAATTACAAAATATTTTTGGAAATTTACCTATAAATTTGATTAGTAATTTTACTATACAGTTTTGTAATTTTATTCAATAAATTATCATAAAAATGTTTAGTAAATTTATTATGCAGTTTTCTAAACAAACCATCCATCATGGAATATTTATTATCTTAAATGATAGTTTATACATAAAAATTTTCCTTAGAACTTTAACGTATTAGAAAAAAAAATACTTTTAACTGCACGAAAAAAAAAATATTAAAATACATATATTCAAATTGAATGAAAAGAAATTAAGTATATTTTGATAATTTATTTTCTAACCAGCTGTTTCACCAACATTTTCAAACTTGGTAACTTTTAAAAAAAAAATGCTTAATTAATTATATGAGTTATTACTATATAATTTTCAAATCAAAATTTTAACATAATATATGAGAAAAAAATATTGATAAATTTTTAATGATTTCAAGGATATTTAAATAAGCTCTTTTTTGTTCATCTAAAAAAGTAGCTACTCTGTTATACTGTTAATTATACAAAACACTATATAATTTTACAGTCAAAATAATAAAATTAATAAGAAGATTATTGAATTTCCAAAGGATTCATTAAAATTCGAATTTACATATTTTTTTAATAATAAAATTACACAAGGCTAAAGAAAACTAGTATTTTTTTAGTGATTTTACAATACTTGTACAATTTTACAACAAGAATAATAAAATTACCAAAGCAATTTTTTTAATTTTCAATACTTCGATTGTAGTTTAAATTACAATGTTTTTTTTTGTAAATTTACAACAAAATTAGTAATTAAAAACACAAAAAATATTAGTAAATTTAAGGAGCTTGGTACCGAAAATTGATAATCTGTTTAGTAAAATTACACATGGTCACAGACAAATAGTATTTTTTAGTAACTTTACAATGTATTGTGTAATTTTACAGTTTAAATTGTAAAAATAATAAAAAAAAAATTAAAATCCTAAACACTTCACAGTAATTCGAATTTTAAAACATTTTGTAATTTTACAAAAAAATATAGTAACTCAAATTACTAAAAAATTAGGTAAATCTTCAAAGTTTTTTATTGAAATTTAATAAACAGTTCAGTAAAATTACAACACAAGTAAGATTTATACTCTGAGATTGTAAAATTACACCGCATCTTAGCAAATTTTCGCATATGTCTTGGAAAATTACTCAAATTGTGTTGTAATTTGGATTCATACACACTGATTAGTAAATTTAGCCACCTCATGTTGAGTAAAGAAATGGTAATTTTACAAAAAAAATTTACAGTGCACAAGGTCACCCACTCCAGGAGGAAATTCGCGGAAAGACAAATATCTACCCCGCACAGGAATCGAACCCGCAGCCTCAACTTCTTTCAGCACTCTACAAAAATGGTTGCACAATAAAATATATATGTGAACATTTAATATTGTTATATGTTTATTTTATCTGTTTGTTATTTTGTTCACTCCTATAACTGTCTCAAAAAGGTTTTAGAAAAACGTTATTTTAAAGACGTGAAATATTATAAGTAAGGGCCATTTGTTGTTTTTATAAAAACATATATCCGACTCCCGAAAAGATTTCTCTGTTGTAACATAACAAATAAGAAAAATTCGTTATTTGCTTTGATAAAGTTGAAGATGCAGGGGAAAGGCTCAACGTATAAACAAAATGGGTAAACGTTGAAAGAGGTCAAAGCGTTAAAGGGCAGAGAAAAAAATACCTTAGCGAGATCGTCATGTCGCCATTTTTTGCGAATGTTATACGAAAACAAATGGAAAACTTGTTCCTATTTGGCCATATAACTTAGGTATTTCGGCGCCTTTTTACTTTTAGGGTTGTGCAAAAACATTTTATCATTTTGTCTGAGCGATGTCTCATTGATATTAATTTTTTTACTTGAAACTGGACTGAACCGATTCAGATGATATTTATATGATTTTTTAACACAAACTTGTCGCCACAATATTGATTACAAAACATTAAACACGGAACCAGGAAGGGCCATTTGTTATTTCGATAAAAACATATATAACTAAAAATCAGTCAATCTTTCCCAGGATTGATCTTTTAGTACTGAGCTACATATGTTTTTGCGATTCTGCAGCACACATACACTGTATTTTAGTGTAATATTATCAATGGTATTAAGATACTTTATTTGTTACTTTTTATTTTTACTCTTTTAGTTGTGTATGTGGAAGATGGAATTGTGAATAAAGTTTTTACCTATCTACTGTATGTTATCTATGTATGTAAGTTATACTCGTACATACATTTCGGCGATCAGCTATGGCTGACCTGATGATAAACGATTACAGAAGCTTATAGATGCCTGCAACACCAGAAGCATCGTAAGCGTGTTGCCTACAAATTCTTCCAGGAGCTCTGGTCACCTTACTCACCATAGGAACCCGATACTGCTAGAAAGCAGTATTATTTAGCTGTTAGTTTCTCTAAGGTCAATGTATTTCCCCAATTGGGCTGCTCCAGATTTTAAGCAGGATATTTCTGCCTTATTTACTTTGTGCTTATATTTCGAGGCATTTTGTGCTTATATTGTTTATGTTTCTGTTTTTCTCACGCAGGTATCTCCTTTAAAATAAAAAACATTATCTTTCTTCAAATAATAGCGCTGGTCAATTAAGTGAAAGGCATTAATTCAGTTTATTGATACAAGAAATACGTAAACAATTTTAATATTTAAATACGAGAAAGAAAAATTAATGTTAAAATGTTCTCTGTGCTCAATAAATCTATACCATCAACAAAGTCGTCAGAGTGTGCACTGGAGCAAACACATTTAATACACAGTCAGCATGTGTTGCGGTGATTTAGAACATATTGATATACACGTGAGTACTTCCACTTATTGAGTTCCCTGTAAATGAATAGGAATCATGTCAATCATGACTCTATAATAGACAGGCAAATTCCTGACAATAAAACAGACGTGAAATTACATCACAACCTAAGACTTGCGATGTGTTTCATAACAAAGAACAATGTACAGAACGAAGTAAAGAAAGTATCAGGTAGTTAACCTTAAGTTTATTGGTCTAATCTAAGTGGATGAAATTAAGAACGAAACTTTTTGTGTACCTACTAAGCTTATAAAAACATATATTTTTATAGTTTTTAGTATGTATGTTAATACATAAAAAAATACAGTCAAATTGAGAACCTCCTCCTTTTTTGGAAGTTGGTTAAAAATATCTCTTTCCTAATAGGTGAAAAAATATATAAGTTTCAAGACAAATTTTCACAGATCCATAAATCGAAAAATTTTCTGTTCACAATTTGATGATTTGCGAAGGATTTGTAAAGTGACAACGTTCACAATAATACGGTTACATGTGTATTTGATTTTCCCTTGTAAATAAACGGATTTGTGATATTGTATTGTTTGTTGATACTTCGTTGATATTCGAAGTCGACAGGAAAAAAGATAAGTCTGACAATCGTATAACAACTATTGTAACATTTTTGGGGTAATATATCTACAACAAAATCAGACAGAAAGATACATTAGCCGCTACTTTTCTAATGACTCTTAGTTTATTGACCTCAAAAAATAATATGGGGTGATAAAAAACCGGCCAAGTGCGAGTCGGAGTCGCGCACGAAGGGTTCCGTACCATTGACTAGGTAATATATATTTAAATATACGTATTATATAAATATCGAGCAAAAATAGGTAAAAAATTGCGTTTTTTGGATGGGAGCCCCCCATATTTATTTTATTTTATTTTTAGTATTTGTTGTTATAGCGGCAACAGAAATACATAATTTGTGAAAATTTCAACTGTCTAGCTATAGCCGTTCTCGAAATACAGCCTGGTGACAGACGGACGGACGGACGGACGGACGGACGGACAGACGGACGGACGGACGGACAGACGGACGGACGGACGGACAGCGAAGTCTTAGTAATAGGGTTCCGTTTTTACCCTTTGGGTACGGAACCCTAGAAAAAGACCATTGTGAAATATATATATAATTCAATTGTTCTAAAATGTTTTCTACTTTTTTTTAGTTTTGTCATAAAATAAAAGAAAAAAGCATTATATATGTGTCGGTCTATGCCTTATAGAGCAACGTGGTGGAATAAGCTCAGAATCTTTTTCGTCTTTATCCAATAAAAGGACATGAAAGATTTTATTCAGCAACAACCATTCACAAACCGCTTACCCCAAATAATCTTTAAAAGAGCTAAATTGATTTTGACGGAGACTGAAGGTAGGGTGAAATAAAAAAAAATAAACATACTTATATAATATAATAAAAGATGCGGCTACAAATATTTAGAAAAAAAAATCAAGGAAAAGCTATTTCACATAAAAGAGTATTTTCTTGGAAGTACTTGAAGGATATTCAAAACAAACATTAGGCGCTCTTTTAAGTAATTTGTGTAGAAACATCACGTACCTTAGAACATAGAATGTCGTATCCTATCACAAGTGGAATGTAAAGTACGTCGTAAAGCGACGAGTTTACCTTCATTTCTCGTTTACTAAGTGACACACAAAATATTCTAAAGAAAATTCTTATTCCAGACTAGGTGATGCCACCCTAAAAAAATATTGCTTATGAATTTCGGTATTCCATTAATTGGCATTTGTAGGAGTAGATAAAACATTCATTTGAAATCTAAGGTGTTATAGATGTCTCTAATTTATTGAAATACTAGATGTGCCTCGCGGTTTACTCTCATGATTTCCGATCCCAAGCGAACTTCGGGACAAAAAGTAGCTTATGTATCTTCAGCTGTCTATGTACTTAGTCTCATAATATAAGCGAGCAGTTTTTACGTGTAAGAAAAACAAATATCTGTCTATATTTACAAACTTTATCATTTATAGTATTAAGCGTAATGAAATTAGCTTCAGAAAACTTAAAACTTCCAGAACGTTTAAAATTATTTTTAAATAGCTAATTTAGACTTATTTTAGGTATCTAATTAATTATTATTATAAAATAAAACATGTTTTTATTTATATTATGGTCAAATAAATAATAATTATTGTAGAGTATTTTTTGAAACAAGTAATATTATCATGGGTATAACATAGCAGCCCGCCGCGGTGCTTATGGTGCGTATGGCGAAAACTATATCTCATTCGCTGGTCCAGAACGATAATCTTAAGTATTTTTAAGAGTTGGCAAGAGAGATAATTACTATAGTTCGCGTCACGTAAAAAGAACGCTGGCCTTCAACCTGCGCAAAGGCGATTTATCGGTCTATATGGTGGTATGAGGTCTATAAATATTTTAAATTACCTACTAATAACCATTATACGAAGCCGAGAGCGAAAAGGTAATTCAAAAATAAAACAATAGGCCTAGTATTTTAGTGTGCGAGATTACATATGCGCAAACAGTTTCTTTCAGCGTTCTTTTTACATGACGCGAACTATACACATCAAAATATAGCGGCTTTTCAGTCCCCTACGCACTGACGGTGCTACGGACTAAAGCGCGTCTGGCGTTAGCGCGTGAGCAACCTACGCGCGGTTCTCTCTCGCGGGGCGCGAGGGTGGAAGGCAGCGAGATGCACTGGCGATAGCGCGCACACTGCTACTGGACTTCTAGATACGAGACCGCGCTGTTAACTTAACCGTTGCATAATATACGTATTCAGAAATACAGTCCACTCTTTGTTTGTCCAGCTTCGGCTAGCCAGTTATCCCTACTACTTCAAAAAGGGTGAAAAACATCTCCTCATTGCGATAGCGGACCTATATCGGCCCTTGACAGGCTTTCGCCCCACCGCTGCACTAAATGGACGTTTATAATTTTTCAGCCGCAGCTAACATAGACGTATATTTACCAGAAAATAAAATATTAGAGTTCAAAATAATCAACAAAAAGGTATAATACCGCAGCGTTGGCGCAGCGGTCACAGCACTGGATTGCGATTGGCTGTTGCGCGGGCGGTTGCGGGATCGATCCCCGCACACAACATTTGTATTGGCCATACAGATGTTTGCCGTGGTCTGGGTGTTTGTGCAGTCCTTGTGGGTCTCCCCACCGTGCCTCGGAGAGCACGTTAAGCTGTTGGTCCCGGTTGTTATCATGTACACCTGATAGCGATCGTTACTCATAGTAGGGAATATATCCCCCAACCCGCATTGGAGCAGCGTGGTAGATTAAGCTCTGATCATTCTCCTACAAGGGGAAGAGGCCTATGCCCAACAGTGGGATATTACAGGCTGTATCGTGATCGTGATCTTAATAAGGTATAACGTAATCAAATATTACGTATATACATTTACGTTTATGTGTAATAAGATATAAATATATATAATGGGTTCATGAAAGTTTTACCAGGTGACGCAGTTTGTATCGTAGTAAGGAAAATAATAGGTAGCTTAAATCTTGTAATTCATAAGTCTGGTTACAAGCACTATAACCAACTAAGTCAAGACTATGACAGATATTGTTACAAAAATTCATAATTGATTCTCTATTAATTTCTGAACTGAAAACTTAATAAAAAAATTATACCATTTAAATAACCTAGTCCGGATTGGATAGGAAAGTAGGGGATAGGTGGAGGGTAGTGAGTAACAATCTAGTGAGAGTAAGTTCATAAACTAATATTGAAACCAATGTATACGTAATACTTAGTACCTTATACTGACTGCAACTGCATAGAGGAGGATCTGATGGCGATGGGCAAGTTTACGAACTGGAGGAGCGTCGCCAGAGATCGTGACAAGTGGAAGAAAATCGTGGATGAGGTCAAGACCCACAAAGGGTTGTAGCGCCTCTGGAAGTAAGTAAGTAAGTACTTAGTACCTTATTTTAACGCCTGTGTATTTTCGCAAATACCGTGATTACGCGTCTAATTATATCGTATTTATACTACCAGAAATGGGTGAAGTGCAAATATTTTGAAAGGGCGTCACGTAAAATCAACACTAATAAAATAAAGATGAAATCTTTATTTGCTTGAAAGCTCTATCTGTGTTTAATAGTTTATTGTAGGCTGTAAAATGTCACGTTATGAGTAAGAGAATCATTACAAACATTAAAAACAATTGTAAAACTTTGCTTAGTAAATAAACTTTGCAACGCCATGATACAAACTGTTACCAAAAGTAAAAGTTTCTAGTTTTATAAAATTTACTGAAAATGTAAATAGTACCTAAATAATTGTAGCCATAAGTTTCACAATTAACGGTTCATGGATGTGAATGTGAATCCAGTGTCAGAAGTCTGGAAACATAGAACACATTTTAACAACTTGTGCTTACAATACTACGAAAAACATGTGTATATCCATTACAAACATTTGCCATATACAGGGGTCATACACTTAACTGGTAGCGTCAAATATCCTATATTCATTACATCAAATGTAAGAAAAAACCCTGAACAAAAAGTCTTCTAAAAATAAATATAATAAATATTGAGACAAATATAAATAATTTCCTTTTTTCTGTTATTTCATAAGGAAAGTTCGAACAGAATAACAAATCACAATCCTCCAAAGAGATTATAGTTTGATACGCCGTATTTATTTTAACGTTCGATATATTTTTTTACAATACATTTTATTATAGGATACGTCTCGTTAATCTCTTCATTTGTTATTCACAAAGACTCCAATGGTTTGTAATTTAGCTCAATGATAAAAAATATCGAATGTAAATAAACCCACAGAATTCTAGTGAAAGATTTACGTAAAATATCTCTTAATATTTATTAGCAAAAATGTGTTGCGTATTCGATTTGGTTCTTTTTCAAATTTTATTTTTATTTCCTTCCTTGTTTGCAATAAAATAAATTGTCTCTTTTAAAATACAATTATACAGATTTGGAAGGAAAAATCGCCTAATATAGAATTGTAGTTTTTTTTTTAACTAGGGTGTCAAAATAACGTGGGGTCAATAAGCGGTTACCGTAGTCTATAGACTCTTGGAACATCAGGAGCATCTCAAGCTCATTGCTGACCCCACTCACAAACTTGCTCAGAGCCAACTACAACCAGCTTACCTTCTACACCATTACAAAACATCACACAAAATGTGTAACAAGCGTATTAAAATAAAAGTAAAAAAAAAGTAAAAAAAAATGCAACAAATGTCAAAAGTTTCGCGAATAGGAATATAATAGCAGCAGCGTAAAGTACGAGTATCAGTCGTCAAAACAAACTCGATAGCGGATCTCTAAAATATATTAGGTAAAACGTGAAATCCGAAATAAAAGAACATTCATCTACGTATTATTCCATATACGAACGGCGACTGTGTCCCAAAATGGATGAAATGGAACATTTTCCGTATGAATTCACAAAACCTTTTCTCCTATGTTTCAATTTACTAAAGAGATGCAACATTGGATTTTTTGACGATAACGTTCCAGTTTTTAAAAAATATTGGCGTTTCTTCTTTATCATTCCGTTCGTATTAATTCACTACATTTCGGTTTCTGTTTACATGAGCCGAGTGTTTACAACTGAGATAAAAATATCGGAGCTGGCTTTCATGGTTCCTGTTTACTTGATTTTAACACAAGGTATGTTCTTTTCAGTGGCACCATGCCAAGGAATTTATCCTAACTATTACATCTAATGACTTAACAAGGCTTACGCTGTGCCTTCCATTTTAATATCATCTTCGTTTGAATGGCCGTTTCAAATAAAAGATTATGTTCGTTTTATATTAAGTGAGTCGTTACTTGTGTGCGTCCCGTATCATATGGAGAATTAAAATCAACTGCGTTAAGAATTATCATATTGACCGAAAGTATAATCTTCGTGTTATTAAAAACAATGTTATTTTTAGGATTCTTAAAAGCAGCAGTGATTATACAAAGAAAAGGAGATACAGCTAATTTGATCAAGGAACTCGGCAGTATGTGGAGAACTGATAACCTTAACGATAACCAAATTAAGAAGAAAAATAGACTCTTGAAACAACTAAATCTTGGTCACACAGGTAGTAGGAAATTAATATTTTAATCTTGTACAAGTCATTTCAAACAGCAAATCGTGGCTTCTTTTAAATTATTTTTTCCTACAGATTTATGTGTACGACGATTTAGCCTGTAATATCCCATTGTTGGGCATAGGCTTCGTCGCCAGGTAGGAGAAGGATCGGAGCTTAATCCACCACGCTGCTCTAATGCGAGTTGGCGGATATATTCCCTACTATGAGTAACGATCGCTATTAGGTTTACATGATAACAACCGGGACCGACGGCTTAACGTGCTCTCCGAAGCACGGAGTGAAGACCCACAAGGACTGCAGAAACACCCAGACCACGGAAAACATCTGTATGGCCAATACAAATGCTGTCGTGTGCGGGGATCAAACCCGCAACCAATCGCAATCCAGTGCTGTGACCACTGCGCCAACGCGACGTCATTTATCTGTACATTATTAAACATTTTTATACTCTAACTGTCTAACACAATAAACCAAATTGTTGCTTGTAAATTAAATGATAAAGAGACCCAAGACTCGAACAAATAATATCGAATAAGTTTCCTTAATTAATCATAACATTTCATATTCAACTTGGCCCTTTCATAATTAGTTCTTGAATTTAAATGAAACTAATTCTTTATTAGATTTGACAAACGTTCAAAACAACGACTCTACTTTCTACGGAAAATTTAATTCAACTTATTTTTAGTATTTTACTGGGGAAGTATGATTGCTTCGTGGCAAAATTTGTTAGCACCGTTGGCTTATACTTTATTTAGGAAATTTTTGCATGAAGACGACACCGAATTCTTGCTACCCTTAGGATGTGTGTACCCTTTTGATCCTGTAAAAAATTGGATGCGATATATTGCGATGTATGCTTTCCAAGTATACACAAGTAAGTGATGAGTCAATATGGAAATTCATCTTTAAACCTTGAATTTAGGAATTATTTTTAAATACTTTCTTTTCAAATGCTATAAAATCTTTTATCGTTTCGTTAATTGTAAAAAATTAATATTTCCTGATGTTTTTTCTATCAATGATATTGTTATTATCTTAAAAACAATACTGTTGCTTTTAAAATTACGATTCAAAAAACAACAATCCAACAATTACTTTTTCTTTTTTATGAAATATTTCAATTATTATTGTTTAACAACTACTATTATAAATACAACAATAAGTTAATCTTCCAAGCGGAAAGTGAAAACTCACAATAAAATCAATTATTTTTTTAAGCGTTTCACTACATATACGTCTATATAGGCACAGAATTTGTGATGATAACCCTCTGTGCTCACCTCAGCACAGAGTTTGCTTTACTGAGAGAAGATTTGAAACACGTAAGACCAAGAAAAGATAAAATTATACCTAAAAATGAAATGATTAATAGTGCTGATAATTGCGGAAATTCTTTGAAAAATGTTATACGGAATCACCAAAAATTAATACAGTAAGTAAAACTTACTAAAGATACTTACGTTAAAGATATAAAGAACTTTTTAATAGCTGTAAAAGCCTAAATATGTATTCCAATGATAAACATCAAGTGTTTTATTCAGAAATAAATATATTTCAAGATATTATGTAATTCACTACATAATTATTATTTTTTTTTTGTCAAAATAATGTTATGCTACTTGTACCAAAAATTAGCAGAGTTATTCGGTTCACTAAATTCTATAAATATCTTAATTCCAACACCTTATTGACCTTAATACCCGTATTTAACAAATCATGTTATATATAGATAGACAAATATTATAACATAATTGGGAATAACATTGAATTTCCAAATATTCAATTCAATGTTTTATAGTCCATAAAAGTTCCATTCACATCTTCCGCCAGATGTCATAATGTCATAAAATTTAACGTCTCGCGTAAATCAAATGACAATAAAATATTTGATGATGTAGAGAGATTTTCAATTTAATGATTTAAATAAGATATTTAAGAATGTTAAAATAGACGTTAATACTGTGTCCAAAGACGATTGAATATTTTAAATTATGATAAAGACTTTGTTAACAATATTACAAATGAATATTTACTTTTATGCGTACTTTTATTTATTTTTACTGTAGAAAGTAATTCTATGTTAAACTTAAAACTTGCAGGGTTTTAAGATCTCTTTCAAAGTCGTGTTTAATTGAAAAAACCAGCCTATAGAGCACAGGCTTATAACCGAAAATGTTCTACCCTCCGTGGTTCATCCAAATGCATTCAAACGATTTTATTATTTCAGTAACATTCTAATAGGTGACCAGTGAAATTCATGATACATTTTATATAACAATGATAACTCGTGTTTCACTGGAGAAGGCCCATGCCAAGAGGCACACCGAGATAAGGGATATTTTATAAACACATTTATTTTTTTACTATTATTTTGGTTCTCGGAAATAAAAGTCTTTATTATAACTCGTGTTTAGTTTCTAAATCTATCAAATCATTACGGTAACATTTCATCACAATATTATCTTAGAATTAGTTACTTTTATAACGAATAAAATTAATGTATTTTTCTTTATTTCATTTTTCAGCGTAACATGTTCGTTAAATAACGTCTTTAGCATATTAGTCTTCATAGATTTGTTATTTGCTACGGTAATTATATGTTTCTTTGGTTTTGGTGCTACGGTAAGTAAAGTTTATTAAGTATATGAAAAAATTATCGAATATATTATTGTTTACGTGAATTTCACTCATTATAATGAAACAACTTTTTCGAATTTCCTTTTCTTTGGGATAGTGGTCGACGTCGATGGTCACGGAGGACTCCCGTGACCATGGTTGCTGTAAAGTATCCGAAACGTCGGGCATCTAAAAAACATTATAAACTGAGATAAAATCCGAAAAGTTGTTTCATTATAAATTATACCATTTTTAAAAAAATATTGAAAATAATATTTTTTTTAATCAAACAGTGAATATTTAAGTGAAACTATATTATTATCTCGTTTTTTTTTTTTTTGTAAATAGGTATGCAGAATAATGTAATTATATTATGACGTACAGTTATAACAGCAAATTACTATGAATTAATAAAATATTATTTTATTCATTTCAAAATAATCCTCGTAATCTGTTTCTCTTTGAATGTTAAAATAATATAGTTTAATTTAAAATGTACATAATTGAAGGTAGCACATGGCGCTGTGGACATTGCCAATAATTTTATAGCTGTATTGGCGCTATTACTGCCAATTTACATACTCTGTTACTACGCGGAATTACTAAAAGTTGAGGTGAGATCAATATCGAATTTAGTATTTAATTATAATATATTTTTTTAATTTATTAAATATAAAAATAAAACAAGTATGCTTTAGACCACACGACTAAAGTAAAATTAACGTAACTCTCTCTCTTTCTATCTTCACTATCTTATATCTTCCTCTCAACTTCCGTTTGCCTCGCCCGATTACTCTTTTCGTAACGCTCTCGTCACCTATTTACCAGCTTACTCCCCAAGTCAAGTGTGCGTAAAAAAATTTTTACTTCAAAAATACATAATATATATATGATATAGTGAACAATAAAGATGGTACAAATAAAACGTTATACATCTGAACCATATTGTACATACGAGCATGAACATTAATTAGATGGTCGTTTATTTTCAATTATGTTTAATATATTTTTAAGTGTTTCGGTATTTTTAATGGAAAACACCTTAAAAAATCTAATGAAACTCGCTTAAAGTAACTGATAAACAAAACTTGATTTGTCGAAACAAAGAAAACGTACCTAATGACTACGAAACTAATTCGTTGTTACATTAAAAATCAGATTTTTATGTAGCTAGTTAGTAAAAGCACGTACACAACTCTGTCTCGCAATTAGAAGCTAATAATAATAACACTTTATTGTACACCAATACAAAAAAAAGTAACAACAACAATAATTACCTAGTAGAAATATGTACAATTGTCGGCTTCATCGCTAAAAGCAATGTCTTACCAGTAACCTTAAGCAAGAGAGGGCTACTTTCCTTAGCTGTTAGCAAAACCATCGTGAGCATAAGAGCTTTGCTCTTGCTGAACCTAAACTCCATTTTGTTCCTTTACTAATGTATTTGTTGTGGCATAGTTCTGTCGTCTTCCTTAGTGTAATGTGGATCTAATGTGGGTCGTTACGGTCAAAACTTTATTATTAAATCCATTTTTTTTTGGAGTTTATTGGAGTTTACTCCTTAAGAATCGATTTTATTATAAGTCCCCCGTATAAAAAATATGAGGAGTAAAATCTACTGAACGAATAACCTCGTTACGTTTCTCGTAACGCCATCTATCGGAACCAATAGGTTTCCGATTAATTAACGGCGTTTTCTAATAACGCCATCTTAGACAGATAGATGGCGTTATTTGATTCGTTTATTTACCATTTGATATGGTATTAATCTTTTTCTTAGACTAGTAGGCCTTTTTGTGCCTATTTAGACAGTCGATCTAAAGGAGTAAACTCCAGTTGTGCGTCGGAGCTAACACAAAAACTTTTTTTCTATATAGAGTTCAGGAATAGCTGAATCGGCGTACGATAATGTGTGGTACAACTACGGTACACATTATCAGAGAGCAATTCGATTTATTATCTTAAGGTAAGTATCAATATCAAACAAAGACGTATAAAGGAACAAGACTCTTGTGAACGTAAGTGAACATCGATATATTTTCCCTCTAATCTACGGGGATATAATAAGGAAAGAAAGTTTGTTATGGGAATTGCGTCGTTCGTAAAGTTGGAAACGTAGAAATTGATGCTTAGACTTCTTGATAGACTCGTGAAATATCTCAACGGGTCACGTATACGATTGATAGTAACGTAAAATATTAACCGTATAAAAAAACTGATAATACGAAAACAAACCCAAAATTTTGAAGCTTTTTTTTGTTGACATATATTTAAAAAAAAATTCCATCTAGATTCTAGATAGAAGCTATATTCCGCAGCTTATAAAGTAAAACTTATTGTCTATGATTTAAGTAACAGCCGAATGATATACATGTATTTTATAGATATACGTATATTTTTTTGTAAAAAATATATAAACAAAAAACACAAAATATAAATTCAATACACTCGGGAGAAGAACAGAGTTCACAACTCTGGATAGAAACACTGTCACTGCAAATTATGCCAATGGCTAAGTCACATTAATGTCAAATTATGTATGAGTTGTACGTTATACAACAATTCAGTTTAAATAATCACATCAAGCTCGTTACTTAGGAATCAATTATTCGTTTAAAACTATTCCAATCAAAATATTGAGATACGGATTAAGTTTAGAACTATCTCTGTGCAGGTCACAGCGTCCTTGCTGCCTGACTTCGTTGAACTACGTCCCAATAATTTTGAACACATTTACCAAGGTAAAATAAGCTTGTATATTCCTAATCAAATATATAAGATTTAGAAGCAATAGTGTAAGTAGGTACTCGTCGAATATAAGCGTTTGGATCAGCTTTTTAAACTAAAATTGCTTTGAAGCTAATTTAGAATAAAACATAAAATAAATTAACTGAGGTAGGGCACAGCAGGAAATTTCCAGCCACCACCAACCAACCAACCACCAACCACAGCTAAATAATACTGTTTTCAAGCAGTATTGTGTTCCTGTTGGTGAGTAAGGTGACCAGAGCTCCTGGGGGGGATTGGGGATAGGGTCGGCAACGCGCTTGCGATGCTTCTGGTGTCACAGGCGTCGATAGGCTACGGTCTTACCATCAGGTGAGCCGTACGCTTGTATGCCGACCTGGTTACATTAAAAAAAAATTTAATAATTGTGTTTGCTCGCAAACGAAAAAAAACCGACTTCAATTACATCGACAAGTAAAACAACGTAATAAGACGAAAAAATAGTCAAGTAAATACGCGCTATTAAAGATTACTCAAAAAGTTGTAATCAGTTTTCGATCTAATTTAAACAAGACTATAAAACAAGTATTAGCTTTCGATTAAAGTAAGAATCATCGAAATCGGTATACCGAGTAAAAAGTTATGCGGTATAATATGACGTAGGTCGACGAAAAAGTAGTCATGTAAATACGCATTATTAGATATAACTCTAAAAGTACTTGTCAGATCTCAATTATATTAAAATGGGACCACATGACACGCAATGCCTTTCAATTAAAACAAAATTGATCGAAATCGGTCCACCCAGTCAAAAGTTCTGAGCTAACATACTTACATAAAAAAAAAAAACATACGTGTCGAATTGAGAACCTCCTCCTTTTTTGGAAGTCGGTTAAAAATTAAGGTGAACTCAGATCGAGGTATTATGTGTCAAATGTACTGCCTTTATTTCAAAGTACATTTTTATTAGAGGTATACAATCAGTGTTTTAATAGACACACAAAACCGAAAGACAAAATGAAACATAGAAGGCGCAGTGCCCAAAGCTAATCCACATATATACCCAAAATATAGCGTTTGGTGGTAGCGGTAGGTGTAAATGAATACCTTTTTTAACTGAATGGAAACAATCACTTAAAACTGATACCCAGAGCACCAATCATTCAGTGTTTACAAACAACTATAATACATCACGATCGATCACGATTCAGCCTGTAATATCCCACTGTTGGGCATAGGCCTCTTCTCCATGTAGGAGAAGGATCGGAGCTTAATCCACCACGCTGCTTCAATGCGGGTTGGCGGATATATTCCCTACTATGAGTAACGATCGCTACCAGGTGTACATGATAACAACCGGGACCGACGGCTTAACGTGCTCTCCGAGGCACGGTGGGGTAACCCACAAGGACTGCACAAACACCCAGACCACGGCAAACATCTGTATGGCCAATACAAATGTTGTCGTGTGCGGGAATCGAACCCGCAACCGCCCGCGCAACAGCCAATCGCAATCCAATGCTGTAACCGCTGCGCCAACGCGGCGTCTATAATACATATTGAATCTTAATGCATTTATCATATTCAATTTTTCAGGTAGTCAGCACGACTTGGTCGTACTTCTCCTTAGCAAGAAGCTTATACTCCAATAACTAAGAAGATATCTATAAAATAAAAATTGATTAGCACATGATAACATAGATCAGCTTATAGTACACAACTCTCTAAAATATATTTTTATTAACTTCTGCGCGCGACTTCGTCGGCGTGGACTCCGCTCCTATTGGTCTTAGCCTGATGACACATAGCCTATAGCCTTCCTCGATAAATGGGCTATCTAACACTGAAAGAATTTTTCAAATCGGCCCAGTAGTTCCAGAGATTACCGCGTTCAAACAAACAAACAAACTCTTCAGCTTTATATATTAGTATAGATAAATCTCAAATAGAAAATAAAAAGTAAGGATAATATAAATTTTATGAACTCAGGACGGCGATGTAATAATATACTTTTTTTATTTATTAAGACCAAATATTGTATCACGTAATTATAAATCTTTAAATTTAATTATAGAAAAAAAACCTTATAATTAACTTTATTTAAGCACCAAATCTATGTTTAATAAATATCAATGAAAAACAGATTTTACTTTTTATGTTAGTAATTCGAATATAAATGACACCTCTTTTCTCTAATTTTTTAAATATATTATACTAAAATGTTTTTATAATAAAACCCTATAATTAATATCTAATAATATTTAGGCGAACATTCAAGTTAAAACTATTAATTTTATGTCTTTTTAGGTCTTACGACTATTAAAAAGAGACAAAAAATTTACTAAAAGTTTACTACATAATTGTATTTGCTCCCAAACAAAAAAAAACCGACTTCAAATTACATCGACATGTAGAGCGCATGTAGTCGAAAAAGTATTCAATTAAATACGCATTATTAGATATAGGTAGGGATCCCTAGTACATTTTTTTCACCTGATTAGTATCAAGCTAATTTTCCGGGAGTAGCTTCATTTTGACGAGATGAACAAAAAATTCCTCTACGAAAACTCTCGATTGTGGTAGCTAACAGAGATAGCAGGGGATAGAGCAGCAGTGAGCGTAGGACCGGGATAACGTACCACGCAATTTGTAGGACAATATTACTATTAAATTATATAGAGAAAAAAAAAATCAGCTGGTTAGTAATAATTTTTTTTTCTACTAGGGATCCCTACCTAATATCTCTAAAAGTACTCGTCAGATCTCGTTACGAAAGTAAAAAGAAGTAGAAAGTTGTGAGGCACACCGCACATAAAAAATACAGTCGAATTGAGAACCTCCTATTTTTTTTAAGTCCGTCAACAATAAGTGACACAATGAAAATATAATTTACTCCTAACAAAACACAAAATACGTCATATATTTACTCCAAAGTATACCTCATGGATCAGATTCTGACGAGTAAATATTAGTTCTGCGGCACAATGTTTGCATCGTGTTCATTCCCTGTCGTCTCAACAGTTCAACAGAGAGAATCGTAAAAGCGGTACGTTGAGCGTTTGTACAGAATACCGTTCAGAATCGCTTGTTAGATAAATGTTATTTCGAGTTAAATGTAGACAGAGTGAGCTTTTAGTTAAGACAAAACTAATTTACTCGTTTTTTGTACAATTTAGTAATGTTTTATAGTCAAAATCATTGACAAATTAAAAAAAATATACAATCATTTATTATTAAATATTCATAATAAAAGTATTAAAATATGTGTTAAATTAAAATATTATTTATTTATTATCATTCATATTTATATTTAGATTCCGACAGTCAATCAATCATCAATCATCGAAAATTGCCATACATAATTTCTGTTATGTAGAGACACAATGGCAAAAATCTTGCTCAGAGCTTTGCTGGAGCAGACCGACCGGGTATGTCCCTTGATCTTATAGAAAAGAGAAAGATAGTGCTCAAGGGAGTGTTAGCACACACACACACACACACACACAAACATAAAACACGTGCGAGCGCACATATGAGAAGATTTCGGAATATCCAATTTTTGCAACTTCAATTTTAAATCAAAACAGACGTTCAGTTTTCTTGAAATAACATATTTTTGTTAACATAAAATACACGCTTAATTATGTAATAGTCTGAGTGGCTTTATAAAACTGTAATCAGCTTTCTCTTGTAAATGTCATCCATCCATTCCCTTTGAAGATTAGCCAGAGAAACAGAGTAAAACAGGATAAGACAAAAAATGTATTTCTTAGCCTTAAGTACTTTGTAATCATTAGTTCGACATTACAAATAGGTACTTCAACTTTATTTATTTCGGTAGGTAGTTTGTGTCTCTTTTGATTATAAAACTGTTAATATAATTATTACTATCAATTTATTTTCTTAGTAGATGTGCCCTGCGGTTTTTCTCCTTGTTAATTTGAATATTGCCTGGGAGCCTTCCTCGGTAAATGCACTATCCAACAAAAAGAATTTTTCAATTACAGTCGGAGATCCTGAGATTATATAATAATATAATATTAGTATTTTCTTATAATATTGTCTCGTGTAATATAAATCAATTTTTTTCATAACGGATTCTTTTTAAACCACTAACATATGAAACAAAAATAATTATTTAAATTCAGCTTGGAAGGACATGTTTAATTTTCACCTTTATTTATATCCTTTATTTTGTTGATCATAATAAAACATACTCTGAAATTTTTGAATAAATCTATTATGATTTTAATTATAGGTTTCTGTAAAAGAAAGATTGAGACATGCTGTATAATTCTAGTCAGGACTTAAGGCCTATGCAAACAACGTTTTTTAAACGCGCCGTCGACGCGCGTTTGTAGCGATACAGACGCGATACACACGTGAGTCAGACGCAGCCTGTAGACCTTTTCACAGCTGTATGATAAAAGCGCGTCGACGCGCGTTTCTAAAACGCGCCATTGACGCGCGTATGTAGCGATACAGACACGCGTGTGTAGCGATACAGGCGCGCGTGTGTAGCGATACAGACGCGATGCAAACGCGCGTGTGTATCAATACAGACGCGCCGGTGATATTTTTCAACTTTCAAATTCTATCACTAAAAACCTTATAGGCAAATAAGTAAACTACGTCGCGGTAGCCTGATAGATATCGTTATTTGACGATAAATCGTCAATTCTACTTAAATATAAGATTAAGTATTTAATAAGACTCAAGAATTTATTTAAGATGTTATTACATTCATTTTTGGTGTACAGTAAAGAATACTTACATACTTATACTAAAAGAGCCTACAAATCAGGAACTACATTTACTGCACAAAAAAGTCTAAAAATACATAACAATTCAATTCTACAGGATACGATAAAGGTTGAACAGGAAAAAATAAACGCAAATACCCAAATACCCATACCTGAAGCGAATTGATTCTCAATCCCTTGTTTCGGGTGTTCATCTTGTTGAAACCTTTAATAATTCTTAAGCTTATTTGACTGAAACTCTTCCGATCCTTCAAGCGGAGGATCCTTATATTCATCACTGGTAACAAAATTGTTTTGATTTCATTTGTTTCTTGAATTTGTATTGTTTAACTTTATTTTAAAAGTAATTATGGTTACTGTCTCCTGGTATTATTTCTACTGCTAGTCTATATTGATTGTATATATATATCTCTACTAATATTATAAAGAGGTAAAGTTTATAACTTTGTTTGTATATACGGGGTAATCTTCGCAAATACTGATCCGATCATGAAAATTCTTTCGCTAACAGAAAGCTACACTATTCAGGAGTGACAAGATAAAAGGAAAAAGATAATTTTCGACCCAGCAGGATTTGAACCTGCGCCCTCTGACGTGCCGTGTCAACAATTCAATCTAATCAAGCATTATTATTTGCCTTAGAAATTAATTGGTGATTTTAAAACATTTATATTTATCTGATTTTCTGAGAATAGTGAGAGTGTATTGGAACATATCAAATTTCACCGTACCTACCCTTCTTATGTGAAATGGATTATAACGCCCAACGAAGTGGGCACGGGTCGGCTAGTATATATATATATAACTCATAATTAAAATGTTAGTATATATAATATGCTATGTTATATATATATAACATAGCATATTATATATACTAACATTTTAATTATGAGTTAGTTTGAATTTTCAGCCATTAGTCGTAAAAGTTTTACACGGTAACATTAACAATATTTTTAGTGTAATATATTAAAAATATGTGAACGTATGATAGAACAGTACTATTTTTTATTATTATTATTTTTAGTACTATTCTGTAAAATTAACCTATTGAAATTCATCTAATGAGTTTGTTTTAGTTACTCTTCAAGACTCCGATCTTTTTAGTGCCGTTACATTTCAGATAGCTTTGCCAGTGACTGATGATATTGGCTTTTAGTCTTCAGGTTTGTTTTCAATATTGTCAATAAACGAACTCTCTATCAAATACGTCATACACGTAGACTGTTTGAGAAATACATCAAACATGGTCGTATTCTTGAACAAATGTCTGATCAATCGATCGTAATAAAAGACTGAGACGGAGCGTAGACCGATATGTCTGCCAATAACGCCTACCCGCAACAATCAACAGTTCTGCCGTGACCATGGCGCATGCAACTGCGACCAAATATCGGAGCCTCAGATATAAACAGGTACATGGTGTAAATCCCGTAAAAATTAATTCAAATAATGTCAATAACCATGAAAATTTAAAACAATATATTGTCTGATCACAAACTCAAACTTTAACAAACTACTTAATTGTAGCCAACTTAATTGTAGCCATCAACAAGATTAAGAGTCCATATCAATTTCCATTAAAACCTTTCGTTTCCATAAAAATCGACAAATCTATACTAATATATAAAGCTGAAGAGTTTGTTTGTTTGTTTGTTCGTTTGAACGCGGTAATCTCTGGAACTACTAGGCCGATTTGAAAAATTCTTTCAGTGTTAGATAGCCCATTTATCGAGGAAGGCTATAGGCTATGTATCATCACGCTAAGACCAATAGGAGCGGAGTACACGCCGACGAAGTCGCGCGCAGAAGCTAGTCGTTCATAACGATCATCAACATTGATCCTAAAAACAGAGAACGTAAAAAAAAGGTTTTATATCTGCGCGGTATAAAGTAAAAAGTTAGTTAGATATATGACCGAATATAACCGTGGATTTTTTTTATTTATGTAAATACCTCCATAATTTTTCATGTAACGTGTTTTTTGAACACGGGTATATGACGGGTATAAAATTATTTCGTCAAAAAAAGTCGAAGGATAAAATAATATTGATAATATTTAACCGAGCGCCGTCATGCTATTATTTACTTTACTGTTTGAAAAAAAATTGTATGCGTACAACGTACACAAGTCAGAAGTGAAATATTTTGGCAAACTAATTGAAAAAGTAAATAAATAAAAAACTAATTGAAAAAACACAACAAACCAATTGAAAAAAAACAAGAAGCCAACGTCACGCGGTGTTCCCAGATGGTCACACATCGAAGTCAGTACTTGGTCAGTACCACGTGACGCGTTGCCGCGTTAGGTTTTACCCCTTTTGCGCCTAAAGAAGTTTCACAGTTTCACTTCAAAAAAATTAGTTAGAAATGAAACTATCCGCGAGAGAACTTAAGTAGTCGACATAGCCTATAGAATAAGCCAATTGAAGTGGCTGGTCATCTCCGTCGCAGAACCGATGGAGCAGATATCCTGTAGTGGTGACTGCGTGTTGGTAAATCTAATGAACGTCCTCCGGCCCGCTGTACCGATGATCTACGTAAGATCTCCGAGGATTGCTGGACTGCGGAGAACAGGCGTGAACTTAGGGAGGCCTATGTCAAGCAATAGACTGCGATAGGTAAAAATAAGCGAGAACATTATTTTAATATTTACGTATTGCTATTGATTTTATAACAATTTATGGAAAAAATAGCTCAAATGTATTAATAAGAGCTTAAAGAATATATTAATATTAATATGTCGCAACTCGCAGATCAGAAGTAGGTAGAAGAAGAACGGACGGATGACCGAACTACTAAGTATTAAATGGACTCACCGAGCGGGTACCGTCTATCGCGTGGCAGAGGGACAACTCGACGCAGTGCCCGGGACTTGTGACCCGAGTGTAGGTTTAAGGCGGCGCCGCCTAAGGCCCTGCGCGCACTAGTGACATTTTGTCACCGTGACGTTTTGTCACTGTCACCGCGTCCATCATCCCTAATGGAGGTGCGCGCACTTGGATGCGTGACAATTCGGTGACTTTTTTGTCCGCGGAGGACGCCAACATGCCCGTGACGCGACAAAATGTCACGTGTCATATGTACGTAGGTTGGCAAACATGGTGTAGAACTTTCCACTTATCAGCCTATCACTCCAAAGCGGGTGAACCCAATACTTTTTATTATTGTATTTCTTTCTATTTCTAAAAACGAGCTCACAGACAACCTATATCTGTATATAATCTGTCACTGCAAGTGCGCGCAGTCGCGAAGGTGACGGTGACGTGACAGTGACAAAGAATTTTTTGTCACGGTGACAAATGTCACTAGTGCGCGCAGGGCTTAACAATGCGCATTGGCACTCGCCTCCACTGCTCGAGTTGCCCAATACAACACAACTTTACAATGTAGGCCTATTACAAAAACACGTCTAGATAATTTTAAAAATAGTATCTATGATAAAGTTTCTTTAATGCCATATGTACATGACGATCCAAATGAACTTTATGGGAACTTCTTTGGATTACTGATTAAGGAATTTAATAACTCTTTTAAAACGAAGACTATTAAGTGTACCCAAAAATTACAGTTTTGTCAATGGGCTACGACAGGTATTTATAAAAGTAGAAACAGGCTATATGAACTGTATAAATTAAGAGAAACTAATCACAGTCCTGGTTTTGTAGAACATGTTAAACAATATTCTAAAATTTTTAAACAGTCATGTTCTATAGCTAAGTCTAACTATTTTAAAGGAAAAATAATGAATTCTAGCAATAAAATCAAAACGACCTGGGATATTATAAAGCGTGAGACTGGCAAATATAAACCACGTGACAACAGCCTGACGCTTAAAATTAATGACGCCCAAATAAAGTCAGAAAAGGAAATAGCTGATATTTTTAATAATTTTTTTATAAATATACCAATTGAAACAACGTCTAATTTGGATTCTTCACCCGCGTCTGCGGCCTTAATGCTCCAAAGACATGTGTCCGAATGTAGTTCATTGTTTGATTTTAAAAGCATTGATTTCACTGATATAATCAAAGCATTCAAATCTCTTAAAATGAAAGGTACCAATGATTTATGGGGTATATCTGTAACTATTCTTAAAAGCATTATTTACACCATTGCTCCATATCTTGCTATTATATTTAATAATTGCATTGCTGAAGGATTTTTTCCTGACTTAATGAAATTTAGCAAAATTATTCCATTATTTAAATCTGGGAACAAAGAAGACCCAAGTAATTACAGACCAATATCCATTTTACCCGCCTTGAGCAAGATCTTTGAAAAAATAATACTGGAGCAATTATTAACCTTTTTTAATTTAAATAAACTCTTGCATAATAAACAGTTCGGTTTTACGAAGGGTAGGTCTACTACTGATGCCGGTGTTGCACTTCTTAAGCATGTCTTTGGGGCCTGGGAGAGGTCGCAGAATGCTCTTGGCATATTCTGCGACTTGTCCAAAGCTTTTGACTGTGTAGACCATCAGACGCTGCTGTTGAAGCTGAATCATTACGGTGTAAAAAATAATGCCCAGAAACTATTACACTCATATCTTAGTTCCAGAACTCAAACAGTTGATATAAATGGGGTGAAATCAATGGGTTCTGATGTAAAGCTAGGTGTACCCCAAGGGTCTATCTTGGGCCCTTTCTTGTTTTTGGTTTATATTAACGATTTACCTTTCTTTGCAAAAAGCCTATGCGAGATTGTCTTGTTTGCTGATGATACTTCTCTTATATTTAACATTGATAGAAATAAATCAAATTTTGACGATGTGAACAAAGCACTCTCGGAAATACTCACTTGGTTTAGTTTTAATAATCTACAGCTTAATGCAAGGAAAACGAAATGCGTTCTATTCTCTTTACCAAATGTAAAATCTCCACCCATAGAAGTTGTAATGAATAATGAAAAATTAGATTTAGTTGAATCAACAGTCTTTCTGGGTGTAACTATAGACAGAAAACTTCAGTGGCATTCGCATATTGCTGCATTAGCTGGTAAGCTCAGCTCTGCAGCTTACGCTATTAGAAAAGTTAGACAGTTAACTGATATAGATACTGCTAGGACTGTATACTTTAGTTATTTTCATAGCATCATGTCATATGGCATTCTTATGTGGGGATTAGCGGCTGACATTAATGCTATATTTATTTTGCAAAAACGAGCAATAAGGGCTATTTATCAACTCAGCTCTAAAACTTCTCTTAGGGAGAAGTTCAAAGAAATTGGTATACTGACAGCTGCATCTCAATTTATATTAAATTGTATTCTTTTTGTGCGTCGTAATATTAACTTATATACCAAACATGGCGATTTGCATGGTCGCAATACAAGAAATAGGAATAACCTTATAATGCCTCTGTATCGATTAGAGAAGGTGCGTGGGTCCTTCATGGGTCAAGGTATACATATCTTTAACAAGATTCCAAGTGATATCTTGGAGTTACCCTTTAAAGAGTTTAAGAATCGTATAAAAAATTGCCTCCTCAAGAAGGGCTACTATACTGTCAAAGATTATTTAAATGACGGGACAACTTGGTCATAAGCTGACAATGATTTTTACTTGTAGTTGTATTTTATTCGCCACGTCTAAACAGTTACTTGTCTATTTGTTTGGAGCGCATTTTAAAGAAACTACCTTTTAGGAGGTGTCTAGTTCTTAAGTAATTGAAAATTATTTACTGCTATGATTACCGGGTATTTTATTTTGTTTAAGATAAATTTGTGATGGAAAGTGACCTTACATAATTTTTTAAGTCAAAGTCATTTTTCAATTTGACGACTCTGTATGAAATATGACAGGGAGAAAAAAATAGCCCTTGACGAGTTTCTTGCCGGTTCTTCTCGTTACAAGGTCTCCCGCCGTAGGATTTGCGAACCGATGGCGTAGCTTCATTGACGTTCACAAGTGCTGTATCAGCCTAAAATGAATAAATTATTTGAATTTGAATTTGAATTTGAATAAGTAACAATTAATTCGTGTACACAAACTAACTATTAGAAGAGTCGAGGTTAAGCTACTAGCAGGATACACAAGTGCACCGCGCCACGCCAGAGCCAAGACTGCCTTAGCCGTTGTTACATCGGTCTTTTATAGACGACTGAATGACTCGAATAATTGAATGAGAGAGGGTAGATGAATGTTGACAACAGCGCAGGTGCCCACATACAAGTCAGAATAACTCAAATAATAGAATAAGTGAGGGTAGACGAATATTGATAATAATGCAGGTACCGACATTAATAACTATTTGCATTGACTCTCCGACAAATATATTATTAAGAGCTTGAACCTTTAAGGACTAGTTAATAAAATTATGGTAATAAACTAGCGAAGTGAGAAAATATTCAAAATTACGTATATTTTTAAACGAGAAATAAAGCTGAAAAAGCTTGGTCTTTGTATTTGGAAAATACAAATTTTTATGTAATTACATTTTTATTACTCGTTTCTATTACGACCCATAACTAATCAAAAATTTCTTGAAAAAATTACAGTGTCCTTAAATTCAGAATATATATAGGTATACTATAAATTCAGAATATGCATACGAACAAACAGTCGTTTATGAGGATGGAAGTATCTCAACCTTATAGAAGATTACAGCCAAATAATACTGCACTCATATAGGTACTGAAAATATGAAGTGAAAAAAGTGTTATATCTTAGTTCACAAGTAATTTCGTAAGAACGACTTTCAAATAAAGGTTTTTTTTTAATTTCGTGACCTTTACAAATTATTTGGATTAATGTGCTCTTCGCGTTTGTGATTAATCATACAAATAAATAAAATTGGAGTGTCTGTCTGTAATATTAAAATAACCGCTTTTTACTAAACGCATATGGATCTGTACACGGTACACATACCAAAATAACATTTTTTACCATTTTTGTCTGTTTGTCTATTCTTTGAAACGGCTGGACCGATTCTTACGGGACTTTCACCGGCAGATAGTTGATGTAATAAGGTGTAACTTAGGCTACTTTTACTTTAGACTTTTTTTATAACTGCAAACTGAACAATAACTTTTTTGTTAAATTCCACGCGAACGAAGTCGCGGGCACAGCAGCTAGTTAGTAATAAATATATGAGTCAATAAAGTAGCTGGTTACGTGGTGACACTTGATTTAAAATTTATATCTTCTGTTAAACACCAACCCATACGAATTGGCATGAACATAGTTTTCAAACAACGTCAGCTCCTAAGATGGACATTTTAAAACATATTATAAGCCATTTTTTTAATTATACAAAGTATGAAGAAGAAATAATTTAACAAGGCAACATTCATCATCATCTCCCTGCCCTTATCCTATTTATATAGGGTCGGCACAACATGTTCTCCTCTTCCTCAGACTCATGTTGTAAGTGATTTGGCATGTTATTTTTTACGACCGGCCGCCTGCCTGACATCAACCCTCCTTGGGAATTGGTAACAAGGCAACATTGTCAAAGTTATTCTACGAAAATTCAATTTTATAGTAAATAAAAAGAGCTAATCAGGCTACCTTCATTGAATAGAATTTTCTGAAACAAACAGAATATATATTTAGCACAACTTCTATTGTTCTGGCACACGACACCGGTTCCATACGAGATTCATTTATTTTATAACCGTTTTTTACTAAACGCATATGGATCTGTACACGGTACACATACCAAAATAACATTTTTTACCATTTTTGTCTGTTTGTCTATTCTTTGAAACGGCTGGACCGATTCTTACGGGACTTTCACCGGCAGATAGTTGATGTAATAAGGTGTAACTTAGGCTACTTTTACTTTAGACTTTTTTTATAACTGCAAACTGAACAATAACTTTTTTGTTAAATTCCACGCGAACGAAGTCGCGGGCACAGCAGCTAGTTAGTAATAAATATATGAGTCAATAAAGTAGCTGGTTACGTGGTGACACTTGATTTAAAATTTATATCTTCTGTTAAACACCAACCCATACGAATTGGCATGAACATAGTTTTCAAACAACGTCAGCTCCTAAGATGGACATTTTAAAACATATTATAAGCCATTTTTTTAATTATACAAAGTATGAAGAAGAAATAATTTAACAAGGCAACATTCATCATCATCTCCCTGCCCTTATCCTATTTATATAGGGTCGGCACAACATGTTCTCCTCTTCCTCAGACTCATGTTGTAAGTGATTTGGCATGTTATTTTTTACGACCGGCCGCCTGCCTGACATCAACCCTCCTTGGGAATTGGTAACAAGGCAACATTGTCAAAGTTATTCTACGAAAATTCAATTTTATAGTAAATAAAAAGAGCTAATCAGGCTACCTTCATTGAATAGAATTTTCTGAAACAAACAGAATATATATTTAGCACAACTTCTATTGTTCTGGCACACGACACCGGTTCCATACGAGATTCATTTATTTTATAACCGTTTTAAAAATTGGTTCCGATTAGGGATTTCATTTAACTTCATTTATGTTTTAGACTATTTACGATCATTTCATTTAGTTTTTCTGTATTTAAATAAAATGTATACAACCAGCGTGAATCAATAAAAAATAAAATAAAGAAATCCAAAATAATAGATGATTTTCGATGTTAGTGTTATTAGTCATTATTTACATTTAAATCTATTTATTTTATTTCTTTTTGAGTATGGTGTCAACAAATTCGAATAATTTTCCTTTAATTATTTTGATTCCATGTAAAAAAAAATCTTAATCATGAACCAAACTAACTTTTCGTAATTAATACATTTCATAAAAACTAATTGCGACTTTATGTTACTTCATTCAAAAGCATAATTCTGTCTTTGTATCAATATCCGAATGGTCGATCTCAAATTTAAATATAATTTCAAATAAATTATCGACGTGTCGAGTGGTTCATACTTAATTGACCTAAGTCCTTTGACTTCGTCAATGATCCCAGTAATAAATAGTATTAGAATGACCATTAGTATATATTAGAAATTAAAAACATGGTTTTCAAAAGTGCATAATCAAACATGTAGGTAAGCATTACGCGATGTTTTGAAGTGAAACTTCTTTAGGCGCATGAGGGTAACATTTTTACTGATGAAACGTGAAACGTTTTGATGAAATGGCAACGTTTTTAATCTATGTTGTTTTTGGTGGGTAGAGCCACCTAGCGTTTACTATAGAAACTACAAAGGTTGTTACATTAATATCGATGGTATTACATTGCAAACTAACTAGATGGCGCTGTCGAAATCTAAAACTTTAGATTTGTATAAATATAAACGAGACTTAAAAAATAGTTTGCCAAAGAAGTTTCACTTCAGACATGTGTACTTTGTACGTACGCACTTTTTTATTTATTATTTTCAGTTTTAGTGAAAAATAGTTTAAAACTTAAATAGATTACGAGCATGTCGTACGTTGCTAATAGTTAAAGCTGAAGTTTATCTTGCTCGTAAGTTGCTAATAGGCTTTAACTTTAACAGAGGAAGGTAAATAAGCCTTAAGGCCTGTTTCACCTCAATTATAAAGGATTGGCTAGTATAAAACTGTTTCACTTCAACTAATAAGTTGCAAATTTTGAATCTACAGGTTACTAGATAAAATTGAGTTATGTTGAAAAAAGAAAAATGTAGCGGATACATAAATAATTAATAATCTTGTTATCTCTTGGATGATTTTATACGCCAGATAGCTTTACCAGAATTTTTTTTTATTCACAAATAGGTCGGCAGACAAGCGTACAGCTCACCTGATGGTAATTATTAACTTGTAGATGCAACCTGCAGCGCCTGCAATGAGCATGACGAAAGATTTTGAAAACCTCTTCCATAATGTGGGTACACATTTACTATTTACGAAAATACCTATATTTCGGTAATAAACTTAAGTTTAAGGAAGTTTAAAACTATTTTTCTAATATGTTTTCAATGAGAGCGGCAAAACGGCTGCAGGTGTCATGGCGTCGGCTCTGACGTCACAAAATAATCTGGGCCTTACTTTTTACTTTACGCTTTGGAGCGCGCCTGACGTATTATGTTATGTTTTGACGTATGCGCTGTAATTTGTGTTTCAATCAAAATGGCCGATTGCAGTATTATAATGTTTTATTTTATTGAAAATCACAATAATCTTATTATATTACATAAAACTAAACCAGTATTTTGAATTTTTTTAATATGAGTGTTCCCCTAAATTAATTAAATTGACGATTTTTTGATACTGTCGTCATGCCCATACTACAAGCATCGCAAGCGCGTTGCCAATCCTACCCCGCAATCCCTCGCAGGATATCTGGTCACCTTAATCACCACAGGAACACAAGACTGCTTCAGAGCAGTTTTATTTAGCTGCGATCTTCTGTATGGGGACTTCCCCAGTCAGGCTGGTCCCGGATATTTCCTGATGTCCCCTACCTCAGGTAAACTCGTGGTAAATTAACTAGTGAAATAGAAACTAAAACAAACGAGTTAGTAGACTACAAACACTGTCAAACGCTACCATTATCCAATCATTGACTGACCACCAAAATACCATTGTAATGGAACTGTAATAGCAGTACCGAATCCCTGGTTAATTTTCAACAAACAGACACAATCGTGTTCTATCGATAGTGATCATAATTACGAAAGTACGGAAACAATACAAATGTTCCACTGTCACAACTATCGACTTGAAACGTCAGAATGGATGGTACAGCAATTTGTATTCGACCTATATGGAACTTCCTTGTTATATATTAGGGATACGATGCGATGTCACTTTCTACAGAAACTGCAACAACAATACCATGTGTGTACGTAGGTATGTATTTATGGGTCGTATGTTATATTATTATAGTTGTGTGTGCAGTGTCTCATATATGTGAAAGAGTAATGCCTGAGTTGTGTGATTGTCATAATTCATAATTAAAAATAAAATGAGAGAATGCCTTTTATAAATTAATAAATGTTGCGATTCTACTCGGCGAAAGGAATATTCCTACCAAATTTCAAGTCTCTACGCCTTATGGTTCCAGAGATATCGTGATGAGTCAATGGGTGGATATCTCTTTTATATATATATATAGATTTTATATATAAATGAAACTATAATACATCATACGTCAGTAAAGTTAGCCGAGTAAAAATATTGACGAAAAGAGAAAATTGTACATTTTTATTTCCCCACTAGCCTTTGTTACTCGTACATTAAGAGCAAAAAATAGCATCCGTTTCGAACTATTCACGAAATCGAATGAGGATGATGAATGACTGCTTTCCACGTACGCAAAAAATGAAGCGATAATACATGACAGGTTCTATATGGTAACTATGCATATTTACTACATATATGTATGTATCTTTACTTTTTGCGTACAAGAAAGAATAAATGAATATTATTATTTTCCTGGTTCTGATTGATTAATTCAGCTTGTAACAGGTACACTTGGTAGGGCACAGCAGGAAATTTCCTGCTCAAAATATGGAGCAGCCCGACTGGGGTAGTACCTCGACCTTACAGAAGACCACAGCTAAATAATACTGTTTTCAAGCAGTATTGTGTTCCTGTTGGTGAGTAAGGTGACCAGAGCTCCTAGGGGGGATTGGGGATAGGGTCGGCAACGCGCTTGCGATGCTTCTGGTGTTGCAGGCGTCTATAGGCTACGGTCTTACCATCAGGTGAGCCGTACGCTTGTTTGCCAACCTAGTTACATTAAAAAAAAAAACATCCCACTGCTGGGCATCGGTCTCTTCCCCATGTAGAAGAAGAGTCAGGTTAGATATATACCCTATTATGAGTAACAACCGTTATCAGGTGGCTATGATAACAAGAAGGACCTATAGCTTAACGTGCTCTCCGAAGCATTGTGGAAAGACCCACAGGGACAAATACCGAGACTGAACACAAACAGTTGTACAAATACAAATCTCTGTGCCGAGCAGGAATCGAACCCGCAACCGCCAGTGTTTAGACACCGTCACGCACCACTACACCAGAGTGATGTCATTGTTATTTACATTGCTCTTAAGATGTTTGATGGATGGTCGTTTTATTGTTTGATGGTATTTCTTTAATTTTGACAAAGGCTTGTACTTGTGAGGGCCTTACGGACATCTAAATCTTAGTATGATAAAGTGTAACAAACCTTATTAAAATAACACATGACATTGTCAGTAACGCACTCGTCATTAGATGGCGCTGACCTCAATTACATGACGCGTTGGCGCAACGATCACAGCACTGGTTTGTGGCTGTTGCGCTAGCGGTTGCGGGTTCGATACTTGCACATGACAAACATTTGTATTGGCCATAGAAATGTTTGCCGTGGTCTGGGTATTTGTGCAGTCCTTGTGGGTCTCCCCACCGTGCCTCGGAGAACACGTTAAGCGGTCGGTCCCGGTTGTCATCATGTACATCTAATAGCGATTGTTACTCATAGTTAAGAATATTTAAGATATTAAGATAAACGTTTACATAGTTGTAAACGTTTATAATGCAAATTGTTTGTTATCCTGAAAAAATAAAATAAATCAGGAATATATCTGCCAACCCGCATTGGAGCAGTGTCGTGGACTAAGCTCTGATCCTTACATGGGGAAAGAGGCCTATGCCCAGCAGTGGGATATTACAGGCTGAAGCGCGTATACTAATATGAGTGGGACATGGCATTCATCTGCTGCTCCAGATTTCGAACAAGAAATTTGTTTTCTGAATGAATGGTCTTGAGATGAGAGAGAGAATGAGGAGTACCTCAACCTTACAGATCATTACGGCCAAATAGTATTGGTCTTCAAGTAGTTTCATGTCCTGTGTCGAGTAGCTAGAAATTGTGGAAATGCGCTGTTTTCTCTTTAGGGCTACGTTACGTATCGCTCTTATGAATGACACCTAGATAGCTATCCGGTAGAGTCTATTTGTTATATAACTTTGGTATAATTTCTACGTAGAAAAAAGTTATATGTAAGAAAATACCTTCAAAAAACATCGTTTACTTTTTGTTACAAGCGTTTGCTTTGACGCTTACAATTTTGGTTCGTTTTATTTGTACTAGTGTTATAACGTTCGCAACGAGAGAGCCACTCGCTGCTAATGGCTTTAAAAGCCGACCGAGGCTCATGCCAGCCAGAACCGGACTTATGGGATGTTTTAGGTTTACATATAGATTTCGTTATTTGGATGTAACGGGTATTGTGTCTTTGTAAATTGTAGTTTCATGCTTGAAAAGTACGATATACGTATTTTATTGACGAGATGGTCTATAAATATGATTTATTGATGCCATTATTTGTTGTAAATTGTTGTTCGTTAAAGTTTATTATTTTAAATCATCAAAAATTCTAAAATGATGATAAAAAGTTTTTGTTTAAACTATTTTTATGTATGGTATTAACATATACAAATTATAGCATGTAAAACACAATTATTTTAAAGTATTAATATACAGATGGGACACAAGTGACAACAATCAATAAAATACAAAAAGTACTTTCTTAGGCACATGATAGGTTTACAGGTAGACAGTATATATATATATATATTTTTTTTTATTATCATATCAAAATTTTCGACCCAGCGGGATTCGAACCCGCACCTTCCCGACAATCCGTGTCCGGTGCTCTAGCCGTTAAGCTATGGGCCTATACTCCGCGGAATCGAAAATCTTGATATGATTTTTATTCGGTTTTAAGCAACCGTGGTGCCATCTATAGCGAGACCTGTACAGTACTTCACTATTCAAAGTTTCATATTACAATGAAAATCTTTTGACAAGAGACGACACTAAGCTATTTTTAATTCCTATTATTTTTATTTTTGTGTTACCCACACATGAGGAAATTCGAAAATGTTTTTTATTATCATATCAAAATTTTCGACCCAGCGGGATTCGAACCCGCACCTTCCCGACAATCCGTGTCCGGTGCTCTAGCCGTTAAGCTATGGGCCTATACTCCGCGGAATCGAAAATCTTGATATGATTTTTATTCGGTTTTAAGCAACCGTGGTGCCATCTATAGCGAGACCTGTACAGTACTTCACTATTCAAAGTTTCATATTACAATGAAAATCTTTTGACAAGAGACGACACTAAGCTATTTTTAATTCCTATTATTTTTATTTTTGTGTTACCCACACATGAGGAAATTCGAAAATGTTTTTTATTATCATATCAAAATTTTTTCTTAACGGCTAACGCTTTGCTTAACGGCTAGAGCACCGGACACGGATTGTCGGGAAGGTGCGGGTTCGAATCCCGCTGGGTCGAAAATTTTGATATGATAATAAAAAACATTTTCGAATTTCCTCATGTGTGGGTAACACAAAAATAAAAATAATAGGAATTAAAAATAGCTTAGTGTCGTCTCTTGTCAAAAGATTTTCATTGTAATATGAAACTTTGAATAGTGAAGTACTGTACAGGTCTCGCTATAGATGGCACCACGGTTGCTTAAAACCGAATAAAAATCATATCAAGATTTTCGATTCCGCGGAGTATAGGCCCATAGCTTAACGGCTAGAGCACCGGACACGGATTGTCGGGAAGGTGCGGGTTCGAATCCCGCTGGGTCGAAAATTTTGATATGATAATAAAAAACATTTTCGAATTTCCTCATGTGTGGGTAACACAAAAATAAAAATAATAGGAATTAAAAATAGCTTAGTGTCGTCTCTTGTCAAAAGATTTTCATTGTAATATGAAACTTTGAATAGTGAAGTACTGTACAGGTCTCGCTATAGATGGCACCACGGTTGCTTAAAACCGAATAAAAATCATATCAAGATTTTCGATTCCGCGGAGTATAGGCCCATAGCTTAACGGCTAGAGCACCGGACACGGATTGTCGGGAAGGTGCGGGTTCGAATCCCGCTGGGTCGAAAATTTTGATATGATAATAAAAAACATTTTCGAATTTCCTCATGTGTGGGTAACACAAAAATAAAAATAATAGTATATATTTTATGTTGTTTAATTAAATGGCTTGTGAATGTCAACGAAAACCACAGAAAAACTTTTTAGTATACAACTGTCACAGATCACCCCCTATAGATACCGCATGTTGAACATTTTGTTCCGTTTCGATTTCACCAAAGTTGGCGGAACGTGCGGGTTACGCGGGGTACAGCTAGTGCAATATGATTGGCTATTTCAAGGTCGCCCTTTGTCGTAATGATGGGACATGTTGATATTTAATTGTCGATATATATTAATATTAATGTTCGCTAAGTAAAATATGTAATTGCAACTTTCTAGCTTCTTTTTTATTTGTCATAACATAAATGTTCAATAACAAAGGATTAAAAATTAAACCACAACATTTTTACAACAACAATAAAATAGCCTTGATTATTATACATCTTTTTACACTTATGTGTATATTAAATACATATAAGTGTATATTGATAATAACCTAATAACATTTTTACAAAAGTACGTACTTAATAACAATGTCATCCCAATAATTACTCTATATTTAAAGTATTTTTTTAATTAAAAGTAATTATACTATATAATTTAAAAAAAAATTACATGAAATACCACATTAATTATAAAAAAACCTTTGTAAATAGAATAATTTATAATCAACTTGCTACTGTAGATTATATTTATTTAAAAATATTTGACACTCAGAACTGAAACAAATTCTCATTTAAATTTTATATTTAGTTTAAAAAAAAAAGTATTAATTTCCATTAATTTAATTTCAAATTGTACTTGATATTCCGAAAATATCGATACTATTCACAAGTCACAACGCTATTATTTTTGTAAGACGAAGACAAATATATCATAAACGCTAATGAGTGAAAGAGACTTTTCAAAAAGACATCAATGCGAGTAGGGCACGCCTTTTGTGATTTACTTCTAAAAATCCATTATAACTTGAGCTCCACATGGCTAATTGTTTTATAATTTCTTAACTTACCTGTGAAATATTATACCATAATTTTTATAACTTGAGCTCTTTAAAGTTTTCCCTCATCATTTAATAGCACAGGTAGTCATTTTTTTAATTTGTTATAAACAAAAACGATTTTTTTACATTTGCAAAATACAGAAACATATACGTCGTCACAGCAGGTCAATGTCTGGTTGCTACTAATTAGTAAATTTGAGCGCGTAGATTACATCAGTGCAAATGCACCTATGTGTGGTGAATTCATGTCGCCTTCAATGCGGAATCTATTGGGGGTGATCTGTGACAACTGTAGATGAAATCAATAAAGGAGCTGTCAAAAATAACATTAATTGGCTTTTTAATATCCTATTACGATAACTAACCTTTTAGCAGTGCTTATAACGCTCGTGACACTGTAACCACTCTGTATTAATGGCCCTAAAAGCTGGCCGTGGCTCGTGCCAGCCAGAACTGAACTTATGGCGTGTTTTCAGCTTACAAGCGAGCATCCTTGCGTTCTCGATGCGTAACATTTATAACCCTGTTTCCTGTGAAATGTGGCACTTTCAAATTACGTCGCTTTGAGTGTTCGACATTTTAAAATGTCTCTAAAAATGATAAAGAGTTTTTTTTTATGTAACTAGGTTGGCAAACAAGCGTACGGCTCACCTGATGGTAAGACCGTAGCCTATAGACGCCTGCAACACCAGAAGCATCGCAAGCGCGTTGCCGACCCTATTCCCAATCCCCCAGGAGCTCTGGTCACCTTACTCACCAACAGGAACACAGTACTGCTTGAAAACAGTATTATTTAGCTGTGGTCTTCTGTAAGGTCGAGGTACTACCCCAGTCGGGCTGCTCCATATTTTGAGCAGGAAAATTCCTGCTGTGCCCTACCTCAGTTACAGACGGTAGTAGACAGTTTAGTAGACAGTTTAGTACACGGGATTAAATTACTAGCTGAATCACCTTTTAAGTCTTCTTAAAAATTCGTTTTATTATATTTTTTGAATATCTAATTTTACACGAATGAAGCTATGGACAGGAGTTAGTGTAATATAACCTTGTTAAGAACTCTAGACGACGGTATTCAGAACACAGTTCAATTTCAAAGCGAAGTGGTATAGTGCTTATGACAAGCACCATTAGTGCCTTTCTTTGCAAGGTAGGTAATCGATTCTATGCATAGCTCTCTAGATAGCATGTGCTGAAATTCTACAAGGTGTTCTAAAGTGGAATGTACAGACGCATGAGTGTAAAATTACTCCAAATTTGATGACAACTACAGCCCTTTTAGTGTAATAGTGTAGAATTCCCTTAGTTGCCGCTGTCGATTCAATTTTGTACAAATTAGTTAACAAACGAGTTCTGAGTAGATATACCTCTTGCACATTTCCAATATTTACAAAGTAAGATGGGTCAATGGTAGGGCTGGGGCCAAATCTCTTGCACATTTCCGATATTTATAAAGTGAGATGGGTCAATGTTAGGCCTTGGGGCCAACCACGTTGTTCATATTGAATACCTACTTCTAAAATTTACTGCAAAGAAAATTAAATTATTTTTATACTAGCTGACCCCGCAAACGTTGTTTTGCCATATACAGGGTGTCCTGTAATGAATGGATAATCCTGATTGCCTACTTCATAAGGATTCTAAAACAGTACCACTTTTGACAATATACAAATTTTATCTAAATTTTACAAAAAATGGCATAGGCCGCGAACTGTTTGAGATTTAAAAAAATTTCTTTTGGTTTTGTAACCCACCTCTCCCTCCGCACACGCACGGCCAGGATTATCCATACATTACGGGACATCCTGTATATTAATTACCACCGCAACCCCCTCTTGTGGGTGGAATTTCGAAAAATCCGTTCTTAGCTGACCTCTACTCGCCGAAAGGAATATTCCTACCAAATACCAAGTCTCTACGCCTTATGATTCCAGAGATATCGTGACGAGTCAATGGGTGGAAACCTCTTTTATATATATAGATAAATAATTTCATAAATAAATAAAAATAAAACAATATTGAAAATAGTATTAGAATATTTTATACATATTAAGAACTTAAAAATAAAATAATTAGTAAAACGTCTTGGTATGAATTTTCAAACACTTTGGCGTCCATATCTTGGTGGTAATGGGAATCATAGGTTTAATTAGATTCAAAATATTTCAATGCTCCTTCTACAAATCCATTAATACTGATATGTACAATTATGATTTGCTTGCCTTTTCCTGCAATAATAATAGTAAAACAGTCAGTAAAATAACTTATAATTATTATAGTATTTATATCGTGCTTTTTATAGGTTACGCTTTCTATATAATAACAACGCAGTAAAAAATTTTAGTACTTGTTTGTTAAAAAAAAAAAACAGACTATAGTAGTAGTGTTTTTGTTCCCACAACACTTCGTGGAGCACGGAAAACCCGTCGATTCATATAATTTAAAAACAAACTGCAGTAGAGCAACGTTGCGATTAATCTGCACCTTCTCGGCAACATGAAAAGGGGAATTAGAAGAATTTTTCAAGAAGAAGAATAATTGTAAGTGCTTTAAAGTAAAGTTAAGTAGCCCATACGTATGCATATTTTTAGATGATAGGTGAAATGTTTTGAACGTAAATCTATACAAATAAATAAAGTAGGAGTGACTTGTAATATCAAAATAAACGCTTTTTACTAAATGCACATATACCTAGTATACATGGTACATAAACCAATTTTTTTACAAGTTTTGTCTGTCTGACTGTCTGTTTGTTCCGGCTAATCTCTGAAACAGCTTCGATTCTGATTCTGAAAACGATTTTGACAGAACTTTCACTAGCAGATAGCTGATGTAATAAGGAGTAACTTAGGCTACTTTTATTTTAGATTTTTTTATTATTTTATAACTCTGCGAACTGAACAATAACTATTTTGTTAAATTACACGCGGGCACAGCTAGTTAAAATATAGTTTTATATTTACTTAACACAAATGATCTTAAAAAATGCGACTATATCTCACTACTGATTGAAATTAAAATAAAAACAAACTGTAAAGCACACCGCGAGCGTGCAGTTCAATTTCAACGGAGAGTGAGACAGTGTTCATGACAAGCTCCATTAGCGCCTGCCTTCAGCAATGTAATCGATTTATTTACACAATAATAGATATAGCTCGCTGTACACGACAGAGTGATCAGAGAAATGATTGTGACACAAAACTAGTTGTTCGAATACGGCCCACTCTTGCATTTGTATATTGGACCTGCGTTTTAATTATCCCACCAAAAACATAAATGTGAAAAATGACAGCCAAGTTCAATAATAAGAATATGTTCTTTGTGGACTTCGCCGAAAAAAGTATTGAGATCTAAATGAGCGCCAAGTAGATATCACTTCGATTAAATTAAGCTAAAGATTTCACTTTGCCAGTTTTCACTAATAATTCATCTTTTATTTGGCTAATAGCTTTTAATGTTGTTTTTAAGTAAAAACTAGCCAAGTGAAATCTTTAGCTTAATATAATCGAAGTGATATCTAATTAGCGCTCATTTAGATCTCAATACTTTTTTCGGCGAAGTCCACAAAGAACATATTCTTATTATTGAACTTGGCTGTCATTTTTCACATTTATGTTTTTGGTGGGATATCATGACTTTTTGTAGAGATATTTATTTGAAATTTATTCTTTTTTCTTGCGTTTATACTTTAGATTGACTTCTGTACTATATGTGTAGTATTGTAGCGCCACGCGCGCTAGCCGCCGCGCCGACACACTCCGTTAGCCGTTTGTTTAGCGCGTATTACAAGTTTTTTGTATGGGGACAGCCTTTATTTTTTGACTTCATTTTATTATTATAGTTGTTTTATATAGCAAATGTAACAATATATATTTTGTGCAAGTTTCAAGTATCCACTTATAACGGTTCAGACGCTACAATTAAAAAACGTTTTTAGGGTTCCGTACCCAAAGGGTAAAAACGGGACCCTATTACTAAGACTTCGCTGTCCGTCCGTCCGTCCGTCCGTCCGTCCGTCCGTCCGTCCGTCCGTCCGTCCGTCCGTGTGTCTGTCACCAGGCTGTATCTCAAGAACGGCTATAGCTAGAGAGTTGAAATTTTCACAAATTATGTATTTCTGTTGCCGCTATAACAACAAATACTAAAAACAAAATATAATAAATATTTAAGGGGGGCTCTCATACAACAAACGCGATTTTCTTGCCTTTTTTTGCTCGATATCAATAATGGCAATAGGTAGGCACTTGAAATATTCACAAAATACTCAGTTCTATTTTTACTTTAATAATAAATAATAAAATTAAAATAAAATCAATATTTAAGGGGGGCTCCCATACAAAAAAAAACGTCATTTTTGCCTATTTTTGCTCTCATACAACAAAAGTGATTTTTTTAGCCGCTTTTTGCCCGATATTAAAATCAATGTACCTAGTCAATGGTACGGAACCCTTCGTGCGCGAGTCCGACTCGCACTTGGCCGATTTTTTTTTTTTGTATGGTGACCCCCTCTATTTTTTAACTTTCTTTTGTTTTCAGATTTTTTCCTTCGCTTACACGTAATTACCTAGCTAGATGCTAAATTTCGACTTCCTACGTCATCTGGAAGTGGGTTAGGTTTTTGATCAGTCAGTCAGTGGAAAATTGGCGACTTTTGAACCTTCATATTTTTGTAACCGTTTCAACTAGGTTAATGAAATTTGAGATTCTAGTTGTCCTTATGGATATAAATAAATATACGTAATTTGATCAGTTTCTGTTGAATAGGTTTTGAGTTATGGAGGGGTCGAAAGTCGCTCGAAATGGTTCGTGTAAATATACACACGGCGCTGAGTCCCCAGTTCTTTTGCTAGAACTTAGCTTGACACGCTGCCGCGTGTCTAGATTAATTATAATATCTATTACTATACATTAGGATTTGTTCTATTAAAATAAATTAATAACATAAGGAACATAACATATTATTAGCAAAGTTTTTATAACATTTTTTATGCAACTAGGTCGGCAAACAAGCTCACCTGATGGTAAGCGATTACCGTAGCTGCAACACCAGAAGGATTGCAAACGCATTGCCGACCCTATCCCCAATCCTCCCTAGGAGCTCTGGTGACTTAAAAAAAACTACTACTAGAGAGATATAGAACAATCATTTGCTTATTATTAGTTAATGGATATGAAGAGCAAAGCATTTATTGATCATCATATTTGATGAGAGATATAGAACAATCATTTGCTTATTATTAGTTAATGGATATGAAGAGCAAAGCATTTATTGATCATCATATTTGATGGATGAAGACTCGTAGCTGTTCCCTATAAATCTATATATTTTTGAATACGCAATTGTAAACTTTCAACTGCCGGGTAAAAGAGGAAGACATTGCTTGACTATTTTCTTATTTTTATTTACTCGATTTATTAGTAACATAAAAAAATTCAACAGATTAAAAAATATATAGTTCTTTCTATTAGAGCAACACCTACATTTGTATCGCATAAACTAAAACAATGGGAACGTGGTTTTAAAACTTTTATTGCAAAATGAATTTCCATATTACCAGGAGATACAATGAACTACAGTTTAACTTTTAAAACAAAATAAAATCACCATTTTTCAATACAGCGCACTTCGAGCGAAGCAATCGAAATGCAGGGACATAAAATTTTAAATTAAAATTTATTATGGCTATTGTGATGCATCATAAAAATGTATTTTACGCGGTAGATCTGAAAAAGATACGCATTGAGATTTATGTGGGAAAAATCTGAATCTGGAAATAAATAAATAAATATCTACACAATACACACTCGGTCGTCTGTTCCTAAAGTAAACAACTTAATGCTTGTGTTTATAGGTAACAGCCAGCTGGTATATAGCTACATATAATTTTTTTTTCGATAAAATAATACATATATAAATATATAAATAAATATGTATATTACACCCAGACTCGGGGTGGGAATCGAACCCACAACCCCCGGAGCAGAAAGCAGGGTCACTACAAACTGCGCCAACGGGCTAAAAAAAAGCTTAGTGTAGCATGCAGTGTACACATTTTCATTTACATTTTTTAAGACAAGACCTCTGAGGATCAGCTTAAGCTTATTCCTCTGCGTCTATACCTCGATAACACAATTCTAATAGATAAACTTTCTGAGACAGAAAAATATGAGTAGTCTTGTCAGTACATAAACAAACTAACTTCATATACTTTGTTATAAATAATATTTACAATAATAAAGACTCCTTTAGTTCGATGGACTACATATTTTCTCATTTGGTTATAAATCATAATCAAAAAATCAGCCTTATCAAGGCTGATTTTTGTACATACTTCTACTAATAAAGTGTTATTATTACTAAATTCAACAAAAGTAAAAAATATTTTGTATAAAAAAAAGTAAAGACAATATAAGTTTGAGGAACTTTTGTTTTTGTTCTAGGATGTACCTTGAAAGCCAAAGTTTCTATTTTTAAAAAGCAGATTCTAGTGGTCAAATTTTCTCTAGATGAGGAAGGGCAAGGTCACAATAAAGTTGACCGTACGCTTTTTTGCTATCATAGTGGTATAAAAAAGAAATATTTGAATATTATTTTAAGCGGTGGGAAAATTATTCTGGCGTAAAAATATTACTGGAAAATTCTAACCGATCACGATTTATTACTCAAATGTAAAAAGTCATAAAAATCACAGAAAGCTAACAGTAATTACTGAGAAGTAACAAGTATTATGTCAAAATAAAGCAAATGTAGCTTAAACTTAAATAACTTTTCATTTTTAGGGTTCCGTACCTCAAAAGAAAAAACGGAACCCTTATAGGATCACTTTGTTGTCCGTCTGTCTGTCAAGATCCTTTTTCAAATTAACAATATTTCAGTAAATTATCACCATAATGTAACTTAGAACAAATCTTAGATAGGAAAACAAGTCTAAGTCTAGAATTTCAGAACAATATAATTAAGCAGCTAGCTCGAAATAAGCTGCAACTCAGAACTAATCTGGATAAAGCGTTGTCAATAACGCATAACGCTATTATAAAGCCTGCGATGCGTACGAAGTCATGAACGTACAAACTATCAGTAGGGATATTTATTCAAATACATATCTGCCATTATTCTGATTTACGTATTAAAGGAAATTACATCCAGTCAGTATCGACTTTCTATTTAGAATGTTTTTAGTAAATTCGTATTTTCTTGTTTACACTTTAATAATAATAAAAATGAAATTTTACCTTTTTCACGAAAACATAGCCAATAATTAATCCATACCACAATAACGATAACACCTTAGATATGGAATTATGGAACATGGACATAAATGTCAAAATAAATACGGGTAGTCCTGACGTTTATTAATATTATTATTTTAGAAATTGTTTGCTTGCATTATCAAAAAAGACATAGCAATTCTAGACAGTCTTAGAAAACACATGCCGATAGTAAAACAAATATTTTATGTACAAATGGCATGGGTAACTAATCGCCCATGGATGTTGTTATATGTATAATGTAAAAAATTTGTGTAAACTTTTATACAAGTAAACATCATGTTTGTATGTGCCAGTAAATTAAATTAATTAGTAAGTACACTGTGTCTGGCACATCGATTTCTAGAAGATCCTATAAAATTAACTTGGATACAACCTTATCAAATACTTCATAACTTATTTCCTGTTCTTAATTAATTTTCTGAGACACGCTCGTGACAGCTTCCCTAGGGCTGAAGTTAATGTATAGAATTAATTATAAACATGGCTATAATACGCTTAGGATTGCGAAAAAAAATTATTTATGATTGTTGGCGCAACGGTCACAGCACTCACAGCACTAGTTTTTAGCTGTTGCGCTGGCGGTTTCGGATTCGATCCCCGCACATAACAAACATTTTTATTGGCCGTGCAGATGTTTGCCGTGGTCTAGGTATTTTTGTGCAGTCCTTGCGGGTCTCCCCACCGTGCCTCGGAGAGCGCGTTAAGCCGTCGGTCCTGATTGTTATCATGTACACCTGATAGCAATCGTAGGGAATATATCTGCCAACACGCATTGGAGCAGCGTGGTGGATTAAGCTCTGATCCTTCTAAATGGGGAAAGAGGCCCATGCCCAGCAGGTGGATATTACAGGCTGATGCAAGGCGCTTGGGGAGGCCTATTTTCAGTAATGGTTTGTGCTAGGCTGAAGTGACGATGATGATGTGATGTTGATGATGAATAAACACCATATAAAAATAAATATATCGAAGTACAATGTAATCTCAATTTGGATATTTACGCCGTTTATTAGCAAGGTAGAAATGTAATTTCCACAGCAACTCCTGGAAGGTCTGTGCGGCTTCCTGAGGTAGACTGTTTAGACACGCCTCCGCTTCCTGCTCCGCCCTTAAATTCGTATGTCTTGATTGCCATCTATATTGAGTAATAAAATCGGCTTATATTTTTAACGTTAACAAATACACAGAATAATATATAGAATTCTTCCTACATTTTTCCGATAATTTATATAATATATATTTATAAACATACAATTTAATTATTGTTTAATTATATAACTATTTAAATTAAACAATTTCCTAACACCAACATTGCCTGATAGATTTATAATTATATAAACAGTATTTAAAATATGAACATATTGACATTATTAGGTGCCCCTCCCGCCGAGTTAAGGAAGCTTGTAAACATATTTACTTCTTCAAACATTTTTATTATACTTATATAAATAAATTCAAAGACGTCATGTTTACTTTTGTGTACGGATATAGCCAGGGATTCTCTCAAACTATTTAATATATTCGGCATTTCGGCCGGTTCTTACCAACTATCTCTGAGGTCGACATACTTGTGATATTAGGGAGAAAGAAATTCAGTTTTACCGAACTATATTAAATATAATAAATACTCAGGGTACAACCAGTTCTGTGAACAAATTCGTATTTGATTATTGAAAATAGGGAAACATTTCTATTAAAAAAATATAAATACAACGTTAGAGTATCTTGTTATTCCTTGTAAAAATTTGTATTATAATTAAACAGTATAATTTATTGTGTTTGCTAGCAAACGAAAAAAACCGACTTCAATCAAAATTATATCGACAAGTAGGTAATACAACGTAAGTAGACGAAAAAAATTAACAAAAACGCACTAGACATCACTACAATTTTCGAAGGTTCCCCTCGACTTCTCTGGGATTCCATCATCACATCCTGGTTTCCTTATCATGATACCAATCTTGGGATGTCTCCTTTCCAACAAAAAAGAATTATCAAAATCGGGTCACAAACGACGAAGTTGTGCCCGAACATACCTTACATTAAAAAATATATTTCACATATTAATTATACGGTCGAATTGAGTAACCTCCTCCTTTTTGAAGTCGGTTAAAAATACGTTCAACATTCAATTGCAATATTTTAATAGGTACTTTTAATATATTAAATATTCACTATCGAAATTGTCTTTATTCGAAGTCGCTTTTACAAGTAGGTACTTTTAAATCATCGTTTTCACAGCTCCACGTAAAATTACCGATTCGTTTTAATTATCTTTTTTTATTAATATTCATTTACTCAAAGCTTACCGGTGCGCGGTGGTTGGGAGTTATTGATTGAAATTTTATTAACTTTAGAGACTATAGGTATATATCAGTTTCTACGGAATTGAACAAATATTTTAATTTCAAACTATATTCATGGTTATATTGGATGAAGTTTGATTTCTCTTAGGTTGTTTGATTTTAATGTGATATTTTGAATAAAAAAAATATTAAAAATTATCACATTTCTGTACATAATTTATTTGTAATTCACTGCATTTTGTAAATGATAGCCGTTCACGGAACAATTCCTGATACACCGTTGTATTATTAATTTGGATATAATTGTTTACTCTGACTGAGGTAGGGTACAGCCGAAAATAATTATCTTTCTCAAAATCTGAAGCTACCTGACTGTGCGGAGTAGTTCAGTCCTAGACAAGACCACAATCTATACTAATATTATAAAGCTGAAAAGTTTGTTTGTTTGTTTGAACGCGCTAATCTCAGGACCTACTGATCCGATTTAAAAAATTCTTTCAGTGTTAGATAGCCCATTTATCGAGGAAGGTTATAGGCTAAGACCAATAAGAGCGTAGAACCAATGAAGAATGTTCCAAAATCGGAGTTTTTTTTTTTCTTTTGAAAGCTTCCGCTGCGTAAACGGTTAAAGTTTCGCACAAATCATGTATGACGGAATTGATCCTATTCCACGCGGACAGAGTCGCGCGCAGAAGCTAGTGTGTTAATAATTTTAGTGGGTACTTATTAGCAATTTTTTTTAATTACTCAAACAGGATTATCAGTAATAGCAGCACCATGTAGATATATCATACATGCCCATACAAATACATCATGTCTAGCTCAAATTTAACTGATTAGCGTGTTAAATTGTGCTACGAAAGCTATAATCGGTTTATTTTCTTGTAACTTGTCCCAAAACCAAATATCATGTTTGATAATGACTATAAAAGTGGCAAGCAAGCGTCAGGCCTCCAACACCAGAAATTTCAAGGACGTTGCCAACCCTATCCTCATCTCTCTTTTGGAGCTCTGGCTATCTTACTTACTACAGGACCACCACACTATTTGAGAGCAGTGCTATTTAGATCTTCTCTGGGTTTAAGGTACTTACCCAAAGACCACAGAACACTTACCCAATCGGGCTGCTCCAAATTTTAAGCAAAATATTTCCTATTTTGCCGTACCTCAAATATCAAATAATAAAAATGAAATTAAATACCAATAGTCTCTTATAGCAATCGAATATAAATATTTCCAATTTCCATATGAATAAAATGACAAACGAAATCAATTTGTAAATATTCATTTAATAATATGGTTGGAAGGTTTTCTGGACAGTTTGCTAAATTGGATGCCCGACCACATCGAAAACCAAGGTTTGCTTTTGAGAACGGAATATTATTAATTTACAAAATATGACTTTGTTGTATTTACTTGTACAATAAATAATGCGTTGTTATATTTAACATACAAAAATTTAATATGATGTACCATCTGTTACGCCAATTTTTAATGTTTTTATAAAACTTTAATGGATTATAAATTAAAACGAGGTACTTAATAGAAAATAATTATAGGATAAGTTAGTAGTCTTTAATACTTAATAATTAATAAATAACAGTTTTTATTCTTTTTTTTTTTAAGAATCGTACGATAGAGTCTTATATTAAAAACTCTTTCAAAACAGACAGTAATTATATTTTTTGCCAAACACTAGGTTTTACAATGCGTATGATCAAAAGTACTAATTTACATATTTATTATTATTATTCATTTTGTATATGTAAAAATATTTGTTATCTACAACAAAAATAAAAAGTACGTATATTCTTTTTTGGAAACTTCAAAGGAACATATAAAACCTCTTTAGTACGCTTAGCTTTTGTGATAGAATTTCTTTTTATAATAATTTTCTTTTTTTGTTTTATTTTCTTTTTTATAATAATTTCATGATGATGACGATGATGACAACAAAAATAAAAAGTAAATTCTTTTTAATAGGATACTTAAAAGGAACATAATTATATAAAACCTCTTTAGTACGCTTAACTTTTGTGAAAGAATTCCTTTTTCCTTTTTTAATTTGTCACAACGCCTCTGACTACAAATAGTTAACTTTAATAGACACTGTTTGTTTCTTTAATCATAACAGTAATTAACATAATTAACGAAATTCCTTTTCATTATATTTCGTTCGGCATTAATGGATGATTTAATGAACGTGGTCCTAGTCATTAAAAGAGTAGAATTTCTTTCGGTAATTACTATATTTCCTTGGCAACTGTTGTTAAGACAACCACGTCACCATAATGAGAGGCTTTCAATCAATAATCGTCTACGATTTCTATTTAATTTTCTAAAATTAAAAAAGTTAATGAAGCATGTGTACGATAAAAAAGTGTGTGTGTCAGCTTAGACTCACGACTGGAGTTTACTCCTTCAGATCGACTGTCTAAATAGGCACAAATAATAATTGTGTTTGCTAGCAAACGAAAAAAACCTACTTCAATTACATCGACAAGTAATACAACGTAAGTAGACGAAAAAAATTAACAAACGCACTAGTCGTCACTACCATTTTCGAAAGATCCCCTCGATTTATCAAGAATTGCATAATCAGATCCTGGTTTTCTTATCATGGTACCACTTTTGGGATATCTTCTTTCCAACAAAAAAAAGAATTATCAAAATCGGTTCATAAACGACGAAGTTATCCCCGAACATACATATCTATACTAATATATAAAGCTGAAGAGTTTGTTTGTTTGATTGTTTGTTTGTTTGTTTGTTTGTTTGTTTGTTTGTTTGTTTGTTTGTTTGAACGCGGTAATCTGTATCGTAATCGCGGTAAAATGTATCGTCACGCTAAGACCAATAGGAGCGGAGTCCACGCCGACGAAGTCGCGCGCAGAAGCTAGTATATTATATATACGGTCGAATTGAATAACCGCCTCCTTTTTGATGTCGTTTAAAAAGGCTTACTAGTCTAAGAAAAAGATTAATACCATATAAAATGGTAAATAAACGAATTTAATAACGCCATCTATCGGAACCCTATTTGTTTCCTGTAGTACACACTAAGTAATATTGGTCTCAAGTAGTGTTGTAGTCGGAGCTTCTGAGCAGACTTTGTAGGTAGGGTCGACAACGTGATTGTGATGTGATGGTGTTTCAAGCGTTCATAGCCAACGATAACCGCTTACCATCAGGGAATAATAAGCTTGTTTTAGACCTTAGAGTTATACAAAAAAGATAATCTTAAATCCCACCCAATCTATACTAATATATAAAGCTGAAGAGTTTGTTTGTTTGGTTGTTTGTTTGTTTGTTTGTTTGTTTGTTCGTTTGTTTGAACGCGGTAATCTCTGGAACTACTGGGCCGATTTGAAAAATTCTTTCACTGTTAGATATCCAATTTATCGAGGAAGGCTATAGGCTATGTATCGTCACGCTAAGACCAACAGGAGCGGAGTCCACGCCGACGAAGTCGCGCGCAGAAGCTAGTATTTCATAAAAGTAATTTAAAGATACGTCAAACAAAACTAAATGTTTGCGTGGGTCTACTTACTCACATTTATTTACGGAAATAGAAAACAGTTTGAAAGTCAAGAGTACCTATTTTAATACTTTGCACGCAATCCTTTTTGGTTTTTCTTTTTTTTATATTTCCTTTGACGATCACTGAAGTTTGAATAAGAGATGATATAGGCAAAAACAATTTAACTCATTTTGCTCGCTAAAGATAGTATTCTGACATCTCATCTACAATACCTCATCTCAGCTAAATAACAACCTATTAATTTTTGTTAGCTAATATGTAAAATTATAATTATAAACTTTTAATCTACATACATAATTATATCCATCATCATCTTCATTCATTCAACTTTTTTAAATATTTGCACTGTCGTGGATGCACATTTTTAGATTATTTACATACATACATACATACATACATACAATCACGCCTCTTTCCCGTAGGGGTAGGCAGAGACCACTTCTTTCCACTTGCTACGATCCTTACATACTTGTTTCGCTTCGTCCAATTTCATTATTCTTTTCATACATGCTCTTCGGTTTAAGGGACTCTTGACCTGACCTTTTTTTCAGATTATTTTATCAAGATAATGTTTATCAAAGTAGTTATAAATTAAATCTTACTGTACGCATTATTTTTAAAATTTCATAAAAGACCTTTAAGCTCCATATTTGAAACAGTTTTAACTCTACAAATCTTTCTGAAAAACTAAACTCCTTTCATTATACTCATTATTTGTACCTACGATAATAATATTATAATAAACTAGCGATCTCTGTCCGTCCATATTTTTTTAAACGATAAATAATAATAAACATATCATCGACTAAAACCTTTTCCGAAACATGTTGTATCTTATGGACCTTATGGTATAAGTATTATTCCGATCGGTTAAGTAGTTTTCGCAATATACAATTTACAGCTAAATAATACTGTTTTCAAGCAGTATTGTGTTCCTGTTGGTGAGTAAGGTGACCAGAGCTCCTGGGGGGATTGGGGATAGGGTCGGCAACGCGCTTGCGACGCTTCTAGTGTTGCAGGCGTCTATAGGCTACGGTAGTCACTTACCATCAGGTGAGCCGTACGCTTGTTTGTCGACTTAGTAACATAAAAAAAAATATATAACTAAACAAAAAAACCTGCTCTCCATTTATTAATATAGATAGATAGAAGAAGATAAGTACACTCGCATTCCCTAAAAGTTAAGTTATGTATAAAATATTAAAAGTAAATCGATTAGATGTTATGTGTGCGGGTAGTAAATTTTAATCAATACATAAATAGGTGGAATTTAAGAGCTGCAAACGTTTCTAAGCCTAAATTCATCGTATACGCTACGGTAACCGCTATAACTCACCGAAACAGACATTCATACAATTTCAAGCGTTCAAGGCACTAACAATTCACTGCAAAGTCTTAAGGTAGATCGTTCACTGCGTACTATATTTAAAAAAATGTATGGTTTTGTTGAACAAGACTTTTAATGGTAATTTCTGTGATACGTATTTGCAAGATTTGTCAAATAAAAAAAGTAAATAAACAAAGTAGCGACATACCGTGCACGTGGAAAGACTTCTAATTTTAAAATAAGTATATTAATTATGTTTTAAATTGCCTAATATTAGTCTTTAAAAAATGTATTTATATCCAATACCAAGTAATTTAACAAAAGGTGCATTTCCTCCTTTTAAGCAACAATAAAAGTATAGTAATATTTAAAAAAATTTGTAATCTATACATATAATAAAATGATAGAAAAGTCAATGTATGTCCGGGATAAACTCAAAAAGTACTGCATGGATTTACTTCAAATTTGGCACGAATATTATTAAGAAGTCGGGTCGGAACATAGGCTACATATTATCACGCTATCACCTACGGGGAACGAGCAGTGAACGCACGCAGACGACGTCGCGGGCAGCAGCTAGTCTTTAATAATATAATATTTGTCATCTCTCTATGTATTGTGAACGGTCAGTCTTAAACTTCTGCATTTAATGACCTTCGTACTTAGACTTCTATTCCTCGAACTAATTCCTCTAAAATTATAACTATTTCCAAAAAATATAACGACGATAGGATTTCAATTTAATATGACTTATTAATTCATAGCCAATTGCGTTCTGCTCTGAGGTTAATTCATACATTTTCACGCAATAATATTTAAACCACAATGAACTATATCCTAATATTTAACCTTTATTTTACCTTTTTTTGGTTATTTATTTATTATTGCACATAAAAAGATAACATTTTGATCACACGATACATATAAACATACATACACGTTATACATAGTGTTTTAAGTTATACGTCTCACACAAATGCAAAGATATTAGTAACATAGGTACTCTACCGATTGATATTGTACTGTGTCTCTCTTACTATAGGCAAAGATATAGAGATTTATCTCGTGCTCTGTTTGATGCTGTTTTACTGTGATGTAACAGATATGTACACACTAGCTGCAGCTCGCGACTTCGTCCGCTTGGAATAGTTACTTTGGGCTAGCGCTAACTTTAACCGGCGACTTTGTTTACGTTGAACTTGCGAAACTTTAACTGTTTTATACGCAGCGCACGCAGCGGAAGCTCTCAAAAGGAAAAATTTCCAGATTTTGAAACATTCTTCATTGGTGCACCGCCCCTATTGGTCTTAGCGTGGTGATCTATAGCCTATAGGCTATATATCACCTTAGGCCTTCCTCGATAAATGGGCTATCTAACACTGAAAGAATTTTACAAATTGAACTAGTAATTCCTGAGATTACAACGTTCAAACAAACAAACAAACTCTTCAGCTTTATAATATTAGTATAGATTACCGAGATTTCTTCAAAATATTTTTAAAATCCTAGGCCAGTTTAACAATAATAATATCACATATGCCTTATCTATTGATCGATTTTTATTTAGTTTCAATCAATTTATTATTATTAATTTTCGCACCCATCGTATTATTCTAACTAAATTTATTCTCGATCTCTGCATTCGAACACTGAAGCATAAAACCTAAAAATAACCACATCAACTCTTCAAAATATCAAAAAAAAAAACAATAACAGCAGCAAAACGAAACAAACAAAGATAAAGCACTGTCTCACAAAATTTCATAATTTCTATTCAGGAAATAATAAAAAATAAATAATCACAAGCGTAACAGCGCTTTATCCGTTTTTGACTAATAGCAACGCTAATAATAAAACTCTTTGATAACCGCGCGGTTTTATTACCTCGTCGAGAGCGTTTTATGTTATTCATATGGAAATAATTTGATCCACGTAAAAATATAATTTTGAATGCCAGACGTGATATATGGAAAGTACTGCCGACAAAAAACCTGTAAAGAAGGGCTTGTCTATATTATATAGAAAAGGTATTATGAAATGAACCGTAAGAAATCTGAGGGTAAAATATAAATAGTTCAAGGTAGTATTTCTGTGGTCTGTGGTTCAAGGTTTTTAACAAAAGACAACAAGTCTTTCAAATGAGGTCTGGTTAAATGCTTAAAAAATGAGATACCTACGAGTACCTACATCACGATATTGCATCAACAAATAGTTTTCTAACTTTTATATGCAATTAAATTAGAAAACTATTAAACAATAACGATCACGAATCGGCCTTTAACATCCCACTGCTGGGCATAGGCCTCTTTCCCCGTGTAGGAGAAGGATCAGAGCTTAATCCACCACGCTGCTCCACAGCGGGTTCGTGGATATATTCCCTACTATGAGTAAGGATCGCCATCAGGTGTCTATGATAACAACCGGGACCGACACCTTAACGTGCTCTCCGAAGCATGAATAACGGGAGGAACCGATTGAAATGTAGTCGGTAATTGGTAGATATAAAGCAGTTTCATTAACACGTTTAAAATTTGTACTTTTTATGAGAATAATACAATTAAATAATCACTTACATATAAAACAACAAACAACATAACTTACATACAAACTTACATACAAAATGTTAGCATTTACTGACAATTATTACAATATTGGATTTTGTATTGATATTACTTTTATCGTATATTCGCTTAACACCGGAATAGTACAAAGATGTCGCCACCATCTTCCGAATGGTTAATATTTATTTACGATTAGTCAGTTGGTATCTTTATTGTTTAGTTTTACAGGATAGTTACTCAATAAATACTGTTATCGTTTAATTTATGCTTCTACTAATTTTATAAGATGGTTTATGTTGTTTTACTGTAATTATTACTTGTTAATGTATCGAAAGAGCATATAGATAGAGACACCATCTTCCGAATAGTTAATACTAATTTCATGATTGGCCAGTCGCCGTCTTTGTGATCTATTGGCGGGATTGCTGTCCTATAAATACGATAATTTGTAAGTGAAGAGTCAGTTATTGTTTAATCATTGTGCGGCTAGCGTTGCTGCTCGATAAGTATAGTATAAGTGATTAGTGTGATAATGTTTTAATGTAGTTAAAAGTGTGAGTTGTGAATAAATAACTATAGACTTGTAGTGAGAATTAATTATTCCTTTGAGTGTTTTCAGCTATTGTTCAACATCTCAGAAGTGGGATGAACCCATTTAACCCACTTAATTTGTTATTTTGGTGCTATTGATTGTATTTTTAGTTCAGAGTTTTGATTTCTTTGTTTAAATTCTATTTTTACTGAGTGTGCAAGTAAGTTGCAATATTTCATGGTGATTAGTGGGTACACCGATATTTTAGTTCTTTTCGGTTGTTCTGTTGCATTCTCATCGGTGTACAAGTGCTTACGTTATTCTATTTACCGGTTATTTGTTGAATTTAGTTCTGTTTTGGGGTACGTGGGTAGTTGTGATTCATTTTGCTAACAGATTTTTTTTTTCTTTCTTCCGATTCAGCATTTGTTTCGATTTAGTTACAATGCCAGATCGTGAGCGAGATCATAGTGTGAGCCGTCGTGGTAGTCGCAAACTGAACGACAGCTTTCTAATCGACAGCGTCAAGATGCATACGTTAACCAAGGTCGTAAGCTACTCCGTACTTTTGAAGTGAGTTCATTGTTTTTTTTTGTTAGAAAACAGGCACAATCGACTAGGAGGCTGGATTCCGGTATGCGAGGGCCTTACCGTGTGGTGAGAGTTCTTCCTCACGGTCGCTATGAGATTAAGCTCGCGGCCGGCCGTTACGGGAAATCAACGCAAGCGGCTGCTGAATACATGATTCCGTGGCAAGGAAAGTGTACACCCGCTGTGTGCTCTGCTATGTTTAATAGTGAGTTATTTGATTTATTTTGGCAGTGAGTTATGACGTGTCGGCATACTCTATCTATTATTAGTATTATTATTATCTTATTACGTACGCGTTGCTTTGTGAACAACAAGGCGTTCGCACGTTCGTTTTTTTTTTTTTTTTTTTTTAATAATAATTTGGTTGCTGTGCTAGCTGTACTACAGTACTGTAATTGTAAATATAATATTTCTCATGTTTCGTACGTTCCTCGTGCTATTGTAAATATTATTTATTTATTTACACTTCTTTACATACCAACACAAAGTTACAAAAAAAACAAACAATAGTGTCTGTTCGTTTTAAGAATTGTAAATAGGTAGGATGTTACTGTGTGACAAAGTGAAACTGTGGATAGTGATTTGTAAATAAGTTTTAGACAATTAAATTGGTAGTTAAGTAATAAGTACTTTTGAATGGCTTAACTTTCAAAGAATTAGTAAAATGCCTCGCGGTAGCGATTCATCAAACTTTTTCGAGAAGTCCAGTGAAGGCAATAAAACGGCTTTGTGGAATTATTTTTTGTAAATACAATCGATGAACTTTTAAATATGCCTATAATAAATAATAGTTGTAACTTAAACAAGCAATTAAACGACTAAATAATTATGTAAAAACAGTAAACACTATCACATACTGTCGTTTCCCTTTCTTGCCTAAGTTGTCTTATGAATTATGATGTTAACAGATAGTTTATGTGGACTAATGTGAGACTAGCTTATTATAATTTGTTAAAAGTAAAAAGTGTATACACAAAATTAAAAGATAAACTTAATAAAGAGGAACGTTGTGGTGTGGTATATAAAATCCCATGTGAATGTAATTTGTGCTATGTAGGACAGACCAAGCAGTTCTTGGAATCTAGAATTAAACAACATAGAAATAATTGCAAAAATGTCAATATTCTGAACGAAAATAAGACAGCTCTTGCGTGACATAATTTTGAACATCATCACAATTTTGATATTAATAATGTAGAAATTTTGGGCTATGAAGGGAATTGGCTAAAACGGAACATAAGCGAAATGATATTTATAAAGGTAAATGAGACAGTGAATAAAAGAACGGATACAAACGGTTTAAGTATTTTATATAAGGATATTTTAAAAGAATATAAAAGTAGAATTAAATAACAAAACAATTAACTTGTTTCTTTTTTCAAAATTAATTTAAAAAAAAAAATATTATGTTGAAACGTTTAATTATTGTAAGGATTAATAAAGTCTAGAAGTAACGTAATAATAGAATAGAATTATATAATATATGTACAAATAAAAATTAAATAGTTCTTTCAAAATTAGTATAATTAAAAATAGAGTTTTTATAGGTTTAAATATGTAATGGTAACATAAATTGGACCTTTCCTTTGTTCAAAATGTAACGAAACTTAGTAATAACAGTAAAATAGAATTAAATTAATACAATATATAATGATCTGTAAGTACAAATGATTAGTGCTTTTGTTGGAATAATTAGATGTTTGGATTTTAATGTATTAGACATACTCTGCATTAATTTTTTTGGTTTTGGATTACAGTAACTGCCTGACAAATAATAATGAATATAAGAAATTAATATGTACCTACCTGACAAGGTAACATTAAATTTTATAGTATTAACTTATTTGGTTAGGTATTATAGTAAATAACAGAGAACCTATATTGACTATTTGTTTGTGATTAGAGAAAATGACATTATATTTACTTTCTTTGGTTAAAAAATTGAGAATGTAATGAATTCTAGAAACAGTTTGATAAAATATAATTATAAAACAATATAATTTAACTACTAGGATATAAATAATGGTTGGTATAGTGAATCTTTATAGGTATTGGTACAATTAATTGTTCGAAATTTGATGACATATTAAAAATTGTTTTATTGTTTTTTTATTTTTATTATATTAACTGCCGGACAAAGTATTAGACAAGCAATTGATGAAATAATGGATATAACGAATTATAATGTAAATTTTGACAAGGTAATAATTCGTAATATTACCTGAACTTTGTTTGCTACCTTGGTAAAGAAACAATAACCTATAATGATTAAATGTATATTTTTTAGAGTAAACGACGTTCTATGGGGAAAAATATCACTTTTTAACGAGTCAAGAGAATACATAATTTTAGATCCTAGAATGCTTTAACAAAAATATAGTATATTGTCACAATAATAAAAATTAAAAAGAAATAAAGGAATTTTGAATGTATCTGAGAATATAAAGTAATATTAATAAAAATTTTCAAACGAAAAATAGATGTCAATTATATCAATTATAAAGGTAATTTACGTTGTTTTATTAGTTTCTTGTTAAATATATGTATAATTGTAGTATAATGACTCTTTCATTGTGTATTAATACAGATGCCTGATGAAGGTCGAATAAAGATCGAAACCTCGCATAATTTATGATTTGATTCTTTGATTGGCAACCTCAGTCCACTTCTCTACTAAATTCGAACAACAATATTGTAGCTTAAGTTTTGCGATACAATTTAATACAGTACAGCGCGTTGCGAGTAGTTGCTAAGTTGCAAGATAACTAGCGTGTTGTCAGATAAAATAATAATGTCTCCGTTGGTCTCCGCGTTGAGACTGCAGCCAGGTTTTGTAATAGCGTGTTATAATGATAGCAAATAAAATAGCGCGCTAGAGAAATATAGTTAATAGACTATAACGCATCTTTAGTTTATAGCGGATTCGAACACGCAGGGTCATGCCACGGGTTGGCCTCTGACGAGACGTGGTGTGTGTGGCATATGTTTGCGTGGTAAACATTGTCCGTGTTTTATTTGTTATCTTGGGTTTGATTGTCGGACTCTGCCTGCCGGTTGCGGGCCTCGAGCGCCGCCTGACTGGGCGACGCAGCTGCTGACTGTCTCCTGTCTGCGGGCCTCGGGCGCCGCCTGACTGGGCGACGCAGCTGCTGACTGTCTCCTGTCTGCGGGCTGCTCTGCCTGCCGGTTGCGGGCCTCGGGCGCCGCCTGACTGGGCGACGCAGTGCTGACTGTCTCCTGTCTGCGGGCTGCTCTGCCTGCCGGTTGCGGGCCTCGGGCGCCGCCTGACTGGGCGACGCAGCTGCTGACTGTCTCCTGTCTGCGGGCTGCTCTGCCTGCCAGTTGCGGGGCTCGGGCGCCGCCTGACTGGGCGACGCAGTGCTGACTGTCTCCTGTCTGCGGGCTGCTCTGCCTGCCGGTTGCGGGCCTCGGGCGCCGCCTGACTGGGCGACGCAGTGCTGACTGTCTCCTGTCTGCGGGCTGCTCTGCCTGCCGGTTGCGGGCCTCGGGCGCCGCCTGACTGGGCGACGTAGTGCTGACTGTCTCCTGTCTGCGGGCTGCTCTGCCTGTCGGTTGCGGGCCTCGGGCGCCGCCTGACTGGGCGACGCAGTGCTGACTGTCTCCTATCTGCGGGCTGCTCTGCCTGCCGGTTGCGGGCCTCGGGCGCCGCCTGACTGGGCGACGCAGTGCTGACTGTCTCCTGTCTGCGGGCTGCTCTGCCTGCCGGTTGCGGGCCTCGGGCGCCGCCTGACCAGGCGACGCAGCTGCTGACCGCTTTCTGTCGGCGAAAATAAGGTGGAAACGGCTTGTGCCTTTGAAATAGTCTTCGCGGTTTCAGGGTAGATGAGACCTGTACCGTATGTGATTGTTTTAAAGGTAGAAGCGACTTGTACTGTTGAAATAAGGTGGAAACGGCTTGTGCCTTTGAAATAGTCTTCGCGGTTTCAGGGTAGATGAGACCTGTACCGTATGTGATAGTTTTAAAGGTAGAAGCGACCTGTACTGTTGAAATAAGGTGGAAACGGCTTGTGCCTTTGAAATAGTCTTCGCGGTTTCAGGGTAGATGAGACCTGTACCGTATGTGATTGTTTTAAAGGTAGAAGCGACCTGTACTATTGGAATAAGGTGGAAACGGCTTGTGCCTTTGAAATAGTCTTTGCGGTTTCAGGGTAGATGAGACCTGTACCGTATGTGATTGTTTTAAAGGTAGAAGCGACCTGTACTGTTGAAATAAGCTTCACGGTTTCAAGGTAGATGAGACCTGTACCGTATGTGATTGTTTTAAAGGTAGAAGCGACTTTTACTGTTGAAATAAGCTTCACGGTTTCAGGGTAGATGAGACCTGTACCGTATGTAATAGAGTACTTTCCGTAGTGAAAAATAAATTATAAAATTTGATAAAAACTAAAATGTATAGAGAAATACACCTAAATATTCTGATTTGGAATCATAAAAGCACATTATTGGTTTATTATATTCAAATTAAAAGTCGTATATTTTAATCTGTATATCACGTGACCTAAAACACGAGCCGCCACGGTGTGACGTCATACGGGCAATAACATAGTTCTGTCAGTGCTGTCAACAGCTAGGGTACATATCTAATATCTGTAATATCTATCAATTTTAACTTCAAGGAGTAATAGTTGTGTTTTTCGTATAATAACTCTTCATATCTTGTTCCAACTGAAATAATATGCATTCATTACTAATTTGTTGATGGCTGGTAGGTTATGTTACTCTCTTACATACGTCATACAGTTTTGTTATTGCACATATTACGTCACCAAAATGGCTGTAGCGTTTTCGCGGTAATAAAAAAGGTTTAAAATTTAAATCAATTTTATGGCATGAAAGCGTGTTTATTTTGCCGAAATATATTTTTTTGTGGCTTTTTATTAGAAAATCAACATTTTGAAGTAATTTTTCAAACATAGTGGAATACCCTATTGTTGTGTTAAGTTTCACGGTTTCAGGGTAGATGAGACCTGTACCGTATGTAATTGCAAACTACCATGATATTTTTTGTTATTACATTCTTAAGTTATTTTTTTTTCTCTAATAATTGTGTTTGCTATTATTCACGGGGACGTGAATTTTGTGCGGATGGCCGAATGTTAGCATTTACTGACAATTATTACAATATTGGATTTTGTATTGATATTACTTTTATCGTATATTCGCTTAACACCGGAATAGTACAAAGATGTCGCCACCATCTTCCGAATGGTTAATATTTATTTACGATTAGTCAGTTGGTATCTTTATTGTTTAGTTTTACAGGATAGTTACTCAATAAATACTGTTATCGTTTAATTTATGCTTCTACTAATTTTATAAGATGGTTTATGTTGTTTTACTGTAATTATTACTTGTTAATGTATCGAAAGAGCATATAGATAGAGACACCATCTTCCGAATAGTTAATACTAATTTCATGATTGGCCAGTCGCCGTCTTTGTGATCTATTGGCGGGATTGCTGTCCTATAAATACGATAATTTGTAAGTGAAGAGTCAGTTATTGTTTAATCATTGTGCGGCTAGCGTTGCTGCTCGATAAGTATAGTATAAGTGATTAGTGTGATAATGTTTTAATGTAGTTAAAAGTGTGAGTTGTGAATAAATAACTATAGACTTGTAGTGAGAATTAATTATTCCTTTGAGTGTTTTCAGCTATTGTTCAACATCCATGTAAAAAATAAATAAAAGGCAGTGACTTACATTTACATAATATGTAAGAATATTGGGGGTAGTTTTATAAAGTACTAAAAAGTAAATGTCGAAACACACCACCTATATACCTTTACGCTTTGCTGGACGAAGAAAATCCCTTAATGCAGGAGAAAGGTTAGAGAGTAATCCACTACGTTGCTTTACTACCACAATATTGCTTTGATGGTAGATAATTTATCTACCGATTTATTTACATACTCGTATTTATAGAAAACGCCTTTCATCACCGGCTTACGTTTGATTTCCCATTTAATATATACAAATAAATAAAATTGGTGTGTCTGTTTGTAATATTAAAATAACCGCTTTTTACTAAAATGCAAATATAGTATACACGGTACATAAACCAAAATATTTTTTTTTACAATTTTTGTCTGTCTGTCTGTCTGTCTGTCTGTTTGTTCCGGCTAATCTCTGAAACGGCTGGACTGATTTTGACGGGACTTTTACTGGCAGATAGCTGATCTGATGTAGTAAGTTACTCAACTTAGGCTACTTTTATTTTAGAAATTTATTTATTTTATAACTCTGCGAACTGAACAATTTCTTTTTTGTCAAATTCCACGCGGACAAAGTCACGGGCACAGCTAGTACGTAATTATAACCTCTCAAAATTCACCAAAAATTTATATTAGTGTATATGCTTTAAAAATAATACACTCGACGTAAAGACAACCTTTATAGTCATTTAATAAAAAGCTAGCGCTTTTTAACTATTAGAGTCAGAAAAATCATAAAAACTTTAAGACCTCGCTTATAGAGTTTAAATGAAGAAGAACTTAGTCCAGGTACCTGTTAAATTAACTGTTCTTAGTAATGGAACTTTGATTACTTTTTGTTTAAGAATCCCTACTCGAAGTTCACTACAAGTAGTTACTAAATAAAGTTAGGTGCTTGTAAATCATGAATTTAAGAAAATGAAGTTTAATTTCTAAACGACTGTAGCTGAGGTACACACACGATATTTTCTTTTAGTGTAACAAAGTCTAAAAGACTGACATCTACGTAACTATAAATATTTTCATCATTCATCTGCTTATTAAATAAATAAATATCTACACATTACACACACGGTCGTCTGTTCCTAAAGTAAGCAACTTAATGCTTGTGTTATAGGTAACAGCCGACTGGTCTAGCTACATATATATTTTTTTTTTCGATAAACATACTTATGAATAATACATATATAAATATATAAATAAATATGTATATTACACCCAGACTCGGGGTGGGAATCGAACCCACAACCCCCGGAGCAGAAAGCAGGGTCAATACAAACTGCGCCAACGGGCTAGTCAACACATAACAACATGATAATTTTTAATTAAAGCCCTGCGCGCACTAGTGACATTTGTCACCGTGACAAAAAATTCTTTGTCACTGTCACGTCACCGTCACCTTCGCGACTGCGCGCACTTGCAGTGACAGATTATATACAGATATAGGTTGTCTGTGAGCTCGTTTTTAGAAATAGAAAGAAATACAGTAATAAAAAGTATTGGGTTCACCCGCTTTGGAGTGATAGGCTGATAAGTGGAAAGTTCTACACCATGTTTGCCAACCTACGTACATATGACACGTGACATTTTGTCGCGTCACGGGCATGTTGGCGTCCTCCGCGGACAAAAAAGTCACCGAATTGTCACGCATCCAAGTGCGCGCACCTCCATTAGGGATGATGGACGCGGTGACAGTGACAAAACGTCACGGTGACAAAATGTCACTAGTGCGCGCAGGGCCTTAGGTATGACACAGCAGGATATATCCTGCTCAAAATCTGGAGCAGCCCGACTGGCGAAGTATCTCTACCTTACAGAAAATCTAAATACCACTGCTTGTTGTCCAAGGTGACCAAAGCTCCTGGGGAGATTTGGGAGTAGGGTCGGCAACGCATTTGCGATCCTTCTGGTGTTGCAGGCGTCAATAAGCTACGGTAAATGCTTACAATCAGATGAGCCGTACGCTTGTTTGCCAACCTAGTTGTATAAAAAATACTATGTTTGACCTTTACATTTATCAATGACTGGCCAATTGACGCAGTTGGTAATGACTCGAGTCTATCAAGTCTGGGTGTATAGATACAACTATACATACATATTTTTCGATTGATTGATTCAGCCAGTAACATACCACTGCTAGCCATAGGCCTCTTTTTGCATGTGAAAGAAGAGTCTGAGCTTAATCCACCTCGGAATCTACTCTCTAAAAGGTAAAACATCTAAACAAACAAAAAAGATGAATAATAAAATATTTTTAATTCTATATAACTAGTGTTAAAACTAATGACGACTCTAAATGAATTCACAGAATTATTGAATCAGTACATATTTACGGCTCAAATATCTCAAATATCTCGACTTATATTTTAAGGTGACTTTGAATACAATTAGAATAATACACAAAATCCGTTCCATATATTTACAATCGGTATTATTTTACAGGAATTTAATTTACGTTACGTGTAAAATCAGCTTCAATTTGTATCCAAAATACACCTTTAAGAATTAAGTGACACCGAACTGGCAGAACGTTTCAAATGCTCGAGGGTTTAATTAGCCCCAAGAAGATCTGGCGAGTTGAGATAAGCCGTGATTTTACGCTTGACTGTCAAACGGACGTTTGTACTACCGAATTCCCTTGATAGCGTTGGATTAGAACAGACAGGGAATTCTTTATTATTGTACACCATTAATGAAATATCTGTATTGCCGTTATAATTTCATTTTGGCGCTGATCGAAATGAAATTGAAAATTAACGTTAATCTTATTGCTATTTAATTTCATTATAAAATCTATTGTGATATAGAATGAAACAGTGTTTTTATAGTAATGTTGTTTTTATTTAAAAAAATATAATATTGCTTTCCACCATTTCATTTCGATTCGATTGTTTGAAATATGACTCATTATCTTTTTCAGGAAAAAAATTGCATTCTAACTCACCATTCTCTTCGGGCAAATAAAAAATTACATTTAAAATATACATTTATTACCCGAATTTGATATTTCTACTCTTCGCACAACGAATTGTGTACTTTAACATTGTTTCTATGCACAATCTATATTTAAAATATAAATTTAAAAAAATTATATTTAATATTCAATAAACATTTTAATGAAATAAAAAAAATTGTGTTAGTAATAATTAGTTAGTTTTTGCATCCTTTTTGTAAACCTACTTCTTTTTCTCTTCTAGCTTGCTTTACAAATAGCTCAGACAAAAATCTTGTTTTATTATCACTTATCATACCCACCAGCACACAGAAGTATGGCTATTAAATAATAAAATATTTCAATCATCATCTTAATACAAGTCGTAATTATTCTATAAAACAACTTTTTTAACTTCTATAGTCACTAAAACTTATTCATGTTTATACCTGTGCCGTCGTTACGATAGCACTTGCAACAATGCCGAAATATTGGGAATCCAAAATTACTAATAACAAACATGGTAAATATCCCGTTACATTTATATTATGCCGCATATTATGTGCGTTTTCCAATTACAGAGCATAATGCGACTCAGTAGCGCACAATACTAAACCACTGAGCCACCACTGAGTTGGTATCCATTGCAAGCACGCACACGGAAGCCCTACTTTTGAGAGTGCTCGTTGTGTGAAGCGTTGCTGTAGCTTTGGAACTTTCAACGTTGAGCATTGAGCATTATACCACATAATGCGCTTTAGTGCTGATATTGGAAAACGCACTATTTCAGCAGGAAATTTCCTGCTCAAAATATGGAGCAGCTCGACTGGGGTAGTACCTCGACCTTACAGAAGATCACAGCTAAATAATACTGTTTTCAAGCAGTCTTGTGTTCCTGTTGGTGAGTAAGGAGACCTGGGGTGGTTGGGGATAGAGTCGGCAACGCGCTTGCGATCCTTCTGGTGTTGCAGACGTCTATAGGCTACGGTCTTACCATCAGGTGGCCGTACGCTCGTTTGCCAATCTAGTTACATAAAAAAAACGTATTATTGCATTTTGAAGTGAAACTTCTTTAGGCACATGAGGGGTCAAATTTGAGCGACCGCTAACACGGCAACGCGTCACGCCTGGAAAGAAAGCATGACGTTGGCTTTTTGTTTTTTTTTTTTCAATTAGTTTTTTTTTGTATTTTAAATTCATTTATTTTTAATTTTTTTTTTAAATTAAAATGCCAAAGAAGTTTCACTTCTGACAGGTGTACTTTGTACGCACGCAATTTTTTTTAAATTATAAATAATTGTACTTCTTAAATAGCCCCAAGAAAATCTGGCGAGTTGAGAAAAGCCGTGATTTTACGCTTGACTGTCAAACGGACGTCTCCTCTACCGGATTCGCGTGATAGTATCTACTACTATGCATAAGAACAAAGTCTGATAACATTGTAGCCGGTGGGTCGCTTTCTTGGCGATAGGTAGCGGTGATGTCCAATAACGGTATACGGTCCCTTCTTCTTTTCATACTCCAACGCCATCCGATAACCCACGAGAAGACAGTTACAAACAAACCGAAAATTACTCCACTCCACCACCAATCGGATTCATAATATTTAATTTCTATTTTATACCAATCGTTACACGCGTACGGATGAGCTAACGTTGTGGTACAAATCCTGACTAAATACTTATTATCCTTGTTTGATTCGATAGTGAAACTTGTCTTATTTCCAGAAACGCACCATTTTTGTGGTACCAAATGGTTCATGTCAGTAAACTTTACGTTATAAATTTCAATAGTATAAGCTAAAATAGGTCCGTTCGTTCTCTTTGGTGGTTCCCATTTAACATAAATTAATTCAGAATTATAGATATCATAGCCAACTATAGAAGCTATATCAGCATTTTCTGAGTGCAATGTTCGAACAACTTCTTTTGCTGTTCGACTACATGAGTATTTAGTACAAGCTCTTAAACGAAACTTGTAATCTCTAAATGGTGCCAAACCACCGACTTGGAAAGTATTTCTTTGACCATCTATATCTAATGTTAAACTTTTAACTACACCGTTAATACTATAATTATTAGTACGTTTTGAATCGTCGTCACAATAGCCAATAGTTTCACATACATCAAAATAGTCCTGGACCATTGCACCGTCGGGTACGGAAGATAGAATTCCACACATGCTTTCACAGCCTCTTTCATAATTCATAGGTGGTCGCATAACTTTTGCGTGTCTTACATTATCTATTTCGTACACATCATCATTAATACCGTTGCAGTAATCTCTTGTGACAATTAAATCCTCGTTAATATCTACCAAATTAATATCTAATTCGTAACGTGTTATATACGGTCGGAAGTCTATGTGATCAACCCATCTGACTACGATAACATTGGACGAGAATGCTACAAGTTCCATTATAAAAGGGGGTTCAGGTTTACCTACATGAGTTTTAAATTTGACAATACTGCTACGTGCCAGGTGACGTGACGATGGCTCATATTTTTCTACACAAAGAGCATAAGTTGACGCGGGATGAAGGGATGGTAATGGAACCGTGACATTATCTTTAAAATCATCTGGAACACTTATTGCAAACCACTCTGAATCACTACATGTTTCTGGCACAATTGAAGTATTCGATCCATAAGGTACTCTTACGTAGAGAACTGTATAATGTACACCTTTAGATAAACGGTGCAAGGACGCGGTAGCAAATGTTTCATTTTTCACGTCAATATTTAGGCTTAGAGATGTTTCTTTACAAGTCCCACTATAGCCATTTAACCCTTGCGGAATATCAAGCTCGTTTGGCGCTACCGGAAACCTCTGTGTCAACTTTTTAATTTGATGCATACATAGCATTGGGTTTCTGTAAAATCTTAAAGTTCCATTATCCACTTTCAAATTTTTAACAACACTTGGTAAAAATAAAGATTGCAGATTGGCCATATCATTGATAATTAAACTATACATTCCGTTATACAATCTTCTGCCTTTGATTCTTTGCAGTGAAGATAGAAAATCAAGAGAAGTTATCGTTATAGAACCATAAATTCTAATGTAATCAGATACTTCTATAATATTCTTCAGATAGTGTCTCATTTCGTCCACAGCATTTGGTATCGACCAAATGTGAATCGTCAAGGAACCATTGACGTAGACACATTTTTCAGCACGTTGTATCGTATCCAATGTTTGAATTAGAAGATTTCCACATGTCTGAAAATAAAATTTTAATTATTTTACAAGCTTATAACCAATTTTTTTATTGATAATATTAGAAATAATACTAAACACTTCATTACCAATTAAAATTATTTAAACTGTTTTATTCGAATAAGTAATTAAATTCAATTTAATTGACCCCTTTAAAAGAACGTTGGATGAAATAAGTAAAATCGCGATTTACTCTTCCGTCCGTATGAGCATCATGGCAAGGAGTTGATTGAAAATATCAGTTAGTGTTTTTTTTTATTATTAATTTTGTGTAGAAAATAAATGGAGGCAATTAAAAGAATTTTTTTCTACCCTTTGATTATACTCGTATTACCCCAAAAAACTTATCCATAGCTTTAGAGTAGCTATTTAGCTTATAAGTAAACTTACCTCATAACAATTAAGACAGGGAATACAAGTTATATGTCCTAATTCACTGAATCGCATATAGTTTTTCGGACATTCTGATACACACGTGTTATTCCATGCCCAACTTTTAAGATATATGCATTCATCGTGGGTGATACAATGATTACTAGCAGATAGAACGAGCCTGAAAAATAATGATAAATATGACACTTCAGCCTACTGCAGTCCACAGCTGGACTTAGGCCTCCCCAAGTTTGCGCCAGTCATCCCGGTTTTCCGCAATCCTTATCCAGCCTACACCGGCAATCTTACGTAGATCGTCAGTCTAACGGGCTGGAGGACGTCCCACACTGCGTTTACCAAGACGCGGTCCCCACTCCAGGACAAATAATAAATAAGTAAGAAATGAATATATAGCTCACACTCTCGTCTCTATAGAAATATAATTTTGAGTGGAATGTTCGGAATGATGTGACACACAGACGCCCACGCCACAACAAACTATAACTTACACAAATATTTTGTGTTCTTAGTTTTTATTCTTTCGATATTATATTTTTATCAAAATATATATATGCTAAGAATTCTAAGTTTTCATAAGCATACCCGTGATTGCTAGCCCAACAAGTTGATATGACCTTTTTTTTCTTTATTTTATTTAGGGACTTTTATACGCAAGTACATATTGTCAGTCCCATCGTAACCTTATACTAACTATACCATCAGATGAGACTTATGAGCCTGAACAGTATTATAGCCTCATATTACCCAAACTTTTCGCCAAAATATTTTTTGACGTGGCAACGTCTAATAAATCGATGAACGCCGGCGGTATGCACGAACAAGAATGACTCATTTTAGCGTTTCGCTCATTGTAACATTTTTGAAAATTTTTTGAAAAATACAAATTTATTTTCGAAACATAAGTAAACTTACGTATCATTTGGGCATTTCGAGACACATTCGCCTTTGTATGTAAAGTCTCTACAAAGATAACAACTGCTAGGATTCGTGTTACGGCATCCGAGACATTCTCTGCTACAATTTCTGCTCTCTGGACCTTCGAGAAAGATCTGACATTTCCTAAAATATAAGAACAGAATACAAGTTTTTAAACTTTTACGATCACTATGAAGATTTTTGATTTTTGATGTCATTTTGAAATTCAGGTATTTCAAGTTGCAGACGCCATGGTCACGGATGACTCACCCATGACATGGTCGCAAAAATATCGGTAATTTGGAAATGGCTATCAGGGTAAGTTCTGCAGGATTCTGACGCTGCGTTGGCGCAGCGGTCACAGCGCTGGATTGCGATTGGCTGTTGCGCGGGCGGTTGCGGATTCGATCCCCGCACACGACAACATTTGTATTGGCCATACAGATGTTTGCCGTGACCTGGATGTTGGTACAGTCCTTGTTGATCTCCCCACCGTGCCTCGGAGATCACGTTAAGCCGTCGGTCTCGGTTGTTATCATGTACACCTGATAGCGATCGTTACTCATAGTAGGGAATATATCCGACAACTTGCATTAGAGCAGCGTGGTGGATAAAGCTCCGATCCTTCTCCTACATGGGGAAGAGGCCTATGCCCGACAGTAGGATATTACAGGCTGAAGCATAAGTTCTGCAGAAACATACTATTTTCTTGAAAAAATAGTTATAACAATTTAGACAGAACATAGGTTCTTCACGGTTTGTGCTAAGTAAATGAACTTATAACAAACTCGACTGCACCGAAAAATCTCGTTTGTCTTCTACATTCTACGTAACATTGCAAAACCGACCGTGCCATTTTTACTCTGTTAGACCATTGATCCAAATGAGGAATGGAAAATATTAATTCACATTGATTTCAATAAGATAGTAAAAAATACTAAATTTATACGCAATACATAGTTGTGATAATTTTGCACATATACATAGGTACATAAATTCATACATAAATACAAACCAATACATCAACGAGTAGGTACATTAAATTTAATATAATCCAGACGATGAAACGTTACTTCGTTGGGCAGTTAATTACATAATAATTACAAGTAAATGGCTCATTAGTACGTGGCAAACCACCTGAGTGTAATCATTAAATCAATATTAATTAATGTATTCGATTGATTCTACGTACGAATCAATTACAATACACTTCATGAAACACCTGCCCCTGTAGACAAGTGGCATAAAAGCTAAACGAATAGAATAGAATTCTCAACGTATGGGAATGACACTAGCTTTCGACATATATCAAACTAGCTTCTGCGCGCGACTTCGTCGGCGTGGACTCCACTCCTATTGGTCTTAGCGTGATGACACATAGCCTTCCTCGATAAATGGGCTATCTAACACTGAAAGAATTTTTCAAATCGGCCCAGTAGTTCCAGAGATTACCGCGTTCAAACAAACAAACAAATAAACAAACAAACAAACAAACTCTTCCGCTTTATATATTAGTATAGATTAGCTAGTGTCATTCCCATACATTGAGAATTCCATTAGGTATATTCTATTCGTTTAGCTTTTATGCCACTTGTCTACTGGGGCAGGACTTACTTATTATTCCAACATCGATTAGTTTCAGGGTTGGCGGTACAAGTGCATGGGAAGTTGCAGTAAGAGTGCTTGTCCGGTTTGTTTAAAACATGTCGAGCCCTTGGTGCTATGGCGTTCCAGTCGATTGTATCCACGTAACAGGTAAGTGGACCACCCCCAATCACTACGCCTCCCCTATCTATTTTGATCAAACTGCTTAAACTAATCTGAAACATAAATAATGGAAAATGAACGCACTTCTAAAATTAAAATTATCCAAATATCCACATCAAAATTAAAATGGCTAAAGATTAGTTTGCGTTATCGATAAACTAATAGATATAAATTATAAGTAGTTTATACCTAGAAGTAACATGTGGGGTATTTTTGAGGCGTTTTTATAAAATGTGTAAATAGTAGGACTTGTAGCCATAAATGTGGATGTAGGTAAAACTAGTTATGTACAGTTCTGTTACAAAGGTTTATATACAAACTAGCCGCGGCTTCACTCGCATTGAATTTTTCTTTGTTCAAAGCATCCAATGTTACTTCTAATACCTCTAAGAATACCTATGCGTACAAAGTTTCATGACGATCAGTTACTTTCGCGTGAAAGCGTAACAAACAAATTACATTCACATTTATAATATTAATATTAGGGATGAATAGCGTTCCAAAATCCAGTTTTATATTTAACTTATTGTAAGAGTACCGTCATAATAAACTTTTACAAAATTAAATATAAAAGGATTATCTATGGACTATTATGCAAAAGTCTGTCTTTGAGCGTATTATTATTTTAATTTCTTTGTTAAATTCTATTTAAAATAAAACCTGTATGGTTTTATGAAACCACGGTAAAAGTGAAACTTTTTTCACATTATAGACATCTAACTAAATTTTTTTGGAATAATATTCCATTAAGGGTATAAAAATCGCTTTATCAATCTAACCGCGCGACCGACCGTCGTGCGACATGCAACTTACAGACGAAAAAGTTTGAGAAGATGTAATAAAAGTTTCACTTTAAAAACTGTTATATTTTTTAAAATAATAATTGGAAACTAAACCTCACCTCTCTTAGATTAAACATATCATACACGATTAAAGCGTAATTATACAAGAGTGAGTTTCCACGGATCCTTGCTAGGTTCGGTAACAATGTGCTGAATGTTTCCAAACCAGTCACTCTGTACACAACCATATATCCCGTTACCTGGAAATTAACACATTTTCAATACATTAAAAAATGAAGTAGAAAACTTTATCTCTATGGTATAAAAAGATATAGAAAAAAATAAACAACAGGTTGCACTCCGGGAGTGCCGGCAGAAGTAAAAGCTTGCATTTTTGATATTTTAGAATGGTTAGGGAATAATTTTGCACGAATTGCTTTAATTATCAGTATAAAAGTACTATCATTTATGTGGTATAATACAAAATTCATCGCCCTCCGTCTTAGGAATTTTCAATCAGGCCACGTGTCCTGACGCGAGTTTAACATTTTTTACTCATCGCAAAATAGTGCACAACGCTGCTAAAGAAGACTTCACTTCAAAAATAAATAAAACGCAACAGAATAAAACACTCACGCAATAAAAAATATAATGAAAAAACTAACGTCTGATACTCGACAATTTCCAAATATTACCTATATGTTTTACTTATGTGTCGGGAAACCAAAAATACGAGTTACACCCAACATAAACAAAAACTCCCATACCACGACAAACCCTATACAAGTATACAAATGTTTCTCAGTGGCAATGCTATGACCGCAGTGACAACGCGTAGTCTTGTTACTCGTAATCTAAAAGAAATTTGTAAGGTAATAGTCGACAATTCCGACATTTGGTAACTGGATTCAATCATATTTACATACACATACATACACATAGTAGCGAAACAAAATCCATTATAGACATTTTCTGTACATCCACAGTGTTAAATGTTCACAAAATTTAATTTGATTTATAATGTAAAACAAGAATGTTAATTAATTTTAGTATTCCATTAGAAGTATACCACTATTCGAATTCTGAGAATATTTTTGTAAGGTAAAATTCATAATATTTATACATAATAATAATATTAGAGACAATCTATTATTCATAGAAATTGATAACCCTTTTGATATTACTAATTGGAAACATTTCTATGAAATTATCGCCACAATAATAACTACTGTCTCTATTGAGTTTAGTAATTACTATTTGTGCTCGCGACTTCGTCCGCGTGGAATTTAACAAAAAAGTTATTTTTCAGTTCGCGAAGTTATAAAATAAATAAATTTCTAAAATTAAAGTAGCCTAAGTTACTCTTTGACGCCGCGTTGGCACAGCGGTCACAACAAAACTGTGGTTTGTGGCTGTTACGTGGGCGGTTGCGGGTTCGATCCCCGCACACGACAACATTTGTATTGGCTATACAGATGTTTGCCGTGGTCTGGGTGTTTGTGCAGTCCTTGTGTGTCTCCCCACCGTGCCTCGGAGAGCACGTTAAGCCGTCGCGTCGGTCCCGGTTGTAATCGTGTACACCTGATAGCGATCGTTACTCATAGTAGGGAATATATCCGCCAACCCGCATTGGAGCAGCGTGGTGGATTAAGCTCTATATATCTAAGCATATGCCCAACAGTGGGATATTACAGGCTGAAGCGTAAGTTACTCCTTATTACATCAGGTTATTATATTACCTGACTGAGGTTACTAACCTGGCTGCAGGTAAGTGTAGCAATCATAGAGATGGGTGCCTACTACAGTCAGGTATATAATGTAAAATATTAACGGTTTTAGCTTATTACATGTAATTAACATGAGAGGAAAAGATTTAATAAAAAAATTGCTGCAGGCTTATGGTGGCAGAGGTTGTTTTTATAAATTCACAATATTGAAATCAGCCTATAAAAAATTGTTTCATCTAATTAACATACCATACCATAGAGTATAAGGTACGGTAGACCATAGGAGTATAAGGTACTTTATCACCCAAAAAAATTATTCTTACTACTTTCTATATTGAAGGGCTGTTGTAAATATGTGTGAGAATACATACATATATGGAGAGAGGGAATGATGATTATTTAAAATATAATTAAATCAACAATTAGCGCTTTAGTTTGTAGCTCACTTGCGCTGCTTCTGGTTTTGCAGGCGTTTATAAGCTATGGTAATCGTTTACCATCAGGTGAGCCGTACGCTTGTTTGCCGGCCTAAATGTATAAAAAAATTAAAATAAATAAGTTTTTTTTTAAATATAATTAGGTCGGGAAACAAGCGTACGGCTCACCTGATGGTAAGACCGTAGCCTATAGAAGCCTGCAACACCAGAAGCATCGCATGCACGTTGTCGACCCTTTTTTTTTACGTGGGGAAAATCCATCATGGATACCCTCTGGTGCCCCCGCGCATATGTCGTTATGTCAGACTCCTACTGACTAAAAACCGCCACGTGTGAGCCGTCGTCCGCCTGGGTGGGGCGAGATGGGGTCGCGCTAGCAATCGCCACCTCGCCCCGGCGGTAGGCCCGGACGTAAACGTCCGGGCCCCGGCACAAAGTTGGGGTGGCCACGCTCACAACAAGGCCACCCCGCAGACCTGTGGGGTCACGTCGTCGTCGTCGTCGAGTTCCCCGACTGTCGGCCGGCGACCCCACCATTACGAGGGGGGAGGAGGTAGGCAAACCGTCTCCTCCTTGCCCCCGTACGTCTGCGCCGGAGCGGATCAGCGGAGGCGTCACTCTCCCTGGCCCGCTCCGCGGTCTCCTTCTGCGTCCCACGCGGCGCACAACTCCAGCGTGTGGAGCGCCGTATGCGAGCGCCTGCCACGAGTATTGGGCGCCTCTGGTGCCCAATACTCGTGGCAGGCTGGAGTCGCCTCCCGTCTTGCGATTTGGTGCAGATACTTACCGAAGCATCCGTGTCCGAAAAGCACCTGCACCAAACGGAAGGTCAGCGGGCCGAACCACCGCCTCACCCACTTCTGAAGGACCGGCCTGACCGCGTCCACCGTCCACTGCCCGGGGACCAGCGGGGCCAGGTCCTCCGTCCACCGCCGAAACAGGGTATCCTGCGCCTGCCTCCGCATGCGTGCGACCTCTTCCCACGTCGGGGGGTCCCCCCGGGATCTCCTCGCCGCCACGAAATGACACGTTTCCTGCCGACCCTAACCCCAATCCCCTAAGAGCTCTGGTCACCTTACTCACCAACAGGAACACAACACTGCTTGAAAACAGTATTATTTAGCTGTAGTTTTCTGTAAGGTCGAGGTACTACCCCAGTCGGGCTGCTCCATATTTTGAGCAGGAAATTTCGTGCTGTGCTCTACCTCAGTTGAAGCTTGAAGGTGAGCAACAACTAACGTATAGGTATCGGAACGGATGGTTTCAAAGGGATCACTGCGCATTTTGCAGGGGTCGCAAACATTTTTCATTCAAAATTCTATAGAACTTATTAAATATCTACATCTGTATCCATACGATGTGTTTTAGTAAAGTTGAAGCACAGATTAGTAAATAGTACCTACTACGTAAAGGTCATAATATACCATGCCAATAACTTTAGTATTTAGTTTAGTATAGTACATACCTCTTTTAATTTAGGAAATGATAGATTCTTAAAATCTTCAGGTTTTGATTTTTCAAGTGTTAAAATTTTAAGATCTCCAACCACAATAGTGCAGTTCTCCAACATCTTCAGCTTCTCCATGTTATTCAAGGACATGTTTACACACAGCCCGTGGTACTCTGACGGATATGGTACGTTCGTACTGTGGTTCGTACCATTAGACAGGACAGCTACTACACCGTAAATGGTTAAACTGTTAAATAATAACAAAATTAATGTAATTATATGATTATTGAATATTTAATTAATCGTTTACTCATTTTTTTAGTTCGGTCAATCTATAAAATAAAAATGAATGTTGCTAAGCGCATAACTGGAGAATGGCTAGACCAATTCGAATAATTTTTTTAAATATTCCTTAAATCCCACGGAAGGTTTTTATACTAAAAAAAAGATAACAGACAGAACGAAGTCTGTCCGGGCAGCTAGTTGAAGATAAAATACATAATTTAAATATCTTCCTCAAAATTTAGAGCAGGCAAACTGGAGGATTTTATTAAAAAAAAACGTTTGCTACTCTACCACTAACCCTCTGATCCAGGAGCTCTGGCCATCTTACTCACCACATTAACACAAAACTACTTAGGAGCAGTATTATTTAGCTGTGACCTTTTATAAGGTCGGCATATACCCTGCAGTACCCTACCTCAAAAAAACCTCAATAATATAACTTCTATACGAATAACAATTAATCGCTGAAATGTAACTACGCACTAAACTTACGAATCTAGCATCTCTTACGGTGTTAGCTTCAGCTATGTACATATAATGGTCATATTATAGATACGCATAATAGGTATTTGTTTTAATCCTTTTTGTAAATATATATTCTCGTAATTACACTTATCTCTTGAATTATTAGAAACAAATAATACAATAACATACCAGCTGCAAGTTAATTAAAATAATCTTCGTTGCACCGGTGTTAGAACGATAACAAGCTTAATACCTACTGAAATATGTTTTAGACTTTTGCAATTTTAAAAGTATCGTTTATTGATAATATTAATTAGGGTCGCCTTGAAATTTATCTTGAAATGATCTGCTGTTTTGGTATAGTTATTACTTATTAGTTATTAACCGACTTACAATAAAGTGCTCAATTCGATTGTATTTTTTTTAAATGTAAGTTACCTCAGAACTTTTGACTGTGTTTTGCGATTTGCGGTATTTAAGATTTCGATGATTTTTGTTTTAATCGAAAGGTGGTGCGTGTCATGTGGTCCCATTTAAATGAAATTGCGATCTAACAAGTACTTTTGCCGACCAATGGCGGGATAAACATCCAACTGCTGGCTTTGAAATACACAGGTTGAAGACGGGCAGCAGCGTCTTCGGTGCGACAAAGCCAGCCCTGCGGTCACGTGCCCAGCGTGTGACTATGTGCAAAACACATGAGTTCGCGCCATTTTTGGCCCGAACTTGGGGAGGCCTATGTCCAGCATTGGACTGTGATAGGCTGAAGTGAAGGCTTAGGGAACAATTCGAAATTAGATTTTTTACATTTTTTTAAAACAATTTTGTTTCCTAGCAAACACAAAAAAATCCGACTCACATACATACAGGTTACAGGTAGGCAAGGTAAGGAAGTCGTGAAAATGTAGTCAATAATTATTCTCACGGCTATAAACGTTATAGGGATAGAGTTATATCTAATAATGCGTATTTACTTGACTACTTTTTCGTTGACCTACGTTGTATTTTACCGCATAACTTTTTACTCGGTGTACCGATTTTGATAATTCTTACTTTAATCGAAAGCTAATACTTGTCATGTAGTCTTGTTTAAGTAAGATCGATATCTGATCACAACTTTTTGAGTTATCTTTAATAGCGCGTATTTACTTGACTATTTTTTCGTCTTATTACGTTACTAGCTGCTGCCCGCGACGTCGTCTGCGTGCGTTCACTGCTCGTTCCCCGTAGGTGATAGCGTGATAATATGTAGCCTATGTTCTGACCCGACTTCTTAATAATATTCGTGCCAAATTTGAAGTAAATCCATGCAGTACTTTTTGAGTTTATCCCGGACATACATTTGCAGAAATAAAGGTTCACTGCTCTTTCCCCGTAGGTGATAGCGTGATAATATATAGCCTATGTTCTGACCCGACTTCTTAACAATATTCGTGCCAAATTTGAAGTAAATCCATGCAGTACTTTTTGAGTTTATCCCGGACATACATACAGACAAACAGACAAACAGACAAACAGACAAAAATTCTAAAAACTATATTTTTGGCTTCGGTATCGATTGTAGATCACACCCCAAGTATTCTTTTAAAAAAATATTCAATGTACAGTTTTGACTTTTCTACCATTTTATTATATGTATAGATAATATTACTTGTCGACGTAATTGAAGTCGGTTTTTATTCGTTTGCGAGCAAACACAATTATTACGAGACGTCTCGTCTTGTGAAAAAGAAGAGGAAGCGTTAGTTGAAACTATTATAGTCTTTACTAAACTATTTTAGGCCTTTTGGCTCAAGCATCATCATCATTATTGTTTTGTAAAGTAATTAACTAAAACACATTAAAAAAATTGTTTGTCTGTAAAGTTGGTTTACGGACGATAGTTTAAAGTGACAACGTCATAACTTAACATCTCTTCGGACGCATTGACCAATATAGTGGAAGTGGAAGAGAGATCGGCGCAAGCGTACAATGAGCGTAACGGGGGAATGAGCGTAACGGGACAACAAGTCATCCTTTTTCGTGCAATCAGCCGGCGTTCATCGATTTATTAGTCGTTGTCACGTCAAAATATTGTAAATACTTTTGCTCTACTAATTTTACTGTAAAATCCAGTTTTTTTTTTATCTCAAAGTATCAATACAAGTCCAAGCTATAGGTGCATAATTATATTTACTGACTGTGATATTGCCAAAAGGTTCTCTCATCAACTCTTTTCAACAGAATCTACGTTTCGCAAATTCAAAAACTGTAAACATTTTTTGTGTTGCATTTGCATATCACCTCTATTTTTATAGTAAAGAAACAATAGTAGGTACGTGCAAAATTCCAAAGAAATTGAAATGAAATTATCAAATTACACATTAAATAAGTAAGAAAATATATAGTTACCATATTAACGACGCTTTCGCCATGATACTTTCAGTTTCTTACTATCAAATCTTTTGTACTTCGTCTGTTTATTTGGTCGTCGCTTTTTTAAAAGATGTCGAAAAATTCTCAAATACATAGACGTGCTTGGAATGCACATGACTTTATTCTGCATACCATTTCACTTGTAATGGTTTTTATATAAGGAGTATTTATTATTATAGCTTATAATAGATGCCTATGTATTGACGTTACTTCAGTTAATTTCTTCGAAAATAAACTTGATAAAACTAATTCTGTAACAATTGTGTTTTTGTTGTCATAAAAAATCGTTATAATATAGTAGATAGCGATGCTTCCATTGCCAACAACCACTCTGGTTTAGTGGCATGAGTAATCGCCTAAAACACCGACGGTTTGCGGGTTCGATTCCCGCTTGAGATGGATATTTGTATTTGTACAAATATCTCTTTCCAGTTTAAATGTCTGTCCTTGTGGGTCTCCCGACCGTGTCTCGGAGAGCACGTTAGGCCGTCGGTGCTAGTTGTTATCATATCCATCAAATCTGTATAAAATATTTAATGACACGAAGAGAGATTTTACCGAATCATTCTTAAAAAAATAATAATTCAATTCTAGGAAACTATGTCACCAGTTAGAGCTTGTTGCTAATATACTAGCATAAAAAGTATACATTTATTGCATAAATACTATATCTAAATCAATCTAAGTATCAGGATCGATTAATAATCATTAATGTCATATGTCATTGTGCTAATAGACTATCGCGTTTATTTCAATAAACCATTAAGATAAAATTAATCGAATTTATTTAACACCTAAGATAATATACGAAGTCTAATAAAATATAGGGCAGTTATTAAATGAGTTTAGAAATGAAAGTTATTAAAGTTGTTAACGATTACATAAATAATGATAATTTAAAAACAATCTTTCTAATAGTGTGATTTCTAAATGAAAAAAAAAATAAATCCTGACTTGTCAACTGTTCTTACTAATAATAGGTATAATTTACTCTATATTTCTCTTTCATCTTTAAGGTTAAACAAGTCGCTCACGTTTCCATACAAACGTAGATCAGTAACTACTACAATGTTTGACGTTGACTGTTCAAAATTAAGAATAATATCAATTGATCTCGGCATTATCTATGATTAATGAAAGCCAAAGTTGTAAAAGAAGTTTAAATTTCAAAAATACAAGCTTCTAAACTTTCATATTTCAACACCGATTTTAGTCCAACTTTGGGTGAAAATAAATAGTATACGGAGAAAGAAATCTCTAAAATAAAGCCACAGAGGTAATAGTTTAGTCATTGAAAAGTGGAAATAAATTTATTATGAAAAGATACATTTAATAGTTTTTCTATAATTACTGATTTGCTAAAAGTATTTTCTCATTTTTTTACGCGGCCGTTTTAGGAATAAAATCACTGTGCCTCTCATCTACGTTTCATGCTAGTGTGTGCTAGTGCGCGGGGTGCGGGAGGGAAGGAGGCAAGCCGCGAGCGCCGCGGCACGCGCGCGACCGCGACGTCATCACTCGTCGGTAATTCGCGCGCGCGGCTTCATGTTCTGCTGCCTGTCTCATTATTACTTTGAATTCAGATTTTGAGTGAAACTCGTATTATCTCTTTATGTCTACAGTTTAGCTAACATGCGTGCACGTAATACTCTTCTCGTCACGACAATTGAAGAGATAACAAGAAATTTTAGTTATCTCTACGGGAGCTAACATAAACAAGATAAACTACTCGTTGTCAATATTATCGACGAGAAAGACTACGATAAACGAAATATTATTAAAATTATAAATATTATTATAATACCTATCTTTTGTATACCATGGCGTTTCCGTTCCGTTTTGTCTTCGGTCGGAAGAGAATTATGTCTCTCGTATTGCGCATGTTAGGGTAATCGAGAAAATACTCGATGTAGACATTATCTATCTCTCTCGTCAAGAGATTATCTCGTTGTACGCATGCTAGCCCGGCTGGTTCGAGCGGGTTCGAACCCGCAACTTTTCCCTTACGGGCGACTGCACAAAAAAAAATTACTGTAACTTTAAATAAAGGTACCTTTATGCACTATCAAACCAAATGTACATTGTTTTTGTTTGAAAAAAAAATGAAAAATAAAAAGAAACTTGCGATATTAAAATTCTAACTTCACTATAGTATTAGTCTAGGCTCAAGATAATATGTTAGCACATAAAGGTACATTGACTATTTTAGTTTTACAAATACACTTTTTATATATATTTTAATATATAAAAGAATTCTGTACTTAATTTTAATTAATAAGTAAATAATTTTTTTTCCTCTAAATATAAAATTCTGTTCTTTTTTTACTACTTGATTCGATGTCGTGAATTTTCGAGGACCGGTCCCACTACTTCCGATACTTTTGAAACTGAGACTAAATGAAGCATAGGAATATCTTCATAATATTATGCTATACTTGGTACAAGTACCTACCTAGGTACGTACTCGACCAACATGTAATATATTGGCATCCACTATGATCATATAACTATTGTAAAATTCACGGGACTGGGAAGGTAGGTACAAGAACTATATTGTATGCCCTAATGTATCTGTGTAGTGTGTACCTACCTAGAGCGCGAGTTACTAGTAATACTTAGTCCATGAATGTTGTCTTTTTCTGTGATTAGCTCCGTATTTCCTTAGTTTTTAATATATATTTTATAAAAATATTGTTGTAATAAAAGCAATTAAAAAATAAAAGTGTTTTAGTTTGGCTTTTAGTAGTAATTATAGGCACTAGGTAGATTGGTAAAATAAGTAAATACAGATCTATAATCAGTAGTTCGGCTTGAACTGAAATCTCGAAACCTACCTATCAGATCTGACAAATACAATACATACAATACCTACAATACAATTAATCTTTATTGCAAACTAATTAAACAAATGCACAGGACAGCATAAAACCAATAAAAGATAAATAATACTAATACTAGATTACGTTGTACAAATATTTTTTCATTTGTTTTTATTTTTTACTCCTCAAATCCTATAAATCCACTTCTACTATCACCAATTAGTAGGTAAGTACTATTTTATACATTACTAGCGACCAGCCCCGGCTTCGCACGGGTGCAATACTGATACTAAATATACTACAGAATCTCTTTATATATACAACGCTCATAGATTTTAACCGACTTCCAAAAAAGGAGGAGGTTCTCAATTTGATTGGATTTTTTTTTTATTACGTTACTTCAGAACTTGACTGTTCGACCAATTTGTTTGGATGATTTTTTTTAATTGAAAGGCAAACATCTATAATTCTATCTGGCCAATACAAATGTTTGTCATGTGCGGGGATCGAACCCGCAACCGCGAGCGCAACAGCTACAAACCAGTGCTGTACCTAACCGTTGCGCCAACGCGCCGAGTTGCGACAAGTTGTTATATCATATGAATTATTATGTACCTAATGCCTTTATAAGTAGATAGTAAAAGTTTTAAAGTAACCTTTTTTTTGTTTTAGCGCATTCAAATAAAATTGCATGCTTGTAATCTAAAAAGGTTTTTTACTTTTAATTTTTCTGTGATTAGCTCCGTATTTCCTAAGTTATATATATTTTATAAAAATATGGTTAGGTAGTAGGTAATAAAAGCAATCTATACATCTATCTATACTAATATTATAAAGAGGTAAAGTTTCTAACTTTGTTTGTTTGTAGGGGGTAATCTTCGCGAATACTGATCCGATCGTGAAAATTCTTTCACAAACAGAAAGCTACACTATTCAGGAGTAACATAGGCTATATTTTATTGTTATTTAACAACAAATTTATTAAAAAATAGTAGTATGTATATGTAAATGTTCCTAGATGTGAAGCATCTGATGTCTATTGTCAAAAAATTGGCAATTTGTTGTCAAATATTTATAGATACGTACAGAAAGTGTTTTGTCGATATTTTTCACAAATACATGTACCTAGGTGATACGAAGTTCACCAGGTCAGCTAGTATTATAAAAAGAAGTCCCCCGGCCGCATCTTTCTGTCCTCCTGTCTGTCTGTCTGAATGCGATAAACTTGACGGACCACCTAACGGAGTTTTACACGGTTTTCAACAATAGAAAGATTGATTTATTGAGGAAGGTTTTGGTATATAATTTATTATGCTTTAATGTAAATTAGCAGAAATACTGCGATAAATGTTGAAGAGGTCGCAAAAAATCTCGCCAACGGGAAGCTTTTCACGCGAACGCTGCGTAAACTAGCAAAAATATAGTTGTGTAATTTACTAGCGAATTCAAAATCTATAAAAATGCTATGTTAAAATCTATAAAATCTCTTACGGTTGACTTACAATAACCACTTTTATGTTTACACTAGATTCTGCGCGCGACTTCGTCGGCGTGGACTCCGCTCCTATTGGCCTTAGCGTGATGATACATAGCCTATAGCCTTCCTCGATAAATGGGCTTTCTAACACTGAAAGAATTTTTCAAATCGGCCCAGTAGAACCAGAGATTACCGCGTTCAAACAAACAAACAAACAAACAAACAAACAAACAAACAATCAAACAAACTCTTCAGCTTTATATATTAGTATAGATTTTTAATTAAAAACATTACGTTATTTTCAAAGCTATTTTCTTTAGTTCATTATTAATCCTTATCCAAATGAATACTTTAGTTAGCTTAGGCATTTAATGCAGATTAAAATTTCTCTTTACACTATATCAATGAGATGAATAGTTTTTGAACTATCATCGCGAAACATTTAGCTCGGCGAGCCAGCGCTCTTTCCTTGAGATGGTCGCGAACTGAACAATAAATATTTTGTTAAATTCGACACGGACGAAGGCACGGGCACAGCTAGTTACAAAATAAAAATGCATAAATCCTTATCCATACATATATAAATACATACATAAATACATATAGATAAATACAAATATTACACCCCGACTCGGGCGGGAAACGAACCCGCAACCCGCGGGACAGAAACCACTACCAACTGCGCCAACGGGCTATAGTCCAATTCCAAATAATAAAAATATTGCACGCATAATTATTATTTCCTAGCTTGTCGTCACATGTGTGTGTACCTATACGTGTAGTAACTACTACATGCACGCGCACGATATTTTTCTCACTGCTCTTCTCTGAGGCGCACCTGCTCGCACACTGTGTCAGGTGAAATAGCATTAATTTAGGCCACGCCTACCAACGACTTCATGCCATCGACTTGTTAAACCTTAAGTAATGCAGAAGTCAGAACAAAAAACACACGAATACACGAATAAAAATTATAATGGGCACTAAGAGTAATAGGTAGAAAAGAGAAAGCTCAACACTTCATAAACTTAGGAGCTACAAATCTTTTTCAAAATCAAAGTGCATTATACATATTGTAGACATACATCCACAAATAAGCCGATGCATGTACCTACTAGTTAATACCTATACTTTTTTATTATACCGTATTCGTTGTCATACAATTACTATATTTTGAAATTAAGCACCCGATTTATCTAAATAATAAAATAAATCAAAACAATATAATTATGAGACTTACAAAAACCAAAACGAAATTAACTGTAGACGTCAGACAGACCCTAAATATCTCTTAGTAAACCACTAACCGTCGCACACTTATATATATTGTTATCGTTTACATAATAACGACACAACAAGGAAAATGCGATTTTTACAATTATCGGCGTATTGCTGCGGCCGACCAAAGTAAGGCAACAGTAACAACTGACGGTACGAGTGCAAATTATTTAATTATGCCCATGAAGATTCGATAGACTCTTAATTTAGGTGCTCGATCTCCAAAGGTCATTCTTAAACATGGTGATGTCTGTAGTCATGTATTTAATGCAATTAAAATGTTGAAATTATTATATTGCTACGTAATTGTGTTTGCTAGCAAACGATAAAAACCGTCTTCAATTACATCGACAAGTAGTTAATACAACGTACCTAAGTAGACGAAAAAAAAATGACAAACACACTAGTTGTCACTACGATTTTCGAGGATTTCCTTCGATTTCTCGATCATGGTACCTAAGTTGGGATATCTCCTTTCCAACAAAAAAAGAATTATCAAAATCGGTTCATAAACGACGAAGTTATGAAGAAAACAGAGGAATTCGCTTAATTTACCATGCCAGACCACATGTTGTAAAATATTAGTTACATTCTAATCGATAGCATTATCAATGTCTCATTTGCAAAACCTTTATCTATTTCTCTGTTTTAACCATTTCCTGATTTTTTATGTAATATTGCAAGTGTGATTGAGAAGGAATAAGCAGCTTATATTATACCTAATGAAAATTGAATTAATAATAACTTCCATTTTATCTTTGGATACTACTTTTTTAATTTCCTTCAAAACTGTTTATGTTTTCTTGGTCTTATTAACACTATTTTTTCAAAAAATAATAGTGAACATAACACAAGTTTTATAACTTTCGCAAAAACACTTAAAATATTATTATTAATTACTCAGTGTATTTGCTTTTCCATCAAAATCTGCAAATCCGTGTCAAAGATAGAAACAAATAAAAATCGGCCAAGTGCGAGTCGGACTCGCGCACGAAGGGTTCCGTACCATTGGCTAGGTAAACACCAGTAGGTACATTGATTTTAATATCGGGCAAAAATCGGCAAAAAAGTCATTATCGTTGTATGAGCCCCCCATATTTTTGAATTTTAATTTTATTATTTATTATTAAAGTAAATACACAATTAAGTATTTTGTGAATATTTCAAGTGCCTACCTCTTACCATTTATTGATATCGAGCAAAAATAGTAGGCAATAAATCGCGTTTTTTGTATGGGAGCCCCCCTTAAATATTTATTTTATTTTGTTTTTAGTATTTTTTGTTATAGCGGCAACAGAAATACATAATTTGTGAAAATTTCAACTCTCTAGCTATCGCCGTTCTTGAGATACGTACAGCCTGGTGACAGACGGACGGACGGACAGCGAAGTCTTAGTAATAGGGTTCCATTTTTACCCTTTGGGTACGGAACCCCAAAAAAGGATTGGACTTTTCTTGAATAAAAGAAATTATTGAAAGTAATAAAATAAATTAAATAATAGTTTATCTCTATAGACAAAACTTCTTTCAAAAGGCTATTTTAAAATGTTTAAATAAGTCAATTTTACTTGTAATTTTATATTTACAAATAGAACAAACTAACGCTACATTGGTAGATCACACACCAGATTAACAAAAATAAACTAATTACTCATTATTGGATGGAGTAATACCTACATAATATGTAAATACCACAAATATATGAGATATTTACACAACGAACAATTTCTTATAAATATTATTATTATTTAACAATCAAAACGCAACAACTGAACTAAGAAAATGATATTCGGTAACTTTACCGCTAAAACAAACAATAATATATTTTAATATAATTATCTTTTTAATTATAAAAATGAATTTACACTATTATATGACCTTTTCCACAGCTAAACAAAGAACACTGTCCCCACAATAACTAATTCCCTTATTTAACGTGTTTTGAATTCACGGTCTTCGGTTGTGTGAATTCAATCTATTATACAAACCACAAAATTGTGGTGTGTAGGTACATCTAAACTATTACTAATACGGCTCGCCATATTGTGTTTTACAAATGACGTCATAACATGGATATTGTTTAATATCCTTACAAAACTAAATTAAACACATAATAGTTGACACTATAACAAAACTGTAAAAATCGGTATCATGTCAATAATCAATATTTATATTTTCCCTCTTAAAAAAAAATTTATCCTGCAAATTAATTACGATTAGACTTTAACAGCAGGAAGTAGAATAGAGTATTAGGATCTGTTTCACCTCAATGAACTACAAGTTTTAGGTTCATATTTGCGAATAGGAATATCTCATGAATACAGTGATATTCGATGATGAAAAAGTATAATACATCAAAAAAATTTGTCTGCTGGACATCGTCTTACATCAAATAGCGTTATTCATCACTCATTACTCCAGCTTATCTCAGTCCACTGTTGGACATAGGCCTCCACAAGTTCGCGCCAATAATGGTGTGAACTCATATGTGTTGCCCATAGTCACCACGCTGGGCTGTGGGCAGGCGGGTTGGTGGCCGCAGGGCTGGCTTTGTCGCACCGACGACGCTGCCCGTCTTCGGCCTGTATATTGAGTCAGCAGTCGGATGGTTATCCCGCCATCGGTCGGCATTTTAAGTTCCAAGGTAGTAGTGGAACTATGTTATCCCTTAGTCGCCTCTTACGATACCCACGGGAAGAGAGGCTATATTCTTTACTGCCGTAAGCGTAACCACACAAACACACATAGTGTTATTCACAAATGTGCTAGGACTTCATAAATACAACAACATTGGTATACCCTGGAATCATGAAATTCATAACGCTTCCGTGCTAAAGTCTAGTAATAAAATTTACCGTCTTTAACATTTTTAATGAAATGCCGTTGAAGCTTAGTCGCTGTTAAAGTTCAACTTACCGGTTATCTAATCATTTTCATACCAATTACGGCTATCGTTATTAAAGTGTTAATAAAACCTTAAGTTTAATCACTTGTTACATTATTCTCCTTATTGCGTCCTCTTTTGAATTTCGTGGTATCGTCGAGTAGTAATAACAGTCTGTATAAGGGGACCTGCGGGTCAAGTGGACTTAACAAGTAATATTGCATTTTGTGTCCCGCTTGAATGTATTACGTTTTAAATGCATACTTCGAACAATACCTTTCGTTACTTATACTTGTATGAAGGCGACGAAAAATTGCTGTTTGAATATTGACTGTCTTAATAACTAAACACGCATAATTACACTTATAAACTGTAGCACTATATGTGTTAATACGTAATACCCTTTAATCAGATTAGTTACAAATGTTTTAACCAATTTTGTAATCAAAAGGCATGAAAATAACAATAGGACTTCTATATTACATCACAATTGCCTAATTAAATATGTACTTTTAATTGTTTTTTTAAAGTACAAGGTTGTTTTTTATATGTTATTATATTGTTTTACTAATTTAGTCGTTTTTTTTGTAAAGATAACAGATACAACAACAAAAGCCGGAACCGAAAAATCATCATATCAAAAATTTCGACCTAACGGGTACATCGTTCCATAACTTAATTAGTTAGAGCACCGACGCGGTCAGTCGGAGATGCAGGTTCGATCCCATGCAGGTTCGATCCCCGCTGGAACGGTCGATTTTAATATGATATTAAAAATATATATACGAGTAGGTATACCTATTTGACGACGCTTTGGCGCAGCGGTCACAGCACTGGCTTTTGTGCTTGCGGTCGCGGGTTTGATCTCCGTACATGACAAACATTTATACATATAAGCCATACCTAACAGAGTTTTGTCGTGGTCTTAGCGTTTGTTCTTGTGTACTGTGAGTCTTTTCGGACGTCCCAACATCGGTTTTATTTCATGTTATCATTTCCTAAATAATTTTTTTTTTCTTTGTTTATATTTAAATCACGACGACGTAATAGTTGTGAGTAAATTTATTAAATAATCTGCATTACATAAGTGTCATTGAAGAGGCTCTACTACAGGTGATTTTTGAAGTTATACTTACTTCTTTTGGCGCGTTAGGGAAAAATGATGAGAGTTAATTTATACACGCGTACAGCGTCACAAAAAACCGACACCCTGAAGTTAGCCAGTCAACGAAGAAGAAGTTAGCAACGTGAAGTTAGCTAGCCAATGAAGTATAACTTCTTAGGTGCGTATATAAGTACACACACTTTTTTATTATTATATTAATTAACAACATCCACGGGTTCTTAGTTGCCCATGCCATTATTTTGTACTACATAAAATTATTGTTTTATCATCAGCATGCGTTTTTTACTATAGTTTAACTTCGTTTAAAACGATTTAGAGTTGCTAGGATGGTAGTATACCTATTAAATACATTTTTTTATGTTTTTTTTTTAATTTATCGACATGTATCGAAAAATCTTGTTAAAAATTGGAGCACGTCTGGGGAAACACCTAACCTAATGAGGATCACAGCCAAATAACACTGCTAAGAAGTAGTTTTGTGTTCGTTTGATGAATAAGATATCCAGAGCTTGTGGGTCCTTCAGTGACGAGGGTATAGAGTAGCAACGCGTCGTAAAATAGAAAAAAACGCGAAGAACTCAGAAAGATCGGTGTGCGTGTGGTTGGCATCAAGCAACGTGTCGCCAACAGAAACTACTTATATAATTTTATATTAAAAAAAATACTGTGTAAGTAGTTTTGTCCTCATTCAATGTCTATACCTATCTATATCCAAATAATGACAAATGTTAATAGTACGGGTGGTCGCTATTTCGTCATATTAAGTCATAAAATGAATAAAATCTATACTAACATAATAAAGCTGAAGAGTTTGTTTGATTGTTTGTTTGTTTGTTTGTTTGTACGCGCTAATCTCAGGATCTACTGGTCCGATTTGAAAAATTCTTTCAGTGTTAGATAGTCCATTTATCGAGAAAGGCTATAGGCTATATATCATCACGCTAAGACTAATAGGAACGTAGCACCAATGAAAAATGTTTCAAAATCGGGGTTTGTTTCCTTTTGAGAGCTTCCGCTGTGTAAACGGTTAAAGTTTCGCACAAATCATGTATGACAGGATTGGTTCTATTCCACGGGGACGAAGTCACGCGCAGAAGCTAGTATTAATATAAGTAGTAATTAGGACCAAAGTTTTAGAACCCCTGGAGCAAGTAAAAGAAACAACGAAAACAAATACAAAATAAGCAAATGTATGTTATGTATGTAACACAAAATAAAATATATATGTGTAGGTAGGTACCTATATTTTAAATACAATATATTCACAAATAAATTAAAATCAAAATGAAAAAGGAAACTTGATTTTTAATAAAATTTGTAAGAGAGTTCTTGCCTCAAACCCAGATGCATTTGTCATTTCGAGTTTTAATAGTTCTATGCAGATGAAGGCAGGGGCGTAGCTACCGCCGTATCAGCCGTATCAATGATACGGGGCCCCCGGGCTACAGGGGCCCCTAACGTGTATAAAAAAAATAGTAAAATGTTATCCACGATTTTAATTAATTTCGTGCTTTCCGGGAAAAAAACATATAAAATAACTGTCATACGTGCCTATAGAGTTTTCACTTCAGAAATGACAAAAATCAAAAATAAAAGATTGACACAGAGATTATAGCACTGGCTGTTGCGCTGGCAGTCGCGGATTCGATTCTCGCTCACGACAGACATTTGTATTGGCCATATAGATGTTTGTCGTCATGTCGTGGTATGGGCGTTTGTGTTTCTGTATTGTGTGTGTTTCCGGACCTCCGACACAGGAGAAAATACTAGGGGCTGTTGAGTGTGAAGCGTTGAGTGTGAATCTTAATTTCTTTTTTTAACCGACTTCCAAAAAAGGAGGAGGTTCTCAATTCGACTGTATTTTTTATGTATGTTAGCTCAGAACTTTTGACTGGGTGGACCGATTAGGATCAATTTTGTTTTAATTGAAAGGTGTTGCGTGTCATGTGGTCCAATTTAAATTTAATTGAGATCTGACAAGTACTTTTAGAGTTATATCTAATAATGCGGATTTACTTGACTACTTTTTCGTCAACCTACGTTGTATTTATTGATTTTGATGATTCTTACTTTAATGGAAAGCTAATACTTGTCATGTAGTCTTTCTTGTTTAAATTAGATCGAGATCTGATTACAACTTTTTGAGTAATCTTTAATAGTATAGTGCGTATTTACTTGACTATTTTTTCGTCTTATTACGTTGTATTACTTGTCGATGTAATTGAAGTCGGTTTTTTTTTCATTTGCGAGCAAACACAATTATTTGAGTTAAGTGTTCGTCCAAAACCTGAGTTATATGTTCGAAGTATTACAACCTGAGAAACTCCTATCTTCTTCAAATGAAGTGATAAAAAACACTTCCGAAAAACTATCGGCTAAATACAGTAAAGACATCTCAATTAACCTATAAGAACAATTAATTTGGTCTAAGATCCGAGAAGCTAAATCTTCCCTCATCTGTTATTCTGTTTTATTCAATTAGATGAAACAATTTTTTATAGGCTTATTTCAATATTGTGAATTTATAAAAACAACCTCTGCCACCATAAGCCTATGCCTATAAGTAACGAGGATCGTTATCAGGTGTACATGATAACAACCGGGACCGACGGCTTAACGTGCTCTCCGAAGTCCGAGGCACGGTGGGGAGACCCAAAAGAACTGCACAAACACCCAGACCACGGGAAATATCTGTATGGCCAATACAAATGTTTATCATGTGCGGGGATTGAACCCGCAACCGCCAGCGCAACGGTCATAAACCAGTGCTGCGACCATTGCGCCAACGCATCAATAAATATTTATTTTCATTTAATTCAAGCATTTTTGTTTCTTTAGTGAGAAATCTTTACCCTTCGTTAGGGCCCCCTAACTAAATTTGATACAGGGCCCCTCAAAAGCACGCTACGCCACTGGATGAAGGTAAAAGGTCAAACCAATATTTTTAAACTAACTTACAAAAATTTTAATTGCTTTACATTTGTGAATCGTACAAAATATCTATTGTTTTTATTCTGATTTGTGTACATTTATCATGAACAGTTTTATTAACTCTTATTACATCAGCTATCTGCCAGTGAAAGTCTCGTCAAAATCGGTCAAGCCGTTTCAGAAATAAGCCGGAACAAACAGACAGACAGACAAAAATGGTAAAAAATGTTATTTTGGTATAGGTCTGTTTGGTACACACGTATTGATCCAAGCATTTAATAAAAAGTGATTATTTTAATATTACGAGCAGACACTTCAATTTTATTTAGTTGTATAGATATAGATTTGTAAGACATACCTCACCCCGTTCCTCCCTTCTGTCAAAAAAGAAACCAAAAATTCATTTTTGCGCAGGTTTGTCAGTTCTCAATATATGCGTGCCAAAAACTATACAATAAAATAATATAAAAAAGTATCAAAACATTTTATGACCTGTTTGACCAGTTCTAGATAAAAGCTACGTTCTACTTAAGGCCCGCAAGTCACAACGCCATCGACCACGACCGCTGAAATTGCCGTTCCACTAACGTAAAAACACCGCGAGCGTTGTAGGTGAATTTTATAGGTGTAACGCATATTTGAGACCTGTCTGCTCGCAATATACGACACGGCGACAGAAAAAACATGCAATATAAACATCAAATATTTTGGATGGATGGGAGTAAAACTTAATTCAACATTCAAGTTCTGATGACATTCACAATATTTCACATTGATAGTAATTTTTTCAAATTTCCGCCACGTTTTTATGAAAGCTAACTCTGACCCAACTATATTTTGAGGGCGAAGTAGGCACGATATCGTCACGAGCAGTGACGTCATCAATGACGTCGATTAACCACGGGCCTTAGGAGGAACGATAGATAGGGCGGTACAATCGCTGGCGTTGCGGTCGTTTAGTGTAACGCATCTAATAAATTTATTGTCATATTGTCAAAGTCATATACGGGGAAACCAGTGATGTCAGACGTACCATTATAATGGTACACGTACCATTATTTAGCAATATTTAGGTGTCACGTACCATGTACCATGACGATTAGTCATGGTACATGGTACGTGATATACATACGTACGTACAGCAATTAATTCGAATATCAAAAAAAAAAGGTTTGTTTTCTATTAACGGTACACGAAATTGATATATAAATTTTTTTCACTAATTATAGGCTGCGATTTCCGACAAAATTTACACATTAGTGTTGGCGTACCATGTTTTTGTGGCCCGTACCATTTTTTTAGCTAGTTCGGTACCATGATTTCTAAGTGGCCGTCTAACATCCCTGGGGGAAACGTCAAATAACAGAATCGTATGATTATTGTTTACTACACTAAATATCGCAAAAGAAACATTATTTAATTATAAATTGAGTATGAATAATAATGTGAATCTAGTAAAGTAAGTAAATAAAAGTTATATTTCGTAATCTTACGAATATATCACCTTATAACGATGGTAATTGTAACGTTACGATAAAATCATTTATGTGTAATATAAGTATAAGTATATTATTTCTTTACGTAAATAAATATAAAAAAGAAACTTAGTAGTGTGTAAAAGTATTCTAGTACCTAAAGTATAACGTAAAAAAATTTTATTTTAACATGTTCAATATTGTTTTTTATTAAAATATATTCTTGCCAAATTTACGTTAATATTAGTAAAATAACAATTCAGTGCGAAGAAGAAGAAGTATAGACGAAAGAAAAAACCATTTTTGAAACCCAAACCACTGCCTCCCACTAGTGATCCAGCCGTTACTCTTCAAGGTCTAAAGACGATTGCAAACTTAATACAAATGCATCAAAAATTAACTCAAATCGGACATCAACCCCTTATGTCTGGGCCGAGAATTAAAAAACCAATGTTTTCGGGGCTTAATATGCCAGGCTTCAGCAAATCTGGACAGCAATCAACGAGTCAGTCCTCAACGTCAACGAGTACAAGTTTTGATAATAATATAACTACATCTGATACTAATAAAAATGTTTCTCAAGATGGAGATCCATTTCACGTACAAAAATCTGATGACGTACAAAAAAATCAAAACTTACAATCACAAAATCCTAACATAAGTCCCAAGCCTCCGTTACCTATTTCAGATTCACAAACGGGTAATGAATCAAAAAATTTGGTAAATACCGATCAAACTTTCGTAAAGGATCAAGTTCAAAGAGTCCAATCAAAAAATAATCAAGAACTAATCAAGTCTAAGGATATGTCAAAAGACCCTAATAAAAAAAATAAATTTGATGAAAATAAGTTTGATGATTTTGAAATATATAATAGTCCGTCATTTATTAGTTTTGAAACAACAGATGTGGTGGAATTAAATGATGATAATCTTAACATAAATCCCTCGTTCGACAAAAATATAACACAAAACGATAAAGAGTAAGTTGTGTATTACTATTTTATTATTTTTATCCTTTTTTCTTGAACATTAATTAAATTTTATACAATTACATTAAAAGTATCTTGTGTTTGTTAAAAATGTATTTGTAAAAGTATTCTGCTTATTAAACTAGGTATAAATGACTGGGTACTTTAACAAAAATATTATTACAAACATATTACAAAATGGAAAATATAACTCCTTAAGGCAGTATGAAATTAAATACTCTTATTGCGAGAACAATAAAGTCTAAACTAAGGTTACAATACTGTTTTTTGTACCTGCTTACAATCAAATAGGTTATCCATCCTCAAAAAACACATTCTTTTATAAATTAAAGAAAACATTATTCCATATCAAAATAATTTTAAAAAAAATAGTTATGTTTAATAATACACTCCAAATTTGTCTACCCCCTATTATAATAAAGTCATTTAATTTTCAGAAAAAGTGTAAAGAAAAACATTACAACAAATTTTCAAACTAAGTTACAAACAAAGTATGCTAAGAAATTGGAAATGCAAAATTTAACTGAGAGTTCAACTCCAGTCCCGTCGGAGGGTTCTGATAACAAACCTTCACAAGCAACTTCACAAGGTACAATTACGAGTATAATTGTGTTAGCAAATGAAAAAAAAACTGACTACAATTTAGATTGACAAGTCATTTAATTTACTCAGTCGAAAATCAATTAAATACCCATTATAACTGAAAAAGTACTCGTTAGATACCATTCAAATTTAAATGGGATAACACGATAAGTACCAGCTTTCGATAAAAAAACAAAGATTTATCAAAATCAGTACACCAAGAAATTTTTTTTTAAGGTAACAGATAAAAAAATACAGTCAAATTGAGAAACAATTTTTTTTTTTGAGGTCTGTTAAAAATATCACGCAATAAATCATAAGTAAAACAACTCACAATGACTCCTAGTACTATTTTTTATTTTATTTTATTATGTAACTAGGTCGGCAAACAATCATTCGGCTCACCTGATGGCAAGCGATTACCGTAGCTTATAGCCGTCTGCAACACCAGAAGCACCTCAAATGCATTGCCGACCCTATCCCCAATTCCCCCCAGGAGCTCTGGTCACCTTACTCACCAACAGGAACACAATACTGCTTGAAAACAGTATTATTTAGCTGTGGTCTTCTGTAAGGTCGAGGTAGTATCCCAGTCGGGCTGCTTTTGAGCAGGAAATTTCCTGCTGTGCCTTACCTCAGTTATACTGCCGTAATTAAGTAAAACGGCGTAAAATATATTTCAGATTTCGAAATCTAAGAAAATTTAGTTCAAAGTTAAATCTAAAGATTTGTTTAAACTAAACAAATGGTGTTATAAAAACTATATTAAATAAAATCGATTTAATGATACATTTTATAATTGTAATTATAGAAAAATGTAATAGAGTCAACATTTAAAAAAGCGGCCTTTATAAACATCCCATAGCTGGATTTACGTTGTAAGTTATATCCTATGAATGAAAAGTTTCTTCTAGTAAATTACATTAATCTCACTTGACTTTCCTTGAACACAGAGCTATTAGTCCGGGATCCCTAAAAATCAGCTGGTTAGTAATAATTTTTAATGACCTTACGAGGTCATCAAATTGATTTTTTTCCCGTTTTTTTTTCTTTTCTTTTAGTTAATATTTATATAATTTAATAGTAATATTGTCCTACACATTGCGTGGTACGTTATCCCGGTCCTACGCTCACTGCTACTTTATCCCCTGCTACCCCTATTACCTACCACAATCTAGTTTTCATAGAGGAAATCTTTGTTCGTCTCATCAAAATGAAGCTACTCCCGGAAAATTAGCTTGATATGAATTAAGTGAAAAAAATGTACTAGGTATCCCGGACTATATTATACAAATACAAATATACTTTATTGTACTCTAAGAGAGGAAATTTTATATCAAAAAGGAAAACATAAACATGTATATCTGGACTTCTTTAAAAACATTTTTTTAAAGGGTCCCAAACGGTCAATTTTTGGTCAATTTTTTTAAAAAGTTCTAGCATTTTCAAAGAAATGAGCGGTTTTATTTTCAAAAATTCGCAAGTTTTTGTCGGGAAAAAAATTTGAAAAATTCTCATTAATGTGTTTCAGAGGGTAAAAAAGATAAAAATCTTTAGCGAAATCGAAGGGGGATAGGTAAAAAAATTTGTCATTAATGTGTTTCAGAGAGTATTGTGCTGTGTGGTTACGGCACTAAAGAATGTAGCCACCCCCTCTCTTCCCGTGGGTGTCGTAAGAGGCGACTAAGGGATAACACAGTTCTACTACCACCTTGGAACTTGAAAAGCCGACGGATGGCGGGATAACCATCCATGCTGGCTTTGAAATACACAGGCCGAAGACGGGCAGCAGCGTCTTCGGTGCGACGGCGCCAGCCCTGCGGTCACCAACCCGCCTGCCCACCGTGGTGACTATGGGCAACACACATGAGTTCGCGTCATAATGTCGGGCGCGAACTTGTGGAGGCCTATGTCCAACAGTGGACTGTGAGGCTGAAGTGGTGGTGGTGGTGTTTCAGAGGGTAAAAAAGATAAAAATCTTTAGCGAAATCGAAGGGGGATAGGTAAAAAAATTTGTCGATTTGACATGAAATGACCCATATATATAGTCAAATACTGTTTTTAAATACACATTCATATAAAAATAATAAAGAAATTATATAAAAAAATACATAACATAGATAGAAATAATTATTTTATCTTGCATTTCTAGATGAAGATAAGAAAAAATCTAACAAAGAACTGCTGGAGGCCTTATCTAGTGATATTAAGACTGTGGTTCAAGATAATATAAATATTAGTGTTTTGCAAAATAAACCCCAACATGCACAGGAACCAGGTAAATTACTTTAAATACTACTATGTATTAATATTCGTATAAATTAAGAGCGCGCATAATGCAAAATTACCAATCTTCTATTTGTTTTGACATGAAAAATTCCAGACCAAATCTTAAAATAAAAATATATGACAAACTACGTGATATTTGCAAGGGTTAACCTTTATCAAAAACATAATAATAAAATACCTCTAATTTTTATATTTTTTCTTTTTATACTCGATAATTATGGTTATGACTTATGACCATTAAGACAAAAATTTGATAATTATTTACATTTAAATATGAGTAAAGGCTATGCTTAGGCATTTAATGTAATTACTTTTAGTTTTGGAATTATATATAATATAAACATATTTGTCGTTTTTTTACATTCGTAATGCGCTCAAAACTATATCGTCTCTGACACGAGACTTTGTGTATATTTTGTTTCATCAATTAGTCACGGGCGCGCGGGTGAAATCTGATTTTTTGCTCGCCTACTAAAGAGACACCAAAAACTGATCTAATTCTGTAATCTTATATGAAATTTACCATCAAACCAAATATTATTTTAAAAATTAAACTAATTTTTATTTTTTTATTTTTTATTGAGAGCTGGATTCGCGTCCTTCGCTAACTACAAGTTATTATGATGTTGCCATATATTTTAGAATATAAAACTCCACCTAGTAATTTCCTTGAGGTGTATAAGTTTTCATACATCTGTTTATTTTTTTTTCTGTGACGATTTTCAGTTGTTTAAAAATAAATAAATTTAAGTTTATAATAATGTTTTAACTGGCAATAGTACCAGTCCTCAAACTATCTTAGTCCTTTTACAGATTTTAGCTTATGTAAATTTTTTTTGTTTCAGTATATGTACGCCCTCTGAAGGGTGAGTGTGTACTAAAATGAGTTATATGAGTATAAGTAACTTAAGTGTGAAGCGTTTATTATTTATTTATTTATTATAACTAACTTGTACTGAATATATTTAATCTGTCTAGAATAACCTAATGGTAATTAAAATTATTTAGTTTTCACGTTTACGGTTTTAGATAATACTATCACTAACTTTTGACATTAATTAAAACTTGTTTAAAAGTCCAGATGAATATATCTGTGGTAAATTGTGAGTTAATTAATATTAAAGTTTCCTTTATCAATTGAAACTAGATTATTGATGTGAACTATTTGGTCGTGTGGGGCAGAATTTGAGCATATGCCCATTTTTCTATGAAGCCGTGCCCCGGTACGTGCTTTGACGTGGTTAGACAATTCATATATTAAAGTTTCTTTTATTAATTGAAACTAGATTTTTAATAACAGTCTAAAAGTGATCAAAGCCGTGGTTTATAATTTAATTAAAAAAAAAATTATTTGTATGGTTGCGTTTCCGACCGAACCGAATGTTATTAAAGATCTAATTTCAATTAATAAAAAATACTTAAATATATAAATTATCTGGACACGTCAAAGCACACACCGGGGTACGGCTTCGTAGAAAAATGGGCAGTGTCATTTATGTTTGGAAATATTTATGTGTGTTGTTGTATGTTTTTAATGTATATATAATATGTTTTACAATTTATGTATATTATATAAATATTAACTGTTATAGGTATCCCAAAGTCATTTCTACAGCAGAATAGGCTCGGTCCACCACAGCAACCGACTCAAACAAGTGAGTACATAACTTGTAATAGGTAATTAAAAATAAAATATATATTAGTTTTAAATGACAAAAATATTCTCCGTTGTAGGCACTCAAGGATCATTTACACAACAGAATAAACTCGGTCCACCATAGCAATCGTCTTAAGCGTGCTAATACTAAAAAAAAAATTAATTAATTAAAAGAAATATAATTTTAATTTGTGAAATAACGATTTTAAAAGTGCTTTTGAAACCTACTTAAATATATATATTTTTTAATTTGTTTAAAATATAAAAAAGTGTGTGTGTACTTATGTACGCACGTAAGAAGTTGTACTTCATTGGCTAGCTAACTTTACGTTGCTAACTTCTTCTTCGTTGACTAGCTAACTTCAGAGTGTCGGTTTTTTGTGACGGTGTGGGCGCGTATCGTAAAAATTTGCTCATCATTTTTCCTTAACGCGCCAAAAGAAGTATGACTTCAAAAATGTGTCAGTTGACTGGAGTTTACTCCTTAAAAACAATTACCGTAATACTTAAAAATACATTCATCTCTTTCTCATTTTCTTTCTCTTTCTGTAATATAATGTTTCACCACTTCGCTCCCTATTTTTTATTAACTTATTTCATACCACGACCCTTATTTGGTTTCTCAGGGAATACAATACAAAAAAAAAACATAGAAAAGCATATATTTCTATCTTTAGGTATATAATTTTTATGTTCTAGATTCTCAAGAAATTCCAAGTTCATCGAACATTCCACAAACGGTTCAATGGACGCCAAATCAAAATGTAAATAGTTACAACACACAATTGTCTATTCAAACTCAAAACCTCAACACAAATCATCAAACTCAAGTATACTCACCGACAGATATTTATCAAGAAGTCCAAAATAATGAAGGTATGTCCTTATATACCTACAAAACCGCCATTTGAAAAAAAAACACAGGAGTTGAACTTCCTGTATATTGTATATTTACTATGTAATTTTTTGGATACCTATTACTTGGTTTGACAGATCTTACGAACTGTCAAATACGTAACACTTTATAGAATCATTACGTTTTCTGAAAATTTGCAATTAACTTCTGTTTTCGCCCTTTTTTTTTCTTTTCGGCAATTTCAAAATCACAATCGCGGTAAATCCCCTAGAAGTAAAAGTGTTGTTAGTTGCTGTGAAAGAGTAAAAAAATGTTTTAATTAATTATATTTACATATAATTATTTAAGTAAAATAAAAAAAATTACAGATGCACGAGATGGCTCAGAATCGCCAGATTTGTTAGATCCTGGTAGTAAACGTGTAAGCGCCTTCCAAAGATTAGGACCTCTGTCTCAGCCAAAAAAACCGAAACTGACCATCAATCTATCTCTGAACAAGGAACAACCCGTCAGGTGATATTGTTTTTATTTTACTTTAATTTTTGTATTAAAAATAAATAGGAGAGTTATTTTTCGTAAACCTTATTTTATTAAATTTTTTAAAAATAAAACCATATCTATACTTCTATACTATAATATTATAAAGAGAAAGATTATAACTTTGTTTGTATATCGGGGGTAATCTTCGCAAATACTGATCCGATCATGAAAATTCTTTCACTAACAAAAAGCTACACTATTCAGGAGTGACATAGGCTATATTTTATTGTAATTGTACAAAAAAAATCAGTAAATAAGAAAAATATTAAAATATATTATCAAAATGACAGAGAATTTAACGCCATCTATCGCTATTTATTAGTCTATTTATTTTATTTTGTCTTATTTTACACTACCGACGACGAAGTTTTTTCGCTTTTTGATAGATGGCGTTGGAGCAACATTTTATTTATAATTATTTGGTTCTGTAATTTAAAATAATAAATACACGATATTATTACGATTTTATACGTCGAATTCTAAACAATGAACCTAATAAAACAGTACTAAGAGCTACATAACATAATTGCATCGCAAAGATAATTAACGCCCAACGAAGTGGGCGCGGGTCGGCTAGTATTATGTAAACTAATTACTAAGTAGCGATTTTTTACAATTGTTTGTCTCGGAGATATTGCACATGCGTACTATTATTTTATACTTTTGGTCAAGCGGGAGTCATACCGACTTGCGCTTGACCAAATTACAGAATCGTGATTTACTGTTTTTTTTTTAAGTCGAATTACTTTTTTTCTTTCTATTTTTTGTATCCGAAGATAAATAAATAAATCCTGCAATTTTTTTTTATCATTTAAATTTAATATTTTCTCTCTTACAGAGAAGTGCTAAACGAAACATACCAAAACATTCCCGTTCACGATCGCGAGGATATCAACCAAAGTACAGATGCGATAGTCCAGAAGTATCTTCCATATTGGCCTTGGAAGAAAAATGTTCCTGTGAGAAAAAGTGTCACCATTAGAAATTCTAAAGTATGTATATTAATCATTTCAGTGATTTTCTAGTTTGTTGTAATATATTTAGGATAAAATAAACGCTAAATATCTAATGAATAATAATTCATTATAATTAACGACTACATGTAATTTATTTTCTTCCAATTTGAAATAGCCGTTTAGTCTTTTGCTGTAATGTGTATCGATGTCTATGTGTGTCGGGTATTAGGAAAACTGTTTCAAGGACGTTTAAATAATTTGAATTTATAAATAACTTTCAACTTATTAATTAAATTTACAAGCCTACCTTCCACCCTTGATTGAAGATTTGTCATGAATTAATGCTTATACAATGAAAATATAATAACCTTATATATATATATATATATATATATATATATATATATATATATATATATATATATATATATATATATATATATATATATATATATTTATAAAAATAACAATAAATACAAAATAATTTGTGATATTTTTAAACGAAAATAAAAAAAATACTTAAAATTAAGAAATATTTAATAAATGGAAATTTTTTGTAATTAAATTTGTTATTATTCCTGTTACAGACGGTAATGATGATGGAGAAAGAACAAATGGAAGAAGTATATGACAGAGATAGTTCCTTAGTAATGGTAACGGTATGTATAATTTTACTAGCTATATACGGCGGTTTTGTCTGCTTTAATTCTCTCCCATTATAACATGTAGTTTATATGGTAATAATTTGTTTTTGGAAAACCGATTTCAATTACATCGACCAGTAATACGACAGGCAGACGAAAAAATTGTCAAATAAATACGTATTATTAGAGATAACTCAAAAAGTACTTGTCAGAACTCGATCAAATTTTAATCGGACCACATGACAAACGCCAGGGCTCCCCTCGATTTCTCTGAGATTCCATCATCAGATCCCTTGGGATATCCCCCTTTTTTTTTTGAGAAACTATAATTATATACAGGATGTCCCAAAATTCAACGATAAGCTGACACCAGAGGATAGACCTACCCATGACTACTTAGGAAAATAAAAGAAAAAAAAATATCTCAATTTTTTTAAAGTTACAAGAAAAAAACGAAATTCTTCAAAAATTTAGACCTCTTATGATCATTTTCACTATCATGACCACAAATTTTTAAAAATTTCTGTTTTTTTTTATACGCAACCTGAATAACATTGCTATCTACCACAATCCTTGAAAATTCCAGAATGCCTCTACTTTTTTCATAAAAAATTGTCAAATTTATGTTTTTTCCTAAAACTTTTTAAGATTTTTAATTTTACTCAACTTTAACTCATCGTGGTGTAAAAAAAATATATTATGAACACTACTATGGCAAGTTTTTTCAAAAGTTGGCGCAACTAATCAAGATTCCAAAATGGTATAACACTCTAGGAAAACTAGTCACAAAAAAATAATTTGCGTACTAATTCAATACAAGAACCAAGTTAAATAAATTGTAGTTTACAGTAATCACTTTTATTACGCGCCCAAAATGGGTTCTATTTACAATTTCGTGGAATTTGAATGGGGTATACATACGTACCGAAGAAGTAAGAGAGTGAAAGGTAGAGAGCTATAATAATAATAATAAAGCTGTTATTATTCTTAGTAACTCAGTTCAGTTTTTAACTGACGTGGCTCTTGTACGTACACAACCACGGAAGTCGGTTAAAAAACCAAACTATTGCCATATATTTCAACAAATCAGATCAATATTTAAATGCGACAAGTGAAACCGCAAGATACGTCTAGTGTTAACTACATTAAATTAAGCCTACATTGTATGTTTCAGGTCAAAGGATATCCTCAAACGTGGACCAAGGAACGCGTACTTGATGTGTTATTAGAGAATTTGAAAGGAAATAGTTTTATTCCATTCTTTATCGAGGTAATTTCTTATTTATATTATTTTTCTTATTTATAGTTTTTTTTTTTTTTATAAATAAACGCCTTACATTCAACTGGAAACACTCACAATACACAAGTACCCAGACTACGGCAAATATCTGTATGATCAATACAAAATTACAAATATAGTTTTTTTTAATGTATTATTCGTATTAAAGAGAATACTTAGTACAACATAAGTTAGATGTGATAACAACTTTCTGCATTTGTAACTTCTTTTAATGTAACACTTTTTTTCCTTTTTAAATTGTTTGAAATATTGTGGTAGCACTTCTAAAAAATACCCAAATATTTTATCAAGTGCCGACCAATCTGCCCATTTCCTGATAGCGAACGTTACTCATAGTAGGGAATATATCCGTCGACCCGCATTGGAGCAACATGCTTAATCCAGCTCTGATCCTTCTCCTACATTGGGAAAGAAGCCTATGCCCAGCTGTGAGATATTACAGGCTGAAGCGAAACTGCCCATTTGAATATTGGCAAAAATACCAAAACATTTTTTTTTTAATTTCAGTTTACAACAAAAGAATGTAAATTCTTCGTGCTACGTTCACGTAGCGCATTATTGTTCATACATTGGTTCGGTTTCGTGATAAGGACTGATGATGTTGAACTAACTATTACGATATCCCAAACGCTCTTAACGGTGAAGCAGATAGACTTTGTACCGCGACTGGTATTGAGGAAAATTCTCGCGTCCAAGTACAGCGAGGATAAACTGGATTTGAAGGAGTTTACTTTGAAGAAAGGTAATTATTTGTCATTTTTGACCAATGGTAATACTTTTTGGTACAAATATCACAATTAGGACAGATTTTTTGTTAGATTTTGGGTATAATCATATGTAATTTATAACATAGCTGGCCCATTGGTACCATAGTTACTCTGCTTTTTGCTCTATGGTTCAATATCTAATTCCTGTCTCAAATCTGGGTGCAATATGTAAACTAGCCGATCTGGCGAACTTCGTACCGCCTTATTTTTTTCTGGAATATATTAATTATATATACCTATCTTACTATTGTCTGAGACAATTGTATATGTTAAATATTTCTTTATTATTGATGTGGGTAATTGAATACCCGAATTGACTTCTAGGCCAAACTTTATCTAGGTTAAACCGGGATTAAGGCTCACCTAGATAAAACCGCAACGTGTTCTTTACCTAAATTTAATTTACGGCCATTTCTCATATTAAGCATATTAATTTCAGATATAAGTCACTTCATATACTTTCCCTTGAACCGTGAGAGCAATCAGTCCGAACTATTGCAGTTGCAGAGCGACGTGTCGTGGGACCGTCTCACGGAATTGGATTTATCTCACAACAGGATCACGTGAGTATGACATGTGCATGTTTCGACATGTACTCTACTGTAGACTAATTTTGTGGACACTAAAAATTCGAAAATATTAAATACAATTGTAATGAGGGAGGGGGTGTAATGAGATATCACGCGTATTTACTTTTCGTTAAATACGCGATTTCTAAACAAAAAAAAAATCTACCAACAAACACCCTGCAACAAGAAAAAATGTCTCGTCTCAAAAAAAAAAAGTCTGTCTAGAAATTTGTAAGACGATGCACAATTTTCCATTATTTAATCAGATTTTGCCTCTATTTAAAGATAATATTCTGAAATTTTCAATATACTGTGTAAAATACACTTGATTTTTTTGAGTCTAAAACCTCATCACATCATTAATGCACGACCACTGAGTTATGTACAAAATATAGTCAAAATATGGTATTATTTATTATTTACTGATTTTTTTTTTTACAATGTTTAGAAATGTGACGTTTGACGACGATATATGCTTTGATATAGTGTTTCTCGCTTATATCCATTTGTAAATATTATCATTTAATTTAGATTTTATATCGAAACGTTAAGCTGGATTACGTGACCAAAAAGTTGATAATTATGATTCTTTATTTATAAAGTTGTCCTAAAATACATGTTTGGATATAATTATCTCGTTAATTATTTTTATCGTAAATGTATTTTTAAAATACTTTCTGCTGATACTAAGTAATAGACGTGATAAATATAGTGTTTACCTCAAAAATATGTAAATTATAATCAAAAGGCCCTGAGTTAAATTTGGGCTTGCACTGCTGGCTTTTTGCTCGGTGGGGAAGAAAAAAAAGTAAACGCTGCTTAGTCACTAATATACACTTAGAAATGCGGTTAAGCTCTAATATTTATAGAACTAACGGCTTTTTAACAGCACTTTATATGACAGGAGGTGTTTGCTCAACTTTAGGACTTTAATCTATACTAATATTATAAATCTGAAGTTTGTTTGTTTGTTTGTTTGTTTGAACGCGATAATCTCTGGAACTACTGGTCAGATTTAAAAAATTCTTTTAGTGTTAGATAGCTCATTTATCGAGGAAGGCTATAGGCTATATATCATCACGCTAAGATCAATAAGAGCGGAGTCTAGTAATTCATAATAATGTACAGTACCTTTACAATTCCATAATAAACTTTTATTATTTCAGCACAATAGAAGGATTCAACTTCCGAAAGAAAACGCCGCATTTAAAAGTTCTAAACCTCTCCCACAATAACATAGAGAGTGTGTTAATTTTCCTGCCATGTAAGAATTTGCCTCTGAAAACACTAATATTGGAAGGAAATCCTCTATGCCTGGATTATATAGATCCGGATCACTATATTAAGGTTATGAGGACAATATTTCCCAGTTTAAGGGAATTGGTAAGTGGTTTAATGATATTTAGTAAATTTGTACAATCTCTAAACAAATAGAAACAATTGAAGTTTTTTTAACTGTTTTATTTGGTAAAATATTATGTACACGCGCTACACTTCAGCCTATCGCAGTCCACTGCTGGACATAGGCCTCCACAAGTTCGCGACAGACATTATGGCATGAACTCATGTGTGTTGCCCATAGTGACCACGCTGGGCAGGCGGGTTGGTGACCGCAGTCGCACCGAAGACGCTGCTGCCCGTCTTCGGCCTGTGTATTTCAAAGCCAGCATGGATGGTTATCCCGCCATCCGTTGGCTTTTTAAGTTCCAAGGTGGTAGTGAAACTATGTTATCCCTTAGTCGCCTCTTACGACACCCACGGGAAGAGAGGGGGTGGCTACATTCTTTACTGCCGTAACCACACAGCATCAAGACTATGTAAATGGTACAAATTGTGGGATTTATTTTTGAGATTAAACGTATCCACCCCCCTGTCGGTGAAAGAGCGATATTTTAATAAGTAGAATCAATAGAAACTTTAAAAACTACCTAGAGTACACTTGATTTAGTCCATATTGTATAGCGCTAATTAGAGCAATGGCGGCTCTATTCAATATAAACTAATATGTTATATAAAATAGACGAATATTTCAATTATTAATTTTAAAAAAATTTGAAAACCTGTACCTAAATACATTATAATTTTTCAGGATGGAGTACCAATAACATTAAAAGGCGATTTGCCGATCATCAGAAAGAATTATTGTCCAGAAGAGGCCAAAGTTGTGATAGAGAAGTTTCTAGAAGTTTTCTTTCCTCTTCTGGACGCTGATAACGATGAAAGAATGGCTATAAAGGATTTGTATTCGAAAAAAGCGGTCATGACGATCACTTGTAAAAGCAAACTACGTAATTAGTTTTTTATAATATATCCAAAAAAAATTGCTAATACATAATTCCTTGATAATAATATTATCAATACATATAATAAAAATATAACGGATCGTTGTCTGTACATGGAAAATATATGAGAAAAAATATTATTGGGACCTTAACGCAAATATCACCCAAAAGAATGATTGTTAGATTTTTTGTTCGTTTGTCTATGCTTTTGTGCACGCTAATCTCAGAATATATTGTGTCAATCAATATATTGTGGTAAGCTTCACTTAACATAAGTGTTTGTTTCATGTCAATCGGTTCATAAATAAAAAAGTTATGCCAATTTAAAGAATCACATTGAACATGTAAATACCCCCAAACAACGGAGTTTACAATCTAAATCATTGAAAAAAACAGTCATAAAAAATGGATTTTTTTTCACAAGAAGCATAGTTAAAGACATAATGCCACTTTTTTGCGAGCTAATTTTTATTTTATCCTTACCGCCAAGTACGTGGCGTAATATTTTATTTTATTTTAAAGTAATCGACCCACTACTTTGGACGAAATCATCATTTTTCGTACATAAAGTCTACGTAAGATATAAAAATCTTAATTCGTCAATTGGATAAAAATATATTTTTAAAAAAGTTTTTTCTGTTTTTTGTCGATAATTTATGGTCTAGTTTCACCCCCTTTCGGGGTTGCACTTTATCGCGGGACACCCTGTATATTTCCTGCGCCCAATTGAGTTTTAAAAACTCTAGACTTCTTCGAATTTTACTCCTTTTACATAGTTAAGCAGTACTTTCAAAGATGTAATTCCTTTTTAGGTTACGATTCCACGTATAAGCTTATGCGAAAATTTGCGATAAAATGTCAAAATTTACTCGAAGGCAACTTAGACACAGTTGAGGGTGCGACAAGTATTGGGAAACTTATTAAAAAATGGCCGCATGTCCAACACGACCCCACTACGTTTACTACCGATGTCATGCATCATGATGTGAGTTACATTCATCTTTTTACTTGGACGTATTTAATTGTATTTGTCTATATAAGAAAGAAAAAAACACGTTTATTTTTTACATCACACAAATCGCAGTTTTTTATATAAAACTAGCTGCTGCCCGCGACGTCGTCTGCGTGCGTTCACTGCTCGTTCCCCGTAGGTGATAGCGTGATAATATGTAGCCTATATTCTGACCCGACTTCTTAATAATATTCGTGCCAAATTTGAAGTAAATCCATGCAGTACTTTTTGAGTTTATCCCGGACATACATTTGAAGAAATAAAGGTTCACTGCTCGTTCCCCGTAGGTGATAGCGTGATAATATATAGCCTATGTTCTGACCCGACTTCTTAACAATATTCGTGCCAAATTTGAAGTAAATCCATGCAGTACTTTCTGAGTTTATCCCGGACATACATACAGACAAACAGACAAACAGATAAACAGACAAATAGACAAAAATTCTAAAAACTATATTTTTGGCTTCGGTATCGATTGTAGATCACACCCCAAGTATTCTTTAAAAAAAATATTCAATGTACAGTTTTGACTTTTCTACCATTTTATTATATGTATAGATGACAAATATATTTAATTCGAAAAAAAAAGTAAAAAATGACAAGAACAGTAATATAGACCAGTGTTCCGCAAAGGGTGTGCCGCGGCACACTGGTGTGTCGTGGTCGTTTATTGGTGTGCCTCGGAAAAATAAAGTTTACGTTTATTGATTAATCATAAATATTGTTTCGGTGATTAATAAATAAATGTTGGTTAATGTTACTTAAAAAATGATTTTTTATTTGTGGTGTACCTCCAAAATATTTTTCTATTCCTAGGTGTACCTTGAACACAAAAAGTTTGCGGAACACTGATATAGACTACAAAAAAAAAACACCATATCATCAAAAACACACAAGTCATAAAAAATTTAAAATCTGAATTTTCCAAATAGTTATATAAAAAAAAAAACAAATAAACAAGAAATGTGAAAGTAATATATAAAAAATACCGTCTGCAGCTAATTGTTTTGCCCCAAAAAGGTATATCGCTCAAGTTTAACTTCGCTTTCATAGAAACAAAAACCAACACTGATTTTCAATGATACCCCTGTTTGTCCGACCCCAATCACGCTCCCTTAAATGGGAGACAGATTAGTCGAACACCCCGTACATACTCATACTAAATATTGCAACATAATTTCTACATCCTAGAATAAAAATACAAAGATAAAAATACAAATACATGATATAAAAAGATAATAGTAATAAAAATAACGATGTTGCTTTAGACCAGTGTTTTTCAACCTTTTTCATGATGCGACCGGTATGAAAAAATATTACGTGACCGCCCGACCCTTCGCTTTTTGAAGTGAAACTTCTGTAGGCACATGAGGGGTAAAATTTGAGCGACCGGTAACGCGGCAGCAAAAAAAACCGACTTCAATTACATCGACAAGTAATACAAAGTAATAAGACCAAAAAACAGTCAAGCAAATGCGCGTTATCAAAGATTACTCAAAAAGTTGTAATCAGATCTCGATCAAATTTATACAAAACTACATGACAAGTATTAGCTTTTGATTAAAGTAAGAATCATCAAAATCAATAAACCCAGTGAAAAGTTACGCGGTTTAATACAACGTAGGTCGACGAAAAAGTAGTCAAGTAAATACGCATTATTAGATATAACTGTAAAAGTACTTGTCAGATCTCAATTAAATTTAAATGGGACCACATAACACGCACTACTTTTCAATCGAAATCGGTCCAGCCCAGTCAAAAGTTCTGAGCTAACATATGTACATAAAAAAAATACAACCGAATTGAGAAACTCCTTCTTTTTTGGATGTCGGTTAAAAACAAGCACAACCTTCGCAATAACATGAGTATTAGGATTTTATTTCTTGTTAATTTGTTTATACTAACATAAAAAATTTTGAGTATATCCTTTTGTTAAAATTGTCTTACTTAATAATTCAATCTCTTTAATCTTTATTGTTTTTTTACTAAAATTCTCTCGACATCTGACGACCTCCCTACGGCAGCTTCGCGACCCCCCAGGGGATCGTGACCCACAGGTTGAAAAACACTGCTTTAGACCACGTGATTAAAGTAAAACTAAATTAAACGTCTATGAGAGAAAGAGAGAAAGAAAATGTGTGCTCGCACCTCTCTCTCTTGCCCCATTCGATCACACTTTTCGTAACTCTCTCGTCACGCATTCACCAGCTTGCTCCCCGAGTCAAGCGTGCGTAAAGAATTTTATTTTGCAGAAGTTTTACTTCAGTCGTGTGGTAAGCACACTCGTTTTCTCTTTGAAAAACTATAGACATGGACACTATAAAATAAATAATGTAAATTATTCTTGCTTCCAATACTTGATTTTATTTTAAATAATTTATATCTTTTATCTATCATGGCCGTAGCCCGTTTTGTAAAGGATGGGGCAGACGCAATAAAAAAAATCTATAAGTACATTGATAAAAGTGGATGAATAGATGGGTTTATTTACTTTTGTATTATATATTACGATCATTACCTATCACTAAGATATCAAAAGTGTTTAAGTGTATTTGATTAATATATTATTGTTTCTAGTCTCCAAGTACCTATATATCTATATTCAATTCAAGATTACGAAAGATAAAGTACTGCAAAATTTTTTTATAATAGAATAGGTCAATAACGTTTAAAAAAAGAGGAACCCAGGACCTGAAATTCCCATTAAAATAAATAAAATAATAACAATTATTATTATACAGGATTTCACAACTATCTTCAACATAACTGGTATTTTGAAAATAAGAGCAGATTCGTTAGCAGAAGATGAACCACTAGTGTCATTCTCACGTACAATAGTGTTAAGTACAAAAAACGGTTATAAATACAAAATTCAAAACGAAATGCTCTACTGGGACGAACCGATTGAAGAATTTTCTAATATCGCCTTCCAATCTGTTTTGGTGAGTATCATATTTTTTTATTTATACCGTTTGGAAACAGAAAAATCCAAATTGGAAATTGATTCACTCAGTCAAAAGTTCTGCGGTAACATACATTAAAAAAAACCTGAGAACCTCCTCCTTTTTTAGAAGTCGGTTAAAAAGACACATTTGTAGATTAAATGTAGAAAAAAAAGGATATTTTTAATCTACCTTTACTGAAGATCTTTAACTGAGGTAGGATATATCACAGCAGGAAATATCCTGCTCAAGTCCGGAGCAGCCCGACTTGGGAAGTATCTCGACCTTACAGAAGATCACAACTAAATAATACTGTTTTAAAGCGATGTTGTATTCCAGTAGTAAGGTAGCCAGAGGTCCTGGGGAGGAGGGGGGGGGGGTACAGTCAGGAGATTGTACAGTTCATTCGATGGTATGCGATCACTAGCCTATGAACGCCTGCAACACCAAGAGCTTCACAAGCACAAGCAAGAAGAATCCTGTTTCCCAAACCTCAGCTGAGGAAATACTATACTCACCAGTAACACAACACTACTTGAGGTATTATTTAGCTGTGGTCTTATGTAAGGTGGAGGTACCTTCACAGTCGGGCTACTCTAAACTTTAGGCAAGATATTTTCTGCTATCTATCTCCATAGACTGAAAAATTTAATCGACACACGATACGATACACAACGATCGCTGTTTTTAAATCATGTCATTAAGTATACCTATTTTTAATTGCTAAAATCTTTAAAATTCCTATTGTGCTCGGTGGGGTAGTAAAATAACGTGCAGAAGTTTGCATGTTTCTGAAAACATTATGAGCCATGTACAATAGCCATTCATTGGGCCAGCGCGGTAGATGAAATTCTTGAACTTCTTTATAGAGTAAGGCCGCCTTTACATCTGTAAGTTTTACTCGCGTAAGTCACTTACGTACACCACTTACGATAAATTTTCAAGTGTAAACACTCATTGTAAGTGACTTACTGTAATTTTTTACTACTTTCGTAAATTGGAAAATTACAAGTATAAACGTGTTCGAGTTTGTTTACGGAAGCGACTCCCCGCTTATCGAATTAAATTGATAAGTGGAGAACTTACAACCAAATAATGTCCTCTAAATAAAAACTGGAAACCAAACGAAGTATAAACTTTAATTACCGCTTTTGAAGCACGTCCCATACTGTGGGACTATAAAATAAGGACTATAAAAACCGTGTAAAACAAAAATCACTACATGTTGAACTTAGTGAAATTTTTAGTACCACTCCAGAGGAAATCGCTAGAAAATTGCATACCTACCTAATTTGAAAGGACAATTTAGCCAAGAAGTGGCAAAACTAAAGGGAAAAAAGTGCGGCCGCAGTACTGATGAAATTTATGTGTCAAATTGGCGGTATTTTAAGGCCCTTTCTTTCTTGCTGCAAGGAAAGGAATAGGTAAAATTATATATGCAGCAGCCGCTTGAACGTGGCGTCTATGAGAAGGCATTTTTATTACTGGTTAATTCATTTACTGATGTAAATGGGCGTGTAATAATTTATGCAAGTTTAAACTCACAAAAATTACGTGAGCATTATTTACTGTAACGGTAAGACATTACTGTAGCCTATAGACGCCTGCAACACCAGAAGTATCGCAAGCGCGTTGCCGACCCTACCCCCAATTCCCCCCCCCCCCCCCCCCCAGGAGCTCTGGTCACCTTACTCATCAACAGGACAATGGCGGATCCAGGGGGGGGTCATGGGGTATATGGCTGTGACCCCCCCCCTGGCGCCGAAGCTGGATCCGCCCTTGCAACAGGAACACAACAGTGCTTGAAAGCTATATTATTTAGCTGTGGTCTTTTGTGAGGTCGAGGTAGTACCCCAGTCGGGCTGCTCCATTTTTTTGAGCAGGAAATTTCCTGCTGTGCCCTACCTCAGTTAAGGTTAATTAATTCAGTTAATTTTAGGTGTAAATGCAACCGTAAGTAACTTACATAAATATTAAGAAAGGAACTTACAGATGTAATGGCGCCTGGCGGCCTAATATTTTCGTTTCTTTACCCTCCATTTTCTTTTAGAGATCTCGCGCGTACTACACTCTTTACATGATGCAAATGATGATGATAATTATGGCTTGAATTTTTTTCACATTCCTTGTTCTTTTTTATAATTCATAAACGTCGATAAATAAAATAGCTAACTAGAATGAGTTAATTGTATTTTACCCCCCTCTCCCCCTCCAAAGTATACTGTTCGTTTTTTCATTATTTTGAAACAAAGGTAAATGTGTAAAGATTTTATGTAATTTTATTACGTATAAAACAATTTTAACATAAGGTATAAAAGCAAAAACTTGTAAATATCGTTATTTTTAAAATAACACTAGATGAAAGTTAGTAAGTACAAAGTATGAAGATCGGTTTTGGTGTTGGCTCCAGCTAAACCTCTTGGAAATAGAATTACCTTACACCTCAGATGTTAGACATGTGTAATTTTTTCTGTGTTTTTAATGATTTAATCAAAATTTTATTAAATTTTAATAAAATTATTTTTAAAATAATTTAAGTTTTACTTTATACGTATTAAAAATATTCATTTTCCTAATATTATATATAAGTATTTTTATAAATAAAAGACAGGTGCTAATAAAAATATTTTATTTTATCACTGGATTTAGAATGTGCAGACATTATTGTGGCTTCATGAGATTACCAATTATTTGTATCCCTCACAAAAATATTTTATTCATTCACAGACTATTTAAAATAGCATCGCTTTAATTTCACATTACCAAGACACAGATTATACAGTTATTGCTTTTATGTATCTTTGAAACAAATACAATGTAAATAGTTTTTGTTAATCATATTATGTACACATACTTTCGAAATTGCATACAAACAAACTAAAGTGATTTAATTTTCTGACTAAAATAATTACTTTGAACTTAAGGCAGTAAAAGACATCCGATACATCGAAATTAACTATATTTGAGTTGGCACTGCTTAATAACACACTTAAAGTATGAGACGTGATACAAGTGGAATCATTAGCTTACTACTGTCATATTAAATTAATCTAATAATATTTCACACGGTGTCCATGGACTCTTCATTTGTGAGTTCAGTCTCCATTTCCATTTCCTTCTCCTCGACTCCGCCCGCATACTTTAGTCGTAATTTTTCATAATGCAATTGTTCCTTTGATGATACTGATGGCTTGCATTTTAAAAGTGCAGCGCTGAAGTCTTCAAATGAAACAAATATGTCGCCTTCGAGTGTACCATTTGCAATATGATTTGTCAAAGAATTCGTTGCCGCGGCTCTCACTAATCCGGATAAATCGGCACCTGTATAACCCTCGGTTAAATCGGCAATTACTTGAAGGTTGACATCGGGGCCTAGTTGAGGTTTAGTTCCAGATTTGGTCAGCTTTTGAAGAATATCGAACCTATCTTCATTTGCCGGCATACCAACATACATGATTCTGTCTAAGCGGCCTGGTCGTAAAACAGCAGGGTCAATAATATCCGGACGATTTGAAGCGGCTAAAACGAAAACTCCTTCGCGACTTTCTATACCGTCCATTTCGGTCAATAACTGGTTCACAACTCTCGCAGTTCCATTATTGTCTTGTGAACTTCTTCTTGGGCATAAAGCGTCGAATTCGTCGAAAAATATAACGCAAGGAGCAGAGTTACGGGCGCGTCTAAAACAGGTTCTCACTGCTCTTTCGCTTTCACCTACATACATGTTCAAAAGCTCGGGACCTTTCACGGATATGAAGTTGACACCAGCCTCATTTGCAACAGCTTTCGCTAGCAATGTTTTACCACATCCTGGAGGTCCACATAGCAATACACCACTTGGTACATTGAGGCCAAGTTTCTTTAACTGCTCGGGATACTTTACAGGAGCTAATACAGCCAACTGCAAATCTTTTCGGACTTGATTCAAAGAACCAACGTCTTCCCATGAAACGTCCGGAACTGTTACGATACCTTCTCTAACGGCACATGGTTTTGTTGTTTTAAGAGCTTTTAAAAAATCATCATTTATTATTGAGAGCCCAACTAATTCTTCAGACGTATAAGGCAAGTTATCTTCAAGGAGGCTCATAACTTCATCGATTGGGTCGATTGGCTTGATTACAGGTTCATTGACAACATGGTTTTGTGCAACATTGGCATCCTCATTATTTTCCTGCGGAGGTACCTCAGTGGGCTCTGTTGGCGGCAATGGCTCTGTTGTGTTTTCTGCAGGCTCCGTTTCTTTCACAGTTTCTTCACTGTTTTCTTCACCGTTAGGAATAACGCTTACTTCCTTGCTTTCTTTGGTTTCTTCAATATTGTTTAAATTCTCTAATTTATTTTGTAAACGAATATCAGAGAATATCCTTTTCACAGCATATGTACTAGCTTTATTAACCAGAGCCTGTAAATCAGCGCCCACGAATCCTGGAGTGATTTGGGCAAGCTTGTTCATATCAATGTCGTCTGCTAGTGCTAAATTTTTACAAAGTATTGATAATATCTCAGTTCTAGCCTTTAAAGAAGGAATTCCTAAAGTTATTTCTTGTTCTAGTCTACCAGCTCTCCGTAAAGCTGGATCTAAAGCATCAGGGTTATTTGTGGCCGCCAATATTAACACGGAGGAATCATTATCATTCAAACCATCTAAGCTGGCCAATAACTGGGCTACCATTCTCTTTTCCATGTCTTTTTGAGCATGGATTCTGTTTCCGCAGACTGCATCTATTTCATCAATGAACAGCACACAAGGCGCTACAGTAACGGCTCTTTCAAAAAGCTCTCTTATTCTTTCCTCTGACTCCCCCGATACTCCACCCACTAATTCAGTACCAGTGACAGCTATGAGGGGTAACTGAAGTTTACCAGCTATTGCATGAGCTAATAATGTTTTCCCAGTTCCTGGAGGACCGTGTAATAAGGCACCTCTTGGTGACTTAATTCCTAATTTTGTATAAACTTCAGGATGTTTCATATGTAGGACAAGATCACAGATTTGTGTTATTAAATCAGATATACCACCAACATCTTCGAAGCTAACCTTAACATTTTTGACAGCCCCAAATTCAGCCTTTTTCTTCGGTGCATTTTTATTTGAGTCAACTTTTCGTTTTTTATCTGTAGTAATTGTAAGATTTTGTTGTGGACGGGATGTATTTTCGGCAGCTGTACTATTCGCATTTCTAGACGGTATGTGTGGTGTAATCGTTATTTGATCGTTGATTTTCGGCATTTTCGGCGCACTACCATCCTCATCGCTACTAAGTATGTCGATAGGCTCGCCGGACTTATCAGTAGCTCTGCGGGTGGCCTGCCCTCGTTTCTTGTCCTGCATTTTGTACATCGCTAATAAGCGATCATTTAAAGCACTGTTGTTTTCGTCTAACAACTCCAAATCGGATTCCTCTTCCGAACCTTCGGATGTAGACGCACCATCCAACCCGTAACTTTGTAACACTACTTTATAGGCACTTTCAACCATTTGACAAAAAGCGGTGTCGCTTCTGTTGCTGTATTCGCGATAGCGCTCTTTTAGAGAACGCGCCATTTGACTTACATCGACAAATGTCTTATCCACATTTTCAGCGAGATAGTTTTTAACCCGTGATACGATAACTGGGTCGTTTAGAGTTTTTTGTCTCGTTTGGTGTTTCTTCATGTCTTAAAACTGTTTAATATTATATTCAAAAATATTTTTTTACACTTGTCGCCGTCGCAGATTGCAATGTTTGACAGCAGCGTCGCCGAAGCCCGAATCAATGGATTTATTGCCATATGAAAAATATTCATGCTTATGATATAAAACCCGCTATTCATGATATTTTCAGTTTATTGTCTTGCCATACTTTTATAAATGATACTTTATTTTAGATTCCAAGAAAACCGCTAAGTCTAAAATTTGAAACAGATCCTGATGATAATACTAAAAATCGACTTGTAAAACTATTTATGGAAGTGACAGAATTAGATGAAAAAGCAAGCGAAAGGTGAGAATAATTTATTGTATTAGAAATTTAGAGATAATTAACTTACTTTTGTGAAACGTACACCGTAAATAATTTCTGATGACTTCCTAAGTTTTTAAGAAAAGGGTAATTATTTTATTGTTTTTTTTTTTTAAGAATGTAAAACTTAATCGAGTTTATAAACAGAAAAAACTAAAATTAAGTACTTTTGTATAATGAAACATAAAATAAATCCCTAACAATATTGCTTGTTTCTTGTCTCAACTATGAATTGTTTATATATATTGTATTGCGATATACCCATCATATAAATTTGTTTAATTTTAGTGTGTATAATTTCTCAAGTAAGCGAATTGTGTTCTTTTGAAAAATAAATAATCTTTAACCTTATATTATTATGTATACTAATCATATAAAAATATTGTATGCTTGTCTTTCAGGTGCTTGGAGTCAAAGAATTGGCACTTTCAGAACGCTTTGGAGTATTTCATGAAACTTTTGAAATTGGATAACATTGAAACATTAACCGCTTAATCTTTTTTATTTGATTACGATACGATTCAGCCTGTAACATCTGACTGCTGGGCATTGGCCTCTCTCTCCATGGAGCAGAAGGACTGGAGCTTAATCTACCACGTTGCTCTTCTGCGGGTTGGCGGATAATTTTTTTATTTTATTAGCATAAGTTATATTGTTAAATAATAAATATGGTCACTGGATGTAAATATTTTTTTTTCCCCTCCCCAAGTCACCATGTCTATCAGTTAATTTTTTTATTGATTTTTTAACAAAATTTGCAATAAACAAGTCCACAATGTCCATATTTTAGTCAATGTGCTTAAAAATTTTATTGGGTGCCTTTAGAATTAAACCAGTAAAAATAATAACACCAGACATTTTAAATTGAAGATTAGTTTATCTAGAGTGCTTGTATCGTTTATTTTTGTTTCAGATTTGGTATATTTTATCACTATTAAAATTAAATTAAATGTGATGAACTAAATTTACAAATAAACATAATGGCAACATTAACGTAAATTTATTTTATGAAAATATATGTTTCATTTGTATAATTTACATATAAGCAAGTAATGTAATACACTTAAGCGCAAACCCTACGCGTAGCCTTTAGTATTGAATGTATCATAAATTCATAACATAAAATAATCAATATATACTTATTAATTTTACACATTTCAGAGAAAATTTATTACCTTTAATAGTTATAGTTAAACATAAATATGATGAAATTAAAACAACTCTGTTAGTAATTTTTATTTATAAAATTTCAATATTGAAGCACTAAAATTACATTTACACAATCATTTCAAGGTGTCTTGCATATTCAATGGTTTGTTCTGCAAGCTCTGCCGAGGGGAACACGCCAGCGGCGGCCGCACAAGTTTCTTCAGAAGCATTGAAATGATAACAATTGTCAGCACCGAGAATCCAGTTGCGCTAAAATTACGTTAAAATGCAATTTTTAATTTATTATGCACATAAAAAATTTAAATTTGAAATTTTTTTTTAAAATCATGCAATATTTTACTAAGACTAAAAATAAATTATAAAAAAGGAAATAGTATTACAAATACATATAACAAAAAAATTTGAATTAATTAGTATTGAATTATATTTTTGTGGTCTTGAACACGGTATTACCAATTTATTCTCTGACATATTTTAGAAGTGATAAATTATTGTATTAAGAATATTACTTCCTTTTATCCTTATTGCAAGCAAAACTTGAATCTAATTGAACTTATATTTTAATGGAATCGAAAATCCGTTGATTTAGGATCCAAAACTAATTGAAAAGAAAAAAATTTCTCACCACTGAAGTTTTACATTGAATGTTCGGTCCAAAAAATAAGAAAATATATATATCATTTTACCTTTCTTCCATACTCTAGTAAAGCTTGTTGAGATGGTAGGTTCAGTCGCCTTGCCGCCTCCGTAATTGATATACACAAGTAAGCTTTCTCAATACAAGCGGCTATCTCTCCTCGGACTGTATCGAGAAGTGTATCCATGAACAGGGTGTAGCTCTCAGCTGGTACATTGTCCTGTAAAATATGTTATATATGTTATTATGTTTAAATAAAAATTCTCATTAAATCTACAAGTTTTAAGTTATTTTTCAACATAGTTTAATAATGTTATATATTTATTTTAAGATATAAATACATAGATCTATCCTTATGCTGTTACCTTAAATAACTAAATATTAAAATTAAACTAACTAATCTAAAACTGTTTGTGCACATCTAACTTAAACTTCTTTTAGTTTAAATGCTTTTAACAGTGCCACTATTGACATTTGTGCTCTATAGCTCAGATGATGTTACTAGGAACACATAGAATTTGTAAGTTTATTTATTTATTTATATAAACTATATTGTACACCACAACTACATTTTAAACATTAAACACATTTAAAGATTTTTACAGACTGTGAAGTACAATGGGCGGAATTATGGCTATTTAGCCATTTCTTCCAGACAACCCAAACTATTAATATTAATTATTTATTTATTGGTTACAATAAAAAACAAACAAAAAAAACTACATGTTAACAGTATTTTAAAAACAAAACCGTATCTTTTTAAACTAAATTACATGAATATTACATTAAAATTTTAAATATGAAACACCTAACCTGTTTTCTAGAAAGAAGAAAATCATATAAAGGAAATAGTATAGTAGAATACCTTTGCCAAAAATATCTTATTGTAACTTCCCTCCATGAGATACTGTTCCAAAGCCAATGGATGCCTCACATAGGGATCTGCTCTGATTACATCAACTGGTAGACGCTCAAGTTCTGTATGGAATTCAGCTACTCGATTTTGTGACAATAAGAAAAGTAGATTTAAACCCAGTAACTGATACATAAACGCCGATTCTGGGAGATGGTCTCTGAAATGGGCATATTGAAAAATAATTAAATGCATATTGCACATACATATTATAAGTTATGCCGCCTGTCCAGCGTGGTGACTATGGGCAAAACACATGAGTTCGCGTCATAATGTCGGGCGCGAACTTGTGGAGGCCTATGTCCAACAGTGGACTGTGATAGGCTGAAGTAGTAGTAGTAGTAGTAGTAGTAGTATTATAAGTTATAACACAGATAACAATTTATTGATAAGGATAGAATTCATTTTTATTGGCCAGATTCTTATGTCCTTTTTTTAAGACTTAGACAATATTCAATTTTGAATTATTATGTTGATATGCACAGTGGTTAAGTGTTACCGATTGATTATATTTGGTAACTTGATACACAGAGTGTTAATAAATGAACTTAGATTGTTGTCTTACTATTGTTACTTTTGTTTTTATGTTATCAGCAATTCGAATAAAAACGAATACACTATACTTACTTGTAATCAAAATAGTAACATTTCAACTGAGACATGTATCTTTCAAACGCTTTCACGTCTTTAGCGGCTACGGCCCACTGTGCTCCAATTTCCAAAACATCGCGAGCCAGTATCAACTCCTTATGATTAGCCGCTGTATTATTACTAGGCAGGAAAGTGAGATGAGTTAATGCTACCTGAAAAAAAAAAGTAAATTTAGTTTGTAACAAACAATATTAAACGTTTTATTTATAATTTGCAAATTACGCTCGGTCACCTTTATTTTGTTCAATAACTCGCCGCATTTGTCAAGCTTGCGAGGTTTCTTGGCCCACTCTGTTTTCAGATTTTGATAAAGAGACGCTACGTCTTTTACAGAAGCCATTTCTATGCTTTTTATTTCAATTTTCAAAATTCTTTGCCAAGCCCTGTGTAATCAGAATAATAGCTTGATATTGCAAGAATACATGACAGTTTTGACAGAATATGAAGTGATCAAACGGGCAAGTCATTGTCTGTCAAAAACACAAACTCAAAACCAGTGATAAAAGTTTACAGTTTAAAACAACTTTTTAACCATTTTATTTATAAAATATGATAATATCAAATTTATCTTTAAAATATGAAAGTTACAGAAATATGATTACTTTTTTTTTATGTAACTAGGTAATAGATTGGCAAACAAGCGTACGGCTCACGGTCTACGTACGGAAGCCCGGTCGTGTCACGACCGGGCTTCTTAATTCGTGACATGTCCATGTGTACTGCAGACAGCATACATAGTATGTCGACTATCTTTTTGTTTTTATAGTTAAAATCATAAATAATTAAATTATAAATTATTATGGGCATTTCTCTGTAAGCTCGTACAGGTCCCATACATATGCTGTCCTGGCAATTTTTTTTGCCATTTGCCAAAAAACCGTGTCCTATTTCGAAGAAAATGAACTAATATTTTAGTTAGATAAGGAGGCCTACTGAATTTATACGTATTTTGCGAGTTATTAGCGATTTTCCAAAAAATCATGACAGGGGACTGTTTGAGGCATCAGGGGACTGTTTTGAACGTGATACTGTGGGCTGTTAAGTGAGTAAGTATTATACTTTAAAAAAAAATTGAAAATTAATCAAACATTTATTGTTTTTATGACATATTTTGGCATCAATAATCAACAATAAAAAAGAGTTTCTTTATAAAAAATGAAGAGAAACTATAATATTTACATCAAAAATTTAAAGATAGAATTTCGTAGGTAAATTACTACGGTACGCAGGCACAGTTGTGCTCAAGATCCACTAAAACGAAAGGCCTGTATTTCTTCTGTAATTTTCGCTAAAATCTACATAAATCAGGATTTCATCATCTTGTTGGTTTGACTTCAAAGCATTCATGGCTTTATATTGGTGAACAATATTTCGCTGGTGATCCAAACATTTGTGTAAATCTTTCCGTAAATGTGTTATGAGCTGTCTTGGATGTACTTCAAATATTTTTTTCAAATATTTAGTCACCAGTCGGAGCTTTTTAGTCTCAAAATCTTGGATTTGTTGCCTTTTGGAACCCATACGCCGATATACCCATTTTTTTATATTTTATGACATTTCTGTTATCAAATTCTTTATATTTCGGGTTTTTATCACGGCAAGTATGACATGATCTCGCCTAACAATTCACATTATACCTGTCACAACATAGATCTTCCAGCAACATCTGGTGATTGTTGTAAGTCAATATGTTAGCAGTATGAAGTGCGCTGAGCTTTATGCCTATGTTGCTGTGAACTATACAAAGCCACGTATCGTGGTTTTGAGCGTTTGGTTTCACAACTCAAAATGGTTGGAGTCGGCAAAATGTTTGGCAGCTAATTTTTAAGGGCTCGTAATAAGCTTTTTATAAAGATTAAAAAATGTGTCAAGAATAAAATATCTCTTCTGTTTCTTCACAGTTTTTCTGGTTATAAATACCTTGGTAACGGCTCCTATACGGCTATTACTATCTTTATATCTATCTATTCTTTAGTCGCTTTGTGGCTTCTTTTTTTCTTTGGTATAGACTGGTACTGGAGACTGCTGGGCTTGGAACTGGAGATATTTAAACTTGAATTGGAGTGGCGGGCCTTTTAGGCGGAGTATCTGCTTCTGTATCTGATAACGGCGTATTTTCTCGTACAAACGTATAAGTGACGCTTTTCGGTCTTAGTCTTTTGGCTCTGTATACAGTACAATGTTCTTTCCACTTCTTTAAGGCAGCTCTGTGCTCACGAGGTGTCATGTCCTTTACTAATTTTCGCAACCCTTTTTCTTTCTTCTTTTGGTACTTCAACTTCTCCCTTTTTCTCATTTGTTCTCTCTTTTCAGGGTCATTTATTTCTTCTTTGGTATCGTAGTCGCTCTGGTTGTCTCTTTTTCTGTAGTAATTCCTCTCGTGATAACTTTTTCTATTTAGCAGCCATAATTATGTATGTGTGTTCGATAGGCCTGTGTAAAATAATATAAGTATATAAAAGAAAAATATGCGAAGCAATGATACTTTGATGATTCTCACATTAATAAAATAGACTAGAGCTAGAGGATAAATTTACACAAACAATACATAAAAACAATAACCAATACGCAAATTACATAGTCAGCTCTGAATTTTCAGGCAGAGGACTGTTGCCAGGGGACTGTGTATTTAGGTTAGATTTCACAATATTTACAAAACTAATGTCAAATAGTTTTTAAGAACCTACCAATCAGTTTAGGCATAAATATTAAAACAATAAACTATATAGCGATAATTTAATTAATTGACATTTAAATATTATTACTTACCAGAGGACTGTGTGTGGTAGCGGATCAAACGCGTGTTCACCTTACAAATGACTCCTTGACACTAAACAAAATGGCGTCTCGTCACCACATTCGGCAAGTTTGCCAAGTTTACAATAATTTCTTTTCGTTTCTCACTAAAAAACGTTTGTAAATGTTCCAGTTTTTTTTTATTTTGGCTTTAAAATTTTGGCAGGGGACTGTATGAAAATTCCGAGGACAAACTTTACAGGTGTTTACTAATATAATAAAATTTGTAACTAGACCTTGTTTTACGAAAATAATATTAATGTTGTTATTTTTCTTATTATATTAACTGCCAAATGTATGTAGTTTCAATAACTTTTTCGTAAATCTCATTTCTAGGCGGGAATACAGTGATGGGGACAGCCAGGGGACTGTACTTTTAGCGCTTCTATCGTGTATAGAAATAAAATTAAAATAGTTATGGTTCTAAAAACAATAGGCCCGTAAAGCTTCGGGGTTAAAGTTTTATTAGAAGTGATTTTTTTTCAAATAATGAAATTACTGTTTGAAAAAATCGGTCGGGACAGCCAATTACGAGATTACAGAGAATCGCCCTTATCAACAGAGCGATAACTTTTCATTAAGAATTAAACACTTAATTAGTATTTGTTGATATGGTGACTCAAAAATCAAATACCTTGGTAGCAAAAAATGAATTTCAAGTAACTGTTGTATTAAAAAAATAAAACTATTCTTAGGTACTTATACAGGATGTCCCGCGATAAAGTGCAACCCCGAAAGGGGGTAAAACTAGACCATAAATTAAAAACATAGAAAAAACTTTTTTTAAAAAATATTTTATCTCTTATTGACGAATTAAGATTTTTATATCTTACGTAGACTCTATGTACAAAAAATGATGATTTCTTCCAAAGTAGTGGGTCGATTACTTTAAAATAAAATAAAATATTACGCCACGTACTTGGCGGTAGGGATAAAATAAAAATTAGCTCGCAAAAAAGTGGCATTATGACTTTATTTATGCTTCTTGTGAAAAAAAATCCTATCCGATCCGATAATCCGATCTCTAATTTTCTCAGAATTATGCCCCCAATACCAGAAAATTTTATGATTTATTATTATTTCTTACCATATTGCCATTCAAATAAAAAAAAATTTACGCCTGTATCCCAAAAAACACGTACAAAAATCATCATTTTTTGTACAAAGAGGCTACGTAAGCTATATAAAAATCTCAATTCGTCAATAAAAAAAATAAAAAATTTTTTTTTAATTTTTTTCTGTTTTTTGGCGATAATTTATGGTCTAGTTTCACCCCCTTTCGGGGTTGCAGATTATCGCGGGACACCCTGTATATTGTATTATAACAATGAGAAATAAATATTTTATTTTGATTATCCATTTGTATACTAAATATTTTGGCTATTGCCAGTTGTCCGCTAAACGAATGAATAAAATAAATTAGTTGTCCGATTATCGGATGAATAAATTAATTTAATCGTCTGATTACTCTGATTACCAGATAACCTTTTAAGATTAATAAAATAAGGCTAAAATGTACTTTAAGTACCGTCGATTTAGATGTTCATATTTTTTCAGTTTATAGTACCTACTCATAATTATATAGAAAGCTTTTTGTGAATTTCGCAGGTTTTAGATTTTTTTTTACTTAAATATATTTTTATTCTTACTTATTTAATATTTACTGTCACATTATATAAATTCTGAAGTTAGATAGGTTAGGGTTATTTTTTTAAGAAACAGATTTTTTAATTATTTAGAATAACATAATATAAATATATGTTATCAGACGATTAAATCATTTCTCATTCTCATCATTCTCTACTGATAATAATTATAAATTAATTATTTATGATTTTAACTTTAAAAACAAAAAGATTGTCGACATACTATGTATGTCTGCAGTACACATGTCACGACCGGGCTTCCGTAGAGTTAGGATTCGAATGTAGTGCAGTGTAAACAGAACATCCTATTTGTAGTGCCCTAACCTAGTGCACTAGATGTAGTGTAGTGTAATCGCCCCATAAATCTAATCAGTCAATTTTATCAGTAAATAGCAACTGTCAGTACTCAGTTGTCACACGGTTGTCAAGATTTTCTGTTAGCAGGCGATGTCTTGTTCTCTGTCGGTTACTCAATAATGGATAAAAAGGCTTTTAACGATAAATATGATTTAAATACCTGCGGGATTGCTTTTAAATAAATTAAAATATGAGATCTAATTATGAGTTCGCCATCGGCTGTGGTGTGCCGTGAGATATTCGATGAGAACAGTCAGCCATCTGCAGAGGGTTTGTATCGTTTGTATTTTAGAACTGAGAAGATATTCTTTTCACTGAAATTATTAAATAGATTTTCATTTTATAAAGTAGTGAAATAGTCTAAAAACATGTCTTATTATTATAAGCCATCATACATAATCGGTATATTAAATATAAATAATTATTCTATGATTAATCTTATTTGTTTATTATTTAATTATTAATTGTTCTTATATTTGGTGTCGATTATAGTTTTTTTTTCTCATGAAGAATTAATTTTTTATTTATTTTTGTTGTAGATCAGTAGTTTTTCTTTGTCATCAAAGCATTAATATTTTATATCCTTTCATAGATCTTATAATGAATAAATAGAAATTAGCCATCATTTTCTTTATTTATTCTCCATATTAAATATATTGAAGTACTCTTTTATGTGTTAATTTTTTAATTATATAGATTATATAAATTATTCAACAGAAATATCTGATTATGCCTGCCAGTTGGGCATTGATCCCGAGAGTGAGAGCCATCTCTTGCCATTGGCTCGAGATGGACTCATGCAAGCATTGCCAGCACCATGGAAAGCCTAGTGAGTAATTGCAATAGATTTTGTACTAATATTTTTTATTATATAATATTTTGAATGCATCTAGTTTTTTTTTAAATGTTTGTAAATGGAATGGCATAAATCAAATTCTACTGAGATTAAATTTGTCCTACACTTTTATAATTTAGTTTTTCTAAAATAATATTGTAAAAATGTTATAAAATCAGCTGTGATCCATGATTTAGGATTTCTAAGCAATTTCTTAGGCTTATATAATAACTGTTATAATAATTCAATTGGTGACTATAATTTTGTTATCCATCCGTCCTAAATTAGTTTTAATCCATAACAATCCATGTATATTATGTCTGGAGATCAAGATTAATATAATAGTACCTGGTTGACCGAGCCTAGGTCGGTATTTTTTTTGTTTTTTTCTTGGTATTTTTATATTTTATTTTTATTTAAATAAAAATTAAGAGTGAAATTAGAAAAAAAAATAATAAGTTGGAGACGGATTTGAACTGTGGTCTCATCGGTTGATCCAGCGACCGATGTTCCACCGAGCTATTATAGCTTAATTGAGAATCGCGAAATTTACCTTCCTAATCTAACGATATTTTAGCCATTTTTTCATTCCCTAAAAACAGGGATAAAACGACATTTTCTAAAAATGAATCCCAGCTAGATCAATTTTTCGCCCCCGAAATCCCCTGTATACTAAATTTCACGAGAGAGTTAGCCTAAGCATTGTAAAACCTTATAATGTATTTCCTTATTCATCACATGATGGTTAATTTTGTTTATTGCTTTAATATAAGTAGATACATGTCAATTATATGATTAATTTAAACAGTTTAATATAAAATTTATGCATGTTGCACAAAAAAAAATACAAGTGTTACCTTAATAAATACTATATTATATTTTTTTAATAGTTTCGATGAGAAACTTCAAACCCATTACTATTACAATGAGGACACGAAGAAGACCCAATGGGAACATCCATTAGACCATGTATATAGGGAGCTTGTGAAAAAGGCCCGAGATGCATCCATGCTAGATGACACCTGTGCTTCGGTGCAGGTATGGATACAGTTATTTTATTATCTATAATTATCTATGTTACCGCTTACCGGAAATGTATGAAATCTAGGAATTGTGTACAAATCCTAGGAAATTTATATAAATCCGAAGCTATTTAGGAAATGTATAAAATATTGTTTCAAAAATTATTTAATACATAAACGTCCTAGGAAATGTGTACAATTCCTAGGAATTGTATATAATTCCAATATCGTATTAGGAAATGTATAAAAATAGTGCTTTCTGTAATAAAACACGTTGTTAAAATGAGAATAATAATTTTTATTAAAGCACTCGTTGAGACAACAACGTTCAGGTAACAGTCATATCGTAAAATATAATAATCTTCATATTATCTGACTAATTAAAGCTTCGAAAATCAAGTATCTAGGAACTTTTAAAATGCATTTATCACAAAATGTCGATTTTTTATTATTTATAATTATTATTCTTATAAAGTCAAAGATCGTCTGATCAGACAAAACAATACCCTCCCCTCGTCCCGCTATCCCCGCATACCCATTGATATCTCAAATATTTACATTTCCGATTGCTATTTAGACAATGTATAGATTTCCTAGGAAATGTGTCTCATATAATTTATTTTACACATTTCCGTGCGATTTTAGGAATTACATACATTTCCTAGGAATTGTATAAAATGATACATTTCCAGTAACATCTATATATTGTAGCGTTAAGTGGCATCTTTTTTCAACTTTATATTTTTTGTCATTGTGGGCATGTCAAGGACAAACTACTGGATAAATTTCAAGTTTACTTCCTTAATGTGTAGCGAGTTTTAAAAAAATATTGCCATTTATTCAAATGTAGTAAAGTTTCAAGAATATACTTTAATTAACACTGCACGTAAAATTTCACAAAATTTGACAAGCCCAGTAGTATTTTTTAGGGTTCCGTACCCAAAAAGAGTAAAAACGGAACCCTATTACTAAGACTTCGCTGTCCGCCCGACTGTTACCAGGCTGTATTTCAAGACTGGTGATAGCTAGACAGTTGAAATTTTCACAAATTACCTATGTATTTCTGTTGTCGCTGTGACAACAAATACTACAAACAAAATAAAATAAATATTTAAGAGCGTGCATAAGGCGAGCCGCCCGATGAAACAAAATATACACAAAGCCTCGTGTCAGAGTGCGATAGACGATATAGTTTTGAGCGCATTACGAATGTAAAAAACGACAAATATGTTATTTTGTATATAATTCCGAAACTAAAAGTAATTACATTAAATGCCTTGGCATAGCCTTTACTCATATTTAAATGTAATTAATTATCAAATTTTTGTCTTAATCGTCATAACCATATCGAGTATAAATAGAAAAAATATAAAAATTAGAGGTTACTTCGTGATTATATTTTATCGAGGAAATTTCCTTATTTTATGTTTTTGATATGGGTCAACCCTTGCAAATATCACGTAGTTTGTCATATATTTTTATTTTAAGATTTGGTCTGGAACTTTTCATGTCAAAACAAATAGAAGATGGTAATTTTGCATTATGCGCACTCTTAAGGGGGGCTCCCATACAACAAACGCGACTTTTTTGCCCTTTTTTGCTCGATATCAATAAAATGGTAATAAAAATACTGAAACAACATAAAAAAATATTGAAATATGTTTTAATATACAAAGATTATTGTTTGTACCTGTAAGGTAGATTAATGCTTGTTCTTCGTAAATAATATCATAATACATAGATAAATACTAGCTTCTGCGCGCGACTTCGTCGGCGTGGACTCTGCTCCTATTGGTCTTAGCGTGATGATACATAGCCTATAGCTTTCCTCGATAAATGGGCTATCTAACACTGAAAGAATTTTTCAAATCGGCCCAGTAGTTCCAGATATTACCGCGTTCACACAAACAAACAAACAAACAAACAAACAAGCAAACTCTTCAGCTTTATATATTAGTACTAGCTTCTGCGCGCGACTTCGTCGGCGTGGAATAGGACCAATTCTGTCATACATGATTTGTGCGAAACTTTAACCGTTTACGCAGCGGAATCTCTCAAAAGGAAAAAACCCGATTTTGAAACATTCTTCATTGGTGCTACGCTTCTATTAGTCTTAGCGTGATGATATATAGCCTATAGCCTTCCTCGATAAATGAGCTATCTAACACCGAAAGAATTTTTCAAATCGGACCAGTAGATCCTGAGATTAGCGCGTTCAAACAAACAAACAAACAATAAAACAAACAAACTCTTCAGCTTTATTATATTAGTATAGATAGATTACACCCAGACTTGGGGCTGGAATCAAACAGTTGTGTGTCTCAGTCTTTAGAGCGAAAAGCAAACGGAATCAATGGGCACGTCAATATGTAAACAGCTTTATTTCTTTTACTTTAAAAATGGAGTTAGAATTTTCTTACTGAATAATGTATTGATTTCAGCAGAGATGCCATTAGTATTCAAATATTCAAATTGACAACAGAATAATTATGCAAAAATATTGACTACTATTGAATTGTTGTATTTCTGTCTTAGATAAGTCTCTGTGTAGTCTGTAAATACAAAATAGTAGGAAATAATATAAATCAAAGTGTTATTTATATACGTACCTATGAATTATTTTTAGCAATAGCCTAAACTCAGATACTACTTGTTAAACTTTTTAAGTGCAAATAAAAATATCGAAACAAGCAACTGCACATTTACTAAACTGACAATTAATTACAAGTTTTACTTATCTATATAATAAAAATGAATGTGGCTAAGCGCATAACTGGAGAATGGCTCGACCGATTCGGCTATTTTTTTGTATGTTCCTTAAAAATCCCATGGAAGGTTTTTATAATTTAAAAAAAACAAAAACAGACAGAACGAAGTCTGTCCGGGAAGCTAGTTAAAAATATAATAAAAAAATGTCTCCTTTTAATCTACCCTTTTTACTTCTTTATTTCCTTTATTGATTTATAAGAACCTAGACATAGTAAAAAACTGGGATTATTTTTAACTATGACTTATATCTAATTGTGATTTACATAAGTGAAACCAATAACTCCAATGCTGCAAAACCTCACGTGTGTGTTAATTATTAACAATATCAATATTTTATCAAATCATAATTTTTCTCCAAACAATACAGGAACTTCTTACATCAGAAGAGAATACTAAAAATCTGGAACGCGTCGAAACCAAGGTCGAAAGTGAAGATGAAGATTTAAGCACAGATAGTGAACAGCATGGATCAGATGTAAAAGATCATACAAATGCAACATTAGTGCCTGGAAACCGACGCTTAACACCTTTAGGGAGGCCACCGCTTGCACCAATTTCTAGACTTGATAAAAAACTGAGTGATCTTCGAATTTCGCCATTAAGACGAAGCGTGGAAAATCCAGTATCGGCCAAACCAAGTCTTGTCAGGAATATTTCAGACAGGGATATATTGAGTCGTTCGCTTGAAAGGCCTAAAATGTTGTTTAAACAGCAATCAGAAATTATTGATTTGAAAATGCATGTTCTGACTAGTCCTGAAGAGGAACATATCAGTCCTCTGTTAGCTTCTGCTAAAGTAGAGAAAGGATTGCCTCTGACTGGTATGTATTTTCGTTGATAGTTCAGCCAAATTCAACAATTTCTAATAACATTTGCTATATATGCCCATAATATAAATCCAATCTCTTCTGACAACTCTTTGTAGTTACAATATAAAGTTGTTGTGTGTATTTTTAGAATATTAACGCAATTTTTTGTCGAATTTTAAAATCTTACAATCCATCTCCTTGGAGTAGTAAAATTGTTTATGTTTGTTTTTCTATAATATGGGCGCTGTTTGGTATAGGACAGTAATTAAATCATTGCCTTTGATTATTTGAGATCAATTTTAACTACCATAATTATATTAAAGAAATACCAATCATTTTCAGGTAAAGGCAGTATGTTCTTCAAGATATCTCGTTCGAATCTCCCTAGTCCAGATACAGAAAAATCTCTCCAATTAGACTCCGTTACTAAAAGCGATCCGCCAAAGGGTATACTTAGAGAGAAAACGTCTGATTTGCTTCGTAGAAAGACTGAAAGTTTAATTTTGGGTAAATCGAAACAAACGCCAAGTTTTGAAGAGGATAAGAAGAGTGTGCGGTTAGTATTAGATAGATTTATTGCTAACATGTAAAGGACCCTGTAAACGATCAAATAATTTGTCAAATTTGTTTGTCAACCTTCATGTTTTCATATAACAAACACATCAAACAAGCTCGCACACGTTCAAAAAATTTGACGAACACGTTTTGTCAAACAAAAATTTGACAAATTATTTTATCGTTTACGGGGCCTTTAAAATATTTCTTAAGTGAGACAGCAGCATTAAGGTGAGAAGATGTGCTTTTTAATTTGTCAACTACAGGTTGTTTAACGTTTTTTTTAATCTTATTTCAATGTCGAAGGTTTATTACAACTGTTAGTAAATATTGTTGTGGCAACTGGCAACAGATAATTATAATTTGTATAATCTTGGTCTACGTAAAGTTGCTAAATGTTCGTAGCACCTCGAATGCTGATATGTATGTACTGAAACAAAACTTTTATTGAAACAAAAATTAATAACTATTTTATTAACATTTTTAGACAGTAGTAATAACTAGCCTTAGAATATTAAATGAAGTGCTTCTAATTATCCTGCATTAATAATAGTTAAGATTATATTGAAACTTTTTTGATATCTAAAGAACTGAATTTGTCTTGTAATGTATAAATAAAATGTTATCATAATTTTTCTTTTAACTTTCATTAGATGATTGACACACAAATGAAGTTAAATATTTATTTTATTTCCAGATTTAAATTAGAAAACCTACCTGAGCCAACAGTCAGTCCGGGATCGAACAGTTCATCTGAACAAAACGACGCACAAAGTTCGATCATCAGCGTAGCCCCCACTATTCCATCACCTGTCATTCCTTCATCACCTGTCATCCCCCCATCACCTATTATTGCCCCTGCATCTGTCATCCCCTCATCACCTATCACGTTAGCGCCTATAACTCACACAGTTAATACATTGTCTCCGTTAGTGTCTAGACCCCCACTACCCCCTAGGATTGAAAGTCCTAGGGAAGTGAAAAGTGTTTCCAATTCAGAGAGGGAGTCTTTGGGTAAGAAATTCATAAAGTTAATAAAAAACAAACTGTTTATACAACATATTATATAATTATTACCAGCGCTATACATACAACACACATGTATACATTTATTTATTCAGATAGCGAAAGCCTAAACAGGGGTACGTCACCTCGAAGACGTCTCGTAAAACCTCCGCCAGGCGACTACATAAAACCGGAACTATTTCAGAAGAATTTTCAGAAGATATCTGAACTTGTTCGTCGCACGGACATCGAACCCCAATCCGTTGCAGATGAACCCATTTCAGATAAAGAGTCGAGACCGAGGTAAGTCAAATAAAAAAGGTTTAAGTAAGAAGTTTGTATCAAAATTTATCAAGAATATAGTTATTTATTTATTTCTATGTAATGTAACTGCAACTTGGACTCGTAAACGTCGAAATTACAACAAAGATATGAGGCGTTGAAATATATTGCACATATATTGCACTTTGTAGTTTTCTCATAGATATTTTTTACGATCTAAAAAGCTATGCTATAATATATTTACGTATCTCTTAAGATCAAGATCAAGATCTTTAAGTCAACTTAACCACGTATGCTTTTGAAAATTGACTTTTCGATGACTTGATTAAAAGCTTGAATTTTTTCTAATATTCTCAAATTTAATTACAACTTTATAATATGAAAAAAAAACTCTGAAACGTTCTCAAACAGGCAATATAAACTGTATGAAAATCTGGTGTGTGGTTTGAAGACGAAACGTGTATTTACTTTATCATAGTAATACGAATATAAACTATATTATATATTCCATTATAGGTCACCAATGATACCTTTAAAAAGTAAAATATCAATCAACTTAATGGAAAGTATCGAATCTGAAACGTCTATCGATTCGCCAGACAGAGAATTCGCTAATTTAGATCTTAACGACTTAGATGATTCAAACGCACAGAATAATGAAGACATAACAAATGATAGTAAAGAAAAAGAAAAGGAAAAAAGTCCACGCGTCGAAGAAAATTCCGATAAAACACATTCCAAAACAGAATCAGTACAAAGATTACGAGACATTCCAATACCTCAAATAAAAGTTCCTAAATTAGATTTGACGCCAAAACAAGCCAAATTTACACATTCCGATTCTGAAGATTTAAAAAAATCGATTAAAGATGAGGAACCAAAAAGCAGTGCTAGGTCTAATAGCATTGATATACCCAAGGATATAAAAACTCAATTAAAATTATCCCCTACGCCTAGCTTATCAGATAGATCACCTAGATTAGAATTTACAAAAAATTGGTCGAGTCCCTTATCAACATTTAAACCATTAACTAAAACTATAATGCCTATGAAATCCTCTGATTCAGCATCTAGTTTAGGCAAAGGTTTGACTAGTCCTAGATTAGATGGAGTTATATTATCTCAAGGAAAATCTAGTTCAGATAACGTAGTTGTAGTATATCAATTTGAAACTCAAGACGATAGTCCAAAACCTATAAAGTCTCCGTTATTATCAGACATGGGTATGAGAGAAATGTTTGAAAGGAATAAACAGGACGAAAGGAGAAGATTAGAGTTTTCGTTGCAAAAAGAGTTGGAGATAATGAGAATGGAGTTCTCGGCGAAGGAGAAGAGGATGAGAGCTGAGTTGCAGGAGGATTTGAAAGAGGCCGAGGAAAAGTTTTTAAATGAGAAGAAAATACGTCTGTCGGAACAGGCGGAAAGACATCGCCGAGAGATGGAAGAGGTAACTTAATATTTATGAATTAGTTAAGATAGAGATTAAATTTTAATTGGATTAATGGACTTGGAAAACTGTTACTTATATAGTGAGTTTAATAATTTTTTTACGAACATGAAACTTAGCTTAAACCATTGTTTGTCCACACCATTGTAGCACCAACTAAATTTTTTGCAAAAAAAAAGTTTTCATAGCTTAGGCGGATAAAAGGAAAAATACATTAGTATTTCTAATATTATATTTATTAATATAGGCACTAACAGAAGCCGAACGTATTCACAAGCAAGAATTGCAAAACAAATTGAAAGATTTGGAAAGAAAATATCAAAGCGACGCGGAAGCAGCGGAGAAACAACACGAAAATAGTATGGCGAAATTAAGAAATGATTTTAATCAGAAGTTTAACGAATTGCGTGAACAATTAGAAATAGGTATGATTTTTAAGGCTTATACTCTTTCTAACATAAAGATTAGATTTTTGTATATTTTCAATCTGTCTATATTTTGTTGTTAAGTTCATTTTGTTTTCAAATTTTGAAACTAAAATTTGGTAAACCTTAATAAATTTCGACCGAAATATGGTTGATATAAAATTAATATGAAAATAAATGTCTAATTGTTAGTATAGGAGTATAGTTTGCCTAATTCATCGAGTATTAAAACGTCTATTAAAATATTTATTTATATATATCTTCCACAGATAATGAACGCGCTCTCACAGAAATCCATACCCAGCTCCAAATGAATCTAAACAGGGAGAGGTCTCATATGATAGAAGAAAATAGGGCTACAATAGAAAATTTAAGAGAAGAACATACTTCTAGAGTCACTGAATTGAGACATGATTACAGAGCCGAGGTGAGTTTAATAAAAAAAAAAAAAAAAAAACTTTAATATTGTCTAATACTCTAATATCTCTAATGTAAACTTTTTTTTTTTTGCGAAACTATAATTATATACAGGGTGTCCCAAATTCAACGATAAGTCGAGACCAGAGGATAGACCTACCCATGAGTACTTGGGAAAACAAAAAAAGGATATCTCCATTTTTTAAGTTACAAAAAAAAAAATTCTCCAAAAATTTAGACCTCTTATGATCATTTTCACTACCATGACCACAAATTTTTAAATATTTCTGTTTTTTTTTTCTTTTTATGGGCAACCTGAATAGCATTTCTATCTACCACATTCCTTAAAAATTCGAGAATGCCTCTAGTTTTTGCATAAAAATTTGTCAAATTTATTTTTTTACCTAAATTTTTTTAAGATTTTAACTTTTACTCAACTTTAACTCATCGTGGTGTAAAAAAATTATGAACACTACTATTTCGAGTTTTTTTCAATAGTTGACGCAACTAACCAAGATTCCAAAATGGTATAATACTCTGAGAAAACTAGCCAAATAAAATAAAAATAAACTAAAATAAAAATTATTTAAACAAGACAATTCAAAACAAGAACCTAATTAAATAAATTGTAGTTCACAGTAATCACTTTTAAGTTTTAGTACGCGCCCAAAACAGGTTCTAGTTACAATTTCGTGGAATTTGAATGATATGCATGCCTAAGAAGTTAGAAAGAAAGGTAGAGAGATATTTACAAAGAAATTATGAACACTACGTTCATAATTTTTTTTACACCACGATGAGTTAAAGTTGAGTAAAAGTAAAAATCTTAAAAAAATGTAGGGAAAAAAATAAACTTGACAAATTTTTGTGAAAAAAACTAGGCATTCTCGTATTTTTGGAATGTGGTAGATAGCAATGCTATTCAGGTTGCCCATAAAAAGAAAAAAAAAAACAGAAATATTTAAAAATTTGTGGTCATGGTAGTGAAAATGATCATAATAGGTCTAAATTTTTGAAGAATTTCGTTTTTTTGTAACTTAAAAAAAAATGGATTTTTTTTTCTTTTGCTTTCCCAAGTAGCCACGGGTAGGTCTATCCTCCGGTCCCGGCTTATCTTTGAATTTTGGGACACTGTATATTTTGACGTTCGTTAAGTTTTCATTTCATTTTAATTAATTTCGAGCAGTAATATTTAGGGTTATCTTGCGCGTGTCAGTCGTGGGCAGTCAGGCAGTGCGTGTGTTTGTGTTCAGGTGGAGCGGCTGCGGGCCCAGCACGCGTGCCACCTGGAGGAGCTGCGCGGGCGGCTGGCGGGCGAGCGCGCCGCGCGGGCCGCCGACGAGCGCGCGCTGCACGACAAGTACCGCTGCCTCAAGGAGAAGTACGCGCGCCTCAAGCACGACGTCAAGGTGAGCGCACACACACACACACACATACTCTTATTCACTCTCGCTGACACACTCACATGCACACTCACTCATACTCACTTATACTCACTCTGTCTCTTAGACTCACACTTACACTTGCTTATACTCACTCTTAATCACTCTCACTTACACTCACATTTACACTTACACTCTATCATACTCACTCATAATCACTCTGACTTACACTCGCATACTCACATTTACACTCACACTCGAATTCTCACATTTACACTTACACTATCATACTCACTCATAATCACTCTCACTTAAACTCGCATATCACATTTACACTTACACTCTATTATACTCACTCATAATCACCCTTACACTCGCATACTCAGATTTACACTTACACTCGAATTCTCACATTTACACTTACACTATCATAATCACTCTTACTTACACTCGCATACTCACATTTACACTTACACTCGAACTAACTCAGACAGCCCTGCTATTAGGCTATGTTCAGATGACAAGCACTTAACGCGCGTTTTGATAACGCGCGTTTACAACTACATGAATTTTATTCAGGCCGTAAACATGCTGACGCGCGTTTTAATAAAGCGTGCGTTGAACGCTGCGCTAGCGCTCGACTGTTGTCAGCGCGCGTCAACGCGCGCTTTGAGATCATTGAATTTCTATGTTACCGTTCAGTTGATCGCGCGCTTTCGACGCGAATTGAAGTATTTTAGGGTTCATCAGTATCAGTAGTCAATGTAATTATGGGTTTTTCTTCTGGTGAAATGCTATATGGCACAGCGTTATTATCTATTACGACTTCATCGTTTACGAGAACCAGTAAGTCATGAAATGACTGATGGCCATTCTAAAGTAGTTAAAAAATTTGAGTCCGAATTGCCTTAATTTAGGGTACAAAATTATGTTCTGGCTTTCAGTCAACCTATGTGACAAAATTGAGTGGACCCAATATCTCCGTCTTCTGTCGCGTCGTTTCTGCCGAGGCTATAAAATTTAAACTTCGGTCGGTATAAATCTTCGACAAATGCAAGAACTCTACTGAACCATGGCGGCCGCGGAAACGCCCGTTCAACGCCTGACCAGCGCGTGTCATGTGAACACTGTAAAAAAATTTAGCGCGCGTTCACCGCGCGTTGAAGCTTGTCGTCTGAACATAGCCTTAGTAGAAAGATGGTGCGAGGAGCACAATCTATCCATAAATCCGAACAAAGCAGAATTAGTGATGTTCACGAAAAAACGAGACTTGGAAAATTTCACTCTAACTGAGGTAGGGCACAGCAGGAAATTTCCTGCTCAAAATATGGAGCAGCCCGACTGGGGTAGTACCTCGACCTTACAGAAGACCACAGCTAAATAATACTGTTTTCAAGCAGTATTGTGTTCCTGTTGGTGAGTAAGGTGACCAGAGCTCCTGGGGGGGGGGGGGGATTGGGGATAGGGTCGGCAACGCGCTTGCGATGCTTCTGGTGTTGCAGGCGTCTATAGGCTGCGGTCTTGCCATCGGGTGAGCCGTACGCTTGTTTGCCGACCTAGTTACATAAAAAAAAAAAATATACTCTATCTATGTTCCTAAACTCAACCCTGAATTTAACCACAGAGGTTAAATATCTTGGTGTAATACTAGATAATAAACTAAGCTGGTCCAAACACCTAGAGAACAAATTAAACAAAGCCAGCATCATTTTCTGGCAGTGCCGTAGGATGATTGGAAAGAGTTGGGCCTTAACCCTAAACTGACCCTATGGTTCTACACTGCGGTCATCAGACAGTCATGATCCGCTATGGAGCTGTGGTATGGTGGCGCAGAACACTTCTTACCACATCGCAATCCAAGCTACAGAGCTGGCAAAGACTGGTGTGCATTTCAGTCACGGGCTGCATGAGAACTACACCTACAGCGGCAATGGAGGCCATGCTAAATATTCTACCACTTCATTTATTTATTCAACAAGAAGCTGCAACAACTGCAGTGAGATTAAAGAACCACAAAATACTGTGTTCAACTGGCACCCCACATATAAAAATTTTGGTAGATATAGCCAAAGACATACCGTTCATGGAAGCACCCAATGACGGTATACAGATCAAGTACATTTTTGACAAAAAATACAAAATACAGCTGGGTGAGGATTCACACGCAACCTCCAATACGCAAGACCTAAGAATCTTCACGGATGGCTCCAAAACAAAAACAGGGTCAGGAAGTGGCATCTTTTTCGAGGACCTAAATATTAACATCACTACCCATAGGCGCCCATAACACAATGTTTCAAGCAGGGTGCTTGGGCATACTTGAGGCAGCCAGAGCAATCGGCAGAAGGAACGTCAAGGATTCTCACATCCGTATACTATCAGACAGTATGTCAGTACGACAGGCACTAAATAGTAACTCAACCACTTCAGGTATTATCTATGAATGCCGTAACACCTTGATGCAGGTAGGTGCAAACAATGCCATCACACTGCAATGGATCAAAGGTCACAACAACACACGCGGTAACGATATAGCTGATGAGCTAGCAAGAAGGGGGTTAAGTATGAAGGCCATAGGAGCCGAACCAATTATACCGATACCTTCTTGCTGGCTCAAAGGCCAAATTCGACAGCGCATGAAACACAAACACACCACTCTATGGTCCGAACTTGAGGAATAGGCAAGCCAGGTTGGCGCTGCCAGCAATTAATGCCAAATTGGCAAGAAGCACCCTAATAAATCTGGACGGATGCCAACTGATAACTGCGGCACTGACTGGACACGGTCCGTACAACAAATATCTATTTAATATAGGCATTACCGACAGTCCCCTGTGCAGAGCTTGCATGGGAACAGATGAAACGCTACGCATGGTGGCTTCTTTAGTGTCCAGGTGTAGCGGCTTACCGGGCACAGCATCTTGCCACCTCGAGGACACTTCCGGAGATCTTCAAGAAGCCAAAAATACTTCTGAGGTTTCTGGAGGAGCTTGGGTGGCAAGAGTGAATAAACATATTCCCACACACGCTAAATAGGCGCAGAGTCGTCGAGTTTCGGATACCAGCCCGTGTTTACTATACCATACCATACACTCGAATTCTCACATTTACACTTACACTCGATCATACTCCTAATCACTCTCACTTACACTCAAACACACACACTCACACTCACACATTCACACTCACATACGCTTGATAAGTTGCTAACTGTAGGTGAAATATCAGGCATTTAGATTTCAACTGGTAGCAATGACTCTAATTTCACACATTTTAATTAATTATACCTAATACTATGCAAGCATCAGCAATTATGATAATCGAATATGTATGTTGTTGCAAATGCCCATAGGCTACGGTAGGCGCTTACCATCAGGCAGACCGTAATGTGACCGTTATGTTTATAAACCTATTGTTATTTTTCAGATGTCAATAGAAAGACGTAATAAAAGGCGCGAAATGAGCATGACGACAGGTTCTGAAACGGAAAAATCAAACTCGCACAAAGCAAATCCACCTTTAGAAAGGTAGGATTTAAATTTTTATGCGTTTAAATGTATAAAAATCGGTTGATTTAAAATAACTCAAAATTTGCTGATACGTATGAAGAAAATAGGTAATAAATTGTGTATTTTATTACACTGGCGATAACGTTAACGTTACACAAAACTAACACAAACTTAAGTTCGTAACTTGTTTCAGATTACTTAACGTTAATTAGTAATTCTTGCTTCTACTTATCATTTATTATATTTATTTTATATTCTGTAAGCTTTACAACTATACCCCGTCCAATCATTTATTATCTTTTTCACACTTCAAGAAATTTTGACATCAGTGACTTCGTCACACGTTATTGATTCGATTTGAAATAATAATCGATTTTATTTAAGACGAACTTTCAATCGATTCTATGGAATATTTTTACTTTAAAAATATTAGTTATTCGTTTATTAGTTAGTTTGTTAAATAAATAAGTAGGCAGGTATGTGATTTTCCAAGTAATTTGCTCGTAACTCTTGATATCAACTTGATTTACACTTAATTAACCATGCTTTTTGACGTTAAATTTCACTACCTAACGCGTGCATAGTTACATTTTAAGGCAGCCGTCAAAAAATAAATAAGTGAATGAACAGAGTTATTGCTCTTTACTCTTGGTTTGAAATTAAATTCTAAGATTTCGACTTAGTTCCTTGCAAATAATCAATCTTGGAGTCATAGATACTATTTTTATTTATTTATTTTTTTTATTAAATTTATAGAAACAATAATTACATGACGTAAAATTATTTTTATCATATGATCGACTTATTATCGATTTATTATTTCAAGAACTGTTTCATAGTCTGTGGTTGTTTGTTATGCACAGGACACTTCACTCATCAATCAAATCGTCAATAAAGTATGACATTACTGTAGAATTTTTTAGTATTTATATTCCGAAAAAAAAAACTGTGATTTATAGGCGTGAACTGTCAAAAAGATAATAATTGGTTGGATGAGGTATAACAAAAATAACCAGCGCCGGTCTCACATCGATGGCGGGCCTCACTTGATGCGACCATTACATTTATTAAACTGATTGAGATCCTAATTACAATATAGAATATAATTATGCTTTTTAAATTAATACATTATATCTATTTACAGGTGTAAAGAATTAAACGAAACGTCAGTTAGCGTAGTTGTAGAAACTGAACCTCCGAGGGCAAAGAATAACAATCTGACGATAAAATTTAACGACAACGAGACATCGTACTCTGAGAGCAACGCACAAACAAACAATAAGTCACTTGATAACAACAACTGCGATTGGAAGATGAGGAGAGACAATGTGAGTTTATTTAACACAAGTATATAAAAGTAAATATGTAAAATCAAAAAAGTCTGTGTGTCAGCTTCGACGCACGACTGGAGTTTACTCCTTCAGATCGACTGTCTAAATAGACATAAAAAGCTTACTAGCCTAAGAAAAAGATTAATACCATATCAAAAGGTAAATAAACGAATAAAATAACGCCATCTATCCGAACCCAATAGCGTTATTAGAAAATGCAACGCAGTCGTATCGTCGTATCGGAACCCTATTGTGCTCCGATAGATGGCGTTAACAAAAACGTAACGAGGTCATTCGTTCAGTAGATTTTACTCCTCATATTTTTTTCATACCGGGGGCCTTTAGTTAGTTAGTAGTTAGTTAGTTAGTGGGCTCGATTTTCCGCATTTAGACCCAACATTGGTCCATTATGCGTGAAAAATGGGCTGACTAGTTCAGCCAGCCTAGCTCCTTCCAGAAGCTCAGAAGCCTCCTGGGGCGTTCACACGCTTCTCGGAGCGTCCTTATACCTTTAAGTATGGTGGCCCGGTGTGTGGCCACTCCCTCGCATTCCAGGATCACGTGGGCGGCTGTTTCTTCAGCAGCGAGGCATCCCCTGCATAGAGGGCTGTCCGTTGCATTCATGATGAATAGTTGATGGTTAAGTGCCATGTGGCCGGTAATTGTACCAACAACTATTTTGATGTCCAGACGGTTCAAACTGAGCAATCGACACGCTAGGCGCGTTGATACTTCCGTGAGTACCATCTTGGACTGTCTGCACCCAGTTTGGTTTGCCCAAAGGGCATTGTGGGATGCACGTGTCCGTTGCCTTACCCATGAGCGCAGCTGTCCAAATGGTAGCGGCAATAAGATGGTGGGGCCAGCTACCTTTGCATTGGACCCCTGTCTCGCCAGCTCATCGGCGGCATCGTTTCCATGCGATTCACTGTGTCCCTTTATCCATTGGAGGATTACCCCGTTGAGCGAGGCTATTCTCTCCAGGGCTTGGTGACATTCATATATGAGACTAGAGTTAGTCGTATTACTTCCTAGTGCTTTTAGTACAGCCATGCTGTCCGACAGGATTCGGATATTGCAATCCTTAATACCTTTGGACAGGACGGCGGTGGCTGCGTGGGTAATCGCAACACATTCACATTGGAAAATGGAGCTGTGTTTACCCAGAGGTAGTGACATTTTGATGTTGAGGTCCAGTGAGTACACTCCGGCACCAGTGCCAGAACCCATTCTGGAGCCGTCCGTATAGATGCGGACTTCCCGTATTCCGGACTGATCTCTTTCGGCCTCAAATAATTGTATTCGGTATTTCCTTTCGAAAATGTGTTGTTTTGGAATCCTATCGCATGGAGCGGCAACTAGTGGTTCATAGCTCACTAGGCCGTTCCATAAATTATTGTGTGGACCCTCCTGGTTGCACCACAGGCTCGAGTGTTTCAGCCTGATAGCTGCCATAGCCGCTTCCTGCTGTATGAACAGGTCAAGCGGTGCCAGATCAAGCATAACCTCAAGAGCTGACGTTGGGGCGGTACGCATGCAGCCAGTGATTGCAGAGCACGCTATTCTCTGAAATCGCTGTAACTTATTTTTAACGGTGGTAAGTTCTGTTCTCTGCCACCAGATTACCGCACCGTAGGTGATTAGAGGCCTGACAATGGTTTTGTAAAGCCATAAAGTGATTCTAGGTGATATACCCCAGCTTTTGCCGAGGAGCCGTTTGCATTGGTAGAGAATTATGCTGGCTTTGTTGATTTTTAAGTCTAAGTGCCTATTCCAAAGAAGTTTGCTATCCAGGATTACTCCGAGATATTTGACCTCTTTGGTGAGGGTAAGGCTAGCGCCAAATAGTTTAGGGAGTTTTAGGTTCCCTAAATTCCGTTTATTGGTGAACATCACGAGTTCCGTCTTTGCGGGGTTCACCGTTAAATCATGGTCCGTGCACCACTGTTCGACGACTTTAAACGCGGCCCTCATTTGGTCGCAAACTATACTCTCAGACGGCCCGCTGATGAGTATAGTTAAGTCGTCTGCATAGCCCACTGTGAGAAATCTGCGGTCGTTGAGCAAGGTGATCAGCTCATCGATCACTATGTTCCACAGAAGTGGGGATAATACCCCTCCTTGCGGACATCCTTTCGCCACAACGCCTCTTGTTGTTTTATTCACAGTGAATTGGATGGCTCTGTACTTTAGCATGCTGTCAATCCACCCGGCAATAGTGCTATTGACTCCACGCTTAGTCAGAGCCCGGCTTATGCTGGAAAATTTTGTTTTGTCAAAGGCCCCTTCAATATCGATGAAGGCGCCAAGGGTTGATACTTTGTGGTAAAGATTACCCTCTATGTAGGATACAACCCTATGTAGGGCTGAGTCCGTCGATTTTCCTGTTGAGTAGGCGTGCTGGTTGGGATTAAGAGGTTGTTCAACTAGAGTTGTGCTCCTCAATTCCCGATCTATTAGTCTTTCCAAAACTTTCAATAGAGAGGAGGTAAGACTAATAGGTCTAAATGATTTAGGTTGCGAGTAGTCACCTTTGCCGGGTTTAGGTATAAAGACTACTTTAACCTCCCTCCATGCTTTAGGAGTGTAGCGGTAGACTAGACAACTCCTATATATGGAGACAAGGTGATCTATCAGTTTCCTATCACTCCATCTTAGCATGCCAGGAAAAACCTTATCCAGACCTGCCGATTTGTATGGGAGGAAACTGTTTATGGCCCATGTTACTTTGTTGTGAGTAACAATTTCCTTGGCGGTGATCCAGTCCACCACTTCAGGTGTCTTCGTTATTTCTTCTTCCCATTCCATGTTTGTGTCTATTCGGCATCCTGGAAAATGCGTAGTTATTAGCAGTTCAGAAGTTTCCAGGTCTGTCTTGGTATATGTTCCGTCCGGTTTCTTCAGGCATCCTGGGATGTGCACGGGTTCACTGCACAGTATATTCTTTACTCTGTTTGCCTGGTTGTTCGTTTCAATAGTGGTACAAAAGCGTCTCCAGCATTCTCTCTTTCTACATCTGATGCGCTTTTTGTAATGATACTGGGCTTGCTTATATGCATCCCAGTGATTTTCTAAGCGAGTATTCTTTGCTTTATTGAACAGCTTCCTTAACCTGCGCCGTAGCTTTTCAAGCTCCGGCCCCCACCAGTGTTTCCTGTGGAGCTGTCGCGCTTTAGGTGTCGTAAGGGGGCATGTTTGTTCAAAGCTAGTAATTAGGCAGTTGGTTACCTGGTTGATATGGTTCTCAATGACGTCCGTGCCTCCATGGTAATCAGGTAGTTCGATGCCTTCGAGTTTCTGCGCTGTCAGAAGCTCATACCTGCCGCGGTCCATCTTCCGTGGGTTACGGCGAGGTTCGGGTGGCGTAAACGTAGCTTCTAGGTTGTATTTGATCCACCGGTGATCAGAACACGACACGTCATCAGACACATGCCAATCTGAAATGTAATCGGACACATGCTCTGTCGCCAGAGTAAGATCTATAATAGTTTGGGATCGCGAGGTTACAAAAGTCGGTTCGGATCCTTTGTTTATTACCTTTAAGTTTGTCGCGAGTAGAAACGAAACAAATTCCTCACCTCGCTGGTTGTTGTCCTTGCTGCCCCACAGCGCATGATGCGCATTGGAGTCCACGGAGATGATAAGTTCCAGTCCCTGACGCTCGCAGTACTCCACAAGCGCGGCCAATTCGGGAGTGGGGATGTCCGCGTCGCCCGGAAAGTAGGCGGATGCTATCACCACATCCGGCAGGCCCGAAGAGGGCTCTTGATTGAGCTTGGCGGTAGTAAGATCCCTGTTAGAGAACTCAGTTATTAAGGTAATATTCACGTCTCTGTGTGCATAGATACAGGTTCGCGGATGTTGTATATTATTATTCAGTAGTAACTTACCACCAATGTTGCTTAGACCGCATATTCTGTTCTTTCTAATCCACGGCTCCTGGATTAGGGCTACGGCCTTGGTCTTACCCTCCAGCAGTCTGCGTAGGTTAGCCGTTGCAGTCTGGCTGTGCTGGAGGTTGGTTTGGGTGACTGGAATGTAAGCTTTAGGGGGAGCTGGCATCGCCATCTCCACTGCTAAGCTCAGCCTCGTCCATGTCCACTAGCTCACCCTCGGAGAAGTCACCCAGGTCAATTTGGGGACCCACCTCGACTGGGCCAGCTTCTACGGACTCGGCTACGGGTTCCTTACTGGAGCCCGGCTGGCTCTCCCCCAGCTTATTTACCGCACTGCCTGGGTCAGTGGAGACCTTCTCGGACACCTCGAGATTTGGCTGTGCGGTGGAGCGACTCTCATGGAATTGAGCGTAGAGGTTGCCAAATTTGTAGTGGACTCTACGCTCGTTCTCTCTCAATTTTTGCGCGTCATCCTCAGGGATGCCAAGGAGGAGATATAGTGATGATTTCTCCTCCATTGCCACCGCGCTGTAGAGCGCCCAATTGGAGACGCGGTATCGTGTGTTTTGGCACGTAATACGCATGCGTATTCGGTCCAGGGTGTCGTTCGGACCCACCTGCGGGACCAAGAGCCCCACTTTGACGCGCCGCGGGATCTCAGACTGCTTCTTCACGACCAGTCTAGTTCCCTTGCGCGGTGATGCCACTTTTCCTATGGAGCGCTTCAGCCATTGTAGGGCGTAATCGTCTCCGCACCACATTTTAAGGGTGCCCTCACTATGGAAGGCCCTTCCCTTAAAATGCGGTGCGACGACGGGCTCTGCAGAGGTGCTGGGCGAGAAGATCTCGTTGTCCATCACCTCCTGCAGCTGTTCCTCAATGGCCTCCGCCTGCTCCTTCGACATATCATGATATGGCTCCATCATGATCGCGACGCAGTGATCGTTTAGTCTCAACGCGTCCGAATATTTGATGGAGCCAGTGGTGTCAACTTGTCTGCGCCGTTTGACCCCGCTCTGAGGCGTAATGGGGTCATCCGGTTTGTTGCGCTTTTCGACCTGAAACTGCTTCGGGCGTTCCCCTTGGCAGTCTCTGGTCACGCGTTTGATGGTACGCCTCGTTCGCTTGGTTTTGGCGGCGCGGGGAGCAGCAGTTGCCGCAACCTCAGACGGTGCCCCCTCAGGTGCAGCTGGCCCGGTAATACCAGGAACAGTCGCGACACTGGTGGGGGCAGAGCAGGTCCTGACGGCCCCGCTCCCATCATCCGTCGGGCGTTGCGCTTTCCGCGCCTCCTTCACCTTACGAGCCGGCGTTTTGGCCTGTTTTTTGGCCTTGCTTTTCCTAGCAGTCACCAAATTCCAGCAGGCCTCGTCCTGCCAGGATTGGGCGACTGCTGGCATTGCTGCCTTCAGATCAGCAAGGTCAAGGGTACTTGTACCCCGCACACTTTTTGAGTGCTGCATCTGAGGTGCACCCGATTGCTGTTCTGCGACACTCAGGTTGTGAGCCTGAGGTGCAACCGATTGTTGATACTGTGCGACACTCAGGTTGTGAGCCTGAGGTGCAACCGTTTGTTGTTTCGGTGCAGCACTCGGGTTGCTAGCCTGAGGTGCAGCCTCGATATGTGGTCTTTTGTCCTTATTTTTATTATTTTTCCCCATACTACAAGATATAAAATTTCGTCCCGAGAGTGCTCCCACCCACCTTGGAGCCCACAAATGGGGACGCTGCGGCAGAAGGCACACAGCGCCAAAAGTCACCTCGGGATATAGAGCCCCACCCTGCAAGGAAGCAGGCCGAGCTGGGCGGGAAGACTTTCATCGTCCCACTTGTCGTCTACCCCCGACAGGACAGAGCTCTCGCCTGACGGCCCTCTGACGGGACGTCGCAGCCGGTTGACCAAAGGTGGCTAGCCTCCGGCCTCCCGTGTCAGGAGAAATCCAGACCAAAGTGGAGTGTTGCCTAGGAGACGTACTACTACCGACGCTCTTTCGGCTCAGCCACCAGGACTCCTTCATCCTCCCTTACGGGTCCCCGCGCACGGCACAAACACGCAGGTGGTCAATTAAGGCCAACCTTCGCTTTATTGTTGCGAGGGAAGGTCCGCAGGAACTTGACCACACCATCCCCGCAGAAGTGTTATGTGTTATCCTTGTCGTGAGTGTCTACTGTATGTGAGTGTGTATAAGTGCATGTTTAGAATGAACGCTCTTGCGCGTATGTAGGCCGTGGGAGTGTTGTTGTGTAGTGTGTATGCGGTGTTCTTGGGTGAGTAAGTTAATGTGTGTGTGTAACGAGAGAGCCTGCGCAAGCACTGCCCAGGGTTGCTTGAGCAGGCAGTCTCGGCCGCTCATTTAGCACCACCCGGGGGACACGTGTAGGGTGGGCCTAGGAATAGGTGGTAAATCCTACGGACGCGAGCAGCGCTATCCCCCCAAGGGGCCTACCGGGGGCCTTATATGAAAATCGATTCATAAGGAGTAAATTCCAAAAAGTTTATCTCACAAGTAAGTTACTGATAGGATATCAGAGGGTACTTTCAGTAGGTGGCGAAACAATTAAATAAGCCTAAGGCCTACTAACAAATTTTTAATTGATTTCAATAAGGTTCGTAAAGCATAAATATTGAGAGAAAATTAAGTTCAAAGTTTTGTATTTGTTCAAACTTAATCACTACATAGTATAAAACAAAGTTGCTTCCCGCTGTCTGTCTGTCCCTATATATGCTTAGATCTTTAAAACTACGCAACGGATTTTGATGCGGTTTTCTTTAGTAAATAGAGTGATTCCAGAGGAAGGTTTATATGTATAATACATGCATAATATAGTAGAGGAACACTGATAGTTTTTGCAACCGTGCGAAGCCGGGGCGGGTCGCTAGTATTTAATAAAATAGGCTTGATATATTTTACAATTGTCATCATAAAAGAAATGCACTGCCCTTAAAATTTTACAAAAGCAGTGTTCCGTACCGTTACTGCTCTTGACCCCAGTGGATAAATAATGAATTTTACTCGACTTACTGACAATATTTCTTGGATCTCAAAGTTTTATGTTAGACTGTTTATACTATTATAGCTGATGACATTAATCTGGATTTGTTTTTTGTTTGAAGTATAAATACTTGTTAATAAATTATTATTTAATCTACCTAAGTTTGTAATGTTGTGTGTTCACGTGTTGTGTTGTAGACATTGCAGTCGGATACGTCGCAGTCGGGAACGAAAGTTCGTAGTAAACGTGGAGCTGTCGCCTTCCGTGAGCCACCGCGTCGACGTCGCGAGAGAGACAAGGATGGTAAGAGTAGTAATTAAAACATAATTTAGCTACGCTTCAGCCTGTAATATCCCACTACTGGGCATATACCTCTTTCCCCATGTAGGAGAACGATCAGAGCTTAATCCACCACGCTGCTCCTATGCGGGCTGGCTGATGTGTTCCCTACTATCAGTAACGATTGCTATCAGGTGTACATGATAACAATCGCGACCGATGGCTTAACGTGCTCTCCGAGGCACGGTGGGAGTCCTACATTGACACCCAGACCGGTAATAAATATTTGTTTAAACACAAATATCCACTCCGAGCGGGAATTGAACCCGACCGTCGGTGTTTAGGCGCCGGCGACACGGCACACACACCATTACACCAGAGCGGACGTCAAAATAATTCAGCCATTAATAAATAAATCTATTGTAAAACAAAATGACTTCTCTACTCTCGTCAAAATTCTTGATCATGCGCGGTAAAGTATTTCTAGATCATTCCTTGATAATAACAAATTCGATGTCAGTATATTTAAATAGACATTGAAGGGTATCTAAAAATTATTCATCAGATCTCGTTTAAATTTAAATTAGCCAACACGAGAAACGCCAGCTTTCGGTTAAAAAAGAATGATCAAAATCAATATATCCATTATCACTATAAAGTTATGAGGTAACACACATAAGAAAATAAAAACGCATAGATACAGTCGAATTGAGAATCTCTTTTTTTCAGTGTTTTGATACAGTTTGTAGTGTCACTTTTAGCTGTTTAAATTAGACACAAATAATTTCGCCAAAATCATACGGGAACCTTCGTTTTTTGAAGTCGGTTAAAAATATAGTTGTTTCTCTGTGTCAGACTACGCCAATAACTAACAATAAATTCTTAGTACAAATATAATAAGAAGCGCTTAGTTGATGTCTATTATTTGTACAGGTGCTACAACTGAATATCAAGATTCTTCAGATGCAACTACAGCTGACGAAAAGCCGAAAGAAACAATAAACGGTAAGTTTAATAATAAAGAGTCAAATAATAAATTCGTATAAAGATATATTGTTATAAATTTTCATTGTTATTAACGTTATTTGAATTCACTTTTTCGGGATTTACACCATGTACCTGTTTATATTTGAGGCTCCGATATTTCGGCGCAGTTGCATGCGCCATGGTCACGGAAGAACTGTTCTTCCGTGACCATGCAAAAATCCAAAATGCAAAGATCCAAAATATCGGAGCCTCAAATATAAACAGGTACATGGTGTAAATCCCGAAAAAGTGAATTCAAATAACGTATAAAGATAAGTTAGGTTTTGAAGAAAAGAAAGCAGCCCAAATGGGATAGTACCTCAACCTTACAGAAAATCACAGCTAAATGATACTGTTTTCAAGCAGTGTTGTTTTCCTGTTGGTGAGTAAGGTGACCAGAGCTCCTGGGGGGGAACTGAGGATGGGATCGGCAAAGCGCTTGCGATGCTTCTGTTGTTGCAGGCGTCTATAAGATACGGTAATCGCTTACCATCAGGTGAGCCGTACGCTTGTTTGCCGATCTAGTTACATAAAAAAAAGTGTCAAGTAGAAAAAATATTAAAGCTTAATGAATGAAGCAAATCAAGATTTAATATTTATGTTAGAATTTATCTGAGTTTGCAATAAGTTTCTATGTAGATTTTGTCGCAATATTAAAGTTTTCTTTATTTTCTAGGTCACGGCCGTCGCAGGTGCTTCACGAGATTAAAATCAGCATCCACGTCTCGCCTTAATTATTCACCGAAGTAAGCGATTTGTTTTAGAACGAGAAAAAAATATATGTCTAAAATATATTATTGCCTATTTATTTCTTCCTCGCTGCGAATGAATGATTGGGTGATGAGTCTAGACAAAACTATGTTTCTTATGGAAACTGTAAAACTAGTTTTGACGTGACAACGTCTAATAAATCGATGAACGCCGGCGGCATGCACGAAAAAGGATGACTCATACGCGTTACGCTCATTGTACGCATCGCTTCGCCTCTATCTCTCTTCCACTCGATTGGCCTATACGTCCGAGGAGATGTTTGGTTATGACGTTGTCACGTTAAACTATCGTCCATAAACCAACTTTACAGACAAAAAAAAAAATTGATAATTTTTTTTGCCAGTTCTATGTGTTTTTGTTGTCAATTCTCTAATAATTACACTTTGTCTAGGCTTTGAGGAGTGAATGAATGACTGCTTAAAGTTAACCACAAACTGCTCAGTTTCTGCACATTGCTCTTACTTTAGTAAATCCTATTAAATTACGCTTGTGCTTGCTACTTTTAATTTTATATTCTTGATTAATATACAAAACAAAACTTTGTTTGAGAATTATACTAACAATTACAAGTAGCTACGGCTTAAATGTCTCTTGTGCATCGTATTAGCTCTGCTAAAATTTTATTCTAAAATTTCTTGAAAAGTTGGACTATGACTTAAAGAGATACAATGTAACATTTTTTACTCATAATGTCAAAGGCAGTAGATTCAGCTAATCTATCAACAAACAAAAATAACCCAAAGAACACCTGAGATTAATTGCAAATAAAAAAAAAAAAATTGAAACTTCCTTATTTACGTGACCTATTTGTATTTTGAGCATTAGTAGATATGTAGATATTCCATAATATTCCAGGCGTGGCGAGGGTTGGTCAAGTCCATTGGAATCGCTTAGACAGCAACTGCGCAAGTTGGATGATTTAGAAGACCAATTTCCTGATTTAGCGTGTCAACCTTCGTACAGTTTGAGATACCCTTTTGCTGAAATAGGTATTTAATTTTATTTTATGTAATAGATCTATAAAAAAGCCTTAAATCGTAAATTTTATATATAATCATCATTCTATTAAAAGGCTAATAACGTGCAGAGAAATGCAAAATCTGTAAGGCTAATAATACGCTAGTAAGAAGGTTTGGAAGACTAAAGGATTTGTTGTCTTTTATTTACTTGGCATAACTACTGAGTTGGCAGGTATAAACTGGTATATTGGTATAAATTGACACTAGTTGTTTACACCCACATGTTTAATAAATAAATCTTACACTAAAATGAGCACTGTTCCAGTGTGAATACGATGATATAGGGTTATCTGCTAAAAAACTGGTTTGCTACCCGGGTTCTACTATACCAAACGGCTATAAATTTTTATGAGGTAGGTTACAGAAGGTAATATTTTGTGAGAAACTTGTGAATCTGAACCCTACAGCAAATAGCAACTAAATGATAAGCAAGTATTTTTGTGTTAGGATGTGCTATGGATTCGTAGGTTCTGGTGTGGCTGGCGTCCATATGCATAACATAACAACTTATATCTAGACTATCAGGCCAACCTTACCCTTATTTGCCGTCCTGATGGGTCGACAAAGGGTCGAGGGACAATTTCAAATCTTTCACTACTTAGTGGGATCACTGACTTAGATTACATAATACATAAGATGGGCTCACTGAAAATAAGCGCCGTAGCTAAAAATCTGGGTTAGTAAACTGAGACCCATTTTCGGGTACTCATTTTTTGGTCCACTTTTTTGTATTCTTTAAACCGCACACAAAGAGAGGTGTGTTATAAGTTTGGCACCATCGTCTGAGAACGGATATGTGTTGAACGTGAAGCGACATTAATCTAAGAACTTAAAAACTGACGATTTTACATCGCGCTATCGAAGTTATCAGAGTGATTGAACAATATATACAAGAACCCGACAACAACCGTCGGGGGCAGTAGCCCGCCATACACAACACCCGTCTGGTCGGAGGATCCTCCCTTTGCGGCGGTGGACGAAGGACATCACACCCCGGTCCTCGCACTACCCAAAAACGGATGGCCTGATTTTCAGCATACAAAAAAATATATTTTTTACTATCGTATGTAATCGACTTTAAGCTTCACATGTGCCAGTATAATTGTTAAAATGACGATTGAATGGTGACCTGGTGCTGCAAACAGGTTGTTGCAGAGAACCCAACTCTTCGAAAACTTACAACAGACATATCGTGGATTCACTAGGTTAGTTTAAATGAGCAGCTTCCTTTCACGTTATGATCCTGCGATATGGCCACGTTGAACTGGTGCTGCAATGGATACGGTCTGAATATTAGACTATTAGACATATTAGTGTTTTTGCATAGGGGTTTTTGGAGTTCACTCCTTAAGAATCGATTTTCACGTAAGAACCCCGGTATGAAAAAAATATGGGGAGTAAAATCTATTGAAGGAATTACCTCGTTACGTTGCTCGCAACGCTATCTATTGAAACCCAATAGGGTTCCGAGTGATTGCGTAACTACGTTTTCTAATAACACCATCTTATTTGATTAGTTTATTTACCATTAGATATGGTATTCTTTTTCTTAGACTATGGTCCGGCCGCTGAAAGAATGCGTTTCTGACAGATCGTGATTGACTGAGCGATGTAACTTTGAACTGGCGTACAATTTAAGGCAAACTTTTAAATATCTTTTTTTTTACCTTATTAACGAGTGATAACATTAAAATTCGAATAATTTTGCCAACTTACAATAAATATATTAATTTTGGCCTAAAATTATTACAATTTCTTAATTAAAATATATAAAAACAATAGCTTTTAAAAGTCCAACCACGTCAAACGACGCTGCTTCAAGGTTATGTCAACTGTTTGTTTTTGTATTGTAGTGATGTGACAAAATAACGAGGCAATTGTTATCGAATATTTTTGTAATCTTAATAAAATCTGTCGGTATAATATAAAATAAAACGTTATAATTTTATAATATATAATTTACTTAGTATTTAATAAAGTTAATAACATAATAAAGGTACGCCGAAACAAAACTTAAGAAAAATAGTGTCACAATATCAGTCAGATGAATTAAAAAAAAAAACATTGAAAATAAAATTACTTACTTTACGTCTTTATATTTCTGGTAAAAAATGATATATATGACTTAGTCTTCATTGTTTAAGGCTTAAAACAATGTATTTCATAACATACATTTTCCATTAAATAAAGCATTTTTATTTTTTTCTCTTCGTTACCTTCAGAAATTACGATTCAATTCAATTAATTGATTCATTAAAAAATTATTTGTATTGTGAATATTTATTGAATCATATGTTACTGTAAAAGCTCGAACTACGGTCAATCCTAAGATTTAAGAGTAGTTAAGTCTTAATATTTACCGACATGAATTGGTAAATGTAAGGATTTATGAAAATGGGACATTTTTTTTGGGCTTTTACTATTATAATTTAGTACATGCTAGGTTTTACCACTGACAGCTAGTAAAAGTTGGTCTTGGGAATAAAACAAAGATTAATTCTTATTCATATATTTCAGTCAAAAACTTAAATTGGTAAAGTCTTTAGGTTAAGACCCGTAGACCGTTATCGGCATAATTTCGTTACAAAAAAAAATAACCCTAACCTATCTAACTTCAAAATTTGACCGTTTATCGGCATAATTTCGTTACAAAAAAAACCCTAACCTATCTAACTTCAAAATTAGACTAACGCGGGTCTTAATCTGAAGACTAGCTACGTTATAAGTTTATAAGGTGTCTTTTTCAACATTTACTGTGCCTTTAATGTAAATCCTATGACTTACCAAGTGATTAGTGGTAAAAGTTCGAATCGCAAAATTGTTCGGGCTTTTACCATTAAGAGTTGTTAAATCTTAGGTTTTACTCTTAAATCTTACGATTTACCGTACTCGTAATTCGTGCATTTACAGTAACAAATGTATTGAAATATAAATCCTATAAAAAATAACAACATATAAATTAAATTGAATAAATATGCATAATGAATGCAATAAACAACGTAACTATATATTATTAATGTTATTTATTGTGCATCACTAGTCATGACGAATTGGCAGGTGTCAGAAACGCATTCTCTGAGCGGCCGGAGTATAGTAAGCCTTTTTTGTGCCTATTTAGACTGTCGATCTGAAGGAGTACACACACTTCTTATTTATTTTTTTAAATTTTACTTTTATTTATTTCAATTTACACATAACTTTACGAAGTTTGGTGTGACTTTGAGGAGGCCCATTCCCAGCGTGTGCTATGCGCAAAGTGTCACAACTATATAAAGTATGTTGAGCAAAAGTCGGATTAAGAGCTATATACTTTCATCTATCAGTCATTCTTAGAACGTAAAAGATAGCGTGTTAAGGTACGAAATAAAAATTAGTAGGCGTTTTTGGGCTGAACATTACTAGTTTCTGAAAATGTGACGATCAATAGAAATAAAGGTGAGCCTAATTGTGTGGTACAGTATTTCTTTGATTTATGAACTGTTTACTAATACACTGAGTGAGAATAGATAATTAATTAGCACATTTTTAAAATCGACAATGACACTTTAAGTCGCCAATGTGAACACGTCTTTCTAATTATTTACTTTGATAGGATTGGTCAAAGGGTGTGGAGCAGCTGAGTGAAAACAATGTGTCACTATGTTCTTAACGCGAATAGATTATAGAACATAAGATACATAATAAGGTAGTAATCAGCGTGGTATAATAATGTATACACACTTCAGCCCATCGCAGTCCACTGCTGGACATAGGCCACCTTAAGTTAACCGCTCAGGTGTAGTCGCTTAAAATACCGACGGTTTGCGGGTTCGATCCCGCTCGGGATGGATGTTTGTATTTGTACAAATATTTCTTTCTGGTTTGTATGTCTGTTCTCGTGGGTCTCCCCCACAGTGTCTCGGAGAGCACTTCAAACCGTCGATCCCGGTTGTTATCATAAATACCTGATAGCGATCTGTTAGACGGGTATTATTGAGTCTTTTTAAAATCACAAATTGAATCTATTAATAAAAGATCACTTAATTAAATGAAACAGCGAAAATAGTAAAGGCAAGTGGCCTGAACCGATGTTAACTGAAGACTAACTGTTGAATAGTAGTTAGCGTCTTAATGCGTTTAGTGCAAAGTGCTTACGAGACATTACTGTCAGGATTATTACATACATCGAGGATGTATAACAGATCATTAATCGTAGTAGGGAACGTATCCGCCAACTCACAGTGGAGCAGCAGTGGATTGAGCTCCAATCCTTGTGTATCCTTGGGATGTTACAGGCTGAATCGATACCACAAGATAGGTATATACTTTTCAGGTGGGGTGGAGACGGCGGACACGCCCGAGCTGGAGTTCGTGCGACATCGGGCGTTAGTGGAGCGAGAGGGAATGCGGCGCGCGCGCGCCGTGCTGCGGCGGCGGCGCGCGGCGCTAAGGGAGAGTTCGCCGCACCGCGCGCCCGAGGTCAGTGACCGTACTTACTGTGGACGTTGATGGAATTAGCTTACTCTCAGATGCATTTTGAAGTGAAACTTCTTTAGGCGCATGAGGGTAAAATTTTTACGGATGAAACGGCAACGTTTTGATGAAACGGCAAAGTTTATGTCGAACAACAGTTAATGTTGTTTTTGGTAGGTGGAGCCACCTAGCGTATACTATAGAAACTACAAAGGTTGTGTACGGGTTACCGCTGATTCAGAAATGTGATTGTCTTGCAAACTAATAACCTCCTTAATTTAGCTTAATTAATACGAAAATTGTTATTTGCCTGATGCGGATGACGTCTGTCTTTCTGCCTATATTATATACTCAAAATAATCTTAGTGTTAGATCGACTTACATTGGATTTGGTCTCCTTCATGACCTTCCCTCACATGTCGTCTCTCACTTACATAGTAATTCTGGACCATACAGTTTGTTACATTAATGTCGATAATATTACATTGCAATCTAACTAGAGGCGCTGGAACGGAAATCTAAAGCTTTAGATTTGTAACGAGACTTAAAAATTAGTTTACCAAAGAAGTTTTACTTCTGACGTGTACTTTGTACACACGCACATTATTGAAGTGATACTTTCTTATGGGCGGGTAACCCGCTTCGTTACGTAACGCGTTACGGCGCCAGTCTGTCTGGCTTCCCTTTCTCTCACGCATACGGCAGCGTTAGGCAGGCTCCTCTTCTCTCACTCTAACCCACAGCGCTCGCTCGCTATACTCGTTTACTATGTAGAAACGGATCGCCTGATCAACAGTACTGCGTGGGAGGCCCGAGACTCTGGCAGTTTATACTCCAGTGATACGTTTTATATTTCATATCTTTATCTCTGGTTTTATCCTCTCTGATTAAGTTATGTTCGATAATGAGAAACTGCCGTAAAAAGATTATAGAATTAGTATAAAATTTTTAAATTGTGTTCTTGTGGTAAAAACTCTAATTACATAACAAGATAATTTTTTTACTATCTATGAAACGTTTAGCCCCATCTGGGGAACTTCTGTCTGAAGAAACTGCCGTAACAAAAGTTCCGGCGTTTTTAAGCTACGACTGTTTATAAAATGTAATCTGGTTTTTCTTACTGTTTATAAAACCAACTATTTCGTGGTTTGTCTTCGCATTCGTATCCAGCTTGTAACATCCCACTGTTGGGCATAGGCCTCTTTCTCCACGTAGGAGAAGGATCGGAGCTTAATTCACCACGCTGCTCTACTGCGGGTGTATTCCCTACTATGAGTAACGATCGCTATAGAGTATTTACGGTAACAACCGGGACCCACGGCTTAACGTGCTCTCCGAGGCACGGTGGTTAGACCCACAATCACAGACATCCAAATTGAAAAGAAATATTTGTACAAATACAAATATCTATTTCGAGCGGAAATCGAACCCGCAAACCGTCGGTGTTTTAGACGACTACTTGCACCACTACACCAGAGTGGTTGTTATGCGGTTCGTCTTTTTTTATATAACTGGATCGACAGAGAAGCGTACTGCTCACCTGATGGTAAGCGATTACCGTAGCTTATAGACGCCTTCAACAACAGAGGCATTGTAAGCGCGTTTGCTAACCCTAACCCCAATCCCCCCCAGGAGCTCTGGTCACCTTACTCACCAACAGGAACACAATACTGCTTGAAAACAGTATCATTTAGCTGTGATCTTCTGTAAGGTCGAGGTACTACCCCAGTCGGGCTGCTCCAGATTTTGACCAGGAAATTTCTTGCTGTGCCCTACCTCAGTTAGTTGGGCTGCTCCATATTTTGAGCAGGAAATTTCCTACTACTGGCACCACTACACCAGAGCGGTTGTTGTCTCACTGTGTGTGAAACGGTAGGAGGAGCGCGAGGCGACCGAGCTCGAGGTGGCGCTCCACCGGGCGCGCGCGCTGCTGGGCGAGAAGGAGATCCGGCTGCGGCACATCGAGCGCGCGCTGCGCCGCCTCGCGGACGCGCACCCGCCGCTCATACAGGCTCGTGCGCCGGCAGCTTGCTATCGCTTCATTGTTGCTTTTGTCTTGCGTTCGGTTATGTTGCTTCGTGTCACATATTTGTTATTAATATATTTTGTTGTCGATTTGTTAAGCTTTTTTTCGTATTTTTTTTATACAAAGAACTTAATTACATTAAAAAAATTCATTTGCTCATATTCTTTATGAATGTTAGAAATGCGTCTTCGTTGTTCGTATTTTCTTCGTATTTTGTTCTTTTGTTTCTATTATTCGTCGTTTATATTAAAATTTTATTTCGATTTCTCCATTTTTCTAGGTGTTTAAAAGCATCTATTTCATCGTTTTTTTAAATTTCATGTTTGTTGTCGATGTCGTGTTTTTATTTTATGTGTTTTTAAATATTGTATAAATGTGTAATATGTATTATTTTTAATATATTGTCATGAAATTTAATTGTAACTATACCTTGTGACAACAGATGAACCCGCAGATACAAAAAAAAAGTACAATACTAGTAGACGACAACAAGCAACGAGTCGTCAAACACTCGTAAACTATAGTGAGAGCCGTGGCTCAGTATAGACTAAACCGTGAGTTACACCAGGAGGCGACGACGAGCGACGCGTCGTCGGGGTCGGAGCGCTCGTCGCCCGCGGCGGGCGCGGTGTTGCGCTCGCTTCGCGCGCTGCATGCCGACGTGCGCGACATCTGGCGAGCTCTAGACGCGCGCCGCCCCTACACCGGTGAGACAATCATTTCTATAATATGCTTTACTAGCGACCCGCCCCGGCTTCGCACGGTTGCAAAAATGATAAGTGTTCCTCTACTAAATTATTTTATACTATTAAATGAGCAATTCTTGTATATATATATATATATATATATATATATATATATATATATATATATATTCTGAATCTCGGAATCGGCTCCAACGATTTTCGTGAACTTTAGTATGCAGGGGATTTCGGGGGCGAAAAATTGATCTAGCTAGGATTCATTTAAAAAAAAATGTCGTTTTATCCCTGTTTTTAGGCAATGAAAAATTTAACATTAGAATACGAAGCTTAATTTCACCGTTGTGATTATAGCTGTATTGGCGTAATTAGGAAGTTGGCGGGTGTCGAATCGTGTTAACCCGGGTTCCAATCTCAGTCTCCAGATCAATTTTTTTTTCTTTTTTTTTTTAATTTCACTCGTGATTTATTATTTAAATAACATTAAAATATAAAAATACCGAGCAAAAAAAAAAATAACGAAAAAAAAAGAAAATACCGAGCTAGGCTCGGGTCACCCAGGTACTGCATGTATTATACATAAAAACCTTCCTCTTGAATCACTCTATCTATTAAAAAAAAACTGCATCAAAATCCGTTGCGTCGTTTTTAAGATCTAAGCATACATAGAGACAGACAGGCATCCGGAAGCGACTTTGTTTTATAATATGTAGTGATGGTTGATCAACCGTTGGCTCATTTTGGCTCACAGTATAATCGAAATAAAAAATTACTTTATTAAATGAACTTTATATTTGTCTTGATTAGTTATTTTTTTTTATACAACTAGGTCGGCAAACGAATATACGGCTTACCTGATGGTAAATGATTACCGTAGCCTATAGACGCCTTCAACTCCAGAAGTATCGCAAACGCGTTGCCGACCCTAACCTTAAAAGTTTAAACAGTTTTATTAAAGACATAGAGTTAAGATAAAAAAGGATATGTAGAGATTATTTTTTCCATTCCTCTAAATATTTTTAGGATTTTTTTTTCCTATTAATTCACGTCGTAGCTTGAATGAAGTAAAAAATAAATATGCATTAAAAAGCTTGTAACAATGTGCTATATAAATTTTCGTTATATAGTAATAATAATAATGTACAATACAATATACATGAGTAAAACTTTTAGTATATTTATGAAGGCAATAATTTTGAAAGAACAAATTGTTTTGTTCTAGCTTCACCAGAAACAAGCTCGTGTAACATGCCAACAACTTCTCAAACAAGAATGACGCTATCAGCTGTAAGTATCCATCCAGGAAGTATATCACTAATCAATTTCAACACTGTGTTATTACTCCTGAGATATTAAATAATAATTTTGTGTTATTTCTCTATTATTAATGTTTTTCTATATTTATATCAGAAGATTTACGTTCTTAATGGCTAGTTAAAATCAAGTTTAATACATTCCTTAGAGTTCGCGTTAATAGTCATCACTGTAACTTGGATTATGTCACTTATTATTAGCCACAAACTTGACCAATTGTATCATAGTAGGTTAGAAGTCTTGTTCTAATTGACTAGTGACCAGAAATAAGTCATTCCGCGCGTGTCAATGTTATGGTACAGCAATGGCTTCAAATTTTTCTAACAAAAATGCTCCGACGCATGACTGGAGTTTACTCCTTCAGATCGAGAAGCCTTTTTAAAGGCTTAAAAAGGTTTAATAGTCTAAGAAAAAGATTAATACCATATCAAATGGTAAATAAACGATTGAAATAACGCCATCTATCGGCGATACATGTTAAGGAGTAAACTCCGACAAAAATTTAATGGTTTTCAAATGAGATTATCTCTGTTAGGGCTCTAATTTTTTTTATAATGATGTATTTTATAATTACTATTTCAGCCGGAACCCGTAATCCAAGACAATTCTGATAGTGTAGCGGAAAGAGCCAAAGGTCTACGCGCCTGGTTACAAACTGCCCCTTAATACTTTAATAATAATTTCATCTATATATTGTGATTATAGACTATACAATTTCTAGATCTTTTTAAAGTCAAACTAGTAGACAATTGACTGAACTGTAATGTTTTATATGATTATCGTTTCTAAAACAAAAGTAGGGTGTATATTTAATGTTTAATAAACTATCATCATACTCCATAGTTTAAAATCAATTTATTCTACTAATTTTTTTTTAAAGTAGTTCCGTTTATAAGTCAACGTAAATCATTTTTAATAATATTGTTGAATGATCTAATGCTTTTGATTCCATAACTGGTTTTACAAGTAAAAAATTATAACTTTGCACGTAACCGATAAAAAAGTCTTATTTATGCGTGTTTGAAATTGCTTATTTCACTTAAATTTTTATATAGTTCTATAAACTTCAAAACAAATGCTAACTTCTTTGCTATGTTATGTACAGTTCTTATTGAAACGTGACAGTTTATTATAACGGAAAAAATAATTACAGAAAGAAATTACTTCATTAGTACGTTTAAAAAAATGTTTGATTTTTTATTAAATTCTCCTGAGAGAACGATACACAATTTTATTCTTGTACTACGAGACAAACTTTTCGTATATATATTTATGTACGATGTCTTGAAATTAAGTCAATAACAGGTAAGTTTATTTTATTGTGTAAAAGCTCTCTTTACATTTATTTCTAAAATGTTCAAGGAATAACATGAAATTTGTTGTTTTTATATCTAGTCAATATTAAAGCTAGTCGCGTAAATCATTAAAATATATTTAATATAATTATATTACGAGAACAATTTAGTGTTGTAATAAATAAGCATGTCCATAAAAATTATTAATATTTATTTGCATGATAGAAATTTATTTATATAAAATAATTTATGACATAAACTCATAAATTATAGTATTAGTAATAATCCCATAAAATAGTATTTAATTTGAAAATTTAAAACTAAAAAAATATTTAAAAATTAATATTAGGTACTATTATTTTGACTTTTTGGATATGTATCACAACAAACAAAAAATCCAACTAATATAAGAAATCGCTTTTATTCAATCATTGGATCATGTAATTATTCTTTTTTTTTAAATAATTTTAAGCTTATATAAAAAGGATATTAAAAATATCTCGAGTAACTTCTCATCCATACTTGTAATGTGATTGTTGGCTTAACTTAATGGTATTTTTAATTTAGCATTCCTTAAACAATTGTAATTCGTACAAATTATTTTTAGGCGTATTAGCTTATAGTAATATTGTTTGCTATCGCAAAGTGTCTAGTCATATACGTTGTAAATTTTTAAGTTATGTAATGTGTGTATGATAATTTTGTACAATAAAAATATTTCAATGACTAAGGAATGAAATTTTAAAAAAGTTATAGAAAAAATAATCAACAGAACTTTTGACGAATATTATAATAGTTACGAAACTGAATATTTTTAACTTTTCGTGATTACAGTAGGTTGAGTTATGGCAAAATTTTCTTTTAAATGAGAACTATATTTCAACCTTATTTTAAATAACATGTAGTATCTGTTAGAACCTAAAAAATTAATAATAATATCTAAAATTATCATGTGATATCCTGAAGTAGATGAAATTGTAACTGTTTGAAATGCAGAATCTTAAATACTAACATCTTGTTCATGAAGTAGAAAATTTTATATGGATCATTAATTTAGTCAATGGCTCAAAATGAGCGAAACGTTGAATAATGATTTCACGAAATCGAGGATTCATATTGGCATGTTACGTATCAAAATTGTAGTATGTAATACGTAAAAATAAACCTTGTGTTTAGGGTTCAAAAGAAAATCAAATGATTTCAACGGCTAAATGCTAATTATTGACAAGTAGTGAAACTATAATATTACATTTATTCGTCTCGAACTACGATAATAAGTTCTAATTACGTAAACAATATATTGTGACGCACAATTTATTCGTCTCTTGTATTTTAGTCGGTATTTAAGAAGACTCTTAAAAAGTACGTTAGCGTTAAATGTATTTAGTTTTATTATTATTTCTAGTCCTATACTTTAAATCTTTTATCGAGTAGACTGAATTATAAATACGAGGTTGTTTCGGCTAGCAATTTCCTATACCTTTATAATATATGTTGAATATTCTATACTCTTCAATTTTCGTAAGTTCTAAACTGTCGTAAATTTTTTTAAGAACGCACTTCTAGCTGTGTAGTTTTGTTCTTTAAAATGACCTCCAGGGAGAGCTAACTATTTTTGAATTTTGTTAAAATTCTTTTTTTTATATTCACATATACATTTTAATCTTATTAATTTTACAAAATTTAAAAGAAAAATGTATGGGAAAATTGTTAGCGTGAAGGATAGGTAAAAGGTACTGTGATAATAATGTAGAGTCATGTATTAATTCCCCATTTATTCATTGTAGGTACTGGTGTTCGCGGTGAACGCTTAGCGCACGTATACGTAAAATTAAATGCGCTCTTATACATCAAGTGTAATATTTATTTCATACAAAAAAAAACTCGGTTATAGACGTATATATAATATTTTATAATAATAAAGTCAAAATGACTTAACTTATAAATAAACTAAAATTAAATCAAACGTCGAGTTTGTTAATACACAAAAAAGAATCAATATATTTATTTATCGTTAAAAGTGCACAAACCTTATAATAAAATGCTAAGGGTAATTCAAGTATTACCTATGAAGAATTTTCTCCTCTTCCCCCTATGCTTACGTAAATATTGGTACATATATTTTTTATCTTATACAGAAATAAATATTACTGACGTAACCACCATCTAGACCCCCCGGCACCCATGTCATCAAAAACAAGCAAAGACCCCACCCACCCCCTTCGGTGCTTACGTAATACTTGAATGACCCCTAGTAACGTATTACTTAAACTTTATTCACTTTAAGTATTCAATACATAAATGGAATTTTCAATTGATAATAATTGGATCATTCTGATCCAACGGTTGATGGTTTATAATTGTTAACTTTGATTGACTATTAGCTAAATATTTCCTCAATGTTAATATATATTGAGCTCTCTATGACCTAGTCATTCCATATGTTTTACATATTACTACATAATTATATTTACATTGTTTAATTTTAAATGTTATATTTCTAATCAATTGTCGAGTTACGTCCAAAAGAAATTTATTATTTACAAATGTACAGACACTTATATATATTAGTTACACATTTTAAAAGAATGTGTGCAAAGGGTAAAAATAAAAATAAATAATATTATGAGTCAATATTAAAAAAAAAAAAACGAATCATATACTGGAATTTGTTTTTATTTATTTGACGGAATATAATTATTAGGACTCATAAATTGTTTGAAACTAAATCATTTTAGTAGTATTACTAACAGAAAATACATAAACCTTAATATCAGGACGACTTTCTAATTAAATACAATTGTAATTTCATTTACCTTCGACTGCTGATCATATTATTTATAATAAATAAAATATATAAAATACAATATATAATATTTAAAAAAAAATTGCCCTTTGTACACATTCCTTTGAAATGTTATTTATATGAATGTTTTTAAATCGATTCCTGCACATTACAATTTTAAACGGTTCTATTATTCATAAGATATTTCTCTTAGTTACAATGTAAATTGGATTTAAATATTGTAATCTGATAACTTCGAAATTTTAATGTATAGCGTTGTATAAAGATTGTAAAATCCCTAACTGAATGCCAAAGTCATTGTAACATAACCTCCACACTGGGAATACATTTGTGGACTAAAATTTTAACAATCGAACGTTTTAATACAATATCTTGGCCTTAAAGTCTATTTATTATTAAAATAATAATAATATATATCATTAATACTATTTGTTGTAAGATTAAAAATAATTTTATTGAAATGAAAACTGCCAGTACTAATTTGGTTTGTTAGTTTTTAGTCCACACGTGTACAACATCCTCTACCTAATAGTAAATATTTATCTTTGGTGTCTATATCATGAATGTTGTCCATAGAGTAGCATTTCTACTTAAACATGAATAGTTATCGTAGTTTTCTTTACATAAAGGCATACCTTGTGTACATAATTGTATATAACAATATACCTATGATTTTTCATATATAAAGTTTAGTTTCTACTATTTCAACTAAGAGAACATTCTTACACCTATTATTAATAATATAGGGTTTTATATATTTTCATTTATTATATTATATTGTGTCTAGTTTGTTAGTCTGACGCGACATGACTAGAATAAGAAATCCTCAATAAAAAGGCCTACAGCAAGTAAATAATAATCTCATAGAATATATTGTTATATAAAGTCAACAGTGTGGAGGTTTTAATAATCTATAATCTGTATTAAGCTAGTGGTTACATTGAGAATAAACTCAGTTTCCTTTTAGAAAAATGACGTAATTAAAGTAAGGAGTTTTACGAAAGTTAACGATAGTCTTTTCCTGTTAAGAAAATAGTAACTCATCGCTGTCACTACTAAGCCACGCCCATTGACTATTTACATCAAAGTAAATAAGAATGTCGTGTCCATATTGACCAGTTAAAGTAAGTTGACAGGCGTTCTACTTTACTAAGATTTAATTGGTCAGAAGCCAAAACTGACTGAGCTAAGCTAAGCTAAGTGACTGCGATGAGACACTATTTTCTTAAGCTAATCAGACTGTAAAATATTTTTTAATACAGTTGCTCAAAAAGTGGCGTATTGCAGGGACGTATAGCGTTCGGGAAGTGGGCTATTACACACGCGTGCTTTTTTTTACCATTCCCGCACTCGTGCGTTCTCTTTTCCAACTGTCAAAATAATGTCTATTAAAAAGAAAAACCAACCATGAAGTTTTTACTAAAAAAATTCATAGAAGTTTTATGATTCATGCAAATACGTATATTTCTTAAAAGAAGCTACTAATTTGTTTCAATATCAGATTTAATGATTTGATTGAATGAGTTTGGTTAGGTTTCATTTCATTTCATCTCATTAAATTTCATTTTCATTTCATATCAATAAAAAACTTCTACTGAAGACTTGGCTGTATGGGCATAGTTTCCCTTTGCCTACCAGAATGGGTGAAGAAAAAAAAAAACTGCTTATATTCTACGGTTGCCGCCATTTTTCAGAAATTTTCTTTCCGAGTTTATTTTATTAAATTGTTTCATTTTTTTGCAACTGTATTAAAAATAGTCGTTCAGTACACGTGCGGAACCGTCATTGCAACTTGTTCCGACTGTCAACCCTCGCCTTCGGCTGCGCCTCGGCTCGGGTAGACATTTGTCGGAACTCGTCTGCAATGACGGCCTTTCCGCACTTGTAATGAAATATACCATTCCAGTGTAACACCACCTTAATGTTTCTAAGTCAACGATATCCTACCGAAATAAAAAAAATACATTATCGAAAATTTGTCGTTTCATTTAAGTAAGTGTCCAAAAACTCCTTTGTTTCACCTTAAAAGAATTAGTGATAGTATTGTTATCATTGTTATCTGCACTGTACCTGAAACAGAAAAATTGAAAATGAAATTATTCTATTTTTGGAGTAAAAACTTCTTTACGCACGCTTGACTTGGGGATAAAGGTGGTGAATACGTGACGAAAGCGTTACGAAAAGTGTGATCGGGTGAGGCGAATGGAGCCAGAAGAGAGGTGCGAGCACACATTTCCTTTCTCTCTTTCTCATAGACAGTTACGTTTCGTATATCTAAGACACAGCGCAGGCCTATTGTGCAGAAGTTTTACTTCAGTCGTGTGGTCTAACACACTCGTTTTTTACACGTGCATTATTTATTATCATCATCATCAGCCTATTACAGTCCAGGGCTGGACATAAGCCTCCCCCAGGGTTCGCCACTAGCCCCGATCTCCCACTTTCGCCATCCAGTTACTACCAACTACCCTCTTTAAGTCGTCTGTTATTCTGTTTTTCTGGCCAACACTACGTTTGCCGAGCCATGGTCACTTCAGTTTGACGTTGTTGACGATCGCTCTGGTGTAATGGTGCATGAAAATTGCATGCAAAATTTTAAAGTAAATGACCAGTCCAGTTCATTTTGACGAAAAAATATCAAATTTTAAGTCAGATATTTAAATTGAGGTTTTGATACAATATACCCGATTGAAAACCATTATACCGAAAAAAGTTGAAGGTACAAATTTAATGGTCTAAGATCCGGGATATAACAAAATATTCCCTGCAGATACAGATGAGGGAAGATTTAGCTTCTCGGATCTTAGACCATAATGCGTAACAACAAACAGTCGTTAAAAATCAGTTTTAAAATTCAAAATGACTAAAACTGTTTACGAATTGGTGGCATATAAGGGATTTTGTCATTTTAAAACGCCAGAAGTTTAAAAAACACGCTACGCTTCAGCCTGTTATATCCTACTGCTGGGCATAGGCCTCTTTCTCCATATAGGAGAAGGATTAAGCTCTGATCCTTATAAAACTACACGTGTAGTATAAATGACAAAAGAGAGTTATTGTCAATTGTTTTGTAACAGGTTTACTTGTATATTACATTAACCCAATTAACAAAAAGAACTAACCAATATATCTCGAAGCAGAGTTAAATTCAGCCGGTATCCCTTTAATGACCTCATTGTTAGAATTTACTTCTGGACTGCAGAGAACCTTTGAGTTAGTGGCGCGAGTGTACGACAAATATGACCACACGTTCCAAAGTTTTGACGTCGCGTTCCAGACGCGACCGGTGAAGTCTGCTTCGAGCTAGAACGATAAATAAGGATAAATAAATGTATTTAAGTTACACATACAATCATACATGGTAGTTAGATTCTAATAGAGAGAAGTCATCGCCTTTGTTAGGAATAATTATATTACAGCCACACTCATATTAAATTTTTAGTGTTCCGGATTAGATAGAAATAATTGGTCTACATGTGTCTCTAGTCTTTGATTGTCTATAGCACATTTATTTATAAGAAAGCGTTTGTTTTAGTAAAATGTTATTTTTGTGACAACTCTTCATCACTTGATGTAGAATTTTAGCATGAATTCTTTAATTGTTTAAATTATCGCTAATTAAAATCATAAATAGGTAGTCCAGATTAAGTGGCTAATTATTCCTCTCTGCGTTTCACACTGCTTACAAAATCAGCATTAATGGCACTGCAAACCTTTCAAATAGTTGGTTTATTTTGTTTCTTGTATAGGTACCTACCTTAACGAATTGTATTCCTTTTCTACTATTGAGTCATAACCGTGCGATACAGGTGGTTCCGTATCTAAAATTCCTTACCTTATGTTCATCTACAGTCCACTTCAAGGTAGGTGCCGGAAGACCCGAAGAGGAGCAGTTGAGCATTACGCGTGTTGGAGATGATCCGTCTTGGTACTGGCTAGTCAGTGTGGCGTTTGACGGTGGCACTAAAAATATACTTATTGGTAATAAAATTTGTGACTTTAAAGTTAACAACGTTGCGTATTGATTGTAGGTATAACAACTTTCTTGTACCTAACATTTTGCTTATAGTTGATGTTATTCACGATAATTTAGTGCAAGTTGGCGGATAACTTATCTATCACGAGTAGCGATTGCTATTAGGTGTCTATGATAACAACAAGGGCCGATAGCTTTAAAAGTAGATACTTTGAGGAATGGCGAGTAGACCCACGTTATCCTCCAATATCTTGCCAGATCGAAAGTCAAACCTTAGGTAGCTACTCACACTACTGCATCAGACCGGTTGTCAGAGATTACAAACTAAGCCTATACTTAAGTATAAATGGATTTTGAAAAGTTACATTCAGAAACAAAGTCCTCCTAAACCGTAAATTTCCCCAAATTAATAAAAATATTGTGAAAATAAATAAAGGATGGGTTGGATTTAGAATCGTTTGGCACGAATTTAAGGGGGTGATGGGGTGGAGGGGGGAGGGGAGGTCCCCCCCAACCTCCCCGTACCATTCGCGATACAAGGTAATGCGCCGTTCTTGAAAAAATAGAAAAAAGAAATCTTACATACCTAACCTCCAAATTCGACAGTTTATCGTCATAATTTCTCTCTGTGACATCTCCAGCACTGTGGAAGCCTTTTGCTGATGCGTTTAAACACTGGTTCAATAATTGTAGAGAGGCTGTGGTAATTTACCAAATAGATAAACAAATATACGATGGAAAGTCCGGGGAAGACGGTCCAAATAGATGAAAGCAAATTCGGGTATCGCAAAAATAACAAAGGTATAATCTAATTATAACTACTCTTTAGATTAAGACCCTCGTCGGTCTAATTTTGAATTTAGATAGGTTAGGGTTATTTTTTTTGTTTTAGTAACAAAATCATGCCGATAAACAGTTTAATTTTGAATTTAGATAGGTTAGGGTTATTTTTTTTTTGTTTTTGTAACAAAATCATGCCGATAAACAGTCTAATTTTGAATTTAGATAGGTTAGGGTTATTTTTTTTTGTTTCTGTGACAAAAATATGCCGGTAAACAGTCTAATATTGAAATTAGATAGGTTAGGGTTATTTTTTTTATTTTTGTAACAAAATCATGCCAATAAAGTCTAATTTTGAATTTAGATAGGTTAGGGTTATTTTTTTTGTTTTTGTGACATAAATATGCCGGTAAACAGTCTAATATTGAAATTAGATAGGTTAGGGTTATTTGTTTTTGTTTCTGTGACAAAAATATGCCGGTAAACAGTCTAGTATTGAAATTAGATAGGTTAGGATTATTTTTTTTTTTGTTTCTATGACAAAAATATGACGGTAAACAGTCTAATATTGAAATTAGATAGGTTAGGGTTATTTTTTTTTGTTTCTGTGACAAAAATATGCCGGTAAACAGTCTAATATTGAAATTAGATAGGTTAGGGTTATTTTTTTGTTTCTGTGACAAAAATATGCCGGTAAACAGTCTACGGGTCTTAATCTAAGACTTAACATAATTATTATTGACAAAACAATCAAAACATGATGTCTCCAATAAAAAATTTCATTATATTTAATTCCGTTTCAGGTCGGCAGGTAAGATTTCTTTTTTCTATTTTTTCAAGAACGGAGCATTACCTTGTATCGCGAGTGTTACGGGGGAGTTGGGGGGGACCCCCTCCCGTCTCCACCCCCTCCCCCCCTTAAATTCGTGCCAAACGATTCTAAATTTCAACCTAAAGGATTAATAATAAAATAAAGGGATTAAATTATTTAAGTAGAAAAAAAAACAACGAAAACTTACCAAGAATTCTTACGAGGTAGTCCTTTTTCTCTATACGGAACATCGGTCTTTCGCCAGAAACTTCGCATGTGTAAACGAAATCATTCAGAGAAGGCTGGTAAGGCTCTAGGAGCATAACACAGCGTCCTTCTTGTCCTTTGTCTTTAGTTGTAGCGCAATCTATGTGCATAACTAATTCGGGAGTTTGGAATACCTCACTTCGTTTAGAGCCATGTTTCTGTAAACATGATTTTTACATTAATTTATGCTGTAGGGTAAATAATTAAATAGGTAAATCATAATTAACAATTGTTAAGAAATATGTCGCATAAAACATATTTATCCTTTTCATCATTCATTAAGTTAGGAAAATCTATAAGAATTATTTATTTAGAATCAGCAACGGAATCTACCTACACCTAGGACTCGGGATTTCAGGACTGATGAAAGGCAATCCCGGGATCCCGGTATAATCCCAGGATTTTAGAATTTCACAAAAATTAGATAACAACATATTAAAATCAGCTTTTATTCAGACGCAATTATAATCATGTTTATGAACTTTAATGGACAGTGGACACGCGTCAATATAACTAATCATTTTAATATTGTATTAGGTTCCTGTGTCCCCTAGCTAGGGCAGAGGGCGTCCATAGTGCATCCCCATCCCGAGCGGTCCTGAATCATAATTAGTATTAAATAGGTAATAATTACTTTACATAGTATGTATTTTGAACAATCAATAAACCCCTCAATTAACAATAACATTTCACATAATTAACTTCTTAATTTTATATTTCGTTCAGAAATTAAAAGTGGAAAGAGTATATTTTTTATTATTCTAATTGGTAAAAAAAATTTGTATAAGATATTGTTTTATTTCAAATCCCTAAAATCCCGAGAGTTTACAAATGTAGTCCCAGGATTTGATTATTATCGAAAAATGAGCCGGGATCGGATTTCCTACCTTATTTTGATTTGATTGATTTTAAATACCTATAGATGTAGATTATTTACCTACAACGTCACACATAGATAATAACAATACAAACAACAAACTTTTAATACTACAAATAAGAATTGTTAATTAAATACATAAATCTATTGAATGCTGTATACAACACAAAAGTTGGGATTGAAATTATTAACCCAATTTGTCATCAAGTTATGTTAAATTTCAAAGCGGTATTCATTGAAGCTTGTAAACAAGCGCATAATAGGGAGGAAGCGGGTTGTTACTGGGTAAAATACTCGGAAGGGAAAGATTACCCACTCGGCTTGATACGATGACTCAAATAGGTGAATGTCGAAAAACCGTGTTTATACAAGTTTGAGAAACAAAATACAATAGGGGAAATAAAATGTAAGAGGAAAAAATACGTAGGTACATTAAAACTAAATTTTTTGAAAGCATCTATAAAAAAAACTAGTTTTTTTTTTTGTTACTGGGTAAAATACTCGGAAGGGAAAGATTACCCACTCGGCTTGATACGATGACTCAAATAGGTGAATGTCGAAAAACCGTGTTTATACAAGTTTGAGAAACAAAATACAATAGGGGAAATAAAATGTAAGAGGAAAAAATACGTAGGTACATTAAAACTAAATTTTTTGAAAGCATCTATAAAAAAAAACTAGTTTTTTTTTGTTAACAATATATAGTGGGTCGACCATGAAAGGCCATGATCCTTCGAAGGCCAACTATAAAAAAATCATAGTTATTGTCATGTGATGACAAATTCCTTCCACTCACACTAAGCTACATCAAAACCAAGAATACAGACGCGGCGGCAAGTCGCTGGGTTCGCTATTTTGTTAATGGGGTCCCTCGTTTCGCAGACTTCGGTCGTCGAAATTAAAATCGTAATTCGCGCGCACAGCAAAAAGCTAGTTTTTACGTAAATAACCTATTATTTTCTTATTTTTTTTTACTGTAAATTGTCATATAAGGATTTGTTATGGGTACTAAAGAAAAATATATAAATTTGCTTCGATTTTAGTTAAAATATCGGTAGTGTTCCTACGAAGGCCAGTGGTTTAAATTTTTTTATTGGCCTTATAAGGATAAAAAAATTGACGATTGGCCTTGCTAGGGTACATGGGCCTTACCTACTGTACAAAAACAAAACAGAAAAAGTTTAAAAATAGAGATGAAGAAAAGTGCAGAAGGTGAAAAAAAGGAAAGGTACTGTCACGCATGTGGAGAGTGTAGAATCGAAAATATGAGGTTAGGTACATTTTGGCCTTACAAAGAACGGACCCATAAGAAGGCCATTTTAGGTTAAAAAAAAGTTTTTAATTTCATTATTAAACACGTTGGCAAGTTATTTGATGTCAATATAATACTCATTACTACTATTTTTTAATGATTTCCATTAATATTTTCTTAGTTATACGATGGTGTTCAAGTAATGTTCGTTGAGTTTTTTATAAATGATAAAAATATATTGAGCAATTAATGTTTCGCTTAAATGAAAAAGCTTATTATGTAGTTTTAGTAAAAGCAGATATATTAATTGCTACAACTCTATTTTTAAGTTGAACGACTAATGTATAATATTAGCCTTGTTTGGAGCCGTGTTCCTTGCAAGGCCATTTGGAAGAGCTTGCCAAAACTTACGTTTAATAAATAGTGATTAAAGCTAGGTTAAAAAAAGTGATTTATGTGGTACACAATAAAACAAAGTATTAATTGATAATTTGTTTAGTTCATTTATCCAGTTAATAAACGAATAAAAAATGTTTACTCGTTAGAGTGGCCTTTCATGGTCGACCCACTATATTATTAATTTTTATTTTAAAGCTGTGTTGGCAAAATTTTAATTTAAACAACCTTGTAAAAACTTATTATTGAAAATAGTTTTACACAAAACTGATACTATTGACTGGTAACTTTTCAAACTAAATAATTGCAATTGAATTTGATACTTGAATTTAAATTTACAGATTCGATAAATACAAAACCTTTTTGGTTGACTTTCAAACATTAATAAGCTAAGAACACTTAAACCTTTCAATGTCCTTGCTCGCATTATTTAACGCTAAGTAAAATGTTTAATAATACTTAACTTAGGTAAATCAACTTTATTACTATTTCGTGTATTAAGCTATTATAACCAAAGCTAACTATGTTTAGTTTTTGGAGTTTACTCCATAAGAGTCGATTTTCATATAAGGCCCCCGGTATGAAAAAATATGAGGAGTAAAATCTACTGAACGAATACTAAACGACCTCGTTACGTTTTTTTAGCGCCATCTAATAACACTATCTATCTGAATCCAATAGGGTTCTGATAGATGGCGTTATTTGATTCGTTTATTTACACCATTTGATATGGTATTAATCTTTTTCTTAGACTAGTAAGCCTTTTTTGTGCCTATTTAGACAGTCTATCTGAAGAAGTAAACTCCAGACACTCCAGTCGTGCGTCGGAGCTGACACACAAACTTTTTTTTTAAATATGTAAATCAAAATTGTAAAAGAGCGTTTCGTTAGATTAAAAACGAAAACTCAAATTTATTATTCTTTATGAATATGAAACATTACAAATATACAGATAAAATTCACTTAACAGATAAAACAATGATTTATAAAGTAAGTAGAACATTTTAACAAATTCTGTAGCTTAATTATAATAAATTTGTTTAGTTGGACGTAATAAATTAATTTATCAAGAGAAACTACGTAAATATTAGCATACGAAATACATAACTCAAAGATAATCCACGAAATATACGCATATCAAATATTTATAAATAGAAATATAGGTTTCCAGTCTGTTAAATAAATAAAAAGGGACAAAGGGTTTGTGTAAGGATAATATTATTTTCAAGGGAATGGAGATGAGGATGAAAGTCCGTCACTTTTGAAGCATAATGAATAAATTTTTATTTCAGTCTTTGATTAGAAATAAATAGTTAAACCCCGTTTATATATAACCCGTAGGTATAATATAAATGACCCGTTCCGCATTTCATATTCGTCATATTCTTTACTGTATTCTGTTCAATTTATATACTCCATCTTATTTAAAAGAACGGTTTAAATTCTTAGGTTCTACTCATTATCACAATCTTCGATCTGATGAGAATCTAATTTTGCAATTTCTTCCCCACTCTACATCCTTGTACACTAATTTATTCACTATTCAATCCATTCGGTTGTGGAATGCTTTGCCAATTGAAACAAGTCGCACACAAACTCTTTTTATTTAAGAAAATTTCACGTGCGTAATTAATAATCACGTAATTTTACGTACATTTTTTTAATTTTCATCAAAGAAAATGTACGTAAAATATTATGTTAAGCCACGAGAGCGCAGCATGCCTCATTACACAATAAACTTTTTACTATATCTATAAGATACTCATGCTGTTTACAGGTCTTTTCAGTTCAATTCATTTCACTAACTGAAATTTCGTTTCTCATTTAATTTTGTTTCTTAGGGATTCGCTTGTAATATCCCACTGTTGGGCATAGGCCTCTTTCCCCATGTAGGAGAAGAATCAGAGCTTAATCTACCACGCTGCTCCAATGCGGGTTGGCGGATAATAAAATGTTTCTTAATTATTAAATTCCACTAAAAAACTAGTTTCATCTTATCTGACATAAACAACAATTGTATAAAATTAATTAAGTATAGTCAGTTCAAGTCATCTTTGCGCGGGGCTCTATGTGTGCGTGCGCTTGTAATTATAACACTTTGCGCGCACTAGTGACTTTTGTTAAAAGAATTTATTGTCACGGTGACAAAAGTCACTAGTGCGCGCTGAGCCTTAATTTATGTAGCAGTGACGCGACCGCCGTCATTCGAAATTTCAAAAAACACGTCTTCTTATTGGTCATTTTTCCACCGGTACAGTCGTTAAAGAAAATGTCTAGTTCTTCACGGATTTTTTTTAAGGAGTCAGGTAAATATTTTCAATGTGCTAATTTCGATATTATTAATATTTATTATGATTAAATAATGTATACCTACATTACTAACTTACTTTAAAAACTAGTTAAGTTAAGTTACTTAATTTAGTTCTTCGACTACCGCCGTATTATCCTGAACTAAACCCGATAGAAAATGTATGGGGAATTTTAAAAAATTATATTGCTCCGCATAATATCGAACAAAGTGTGACTGGAATAACGAAATTAATAATAATGATCGTTTAAGTCAAATTAATAAAGAGATGTGGCGTAATATTATGTACTTGTCAACACGTAAAAAAGAAGAAGAATTTTTGATATGGAATCTGAAATAATAATTGTCAACACGTAAAAAAAGAAGAAGAATTTTTGATATGGAATCTAAAATAATAATTAAACTTGGTGAAAGCAGCGAATCCGAAAATTCATCATTTAATTCTTCTAGTAGCGATACAGATTACGATATGTTCAATAAACATGTATTAACAAATTATTATTATTTTTTAAATCCATATAGTTACTATTCCAAGTATTAAAGAAGGACAAGATAAAAAGTACCCAAAACCGGCGTGCGTGTATGCAACGACTAATGAATGTTGATGAAGCGTTTTCGCTTAGGTTTGTCAGGATCGTTGCAAGTGTCATTATCTTTTAATTGTATCTGCCTACCCCTCCGGGATACAGGCGTGAGTTTATGTATGTAAAAAAAATGTATGTATATGTATACTATTCGTCACCGAGATATAATTTTTATTTTTATTTTTTTTTTAATAATTTTATTTATATTTTTCACTTCACTGTACCCCTTGTCACGCAACAAAGTCACTGTATATATACAAGGTTTACCTACACATAGCACCACGCGCAAAGATGAGTTGAACTTAGTGTAGGTGGTTGTCGTTTGTGACGACTGTCTCAAAAATGTGTTTTACGTAGCAAATATTAAATACATTAATTAAAGTATACCTATAATTTTCAATTTTTTAATTTTTTAATTTGCTGTGTGGCTACGGCATAGAATTTAGCCTCCCCCTCTCTTCCCGTGGGTGTCGTAAGAGGCGACTAAGGGATAACATAGTTTCACTACCACCTTGGAACTTAAAAAGCCGACCGATGGCGGGATAACCATTCAACTGCTGGCTTTGAAGTACACAGGCGAAGACGGGCAGCAGCGTCTTCGGTGCGACAAAGCCAGCCCTGCGGTCACCAACCCGCCTTGCCCAGCGTGGTGACTATGGGTAAAACACATGAGTTCACGCCATCATTGGCGCGAACTTGTGGAGGCCTATGTCCAGCAGTGGACTGCGATAGGCTGAAATGATGATGATGATGATAATTTTTAACATAGCTGTGTGTCATATACATACCTCAAGCCTATAAATCATAAACTGTTGTCCATTGTTGTACAATCTGACTGATTGGAGGGAGTCATTGGACAAAGTCTGCCAGCTACACGTTACTTCCCATCCCATCTCAGGTCGCCACTCACCCGTAACGTTCACCTCGATTGCATGTGTCATTATCGATGCAAATGCTGTAACAATTTAATGACGTCGCGTCGTTAGCAAAATTTTTATATAAAAATTTTGATGTAAGTCATCTACTGCACGGTTCATATTTTATTTGCCTCTTTTTTTTCTAACATCATTGCGTTTAATAGTAAAAAAATGCAACTTTGAATTATGTATGTTATATTGATTTTATGAAGCAAAACTTGTTAAATTTTAAATTTGGAAAATAAGGACAGGTAATTATTTATTTTTTACCTGTGAGCGCATTTGTCACGCATATGCAGTTTTACTTTATCTATCCAAATTTGATACACACCAAGACAATAATTTATATACTTTGATTAATTGTATACTGATTAGGCATTAAGGTACCATGTGCCCTTCGATAGCATGTTTTCTCCACTTTTACTCTTACAACACTGAGTGCACGCTACAATTACAATCGACTCACGCGAACATTCTTTCAAGGCACTTCGTTTTTATTCGTTTTTGCATTTCGTGTAGGGTTCCTCGTAAAATATAATTACTTGATGATGACAAGCGTTTACCGTAGCATCTGTGACCGTAGCTTATAGACGTCTGTAACACCAGAAGCATCGCAAGCGCGTTGCCGACCCTGTTCCCATTTCCCCCCAGGAGCTCTGGTCACCTTACTCACCACATGAACGAAACACTGCTTGAAAACAGTATTATTTAGGTGTGATTTTCTGTAAGGTGGAGGTACTACCTCAGTGGGGCTGTTCCATATTTTGAGCGGGAAATTTCTTGCTATGCTATAGGTACCTCAGTTTTTTGAAGTAAAACTTCTTTACGCACGCTTGACTTGGGGAGTAAGGGCTTGACTGGTAAATGCGTGACGAGAGCGTTACGAAAAGTGCGATCGGCAAGACGAACGGAAGTTGAGAGGGAGGAATAAGTTAGTGAAGATAAAAAGTGAGAGAGTTACGTTTCGTAAATATAGGTACTCACTCGTTTTTTTATTGCGATTTCTTTTTAAACATTTGAATATGAATTCTTTATCTTATGAAACTATAAATCTAATGTTTGATAAAATCATTCACTTTAAAGTCATTAAAACAATTAAAGTTTTTTTTTTTGGTATTATACTACTTACATAATACTAAATCTGGTTAATTTCATCAATAAGGGTATGAAATGTATAACAGTATATGCATTGCTATTTTTATAGAACCAACTGAAAAAAACAAAGCGACCAAAGTCCATAGTAGAGAACAAAACCAACTTAATTGCATTTTATTTCTTATCAAATGCAATCACTTAAACAGCTAAAACGGTTTTGCATCTAGAAATAAACAAACGTTGTTTACGGCAGCGGCGTTAAAACGTTTATTTACTTATGTAAAGCGTTTTTGTCAGGAGCAAGTGGATTAAACAATTAATTATGCAAATGTGTAGGTATGAACCTAAACAAGGGCGGGTCACGCGGATTATGCACGTTATACCTTCGAAATAATTACAATTTAAGTTTTAATTTCGAGATTGTTTTTGTTATGATACTGAAATTAGTACTTTTACTAACTTTGGTCAAAAAAGTATATGGAATAGCTATATAGTTATATACTTTGATAGTATCTTTATATTATTATTTTCGATCAGCTATAGTTGAGTAGTATTTGTTTGCCCCAGTTTGATTAAATGAAGATTTACATTTTGAATTCGTCAAGTATACAAAAACAGACTAGTGATTCTTCTTGTATTTTAACCCTCTGTTTTGGCAGAACTTAGAATATACCTAATGTTTATGAGATTATTGACGTGAAACTTCTTTAGGCGCATGAAGGGTAAAATGTGAGCAACCACTACCGCGGATACGCGTCACCCGGTCAGTACTAGGATGGGTGACCGCCTGGGAACACAGCGTGACGTTGGCTTTTTGTTTTTTTCAATTCGTTTTTTTTTTCGTATTTAAAATTAACTTTTTTTTAATTACTTTTCCAAAGAAGTTTCAATTCTGACATGTGTACTTTGTACGCACGTGATTTTTTTTATTTGTTTGAATAGTAGGACATAGCGGAAAATATCTAGAATAAGTTTGGAGCAGCACCAACAGGAAAGAACATTAATTTTGATCACATCTTACTTAAATAATGCACTGTAGCGTTCTAGCTCAAAAATTAGACCAGTCTGCCTAAGGAATTCCAACCTTACAGAAGATCACAGCTGAATAATGCTGCTCTTAAATAATACAATACAATAAAATACAAATATTCTTTATTGTACACTAACAGAGAATTTTTTTACATCGAAAGGAAAATATAAACATGTAAAAAAGGCAGTCTTATCGCTAAAAGAGCGATCTCTTCCAGACAACCTCTAGCATGAAAAGGACATCACAAAGAATTAGACGGCATGGAGGTGTACATAGACATATACACGTAAATATACATACATATACACATCTATACTAATATTATAAAGAGGTAAAGTTTATAACTTTGTTTGTATATACGGGGTAATCTTCGCAAATACTGATCCGATCATGAAAATTCTTTCGCTAACAGAAAGCTACACTATTCAGGAGTGACAAGATAAAAGGAAAAAGATAAAAATATATAAAGATTTTAAATCAGCAGGATTTGAACCTGCGCCCTCTGACGTGCCGTGTCAACAATTCAATCTAATCAAGCATTATTATTTGCCTTAGAAATTAATTGGTGATTTTAAAACATTTATATTTATCTGATTTGCTGAAAATAGTGAGAGTGTATTGGAACATAATTATCAAATTTCACCCTATCGTATCGTATCGATAAATTTCGTCCTATATATATTGTATAAAAATTCTCTCACTTCTTTTTTTCTTTTTTGAAAAGTAACACCAGTGGAATAAGAATAACAAATATAATAAACCAACATTTCCGTACTGTCCACGGGGAATCACGGCTTCTCATAATAAGGCCGACGCGACGTCCAGAGACAAATAAACATTAATTTACAATATATTTTTAGATATTTCAGATTTTTGACCTTAAAACAAAAGAATGAAATAATTTTCTTCAATTTATCGAGTTTACTGGCTTCATTAAATGTCTTTATTTTTTTGAAGTGAAACTTCTTTAGAATCGTTGTGATTTCAAACCGGATGCAACGGCAAAAAGACAGGGAAGGACGAGCCGCGCAACAAGCCGCTAATTTTAAATTAGTTTTTTTTTTAAATTAGTTTGACAAAGATGTTTCACTTCTATCGTGTGTGAATCGCACACACACCTTTTTTATTTCATGTTGTCAATAGTTATTGTAGGTAATCTGTGCATTTGGTAGACCGAGAGTTTGGATCGTTTTACTCGATAAATATAAGAAATAGAAATGTATTAGCTATAGTACTGAATTTATGTAAAAAAGTGTTCTTTGTTCTATGTGTAGTATGTATAGGCTAATTAAAATCTGTTTGGTTATTCAAAATTACGGTAATTTAAAAGCTAAGCAGTAAGGAAGAGCAGGTTACAATAGCAACAGCAGAGCAGGATTGTAATGTTTCCTAAATATTGTCAGACTGGTGTCAGACTGATTTTAGTCTAGAATTGGAATCGTTTCAGATTGACTTAAAGCTGTTTCGAATAATGAAAACAATATAAGAAAACATATTGAGTGTGATTCACATGATTATTTCAATTTTACGATTTTGTTATTTAATTAATTATAGCCCTAGAGCCCTAACTGTTGTAAGCGTAATAAAAGAAATTTAATCAATCAATTTAAGTAAAAAGTATTTAACTAAAAAGTACTAATCTTTACAAAGAAGTACAAAATATCATAAGGAGCTGTTTATGAGCTATAAAAGGTTATTCACCCATTTATGTTTTATTTTTTAAATTAGACAAATTACTGAATGCGAGGGGAGGCGATGCTCATCTGATTCATTTAACTAGTGCTCGTCTTCGTTATAAAAATCTCGTAAAGTTTTTTTTTATGTGTGTGTAAGAGGTCTCTTATAAGCATACGGTGTCCACAATTACCTTAATAATTTTTGACGAATATTTAATGCATTTTTGTCATCTATAGAACGGCGCGTTAGTACAGCAGTCACAGCAATTGGCTTTTAAGCTACACTCGACAGTACGGACGTAACAGTACGACTGTATAATGTTTTTTTTATTGAAGTAAAACTTCTTTACGCAAGCTTGACTTGGGGAGTAGCTGGCCAATGCATGACGAGAGCGTTACGAAGAGTAAGATCGGGGAAAGCGAACGGAAGTTAAGAATGAGATGTAAGTAAGAGATAGAAAGAGAGAGAGAGTTACGTTTCGCATATTACTGTATAGTGACAATTAAATAAGTTTTCTTGGTGTGGTCTAAAGCAGTGTTCCGCAAAGGGTGTACCGCGGCACACTGGTGTGCCGTGGTCGTTTATTGGTGTGCCTCGGAAAAATAAAGTTGACGTTTATTGATTAATAATAAATATTATTTCGATGATTAATAAATAAATGCTGGTTTATGTTACTTAAAAAATGATTTTTTAATTGTGGTGTACCTCCAAAATATTTTCCTATTCCTAGGTGTACCTTGAACACAAAAAGTTTGCGGAACACTGGTCTAAAGCACACTCATTTTTTTATATTAAAAAGTATACTTTTATACTTATAAGTATACTTTTTAAGCTCTATAACTTTTTCGCTTTTGACTTATAAATAAAGTACATTAGTGTATGTTTTAAGTATAGATTTTGCTTCGGTTTATCTTATTCGGTTTAAAACTTTCCTCAGTATATCAGGAGCCTGAGATGAAAGCTTTTAACAGACAAACAAACTAGCATAAATATATTATTATAACAACCACAAATTAGTGAAGTTTTGTTTCAAGATAACTTATATACATTTTTGTTTATCTACATCATATAGTTTCATACACGTTTAATATATAAATTAAGTTTACAAATTAGTGAAATCTCGAACAAGATATTACAGTATTAAAAAGTTAAATAAATAACTAATATTACATTTTACGCATGTTTATCACGTAACTAACAAAGCTTATCTATCGCATAAGTTACTGATTAGCCTTATAAGTAGAAGGTAAAACAAATCCCTTAAGCATATTTCATCTCAACTTGTAAACAACTTCTCTGGTGTAGACCACTACCTAAAACACCGACGGTTTGCGATTTCGATTCCATAATTATGATATATAGGATGGATATTTATATTTGTACAAATATTTCTTTCCGGTTTGGATATCTGTCCTTGTGGGTCTCCCAACCGTGCCTCGGAGAGCACTTTAAGCCGTCGTCGGTCCCGGTTGTTATCATAAATACCTGATAGTGATTGTTACTCATAGTAGGGAACGAATCCGCTCACCCGCAGAGGAGCAGCGCGTGGTGGGTTAAGCTAAAATCCTTCTCCTACATGGGGAAGAGGACTATGCCCAACAGTGGGATATTACAGGCTGAATCGTGATTATAAAAATATAGCTTGTTAATTTTTTTATTTTTTTTATTTTGTCACGCAAAGACTGCGTAACTATTTGTTGAAACTTTCCAGAGTAACACATTGACTTTTTCTCAATAGGTATAATGATACGCAAGTGAAAACGTAAGTCGCAATTATTAGGAACTATATATTGTGTTAACTTTGTATGAAAAAGTAAAAAGTTTTATTCATACCTTGCATAGGTATGAATAAAACTTTTTAAGTTTCTAAATACAAAGATTAATAATAATAATAGCTGAAACTTTAAAATTAACAGCTTAGAGAAATAATAATTACGTGTTATCTCTTCTTTATTGATCAGCTTGATCTTCATCTTTCATATTATTGATCTTTTTTGCTTTTTTGTGTCGTATAAGAACGTATGTAAAAGGAATCAAAGTGTACTTCTAAAAAAAAAATAAGTTTGTGGAACCGCGAGCCATAGCTAGTGTAAAGCGAAGTTCTATGCGTACATATATATATACATATGTAAGTAGTTGACAACTAAATTGATTAAAAATTTCCATTGTACCGAAGGGACTAATGTCGGCCATACACGCTACGGTCTACCGGAGAGGAAAACTGTACAGGTTCACCTGCGCAGGTCCACCGAACACCGGTATCGTGTATGGGGACGTTCCGGTGTACCGGAGCGGTCTTCAGTTCTTTTTGCGATGGCATCGAAGGAGGATGATGGCGCGCTGGCATTGCTAGGCCTTGCGTTAATTTAAAAGATAAAATATATATACTTTTAATACCATAATCGAGATAAAAAATTATATATAAAATATATATTTTTTTTATCTCGATTAATATTTAATTTTTTATCTCGATTATGGTAATCTTTGTTTTTAATTTGCCAGAGACATGGATTACTTTTATAAAAATCTTGAAGGATTTTTTTTCTTGAATTCGCCATTTTTAATTGCTGAATTACGTACTGGTGACAAGCGACGAGACAACCATTCGAATGAAAAACTAAAAACAACTGACGCGACCTGCGCAGGCGACCGGAGTACACGCACACACGTACAGGTACACCGTAAGGTGTACCTTGAAAAAATTGATTTTCGAATTTGCTCCGGTCGCCTGCGCAGGTTAAAAAAACTGCACAGGTCTATTCCCACACACGTTCCGGTGTACCTGCGCAGGTGAACCTGTACAGTTTTCCTCTCCGGTAGACCGTAGCGTGTGTGGCCGGCATAAGCTATAACCTTTCATGTACACGATTTATGATTATCTTCACTTGTGCAAGAAGCAATCGAGTTAATGCTTTTAAAATACAGCTTTAGAATAATAAATGAAAACATTAGATGTGGAACAAAAGTTAAAATTTAATGAATATTTTTATTTAAAATGTTATCTTATCCATATCAAATGTCTAGAGAGTAGACGTGAAAGGAAATTGTACAAATAATATTTATTTGTAAATTTATAATTATGTTACGATACGATACGATACAGCCTGTAATATCCCACTGTTGGGCATAGACCTCTTCTCCATGCAGGAGAAGGATCGCAGCTTAAGCCACCACGCTGCTCCAATGCGGGTTGGCGGATATATTCCCTACTATGAGTAACGATCGCTATCAGGTGTACATGATAACAACCGGGACCGACGGCTTGACGTGCTCTCCGAGGCACGGTGGGGTAACCCACAAGGACTGCACAAACACCCGGACCACGGCAAACATCTGTATGGCCAATACAAATGCTGTCGCGTGCGGGAATCGAATCCGCAACCGCCCGCGCAACAGCCAATCGCAATCCAAAGCTGTAACCGCTGCGCCAACGCCGCGTCTATAATTATGTTACTTTATATTTATTAGAGAATTCATGAATCTGAGCTTTATATTCATAATATATTTAAGCTCACAATAATTTTATTTAATACTAGCTGTGCCACGCGGTTGCACCTACGTTGTTATATAGCCTTCCTCGGGAAATGGACTTAGGACTACTGTACTGGCCACGCTATAATCCATTTTGGAGTTAAAAGAAGTTCTTAATATGCTCAATTGGTGCGTCGTGCGCGCCTTGATACTTTAATAAACCATATTTAGGCCATCTTGTGACAATGTGGATAGATGCTCGTAATAATGAACGCTATTAAGTGTCAATAGTTTCATTACCGACATTAAGTATATTGTCGGGCTTAAATTGAAATGTTTGTAGTCTCTCTACAAATTGTTCATTTTTGTAAAAAATAACGCTAATTTGGATTGGGGCTTCAAATTTTAAGTAGTTTTAATAAGTTTATTTTGAGACTTAGGGCCTATGCAAACCGCGTTTTTTAAACGCGATACAGACGCGATGCAAACGCGCGTGTTACGCGATACAAACGCGATGCAAACGCGCGTATGTCGCGATACAAACACGCCGTCGACGCGCGTTTGAATCGATACAAACGCCAACAAACTGCTCTGTAGGATAAAAACGCGCCGTCGACGCGCGTGTCACGCGATACAGACGCGATGCAAACGCGCGTATGTCGCGATACAAACGCGCTGTCGACGCGCGTATTAGAAACGCGCGTCGACGGCGCGTTTAAAAAACGCGGTTTGCATAGGCCCTTAGACGTCATTCTTATGTCTATTTGAATTGAATGGACTTAGTAATTTTTAAAAAAATATTTTTACACTAGATTGTATTTAGTTTTAACTATAACATTCAAATAATTATTTCTAAATGTAATGTGAATATGAAAGAAGAAAAAAAAAAAACGAATTATCTACCAGCTAATTATCTTATGTAAGAAATTATATAACTGATATATTACCTAACTTTTAATTTTGTATTTAAAACATGGAAGTTGCAAAGATTTTAGTTTTATTAATTTACAGGAAAATAGATGTATTGTTAAAACAATTGTAATTATTTTAATATGTACTAGCTGAGCCCCGCGGTTTCTCACGCGTTATTTTGAAGACAAAAAATAGCCTATAGCCTTCTTCGATAAATGGGCTCTCTAACACTGAAAGAATTTTTCAAATCGGACCAGTAGTTTCTAAGATTAGCGCGTTCAAACAAACAAACAAACTCTTCAGCTTTATAATATTAGTATAGATAGCAATAAAGCGGCAAAGGACACGCCTTAATATTTAAAACTGTACAGTCACATGACAATACGTGCGTATTACGAGGCGTTGCTTGTTACGCGTTCATTGGAATGCGTTTTTCATTTGCGTTATGTACGTATTTAATAATAGCTTCATATATGCGTGTTCAATATTGGTAAACGTACGTGTACTAAGAAAGACTAATTAAGGTTAAAGATCATTTATTTCTCAAAAGAATAAAATTCACTTATAATATGAGAAATTACAGACTAAAATTACAATAACTTATTTACTTTATTCAGCTTTTTTGTACATTAAACTTAAATTTGCTTCACTGGCCCCAGCCGGTCTTATCGCTAACGCAGCAATCTATTCTAGGCAACCTTTTGGTATTGGGATGCGTAAAAAAGTATGAGCAGGTTCAAAATTATATATTAACTAAACCTGTCACATACAAAAAAGCTACAGAAGTAGACTTCAAATTCCTAGATACCTACTATTCTAGACAATTGTATAAAGGCACATTGATACGCGTCCACAAGTACTAACCGTTTCAGTTTTACTATGGATGATTTTTTTAACTATAATTTACTTCGAGGTCCAAATTTTCTATTTTGTTTTTTATAACTAGGTCGGTAAACAAGCGTAGGTACGTAGCGTACGTTACTGATGGTAAGCAATTACCGTAGCTTATAGACGTTTGCAACACCAGAAGGCCTAGAAGCATCGCAAGCGCGTTGCCGACCCTATCTCCAATTCCTTCCAGAAGCTAAATAAATGAATTTGAAAATAATGCAAAAGGTTTACATTCCTATGTTATCAATATATAATTATATAAAAATCAATTGCTGTTCGTTAGTCTCGCTAAAACTCGAGAATGGATGGGCCAATTTGGCTAATTTTGATCTTGAAATGTTTGTGGAAGTTCAGGGAAGGTTTAAACGGTTAAATAATATGTAACGGAAAATACTTAAAACGACGATTTAATTTTCCAATACAAAATGTTCCTAGCGGGGAAATTTAGTGTCTTTTGTCAAAAACGTTGTCAATTGGTTGTCAAATATTTATAGGTGCGTTCAGAAAGTGTTTTGTGTATATGTTTCACAAATATAATATGTAGGTGATACGAAGTTCACCTAGTAATATATAAAAAAAATATTCAAGTCAGTCGCAATCAAATCACGATAAATTAAGTAAAAATGACAATTAAAAACTTTTTATTTGTCAAAGCCATAGAAAATTGATATTAACTAGCGTGTACTATAGAAGCTTATTAGTTATTATATTAACCAAATGTCTTTTTATAGCCGCCATCAAAACTAAGTGCAATTATGAGATCCCTTTATGGAAGCTTTGAGTTATTTAGTAATTGGTTCCAATTGAGAATAATTAAAGAGACATCTGCAATGGACGGGTTTGATGTGAAAAATTAAATATGCAAGACGGGGTGCGGGCGCCGTTGATCCGGGTCGCATTTAACTGCATAATTTAAGGGCTTCAGTAAGATAATCCATTTTCTTTTATTTTTTAATTTCAGTAAATTCGAATTTAAAAAAAAAGTTTTTGTTTTTTAAGTCTGTGACTAATAATTCGAAATTCACAAAAGTTTTTGTTTTTAAAAGTCTGAATAAAGGAAGTTTTATTTGATTTTATTATTTCAATTGCTTAAATCGAAACTTCTAGTTTTCCCTTTTTTTGTTTATACTAGGAGTAAAAACAAAAGTATACCAAAGCGTTTGTTTACGTTTGAAAAATCAATAATGACTTGATGTATTTAATATAGACATATTCTCTAACAATTATACATTTCTTTTCGAAGTATGTATCGTACAGGTTACCGCCACCGTTTCTTTAACATTTTTTTTTAAATTTCTTACATAAGATAATATTGAAGTAATCCAATTAAAAGCTAATCAGCTTTATTAAAAGCTTAAACAATTATTATACGTTAACTTAATTCTCGTATAATGTTTATTGGCTCATATACGCAAAAAAACACTAAGAAACTATTAGCAAGAAAAAAAAATGTTTTGAATATATTATGTATTATCGATCATTGTTTTACTTACTACTATAAAAGCGCTCATTTATATAGTTAGAATATACATTAAATTAATAAATTAACTCATTTTAATAATCATAATCATATGATTATTAGTATGAGTAGACAAATTTATTACTTACTATAAAATTATAAAAATAATGTGTTTAGAAAAAAAGTGGAAATATCTGTCTCTATAAACGAACTTTGAGCCTGCTTTTATTTTGAAGTGAGAAGTTCGTTCCATTAAAGTGTGTATGTAATCTTTTTATATATATTATCTAATTGTACATGAAATATAAATATTGTATCAATCGGCTGTTGTTTCTAAAACTTAAGTACTTAACTTTTCTTTCTTAGAAAGAGACAACCGTATATGTCCTTACTTAAGAAAATATACAAACGAACCCTAACAAGTTTTTATGTTTGATATGATTTAAATTAAACGTGATAAATAAAACAATAAAAAAGTACAAAGCATGTGATAAAAAAAATCCATTATAATTACCCAATAGAAACCATGTTATAATTGTTCCACTCATTCCGGAGGTCAGCACAATACCGTCACAGTTACTAATCAAACTGAATGGAAGCGTAAACAAAACGATAAAAATTTATATAAAACACGTCCACTTTATAATAACGATTTTACTAAACTGTCTCCCGCATTAATGCTGCGCTCGCGCCGACAATGACAGGACGTTAATATTCGTTCGGCTGATGTGAGTGCTTGTGTCATCCAAGTAGAGCACCAGCTCAAAATTAAGAGATTCGGATTGTTCCGTTCTTCGGAAAGTATGAGCCTGACCTCAGGTTACGGTTCATACGTTCAGAATAAAAAGAATTACAGTAAGCGTACTACCTATTCACCTGATGGTAAGCGGTTACTGTAGGTTATAAAAGTCTACCAGAAGCATTGCAGGATTTGCTGTGCCTATCCCTTACCCTCCCCAGAAGTTCTGGGTACCTTACTCACCACAGGACGACAGCCTTACTTGAGAGCAGTATTATTTAGCTCTGATCTTCTGTAAGGTTGAGGTACCTACTTTCTCAGACACAAGACAATATACCGAGTTTATTTCAAAAGCATTGAAATATTATGAGGTTGTTCTGAATCATCGTAAAATATAAAAGTTATTAAAATATAAAAATTAAATAGTGATCAGCTTGCCAAATTTAAAGAAAGAAAGAAAGAAAAATAAATCGTAAAATTCTTTTAACAAATGAATCGTTTAATTTTTTTTGCCTATTACTATTTTTGTGATATTTATTTACAATTTACAAATGTTAAGGCAGATTATTATATATCTTATTTAAAATGTGGGTTATTAAACAAAACAACCTCGCCTTTACACCATAACGAAGATAAAAAGTTGAACATCTTGGACATGCTTCAGTTTATCTAGTCTTAATATAAAAAAAAAATATGAAGAAGAAAATGATCCATTAAAAACTTAATTAACCTTTTTATTTATTTATTTATTTATTTATTACATTTTATAGAAGGCTTACGGACTAATAGAACTATCAAGTATAACAAAAATAATATCAACAGTTTGCCAATTAAAAGCCCACACATATAGGTAATCAAAAATTACGATTTTTTTTTACACGGGTAATAGGTACAATTTTAGACATACTTATATAAAAAAAAAATAACAATATTAAAATAAAACGCAAAGAAAAGAAAACAATAAACAAAAAAAAATAAAATGAAATAATATGATGTAGTCAGTAATGTGCCAATTCGGTATCAGTACCTTTATTATTGGAAGTATGTATTGGCTAATAGCCGTCTCATAGTCGCTACACTGGTGCAAAACAAGTCGATGTTAAGATCCCGCGAAAGCCCATTAAAACTAACTACGCTTCTTATGGAAAAGGCGTTACCCCTATAGTTTGTTGAAGCGAATGGAACATTTAATATAGGTCGTTGACGAAAGCCTATTAGGTTTGTGCGCAGTGAAATATTGGCTAGAAGCTCAGGACAGTCAACGTGACCATTTGCAATTTTTTGCAGGAAACTTATGTCCCCAATACGTCGCCTCATTTTCAAAGGTAGAAAGTGAAATCCCCTGCATCTTTGGTCGTAATCAACTGGAAACTGCTGCGCTTTAAAGTCTAGGTATCTCAGAAATTTTTTTTGGACACCTTCAATACGCGATTTATAAATCTCGTACCGAGGGTTCCAAACTTGTGACGCATATTCTAAGTGGCTGCGCACGAATGAACAGTACAGTATTTTTACTGGTTTCAAAGAGCGGAAACAGGACGTATTCTTTCTTTTTAAACTTATAATGTCAGAGCGAAATCATTTGCGGTTCATCGATTTCGTTACAAGTAATAATTGATGGATGACAAAAAATGATATTAACCAGACACTCAATAATAGTAGTTAATGAAAGTTTAATGTGACCACAATATATGTAATTTCACACATTGTCCGCGATTACGCATGCATGATAAATTTTGACATAATACGAATAACGGTTGAAATTCATACGCATCTTTAATTAATTTTATGTAATTTATATGATCTTTATTACAATAGTTTAGGGTTCATTTTTGTATAAATTTTTGTCTTCACAAATTTATTGTGTTAGTACACACTTATTTAGTGAACGTGGCATAATATAATACGACTTTTTTTGGTGTTGTAGATGTGGTTGATAGGCTGATAAAATGTTTTGCTTTTGTAGTTTAGATTTCCAAGGGGTTGATTGCTATATATCATTTAAAACTTACAGATAATACCTATTTAAACTTTTTTAAGTATTAAATTGGCCCAGAATATCACACAATGCTTGCTCAAATAACATGTAAATAATTAATTTGATAATATTATTGTTTTAAATCTTAGCGTGCTTGTTTATTTATTGAATACTTTTGCATTGAAAAATTTACTGTGAATTATTTTATAGTTTTCGCTAGACATCTTTCTCAGTTCCATTCACATTAAGTTTTAACTTTTGTGATCGACATTTAAGGAAAATGATTAACTTTTATTCATAACGTAATATTTGTAAGCTGTAGGTACCTATATCTTCAATAAAAATGTAGGATGCATTACATTGAATTAATTATAACAAATTAATTTAAATACATATTCTATTAATTACATTATTTGATATTTATATATAGGGCAAGGGCATGCTCGTTAGTGTATAATGAAATAAGCATGTACAATTGTAAAGTTCAACGGTAAACATATCGCTTATAATCTCGATTCATTCTACTCCTAAACTTTTTCTATTACGAAACTTTTTTACTTTTATAAAATGGAAATCAGTTTTAGTACATTCTAAGGTTTATACGTGGGTAGTCAGACGCGTTTAATTTGGGTTAGAAGGCTGTAAGCAATTCTGACTGATTCTAAGGTTACCGTAGAGCGTAGACTATGAACACGTGTAACACCAGGGGCATCATTTAGATCTGTCTACCTTATTCGCTACAGAAACACATTATTTGAGAACACCATTATTACTCGTAATTTGACAATTGAATTAATTGACGATGCGTCGCAGCATCATACTAAAAGAAAAAAAATATTATTTAAACGTTTGAATCTTATTTTATATTTGGCGAGGAAAGAGGTAGGTACTTAAAAATTCTACGAGAGACATACTTTAGAGCGCAAAAAATGTAACTTACAATAATGTTTAATACCATTTAACTTTTTAAAATTCGTCTTATAATTAATTATTTTATATTGTTTAGGTAATATTTATATATTTACTACTATTATAACTACTGCACTTATTTTAAATATTCTTTCATTAGTAGAACGCTATATTGTCAGTGAGTGACATAATTTGTTTTTTAACGTGAGAAAATGTAATAGCCAAAATTTGGTTAATCCACTCCGGCGAAGCCGCGGGCAGAAAGCTAGTAATTCATAAAGTTCTTATAATTTCAAAATTACTCCTTCAATTTTATCCGTAATATTATTTAAATACTTATTAATTTTACGTCTAAGTACTGTAATAAATGGCTCCCCTCCATGATTGCTGTTAAGTATCCGAAACGTCGAACATCTAAAAAACTTAATAAACCGCGATAAAATCCGAAAAAGTTGTTTCATTATAATGAGTGAAATTCGCATAAACATTAGAAAACAATACGAGTATAAAGTATTACTTTTTAAAATCGGCGCGGTATAACTTTATCCATAGAAAACAAAGCGCAGGTCATAAGCTACTTAATACGGGTTCATATTGAAGTTGTCTGGACTTTTTATTAAGTACGAAGTTAAAAGGGCCAATGGCTTTTAATATAGACTCGTTAGAATATGGAGTTTTTTATTTAAGTTTGATTGAATTTATTGGTTGTGAAATATTTAAGTATATGATTTACATCGCTGCGAAATTTTCAACTCTCGAAGTAAATTGTAGTCGATTTTAATTAGTTTCAAAAAACATTTGAAAAGAAACATAGTAAAAATTTAATTATTACTATGTTTCTTTTATTTTATGATACCAATACCTATATATTAGTAATATTGATTATGGAAAGAGATTTAACTAAATTACATAATTTTCTTTGAACTTTTTTTTTTCATTCAAGGCGCTGAACAAGCGCTGAAGTTAGATATTCATAGATTTTAACACTAAGATGTCCTATCTTAATGAAAACTTAATTAGCACAGCAACTTAATCGTCCTTTCAAAATAGACGTAAGTTAATGAAAAAGTTAGAAAGTAGAAAAAACCTGTGTGGTTTTATGAAACCACGGTAAAAGTGAAACTTTTTTCACATTAGATATAGACATTTAACTAAAAAATTTTGGAATAATATTCCACTAAGGGTATAAAAATCGCTTTATCAATCTTACCGCGCGGCCGACCGTCACGCGACATGCAACACATAGACGAAAAAGTTTGAGACGATGTAATATCTAAAAGTTTCACTTTAAAAACTTAATTATAATGAAGTATCTACTGTTAACTTCATAGAACTCATTCATCGTTTCACTTACACCAAGTGTGCTGCTTTACATTTTCGATTGGATTTTTAAAAGAAGCATCGCTCGCTTTTACGGGGACCAGGGCTGCCAGATGCAAAAAAAGTGTGATCGTACGCCCACTACAAAAAAATCGTATGCCAAGGAAGTTTTGAAATAAAAAAATCGTACAGCCTTTTAAGTACTAAGTTCTTATTATAAATTATCAAAATTAGTTTAGTTTTAGAAAATAAATACAATAAAACTATTTGTTAGATTTAATCTATATTTGTATTAATAATACAAATTTTCTGTGGTTATATTTTTGTACAAAAGAATTTTTTGGTTCGTTCCTTCTTATTAATTTGCTTGACTAATAATGTGCCCTTTGTGTACCATTGGATAAACTGTAAGTTTTGTTTTGATCGCTGAATGCTCGTTCACAATCTGCACTGGAATGGGTACAAACATAACAAATTTAAAGCAAATTGAGCCAGTGTTTTATAATTTTCAAATTGTTTTTTGATTACGCCCCAAAACTTATCAGTATTCATTGTTAAAATTTTTTTATCCAATTTGGATAAAAAAAATTACCGAAGGAGAGTTTCGTAAGAATGCAAACAAATACAGTCTTTACATGGTTGTTTAAAGAGTCTTCATTCAAGTAAAACATCTAGTCACTCGTTAGGTAGTTGGTTATTTCCCCAAAATTCATGTTTGCCGGTGGATGACGTTTGTTTCATTATGAAATGTTTCCAGGTAATAGGTGTATAAAAAATCGTACATTTTGCGTACGATCTTGGTCTAGCGATCGTACGTGAGTAAAAATGCTAAAAAATCGTATGAGTACGATTTAAATCGTACATCTGGCAGCCCTGACGGGGACGCTCAAAGATGCAATTTATCCTCATTAACAGTAATGTCGTCGCCAGCATTAATCACTTCTTGCTCCATTAGTGCCGGAATTACTAACGGACGTTTTAATTCAACTAGATACAATTCAATTTACTCATCGGAATCTTATTACGTTAATTATAAGGTTCACGTTGGCTTGTTTCTTTCTCAAGATTCGTGGTAGACCGTACTTGTTGAGGTAACAGTCGCCAAATTTTTCGCTTATCTGCCCATTATTAAGCTGAAGCGTTTTTTAAATGCAATTTGTCAAGTTTTCAGACGAGATTAGAGTATTGGGTAAGGATATAAATACGATTTCAGTGTTGTTGAAGTCCTGTAGCTGTTTTTTAAATACGTTTTTAGTAGATTTATTTTCAATTGTTTCATAATAAGAGTTAGGACTTTGTAACGAACCTCTATTAATAATTAAAATTTCTTTAACTAAGTTATTCTAAACATGATACTGCAGCGTACTTGCTTGTTTTTCTTATGGGAAAATATCAGATTTGTTACTTTGACTCTCTTGGAAAATATTTAAGATGCAGGTTTTCTTTTACTGCAAAAATTCATTATCTACTTGACTATCTCGTACCTCGTCTTGACTTTAAAAAGCATTAAAATGTAATTACATACGAAGAAGAAAATTCTTTGTATTTTTTTGCTTTTCCGTAACAAACTTACAGTTAAACTTATTATTTAAATTAATATAATAACGAAAAAGGAAGAAAATTTTCTTTGAGGTTTTGTGTAAGAGAGTGTGATAACGTGTTTTGTACATGAGTTTTTGAATTAAAAAAAGTCTTATTCTAAACTGTCAATCAAAAGGATTTCATTCAACTCAACAATAAAAATGGTAAACAAATTCCCATATAGACAAAATAATTACACCTGAACAATATAAAAACACGAGTTAATAATTTATTCACAGTGTTTTAAGGTTTGTAGTTAATAAAAAACGGAACTCCAAAAATTAAATATTTCATTTTTATTTTTAACGGTATATTTGGGATAATATTTCTTGTTTTAATATGTTGTACACAAGTACAAAGGGATCTAAAGGTAATCCAGACTACCTGTAGCGCACGTTCGTTACCTGTAATGAACGTTTTTAATCCGTTCCGACTTCATATTGTCCATTTATCTGAACCTCGCCAGGATTGTGATATATTTGGTTGAGTATTCCAGGTATGGTAGGCAAGATATATTAAATTGTTAGAAGTTTTTTTCATTTCTTGTTTGAACTATTTAATAAGTGACTTTTGTAATGATTATTTTTATAAAGGTTTTTAAGTGAGGTTCAAAAGTTTACATAATAATTATTTCTTTTAGTATGATCGTAAAAATTTTTTTCTCTAATTTGGAGCAGCCCGATTTGTGAAGTACCTCGACCTTACAGAAGATCCGAGCTAAATAACATTGTTTTAAAGCAGTGTTGTGTTCCTGTAGCGAGTAAGGTGACCAAAGCTCCTGTGGAGATTGGGGGTAGGGACGGCAACGCGTTTGCGATGCTTCTGATGTTGCAGGCCTCTATAGGCTACGGTGATCGCTTACCATCACGTAAGCCGTACGCTTGTTTGTTGACCTTGTTTTGTAATAAAAAAAGGATATAAAAGATCAAGAAAAAAAAAAAACAAGATTTTGTTTGAGGTAGATAAAGTTCATTCGAATGGTGGTTGATTCGCTAAGTTCAATTTTACAAAAAAAAAAAAAAAAAAACTGAACGCTATAATGATAATTATGTTCAAGAACAGCCAGAAAATGTATAGAAAAGTTAGAAGAAGCCTATGTCGGTACTGTTACTGTCGACAAGATTGAATAATATACCTATAACTCGTTAGAATAGGAATGGAAAAAAAAACGTAAAATATCTTGTCTGGGTTTATTTTATGGTATTAAATTTTACTTAGCGCATTCTCTTATTATTATTTCATAAAGTGTTTCTAAATTATTCCATTGATAATACCTAATATAGTTGTGAGAAGATAAATGACGAGAACGTGTGAGGCGTATATGTATCTTCGCTTATTTTTATTTACTTTACATTAAGTTTTGATCCAATTTATGCGAAGTTTTATCTCCAAGCAAGATACTATCTTGGCTGGTCGTAGGTCACTTATCTTTAACAGAAGACGCGGTTGCGGGTTCGATCCCCGCACACGACAACATTTGTATTGGCCATACAGATGTTTGCCGTGGTCTGGGTGTTTGTGCAGTCCTTGTGGGTCTCCCCACCGTGCCTCGGAGAGCACGTTAAGCCGTCGGTCCCGGTTGTTATCATGTATACCTGATAGCGATCGTTACTCATAGTAGGAATATGTCCGCCAACCCGCATTGGAGCAGCGTGGTGGATTAAGCTCCGATCCTTCTACATGGGGAAGAGGCCTATCCCCAACAGTGGGATATTACAGGCTGAATCATATAGTTTATATAGAGAAGGAGTGCGGATTGCTAATATTTTTTTAAATTATACATAAAATAAACATTAAATTAATAAAAATAGCATAACACACACTACCACACGCACACACGCATATTATACTATTTTGTTGATTGTCAAAGTCTGTAGTCAAATTAAAAAGTTATTAAAAAGAAGGTTCTTTATTGTGTATTTTCGTTCTATATAAAGTGAGAAATACGTGTCAGACAGTCTTGAAACATAACTCAAGTATGAAGACTGATTCTCAGCGAAATTTTCAATGTCCTTTCGGAAATTTTCCGATGATATCTGGTGCCTGTCCACTATTAAGTGAAAAGCGTTAAGATTGTATAGCGTTGTGTAGCTTAGTGCAAATAAGTTTATGTAGCTTTGTATGATATTGTTTTTGTTTATGGTGATAAAAATGGGAATACGACTGTCAAAACTGTCTTTGGTTTTATAGATTTTTCTTTTACTTATCAAAGTTCTAAGCAAAGTAGTAACAATTAACAGAGGATAAAAATATTGTTTTAACTTTTGTAGTATTGGGTATGAACTTAAAAATTTGCAAAGTACTGACTTATGCATAATTGTTTTATAAATCATTAGTAAAATGCTAGATGGGGCTGTAATAAGGTTCAGTTTTATTAAAATAACAAGAAAATACTTTTTTTTTAAATAAATACATCGTTATATATGCAGACATCCATATTTCATTGTATTTTTTCTAAAATAAGATCAAAAACTGAAATTTTAAAAGTATTAAACACAAAAACGAGGTTATAAACTTCTATAGCAATATATAGCATCACACGTTTAGAAGATGACTGGCCTTAAAAAGCACATCTCTTTCCACGGCGCCGGCGAATGATGAAATAGAATCTGTGTGCAGGAGTCCGGGGAAATCCATCGCCGATTGAAAACTCTTCGTGATAATAGAAAAGTTTTGACTTAAAGAGACTGGATACGATTTTAAAAATTCATTAACTTAACACAACCAATTGCAGTAAAGGTCGATTTACATCAGACGAGTGAATGCTCATTCTATCCCCACTATATCAAATTCTTATCAAATTCTTTTGGTGTAAACAGGCGTAGAGCATTCTTTCGTTGTTACATATATGAATACGAGTGTTCGTTTACACATAAAAATCAAGAAAGAATGCTCTTGTTCAGGCTCTAGCTCTTTGTTCGTTTGGTCTAAATCCACCCTAAGAGACATAATAGCCAATTTGAAAAAAATCATTCGAATTTTTCCTACGCTATGGCAAAAAATTTAAATAACCAACATAAAAAAAACTTCGAGTACCACTATGTTTTTTTTTCAAAGTTGTATGAAAAAATCCTTCATCTTTTATTTTATTTTTGTGTGAGAGAGGGTAGGAGATATATTTTATACCTACCTATATTACTACCGAAAAAAATTTTAGGCGTTATAATATAAAAAAAATTGCGTGCGTACAAGGTACCTACACATGTCAGAAGTGAAACTTCTTTGGCAAACTAAATAAAAATACAAAAAAAAAGAAAAAAAAAAACAACAAAAAGCCAAAGTCACGCGGTGTTCCCAGGCGGTCACCCATCCAAGTACTGACCGCGTGACGCGTTCCTGTGTTATCGGTCGCTCAAATTTTAAAATTTTTCTTTGAAAAAGAAAAGCAGAGTATAACAACATCAAAGTTACAATTTATTCAATTAATACAATTGTGGATTGATTTATTAGTAGGAATATAATTATACAGAGAAACGAAAGACATTTTTTGGGAATATTGCTTCTGTGTTTCTATTTCTTAGAAATGGCCTTTAATGGATCTAGGTCAGGTGACCTTTAAGGGCTTTGTAGACTGAATGCGTTGCGAGATAGATCAACAGACTGAATAATATTTTTATTGATTGATGTGATATGTGCCCTTAAGCGAGTTTTGTTTCACCTAAAAATAGAAGGAGTTGATAGTATTAAGCCACTTTCACTTTATGAAGTTTTTTCGGGTGTGTCAGATAATACTCGACTTATTAATCAGATTCGAATGAAATGCATTGCTCGCATGCTGAGATAGGGTACAGCAGGAAATATCTTGCTCCGAATTTAGTGTAGCCCGATTGAGGAAGTAACTTAACATCTCAGTAGATCACATCCTAATAATATTACACTCAAGTGGTGTTGTGCTCCTGTTGTGAGAAAGGTAACAAGAGTACCTAGGCTGTCAGGGGTTGGGTTGCCAACGTGCTTATGATGCTCCAAGTTTTGCATGTGCTATGACAACAGCTTATCACGAGGTGAACTGTATGTTTGGTTACCATCCTATTGGTACAACAATTGTGATATCGTAATTGCAGTCACTATGCTATTTTCAGTGTGGAATGTCCCTTAGAATTAAGATTATTTCTTGAGAAATGAAAGGGACTTTTTAACCTCGGATGTGGTTGGTTCAAAGAGGAAATGGTCGCGGAATTGTAGCCGCATAGAAAGAAGTACAAATGACAATCAAGGATACGTTGGGCTTGGATTTTATCATGGTATCTAGTTCTTGTGATATTTTTCTATATCTATCCAATATACTTGTTTATATATAAAAAAATGCTATTTCTCTTAGTCGGCCTTAGCTTGAGAGCAACTTAATTACTCTTCATTTTACATGTGCTGATAGATAATATAGGATAAAAAATAAAAACAATTACATACTAAAATTAAATATTTAAGAAAGAAGAAGAAGCTTTATGAATTTTCCAGTTAGGATTAAACTCGCAGCTAAGACAGGAGGTCTTTCGTGAGAATGATTTTGTAATAAACTAACACATATAAAAATAATAGAATAACAGACTAACTAACTAAGGCTCCATCTGTAACAGGCCGATAGAATATATTATTTACATTATTCGAAGCTAACGGTCAATTCCATTGAATCATACACTCTCCATGGGATTAACCTCAAAGCCACAGGTCTCTGAGCGGTGACGTCACAGCTAATAACTATTCATCGTTCATCTTCACTTCGTTTCGGAGTCTAACTGTTTTTAATCCCCGAACGCTATGAATCTCTACATAATTATGTATGTTAAAGGTAACCTTATAATATGCTGTTGGTTATTGTGTGGTGGTGGTTAATAATAATTATGTCAAGTGGTGTAAACGTTTTGTTACCAAGTGATTTTAGTAAGTATTCGATTTGTTAATTTGCTTCGAATTTTCAGTCTTATGGGTAAGTTTAGTTCTTTTTTTCATTATTTATTTATAATATTTTTGTTACAACTATGTACGTAAAATTGTAAATCTTTTAAAAAAAAAACAAACATTTATTTATTTTATTTAAAATACGCTCACGGTTGTCTGTTCCCAAGCTAGGCAATATATATTTTTTTAAAGCAAATGTACACTCAATGTGTATGTAATACATATGTGTATATATACTTTACTTAGACTCGGAGCCTAAATAAACCTACAACCCGAGAGCGAAAAGCAGGGCTACTACAAACTGCGCCAACGGGTGATAAACAAATCTTCTAAATTTTGTAATGTTGCAAAATTCTTGTTAAATTTTGTAAGGCTTAATAAAGTTTCAGAAAAATATTTCTTTTGAAAAGTTTTCCTTTTTTCCTTGTTTTTCTTTTATTTCCTGTTGCAAGAAAATGCTAATTTTCTCGCGTTTGCGTGCCCGCTTATTGTTCTTATAAATTTCTTATTTTTTAATTTTAAAAAGAAAAACAAAACAAATGACACCTTATAAAATTAAATTTAACACTTTCACTGCGTTTTATAACATTCTAAAGCTTTTATATAAGTTTTTCTTATATCCAAAGTGTACTTTTCGCTAAAACGATCTGTTCAAAGAATTAAAGAATATTTCACTAAATATGTATTTATAAACTTTGACATTCTTTCTGTGATATACAAATGTCTGACGTGAAGTGTGCTTATAACAAAGTGTAGGTGAAGCAGACTGAAGGTTGTACTTTGTGATTAAGTATGAGAAAATCATTTTTGTTTTTAGGTTATTGCTCTCTAAAAAGCTCTATGCTAAATAAATATTGCAATATATTCAAGCAAAAAAAAAATTTGCGTGCGTACAAAGTACACATGTCAGAAGTAAAACTTCTTTGGAAAAGTAATTCAAAAAAATTAATTAAAAAAAAAACGAATAATAAAACAAAAACTAATTGAAAAAAAAAACAACAAAAAGCCATCCAAGTACTGACAGTCATGACGCTGCCGCGTTACCGTTCGCTCAAATTTTACCCCTCATGCGCCTAAAAAAATTTCACTTCAATAAAATACAAACTACATAAGTACATACATATATGAAGGATGACTAAAACTAACTTGCAGTATTTTGTGTGCTATCCAAAAACTGTGTAAAACAATCACAACCGGACAGTGCTGGCAAACTTCATTATATAATTATCTTGTATTTTCTTTGTCTTCTATTATTAAAGGTTAATATTAAGTTAGGAAACACCGAACATATTCACGAGCTCTGACTAAGCCTCAAAAGTCTTTGTGTGATATTTAGAATTCGCAACATGTATCCCATTGTTCGATACAAAGGAAATTTTTAGTTTGCTTTCAAAATGTATGATGTCCTATAAGTCTAGCTTCAGGGCCATTGTTGCATAGGACAAAGATATGATTTTAAAGATGTTTGTACGGATGTAATATCCTTTGTAATATAAATTGTGTTTATTTGTCTCCTATTGTTTTTTTGTTCAACATACTCACACAATACGATCGTCTGTTCCTTAGGTTCTTGTGTTATAGGTTACAGCCGACTGTTTCTGTGACCCTGATTCTGATCGGAGCAGAAAGCAGGGTCACTTAAAACTGCGCCAATAGGCTAGGCGGGTAGTATTTTACTAGGTTTATGCGCCGTATTCGTATATTTATAACCTAATGGATTAACAATTTTTTTCGGTTGCTGTATATTTCCTATAAATAATAAATCAATACATAAGGAACAAATACTTAACAGCTCTTATTGGAAAAAAATCGTGTGTCAGGAAAACACAGAATATAAGCGCAAACGTTGTGCTGAGTGGGTATCAAAGCCTAGTTTTTTTTTTATATCGCAGGGTAACCCATTTACGGGTGATATCCAGGACGCTCGGGTAGACAGTCCTAGACCGTATGTCGGACTCAGCACTTGGGGGTGCAACTACCGCACTAAACCCCCTGCCGCCGCCCTTCAGCCGCGGATCCCTCCAGCGACAGGCTGGCCTCGGCGAAAAGGCCAGACTTCTCCTCCATGGGGACTGTCCGGCTCACCTCTGAACAATCCCGACGACATCAAAGCCTAGTTGCTGTAGTTCGGCTTAACCTAAAACAATAGAATACAACTGTATACGTATAACTGTTTACACTAAAAGAGGTATTTTGGAAAAAGTTTTGTTATAACATTAGGTCATTACATTTTTTATTGGTTTTATAATTCTTACATATTTTTTAAATTGCATTAACATTAATTTAGCTAGCTTTAAAAATTATTTTATTAAATTATATTATAGTTTTCATGTCTTTATGTTAATTGAATTAATGATTTCATTCTCTTTAAATAATCTAATTTAACCTATAGTTGCAACATAATTAAAATGAAATTAAAATAGAATATCTTACATAAAATCAATTATAATACTATTTTATTTTATAAAGTAGCAAAAAAAAGCTACTAAAAGGCATATAAGTAGTAATAGTATATATGCGTCTCAATTAATTTTTATTGTATATCCGAAGAATGAATTTATATTTAAAGGGATTTCCCAATAGAAACATGATATTTTCCCAAATTTCGCCAGTGTCTACGTCATTACTACGTGCGTCACGTCCTCTACCTACAGTAGACATACGGAGTATAAAATGACTTGAGTTGTAAGAGACAACGTATGAAGTTAAGCAAAAACATAATATAGGAAAAACACTGCCGTATTCTTTTAATATGGGGTAATTTGTAAACTTTAAGCTGCTTGTTGTGTCTTTTTATGCCTTACAAGTAATAAGTAATATAATAAGAAGAATTAGATTTCTACTGAAAAGTATACAAAAATTAATATGATGACTTATTAGTCATTAGGATGAAAACGAAATCAGCCTAGATTACCAAGTCATTTGCACTTGGTTCACGCTGACCCAACACAGGTGATCAGACGCTTCTCTATAATTAGCCCTTTTGGAACTCTATTAATTTTGAAATATAAAACTCATTTTTATTCTGTCTTATGGTAGTTTTAGACCAAAAAAAAGACTATCAACTGCTGAAACATAACTCTACGCATAATTTTATCATGACTTTGTTCTTTTTTAAAAGAAATAACTGTGGCCACTGATTAAGATATTCCGTTATGTCTATATCTATACTAATATTATAAAGCGGATTTGTTTGTTTGTTTGTTAGAGCGCGCTAATCTCAGGATCTACTGGTCCGATTTGAATATTTCTTTCAATGTTAGATAGCACATTTATCGAGGAAGGCTATACGCTATATATCATCACGCTAAGACCAATAGGAGCGAGCAATGAAGAATGTTTCAAAATCGTTTTTTTATCCTTTTGAGTGTTTCCGCTGCGTAAACCGTTAAAGTTTCGTACAAATCATGTATAACAGAATTGATCCTATTCTACACGGACGAAGTCGGACGCAGAAGCTAGTAAAGATATAAAATTAAATGAGAATTCCGATTCAAATCAAACTTAAAAAGAAGGTTTTATTGAATTTAATAAAGCCTTTTGTGAAAATAAAAATGTCAGATAAATGGAACGTGTTCGAAATTCGAATAGCGGCACTGGGAGCGTCACAATCTTCCAAATCGGTAGGTGTTCGGATTAATTCGTGTCCGAATTAATTCGGTCAGGCGCGGAACCTGCGAAGAAATTTTCTGAGATCGCGCACTGACGGGGTTTTAAATACTGTTAAATCTCAATACAATTTCTACCTTCAAAGTATTTATTTCGAATAATATTATGATAATAAGATATCTTTTGTGTGTGCTATGATTTAAGTAAACTCAAACAAAAAAAATTCGATATGGACTTTTTTTCCTTATAAAAAGATTAGAATTGTCCAAAAAGTGAATAACGTGTGTGTGTCCTTAATAAATAATAAAATAACCATTGACGAGTATTTTTTATTTTTTTATATAATTCTAAGGATGGTACATATTATCTTTGGGTAAGCCTTTAGACAATAGTATTTCGATTTATGGGGTTTTTTGAAAAAGTGGGGGGAGGGGGTGTGGTGGATTATCCTCTGGTGCCTCTCCCATCCCTAGAAATCTCATGATTATAACGATATCATGGCAAAAAATTTTAAGGTAAAAATTATTTAAATACTTACCGAATACCTAATTTTAATTATACGTATTTTAGCTCCGATGCTGCAAGAAGTGCATTCATACTCCGTTCCGTAGCTTTTAAAACACTTACACATTATAATAATACACGTATGTACGTAGAAACTATTTGTAACACTTTTATACATAATATTATTCGTATTTACGTTAAAACTATCTCTTAATTGACATTTGACAAGAACACCTAATATACGATACAAAGAACAGATTAATATGAACTGACATATCGATGTAGATGTTTTCGTTCTATCTATCAAACAGGCAAAAGTCTAAGACCATACAGCCTATTCAGTCGGGATTATTTTCAATACATTTTTTATATGAAGGCAAAACCTATTTAATCGTAAATCTTTTTAATTTTGAGCTTAGATAAATTAGATTATCGACATAATTTCGTTATAAAAAATAAATAAATAACCCTAACCTATCTAACTTCAAAATTAGACGGTTTATCCACATAATTACGTTACGAAAAAAATTTAACCTACCACCATTGAAATTAGTATAACACGGCTCCGGCGCGGAAGGAGGACATACTTCTCCCGCTGTGCGAAAGCGCATGAACGAATGCGTAGGGAGCGGATGAGGCTGGTCGCCTTCGGCGACCAGCCTTATCCGCTCCGGGCTCTCAACAGAACACTCTAGGGGTAAGACAGACCAAGACCACGTGGATAGTGGGGTGCTCGGATTGGGTTTTGGGTATTTTTCGGATTTCTGTATATATATTCTAACACACAATTTTACTAATTTTATTAGAATATTATGTCGTTCTAATTTTTCCTACAATGCACAAGTATTAATTTAATATACAGGGTGTCCCGCGATAAAGTGCAACCCCGAAAGAGGGTGAAACTAGACCATAAATTATCGACAAAAACCAGAAAAAAATTAAAAAAATTAAAAAAAATTTTTTATTTTTTTTATTGACGAATAAAGATTTTTGTATAGCTTACGTAGCCTCTTTGTACAAAAAATGATGATTTTTGTACGTGTTTTTTGGGATACAGGCGTAAATTTTTTTTTATTTGAATGGCAATATGGTAAGAAATAATAATAAATCATAAAATTTCCTGGTATTGGGGGCATAATTCTGAGAAAATTAGAGATCATTGAAAAAAACAGTCATAAAAAATGGATTTTTTTTTTCACAAGAAGCATAGTTAAAGGCATAATGCCACTTTTTTGCGAGCTAATTTTTATTTTATCCTTACCGCCAAGTACGTGGCGTAATATTTTATTTTATTTTAAAGTAATCGACCCACTACTTTGGAAGAAATCATCATTTTTTGTACATAGAGTCTACGTAAGATATAAAAATCTTAATTCGTCAATAAGAAATAAAATATTTTTTTTAAAAAGTTTTTTCTATGTTTTTGTCGATAATTTATGGTCTAGTTTCACCCCCTTTCGGGGTTGCACTTTATCGCGGGACACCCTGTATAAAAACTGAGTTAGATTAACGAAATTATGTCGATAATCTAATTTATCTAAGCTCAAAATTAAAAAGATTTACGATTAAATAGGTTTTGCCTTCATATAAAAAAATGTATTGAAAATAATCCCGACTGAATAGGCTGTATGGTCTTAGACTTTTGCCTGTTTGATAGATAGAACGAAAACATCTACATCGATATGTCAGTTCATATTAATCTGTTCTTCGTATCGTATAAATTACTCTTGTCAAATGACAAATTAGTATAACATGGCTCCGGCCTTTGGCTCCGGCGCGGAAGGAGGACATACCTCTCCCGCTGTGCGAAAGCGCATGAACGAATGCGTAAGGAGCGAATGAGGCTGGTCGCCTTCGGCGACCAGCCTTATCCGCTCCGGGCTCTCAACAGAACACTCTAGGGGTAAGACAGACCAAGACCACGTGGATAGTAGGGTGCTCGGATTGGGTTCTGGGTATTTTTCGGATTTCTGTATATATATATTCTAACACAAAATTTTACTAATTTTATTAGAATATTATGTCGTTCTAATTTTTCCTACAATGCACAAGTATTAATTTAATATATAAAAACTGAGTTAGATAGGTTAGGGTTATTTATTTATTTTTTATAACGAAATTATGTCGATAATCTAATTTATCTAAGCTCAAAATTAAAAAGATTTACGATTAAATAGGTTTTGCCTTCATATAAAAAATTGTATTGAAAAGAATCCTGACTGAATAGGCTGTATGGTCTTAGACTTTTGCCTGTTTGATAGATAGAACGAAAACATCTACATCGATATGTCAGTTCATATTAATCTGTTCTTCGTATCGTATAAATTACTCTTGTCAAATGTCAATCAAGAATTCAAGAGATAGTTTTAACGTAAATACGAATAATATTATGTATAAGTGTTACAAATAGTTTCTACGTACATACGTGTATTATTATAATGTGTAAGTGTTTTAAAAGCTACGGAACGGAGTATGAATGCACTTCTTGCAGCATCGGAGCTAAAATACGTATAATAATTAAAATTAGGTATTCGGTAAGTATTTAAATAATTTTTACCTTAAAATTTTTTGCCGTGATATCGTTATAATCATGAGATTTCTAGGGATGGGAAAGGCACCAGAGGATAATCCACCACACAACCTCCCCCCACTTTTTCAAAAAACCCCATAAATCGAAATACTATTGTCTAAAGACTGGCCTATCTTTGTTTTCTAAATAAATAACTGTCACATTTTAATGTAACGTACAGCTCAAGCTTCGTGGTGAGTTTACCAATTATCAAAATACCCCCGAATAGTACGCGTTAGAATCCCGCAGTGCGCGTTTAATCCCATCCAGTTTGTCTCCGCGAAAATTTAAATTCACGAGTTCCAATCTCTCTCGCATTCGATTGTCAAAGACTTACCTCCTAAGCAGCTTACGTGAATAAGGAGATTTCGTCTCGATCCAGATGTTGCAACTTTGTAGCATTAAAAAATTTATAAAACCTCAAATTCGATTCGTACTGACCAGGTAATATTGGGTTCAGGGTTGCTGTGTGAAAAGGATGGAACGCTGTGAGCGAGAGAGCGATAGCGTTTAGCTTGTTTTGGGGAAGATGTATAGAGGTGCATTTTCAATGGGATTTTCTATCATTAGTACAGTAAGTCGTAATTTTATTTTTGATTCTAGAAATAAATCGATATTTATTATTTCATGCATAACCCTATAATTATGCATAACCCTGTTATAAATATAGATAAAGCACAGCAGAAAATATCTTGCTGAAAAATGTACCAGTCCGACTGGAGAAGGACTTAACCTTACAGACAGAGAGAGAGTTCAGTTGCTGTCGTTCCTGTGTGTGTTCTTCCTTTCGTGCGTGCTCGAGAAAATCGCTTCCAGTATCCATAGAACACCTTTTATACTTGTTTCAATGATATGACTTTGAATTTTCCTTTCCTGTTGTTTCCGGAATAAATTTTTGACAGAACATCACTAAAACCATTACGGATTAAAAAATAGAAAAATGATTAGTTGGAAGATATCTTGATAACTTGACGTTTTGATTGGAAGATAACCTCAAATAACACACGGAACAGTATTCGCATGGAGAAATATTAAACTAGATCAATTTATTTTTATTTTTAATTCAATCAAAAGCTCTCAAATCTTCTGGGTATTTGTATTTACTACTCCAAGTCCTTGAGCTCGGGAGCGTCCTCCATACAATGAGGCTTCGATAAAAAATATAAGAGAGTGAATTTTCGCGGACGGACAGTTTCCACTGAAACGGATGAAATGAATGACGCCTTAATTATCCGGTTAGGCTCCTTGATCGAGAAGAAAAAGTGTCTTTTATTTGGGATACTGTTTCATGAGTTCTGATTTATCTGGGATAGTAGTTGTCTTAGAGTTTGTAGAATTAAAAGTGGTATTTGAATATTACTATTTTTTTTATTTATATAACTATATCGGCAAATAAGCGAACAGCTCACCTAATAGTTAGTGATTATCGTAGCTTATAGACGTCTGCAACACCTGAAGCATCGCAAGCGTGTTGCCAACCCTATCCCCAATCTCCCAAGGAGGTCTGGTCACCTTACTCACCACCAGGAACATAGCACTGCTTGAAAACAGTATTAATTAGCTGTGATCTTCTGTAATGTCGAGGTACTTCCCCAATCGGGCTGCTCCAGATTTTGAGCAGGATATTTCCTGTTATGCCCTACCTCAGTTAGACATTCATTTCACTACAGAATGAAAATTATGTGAAATTAGTATTCACGTCACTTCTTTTCTTTGTCTGTTCTAAGGTGCCAATATAGGTCATCCGATTGTTAGTTTGCTAAAGAGATGGCTTTGTTTTATGTTTCTAGGCTTAAGGATTGTATCCACAGTTCTAGCCAAATGAGCACTTGCTATCTTAAAACTTGTTTAAAACTACCTTACCCAATATACGTTGCTCAAATGATCGTTACGTTTTCGGAAATTTTGCAATTTTCAACTTAATTTTTAATTCCATAAGAACCTTCTGCAAGGTGTTAGAAAACTTAAAAAAAATATTAGCCGAATTGATCCAGTTGTCTTTGAGTTTTGCTTTTAGAAGCACATGTAGCGATTTTTTTGAGGTGAAACTTCTTTAGAATCGTTGATATTTGAAACTCGATGAAACGAAAATGCGCCACGATAAACAAACTAACACATAAATGTATGGGAGAGAATAAGATAGAATACATTACATTTTATTTTATATTCTCGGTAAAAAAAAACTTCCCGTAGGCTACTTTTCAGGAGTTTCACTTCTGCCGTGTGTGAATTACACACACACAGACACACACACACACACACACACACACACACACGCACACACATACACACACTTTTATTTATATTAGACTTTAACTTCAATAAGAAAAAAACCTGACTTAAATATATTAAAAAGTATTACATCAAGCGACACGTGACATGGTTTGGCGTACCATCATTTTGTGTGAATGGGTAATTTCGAAAATGTGGTATTTTGTTAAGTTGAAATTATATAATTGTTAAGGATAATTTCGATTCTTATTCACTATTTCTTTTCAAATTAAATTATTTCTTTTTTCGTGTATGAATATGAATACACATTTAATCTATACTAATATTATAAATATAAAAGATTTGATTGTTTGTTTATTTGCATTGAACAGGCTTCAAAACACAAAAAAAAAATTGAAATTTTTGTTAAATACCTGTTGATGCTAGTACATTATAAACGAACTATGCACTAATTAGTGTTAATGAATCCTTATTAATAATAATCTTCTTTAATCTGTGACTGTCTGGAAGAGATTGCTTAAAGCAATAAGACAGCCTTTGCATGCTGTCAGGCCTCGTTTACGGAGACGCGGAGCGTAGTGCGTAGCGTGTGGCGTGGCGGAACGCACTAAATTCAAACGTAGGGCGTTGTATGAGTGCGTTTACGGAGAAGCGATTTTACACGCGTTCATTTTCATACATTTTGACACACGCGAGAAGCTACGCCACACGCTACGCACTTCGCTCCGCGTCTCCATAAACGAGGCCCCAGTGTATGTTATTACTTTGTTTTAGTATATGTTTGCTGTGTGTATGTGTTTCAATATGTCTATGTAATAAATTAAAAAATAAACAATGACATCTTCTTAAAAGTCACACACAAACACACCTAATTTAATACAGCGAAATAAAATATGCAACAATGTTTGTCAATAACGCTAAGATAATATACGTGTGTGCGATCAATCAAGACAAATTCAGTCAACGGGATATTATTTAATCTTTTGATTATTCTGGTGACGTACGGGCTGCTTTACATATCGAATCATGCACGTTCAAACGAAGGAGAGGTTGATACATCATCTAATGCTACGGCCAAACATGTGCAGTCGAGCAAGATAACTTCAAAAGAGTTCGTGGGTAGCTTCAGATCCTTGTCACGAACGCTTTCGCTCCGATTGTCTGCGTGGGTGCGTTTCATTCTTTAGTTTTCTGTCATAGCTACATAATAGATAAAAAGTTAACCATATTTTTTTAAATATTATATATATTATTTTGTAAAATTTTGTGTGCATGCATTTGTAAAAAATGAATATTTGAAATACTTTATGTCTATCACTTTTTATAAAGGTGTATTTGGTTTTGGAAGAAGTAAAGTTTACTATGTATGTTATAACTTTTAAATGAAGAATATATTATTACAATACAATATGTAGTATGTTACGCTACGTTTTAACCTATGACAGTCCACTGCTGGACATAGGGCTGCCTAAGTTCGCGGAAACATACCGGTTCTCCGCAATTCTCATTCAGCCTCCACCGGCCAATCTTACGTAGATTGTCGGTCCAGCGAGCCGAAGACCCACACTGCATTTGCCAACACGTGGTCTCCACTCCTGCCGGGCTAGCATGCGCGCCACGACAAAAGATTGTCTACCCCTTTTCTCGTATTATCTCTTTATGTCTACAGTAGCTAGCATGCGTGCACGTGATACTCTTCTCGTCACGACAATTGAAGAGATAACAAGAAATTTTAGTTATCGTAGTTTTGTCGAATTATGACGTGATTTTGACGTTTTAAGAAGATAAACTACTCATTGTCAATATTAGAAAGACTACGATTAACGAAATATATTAAAATTATAAATATTATTTTAATATCTTTTGTATACCATGGCGTTTCCGTTCCGTTTTGTCTTCGGAAGAGAATTATGTCTCTCGTATTGCGCATGTTAGGGTAATCGAGAAAATACTCGATGTAGACATTATCTATCTCTCTCGTCACGAGATTATCTCGTTGTACGCATGCTAGCCCGGCAGGACACGTCTGCACCTGCGACACAGGTATCCAGCCCACAGCCATTTTAAGTTGCTAATTATGTGGGCTACATCAGTGTAGTATATATTAAAACAACAAAACACATTATTATTGATTTAGAAACAGTAACAATATCAAGTAACAATTGATAATAGAAATCGCACACATCCACGTTAAATTAATAATTCATCACGGACACACACACAAGCGCAGACAAATCAAATTGCCTTTAATATTACAATACATATTAGCAAACGTTACTCTCAAGCAACAATACAGTTAAGCATTAATGTTATTACATTCAATATTATTACGACCGCGCTAATATCGTTAGAAGCGACGTTACACGATAATTTCAATTGCATTTCTTGTAGTTCATGAATTATTTCCGTGCGAGTGGTAAATAAAGCGTGAACAATTTAACGTGACTTTACAGCGTTACCTTTATCCGAGCAAGGATTCGGTGTGGACGATAAACAATGCACTTTAATGGTGTTTAGTTTGGCGACTTGGAACTGCATGGGTCGAGTTTCGTGTATAAGTACTCGTACATATTTCTATTGTTGTATCATTGTTGGGTGTGGATTTTTATTGCGTTTATTCGATACCTACTATAATAATTTGGAAGTATTATAGACTATATAAGACTTTTAGCTTGCCTAGAAGAGATTGATTTTTATCAATAAGGCCGCCTTTTGTACATTTTTCTACCAATTATTGTTAATGATGCTTATTTATTTAATTTCTTCTTTGCTGTACAATAAAGTGTTATTATTATTATTACTTTTTACATGTACAATTGTACATATTTTGTATACTTAATTCCACTGAGATACTTATATCTTGTCATTGGGACGCTAAATAAAATAAGAGAAATGACTAAGCAAGAATATAGGCTATAAAACGATACGTCACAATTAAAGCCAACCGAATAAAGGCACAAAGTTATAAATTGTATGTTCGTAAAAGCTTCTGTGTTTCTCTTGACATTAAATTCGTTAATCCAATTTTATTATGAGAGCGAAAGTTTTATTGTCTTTCTGCTTAATATGTTTTTATGTATAGTTTTCAAATAATTTTGTTGAATTTTAATATTAAGGTTGATTTAATATATATAATCAGTCTCCCCGTGAGTATGGCGACTGAAACATTGCCGAAATATAGGCATCTCAACAAAACAATAAACGTGGTAAGGACAAACAACACAGAAACAATATAAATGTAAATATGAAAATTGATCGAGTTAGCATAAAACAATATATAGAGAGACACTAGATTTGCTGACTGGGTCATAACAACAAGCTTGTTGTTACGAAGATTTTCACAAGTCCAATACACATTCTTGATTAATATTTGTATATGATATACAGATATTGTCACGGTTTCTTTATCATAATAATTATAGCGTCTCCAACTTCGCGCCAAATATCGTGGTTGTCGGCAACACTCACAGTGACCGGCGTGCCGGAGAACGCACTGCACTGCGTTTTGTCTTCACTACAGGACAAGACTTCTTCAGTGGCAATTGGTCCTACTACACACATGGCAATACCAGGCCACAACCATTTCAACTTGCTGATTCTACAAGCTACGTTGGTTACTTCCGTATTTTCGCGGGTACCTACTCGTTCCTGATTTTATCTTTGAAAGATCTCTAAACGTAGTCCGTTCCATAGCACATTTCACAGCTGCAAATATAGTACTACAAAAGTTTTTGGAACCAATATTTTATGTAAGTATATATGGACATGATACATATGAGTATAGCATACATATCATAATTCCTAAATTACAAAAATTGATAATTCAATTACGATTCTTTTTGTAAAGGTAAGTTAAGTTATAAATATATTATGTACACGTAAACATGCTTAAATGTTTTATTGAGTAAGACTGAGTAAATAATGTTGTTAAAAACGTTATACGTATGTACTTTATCCGAAGTGAGGAAGTTCGTTGTTAACCTTGCCGTAGGGAACACAAATAAGGCTTATATACATTGGGACATTTAAACGCTATTTAATATTAATTTACTTGACGTATAGTTTTGTAGAGACGACTCGTTTTTGCAAAGGCCACAGCACTGGTTTGCGGCTGTTGAGAAGGAGATGCGTTGTCACAACGGTCACACCACTGGTTTGTGGCTGTTGTGCTGGCGGTCGCGGGTTCGATCCCCGCACATGGCAAACATCTGTACTGGCCATACAGATGTTTGCCGTGGTCTGGGTGTTTGTACAGTCCTTGTGGGTCTCCCCACCGTGCCTCGGAGAGCGCGGTAAGCCGTCGGTCCCGGTTGTTATCATGTACACTAATAGCGATCGTTACTCATAGTAGTGAATATAGCTATCCGCCAAACCGTATTGGATCAGCGTGGTGGATTAAACTCTGATCGTTCTCGTACATGGTGAAAGAGGCCTATGCCCAGCAGTGGCTACATGCTGAAGCGTATAAATTTGTAGTATAAATAATACTGTCTAATATAATATTACAATATTGTACTAATGACTAATTTATCTTCCTACTTGTATGTAGGATAGGCAACGCGCTTGTTATTCTAGTGTTGCCAAAGTGATTGTGATACTCGCATTGGTTACACGCTTGCTATAGGTACTAGAGTCGGAAATGCACTGTTGATGCTCCTAAGTATTACAGGCGTATGTAGGCTACGCGCGGTTCGTTTTGGTTCGTAGGCGTACGGTAACTAGACTACATATAATATGTATGTGCTAATATGTGGCTAAAATAAATATAGAAAATAAAGTAACAAACATCTTTAACTATATTAAAATACTAGCGACCCGCCCCGGCTTCGCACGGTTACAAAAATGATCAGTGTTTTCTACTACATTATGCATGTATTATACATATAAACCTGCCACTTGAATCACTATATCTATTAAAAAAAACACACTTTGATGCACAAAATCCGTTGCGTAGTTTTTAAGATCTAAGCATACATACAGACAGACAGACAGACGGCGGGAAGCGACTTTGTTTTATAATATGTAGTGATTTGTACAAAAATTTCGAAAATAAAAAAATATGTTGTGTGTATCTGGCTTAACGAAGCTAACGAGCTTGGATCTCATTACTAAGCTTTGTTATGTGAGTACACTGTTCAAGTTTGAGTGTAGCCGCTACCTTAAGTAGATCCTGAGTTAACCGAGATACGAATCTTGCTAGTTGGTGTAGTCGAGAGGGATTTTAAAAGTAGTTCGAAACGTATGTACTCGTACATTACAGCTGTAATTTATTGCGTCTAGATGTTTAGATTTACACGTGATTTTGTAAGCGATGCGAGCGCTTTAAAGTTGTACTTTTAGTTTCTTTTTGTTTATAATGATGATAGGTTTTAAATTACTTACAATCGGGTTAACTGAACTTTTATACCCATAGTAACATTCTGCGGTAGTGCTTGCTTAAAGTAGATCGCATTCAGCCTGTAACATCCCACTGTTGGGCATAGGACTCTTTCTCCATGTAGGAGAAGGATTGGAGCTTAATCCACTATGCTGCTCCACTGTGGGTTGGTGGATATGTTCCCTACTATGAGTAACGATCGCTACCAGGTATTTATGATAACAACCGAAACCGACATCATAACGTGCTTTCCGAGGCACGGTGGGGAGACCCACGAGGAGATACATCCGAACCGGAAAGGAATATTTGTACATATACATAGAAATATCCATTCCGAGCGGGATTGAACCCGTAAACCGTCGGTGTTTTAGGCGACTACTCGCACCACTACACCAAAGTGGTGGTTCCAAAATAGATAGTAAGTCATACAGTTGGAGAGGATACGTGTATTTTGAGAGGATACTCTTCTTCTTTGAAAATTCTTTTTATAGAATTAATCAATTAAACCTCTTTTTTTCTCTCGCCTGATGGTAAGCGATTACCATTGCTTATAGATACCTGCAACATCAGAATCATCGCAAGCGCGTTGTTGACCCTACCCCCAATTCCCCCAGGAGCTCTGGTCACCACAGGGACACAACAATGCTTGAAAATAGTATTATTTAGCTGCGATCTTCTGTAAGGTGGAGATACTACCCTAGTCGGGCTATTCCAGTTTTGAGCAGGAAATTTCCTGCTGTGCCTTACCTCAGTTGCCTCCTTTGCCATCTTATTTCTAAGGAATTAAAATTACGCACATAAAGGATTTTTATCTTAAGCTCAATTGGTAAAGATCCCTCAAGCTGACATTTTTAAGCCAATAAAGCACTCGTGTATTTATTTCTAACCAAACACAAAACCAAGAAATTGATGCCAGATTTCGACCACTTAGAGATAGCATTTTTAAAATGCACGTTTTTATTTATTACTAATAAAAAATTCACAACGATCTCACCCTCATAACGACAAAATTTCTTTAGTGTGGTGGCATGAATCTACACAAGATTTAAAAATAAAATTGATATTGATGTATTGTCCTCACAAACAGTTTTATTAACCACATAGTATTCATGGAATAGTTTGTAAATGCCACATGTCAAATCCATTCCTTATTTCTAACGAAAAATAGTCAGAAATGACTTTAAAAACAAAATACCGCGGTTAGCGTTGTTTGTCTAGTTAAAAACAAACACAGTTTATCCGCATACCGCATTCGTGCCAATGAGGCATTAATATAGTAGTATAGCGTATTGCTTATTTCAGGTTCCTCGAGCTACATTAAAGAAAATGTTACAGCGACAGGCGTGGGTGAAAAATTCGTTCGTTCCACACATTTGAGGATATGATGTCAATTTTGTTTCAGTCACAAGTAATGAATATTAGAAGTTTTATTTATTTATTTTTGACACGTGTCTTTCGAAGTAAGGTTGTTCAATGGTATGAAAGGCTAAATTTAGGTAAGTAGGTTGTTAAAATTCCTTAATTAAACTACCGTTATGTATTACGAGAGTTACATAATATAAAATATAAAATTTACCATTACAGGCTAATTGGCTTATTGTTTGGAAGTATCTTGTCCCGTAAAATAAGTTTCGATATGAGTTGAATATAAATTCAGAAATTATTGTAAAGTTCGAAAGGCTCTTGTTCGTTTTATGTTATTGCTGCTTTTTTATTTCGTATAGATATAAAAAAATTAGCTTTAGACCACATGACTGAAGTAAAACTTCTGTACAATAGGCCTGCACTGTTTCTTATACATATAAAACGTAACTGGCTATGAGAGAAAGAGAGCAAGATAATGTGTGTTCGTACCTCTCTCTTGCTCCGTTCGCCTCGCCCTATTACACTTATCGTAACGCTCACGTCACGCTTTCATCAGCTTACTCCCCAAGTCAAGCGTGCGTAAAGAAGTTTTACTTCAAAACCATTTTAGAAAAAAATATACCTTTATGTTCATTTATTTTTTTTTATTTTTAACCTCTAAATTAGGTTTATTTAATTTTCAAACAAAATAATTTATACTAGTTAATTATATAAATTACCTTTTTCTCATTGGCTGTGCGTGTTTGGTGCAGTAATTATATTGTTTCTGGTACAAAAGAGGTTTTATAAGTATATTAATGTTGGTTATAAACGTTTTTATATTTGTGTGTACCTATGTGTTAAATAATAAAGTGTGAGTTATAGTATTGTGTTCTTGACCTGCAATGACCTTTGGTGTATAATGCTTTGATTCCATGAAAGAATAAAATTAGGACGATTTATTAAAAATGTTATTAAGCAAAACACGAGCATTCATACTTCTTTTAATTATTCGTAGTATATTACAAAATATAGGTAATTAATAAGTTACCATTTAATGTTTTTCTTTCATTGTAGCCTTGTTCTTTACTTTCCTTTTTTCCCACGTACTGACGTTACACTACAGTGTACTATTCTCAACAGTTTAAAACCACACAATAAAGTTACCACTCAAATTAAGCTTTTAGATCACAGTATAGGTGGACTTAACTGTCATCAGTCTACACTTCTAGCAAAATGTCGAGCTGAACAATGTTCTTGTTTGTATCATTTAGGTACCTATCGTATTGACCGTATGTCAAATATTTAACTAAACTTTATTTTTAATTATCGAGAGGTACTAGTAGATTTAATATACTAATTAAATCTTACCATATATTATTATTTTTAACGATCTACGTAAGATTGCCGGTGTAGGCTGGATGAGGATTGCCGAAAACCGGGATGTCTGGTGCGAACTTGGGGAGGCCTATGTCCAGCGGTGGACTGCAAAAGGCTGAATTGAACTAAACTGATATATTATAAACTAACAGTGAGACTTCGTCCGCGTTAAATTTAACAAAACAGTAATTATTCAGTTCGCAATTATAAAAAAAGTAGTGTAAGTTACTCCTTATTACATCAGCTATCTGCCAGTGAAAGTCCCGTCAAAATCGGTCCAGCCGTTTCAGAGGTTAGCCGGAACAAACAGACAGATAGACAAAAAAAATGTTATTTTGATATATGTATGTACTAGAGATTGCAACCCGGTATGTTTTTCAACGCGGCCGGGCCCGGTTGCATTCGTCGCCAACCCGGCCGGGCCCGCCGGGTTATGTCTTAGCGACGAAACCTAAGTATTTTATGAAAATTTTCTCTATATGAATGAAAAACACAATGATTCAAGGTTAATATTTATTTCAAACTGGCTTATGAACAATTATCATAATAATCAGCCTCACTCAAGTCTCAAAATCGCACTTAATACAGAATTTATTACTTTTACTTATGGACGGAAAAGTAACATTAGTATTAGTAATTATTCATTTTAATAAGTTTAAATAAGCTGGTTTTTCTCTTTACTCCTTAAATAGTGTCTATTTGAAAACACAGTATTTAAATAATTGTGTGGGCTCGCAAACAAAAAAATAACCGACTTTTAATTACATCGACAAGTAATACAACGTAATAAGACGAAAAAATAGTCAAATAAATACGCGCTTACAAAGATTACTCAAAAAGTAGTAATCACATCTCGATCAAATTTAAACAAGATTACATGACAAGTATTGGCCTTCGATTAAAGTAAGAATCATGAAAATATATAAACCCAGTGAAAAGTTATACGAGATACGATATAACGATACGATATACGGTCGACGAAAAAGTAGTCAAGTAAATACGCATTATTAGATAACTCTAAGTACTTGTCAGATTTTAATTAAATTTAAATGGGACCACATGACACGCAACACCTTTCAGTTAAAATAAAGTTCATCGAAATCGGTCCACCAAGTCAAAAGTTCTGATCTAACATACATTTAAAAAATACAATCAAATTGAGAACCTCCTCCTTTTTGGACGCCGGTTAATAATAAACTAATAACGCAGCTTAAGGTACTAAACGTGTCATAAAGAATTAGATAGATAGATAAACTCTGGTAGCTTTGTTAATTGTTATAAACAAAACAAATTCTTGTTTGCTAAAAGTAAAGTATGTTTTTTCTTAAACTTTGGCTATTAAGAGTTTAGACTAGTGAGTGTTACTATTACTAATTGACTAAATAGCGAAATCTTATATGATAGGTGTACTGTAACTGTAAAAAACCAAACTTGTATAGTCGCGGTTTACGTACCGGGTCCGGTGACCGGGCTCAGTAAAAATGGCCGGGCCCGGTGGGTGTCTAAAAGGGTACCGGGCCCGGGCGGGCCCGGCCCAGCCGGGCCCGGTTTGCAATCTCTAGTATGTACCGTGTCGTGTATACAATATACATCCATATTATGCATTTAGTAAAAAGCGATTATTGCAATATTACAAACAGACACTCCTATTTTATTTATTTGTATCTATAGATAAAATAATAGAAATATAAGATAATATAAATATCAAGAAATGAATTTAAACTACACTGCGATAATTTTTGAAATAATCCTCAAACACATGAATTATCAATATTACCTTCAAAACTAACAACAAATTTTAAAGTTTTATATTATTACTAAAGGTCAGTAAATTTCAATTCGAAATTATTAAAAATAAACACGCATAATACCAAAACCATATAAATAATTAAAGTTAAAAACATCACACGAGTAAAGTAGAACTCGATTAAAACTAGGTAAAGTTTAAATTAGATTTTATTACGCCAAATGACCATTAATTACTGTTGTTTCGCGCGAAGGGACTAAATACCAAAATATAGTAAAAAGTATGCAGACTATGTGCTTTTGGTTGAAATAATAGGATAATAAAAGATGATGTTACGCTTAGTTTAAGAGTTGGACCGCTCTTTGAAATAGTAACTTGGTATTATTACTTAGGCGAAGAGTCGATAACGGTTTTTTGTATAAAAACTATTATTTTCAAACATACATTAGGTAGTAAATATTACATTTGTCTGACTTTTTAAAGTGAAACTTCTTTAGGCACGTGAGGGGTAAATTTTGTTTTTCAACTAGTTTTTTTTTGTATTTTACATTCGTGTCATTTTTATTATTTTTTTATTACTTTTTTTTAATTAATTTGCCAAAGAAGTTTCACTTCTGACATGTGTACTTTGTACGCACGCAATTTTTTTAACATAAGAACATAAATTGTTTTAAAGTTAATCAGGCAACATGTGTGATAGTCGTGCAATCACAGAATTGTGTTTTAAAGATAACTCAAAAAGTACTTGTCAGATCTCGACAAGCACCTATCTCCTACTTACGTCAACTTTACCTCCTATGGTTCCATCATCTAGGTACCATATGTTAAAAAGTTTTACTTCAACTCACGCTATAATATAAAAATATGTTTAGTATAAATCAATTTTATATATTTGTGATAATAAGTTGGTGATTGTAGATTGCAACTTTAATAACACAAAAATTAATAGCGGAATATAATAATGTAATAAAGTTAAGAGAATAGTATGTTCGATAGTATGGTATAAGTACATAAGTTGGGGGTAACTTAGATAGTTATCTTACTTGGGCTCAGATGAGTGAGCCGTGCAGGAAATTATTCGCAGCTATCGCATCACATCGCAGATTTCATTATTTTCATGATTTATGCACCTACTAAAATACTTACATCCGTTACTTTACTATTTAATCATGTGATTTACACGATCATGTATTACTATGTCAGTTTCATTGCGATTCCAAAACATGATTTAGATTTTATTCAAACTCTTTCTCGCAATTTATTCTTAAATTATAAGATAAGCCTAAAGCTAATTAAAATGCAACACACGTGAAATTGTGTTATTTAATGTGGAGTTTTCATTTAAAACACACACACACACACACACACACACACACACACACACACACACACACACACACACACACACACACGGCAAAAGTGAAACTTCTATAAAGTCATAATGGTCAATACGATTTCTTCTATCGACGATTATCACGATCTCTTACCCGTTTTGATCAGTAATGTATTCTGTCTCATCCTCTCCTATACATTCATTTGTTTCTTTCTTTGTCGTGACGCATTTTCGTTTCGCCGAGTTTCAAACCACAACGATTGTAAAGAAGTTTCACTTCAACTCACGATATAATATAAAAATATTTGAGAAGTCCAGATCTTAGTCTATTTTACAACTAAGTTCACTTTTAAAATAAAAAAAGTCGCTTAGACATTGCATTAAAGAATTTAAAATGGTTTCCAAGAGTTTTCAAAGAGCACTCAATTTTAAGTATAAAAGAGTTTGAACTAAGTGATGGTCATGTCTTTTTATGTTATCGTTAGTATGTACATAATTATGTTAAATTGAATAAGGGTTGAGGTGTACTAGATGAATAAGTGTTACTTTAAATTATAATGGCTTAGCGAGAGCGAGCTCTATTGCAGTTATCTGTAAAAATTTAAAGGTCGCGCAGTTTGAGACTAGACTATAAAAACTGTGTTGTCGAAATAATTATTACGAGAATCGTCTACTTCCTTTGACGTGTAGGTATTTTACTTTTTTCTGTACAATATTTATATTAATGTAAACGTGCTGCTACATGTCGATTTATGGATATACAAATAAATAATAATAAAACTGTAATGAATGCAGTTTTGTTCATATAATATTATATAAAATATCATCCCTCATATATAAAAGGAATTAAAAATATGTATACATTCACGGAATTCAAATATAGCGGTACGAAGTTCACCGGATCTGCTAGTGGCAAGTAATTATAATTATTAGCAAGTGAATGGTATAACAAATAAATAAATTATTCCTTTTCATTTTGATACGTATCTCATTTCATTACAGTATAGATTCAGTACTGCAGTCACGATAACATTTAGCTTAATAAATTATTCAGCTTACTTTCATCTAATTCGGCACACTGCTCGTAATACATACATATAATTAATAGATACACGTAGGTCAAAGGAATGTTATGTGTTTATCCAGTGGAGGTGTTGGCAGAATTACGTTATTTCCCACAAGACAAGTAAAACGCGAACGTACCGTTGCGATGGATACTTGAAGTAATAAAAATGTTTCATTACCGACTGAAGCATTAGCACTAAAACTAGGGTTGATTGTTCAGTGGACATATAGTGCGGACCTTGCGCTATGCAATGCGATAATTAAAATAATTGTGTTTCTTATAAAACATCAAAAACGACTTCAATTTACTTAGACAAATCTATACTAATATTATAAAGAGGTAAAGTTTATAACTTTGTTTGTATATATACGGGGTAATCTTCGCAAATACTGATCCGATCATGAAAATTCTTTCGCTAACAGAAAGCTACACTATTCAGGAGTGACAAGGTAAAAGGAAAAAGATAAAAATTATCAAAATTTTCGACCCAGCAGGATTTGAACCTGCGCCCTCTGACGTGCCGTGTCAACAATTCAATCTAATCAAGCATTATTATTTGCCTTAGAAATTAATTGGTGATTTTAAAACATTTATATTTATCTGATTTGCTGAAAATAGTGAGAGTGTATTGGAACATATCAAATTTCACAGTACCCTTCTTATGTGAAATGGATTATAACGCCCAACGAAGTGGGCACGGGTCGGCTAGTAATAATATAAAATGAGAACATCATCAACGAGATAGTTGGAAAATTTAACATCCTACAAGTTTTATAATCTTAAAGAAAACCTATAAGTAAAAATCTAAATTTTTATTTTTAATTATATAGAACTTGTAACTTTTTTGTATTGATGGATGAACTTTGATAGCGTGATGTAACTGAGGTCAGCGCCAAAAAGTGACGAACAGTACGTTACTTAACAATGTCATCTTATTTTAATAAGGTTTGTTACAGAACTAATTTTTTGTTTATTAATCAAGTTTAAAAAAAGGATTCAAATATTGGTATCCATCCATATTTATAATTATTTAGACACAGCTAGGTTGTTTTATCTGTGATAAATATAAAAGTTGCTTGTCTTGCAGTTTTTAAGACGCAAGGTGAGTGGTTGTTAAAAGATCGTTTTACATCATCATCATTTTAATATAATTCAGACTTAATAGCACAAGATATTGACATGAGTGAATATTTACTAGAGACTGTCTTTGTGAATTTTTTATTAGGCATGATTAAATTTTAACTATACTTATACTAAAATAATAATAATAATAATAATATAAGCCTTTATTCAGACAGAGTTTACAATAGTATTTAACTTAATACATCGACATCAGCAACACGGTCTGTTTGCCCTTTGACAAAGGCCTCCTCCATTTCCTTCCACTCTGTTCTATTTAGAGCTCTTCTAGTCCATGTTTTGCCTGCTATATTCTTTATTTCATCTTCCCATCTTCGAAACTGTCTACTTCGATTTCGTTTCTCATTCCTCGGATACCAAAATAATGTGCTTTTATTCCACTTTTCGATCCCTCTTATTAGGTGACCAGTCCACCTCAACATCGTCAAACAAATCGTTTGGCGAAAAAAAAAATTACTCCTTTGCAGTGGTATGGCGGCCATTGGGAACTGTCGGAAAAGTATGGCAAGGTGATTTTCGTGAATGGTTACTCGACGATGATTAGCTTTGCAAAAATTAGCCTGGTACAAATGATTGAATTGTTTTATTTAAATTCATGTATTCGCGTCGGTATGGCGAGCTGTAAGTTACATCCGAGAAGTATGGCATTACGCTACCGCCTACTTCTTTTTTTTCGACTATCTAAAAATACAAGCATTTTTGTGGAACAAATCGTTCGACACTCGTTATTTATCCGACGCGTTCGATTAACGCCCACGCGATTGGGCCACCGGTGCGAGCGCTATAACCATCATTTTCCTTTTTGCCTTTACGTAATTACAAATGACCTAATATTTTGTGTCACTATCTCCCGGTCTATAAGATTAGGAAATAAAACAAATCAACAGTCGAAATACTCAAAAAAGTTCTGATACCTTACAAATAAACAAATCGTTAATGCAACCTCCTTTCTGATTTTTAAAAAGTAATTATTTTTAAAAATGGAACAATCCATAATGGTCTATTTCGGGTGACAATTAAGGCTGTCACTAGTTTGTCATTACGATGATCGGGACATTGAAACGCCATTACCGTATAAGTGACTGAAAGGAAACGATTAATGACTGTCTGTTTACAATTAAACTGATATATTGTGTTATGTATATATAAATAAATATGAACCGACAAAATGTATGAACTTTTACCAAAATGGATATTCTTTTTTCAGGTTCCTTATTGTTTGGGCGAGGTTTGTATAAAAGAAACTTTTAAGGAAATTGATTTATATACAAAAAAAAAAAACATTGGAGATACGAATTTCGTAAATTTATAAATACTAGTGGTCGCCCAGTGTTCGAGCTTTGACCATAATTAATTTAAATATAGTAAAATTAAATTAAATATAATAAGTGAACATTATTAATATATTATATATCTATACTAATATATAAAGCTGAAGAGTTTGTTTGATTGTTTGTTTGTTTGTTTGTTTGTTTGTTTGTTTGTTTGTTTGAACGCGGTAATCTCTGGAACTACTGGGCCGATTTGAAAAATTCTTTCAGTGTTAGATAGCCCATTTATCGAGGAAGGCTATAGGCTATGTGTCATCACGCTAAGACCAATAGGAGCGGAGTCCACGCCGACGAAGTCGCGCGCAGAAGCTAGTATAATATATTTCTACGACTATAATAATAAACAAATAGTATATATACTTGTGTGTCAAATACACGGTATGGTGAATCATGTTTTTTTATTTGATTTAATGTACTTTTTTATGCATAATTAAAAAAAATATTACTATCCAGCACTCCTTCTCTATATAAACTATAATTGTGCGAAATTTCACTCCTCCGTCCGCGCAATTTTCGTAAAAGGGGGACGGGGTACAAAGTTTCTACTTCACGTGATGTAGGTACTGACTAAATTAAATTATTAACAACCATTCCGGTATTATCACGGGGTATTATGATGCGACCTTAACGACAGCGGTGTCTGATTCGATTCCAGTTTGTGGCCGATATTTGTAGTTGTACAATTATTTGTTTCTGGTCTTCAGAGAGTAAAGTAATGCCACCAATCAAGATCACGGTTCAGCCTGTGATATCCCACTATTGGGCATAGGCCCCTTCCCCATATAGGAGAAGGATCGGAGCTTAATCCACCACGCTGCTCCAAAGCGGGTTGGAGGATATATTCCATACTATGAGTAACGATCGCTATCAGGTGTAAATGATAACAACCGGGACCGACGGCTTAACGTGCTCTCCGAGGCACGGTGGGGAGACGCACAATGATTGCACAAACATCCAGACCACGGCAAACATCTGTATGGCCAATAAAAATGTTGTTGTGTGCGGGGATCGACAACCGCCCGCCTAACAGCCAATCGCAATCCAGTGCTGTGACCGCTGGGCCAACGCGGCGTCCACCGATATGGTTGTTATTATAGACACTGTGATTGTTACCTAAAGCTAGGAAATTATCCGCCAACCAGCAGCGGTAGTTTAAGTTTCAATTCAATGCTTAACTAAATGTCCCACCTCATAATATATCTGTGCATAAAGAGAGGGGAGAGTAGAGAGGTCGCGGTGCGGAGGAGGGCAGCCTAATTCCAGATGCGGAGGAACGAGTCCCAGGAGCTGGTAGCGACGGCCATGCCGTTCTCCGTCACGCCGAGACACGACACATTTACCTACATTCATTATGATTATATATTATAAAGAATTATTACTGTTTCATAATGCTTATTTCGTATAAGAATTAAATTGAAAATGAAACATTTATAGCAATGTGCTAAAATTAACCTAGAATACAACGGTGGGCTATTTTAAAAGTATATCACAGAAGAGAAACAAAAATTGATGGTAACAATAATTATTAAGGTAAATAAATATAATATTAGGATAACACACTAGCAACGCTAATAATATAACATTATAGATAGGCTGTTAAAAATCTCTACCCTTTACTACTGGATAGTTGTAAAAATCTCTGTGGAATTTTATTAGGGGATGAACAAACAAATACCTCCACGAAGGAATCATTGACCTCGTGAAGTCGTAAACACAGTTATAGGTTTACCCTTCCTACTCGTATTTATGCTACACTAGCGAATCAGACAGATGCTAGTATATAAAACATCATATTAATCGATTTAACGCCATCTGTTGACTGAAATAGTAAATCTAAATGTATCAGGTATTTCAATTGATGTCAAATCCTTACTGTGTACCTTACTTTGCGGTTAATGTAAATATTGCAACTATATATAAATATATCCGAGGGAGTCATCAAGTTTAATTTTATGAATAGCATCAAAACAATTAAAATGGGAGAGTCCAATTTTCGCCATTTTACTGTATTCAAATACACTTCAAACTAATCACTGGCTGATGCGTTAGTGGTTGCGATTTCGATTCTTGAATATGACGTATGTCATCATCATGTCGTCCACACCGTATCCGGTGACGGCGACTCCTATAAATTACGCTGGTGGGCTCTAATATGGCTAGCGAAAGCGAATTTAGTTTTGAAGACTCGGTTGCAAGATCCACAGTATAGTTGGCCAGCTGAACCGTAGGTGTAAAAGTAGGAGGGTTTTTGCCTAGTCTTCCGTACTTGGCGTTTCGCATCAAGGTCTTCTAGATGCGCAGATTCAAAACGGTCGACACTGTTGTGAATGGTTCGACGCCATTCCGGTCTTTGACGTGCCAGACTCTCCCAACTCTCAGTTGGTATATGACAAGCCACAAGATTGCGTTTGAGCACGTCTTTATAGCGAAGGTATTGCCCGCCTTGTTTACGTTTTCCGTTTGAAAGCTCAGAATAGAAGACTGCCTTCGGTAGTCTGCTATCGGGCATGCGTAGGACGTGACCGCTCCATCTCAGTTGACTTTTCATTAAGAGAGCTTCAATTCCAGACATACCTGTACGACGTAATACCTCGGTGTTTGAAATTCGGTCCTGCCACTTAATGCGCAATATGGATCTTAGACATTTGAGGTGAAATGTGTCTAACTTCTTGATATCTGCTTTATAGCAGCACCATGTCTCTGAAGCGTACAATAATGTAGGCAGGACAATCGCTTTGTACACTAATATTTTAGTTTGCAATTTGAGGTCGTGTAAATTCCAGACACGGGATTTAAGTTTGCCAAAGGCCGCTGCAGTACCTGCTATTCGGGCTGGTATTTCTGATTCTAGTGTATTGTCGTGCTTTAGTCTGCTGCCTAAGTATTTGAAGTATGGGACTTCCTCCAATGCAGAGCCATCTAAGTTGATAGCGGATTGGTCAGCAAAACAACCACGAGCAGGTTGCTTTAAAACTTGAGTTTTGCTGGTGCTTATAACCAGACCAAACCTGCGGCACGACGCGTGTAAGGAGTCCACATAGGCTTGAAGAGACTCTATTGAGTCGGCCATAAGGCAAACATCATCGGCATATAAAACGTCTAGAACAGAGAGCTTGGAAACTTGTCTCTTAGCGTGATGACGTACGTATACTAGTATTGGCCATACAGATGTTTGATCTCGGCGTTTGAGTGTGGGTGTTGTGTATTTTCGGATTTGCGGACAGGATTCAAATCCTACTGGGTTCTGCATGAGTAACATTAACATAAAATAATTTGATGATAGATTTAGTCTGTAATATCTCACTGCTGGGAGAGGCCTCTTTTTCCATATATAAGAAGAATCACAACTCATTATAATTAAGATCACAGCTAAATAATACTGCTTTTAAGCAGTGTCGTATTCCTTACATTATTCTATAATTTATAGCTATCAATTCATTAAATTTAATGAATTTAAATAAATTTATTCATGATTTAAATAACAAATCTCTTATTCATGTAAATGTAACGGATTTTATATTAGGTCATCATAGGGCCTCATAGGGTATTTTACTGTTGGCTGTTGCGTTGGCGGTTACGGATTTGATTCCGGCACACAGCAAAAATTCATATCGACCATATAGTTATATGCCCTAGTCTGGGCATTTGTACTTGTGTATTGTGTGTGTTTCCAGACTCCCGACACATGAGAAACTACTATTTGGAGCCGTTCAATGTGAGGAGTTTATAGGACAAAAGTACAGATGTACTCGTAGATATAATAAGTATTTACTTAAGAATAATTATGAAAACTAATTTAAATTACTTGTCATAGATATAAGTAATTCAAATGTTAAATACTGTTTTTCAATCAATTTTGTTTCAGTAACAAGCGAGCGTCGAAAACTGCTTGACATTATGCTGTTAACGCTAGGCCAATATTTACGGAGGCCCTCCTCAGGGAAATATGGGCTAAATTGTTTGAATGTAGGCTTGTTTGAACAGAACTTAGTCATTTAGGCACTTCGTTTATATTGGCATTAGGGTAATTTTAAGCTGATTCTAAATGTCACTCCACCCATTTAATATATAATACATGCATATAATATAATAAATAAATAATACAACACATTTAAATATACTTACATGCATAAACTATGAGCGGGTGGAGGATTACGCTCCGGCAGGGAGATCAAATGACCGGGAGTTAGGGCTGAAGGTTGAGAAATCGGCGAACAATCCTAGCCGAGTGGAGAAATACCGCCTTCTGCATACTGGTTGCGAGCGAACCGTCCCGGATCCCCAGTTACCTCAGATGGTAAGCGAGGCCAACCGGGATCAAACCGTTGGCAAATATTACGACAGGGATGATTTCAGCGGTAATGCTAAAAAAGAAACATAGTTAATTTAGTTAAATTATATTTTTATTAGTTTTATTCACACATAGAAAGTTTTGATACGTATCGGATATTCAAATGAGAAATCCGGATAAGTTAGATATATAAAAGATACGGCGGAGTTTGATTAGTTTTGCGTTAACCATACGGTCGCTGTTTTGTTTTGTTATTATGATATAAAAAAAACATGGAATGGCAACATCCCTCTCAGATTTAAATAGGTAAAACTTTTGAATAGAGAAAAAAGCTAGGTTGCTTTCGATATATTGAAATAATAAATCTCGCTCGCTCGCTTCAACCAAGTAAGTAATATCCCACTGCTGGGCATAGGCCTCTTTCCCTATGTAGGAGAAGAATTGAGCTTAATCCACCACGCTTCTCCAATGCGGGTTGGTGGATATATTCCCTACTATGAGTAACGATCACTTCAGGTATTCATGATAACAACCGGGACCCACGGCTTAACGTGCGCTCCGACGGACGGTGGGGAGACCCACAAGGACTGCACAGACACCCAGACCACGGCAAACATCTGTATGGCCAATACAAATGTTTGTTATGTGTGGGGATCGAACCCGCAACTGCCAGCGCAACAGCCACAAACCAGTGATGTGACCGTTGCGCCAACGCGTCGTCATTAAAAAAACTGCGTGCGTACAAAGTACACATGTCAGAAGTGAAACTTCTTTGGCAAACTAATTTAAAAAAAAAACAATTTTAATACAAAAAAAAACTAATCGCGAAAAAAACAAACAAAAGCAAACTTCACACAGTTCCCAGGTGGAAGTTTCACTTCTGATATGTGTACTTTGTACGCACGCAATTTTTTATTTTTTATAGGTGTTACGTACATATTATACCGGTCGCGGTATCCTTAGTGTGATGCTTATAGAACTTATCACGAAACAACCTTTTTTATAGATTGTTCCAAATCTATAAAGTAAAGATGACATTTTCAAATTTAACTTAATATAACTTTGTAAGTTATCTTAAAATGATTGACTGAGCTGATCGAAGTCATAAAATTTTACACTAAAAATGATTTTTGACAAAACATCCTTTAAAGATATTAAATAGGAAATAAAATATAGAAGTATTCATAAACGCTAATGGGATATCTCATTATGATGGGTAATCTCTTAAAAATGCCGTACCAAGGTTTTACTATAAAGCCGGAAAAAATATTTAAATAAAAACATTTGATAAAAAAAAAAAAACAAAAATCACTTTATTGCACCTAAAAGTCGATAATCGCAATTCTGCGATTCAATTTCTGCTTGAGGTAGATGCTTTGTTGTACAAGTATTTGTTTTGCACATATACTTGAGGGTCTCCCCACTGAACCTAAAACCTAAAAGTCTCTTTCGTTATCATACGCATCTGATAACGACTATTACTTCACTACATAGTATAAAACAAAGTCGCTTTCTCTGTCCCTATGTCCTTATGTATGCTTAGATCTTTAAAACTACGCAACGGATTTTAATGCGGTTTTTTTAAAAGATAGAGTGATTCAAGAGGAAGGTTTATATGTATAATAAACACCCGTGCGAAGCCGGGGCGGGTCGCTAGTCTAGTATAAAATCACCGGCTTACTTGCGGTGGAGTAGTAGCTTCATCCCTTCTCCTACCCTCTTTATCCAATAATGAGAGTATTACACTTATACACTTTAAAGTTTTGAAGAAACTTTAAGTAATTTAGGACTAAATATATTAATCCTAGTTTTCTAATAAACTTTAATTCCATAAAAATATAAAATAAAAATGTATAATTATTTTACGTTAAAAATAGATTAGTTTGCTATCATGATAGTAAAACGGCAAATAAATCAATTCATATAGCCTAAAATATTTATTAAATATTACACATTAATTATAATTATTATGGATAATATTTCATCACATTCAGTATTTCAACACTTAAAAATTTTAAAATTAGTCATGTTTTCAATCATAACTTTTAATTTTGTTTTTGATACTTATTAATTAAAACTACAAAGTAATAATAGAGTAATAATACAATTTAATTCTATAAAAGGAAACCGAATACCAAAGCGAAATAACAGAATAATTAAGAAACTATATTTTACGACGAAAGAGTTAATGATAAAAGTATCCGATATAATAAAAACGTTACGATTTAAATCGTTTCCATAGTAAAGAGGTTAATTTCCGCTTGTATTTTCTCTATACACCTCATGTACCTGGGGTTAATCTGAAAAGCCCTGTTAATAGCCAATTATGAACACAATACGGTTAGAATGTTATTTTTCCTCGAGATTTTCTTTATGGTTCTCGTATGCTACCACTAATGCGAGGATTTGAATCATAGAGCGAACGTAAAACGTTACTAGAAGAACATATTGTATCATTGTATGGTAAATGGAAGTATCGAGAATATAACGTTTACTAAATTGGGATATTGAGTTCGGAACTTTTTGACCCTTATTTGAAACTAGCTGTTGCCCGCAACTTCTTTATAATAGAAATTTTTATACTACTTATTTCACGTGCTATACTATCAAAAATAATACATATTCCTATTTTGAAACATTTTTCAGTAATGTTTTGCTCGTATTAGTCATAGTGCAGTGGTATATAGCTTATTCGAAGCAGTTTAGTTCTTAGGATTAGCGTGTTCAACCACGAAAATTCTTAAATCTTATGATTTTTTATATGTATATATAAAAAAAAATAGTCTTGCAGAAAATTAAAACTGATATTCAGCATATTAAAATAAATACTTTTACTATCGATGTAAAAGAGGAACAAACGAATACACTTTCAGATTTACAATACTGTTATGGATTTTTGTTATTGCTTCGAAGATTCCGCAATCCTTGAAAACAAAAGTCTTCGAACAATGCGTCCTGCCTGTGTTAACATACGGAGCCGAGACGTGGACACTGACGAAGAGACTGGTCCACAAGTTTAAAGTCGCTCAACGTGCAATGGAACGGGCTATGCTTGGGGTTTCTCTCAAGGATAGAATAATTACAAATGAGGCTATCCGCGAGAGAACGAAAGTAACCGACATAGCCCACAGAATTAGCTAGTTGAAGTGGCAGTGGGCTGGTCACTTGTGTCGCAGGACCTATGGCCGCTGGAGCAGACGTGTCCTGGAGTGGAGACCGCGTCTTGGCAAACTCAGTGTGGGACGTCCTCCGGCCCGTTGGACCGACGATCTACGTAAGATTGCTGGCGTAGGCTGGATGAGGATTGCGGAAAACCGGGATGTCTGGCGCGAACTTGGGGAGGCCTATGTCCAGCAGTGGACTGCAATAGGCTGATGTGTGTGTGTATGGGTTTTTTATACAACGCTAGACACAATACATATATTGTGTTCCACCAAATCGTGATATGTTAAATTCTTTTGATATAACTAATTAAATATAAAAAAATAAAATAAAAATAAAACAACATTTTAATTCAAATTCCTTAAAATTTCGCCTATTTTTTGGTATCATAATTAATACATTTCATGACGTTGATACAGCGTTTTAGCGATAAATTCGTTACAATATTTACATAACAATTAGCTACAAATACATTTTTTCATACCTACTTTTTAGCCATAATTTCTTCGAAGCAAGTTCCTTCCAGTAATTCTTTGCTGCTTGACATTGAATATAGGTGGCGTGCTAAAGTGAAAACAGCGTTTATTTTAATGTGTGATTGACACGATAGTACAATGTGACTTACAGTTCCAGACTATGAACATTAAAAGGATAAAAACCTTTTTATATAAGCCTTAAAATTATTTCTTTGGTATTTGAATGTGAAATAAATAGAATGTAATCTATTATTTTATCTAGATTTGATTACTTTCTTAGGTTCTAGACTTTAGTTTTGTGATAAATAATAATAGGTATAATCAAGTCAATTCGTAACTCATTTTAGTTGAAAGGACAAAAAATCTGTGTGGACTTCTATGTATTTTATCAACCAACTTCCAAAAAAAGAATAAGGTGATGAATTAGATTGTATATTTTTATGTATGTTACCTCAGGGTGGGACTGGACTAGGTTCGACTGATTTCGATGATTTTTTAATTGAGATCAAACAAGTACTTTTCTAGTTATATCTAATCATGCGTAGGTACCTACTTAAGTATTTTCCGTCGAACTACTTTGTATTATAACTTTTTCCTTTGCATACTGATTTTAATGATTCTTGTTTTAATTTAAAAGCAGATTAATGCTTGTATTGTAGTCCCATTTAAGTTTGATCGGGATTTGATGACCAATTTTTGAGTTATCTTTGATAACTTTACTTGCATATTTTACGCCTACTTACGTTGTATTAGTTGTCGATGTAATTGAAGTCGGTTTTTGTATTAAGCTTGTTTTTGTTAATAAATTAATACTAGTATATGTTGAATTATTAAACATCGATATGTTTTATTTATTTTCAAATTAAAATTATTTGTGTAAATTGCTTTAATTATGTATTTGTTGGTATATGTTGGTATATTATTTAGTAAACTCTGATACTTCTTCGACATGATGATAGGAAAGATACCTATGCCCAGCAGTGGGATATTACAGGCTGAAGCGTAGGCTACGCTTCAGCCTGTACAGCTACGCTGCGTAGCGTAATTATTTGGTAAATTACAACATGTTTTGTTGATGTTATTCTGATAATTAGACAGATATGTGTTGATTTACAAATATTATATCCAAACGAAGACCACAAATGAACTTAACTTGTATTAATTATGAAACGATGGTCGATCGGTCCACATTAACATGACAACAATTACTGAGTAGTTGTGAGTATTCTACTAAATTAATGGTATACTAATGGTATCTTAATGGTATCATTATATTGTCATCATTGTTACAGGAAAGTAATCATAAAATGCTATTCTGTTTTATTGTGTTTTTATAAAAGGAAACTAAACTTTTAATCAGCCTTCTCATTTTACAGTATAAAACACGCAAAACGCATCAAATATGTAACCGATTGTTACAAGATCGTGGCCATATAGTAGACAATTCTATTCCAGAGATTTGTGAGATATATGTAGGTATACACAAAAACTTTCTTAGAAAGTATGTACTTCGAAGTGTTCCAATCAATTCATTTTATTTATCATCTTAATCTTTAGATTATCTTAATCTTTAAAGCCTCTATGATTACTTTAATAGTCAATTATTATTCGCTTTGTTTTATACCGAAGTAATTATTCCTCATACGCCTGAAAAAGAAACTGAATAACTTGAAATATTACGTAGAAAATATAACAGGTAATATATGCATACGGCCCGGCTAAATTTCTTGGAGATGAAAAATGTTACGGGGTTCAGTATAGGTCACGGGTGAAGGCGTAATAATAGGGAGGTCACCCTAAGAAATATGAAGTCATTTTGGCAGCAATTTAGCTCGTAGCCGACTGTTGTTTTTTTTTTTAAATTATCTTACGCGGCTTTTTTCTTCTAACAATATGGTTATAATTTATAAATTTAATAATATTTTTGGTGGCTATAAAAATATTACAGTACGAAGTAAAACTCTACTTCAATTTTTCATAAAAATGCATTGTCTTAGTTGAAACAATGCACTTCAAATAAAAAACTATAGATAGATATTTTCGAATAAACAAGAGGCGCAATGGATCGCAACTTTCTCGCAAATTAAGTGTCAATAAGTACTTTTCACATTGTTTGATTAATGCTTTAATGCCTGTATCTTTCCTTAAAAAATGTTGTATAGACATAAGATTTACTATCTCCCCGTACAGTAGTTTAGCGCAATCACATGACAAATAATAAATAAAATTGAGCAAATTACGAGATTAAGGTGTTGGATGGGGCTATTTAACGACTGTTTTATAGATAATTTTAGCCAATTGAAATATTTATTAAAGACTAGCAAACCCGGCGAACTCCGTTTCGCCACCAGATGGCTTCGTTTTATGTAACATTTCGTTTGATGATTAAAAGATGAAGAAAATTTTTAAAAAGATTTCCCGCTTTTCTGTTGAAATTTTTCCTGAATTTTCTTTACCATAAACGTCACGGAGCCCGAGACCTTTCCAACGAATGCAAAATCGTGGAAATCGGTTTTTGCATTCTGGAGTTATAGCGTCAGGAAGGAAAACCCGACTTATTTTTATATAGTAGATAATAAATAGGTTCCTTCAGTAACTGACGTAACAAAGTAACGAGGATTAATTAAACATTAAAATTATAGTCCATTTTTTAGGTCTGCGACGATATGCTACACGAGAATAAACAGCCCGTTATGATTTTCCAGAACTCTGGTATGACTTGCTCTAGAGTCGATTGGTAGATGTTATTACCATAGAGCAGCGGAGCAACAAAGCGGCAAAATAAACTAAAGGCGGGGTCGCACTTATGATGCTAACCCTAGATTCTACTTGATATACATATAATAATTGGTCATTATATAATATACGCAATTTAATTCATACACGTAATGCTTACATTATGTTTATACGTTGCCGATCGCTACCATAGAGGATTTTCTTAATGGTCTAAGACCACTTTTCGATAGGCAAGTTATCACAGGGATATTTGTTCATAAATTATATTTGATAAAAAATATGTCTCATCGAGTTATCAGATCGGTGAAGGTCACTCTTCCACGTCTCCTCTACTATAATAAAGATATCACAAAACTCATCATGACATCATAAATAATATTTTTGCACCTCAAATTTTACGAAAATCTTTATCAATGAAGTCAATTAAAAAAAAAAACATTTAAAAATGCATTCTGTTCATATTTGAACACGTGACATTTCCATGCAAATCTTGGTAATCTATCCACCGGGATATCACGGCTCATAATTTATTTATAAATTACAACAGAAATAAATTTAACGAGATTTAGGCCTGATAGACTTTTTACCTGTCCGCTCGACGGCGGAAGAGGTCTTGGGGGATCCATTCAAACGGTATTAATGAAATCGTTCCATAGACAGAAGACCTCAAATGAGAACTGGAATGAGAAAAACGGAAACAGGGATCGTAAGTTTTTATTCAGGAAAGTGCTTAGAGAGTAAGCTTTGTAAAAACCAAAAGAATATATTTCTTATTTAAATGCATACGTACGTAGTATGCTAATAGCTATCAGAATTTTAGCGATTAACAAGAAATTAGTCACGGTGAAGTTCAAAAGTTATTTATAGCAAAAAATTGTTTTACGAAAGGCAACGCATGATCAGTTAAGTATACCTACATCATAGTATCATACCTTGTATTTTCATATTCTACCGATTTGTAATGGTAAATTTCTTAAGTAATAAATTGTACTGCTTAGTTTTAATTTTTATTTATCCTAACAAATATTTTATTTTACATAAATTAAAATATATTTTTCAAAAGAATGAATACATTACTTACTAAAATAATAATAAATGAACGATGAATAAATGAATGATTTCATTTGTGTATGCAAATATCTGGTATGGTAAAAGGTCCAGTCAATGTAGTCATATTCTAGAAGTATATTTGGGTAGTAACATTAACCTGTAAAATGGCTGATTCTTATCGAAATGACCGCTCAGTCCTTACAGTTCACGCACCATATTTTAAATAAAATTCTAATAACTCTTAACGATTTACTTTCAAGGAAAATAATGAAGTTCGATACAAAAGTACCTACTCTGTTAAAATATTCATCGAATTGTAACCTTAATTAATTAAGCCGCGTCTTATTGCCTCCACTAGTGACAATAAGAGGGCTGGTGCATTTTGTTGCTCAGAGAATCGTCATAGCGATTCAACGGGGAAATACTGCCAGCATTCTTGGCACCATTCCCCGTGGATATTATTCATAGCAGAACTATTTGTAAATATTTAGTTCTTAAGTTGTGAATTTTAAATATGTGTTATATTGTAAAATTTCGAAATAAAGGTATGAACCCATTTGATGGAATTCCAAAAAAAAAATTGACGATATTAAAACTCTAAAATAAAAAATCTGTATATAAATACATAATTTGATAACATTTTTGGTCTGTATTGTTTTTTTTTTTTCGTAAAGGTAAACTCATAAATATCCAAAAATATTACGCTTTGCTTTAATTAAAGTAATATTTGAATATTATTATTTTCAATTTTAGATGGTTAAAGGTAGGTAATGAAATTATTCAAATTTTATTATTTAAAGGAACGAACTATAATAATTATTAGGTCAAATATTATTTAATATCTGAAATATTCTCCCTAGTATTTAAAGTTCAGTTAGGAGTAGGTACTAGTCTGTTTCAGAATTGCCTCGACATTATAATTTGTATATAGATAAATTATTTAGCCTGTGAAGTCCTAAGCTTGCCTAAGTGTCTCTTTCTCCATAAAAGTTGGAGCTTAATCCACCTCGCTGCTCCACTGCGGGCTTGTGGATAGTTTTACCACTTACCAAGAGATAATAACAATCGGGAACGATCGCTTTAGTTGTTCTACGAGACATGATGGGGAAACTCACAATATTTTTATACGTAAATATAAGTTGAAGAGATAAAAGAAAGATTACATAAATAATTGTAATAATGTTACACTTTATTAACGGTGAAACCAATCTTTGTTGATGATATAAAAAGAAATAAAAAACTTCGTGCATTCAAGGAAACGCCGGGAAGAATAATGTTGCATTAAATAAAATAAATTTAAAGAAAATTAAGCAAATACAGAAAGAAATAAGTACAAAGATAACGAAGCTAGCCAGCGGAATATTAATGGCACGTTGCAAATGATCAAACGTTTCTGTGGGCGCCGGGCGGGTATCGTTCTAGGTTTTATTCTTAGCTAGCTGGCTGTATTTGACATCGCACTTCTAAACTGTTTAATAAGTATTCACATGTCAGTGATTCGTTCATTTTCTTTTTATTGGTTAATGTGTGTAACATAAATCTCTGTTTAAATTCGAGTCTTTGAAGTTTAATTTTCCAAATTTAACTAAAATACGTGACAGTTAATTAGTTGCTGTAACTAAAAAACCATAGAAGGAAAAACAAAAAGTTGAGTTGTCCATTAGATCGTAAACAAATTTCTCAAATATTTCCGTTTCCCTCGAGACAGGAGAAAATCCTACTGGAGGCCGTTGAGCGTAAAGAGTTTATTATTTATTAAATATTTAAATCTGTACTTCTGATAAATGAAATAATCGATTCTCATTTAGGTTTATTTGGCTCCGAAAAATCACGTTAAAATATTCACGATTCATGATCACGATTTTGTCTTTAACATCCCACAACTGGGAAAAGGCCTCGTTCTACATGTAAAGGGACCCGTAGATGATCAAATATTTGATTAAACTTCATATAAATTTCTGTTTGACAAACGTGTTTGTCAAATTATTTGATCGTGTGCGAGCTTGTTTGATGTGTTTGTTATAATTATGAAAACATGAAGTTTGATCAAACAAGTTTGACAAACAAGTTTGATCGTTTACGGGGCCTATAAGAGTCGGAGCGAAATCCACCGCGCTGTGTTCAACTACGGGTTAGCGAAGTCAAAATATTATCTAAATAAAAATAGGCGTAGCTTATATTATTTGTTTACATTTTTGGAGTATACTCCTTAAGAATCGATTTTCATATAAGGACCCCGGTATGAAATATTAGGAGTAAAATCTATTGAACGAATGACCTCGTTACGTTGCTTGTAACGCCATCTATTGAAACCCAATAGGGTTCCGATTGATTTTGTAACGACGTTTTATATAACCCCATCTTAGATAGATAGATTGCGTTAATTGATTAGTTTATTTAAGTACCATTTTATCAATACCATATCTGGTATTCTTTTTCTTAGACTAGTAAGTCTTTTTTGTGCCTATTTAGACAGTCGATCTGAAGGAGTAAACTCCAGTCGTGCGTCAGAGCAGACACACACTTTTTTATAATTTTAGTACAGTTTTGCACTTATTTACATATAAATAACGACGAACTAAGTTTTAAATTAAACCTACATTAAAATCTAATTAATGATCTGATAACACTAATATTTTCCAAAGATATCTTATACTATTAAACGAGCAATTCTTGTATATATATATATATATATATATATATTTTCTGAATCTCGGAATCGGCTCCAACGATTTTCGTGAAATTTAGTATGCAGGGGATTTCGGAGGCGAAAAATTGATCTAGCTAGGATTCATTTAAAAAAAAAGTCGTTTTATCCCTGTTTTTAAGCAATGAAAAAATATCATTAGAATACGAAGCTTAATTTCACTACGCGTCAACATAGCTTTAATGGCGTAATTAGGAAATCGGCGGTTGTCAAATCGTGTTGACCCGGGTTCGAATCTCAGTCTCCAGATAATTTTTTTTCCTTTTTTTTTTTTAATTTCACTCGTGATTTATTATTTAAATAAAATTAAAATATAAAAATACCGAGAAAAAAAAAAAACAAAAAATAAAATGAAAATACCGAGCTGGGCTCGGTCACCCAGGTATTGATATTCAAAGTGACAAAATGACATATGGAAAACGTACAGTTGATAAAATTTAAATGTTGGTAAGTACTGTATGAATACGTAATGTTTAACGGATCTAAGTCTAGTCCAGTCTTCAAGCGGGAAGGGAACTCTAAAACTAGAGAACCACTATATTTTGTAGTATCATATAACTTTACATCGCTTTATATAATATCTTGCAAGATTGAATAAATAATTGTATTTGTTCTCAATTAAACAAAAATTATTTCACGTAATAAAATGAGAACGCATATATATACGCATTTATTTATTTATTTTTTATTTATTTATACCTACTTTATTGTACATCACAACTACAAATATCATTTAAAGACTGTGAAGTACAATGGGCGGACTTTGGCTGTTTAGACATTTCTTCCAGACAACCCAATATTCCCTACTATGAGTAACGATCGCTATCAGGTGTACATGATAACAACCGGGACCGACGGCTTAACGTGCTCTCCGAGGCACGGTGGGGAGACCCACAAGGACTGCACAAAAAAAGTAACATATACGCATTATTAAGAATAACTCAAAAATAATTATTCATCACCAGCTTTCGAATAAAAAAAAAATAATAATCAGAATCGGTACAGTCAGTAAAGAGATTGAGAACCTACTCTTTTTTTATGCCAGTTAAAAAGTTTAAAATAAAGTTTTAATAACTCACATTTTTTTTAGAAACCAAAATATCCAATATGCTATTCTTATCGATGCAACGATATTCACATTTTCGAGTTGGTAACATTCATTAAGCAGCAGTTTAGGCAGTAAAATTGAAAACATTCTCATTTTAAATAGAGGTAGGACAGACGTCCGGTGTCATCTGTGACGTATGTCAAGGCAGTGTTTTGACACAGTGTAATTTAAACCTAGAGTGAAAACCGTTTTATTATTCAACAGCACAAAATGTTATAAATGTTAAAATGTAGTTAAGTTTTAGTTGTCTAGTCTGTTTTTTTTTTAAACCGTGTATGACATTGTAAAAAGATCATATTTACAATACTGCCAATTCGAATGTACAAGTTTTCCGTTTATTTCATAACAAGTAAAAAGGAACAAAGGTTATAATCATGTTTAATATATCCATTTTATAGATTCCTCACTACATTTTTAATTACCCTACTTTACAAGAATATACACTTATTTTAGTTATCGCACTATAGGATTTTACACATCGATATTTTAACATTCTACACTTAAATCACATTCCAACAAATACATTAATTTTACTACTTAATCAAACATCACATTCCTTTACTAATGAATCGAAAGGATCTTCGTTCCATCCGGGGTGTCCCTTGACACTTCTCAAGTTTTTTCTTTTTGTTTTTTTTTTTAATATAAAAACCTTCCGTGGTATTTAAGGAACACACTGAAAAAAAAATAGCCGAATTAGTCGAGCTATTCTCTAGCTATGCGCCTAGCAACATTCATTTTTATTATATAGATAAAATTGTTACAAAATAATTTAAGATGAATAATTGAAGATAATAGTTAAATTAAAATTATCTATGTTATTTTTGTATCATTCTTGTTATCTTTTCTTAGTAATATATTCTAAATTAGTAAATATAATACGCAAAAGCTAAGCCCTAAACTGGTCCCAAAAGGGAAAATTGCTCAAAAGTCAAAACAAAAAACTATGGCTAATAAGCTAACGCATTGTCGTATTATAAAGAAAATATAGTTTCTCATTTTCAATTGAGGAGAGAGAGATTTAATCTTATTTTATCCTGTTCCTATTATAATCTATGCAAGAACAATCTTTTTTATTTTATTTTTAAATGACGGAAGTACTCCTGTCTCCTAAATATAATATTTAAAATAGTTCAAAGGAAATGTACTAAGACAAATACGAGTAGGTAAACAGTGAAGTCTAGACAGAGAGTCTATTTCAAGTAGGTCACATATCCGCAAACAAATGAGCACTGAGATATGTTAGTTGTAGAAAAATCATAAAAATATTTTTATATTTTTCGCTGTGCGTATGACGAATATTTTTTGTATGACCGTCTTTATATGTATACTAGCTTCTGCGCGCGACTTCGTCGGCGTGGACTCCGCTCCTATTGGTCTTAGCGTAATGATATATAGCCTAAAGCCTTCCTCGATAAATGAGCTATCTAACACTGAAAGAATTTTTCAAATCGGACCAGTAGATCCTGAGATTAGCGCGTTCAAAGAAACAAACAAACAAACAATCAAACAAACAAACAATCAAACAAACAAACAATCAAACAAACAAACTCTTCAGCTTTATTATATTAGTATAGATTTATTTACATACTAGCTTCTGCGCGCGACTTCGTCGGCGTGGACTCCGCTCCTATTGGTCTTAGCGTGATGATACATAGCCTATAGCCTTCTTCGATAAATGGGCTATCTAATACTGAAAGAATTTTTCAAATCAGCCCAGTAGTTCCAGAGATTACCGCGTTCAAACAAACAAACAAACAAACAAACAAACAAACTCTTCAGCTTTATGTATTAGTATAGAGTATAGATTACTGACTATCGTAGAGGCAACTGACTGTTGCAGTGTTATTGATGCTTTCCACTCGAGCAATCGATGCGCCTCAACTGCAGATTCTTAACTTAAAGATGTAAATTAAAGTTCCCGTTAATAAAGCTTATTTGGTTTATATTTAGAAATTTTCAGATAGAAAAAAATATATACTGCTAATGAAAAGTTATCAATACGATATGTTGATATTATGATGGGTTATGTTATTCTTGAATGTGCAACCTAATCTTTAAGCCGGTTATCATTTATGTAAATTCTAACTTATCCTCGTGCTGCGCCTTCTCTGTGAAAAAGGGCGGGAACTTATTTGTACTCCTGTATATAAAACGTTTTCTTACATTATTTTTATTTTGAAAGAATTTTTATAAATCTTTCAGTAGTTTTTAAAACAATTTCAACACAGTGAATTAGAGTTAAAGCCTAAGAGCTTATATATCAAAGCGGCATGCAGTATTCAGTATTACTAATACTCTTTTCCCCCCTTCAATAAGTAACGCTTTCCAGTGAAGGTATGTTTGCCCTAGGGTCAGGACCCCATAAACCGTAAGTGGATCCAACCTCATCGTCATATATTCAAAAACCTCTGGGGGGCGAGTGATGTGTGATAAAGGACAATATTATATTTTATTTATGATTCCATTTCCTATTGATATGGGTCGATGTATGCGTCAACGGACAGACAATTATATTTTATTTTTAAGTATTTTGACTCTATCTCGTTACTAGGTGACTGTCACCAAGTTCGGTGAAAAACTGAAAGCCGTTATATATTGAATCTCGTCTTTATATATACATTTTTTTTTTACTTTCACTAGATTTAAAATGTTTCGATAATATTATCTTAGCACAGGTTTTAGTCAAGTCGCTACTATGAAATTTAGTTGTAGTAAAATGTCGTGCCATGGAAAACTTCGAATATCGATTATTGTTGAGTAAATTTAATTAAATTCTTCCTTTTTATTATATGATTAACAATGTATTTAGCGGTGTAGATAACTTTAATTAATTGTATATATTTTTTTGTAAGTAAAGAAAATAAATAATTTTTCATAGACAATAAACACACTGTTATTACTTTAAACCGTATCATATAATCATAGACCAGAAGGTGTGGTTTCTGCGACCTCTGCACTATCGCGTCATCAAATTCCATTACGTCAATCCCATTTCGTCAATGTCTGCTCAAACTGTATGTGCTTTGTTAAGTAGCGCTGAGGACTATGTCAAAGCGTTACAAAATAGAGTTTGGACTAACGTAGCGAACCCTGTTTCATCAGTGGTAGTTTCAGAATGTTGTAGAATTCTCCCTGTATGCATACTTTTTACTAAACTTGAATGCAATCTGTATTTAAAACTCTATTTTGTTACATTATAAATCAATATATAAAACCATGACAGGAAGTGCACCGTTAAGTTAGCTATAATTCTTTTGGTCTAAGATCCGAGAAGCTAAATCTTCCCTCATCTGTTAATTAGATGAAACAATTTTTTATAGGCTTATTTCAATATTGTGAATTTATAAAAACAACCTCTCAAAAATTGTTTCATCTAATTAACACATGAGGGAATATTTTGTTATATCCCGGATCTTAGACCATTAATGCATTGATAATTGTGACTAATGGATAATCGAGTAAGTTCATTAATCAGTATGTTGCAGGGGTGTCTCCTGCATTAGTGAATGACCATGGATACGGAAATTGCAAGGTGATGATATATACTTTATGAGTACCCTAATTTATTTTCTTTCTCATTGTCATGCGATAAGTGGTTTTTAACACGGTGTTTGAAATGGCAGCATAGTTTTTTTTCTAATCACGAAGTCAAAATAAAAATTGGGTATAGAAAATGTATCGAATGAATAGACCGCGTTGGTGTAATGGTGCGTATACCGTGTCGGCGTTGCCTGGATATCGACGGTCGCGAGTTCGATTCCCGCTCGGAGTGGATATTTGTGTTTATACAAATATTTATTACCGGTCTGGTTGTTAATGCTTGTGTTTCGTGCCTTGCTTCGGAGAACACGTTAAGGTGTTCCGGTTGTTATTATGTAAAGGTGTATTGCTATCAGGTGATAGCGATCGTTACTCATAATAGGAAATATATCCGCCAACCCGAATTGGAGTAGCATGGTGGCATTTTCCTTCTCTCTTTCTTTCATAGGCAGTTACGTTTCGTATATCTAAGACACAGTGCATGTCTATTGTGCACTCGTTTTTTTTCCAATGATTTATTTATTTTTTACTTCGTGATAACCTTTTTGTGAACGTTTTCTTAGTGCATGATGTGCGTCGTTACCTTGGGGAATAGTTTGAGATACCAAGCCTCTAAGACTAAAAATATCGTTACGAGCCTTTCGGAACCGACTATGGGGCTAAGAAAACCCAGAGGAGATCAGTTGGGTAATATTCGTTGCTCAAAAATTACGTAGTATGTTCACTTGTTCAGTATTAAATTGTTAAGAATAGGTCTTTAATTGTACTTGTAAGCTAGGAATTGTTTGAAATTATGAAGCTGAGCTGCCTTGTTAGAGATTGATTTTGACTGATTTATTGAAAGATTCTAGGATTTCTCCGAAAAATATAAGTCGAGTGGATATAATCACAATATTGGTAAGGATTCCCTTGATTTCCCAAACGTTACTCTTATTTCTTATTTGTAAATAGACTATCGTCAGTAATTCTGCAATTCGAAAAACTATTGACAAAATGCTTAAAACTTACTCAGAGTGGTCTAAGTTCTAACTGCTAGAATTATAATATAATTCTATTATACATTTAAACTGTGTGTGTGCCAGTACCACACAGTAGTACACAGTGTGCACAGTACACAGTGCCGTAACCACACAGCACTAACAAGTGCCGTAACCACACAGCACTAACAAGTGCTGTGTGGTTCGGCACTAAAGAATGTAGCCACCCCCTCTCTTCCCGTGGCTGTCGTAAGAGGCGACTAAGGGATAACACAGTTCCACTACCACCTTGGAACTTAAAAAGCCGACGGATGGCGGGATAACCATCCATGCTGGCTTTGAAATACACAGGCCAAAGACGGGCAGCAGCGTCTTCGGTGCGACAAAGCCAGCCCTGCGGTCACCAACCCGCCTGCCCAGCGCGGGGACTATGGGCAAAACACATGAGTTCGCGTCATAATGTCAGGCGCGAACTTGTGGAGGCCTATGTCCAACAGTGGACTGTGATAGGCTGTAGTGGATACATTTAAACTTTCGCGGAAAGAAGGTTTATCCAGCTAAGTGTTACGAAAATGTATGTTTATATTATGTTTTCATATATGCGATTTACTAGTTTTTAACAGTCTCGCAGTTAATCACAATGGACATCTTAGATTTAAATATAAAACGTCTATAACCTACAGTAATCGCTTACCATGAGATGACCCTTAAGCTTGTTTGACAACCTAGATTTATAAAAAAAAACATTTAAGATTATAATTTATATTATAATAAGAGAAAGATATCATTTTGAAATATTAATTAAAATAATTAATTAACTAAAAGAAAAAAAAATCAGCTGTTTAGTAATAATTTTTGTAAAGTAATAAAAATTGATTTTTTTTCTGATTTTTTTCCTTTAGTTAGTTAATATTTATATAATTTGATGGTAATATTGTCCTACAAATTGCGTGGTACGTTATCCCGGACCTACGCTCACTGCTGCTCTATCTCCTGCTAACTCTATTATCTACCACAATCGAGAGTTTTCGAAGAGGAACTTTTTGTTCGTCTCATCAACATGAAGCTACTCCCGGAAAATTAGCTTGTTACTAATCAGGTGAAAAATATGTACTAGGGATCCCTACCTACTAATATATTTTTTTAAAGATTTTATTATAAAACCCGTGACGTCGTCATATTTAATCAGTAAGATGTAACTAAGAAAAATTAAAACAAAATGAAGGTAAGCGTTTTCTTGTAATCGATAATGTTTATTAAATTTAGAAATAGTAGATTAAAAAATGTTATTTGCGTGTACGAGTACCTAATGTGCGCCTTCATTATTTCAAAGCGGAACTAAGAAGGCTTTAAGAACACTATTCACTATAATATTTATATTGAAGTAATTTTTTGTATCTAAAAATAAAAATCGCTTTTAAATTTTTAAGTTTTTATTTGAAGTATATAATTAATCTATCTTACTGGAAATAATTGCTTTTTTTAAGTTATGTTGCGAAACTTTGATAAATATCTGTAACGATTATCCAGACATTAAATTATAAAAAATATAAATAGATCTTTAAAGCATTGTTGAACTACATAGATATAGTTTAGTTACAGAGTTCAGTTGGTAAGGGTATCTTATAAATTAAAAAGATGTTAGTAAAAGTTGATAGCCAAAAAACTGTCACAATAGTTTTTTAGTTTACTAAGAAAATTTATATTAATTTACATTATAATTTACATCAAAAACTCTTAATTTAAATTTTTTATATGAAGTTTTATTAAGACTGTTTCATTTTAAAAACTTTAATGTACCGCGTGGCAAGCCTTATGAATACTGCAGTACTGGTAGAAATACGTTTCGAGCCATCCCACGTTTTATATTTATAAAATAAATTAACAAGTCGCCATTGTGATGCGGAAAGCAGATTTAAAATATGAAGGGATGTGCTTACAGCGTTCAATTTGGAAGTTTTTATTTATTCAGCCATTTGTCTGATTGACTGCATTTAGTGGTCCTCTGTTTACGAGTGGGTTCATGGAAGGTATGTTTTGATTACTGTTTGCATTTCTCAAGCCCTCGCTGATTATGTTTTACAATATACAACATACAAAATTAAACGTCAAAACCGTGTAAAATCTTTTTTTTATGATTTAAATATTTGTCTTAATAAAGAAACAGCTTTAACTACTGTTGGACCGGGAGCCAGTGACAGGTTGACATGACCAATAACCTCTCAAACGAAACTTCGTAACATGAATAAGGGTTTTTTTTTGTATGAATTATCGTCTTTGTCAGCTGCCACTCCGTGGGTGGGTTGGGCAGCGGCAGCCTCCCAAACATCGAGAAAAAAAATTTTTTTAGTCATTTCCTCTCACTTCAAAATTTGTCGGATTATAGTTTACCTAATATCTTGAAGGAAACATAACGTCAGCTGGCCATAACATGGTGGATTATACGTCAGCTGGCTGCTTGAACATGAAAAAAAAATATTTTTTTTTCAATGATTTCCTCTCAACTAAAAATTTGCATGGTGATAGTTTACATGCTACTATCATATCTACTTATAATCTACAAAAAAACGAGTCTGCTTTAAACCACACGACTGAAGTCAAACTTCTTTAGTTGCCTCTATAGTTTGAAACGTACCTCTCTCTTTTTCTATCTCCACTAACTTATATCACAACCTCAACTTCCGTTCGCCTTGTCCGATCACGGTTTTCTCTCTTTTCACTCACTCTTTCGGTCTTTCTCCCGTTCACTCTCGTCGCGCACTCCCCAACTCAAGCGTGCGTAAAGAAGTTTTACTTAAAAAAAGTTCTCTAAAGTCATAAAATTGACACCTGTTTTTCCTTATAAAACAGTATAAATTGACAGATTAAAATTAGCACAAAAGATGGGACTAAGTAATTGCAAAAGATAGAATCAGATCGAAAATAACTTTATTTCTAATCCGGAACAATCAACATTGAGTTACAATATAATACATTTAAATTAAATACTAACTTGCAAACATGTCAACAAGTTGCTCGTACAATGTCTGGACATGCCATTGTAATCTAACTTGTTATTTCAATAGTAAAACTTTTACGAAACAATATAATACCTAAACCAATGTTATAAAGGCAAACAATTTATTTGTTTATTCAAGTTAATAAATAACTTGTTTAGTACTCTTAAAAATTATTTTATTGTACGTCAGATATGTAGTGATTGTGTGAAAAGTTACACTTTGGCACAAAGGAGTGGTGTATCTATAGACGTCGACCACTTTGATAAGTTTCAAAACTCAAAGTGGGTGAAACCACCAACCTAGTACAAATAATTGGTTAAGTTAGCATATAATGAGAATGTTTAAGTTAGAACATAATGAGTATTGTCTGTTTTGTGATGGACATTTTTAAATAATATACGTATATATTATCGCAGAAACATTTATATAACTATATATAAATATTTTTTTTTAATTTAAGATTTAGTACCTGGGTGACCGAGCCTAGCTCGGTATTTTCTTCTTTTTTTTGTTTTTTTTTTGCTTGGTATTTTTATATTTTAATGTTATTTAAATAATAAATCACGAGTGAAATTAAAAAAAAAAGAAAAAAAATTGATCTGGAGACTGAGATTGGAACCCGGGTCAACACGATTCGCCACCCGCCGACTTCCTAATTACGCCATTAAAGCTATGATGACAACGGTGAAATTAAGCTTCGTATTCTAATGATATTTTTTCATTGCCTAAAAACAGGGATAAAACGACATTTTTTTAAATGAATCCTAGCTAGATCAATTTTTCGCCCCCGAAATCCCCTGCATACTAAATTTCACGAAAATCGTTGGAGCCGATTCCGAGATTCAGATTCTATATATATATATATATATATATACAAGAATTGCTCGTTTAATAGTATAAGATAAAGTTTATGAAAAGTCTTGGTAAATTGATTAATATTTTGTAAAAGTTCGATTTTAAAAATCAAAATAAATTTATCGCATTATAATGGTACTGTAATTGGTCTGTAAAAAAAAAATTATACATATTGTAAATATTCTCTACTCTAATCTTATTGGTTTTGCTTTCGAAGGAATTTTTGAGTATTTATTAGTCATATTTTACGAAGAATATGTTTTTGCAAAAGGCAGACAATTTTATCTGATTATAAATATATACGAAAAAACTAAAGAAATATAATCAGATCAATAAATTAAAAGTAAAAACCTTTTTAAAAAACAAGCTTTTATTTGAATGCACTAAAACGAAAAAAATAAATTTTTACTTTAAAACTTTTACTATCTACTTATAAAGTCATTACACATAATTTATATCATAGAAAAGTTTCAATTGGTTGAAGATATCTGCTTCAAAATTGAGTTGCAAGATTTCACCTGAACAAACATACATACATACAAACCATGCATTGTCATCCAAATTGAACCTGTATACAAAGTTTCAGCTCAATTGCTTGACGATATTTGCTTCAAAATTGAGATGCAAGATTTCACCCGAACAAACATACATACATACAAACCATGCATTTGTCATCTAAATTGAACATGTATACAAAGTTTCAGCTCAATTGCTTGAAGATACTTGCTTCAAAATTGAGTTGCAAGATTTCACGCGAACAAACATACATACATACATAAATACATACAAATCATGCATTGTCATTGTAACGTAACACATAAACACAATTCGATTGTTTTAGTGAACGGATATGGTTCAAATTTATTGGTGCCATAAATTTTAAGTTATACTTGAGATAACAAACGCATAAATCGAAATGAGAGTTGACACGTAAACATAACTCAGTCATTTTAATGAACAAAAATTGTTCTAATTCATTAGGGTCTCAAATTTTAAGTTGTACTTGAAATAGAGATTTATTTGCTGGGAACTCAAACAGCTTAGTTATCGTTTTAAAATATTAGGTGATAAATTTTAAATATATTCGAGACAAGCTTAAATTTGTTGTGTTGACAGATTTGTTAAGACTTTGATAAGGTGAAACATTCTAAGGGCCGATTTCACTGATTGAAATAATCGCGATTAGTTCGACGTAAACTCGGTTTACGCGTTTAACGGAGTTTAGAGCTGGAAATTGCATTTCACCAACATAAACTAAACGCAGTTAGAGAATAACTGAGTTTAAATTCTAAACGACCGATTTTTGGCGTTTAGCTGTGTAAACGCGTTTTGTCTAGAGCTTCTAACGGTCTAACCTATTAAAAACAAATCTTGTCAAGTTGTCATATGATATATTCTGATACTCGAGTTTATAGTAGTGTATCTCTATATATATATATATATATAAATGAATAGCTGAATATGTTGCTAAGCGCAAATCTTGAGAGCGGCTGAACCGATTGCGCTAATTCTTTTTTTTATGTTCCTTGAAGTATGAGGATGGTTGTTACGGAGAGAAATTTTTAAAAAAATTGCCTGAAAAAGTCTTAAAACAACACTTTGCTATATTCCCATACAAATGATTCGTAATAATAATTAAAAATCGATTTGAACTTTAATACCATACCATAAAGTTTAAGTAAATTTATCTCAAACCTCATATTATAATATATCATGACATCTGCGCTTAAATTTAAGGCGATGTTCACGTTTTATGTCACCAACCTTCGTTTTCGTAAACGCGATTAAATTGTAGCTGGTGAAATCCGTTTAACGAAAACCAAGATTAGAATCGAACTATAAATTCGATTAAGCAAAACGTAGTTTTATTAAACTTAGTTTCCAATGCAAACGGTGGAATCGGCCCTAAGGGTTCGACTCGGCGTGGGAGCGTTTTTTTTTACTGGAGTCACAGGGCACCGGGGTTGCCATCACAAAGTTTTAAGTTGCCGTGTTTTGGAATAAAAACTACAAAATTGCCGTATATTTACTTTACATTAACACGTAAGGTTAAAAATGACAATAAATAATTGTGTTTGCTAGCAGCAAACGAGAAAACTGACTTCGAGTGTATCGACAAGTAGTGCAACGTGGGTGGACGGGAAAGAGTTGACAGGCGCACTGGTCGTCACTGCGATTTTCGAGGGTTCCCCTCGGTTTATCTGGGATTCCATTATCATGTCCTGGTTTTCTTGTCATGGTGCCACCCTTGGGATGTCTCCTTTCAAGCAAAAAGGAATTGTAGGAATCGGTTCGTGAACGACGGGGTTGTCCCCGAACGTACATAAAAGAATATATTTATGCGGTCGAATTGGGTAACTGCCTCCTTTTCGAAGTCGGTTAAATAACTACCTTTTTGAAATCGGTTGAATAATACATTATTCTTCACAACCGTCATACAAATCTATCGTAACTAACATTTTTTCTTCGGCTTTATTCAATGTATATTTGTTTTTTCCCTTTATATTGTTTATCTTTTGTTGTGTTTCTGTTTAATTGATTTACGCAATTTCCTTCGGATCGGATAAAAGTGCTTACAGCCAGTAAAGCTCAATTTATTGAGGAAGTAATAATTTTATTTCTTGGTTTTTTTTTGTAATAATTTTATTTCTTGTTCTTGTTTTTGTGTTGCACTATAATGACTTATCAACTATCGATCAAATTATTAGGAAAAAACAATTACACATTGGATTGCCGTGTTTTTGAACACGGCAATGAACGTACTGCTGTGTACCGCGTTTTATCACCGAATATATCCAAATTGCCGTGTAACACGGCAATGGCCGTGTAAATGGCAACACTGCAGGGCGTGCTATGGTAGGGGTGTAAGGGTGGGGGAACTGAGACGCTGGTCTTGATATACACGAGTTCGGGTGTCGGGAGGGGCATTCAGATTCGGTTTTGGACTCGGGAATTCGAAGTACAGTATTGGGGAAGAGAGCACGTAGGCCTCCTCGGCCGTCGCGGCCCCTCGGCTGGCGAAGCTATGGAATTTCTGACCTAGATCAAACATAGAATACCTAAAGTGTTTTTAGGTCTGGATCAGAGATTTCATTAGCGTAAGCTGGCCGAGTGTGGCAATGTAGCTTCAGTGTAGTTCGCGAAATAGTTTAATTTATTTTAGTGATTATTATTAAGTGCAATTCTTTATTATAAAAATCTTTAATTGTAATCCGCTAAATAAATTCAGTGAAAGACCTGTGATCAAGAGCTCCTGTGGTTCGATGCACAATTCTTATTTATATATGCATTTGAAATAATTTCACAATTTTGATACACTTTGATCACCAATTGGTGTAGAATTAAAATGATTTATGATGCGTTTCACTTACTGATTTTTTATAACTTTTACGGAGGTTTTTAATAAAAGATATCTAATGAATTATTATCTAGGTTTACATTGATACTATTAATTATTGATTGATTATTGAATGAAATTATTATGAAATAAGCCTTATGACTATAATTATATAGAATTTAACTGATAAAATGAAATCTAGCCTAAATAAATAATCACTATATGATGTTGATAGAATGAAACGAAATTACATTCGTTTAACTTTAAATTACATATATAAATTGAATGAATCTTTGGTTAAAACTATCATATTAGATATGGCTATAGTAAGGGTTAAATAGAATTTCGTTAGGGTGTATTTGAATAATGAAATGAAATTTTACTGTGTTGTTTAATGAAGTCATTACTTAGGAAGTAGATAGAGTAGTGGATATTTCTATAATATGACCTATAAACAAACTAATGATTAGTTGTCGTATCTTATTGAATATTCTCTACATATAAATATGCTTCTATTGAATGTATATGTGTGTATGTATATGTATATATATATATGTATATTTGGCTTCATTTTGACATTACACAAACTCTTGTAGTTTTGAACATTGATCTAAGAATTTATGTTCTTAAATGAGTGTCAAGACGAGGTATCTGGTAGACTGGAGTGTCTCATTCTTACGATGACTTTCATTGAACTATATAAACCATGTTCAGGTGAATCCATAAATGTTTCTATTCGCCAGTGTTTTATTATAGGTATCCCCTATAAGGCTTGGCCCGTCTAAGCCACAGTTCATCGCGTCATCGATGCTAGGTAGATCCTAACCTTGGCCTATCTAGTAAAGAAAGTTGCGTGTACTTCCTACCTAACCTCTGCGTTTGTATTTGCCTAATTGAACTATGTTCTTGGTAAATACTATACGTACGATTCCTTATCTTTGATAAGAGACATGGACAAACTTCACCAGACACCTAGTGTATGGTCGTTGTTTGAACTGCAACAAAGGTTAGTAGTTTATATTTGGACAGTGGTATGTAGTTCTATTTTAGACTAATAGAGAAACATATTCACTTTTCCAATTAATTTATTGCTAATTTTTGTGGACGGTCTCTGTTAAGTCCTAAAGGCGGATTTACTGAGATTTAAGCCAAGCCTTAACCAAGCCCTCTTGTGTTGTACAAACATACAAACATTGATGGATTATAAAACCTATTAAATATACATTCTCTTTTCATTGTGAAAATGAGATACTCTCAGAGATTCTGATTGAGTAAATGAAGTATGTTATATTTTAATTGTTTTATTTATCCCTCGACACTTCCATGTCCTTGATAAATCCAATCAGTTCCTGAGAGAGTCTGATATATAAATATGACCTATAAACAAACTAATGATTATTTGTCGTATCTTGTTGAATATTCTCTACATATAAATGTGCTTCTATTGAATGTATATGTGTGTATGTATATGTATATATATATATATGTATATTTGGCTTCATTTTGACATTACACAAACTCTTGTAGTTCTAAACATTAATTTAAGAACTTGTAGTTTTTTAAATATATGTTGGAACGAGGTAACAAGGTGGTTGTAGTCTTGAATGGGTTCAAGGATACTTTTAGCTCTTGAATACATTCTAACTGTGAACTCGTTCAGTATAATGCAGTTCCTAACTGTAGTGGCAGGCAGCTAGACCTGGTGCTGAGTGGCCGCGGCGCCGGCGTGGCGGTGGCGGTGGCTGACGAGGCGCTGCGGCCGGTGGACGCGTACCACCCGCCGCTTGCCGTCGCCGTCACTGTCGCCGCTGCCACCGCGGTTGCGAATCGCGGCAACAGTTACCGGGTACTGCCTCGGGAACAGTATAAGCAGTGGAATTTTAACAAAGCTGACTTTGTCAAATTGTACGGTTCAATCATGAACATAGACTGGACCGAATTATATTTATTAAATGATCCCAATTCGGTTTTAAATTTATTTTATGATAAAATCACGTACGTTCTTGACGATTGTGTACCCGTTAAAAAAAATAAAAAACACGAAGATACTAGATACATTTACCCGGTATGGTATACATCAAAATTAATTAAAAACATACAGATAAAACACAATTTACACAAAAAATATAAAATTAGTAAATCACTGAAAGATTACGAGGCATTCTCTCGGTACAGGGCGAGAGTGAAGGCGGAAACCGCACTTGCTCATGACCGGTACCGATACAGAGTACAGAACACCCTCGCTTCAGACCCAAAAGCATTTTGGGATTACATAAGGGCGAAAAAGAGTGCTTCTAGGCGGTATGAATTGGTGCAAGATGGACTCACACTCTCAGATCAGGACTGCGCAACGATGTTTGCACAGTTTTTTCATTCCGTTTATAATCCAGAGCCACCACGGCTGGATGTTTCAGCAGTCAGCGCAACGGTGGGTGGCAGCGGGCACGTGCAGTTGGCGCGCCTGACTAAAACAGATGTGGGTCGCGCGCTGGCGCGGCTGCCACCAAAGCGCTCCGTTGGACCGGATGGCATTCCACCCTTCATCCTCAAGGACTGCCGTTTCGTGTTGGAGGAGCCCCTATTGCACCTTTTTAATGCCTGCCTCACAACTGCTACCTATCCGGACCGGTGGAAATTTACACGAGTGGTGCCGGTGCCGAAGGGACGAGGTGGTCCAGAACCAAGCGACTATCGACCAGTGGCACTTCTGAGCGCGCCGGCGAATGTATTGGAGTCGGCAATTCATACCTCATTATATGCGCAGGTGAGAGCCCGGTTGTCTGACGCACAGCACGGGTTTCGTCCTGGACGAGCGACTACCGGGAACCTGCTGCATTTGATGGCACAGGTGTTGCCGGCGGTGGATGCCGGGAGGCAGGTGGACGTCGCCTACTTCGATTTCCGGAAGGCGTTCGACACAGTTGATAATGACTGTGACTATACCTATGGATGACCTAAGACCCATTATCATATCCTGGTCACGTGGTCCAATTTGTAACACTATCATGGTAGTGGCGTTACAAGCTAATATTAAGCTTAAGAGGATATTAAATGTCTTTGGCCTTATAATTGTGATCGTCTAGTATAAAGGAAGGACTCTACGTTGTGTTTGATTTTTGTTTCAGAGTAACTTCAATTCTTTTTATGGTATGCCGAAGGAAAGACATAGTATATGTTATTAGAAGCCTTGATTTCTATATAAACTCTAACTAACATCCTACCTAGCCATTAATTTAAAATAACATCTCTGCACAATGCCATTAAATTACTGAAATTAATTTATCCTAAAATTTAATTGAAAGATATTTACACTTACCAGTGATATAAATACTATAGATAACTAACTTCTGGAATACTATTAAAAGGAAAGAAAGATATTATACTTTATAATTAACTTATATTTTAGAATTAATAAGACTTAGTAAATTACACTTACCAGTGATATAAATACTATAGATAACTAACTTCTGGAATACTATTAAAAGGAAAGAAAGATATTATACTTTATAATTAACTTATTTAGAATTAATAAGACTTAGTAAATTACACTTACCAGTGATATAAATACTAAAGATAGCTAATTTCTGGAATGCTGTTAAAAGGAAAGAAAGATATAACACCTTATTAGTAAATTAATTAGGAATTAATAAAATTTAGTAAATTAGAACCGTTAAGAATAAATAGTAATAGACTTATTTATTTAGAAATAACTATCACCTACTGTTTAACTAAATATCTGACGTCTCCTTAAGAATGAATAAATTATAATTGCTAATATTTTTAGTGAATCTAGATAGCTAAATTAGAAATAAAGTTAAATAATTATATTCAGGATATTCTATATTGACATTGATTAATTGAATAGTGTCTAAGTTTCTTTTACATGTATTTTTTAGTTCAAACCTGATATAATAGATAGATTCTAATAACTCTAAACAAATGAAATAAATAAAAATAGATAAGTAAATGAAATAATGATTAAATACATATTATATAGTTATTAATTATCTTGAAATAATTTATTCAGTTAATAAATTATCTCAGATAATTGTGAAAAATAATGTGTAGTGTTTGTTTGTATGTGTTAATCTGTTAGGATAGGGTTTATAGGTATTAGGGAATTAAAAGGCCGGGTTCAACTGAACCCGGGGGGTCGCTTCCACCAAGCCCCTCCGACCCCAACCGATCCACACCGTGCTGAAGGCTCTAAATTAAATTAGGCACAACGTTGGTGCTATCCAATCAAAAGAAAGGTAGTAGGTAGGAAATGAGAGTACCCAATTTTCTACAATAAGTTAGACGGAAATATATCCTGTCTAACAAATGCTTGTTTCATACCGCTGCAGCAAAATCATGCATTGACTGTATTTGAGTAATCCCTTGGGACGTCATATAGACATAACCAGTGAATTACTAGAGTTGATGTAATTACCAAGCTGTAATCAGACATGGTATTAAGATGTGTTCCACGTGAACAAAAGGAGATCGTGTCTACTGATCTTTTCATTGTGTGCTTACTAGCCCATACGGGAACTTCGGTCACACAACTACTTTGAAATTCGATCACGAAACCTACTACTTTTGCCACAATTGGATTGTGTAGTGTAATTTCCCATAGGAAAGTCCTACTAAGTTACGGGTCTATAGTCAGCTATATTGTCAAGCCTCGCCACCATTGTGAGATGGGTCGTCGGCGACTAGCGACAGGCGACAGCGCAACCTTTCGAGTGTCCTATAAGGAAGTAAAAAATAATTAAAGGTATAAGACCAACGTGTAGAGTAGGTGAATTGTGTAGGTTTGTCCTTGCATGACTCACAGCATTCAATGAAACAGCATTCATTAACCAGAATAGGTTGTTCAATTGAAACATTGAACCAGTAATTAAGTTGTTGAACATTTGATTATATCAGGCTCTCTTAGGAACTGAATGGATTTATCAAAGGACATGGTAGTGTCGAGAGATAAATAAAACAATTAAAATATAACATATTCATTTACTCAATCAGAATCTCTGAGAGTATCTCATTTTCACAAGGAAGAGAGAATGTATATTTAATAGGTTTTATGATCCATCAATGTTTGTATGTTTGAAAAACACAAGAGGACTTGATTAAGGCTTGGCTTAAATCTCAGTAAATCCGCCTTAGGACTTAACAGAGACTGTCCACAAAAATTAGCAATAAATTAATTGGAAAAGTGAATATGTTTCTCTATTAGTCTAAAATAGAACTTCATACCACTGTCCAAAACTAAATTACTAACCTTTGTTGCAGTTCAAACATCGACCATACACTAAGTGTTTGGTGGAGTTTGTCCAATGTCTCTCATCAAAGATGAGGAATTCTTATCAAAGATAAGCAAACATACGTATAGTATTTACCAAGAACATAGTTCAGTTAGGCAAACACAAACGCAGAGGTTGGTAGGAAGTACTCGCAACTTTCTTTACTAGATAGACCTAGATTAGGAACTACCTAGCATCGATGACGCGAAGAACTGTGGCTTAGACAGGCCTTGCCTTATAGGGGAAACCTATAATAAAACACTGGCGAATACAAACATTTATGGATTCACCTTAACATAGTTTATATAGTTCAATGAAAGTCATCGTGAAATTGAGACACTCCAGTCTACCAGATACCTCGTTTTGACACTTATTTAAGAACATAAGTTCTTAGATCAATGTTCAAAACTACAATAGTTGTGTAATGTCAGAGTTCAGTGTGTAATTACCTCATCTTAGAATGTATTCAAGAGCTAAAAGTATCCTTGAACTCATTCAAGACTACAAACCACCTGTGTTACCTCGCTCCAACATATATTTAAGATCTACAAATTCTTAAATTAATGTTTGAACTACAAAGTTTGTGTAATGTCAAAATGAAGTCAAATACACACATATATATATATATATACATATATACATATACATACAATAGAAGCATATTTATATGTAGAGAATATTCAATAAGATACGACAACTAATCATTAGTTTGTTTATAGGTCATATTTTCCTAGAATTATTCACCACTCTATTTACTTCCAAAGTAATGACATAGTAAAATCTCATTTCATTATTTAAATACACCCTAACGAAAATCTATTTAACCCTTAATATCTAATATGATAGTTTTAACCAAGATTAATTCAATTTATATATGTACTTTAAAGTATAACGGAAGTAATTTCATTTTATTCTAACAACATCATATTGTGGTTATGTACTTAAGTTAGATTTTATTTTATTAGTTAAATTCAATATAATTATGGTCTTAAGGCTTATTTCATAATAATTCTATTCATTAATCAATCAATAATTAATATTATCAATGTAACCTTTTCATAATAATTTCATTCAGTAAATAATCAATAGTTAATATCAATGTAAACCTAGATAATAATTCCTTTCAATAATTAATAATTAATAGTTTCGATGTAAACCTAACTAATAATTCATTAGATATATTTTATTCAATAATCAATTGATAATTAATAATATCAATGTAAACCTAGATAATAATTCCTTTTCAATAATCAATAATTAATAGTTTCGATGTAAACCTAACTAATAATTCATTAGATATCTTTTATTAAAAATCTCCGTAAAAGTTATAAAAATCAGAAAAAAAAACACAACATGCAGAAACCCAAACATGCAAATAAATAAAAAAATTAATGCATTCGAACCAATCAGGAGCGCTTCTTCACAGGTCTTTCACTGAATTTATTTAGCGGATTACAATTAAAATTTATAATAAAGAATTGCACTTAATATTAATCAGTAAAATTAAATTAAAACTATTTCGCGGACTACACTGAAGTTACATAGCCACTCGGCCAGCTTACGCTAAAGAAATCCCTGAATCAGATCTAAAAAATACTTTTTAGGTATTTCTATCTTTAATCTAAGTCAGAAGTTCCATAGCTTCGCTGGCCAAGAGGCCGCGGCGGCCGCGGAGGCCTACCACTTCGAACTCCGAATTCAAATTTTCTGACCCCCCCGAAATTGACTGCCATCGTATTTATTTAAAAATCTCGCGTCTGTTTTTCCCCCACCCTAACACGTTTACCAATGCGCTCTGCAGTGATACCATACACTCAGCAATACCCGTGTCACAAGGAAATTCGGTGATAACCGCGGTACACAGCAGTACGTTCATTGCTGTGTTCAAAATACGACAATCCAATGTGTAATTGTTTTTCCTAATAATTTAATCGATAATTTATAAATCATTATAGTGCAACACAAAACCAAGGAATAAAATTATTACACAAAAACAAGGAATAAAATTATTACTTCCTCAATAAATTGAGCTTTACTGGCTGTAACCACTTTTATCCGATCCAAAGGAAATTGCATAAATCAATTAAACAAAACCACAATAAAAGATAAACAATAAAAGGGAAAAACAAATACACATTGAATAAAGCTGAAGAAAAAAAATTGTTAGTTACGATAAATTTGTATGACGGTTGTGGAGAATAATGTATTATTCAACCGATTTCGAAAGGGAAATTATTTAACCGATCATTGTCATTTTTAACCTTATGTGTTAATGTAAAGTAAATACACGTCAATTTTGTAGTTTTTAATCCAAACACGGTAATTGAAAATCTTGCGATGGCAACCCTGGCGTAATGTGAGTCCAACAAAAAACTGTATCCAATGGATACCCATTGCTTAGGACCGGGTTCCACCATTTAATAAAGCTATGTTTCGCTTAATCGAATTTATAGTTCGATTCTAATATTGGTTTTCGTTTAATTATTATTATGAATCATTCGTACGGGCACACAGCAAAGTGCTGTTTTAAGACTTTTTCAGGCAATCCTTTTAAAATTCCTCTCCGTAACAAACATCCTCATACTTCAAGGAACACAAAAAAAAAAGAATTAGTGCAATCGGTTCAGCCGTTATTCTCTAACTGCGTTTAGTTTATGTTAGTGAAATGCAATTTCCAGCTCTAAACTTTGTTAAATGCGTAAACCGACTTTATGTCGAACTAATCGCGATTATATTAATCAGTGGAAACTGGCCCTTAGAACATTCCCTCGCATCTGTCAACACAAAATTTTAAGCCTGTCTCGAATATAATATTTATTACCTAATATTTCAACAGGTTAGTCAAACTGTTTGAGTTCCCAGGCAATAAATTCCTATTCTTAAGTACAACTTAAAATTTGAGTCCCTTAATGGATTAGGGCAATTTTTGTACATTAACTTGACTGTTTTATTTTTACGTGTCAACTCACATTTCAATTTATGCGTTTGTTATCTTAAAATTTATGGCACTAATAAATTAGGACTGAATTGCGTTTATTTGTTACGTTACAATCGCCCCTTAATTATATAATGTAGTTTATCGTAATTATTAATTAATCACAACAACGTAACCAAATAACACAATTCTGTATCATGTTACTTCTCAATTGAAAGGACACTCATGAATCTTTACATTCAACTTCAATCAACAGCACTTAGAAGCATACTCTTCTCCCAAACATCCAACCTCTCATCAATCATACTACTAGCGTTATATTCAATGGTTAAAATCAAAATAATCAATTTCAACCAACCATTCCAGCTCCTTCACCCACTCTCACACTCACATAGATCCAATTTGATTTGAATTCCTACATCTAGGCTCAATTTTATCTTATAACAATACACATATTGTTTTTAAAATATAAAATCCGGCTCTCAATGTTAAATATACAACTTAACAGAGTGCAGTTCATCTTATTTTAAAGGAGATGGAGACTTTTAGGCTAAAATGTATTAAATACAGATATGGTTTAAAGATTGGTCATATATTTTTTTTTTTTTTTTTTTTTTTTTTTTTTTTTTTTTTTTTTTTTTTTTTTTTTTTTAAATATAAAATATCAGCTCAATTTTGAATCTGGAAGCTGAGAAAAATGAAAAGATAGTTTTCGTCAAATTAATTGGGTATCGATTTAACTATAATCGATTATAGAATTTAAAAAAAGTTTGCACTAGTTAATTAACTCAAAGTATCCAGATACACAATTGAAGTTATAAACAATAAGGTGTATTTAAATAAAGTTACATTAATATCGAAAATAAAAATTAATGTCTGATAAACCCAAATTATTATCGATTTCGTATCGATTGAAAATAAATCATATCGATTTAACTATAATCGATTATAGAATTTAAAAAAAGTTTGCACTAGTTAATTAACTCAAAGTATCCAGAAACACAATTGAAGTTATATACAATAAAGTGTATTTAAATAAAGTTACATTAATATCGAAAATAAAAATTAATGTCTGATAAACCCAAATTATTATCGATTTCGTATCGATTGAAAATAAATCATAATTATTTTTAATAACAGCTTTGACAGCTGACTGATATTGAAACTGTGTGCCCCGTCATGGTCCCGTCACTGTCACTTGTTTCATGTAATCATGTTTATAATTGTTTAATGTTTTCAGTGTATTCAGATGCATCCTGAGTCCATTCCTGATATTTATTTATGGTTTCAAGTGATTGATATTTGTAATGATATAATATGATAACCTTTAGTGCTTCAGGAACTTAGTGATTTTCCATAGACATTGTAACATAACCTCAATTTTACAAAACGTCTAATAACTCCGCTCTTAAATAGCCAAAATGTACAGAATTTCAGCAAGGAATCCATAAGCGTAAATACATTAATTTGTACTATTTCATTACGTTATATTTTACATTGCATTTCGGCCCAAGAATGTTTGGAATCGTATCCGTTTCCTTTCAGAATGAATAAATTAAAATATTTGAATACAGTTGCACAATTCATATCTAATACTAATATGAATTGGTGATATGTTATTTAGTATATTGCAATACTTGGACAACTTGTATTGCAAACAGTCAAACTTTAAGGTCTGACCTATATTTTTACAATTTAATTTAGATGGAATATAACTGAAAATGTTCAGTTACTTTTGTGAAGAAATGACCGCCCTACTCCCCACCAACTATTTTTATTAAGCTAGCGCTTAATAGGTTAAGTAATGATGGAAAAAAAATTAATATATGACTTAATAGTCAATTGAAAATTAAATTGTTATATAATTATGTGAGAACTTTTAAGCGCTCCAATAAAATTAGTTGAGTCATTTCCCTGACCCATCATTACCTTAATTTTTATTTTTATTCATAACTAAACCTAATTACAATTACACTTATCTAACTTATTACTATCTATTTTAATCATTTAATTACTATCTTAATAACCTAATCTTTTACTTATATATCTAACTTATTTAAGTGCAATTTATTTTATAAAATCATCTATAGTTTCGACATTAAATTATTGTGAAATATAATAAATCTTCGATAAAGTTTATTGATATTCTAGTTTAAAATCTATCCTTTTCAATTCCACATTATTAATTCAAATGTTTATATCAATGGTTAAACATTTAAGTGCAATTCATTTCCTTATAAAGTCAACTATAGTTTTGACATTAAATTATTGTGAAAATATAATAAATCTTCAATAAAGTTTATTGATATTCTAGTTTAAAATCTATCCTTTTCAATTCCACATTATTAATTCAATTGTTTATATCAACAGTTAAACATTGATAACATCTATAATTGATCGTGATCAATTTATTATTGATAATATCTATTTAAATGTATTGTATTAAAGTTTCCTCTAATTTCTTTAGTTATAGGGTCCATTAATGTGTAAACATTTGCAAATGGAATCGCACTAACTACATAAGGTCCTTCATACAGCAATTGAAACTTTTTTATAAGTTTCTTTTGAGCCTCTGACTTATTTACCTTACGAATCTTTACATAATCTCCAATCTGAAATTCAATTAAACGATGGGACCTATTAAATTTAGTTTGTCGTTTAATACTGTTATCTTTTAAATTTTTCCTAACTTGAATTCTAATTTGATTAATATCTCTAGACTTATTTAATTGAGGCAAACAACTATCAAATGACATATCATTACTCAATCCATATAATATTTCATTAGGAGTAAATCCCGTACTTTCATGAAATGTGTTGTTATATAATGTTTCGATTTTATTTAATATCGTTACCCAACTTTTATGATTTTTATGGCAATATGTTCGAAATAAACGTCCTAGTTCTCTGTTAACCCTCTCTGTCGTATTAGGTCGAGGATTTCTTACAGTTGTAAATATAGGTTTTATACCCATATCTTTTAAAGTTTGTTTCCAACTTTCAGATGAAAATTGACTACCATTATCAGTCATAATTACTTTAGGCTTAATTATTTTAACAAATTGTTTTAATTTTGTAATAACTGAACGAGAAGTGGCTTTAGACAAATCATATAATTTAACAAATTTACTAAATGAATCCTGAATTACAAATATATAAGCAGAACCAAACCGTCCTTTCGGCAATGGTCCATATAAGTCTGCCATAACTAAGTCACCTATTTCTTCTGTCACAATAGATTTACATTTGCCTACATATTTTATATTATCACTTTTAGAAACTTGACAGAGATGACAAGTCTTTAATAATACTTTAACTGTTCTATGCATATTAGGAAAATAGAATCTATCTTTAATATATTTGAGTACCTTAAAAACCCCTTGATGTCCCATTTCTTTATGAATTTGAGAAATTACTTCCTCTCGTAACTGGGAGGGTAAATAAATTACATGTTTATCTGAATCAACTTTAAAATATAACACTCCATTCTTGATATAACAGTGCTTAGCAATATTATTTATTCTACCACTATGATTATTACTAATATTATTTATAATATCCATTATCAACTGTACTTCATTATCGTTAGATTGAAAACTAGATATATTTTTTAAGTTTGTTATTAATGTTTTATTCTTTTTAATTTCCATATAATGTATTTCAGGACAATAGATTCTATCTTCTTGTATCATTGATGAATCAGGTGGGAACCTAGATAACACATCAACAGCGACATTATCTCTACCTTTTATATGTTCAATACTATAATCGAATTGTTCAAGAAACAATATCCACCTAATTATTCGACTATTATACAATTTCCATGTCCTAACAAACGTCAATGCTTTGTGATCAATTCTAATTATAAGCTTTGCGCCCCTCAAATAGGTTTCAAACTTCCTTAAACAATAGATTATAGCCCAAAACTCTTGTTCAGTAACAGTCCATCTTAATTCGGCGCCCCTAAGAGATCTGCTACAATAGCCTAATATTTTCATTTCCCTTTGTTCATCGTACTGAAATAAAACCCCCGCTAGACCTACTCCCGAACTATCTGTTTGTAAATAAAAAGGTTTAGACATATCCGGATGATGCAACATTATTGTCTTTAAAAAACTGTTTTTCAATTTTTCAAAGGCTACTTGTGCTTCTGAAGTCCATGTCCATCCTTTACTCTTTTTTAATAATTGGCATAAAGGTTGAATTATACTATTATAATCAGGAATGAACCGCCTATAATAATTACAAAGTCCTAAAAATGCTCTTAAATGTTTTATTTTCTTGGGAACTGGGAAATTCTTAATTGACTCTATTTTCTCTGGGTCAGTTTTAATTCCCTCGGTAGAAATAATATGTCCTAACATTTTAACTTCTTTACATATGAATTTACATTTTTCAAGATTACATGTTAACCCCGCTGACTTTAATTTGTTTAGTATTATATCGATATGTTCTAAATGTTCATTTAACGTTCCTTGAGTTAAGATAGCAAGGTCATCTAGATAATTCACGCAAAAATGTCTAACTTCAGGCCCTAATATTAAGTCCATAGCTCTACTGAAACTTCCCACTGAAGTCTTAAGTCCTTGTGGTAAAACATTGTACATATAAGATTTTCCATTAAATGTGAACCCGGTATACTTTTTACTATCCTCAGAAATGGCAATTTGAAAATATGCATTATTCAAATCTATTATACTAATATAATTAACCCCATGAAATGAATTTAAAACATCTATTTGCATCGGAGGTGCTTCCGACTCAGCTATCATGTATTTGTTGATTTCACGTGCATCTAGTAGAACTCTAATTGAACCATCTGATTTTAAAGTGTAAGTTAACGGACTACAATACGGTGTTGAACCTCTAGATATTATTCCCATATCAACCATTTCGGCTAATTTTTCTTCCATTTTCTGTCTATACGCGTACGGAACAGGATAAGACCGTTTAATTATCGGACTATGATCCATCATTTTGATAATATGTTGATAACAATTAGCTCTACCTAACCTTTTAACAAATACTTCGCTATATTTAATTAGAATCTGTTTTAATTTATTTAATTGAGTTCCTTTAAGAGGTGTACCCGTCTTTATTTCTTGTAAATATTTATTGAAATCAAAACTATTATCTACCTTTGTAATATCACAAATTCTCCTTTCCTCAAAATTATATTTAATAAACGGAATTAATACTCGTTGATCTCTATGTTCGATAACTAACCCTATGGATGGCTCTTGTAATTTAATATTAACATTATTTGCCATAAGCCAGTCAAATCCTAATATCATTGAATGAACTAATTTTGGTACTATAAAAAATCTAATCTCTAAATCAATTACCCCAAATCTTACAGGCAATAAAACCATTTGTTGTATTTTAGCACTCTTTTGTCCTACTGCTCCACGTATCTGAATCGGCTTAACAGGTAACATGTCTAATTTGTTCCCAGTTAATGATTTTAAAGATTCCCAAAATGATTCTGAAATGCAGGTTATGTCACTCCCTGTATCGACTAGACATATGACTCGTTTACCAGATACTATCACTTCAATCTCAGATTTAATTATTTCTAATTTATCCGCGGTAATATTATCTTCCTCGTCAAATAATGAAAAAACTGCTTCGGTTTGTACTAACGACTCATTATCTATTTCCGATTGATTTTTTAATGTTTGTATGATTTTATACTTGAAATCTGTTGAATTATTTTTATTTAATCCTGAGCCTAACCCTGATTTACAATATTGTCCCTTAGCTATGATTGGTTTACGTATACCATTATTATGTCTACCTAATGTCTGTCCAGGTTCCCACCCGAGTTTAAGCATAATTCTTAAAGCTACTGATGTACTGTTCGCCCCTACTAACGTTGATGTACCGGGGTCTGTCACATCAACACTTATTAGTTTAAATTCTCTGTTGATACAGAGTTTTCTATAGAAACATTGTTATCATTATCTACTCTATTTGTACCATTAATGCTATTCTTCTTGTTTGGTATCACCTTACTCATTGATCTAGTGTTCATAATTCGCTTCCGGTTGAGACCGCCTCTGCCATTCTGCTGTTGAACTGCCTTATCAGATCTTTGAACGCTGCTAGAATGGGCATTAATGCCACTACTGAAGTTATTTTGCTTATTAATGTTATCTAACTTTCGTAGAAACTCCGTAGCTTGAAGAATCGATGTGTAATTACTTGTTGACCAAGCATATTGAACATCCTTAGGAAAATGATTCATAATGTCGTTTATTAATTGTCTCTCTTGAATAGGATACGTCAACATCTTCGCTTGTCCACATAAAGTAATGAAATGGCTTAACATAGACTGGACTCCGTCCCATGAATTCTGACTGATTCGTCTTCTTAATTCATTCTGCTCAGCCTCGCCCCAATATGTGTCTAAAAAATCCCTTTTGAAGCCTTCAAACACTGTCCATCTATCTCTATAAATACGCGCCCAATTTCGCGATTCATTTTCAAGACAATCCATGACAATGTCTATTATATCTCTCGCCTCTGGTGCAGACCTTCTTAAATAAGCAGTCAGATCTTCGATGAACGTCACAGGATGTTTTCCCTTAAATGGAAACTTAGGTCTTTCCGTAGGCATCTGCGCCACTGGATAGTATACCGTTGATGTTCCCGGCTGTATGATAGGTTGAATAAAATTTTCTCTCAGCATAACATTGTCCGATGATCCACTAGGAGTAGACATTCTATTTTCCAACTCCGAGATTCTATTATTGATGTTATTCATTGCCTTTTCCACCATTCGAGATATGTATCGTAAAGAATTAATCTTCCTTACTTTAGTAGCAGGTCTAACTGCAGACACTCGCTTGTTATTAGAATTAGTCGCCTTGGTTCCAACAGGACTAGCTTTAGATTGACGCCTAGGCATTGTTATAGATTTAATTTGCTTCAAATGTAACACTGATAATGTTTATCTAAATTTTAATTAATTTATTCTAATTCAAAAAAAAGATTCACTGCACTCTTATTTAATTTGAGTTTAATTTAAATAAACTTTCCAAATGTTCACACAAAAACTATCTCTTTCTAATCACCTTTTAAACTTCTAATATTTTATTGAAATTTTATCAAGTCGACCGGATTCTGCAAATGTTAAACTTAGTTTTAATTTTAAAATATTAAATGTTTACAAGTTTAATTAAAATTCAACTATCATACTTCAAATGAAATATGACAACTTCATTTCTTCTCTAGTATTCATTGATAACATTCTTAACAATCATCAATTCCATTCCATTCACCCCAAACAATACATCCATCAACAAAAAAAAATAATAAAACTATCACAGTGAAATCATAATAATTAGAAAATATCTCAAATCCTCATAAATGTTAACTGCCAAATTCATACTATCCCTAATCGTCCTTTTCTATAATAAATACTACAGTATATATTTTTAAAACTACAGTATATATTTTTAAATTGAAATTCAATTTACTCGGATTGAACTTTCCACCTTGCATATGACATTCAATTCCCTCATCCACTGAACCATTGTATATATCTTATAAGATCACAACCACGCCATCTTTGTTTCACAATAAACACTTCCATATCTACACTCGATACTACGCCATTTCTATTTCAAAGCCTACCTTTCAATACCACTCACTCTCAACAGATGGCGTTACTGACATGAGACATTTTGAAATTCTTTCAGCGCCATCTACGAACACATAGCACAACCATCCATACTTTCGTAAGCAACTCGATATTAATTCACGTTTGTCCACCAGATGTCACTACCAATCCTACTATAATTTTACTGTCGCTATTAATTCACGCTTGTTCAATACATTTAAAACCACACATCCTCTGATATAAATACTAATAATTAACAAGGTTAATATAAAATTCTATTCAATTCAAATTTGAAATAAAAGTTTCCTCCCTTTGACAATTGACAGTTCAAAATTCGAGGAAAGCTAACAAAAAAAAATAATAATAAATTAAAATAAATAAAATGTAATAATAATGTTCATAAAAAAAAATGTTCTAAATTTTTTCCAGTAATGTCTTATTAATATTTAAAACAAGAACTTTTTCAAAAGATTTTATTGTAGTTGTTTTTAGAACGCAATTTCTAATGTCACATAAGAAATTATCCTGTTTTTTTTTTTTTTATAAGTAACAACTTAAATATTTGAATCGATATAAATTTATATCGAAACAGCACGTAAAATATATATAATTTAATTAAATGTGTGAATTGGATCATTTTTCCGTGGTTGGTATTTTAAACTTGTTTGTTGTCAAGAATTGAAAAAAATATACAAATTCAGACTAGGCTGTATGGATTATAGACTTTTGCCTTTTCCTATTGGGGATTAATTTTAAAACAACAACATTGTTTGTTGTCAAATCAAGCCAAAATAAAATAAACAATTAGACATTTTAAAATTTAACTTGTTTGTATTTTAACTTATGAGTGCTAAGTCATTCGGTAAGCTATACTCTTTTTTACAAATAAAATTATCTTAAACAGTTGCAGTCAATTCCTAAAATTCAAGGTCAAAATAACCCTGTTACCTTCATAACCTAATTCAACTTTATTTAACCAGTACATTCTCGCACTCATGACTAAAATGCACTGAATTTTCTATACTTTAAAATCTGTTATTTAAACTAAGTATAATTTGCTATGATGGCAATGACTACACTTAATTATTTCTAAAATCTAACATTAAAATGAATAAATATACCAAAATACATAGTTTTTCCTGTACAGTCTTTGTAAATAAATGAATAAAAGTTAATTCCACAGTTAGTTAATATTATAATTAATTTCCTACTACTAACTATAATATTATCCTATCTTCACATTATGTTTGCATATTTTTAATACCATTAAATACTATTATTTCAGTCCGACTTCCACGTACATCTAACCAGCCCCTGAGGATTTTCAACGCATAACTATTGGGACCAATTTCAACAAAGAAGGAAATTACTTCAGCGTCAGTGACCAAATGTGACAAAATAAGTTTAAATTGTACATAACCTAGAATAATTTGTATCTGTAAGTAATATTAAAATTTACTGCAGGCTTTTATTTAATAATTCCCTAACAATATTTAATTAATACAATCTAAATTTTATTAACTGTCCTAGTAATGTCTACTGATTGACGATAATATCATAATAATCAGATAATAGTTAGATGTGCCTAAGACTCACTTCAATATACTACTAGGCAAATTCAGCAATGTTGTGTAGGTTGATACTTTCATGTAATTTCATGAATAAATAATTATTTAAATATGTAACTATCTATCATTAGTAATAATACATGAGACAGTAGGCTGCTATGGTCTGACCATTTAAAACTTATTACTGAGAAACTTAATGCAACTTTTAAGTATTAAAACATCTCTTCAATATTACTCTTAAACAGATTTATTTAGATTTATGTACCTAACTGTAATTCTAACTGCGCCAAGATGCTATATACCTATAGATCCATTTTTAGATTGTCTAAAACAAGTTAATGTGCTTACATAATATAAATTTAATAGGTTTATCTTATTTTGTGTAAGATGAACTTTAAAGAATTGTTAACTAATATGCTTTGTGTCTTCTATTAGTACAATCGTGCAACTATTATCATTTATTCACTGGCATTACATTTATTCACTGTAAATGCTTTGAAAAGTTACTTTAAAGCTTCTAAGATACTCGCTTACTCCGGCATTTGTGCAACCATAAATATCCTGGTCACGGCACCATTGTGACTATACCTATGGATGACCTAAGACCCATTATCATATCCTGGTCACGTGGTCCAATTTGTAACACTATCATGGTAGTGGCGTTACAAGCTAATATTAAGCTTAAGAGGATATTAAATGTCTTTGGCCTTATAATTGTGATCGTCTAGTATAAAGGAAGGACTCTACGTTGTGTTTGATTTTTGTTTCAGAGTAACTTCAATTCTTTTTATGGTATGCCGAAGGAAAGACATAGTATATGTTATTAGAAGCCTTGATTTCTATATAAACTCTAACTAACATCCTACCTAGCCATTAATTTAAAATAACATCTCTGCACAATGCCATTAAATTACTGAAATTAATTTATCCTAAAATTTAATTGAAAGATATTTACACTTACCAGTGATATAAATACTATAGATAACTAACTTCTGGAATACTATTAAAAGGAAAGAAAGATATTATACTTTATAATTAACTTATTTAGAATTAATAAGACTTAGTAAATTACACTTACCAGTGATATAAATACTATAGATAACTAACTTCTGGAATACTATTAAAAGGAAAGAAAGATATTATACTTTATAATTAACTTATTTAGAATTAATAAGACTTAGTAAATTACACTTACCAGTGATATAAATACTAAAGATAGCTAATTTCTGGAATGCTGTTAAAAGGAAAGAAAGATATAACACCTTATTAGTAAATTAATTAGGAATTAATAAAATTTAGTAAATTAGAACCGTTAAGAATAAATAGTAATAGACTTATTTATTTAGAAATAACTATCACCTACTGTTTAACTAAATATCTGACGTCTCCTTAAGAATGAATAAATTATAATTGCTAATATTTTTAGTGAATCTAGATAGCTAAATTAGAAATAAAGTTAAATAATTATATTCAGGATATTCTATATTGACATTGATTAATTGAATAGTGTCTAAGTTTCTTTTACATGTATTTTTTAGTTCAAACCTGATATAATAGATAGATTCTAATAACTCTAAACAAATGAAATAAATAAAAATAGATAAGTAAATGAAATAATGATTAAATACATATTATATAGTTATTAATTATCTTGAAATAATTTATTCAGTTAATAAATTATCTCAGATAATTGTGAAAAATAATGTGTAGTGTTTGTTTGTATGTGTTAATCTGTTAGGATAGGGTTTATAGGTATTAGGGAATTAAAAGGCCGGGTTCAACTGAACCCGGGGGGTCGCTTCCACCAAGCCCCTCCGACCCCAACCGATCCACACCGTGCTGAAGGCTCTAAATTAAATTAGGCACAACGTTGGTGCTATCCAATCAAAAGAAAGGTAGTAGGTAGGAAATGAGAGTACCCAATTTTCTACAATAAGTTAGACGGAAATATATCCTGTCTAACAAATGCTTGTTTCATACCGCTGCAGCAAAATCATGCATTGACTGTATTTGAGTAATCCCTTGGGACGTCATATAGACATAACCAGTGAATTACTAGAGTTGATGTAATTACCAAGCTGTAATCAGACATGGTATTAAGATGTGTTCCACGTGAACAAAAGGAGATCGTGTCTACTGATCTTTTCATTGTGTGCTTACTAGCCCATACGGGAACTTCGGTCACACAACTACTTTGAAATTCGATCACGAAACCTACTACTTTTGCCACAATTGGATTGTGTAGTGTAATTTCCCATAGGAAAGTCCTACTAAGTTACGGGTCTATAGTCAGCTATATTGTCAAGCCTCGCCACCATTGTGAGATGGGTCGTCGGCGACTAGCGACAGGCGACAGCGCAACCTTTCGAGTGTCCTATAAGGAAGTAAAAAATAATTAAAGGTATAAGACCAACGTGTAGAGTAGGTGAATTGTGTAGGTTTGTCCTTGCATGACTCACAGCATTCAATGAAACAGCATTCATTAACCAGAATAGGTTGTTCAATTGAAACATTGAACCAGTAATTAAGTTGTTAAACATTTGATTATATCAGGCTCTCTTAGGAACTGAATGGATTTATCAAAGGACATGGTAGTGTCGAGAGATAAATAAAACAATTAAAATATAACATATTCATTTACTCAATCAGAATCTCTGAGAGTATCTCATTTTCACAAGGAAGAGAGAATGTATATTTAATAGGTTTTATGATCCATCAATGTTTGTATGTTTGAAAAACACAAGAGGACTTGATTAAGGCTTGGCTTAAATCTCAGTAAATCCGCCTTAGGACTTAACAGAGACTGTCCACAAAAATTAGCAATAAATTAATTGGAAAAGTGAATATGTTTCTCTATTAGTCTAAAATAGAACTTCATACCACTGTCCAAAACTAAATTACTAACCTTTGTTGCAGTTCAAACATCGACCATACACTAAGTGTTTGGTGGAGTTTGTCCAATGTCTCTCATCAAAGATGAGGAATTCTTATCAAAGATAAGCAAACATACGTATAGTATTTACCAAGAACATAGTTCAGTTAGGCAAACACAAACGCAGAGGTTGGTAGGAAGTACTCGCAACTTTCTTTACTAGATAGACCTAGATTAGGAACTACCTAGCATCGATGACGCGAAGAACTGTGGCTTAGACAGGCCTTGCCTTATAGGGGAAACCTATAATAAAACACTGGCGAATACAAACATTTATGGATTCACCTTAACATAGTTTATATAGTTCAATGAAAGTCATCGTGAAATTGAGACACTCCAGTCTACCAGATACCTCGTTTTGACACTTATTTAAGAACATAAGTTCTTAGATCAATGTTCAAAACTACAATAGTTGTGTAATGTCAGAGTTCAGTGTGTAATTACCTCATCTTAGAATGTATTCAAGAGCTAAAAGTATCCTTGAACTCATTCAAGACTACAAACCACCTGTGTTACCTCGCTCCAACATATATTTAAGATCTACAAATTCTTAAATTAATGTTTGAACTACAAAGTTTGTGTAATGTCAAAATGAAGTCAAATACACACATATATATATATATATACATATATACATATACATACAATAGAAGCATATTTATATGTAGAGAATATTCAATAAGATACGACAACTAATCATTAGTTTGTTTATAGGTCATATTTTCCTAGAATTATTCACCACTCTATTTACTTCCAAAGTAATGACATAGTAAAATCTCATTTCATTATTTAAATACACCCTAACGAAAATCTATTTAACCCTTAATATCTAATATGATAGTTTTAACCAAGATTAATTCAATTTATATATGTACTTTAAAGTATAACGGAAGTAATTTCATTTTATTCTAACAACATCATATTGTGGTTATGTACTTAAGTTAGATTTTATTTTATTAGTTAAATTCAATATAATTATGGTCTTAAGGCTTATTTCATAATAATTCTATTCATTAATCAATCAATAATTAATATTATCAATGTAACCTTTTCATAATAATTTCATTCAGTAAATAATCAATAGTTAATATCAATGTAAACCTAGATAATAATTCCTTTCAATAATTAATAATTAATAGTTTCGATGTAAACCTAACTAATAATTCATTAGATATATTTTATTCAATAATCAATTGATAATTAATAATATCAATGTAAACCTAGATAATAATTCCTTTTCAATAATCAATAATTAATAGTTTCGATGTAAACCTAACTAATAATTCATTAGATATCTTTTATTAAAAATCTCCGTAAAAGTTATAAAAATCAGAAAAAAAAACACAACATGCAGAAACCCAAACATGCAAATAAATAAAAAAATTAATGCATTCGAACCAATCAGGAGCGCTTCTTCACAGGTCTTTCACTGAATTTATTTAGCGGATTACAATTAAAATTTATAATAAAGAATTGCACTTAATATTAATCAGTAAAATTAAATTAAAACTATTTCGCGGACTACACTGAAGTTACATAGCCACTCGGCCAGCTTACGCTAAAGAAATCCCTGAATCAGATCTAAAAAATACTTTTTAGGTATTTCTATCTTTAATCTAAGTCAGAAGTTCCATAGCTTCGCTGGCCAAGAGGCCGCGGCGGCCGCGGAGGCCTACCACTTCGAACTCCGAATTCAAATTTTCTGACCCCCCCGAAATTGACTGCCATCGTATTTATTTAAAAATCTCGCGTCTGTTTTTCCCCCACCCTAACACGTTTACCAATGCGCTCTGCAGTGATACCATACACTCAGCAATACCCGTGTCACAAGGAAATTCGGTGATAACCGCGGTACACAGCAGTACGTTCATTGCTGTGTTCAAAATACGACAATCCAATGTGTAATTGTTTTTCCTAATAATTTAATCGATAATTTATAAATCATTATAGTGCAACACAAAACCAAGGAATAAAATTATTACACAAAAACAAGGAATAAAATTATTACTTCCTCAATAAATTGAGCTTTACTGGCTGTAACCACTTTTATCCGATCCAAAGGAAATTGCATAAATCAATTAAACAAAACCACAATAAAAGATAAACAATAAAAGGGAAAAACAAATACACATTGAATAAAGCTGAAGAAAAAAAATTGTTAGTTACGATAAATTTGTATGACGGTTGTGGAGAATAATGTATTATTCAACCGATTTCGAAAGGGAAATTATTTAACCGATCATTGTCATTTTTAACCTTATGTGTTAATGTAAAGTAAATACACGTCAATTTTGTAGTTTTTAATCCAAACACGGTAATTGAAAATCTTGCGATGGCAACCCTGGCGTAATGTGAGTCCAACAAAAAACTGTATCCAATGGATACCCATTGCTTAGGACCGGGTTCCACCATTTAATAAAGCTATGTTTCGCTTAATCGAATTTATAGTTCGATTCTAATATTGGTTTTCGTTTAATTATTATTATGAATCATTCGTACGGGCACACAGCAAAGTGCTGTTTTAAGACTTTTTCAGGCAATCCTTTTAAAATTCCTCTCCGTAACAAACATCCTCATACTTCAAGGAACACAAAAAAAAAAGAATTAGTGCAATCGGTTCAGCCGTTATTCTCTAACTGCGTTTAGTTTATGTTAGTGAAATGCAATTTCCAGCTCTAAACTTTGTTAAATGCGTAAACCGACTTTATGTCGAACTAATCGCGATTATATTAATCAGTGGAAACTGGCCCTTAGAACATTCCCTCGCATCTGTCAACACAAAATTTTAAGCCTGTCTCGAATATAATATTTATTACCTAATATTTCAACAGGTTAGTCAAACTGTTTGAGTTCCCAGGCAATAAATTCCTATTCTTAAGTACAACTTAAAATTTGAGTCCCTTAATGGATTAGGGCAATTTTTGTACATTAACTTGACTGTTTTATTTTTACGTGTCAACTCACATTTCAATTTATGCGTTTGTTATCTTAAAATTTATGGCACTAATAAATTAGGACTGAATTGCGTTTATTTGTTACGTTACATGACGTCCTGCTCTCAAAGCTAGCGGGTGTGGGGTGCACGCCTCATACGCTGGCCTTCTTCGCCAGTTATCTGCGGGACAGGCGTCAGTTCGTCGACTGTGGCGGACACTATTCGGAACAGTACTGGACAAGATCAGGAGTCAGCCAGGGCAGTAATTTAGGTCCCCTCCAATTTATCATTATGATAAACGATCTACCGGAGGTGGTCCATGAGTCGACGTGCCTTTTATTTGCTGACGACCTGAAATTAGTACGCGAAGTGGGCGACACCTCAGACCACATCAAGTTGCAGCGGGATATAGACAGGGTTGTAAGGTGGAGCCACGACAACAAGCTATACTTTAACGTGGCTAAGTGCTCCGTGTTGTCCTTCAGCCGCGCGCGCTGTCCGCGACATCACCCGTACCACATCGAAGGCGAGCCACTGCAGCGCGTCTCCGAGGTAAAAGATCTGGGTGTCCGGTTCACCGCTGATCTCAACTTTCGGGAACATATAGTCGGGGTATGCAAAAAAGCGTACCGAAACCTTGGCTTCATATTGCGGCAATCGGTCGGCTTTGACAACTCTAATGCTCTCCGGGCCTTGTATGAGGCCTTAGTGAAGAGTCATTTGGAGTGTAACTCGGTTATATGGGCCCCAAGTGGAATCAAATATAAAGCAATGGTAGAACGGATACAGAACAAATTTGCTCGAGTTCTTTACCGGAAATTATATGGGGTATACCCTGGTTATCCGTTGCTGTACCCTACCTTGTTCGTTTTAGGCATGGTGGGGTACAGCAAATTGGAAACCAGGCGCGAAATCTCCCTTGCTACGTACCTGTTAAAGGTTCTACGCGGTGAAACGGACAATCCAGCTATCCTCCAAGAACTCAGGCTGTGCGCGGCGGACAACGCGGTGCAGCGGAGGCGGCGCCCCAGCCTCCTGGCACTACCCCATGCGCGTACCAACTTGTTACGTGACGCCCCGCTCACACGAGCTATACGCGCGCTTAACATAGTGGCTGACAAAATTGATTTATTCAGTTGCACACTGAACGAGTTCACGAGGATCGTAACCAGAGTTGTCTCGTACGAATTAAATTGAAATAGGGTTTATTTGTTCTGACGTTTATATTTTACTTTACTTTTATAGTTTGACGAATTTCATTTTTATAAATTATTCGATTTTAATTATGTTTTATTGACTTTGTTTTAAATGACATATTTTATTGACTATATTTTTAATTATAATTACATACATACCTACATATTTTATTGACATTATTTATGATTATAATTAAATTGACCATGTTTTAAATTTGTATATTTTAATATTTTATTGTAGGTATTAATGCTTTTTTATCAAGTATTTAATTGGATTTTAGTTTTATTGACTAGTTTTAAATGTATTCTATTGGTTTTGATTTATTGGTTAATTAATGGAATTATTGAATTATGTAATTTGATTATTTATTAATTGTGTAGTAATAATTTAATTCAGAGAGTGTGATGTAAACTGTTGTATTTTTCATTATACGACATGTATGTAAAACGACAACTGCACTAACGCATTAGGATAACATCCTGTAATGTTAGATGTAAGATGGTAATGAAATAAATAAATAAATAAATAAAAAAAAAAAAGATGAGGTAATTATACACTGAACCTTGACATTACACAAACTCTTGTAGTTTTGAACATTGATCTAAGAATTTATGTTCTTAAATGAGTGTCAAGACGAGGTATCTGGTAGTCTGGAGTGTCTCATTCTTACGATGACTTTCATTGAACTATATAAACCATGTTCAGGTGAATCCATAAATGTTTGTATTCGCCAGTGTTTTATTATAGGTATCCCCTATAAGGCTTGGCCCGTCTAAGCCACAGTTCATCGCGTCATCGATGCTAGGTAGATCCTAACCTTGGCCTATCTAGTAAAGAAAGTTGCGTGTACTTCCTACCTAACCTCTGCGTTTGTATTTGCCTAATTGAACTATGTTCTTGGTAAATACTATACGTACGTTTCCTTATCTTTGATAAGAGACATGGACAAACTTCACCAGACACCTAGTGTATGGTAGTTGTTTGAACTGCAACAAAGGTTAGTAATTTATATTTGGACAGTGGTATGAGGTTCTATTTTAGACTAATAGAGAAACATATTCACTTTTCCAATTAATTTATTGCTAATTTTTGTGGACGGTCTCTGTTAAGTCCTAAGGCGGATTTACTGAGATTTAAGCCAAGCCTTAATCAAGCCCTCTTGTGTTGTACAAACATACAAACATTGATGGATTATAAAACCTATTAAATATACATTCTCTTTTCATTGTGAAAATGAGATACTCTCAGAGATTCTGATTGAGTAAATGAAGTATGTTATATTTTAATTGTTTTATTTATCTCTCGACACTTCCATGTCCTTGATAAATCCAATCAGTTCCTGAGAGAGCCTGATATATTCAAATGTTTAACAACTTAATTACTGGTTCAGTGTTTCAATTGAACAACCTATTCTGTTTAATGAATGCTGTTTCATGTGAGTGCTGTGAGTCATGCAAGGGCAAACCTGCACAATACACCCACTCTACATGTTGGTCTTATACCTATATTTATTCTTAATTTCCTTATAGGACACTCGAAAGGTTGCGTTGTCGCAAATCGCTAGTCGCTGTTTGACCCATCTCACAATGGTGGCGAGGCTTGACAATATAGCGGACTATAGACTCGTAACTCAGTAGGTCTTCCTATGGGATCTTACACTATACAATCCTATTGTGACAAAAGTTGTAGGTTTCGTGATCGAATTTCAAAGTAGTTGTGTGACCGAAGTTCCCGTATGTGGCTAGTAAGCACACAATGAAAAGATCAGTAGACACGATCTCCTTTTGTTCACGAGGAACACATCTTCGTACCATGTCTGTTTACAGCTTGGTAATTACATCAACTCTAGTAATTCACTGGTTATGTCTATATGGCATTCCAAGGGATTACTCAAATACAGTCATTGCATGATTGTACTGCAACGGTATGGAACAAGCATTTGTTAGACAGGATATATTTCCATCTAACTTACTGTAGAGAATTGGGTTCTCTCGTTTTCCTACCTACTACCCTTCTTTTGATTTAATAGCACCAACGTTGTGCCTAATTTAATCTAGAGCCTTCAGCACGGTGTGGATCGGATAGGGTCGGAGGGGATTTGGTGGTTGCGACCCCCGGGTTCAATTGAACCCGGTCTTTAATTCCCTAATACCTATAAACCCTATCCTAACAGAATAACACATACAAACAAACACTACAATTTATCTTTCACAATTATCTGAGATAATTTATTAACTGAATAAATTATTTCAAGATAATTAATAGCTATATAATATGTATTTAATTATTACTTCATTTACTTATCTATTGTTATTTATTTCATTTGTTTAGAGATATCAGAAGCTATCTATTAAATCAGGTTTGATCTAAAAATACATGTAAAAGAAACTTAGACACTATTCAATTAATCAATGTCATTATAGGATATCCTGAATATAATTATTTAACTTTATTTCTATTTTAGCTATCTAGATTCACTAAAAAAAAATATTAGCAATTATAATTTACACATTCTTAAGGAGATATCAGATCTTTTAGTTAAACAGTAGGTGATAGTTATTTCTAAATAAATAAGTTTATTCCTATTTATTCTTAACGGTTCTAATTTACTAAATTTTATTAATTCTTAATTAATTTACTTATGAGGTAATGTAAAGCTTAATATTTTCCTTCCTTTTTTTAAATAGTATTCCAGAAGTTAGTTATCTACAGTATTTATATCACTGGTAAGTGTAAATATCTTTTCAATTAAATTGATTTCAGTAATTTAATGTCATTATGCAGAAATGTTATTTTAAATTAGTGGCTAGGTAGGATGTTTGTTAGTTGTAGAGTTATATAGAAATCAAGGCTTCTAATAACATATACTATGTCTTTCCTTCGGCATACCACAATAAGAACTTAAGTTACTCTGAAACAAAAATCAAACACAACGTAGAGTCCTTTCTTATTCTAGACAATCACATTCATAAGGCCAAAGACATTTGATGTCCTCTTAAGCTTAATATTAGCTTGTAACGCCACTACCATGATAGTGTCACATCTTGGATCTTCGTGACCAGGATTTTCATAAACGTGGTGAATGGTTACCATGCCATAGTATAGTATACCATTACATCATCTAAATTGAACCTGTATACAAAATTTCAGCTCAATCGGTTAAAGATATCTGCTTCAAAATTGAGTTGCAAGATTTCACCCGAACAAACATTCATTAAATTTACATACATACATACATACGTACATACATACATACATTGCAAGTTAAATAAAAGCTTGTAATAAACAGAAATAAATAAAAAGAGTTATAACGATAGTTAAAATTTAGCCAATGTTTGGGTACTTATTGTATTTTTTTAGGTGCCGTTCGCAAATATTTTCAATACGTGCTCCTTATCATTACTTTTATTAAAGACCCTTGAATTGAAGTGTGTCGGGGTTAAGAAACTTGATAACTGCTTTATTAATGTTAGTATTATTGTGTAATTGACAATCTGCTTGCGGTGTTAATTATCTAATACTTTGGATGTTAATAAATCTTAAAACTTTTGAATAATGGTAGCTGTTTAGAGCATTAATTGTCTTATAAGTTGCAATAAAGAATTACATTGTATTAGATTTAGTCCGTTTTAGAGGATTTCTTGTATTAAGAAAAAAATGATGATGAAGTGAAGTGAAGTGATGATAAAAAATTTACTGCCCTTTGAGCTTCAGAATGAAGGAAAAAAAGGAAAGAAAAGGTCTGAAAAGCTATTATATTACAAATTATAATTAATTTAAATAGAAATTGTCTTAAAGGATCATGAAAATCTATACTAATATATAAAGCTGAAGACTTTGTTTGTTTGGTTGTTTGTTTGTTTGTTTGTTTGTTTGTTTGTTTGAACGCGGTAATCTCTGGAACTACTGGGCCGATTTGAAAAATTCTTTCAGTGTTAGATAGCCCATTTATCGAGGAAGGCTATAGGCTATGTATCATCACGCTAAGACCAATAGGAGCTGAGTCCACGCCGATGAAGTCGCGCGCAGAAGCTAGTCGTTTGATAAAATTTGTTTTCATTAAAAGTTAAACTGATAATTATTATCTTAGTTTTCAAGCTCCAGGGAATCTTGTTTCGGTAACAAGTAATTACAATTAAAGATATCAGTATTTTATTTGATCCTATCTTTTATGGGCAATTTTGGAAAGATAATAGAAACTATATTCCTTTTTCGTAATTATTTAATTAACTTTATGGCGAAATTGTATTTTTAGTTTCAAATAAAAAATTCAAAATTTATTTTTTGGCTTTAATATTAGATAGGTAGTTTAATTTTTAATCAAGAAGAAGTTATTCAATTTACTACTGAACTGAAACGAAAAAAAGAAAAGCGATAAGCGCCTAGTTTTTACAGGTCAACAAATATCGATTACATTCTTTTGCTATACTGAATGGCAGGCTCATAATTTCTTTACACTAAATTCTAAAATTTTAATTGTTAAGTGACGTAACTCTCCCTAAAATCTCCAAACGGGTGTTGACTTCGTTATGTATACGTACACATTTAAACTTCTAATTCTATTTAATTAACGACATCATTTACTTTAGTTTTTTTTAATTCATGAATTTATTCATATGAATAGACCTAACGTTTAATTCCTTAAAACATTGTTTTCTACATAACTATTTCACAAAGTGAATGACACAAAATATATTGACAAGATCCTGTAAATTTAATGTTGAAAATATTTTATATAATATGTTAAACTTTTCGCCTACGTATTTCAATAATACGAGTTAAAGTTAAATTTTATTTCAGTTCTGCATTCAAACAACATAACATTTGTATTCCGCACCACAAAGTCACACATGTGACCATGTGACACGTGTCAGGTGTCGCAGGTGTGTACCTATTCTAAGCAGCCGAACTGTTGACAGAAAATATTATAGTGTTAGTATGTGTCAAATCTATGTTTGAGAAAATAGTTACTTAACGTCATCGTCATGTCGTTTCTTGTGGTCTAATATGTTTTAATCACGTTTTAATATTTAAGGATATTTTTGTTATTTGGCTCATAGATATTAAGCCACGTTTTAAAGGCTATTTTACTTATGGTATCATGTAGCTAAGTGTAAAACAAATATAAATTTTTAATAGTTTCACAAACTATCCATTACAAGTATTTTTTCCCTACAAGTTTATATAATACTAGCTGAGCCCGCGGCTTCGTCCGCGTGGAATTAAAAAAATATTGTTCAGTTCGCAGAGTTACAAAATAAAAATTTTCGAAAATAAAAGTAGCCTAAGTTGCTCCTTATTACATCAGATATCTGCCAGTGAAAGTCCCGTCAAAATCGGTCCAGCCGTTTCAGAGATTAGCCGGAACAAACAGACAGACAGACAGACATACAAAAATTGTAAAAAAGTGTTTTTGGTATATGTACCGTGTATACATCCATATGCATTTAGTAAAAAGCGGTAATTTTAATATTACAAACAGACACTCCAATTTTATTTATTTGTATAGATGATATTTAAAATGTAAAAATAAAAAAATTTGGTTCATGAAGATATTGTATAACTCAATTTAATCTCATATAAAATTACATTTTCATTAACGTAAGCGATTATAAAATTTAATTACGACTGTAATTAATCTTGATCTGTATTTGTTTCCAAACAGAAATTATATTGATATTATAAATCCGCCGACTTGAATATTATTTACTTACGTAAATCGAAATGTACTTAAATAAAAGTTATTTGTTTTATTTAGTGATGTAATCGTTATTAATTTCAGTAAAATATAAACGTTTTTAGTTTAAACAAAATTGCGTTACGTTTATAGAATTTATTTGTTTAAAAAAATAATTGGGTTTGGGAGACGAATGACTGAAGCCAAAATACTCCTTAACACTACCGACGAGAAAGTTGCCTTTGACATTAAATTAGTTAGGTTGCAAATAGTAAGCTTTAAATGTGATTAATATTTAACCGTAACAACGGAATTATGTTTTGTTTAGTTCAACCTTCATCTCCCTATTGGCTCATTGAATATTGACTTTCTGTGGTTTGCCAATACAACATTATAAATACATTATTAACGTATCCCAATATTACATTTTCGAGTTCCGTACCTAAACGATACAACGTAAATAATAAATAATTTATTTGATATAGCCTATATAACGTCAAACAAATTAAATAATATTTGGAAAGTATTCCCATTGAAGTAGATTGTTTTCAGGATATTTTTCTTTTATACTTAATGAACTGTTTTTAAATTGTTGTTTAGCATTTTGCGATAGTTTATGGTCATTTGGTAACTTGACTGACTTGGTAACTTGAATCGATATGTAACTTTTTGGTATCATCCATTGAATGTTCTTGTTTTTTCGTGCTTTTTCGTTCGAAATTTGTTTAAAAGCCGGATAATGTCTTCAAAGTATATTTTGCTGTCGTCTTGTTCAGACACCAAAGCATTTCTACTCGAGGTCCACTCCTCTTCAATATGCTTTGTGCTTTTGGTCGAAATTCTAAATTGTTATGTATGGTCACGGTGTATGGCGTTCAGTATGCGATTGTGTTTGCAGCATCAGCACTGGTAGTGTTTTGCTACTCTCAAAAGGATAACATTCGGAAACCTCATAAATAAGATAAATTTTATCAAACAATTTCAAATAGAGGTCAAAGAATTCTTGTTCATAATTTTATTCTTTTTTATACTACAAAAGGTGACAAACAAGAATATGGTCATTTGGTGGTGAACATACGACATAGCCTATGAACGCTTACAATACTTTTTACTTTTTTGACTTTTACTTTAGTACTCTCATTGCAAGCACCGTTCTACTTTCTCCAGGAGCTCTGTCTACCTTACTCATCACTGGACTACTTGAGACCAGTATTATCTAGATGTGATATTCTGTAAGGATGAGGTACCTTAATATGGCTTCTCTAATTCTCGAGCAAGATATTTTCTGCCACCTCAATAACAGGTACTTCAGCTTGTAATATCCCACAGTTGGGCACAGGCCTCTTTCCCCATGTAGGAGAAGGATCAGAGCTTAATCAACCACGCTGCTCCAATGCGTGAATTATAACAGGTGATTGTAGTCGAGTTTATGACAGGGGCTTAGCAAAATGATTTAGATTGACGAACCGAACAATTCCTCCGTGTCGTCTACATTCTACGTAACATTGGCGAAATCATCCGTGCCATTTTGTCACTATTGAAAGCAATTTCACCAAATTAATGAATAGAAATTGAAACAATCATTCATTCATAAACATGAAAATAAAAAAAATAATTACTCAATTTATTTTAGAAGTAGCAAAATATGCCAAATTATTATTTGTCGATAACGAAGAAACAATCTGGCCTCTTACGGAGACGCGGGGCGTTGCGCGTAGCGTGTGGCGTAGCGTCGCGCGTGTGTCAAAATGTATGAAAATGAACGCGTGTAAAATCGCTTCTCCGTAAACGCACTCATCCAACGCCCTACATTTGAATTTAGTGCGTTGAAGTGCGTTCCGCCACGCCACACGCTACGCACAATGCCGCGCGTCTCCGTAAATGAGGTCTCAGAAAGTAAAAGTACCTACAAGATATTTATATTATACACAATTTCGACTTAAGTATACACTTATGTTTTAATCGTCATTTGATATTATACTCGTAGTTTTTATTGTGCTAAAATAAATTCCTAATTTTTTCCGTACATTAATAATTATGATACGTAATAACTAAATATACGGACAAAAACTAAATACTAACCTTAAATTACTATTATCTTAATTTAATTTTTAGTTTTAACTTTAATTTTATAGGAAAAATAATTTTCTTTTGAGCAAGTACGAGTATCTTTGAAACAAAAATTAGAACAAAGGAAGCGTGCCATCCATTATATCTCCTAACCTATATTTGTAATGGTACCCACTGATCTATTTTTAAGAAATATAGATTCAGACTCAAGTATTGTAACTGTAAAAGGGACGCTTAAAACGAATATATTACTTGAATCTAATAAAGCCTAAAATATAAGGTACATTAATTTGAACGATTTGAGCTTTACGCGCCATTGTTGTTATACAAACTTGATTTATAGAGAATTTTTTTAAATTTAAAACCATTAATTTAAATGTCTAGGTATAAAAGCCCAGTGCCTCTTTCGCTATCAAACTGTGTTCAACCCCAGCGCCTCTTCCACCATCAAACTGTGTTCATGATATGTAAAATTGTATCATTTTTGGAAGAATATGTAAAATAAATATTTGTATTGTATAAATTGTACATTTTGTAAAATAAAAGTTAACCATTTTCATTAAATTTTTGTGAAGACATACATAAAGATAATAGCTCAGTTGTGTAGTTCTCATTTAGCTTTTGTTACTGTATATTAGTCCAGCGAACGGCAATGAGAAAGTTGTGAGAGACTTGTACGCCTGGCAGGATTTTCCATACAAACTTTCAACCCTTATTTAATCCCCTTTGAGGATAAATTTTCGAAATACTATTCTAGTTCTAACTAATGTAATTTTCTAGACCGGCTTGAGTTTCATATTATCTAAATTACTACGTTTTTATTACAGCGAACTGAATTTATTTTTTATTTCTAATTGATGTGTTGGAGTACGTGCCGGTGTCAATGCACGAGGCTACTGGGGGGAAATTAATAAGCAGTACTATTAGTTAATTACTTATACCAGTATATCTTCCTTGATTAGCTAATTATAACAGTGTAATAGCAAAATTATGTTTAATGAGTTTTACTACAAGTTTCTTTTAATACCTTGTCACGTATACAACAAAGGAATCACAAACGTGTCATTAATATGAATAAATTAAAGGGAAGAATATATCATGTTTGTCTACTTGTTAGTGTTTCACTACCCATTTATGTTAATACCACACAAATACTTAACGGATATACTTCACAAAAAACAATATAATAATAATAGTTTTAAAAATAAAAAAAGGCTTTTATAAATAAACCAAACTAAAAAGTAGAAAACTACCAAATTATTGTATTGTTATCGGTCCTCGATAAGTCTACTAAGTTTAAATGAAATCTGAAACTTTGAAGTGGGTCAAAAGAAGTCCAAAGGAGTCGGTTACAAACATACAAAAATACAGGTGAAACTAATAAAAAGCGTGTAAAATGGAAAAGTGTACGGATTGTTACATTATATGTTATTATTGATATTTAAAATTTCCTAATGTAAACAGTAAGATAAAAAAAATGTTTTTATAAGAATTACAATTGAAATTCGTGCTGTTCAACATCATAATATATGTAGATGTATAATACATCTTCGTTGATAGAGGAAGTGTTGTTACTCTTTGCATATTTAGTATATTTGTAATATCACGGAAATTGTTCTTAAGGAATGAGCTCCAGTAGTCGCTTCAAATTCTAGGACATAAAATAGTATCACTCTATGACTCTATAATAAGATGAATGATAGCTAAAAACAGATAAATCTGAACATAACCTTTACATATCTAAAAAAATAACATTTTCTATTATATACTAGTGATCGCCCAGTGGTCGAAATTCGACCATAATTAATTAAAATTATAAGTTTGAACATTAAACAAAAGAGTATAAATGTGTTGTGTGTGTGTGTCAAATACATGGTAGTGTGTGTAATGTTTTTTTATTGATTTTATATAATTTATTATCAGAATTAAAAAAAATCATTATCATTCTCTATATAAACTATAAGTGCGCGTCATACTCTTTCGTCCGCGCAATTTTCGTAAAAAGGGGCACCTACAAAGTTTTTGCTTCACGTAGGTATTAATATATTTTTACAAACACAAGAACTCACTAAATTCCTTATCTGCTTATAGATAAGGCGCTGAGTTTTATAAATTAAAAGATACTAACAACTTTTTTACATTATTGCTTGCATTTACATTACATAATTTGCAGTTTATTTTAATGTTTCAATATACGTATTTTACCATTAAAATTTACTCATTAAAACTGTAATAGAGTTCCACTATTGCAGATCCAGTTTCCCGGATACATATCTGACGAGTTTGTATTTAATTTAAACTTTGATTGTATTAACTTTTATGATCAAAATGTTGGGCTGAATTTTAATTTTGTTTTTGATTAATTTTGAGTCTTATTATAATTTCAATACTATTAAAATGACATATTTTATGAAAATGAGATGAATTAATATTTTATATTCAATGGTCTTATGTATAGAATAACTAGCTTTAAGTAAGTAGAGAGACATTTTATCTTTCGTAAAAAAAAATATTTTTTTTAATAAAAAGTATCCTATATTACTTCTAATACCTCCAAAAATATGTGTACAAAGTTTCATAATGATCGGTTAAGTAGTTTTCGCGGGAAAGCGTAACACACTTCTTGACTACATTCACATTTGTAATATTAGTAGGGATAAAGTAGGGATAATGTATTTTTTCTTGCAGATCGATATAGCCTATCTGTATTTTACGCGCTAGAAAACTTTGTTAGAAAGTAGTGGATTACGCTTTATATCATTTAGTGACATAGGACAGCACATACAAAAGTGTTGCCCTTGATTTTGGTAAATAAAGAATTAGATAATAAGGGTTAGTTGGGCTGATTATATTACTCAATGCCGGCGGGAATTTGGTGTATTATTTTGGTTTCCCATATAATTGTGTTTGTTTAGGAAAAAAATGAAGATGCTTTTACATCAGAATTTATATATTTTTATATCGTCGTTTTATTGTGTACACAAAAATAATACGTTTTTTTTTTATATTCAGAGTATTTAAGAGAATGGAATAAAAATTTAAATTACTTTGGAGTTGTTAACTTTGATGTATTGTAACAAAATATAGTTTTTTGAGGTGCCAAGCATTTGTCGTCGTATCGGTGCAGTGTTCAAAGCTCAATGCTCAACTCATGCGTTAGTGGTCACGGGTTCGATCTACGCTCATTATAATTATTATATCTATACTAATATATAAAGCTGAAGAGTTTGTTTGTTTGGTTGTTTGTTTGTTTGTTTGTTTGAACGCGGTAATCTCTGAAACTACTGGGCCGATTTGAAAAATTCTTTCAGTGTTAGATAGCCCATTTATCGAGGAAGGCTATAGAGTATAGGCTATATATCATCACGCTAAGACCAATAGGAGCGGAGTCCACGCCGACGAAGTCGCGCGCAGAAGCTAGTAATTAATATATTTGTCATGGTCTGGGCGGTAGTAGGGGTCGTTTTGTGTGAAGCTTTTTTTTTTTTAATCAACTGCATGCTGTGTGATTACAGAAAAAAATCTAGAAAAGTAGAAAGTTTCGATAACAAGCTATCAATTATATAATAATAAATCTACATAATATAACTTTGTCATTCGGGTACGTTTTATGTGACACGAATATTTATTACGATTTCGTGGTAAGGGATGATGAATTATGTTAATAAAGAGAAAATATTATTTTATTAATTTTACTGTAAAATATGACGCTAATGTAACACCGCTTTGATATAGGTTTGAAGACTAGAAGTGGCACTTTAATTTTGACTTTTCAAGATGATCTTGACCGTAGGTCACTTCTGATCTGAGCAAGTTCTTACAAGTTTATCAAGTGATTATTTTACTTTGTAAGTTTTATTGTAATTAATTCCTTTTTTTGCAAAACTATAAATGTATGTGTATATTCAGTTACAGTTTAAAAAAAATGCGTCTTTTGTATATAATAAAAAGTACCTACGTAAAACTTAAATTTATATATTTTTTTTCAAGTCAACCTTTAATTATAAATTACAATACAATTTTTAAACAAACGTCGAAAAAGCACGTTTCTTATTTAAAGGATATCCTATTTATATAAAAGGTTTTTTTTTATACAAGTAGATCGTTAAACAAGCGTACGGCTTACCTAGTGGTAAGCGATTACTGTAGCTTATAGAAGCCTGCAACACCAGAATCAACGTAAGCGTGTTGTCGACCTTACCACCAATCCCCTCAGGAGCTCTGGTCACCTTACTTACAACAGGAATATAACACTGCTTGAAAGCACTATTATTTAGCTGTGATCTTCTGTAACTTGTAAGGTCGATGTACTTCCCCAGTCGTTCTGCTAGAAATTTTGAGCGAGAAATATCCTGCCGTGTCCTACCTAAGATAAAATCAAAGCGTGTGACAAAGCAATCATATATTACAGGTCAATCCACAAAACTTCTAAACTTATAGGAATACTGAACAGCGGAATTACAATAACAGGACGCGGATTTTCGGTTTGGAAGTAAAAATTCGCTATGATGTTATGTTGAACTAACTCAACTCAGATTATTACAACGAATATTGCAATAAATTGCTATAAATTTAAATATAACAAATATGTAAAAATATTATTATAAATATATTACAATAATTTAATAAAAAAGTTACGTTCCACCAAGTACTCTACTAAGTAGTATCAAGCACTTCTGTGTTCTACGCGTACTAAAAGTTCAGTTGTAGACCAAACCCCGGAGTGGGTTGTCGCGTACCGTACCGCGCCTACGAGAACTGTACGTGTCTACGTAGTGTTACGTGTCGGGTTCGTTACTGGTACAGTATTAATGTAATTTAAAACACGTATTGTGTGCATTTTTATTGTAAATGCTATCTGTTGTTTTAATGTATTTTTGACGTCAGTGTTGTTGCGACTTTGTTTTTTTTTGTTACGTCCTTTTTACGTCTTTTTTTAAAATTTGTGTTGGAAAAAAAAGCAGTTAAAATATAATAAAAAATACAGGTGCTATATGTAACACTGCAAACTTGTTTTAGATTATCATTATCATTTACTAAATATAAAATCAAAGTGGTATAACTTTGTCATTTAAAATTTTACTAGATATTATCATAAACCGCTTTAGTGATTTGTGAGATTACGAAGTTTAGTATGGAACTTAAATATCCCCGGGGTAATTAAAGTTTCTTAATAAAGATGCTAGAGTATGAAATATTTAAAGGCGAGCAAATTTTATCGGGCTATTAAATAACTTTTGTTTAGGTAGTAAAAAAATTAAACATTAAGGTAACACCTCTTAAGAAGATAATTAAGTTATTTTCTTATAGTTTTGTTCGGAGAATAAAAATTGTAGACATAGATAAAAAACTTTTGAACGAGTCTTCTAAAAGCAGTTTTATTCTCAGAAGGATTTATGGATATCGGATATTATAAAACCCATTACAGACGTTGATTTATTTGAAATAATTTTAATGTTATAATTATGGATGCCTATCTCCTACATGGGGAAGAGGCCTATGCCCAACAGTGGGATATTACAGGCTGAATCATCATCATCATCATCATTGCGTTAAATGAAATTATTAACTTTTCACAGTATAATATAAAACTTTCTCTTTCGCCTTTCTAGACAAATTAAAGATAATAAATATATAATTTACGTCTTTCTTATTTTCAATATTAAATAGTAAATAACTTAATATGTGTAAGTGTAACCGATATAAAAAAATAATTATTATTTAAACGAAAAGAGTCATCACTGTCAACTGTATTTTAAAAATGATATTACCGTCAAAATAACTTCAGAAATTGTCCGTAAAATTATACACGATATTATAGTGAATCCGTAATTATTATCGTATGTATAATTAAAATTCCATCGTCGTATTTCCCTTAAATTATTCGACCTGATAATGAGGTGGTCGACGCTAAATTATTCAACGTAAATACAGATGTAAAAAGTTTTTATACAGTTTCAGTAGACTTTTTTTGTCAAAGTTTAGTCTTTATTACAAATAATTAAAACTATAATAAGATAATTAAAAAAAATCTAAATAAAAAAGTTTAAGTGATTAATATAAAGTTTCGAAATTTAAGTTGAATACTTTTGGTTTGGAAATATTGTTATCTCTTTATATTTTTATTGTGATCGTTACCAAAATCAAAATTGTAATTTATGAATATCTTATCAGATGCTACATATACAGTAACTAAAATTAATTTTTTCAGTAGTATTATCGTTTACTTGTTTCGTTTTTACTCTGTGCCCAGTACTTACTTTTTTGGACGTGTTATTAACTGTTGGTAACTTTGAAAAAGAAATAAAAGTATAGCGTTAAATTTGTATTTAAAACATCTACCGCTTTAACCGTTAAACGTTGTTATTGTAGAATTTGATACGATCAAGATAATATATATGTGGCGTTTATGATCTTTGAGCTCAAGGCAAGAGTTATTGAATAAAACAAATGCTATATATTACAATGATATTATTCAGTCCGATAACGGCATTATAGCCAGAATTAATTATTGAATTTTTATTTCTGTTAGGTATTCAAGTTTCGTCTTCGAAATGTAAATGTTTCATTTCTTTGTCAAGCTATTCGTATTTACTAGTTAAATCCTAACTAATTTAATATTGGTATTAAATTAGTTTGACGTTAATTTATACAGCTCCTTAAAGTCAAAATCATGTAACAATATGTATACATCTAGGTATACTAATATTATAAAGCTGAAGAGTTTGATTGTTTCTTTGTTTGTTTGTTTGAACGCGCTAATCTAAGGCACTACTGATTTGATTTCAAAAATTCTTTCAATGTTAGATAGCCCATTTATCGAGGAAGGCTATAGGCTATATATCATCACGCTAAGACCAATAGGAGCGGAGCACCAATGAAGAATGTTTCAAAATCTGAGTATTTTGAGAGCTTCCGCTGCGAGCGCTGCGTAAACAGTTAAAGTTTTGAAAGAATCATGTATGATAGAATTGTTGTTATCCCACTCGGACGAAGTCACGAGCCGAAGCTAGTGTGTATATAAAGCGGCTTTCACATCAGCTATGATTAAATTCGTAATCTGACTGCTCACTGCTCGATACTTCTTAGAGGAATCTACATTCCGAATCGGCTTTATGTTTACAATAATTAATTTATAAAAGACTAATATATTTGTTATAAAAAAAGATTTAAAATTGCTTTTGAAGTCTAAGGGTCTATGAAAACCACGTTTTTTAAACGCGCCGTCGACCCGCGTTTTAAAAACGCGCGTCGCCGGCGCGCTTTTATCCTACAGAGCAATTTGTTGTCGTTTGTATCGATTAAAACGCGCGTCACCGGTGCGTCTGTATCGATACACACGCGCGTTTGCATCCCGTTTGTATCGCTACACACGCGCGTCAACGGCGCGTTTTAAAAACGCGCGTCGACGGCGCGCTTTTATTATACAGGTGTGCAAAGGTCTACAGGCTGCGTCTAACTCGCGTGTGTATCGCGTTTGTATCGCTACAAACGTGCGTCGACGGCGAGTTTAAAAAACGTGGTTTCCATAGGCCCTAAAGTAACATGTACTAATAAATAAGAAATAGCGGTTTTATAATTAAATGGTACTAAATTAAGACAACAATATTATATCAGGCCTCCCGTGACCATGGATGCTGTAAAGTATCCGAAACGTCGGGCATTTAAAAAAACTTAATAAACCGCGATAAAATTCGAAAAAAGTTGTTTTCATTATACCTAACAAAAATATTAAGTAAAGTCGACATTTAAAAAAAATCTCTATTAAATCTCTGGCCAGTTCTCAGCGAAAACTACATTTATGTTCGGTAGTGGCTTGTATAGTAATTTTAAAAGTATTTTTAATTTTTGATTTAATATGATTTTGTATAAATTTTATTTAGAATTTCAAATGTACTAATTTTGTTTTTTTTTTCGTATGAAAAAAAGAGCCAGTAAGATGTTTCTAATGTAATTTTTGAATGAATGAATTACCACGTCTATTTTCGTTCTTTACCGCTCACACTCAGTCTGAACGACATCATTTCTTTACAATATATAAATATTTTAATCAATCACAGTAATCTGGTGTCAAGCTGTCTCTCTGTCTGTACAAAACCATTTATCACGCCGCGGAAGTACATCGTCACACAAGAGCGTGTAAAATTTATGTTTGTGTGTAATATAGACAAATACTTTAAAGAAAATTTAATGTGTGTGTGTGTTTATGTACATTACGTAATTATAAACAATATATACAACAGAATGGTTATTTTTTTTAAATATGTTAAATATATGTTTTGTTTTGATAATTGAGTGATTCAGCCCACTGTTAGGCCTCTTTCTCTAATCGAGCTTAATCCACGACGCTGATCTCGTACGGTGGGCGAGTTCCCTACTATGAGTAACAATCTCGCTTTCACGTATCTATGATAACAGCCGGGATCGATAGCTTTACGTGCTCTCCGAGACATAGTGGACAGACATCCAGACCGCAAACAAATATTGGTGTAAATACAAATATCCATACCGAGTGCGAATATAATTTCGATATTCGAATTACATAAATATATAAATACGCGTATGCATGCACACACAGAGATACACACACACACACACACACACACACACACACAAACATACACACAAACATACACAAACAAGTCAATTCGACTCTTAACTTCTTATAATCAGTTCGCTCGGACAGACAAACGCTTCAGCTTCGTTGCGTTAGTAAAAAAATTGACATATTTGTTAGACAAGTCACGTCAATTGCAAATTACATTAGTAAGACCTAATCTTGTTGTGTCGCTGTATGTATCTATTTTGGATTTAAATCGAATATGTACAGTACTGAATTATTGTATCAAGCGTTTTTTATTCTACTGGTAGAGCCAATTTAGGGTTATGTTTTTTGCTATCTCTGTGTGTGTGTGTGTGTGTGTGTGTGTGTGTTTCAGCGTTCTACGTCAAGAGTTAATAAGAATAATAAGGGGTTCCATAAGTTTGACTCTTACGAGGAGGGGGAGGGATTATATTCCTAGATTTTATTTTTATATTTTCTTAAGACACTTATTATTATAATTACTTAATCCGAGAATTCGGAAAGGAAAATTAAGTTATATAGAATAACACAAGCAACATAAAAATAATTGGTTTCCCTTTAATAATGATGTAATTTGTACTTCAGACTTCAAAGGTGTTTATTTTGTCGTAACGAATAAAAGTAATAAGGTAAATGGAATTTAATTTTATTATAAAAACGTAGATTTGCACTATGATTGCGATTTTATTATAACATTTTGTCAAATGTTCATTTAAAATTGATAAAAATTATAATTACGTAACTACTTTAAATTTTACCTGTATCCAATATTGTATTTTGTACAGGAAAGATCATGAAAAGACAAAAAAAATTATATACATTGTAACAGATTACACTGTCAGGATCGAAGTACGTCATAGATATACTAGACGGTTAAGAAGTTGGCTTGTTCTTTTAATACAGAAAATAAAAAAGGTCACATTTATACGTGTCCAAATTAAAACATCTAAATCTGGTAAATATAAATATGTAGCCAGTAGGAAATAGTTTATACAGTAGTAAAATATACTAACAGAGTAATTTACTTAAAAATTTGTTCAATATAATTGACGTCTTTGAAATGTAACTAATTGATGTCAACATGTCTTAACTATTTTTAATTACAGAATTAAAAATAGCTTTAACTTGATAGCTTAAGGGTTCAATCAACAATAGATACAACAAATAAATGAAAACGTGAAATCTATTGTAACCTTAATTTCGTACATATATTTAGTTACTTGAATGTGTACCTTAGAATCCATTCAGTCTATATATAGGATAAGTGAAACGTTGTACAAACACTCAAGGACGTCCTATTCCACTTTTAGTAGACAAAAATTAATGAGTCTCTTTTCAGTTCATACCTAGCGCTCAACAACAAAGGCTATAAAGGAATTAATCTTCAAATATATGTAACATTATATTATATTTATTTCTGGGTATTTATCTTGTAGTGTGGTATATTTTTTGTTTATATTATTCGTTATTATGTACAAAAAAATATGAAAAAACTTCTCTCGTCTCGTGAAACCTTCTTAGTTTGTGTGCGCAAATGTGTTTCTGGGTCTAAAAATGTGCGTGTGTGTATGTGTGTGTGTGTGTGTGTGTGTGCATGTGCATGTAAGTGTAAGTTTGCGAATGTGGTTGAAGATTTTAGGCAATAACTCTTATTTTAATGAAGAATCTTAGGTACATTTAGTAGTTTTATTTTGTGTAGGTGTTCGCTTGCTTTGGTTAGGTCTATGCATCAGTTATTCTATCATCATAGGTAATTGCTTGATTAGTGTTTCCGACATAAAGGGTGAGCGGACTTCTGTTACTATAATTGATACACCAATTAAGACCCTACGGTTGGGCTAGTGTTATAAACACACAAAACATGGTTACATGTATTTCTACATAGGTACAAATGAAAAATCGTCCACACACTATTAACAGTTACAAAACAATGGAAATTTGATTTATTAACTACACATATAAACTCTACTTAAAATAAAGGTTAGCTCAGCTTAATGAAAACGAAATTATAATTATTTTATGAATAATACTGCAAATATTTAAATTTACTATGTATAATGCTTTTTTAATTTTTCTTTTGTATTCTTTCGAAAAATCGATTTAAGTTAAATAGCACAGATAATAATACTTATAGCGTCGGCCATTTTAATATTTTCCCGCGTTAAATGGCAATGCAGTCGAATTTAAAATCTCTATAACAGTGCACCGCACATTAGTTTTTATGGATATGTGGCCATTATACGGGAAATAAAAGATTTTTTTTTAAATCGATTCGTAACAAGGGCAAATTGGCGGGAGCTTAAGGACGTATGGGCATCGACTCTTTTTAAAAATGTGGTATTTTAATGAAATGTTATCATAGTAAAATAAGTCTTTATTATGTAACATTATAAATTGTGTGGCAAGTTTCAACAACAGAACTGTATTAATTTACATTAAAAATTATTTATCTGATGTCGATATAGTATATTGTAGGTACTTTTTGTTTATATTTTACTGAAAGTAAAGTTATTTGCTTAAAAAAGATTTTTTTAAATCTAGAATGTTTGACTACATTTTTTTTTGTAAGAAACTAATAAATAATCGATTCTCTACTTCTAAGTTAAACATGTTTCGTCTGTTTAAACAAACTGAATAGTAAAGATTCACCAATAGATGGTGTTAAAATACTTTAATACGAAATGTAAACTGTTTTTAAACTAAAATTTTCATCCTTTCTAATTACCCGTAAACAGTGTTTCGATTTTTTACCATAAATTAGTTATAATTGTATGGACTAGATTAGGATTTTCTGAAATTTTTGTGATTTCACGGATCCGAAAATATATATAATACGTACATCTTAAACTTAGGATAAATCAAATATTATAAAGTTCATTGAAATATTTTACAGAAAGAGACCATACCATAGGGTTGCCAACCTCAAATTTAAAAAACCAGGATTTGAAGTTGAAAAAACCAGGACAATTCAGTTTAAAAACAGGACGTATTTAATTAAAATAATCACATTTTTTAATAAAAGTATTTGGATGAAATACCAGTTGAAAACTAGTTATTAAAATATAAAACAAACACTTTAGTTTGTAACAAATTTCTTAAACTTAGGTTAGTTATAGTATCATTCTAATATTATAAACTTATTACTTTTTACTATATTTTTCAATCCCATTAATTTCCTTCGGTATTTGTGGTTGAGTAAGCAAATAATTATAAAACACAGCAGGTTTCCTGCTCAAAATATGGAGCAGCCCGACTGGGGTAGTACCTCGACCTTACATAAGACCACAGCTAAATAATACTGTTTTCAAGCAGTATTGTGTTCCTGTCGGTGAGTAAGGTGACCAGAGATCCTGGGGGGATTGGGCATAGGGTCGGCAACGCGCTTGCGACTCTTCTGATGTTGCAGGCGTCTATAGGCTACGGTAGTCACTTACCATCAGGTGAGCCGTACGCTTGTTCGTCGACTTAGTAACATAACATAAAAAAAAAATATTCAACTACTTTCCGTAGTTTTGCATACTGTTCAGTGTTCACTGTTACTGTTCTTAAAAATTTGAGAAGAGGTGCGCGAATTTTAAAATTTAAAAACCCAGGACGCTGCTTAAAAACTATTCAGGACGTCCCAGGACACTACAAAAACCAGGACATGTCCTGGGAAAACAGGACGGTTGGCAACCCTACCATACCCTAATGGCGTAATATCTAAACGCAGAAACAGCTGCACCATTGCTTTGCTTAATTAAAAAAGGCAATGCCGACAATATGTCCCACTAATCAAATTGACTACAGGATAGGGCTACTATATAGAAATGACATTTAAAGTTGCCATTCACGCTATGTCACAGGATTAATTTTAATTCAAACTCCGCTATAGATTTAAAGTTACGTGACTCACATATTAAAGGAAAAATATATCAAAAATTAGTTGCAGTAAATGACTCTAAAAGCGGATGTCGTAACGCGAATGGGAACTTTGAGCGTATCGTAAGCATCTGTTAAATTCATTAACTATATGCACTCACCGGGCCGGCCCTCACCTGCAAGGTTTCATTTTAATAAAAGGTAATTTATTTATTAAAATCTTTTAGCCGTTAATTAAAAGTGATTGTCCGTTCCGAGGCACGATCGAATAACGAAATGTTTTATTGTATCGCTAAATTGAATTTTAAACAGAAAAAGACAATCTTTTTTAATATTATCGCGTTTTATTTTCAAATGCGTTGATTCTTTTCTTATATTTATCAAAACGATATAACTTAACGAACGAAAAACGTGAATTTTAATTACAATGTTTGAAATTCAAGCCAGTACAAGGCACTACAGCCAGTATAGGCCACACAGAGCAAAGCGCATTAGATTAGGTTTATCACTAGTTGCATATCCAGGAAGGTATTTGTTTCGCTGACAGATAAGGCATTCAGTATTAACTTAACTGAGGTAGGGCACAGCAGGAAATATCCTGCTTAAATCTGAAGAATCTCGACTGAAGAATTAGCTCGAATTTACAGAAGATCACAGCTAAATAATACTGTTCTCAAGCAGTTTTGTGTTCCTGTGGTGAGTAAGGTGACCAGAACTCCTGGGGTGGATTGGGTTCTGGTGTTGCCATATGTGTATATAGGTGAGCATAATATTGATAGTTGTATAAAAAACAAACTCCCTATACAAGCAAACCTAAAAAAACAATAAACTAACTAACCTTACTATTAAATATATGAAGTTAAAAAAATCACGAAAGCTTTTAACATCACACTCATAGTGAAAGTATTAAAGCTTGTTCGAAAGTTATAATTTTAATTAACCGTTAACATAGTAAATCAAAACAAAGGGTGTAAAATGTATAAAATAATGATCTGCAAATGTATATTAACCTAAATAATATTTGAATTTTTTTTAACAAAATTTCATTCTAAGTACCCTAAGAGTTGGCAACGTTTAATATACGTCTTTTTTTAAATTTCACTATGGTTATAAACTTGAGGGCACCGAATACTCTCCCTTTTATGTTTATGTACTCTACACGACTGACGAAATCATGCAACACATTAGAAACAAGCATTATAATAATTAGATTATTAAATTTAAGGAGGTAAAAGTCAAAAGATATTATTAAATTAATTAATTTACGTCAATTGACTCTAAATTTACGATTTTCGTTGTGTTATTGCATCTCTTTAATTATATAATTTAAATATATTGTTTTTTGAAGCTATACTTCTTTTGGCGCGTTAGGGAAAAAATATGAGACTAAATTTTTACGATGCGCGCGTATACCGTCATGAAAAAACCGACACCCTGAAGTTAGCTACTCAACGAAGAAGATGTTAGCAACGTGACTTATTATTTTGAAACTTCACGAAATATCGTCGCCGTCGCGAAATAACTGGAGTTTCAAAATATGTTCCAAAATGTTGGTCATATTTTGTAGTTTGTTCATCTCTACTAATATTATAAAAGTGAAAAGTTTTTTGTATGCAAACATACAGTAGTCGAAATTTCTTTTTATGTTGGGCTATCCATTTACCGAGGAAGATTTTCCTCAAATTACTCACAGCTAGGTAATGAAAAAATAAAAATACAAACAAAAACAATGTCAGCTCTTTGTCTATCGCCCCCATTAACTCGCACCTAAAACTCAATACATAAATCAAAAGCAAACGCAAATTATAGTACATGAATAATAAATGTCACGATATGTTAATGACAATTACTTTTTTTATATACGTACAGATAAATATGTTTTTTATGTTTTTCAATTTATTTCCGCGCGCACGAACGTTTATTTGATTTATATTAATAATTGAATTAAAGTTACAATATACGATAATATTAAATGTTTTAGGAAATTTTACGCTGTTGTCACGTCCATTAGGATCTAAAAGTTTGTTTGTGAAATTGGTCAGTGAAAGAAGTTTTTGCTTACAGATCAATCGTGGGTTAAGGTAGAGTTAGGTCTATTTTTTATACACTTTTATTTATTAATTATATTTTACATGTAGTTTAGTTATATTTTACATGTTGAAATTGTAAAGGTTATCTATATATATATATATATATATATATATACAGGGTGTGTCGTAAATCGTGGATAATCCGTTAACTGGGGGTAGCCCTAATGTCCACCTCCAAGAAAATGTACTTTTTATTTCAGGGTTGCCAACACTGTGAAAATTGTGAATATTTTCGTGTTTTTTCAAAAAATTCCTACCGCGACTAGTAATTTGGTCATAATTTTTACAAATTAAGGTATTTTGATGTAATTTTTATTTTATTTTACTCGGGAATACTTGTACTATCTAACAAAATTACTATTTCAGGCATAATTTATTCTGAACTTATGAAAATTAGCGTTAGAAGTTTTTTTTTATTTTTATTCCTAACTTTTTGTCAATATTTAACCATTGATTGTGAAAAAAAAATGTATGGCACTAGAATTGCCCAGTATTTAAAAAGAATACTTAGTTTGTGTAGTTTCTAAAAAAGTATAACAATTAGTGCTTGACAAGCAAAATTATTTTTTAGGAGCGAAAGAACTTATCACGGTCGGTAAGTTCGTTTTGTATCATTAGCGTTTGTGTCACTTAAATGTTAGGATAAAGAAAAAAAAACAAAGATTTTTTTAGTAGAAATGCATTTATTACATCAAACTAAATGTTAAAAATGTCCTCCATTGGCAGCAATGCAGGTTCGGCATCGCCTCATAAAAGATCTTTTGATACGGCGTGCATAGCCTGATACTTCAATTTCACGAGTGTCTAATTGCACACATGTGCGCAATTCTTCGATTGTCGACACTGCTTTAGTATAAACTTTTTCTTTAATGCATCCCCCAATAAAAAAAGTCCATGGGGTTCAGGTCAGGCGATCCTGGTGGCCATAAAATTAGACCCAAGCGCCCAAACCTAGGTGGATTGGGCTCTGGGTATGTGTCGTTTAAATATTCCCGCACCCGAACATCAAAATACGCGGGACACTCGTAATTTTGCAGCCTTATTCCTTCTCCTGTCTCCAGTGATAAATGCAGCAGTTTGGTGAGAAAATAATAGGCCCATATGAGTTGCCAGCTACATAAAATGCTGAAATCTATTTATGTTTTTTACAAAATAATTTACCTGAGCTGCTGCAAAATTTATCACTGAAGACAAGCGAAGGAATGAGGCTGCGAAATGACGGGTGTCCCGCGCATTTTGCTGTTCGGGTGCGGGAACATTTAAACGACACATACCCAGAGCCCAATCCACCTAGGTTTGGGCGCTTGGGTCTAATTTTATGGCCACCAGGATCGCCTGACCTGAACCCTCTGGGCTTTTTTTTATTGGGGGATGCATCAAAGAAAAAGTTTATACTAAAGCAGTGTCGACAATCGAAGAATTGCGCACATGTGTGCAATTAGACACTCGTGAAATTGAAGTATCAGGCTATGCACGCCGTATCAAAAGATCTTTTATAAGGCGATGCCGAACCTGCATTGCTGCCAATGGAGGACATTTTGAGCATTTAGTTTGATGTAATAAATGCATTTCTACTAAAAAAATCTTTGTTTTTTTTCTTTATCCTAACATTTAAGTGACACAAATGCTAAAGATACAAAACGAACTTACCGACCGTGATAAGTTCTTTCGCTCCTAAAAAATAATTTTGCTTATCAAGTACTAATTGTTATACCTTTTTAGAAACTAGACAAACTAAGCATTCTTTTTAAATACTGGGCAATTCTAGTGCCATACATTTTTTTTTCACAATCAATGGTTAAATATTGACAAAAAGTTAGGAATAAAAATAAAAAAAACTTCTAACACTAATTTTCATAAGTTTAGAATAAATTATGCCTGAAATAGTAACTTTGTTAGATAGTACAAGTATTCCCGAGTAAAATAAAATAAAAATTACATCAAAATACCTTAATTTGTAAAAATTATGACCAAATTACTAGTCGCGGTAGGAATTTTTTGAAAAAACACGAAAATATTCACAATTTTCACAGTGTTGGCAACCCTGAAATAAAAAGTACATTTTCTTGGAGGTGGACATCAGAGCTACCCCCAGTTAACGGATTATCCACGATTTACGACACACCCTGTATATATATATATATATATATATATATAAAAGAGATTTCCAGCCATTGACTCATCACGATATCTCTGGAACCATAAGGCGTAAAGACTTGAAATTTGATATGAAAATTTTTTTTGCCGAGTAGAGGTAAGCTAAGAACGGATTTTACAAAATTCCACCCACAAGAGGGGGGGCGGGGGCGAGGGTTCATATCATATATGGCAAAACAACGTTTGCGGGGTCAGCTAGTATGCAATAAAACAAGGGGAACCAGTTTAGTTAGTTAACCAGTTATCGTAATACAATAAAGACGAAGTTAGTTTCTGCATCGACTTTTTATTTTGGTTAAAACTCATTAAACTAATATAATATGTACAAAATTAATGTTATTTTCCTTTTGCTTTTACTTATTTACTACATTTTACAATGATATAAAAATACATTGGAGTAATATCTATTTTATATAAGCGAACATTGACTACACTAACTTTATAATTGTCAAAAAAGGCAAAAGGCCTCATGTACAAAAAAAAGAGTGTGCTTTAGACCACACGACTGAAGTAAAATTTCTGCACAATAGGCCTGCACTGTGCCTTAGATATACGAAACGTAACTGGTTATGAGAGAAAGAGAGAAAGAAAATGTATGCTCGCACCTCTCTCTCTTGCTCCGTTCGCCTTACCTGATCACACTTTTCGTGACGCTCTCATCACGCGTTCACCAGCTTACTCCTCAAGTTAAGCGTGCGTATAAAAGTTTTACTTCAACAACTGTACGTATGAGAACATACACATATTCTTCATTCATTTTTACGATTAATAAGACGAATATCAGAAGATGCTTCATAGCCTTTTTAAAGTAATCTGTACCTACTCAATGAGAAACCAAAAATAACATAAAATCAATGTCATTACTCAAATAGAATAATAAAGTAAACAGAATAACCGAATCTCGTCTCTCATACGGAACAATGGTCTCGGTATTTATAATGTAACATGTTTGGAGTGTGTCCAAATGTATGTTTAACTAAATTGTAGTTTCATGAAGGCTCTGAACTTTGCGTTGGAGCCTCGTGTAAATTAATTCTAGTTAAATGACACAGAATTTATTTTATTAGAAATGGTATAAACGAAACTGAAACGAAACTGTCTGTAAAAAAGTTTCATTGCTGGGCGAAGATGGAAGATGTAAGGGTTGGACATTAGTCCTCCTCACTGCCTCATTTTGACTTAATTCAGCTTGTAACAAATCACTACTGGGCAGATGTCTCTTTCTCCATATGTAAGTGTATCAAGTGTCTATGATAATAACTGGGATCAACAGTTTTCCACCCTCTTCGAAGTATGACAGAGGGGCATTTAAAGGCACAATTGCACAGACAAAAAGTATACACATAAGTGCAAATATTTGTCTCTAGCGTGAATTAAACCCGCTAAGTCGATGTCACTTAAACTTCATTCTCTCACCACTACACTAGAACGGTAAAAATGGCAGAATGGTATGTGGTAATTGCCGCGGGTTAAAATGGTATTCGGGGTTAGAGAGCGTCCCACCATTCCAACCCGAGCTCAAAAGTTAGAGAAGAGAAAAATTAAACTACAAATTAAATTAAATTTAGCATTAGAGGAAAGAAAATAAAAAAATTACTTCAATTTTAACAATTTATTGACCGGATCCTAAATTTTTAACCACAAGATTCAAACTAGATTTGTAAAACTAAGACCTTAGTCCTGGCACGTGGTGCATGGAGAGATAAGCACTTAACTTGAGTCCTTGAGTTGACCCCGACGGCCCTTGGATCACGTCGGAGACGCCTCGCACGCCACGTGGTCCGGCGTAACTCCCGTCGATGCTTCCAGGTGCCGGTAAAAAAAAACTGGCTGGGTCGACCCGCCGTCCGTCGCTCACACCCAGGTATCGAGAGAGAGATACCTGGGGCGGATTCCTCTGGTAACGTGGACTGGTTTGGATGTTAGGTGGGTATGTGGCACCCCCAGGACCCCAGAGAGAGATACCTCTGGTTAAGTGGGGCCCCTGGCCGAATGTATCGCCACGTGGTTTTCGTGACCTTGATCGACCTTGACCGCCCGACGCCACGCCAAGGACCCTGGAATGACACACCCAAAAGGTGAGCCCTTCCGAAGCCAACCCTCCACTAACTCCGGGTTGACAACGGAAACGGCCCATTAGAGACATGGACACGTTGACATTGCATGGCATAAATCAAATCAGAAGACTGTTATATTAACTACACAGACACAAAACAAAAATATACAATTCTTTCTTTAAATTTACTTGAACAAATTAAATTTAGATTAAACACAGAAAAAGGCGTATTAAGATCTTTGTACTACAAGAACTCACCCACTACCAAGTCACACGACACCACAGCAGTTATGTAAAAACGGACAATGAAAAGGAGAGGTCCAGCCACGACAGACGCTTATATAGCAAGCCCAAACCCCTACGTCGCTAACCTCGCCCCGGAGCACGGTCCATTTGACGAATATACTGGACGAAGTCCTACGCGTTACCACGCCAGAAGCCCACTTCAATAAGCACCGAATACATATAAAAAATATATATGTTACAATACCCCCCCCGTCAGAGAAGAATTTTGCGTCTCTAGGCAAAATTCCGAAGACTCTAAAAAAATCTAGTAAAAATTTTGGATCAGCTCAATAGAGAAAAGAGGAAAAAAATTGAATTCAAATTAAATATTTAATAATTAGAAATTTTTTTAAGTTAATAACAACTAAACAAGAAAAAAAATTTTGATATATTATTAATATGTATTAAAAACACTAAGAGAAAAATAAATTAAATTGAGAGTTAGAGAAAATACTAAATTGCGCTATGTGCTATAATAGTACTGCAACACTGCCATACATCCCCATTATAATCTACTAACATACCTCATCATGCAAAACCTCACATTCCTCAACATACAAAATCACGCACACTTCACCTAACAATGTGCGTTAGTCGACCTAGACAAACGCCCTAACACACAGAGTAACGATCTATAGATGAACAATACTCAACAGCTACTAATTACGCAACAAGCAAATAACTACGTATTCCATGATGTAGGCTTTTTAAAATAAAGATATATATTTTTGGAATCGCCACCCGTTCCGAAATAAAGGCGTAGGCTTAAATAAATACACATATCAACATAAGGAATCGCCACCCGTTCCATAGATAAGGCGTAGGCTTTATTAAATCAACATAAGGAATCGCCACCCGTTCCAAGAGATAAGGCGTAGGCTTTATTAAATCAACATAAGGAATCGCCACCCGTTCCAAGAGATAAGGCGTAGGCTTTAATAAATCAACATATGGGTTATTGCTCAGTGGAATAACCTCATATAACAACACAATGAGTACATTAGAGATGTACCCAACACACCACAAGTCAAGTCATTGCTCAGTGGAATGACCCAACAATCAAATCAACATGAGTACATTAGAGATGCACTCACCACACGACTAACATAAGTCATGTACACATAAATGCACAAAATAATAAAAAGCGATCATCACCCGTCGCTAATTGGAATACGAGTAAAAAAAAAAATTATAATTTTGGAAAAAGAACTACTATTTAAATATATTAATTAATCATTATAAAATATCAAATCTATAAAGATTTAAATTTAATTATAAACTGACGAAAAAAAACTATAAAACTAGCCATACTTCGAGCTGACCAAAATTCCCTCTGACGGTAACATATTAAACTACAACATCTACCTATTTATAAAAACTAATATCGGTATTAAAAGTAAAACCCATTTATCAAAACACAAAAGTAATTTAGACATAAGCAAAACATCGAACCTAATACGGTGAGTCATTGTAGCACAATTACAAATTTAAACGAAACAAAAGTACAACAAAAAAAGGTTCAATTTAAATGAATGTTAAAATATTATAAAGATGCACAAAGTATTCAAAAATATTCGTTAATACAGGGTAGTTAAAAATATTTAGTTACGGCAAAATTATTGAGTAAGAAATAATTAACACAAAAGTAGGTAAACTGAGAATTTTAACAAAGAATCGATTAACAATGGAAAAACCTCGACTATGCTCGTACAACTTTTAAATTTAAATAAAACTTTGAATATAAACAAGAAATTTTAACTTTAAATTTTTTAAATTTATATTTTAAACACTATAAGTACACAATCTAAACGAAACAGTAGTAAAATTTAATTAACAAAAATAAAGAGTAATAATTTTATCACTATACACAAAACATATAAGGACATCAGACAAAACCGTTTCCGAACCCAGAGAAACCACGAGCCAGGAATAAGAAAAAAAAATAATTTAAAACAATTTACGAACAAACAAACGATTATAAATATTAGAGAATTACGAGAATATTAGAGAATTTACGTTGGGCGCCAGATGCCGCGGGTTAAAATGGTATTCGGGGTTAGAGAGCGTCCCACCATTCCAACCCGAGCTCAAAAGTTAGAGAAGAGAAAAATTAAACTACAAATTAAATTAAATTTAGCATTAGAGGAAAGAAAATAAAAAAATTACTTCAATTTTAACAATTTATTGACCGGATCCTAAATTTTTAACCACAAGATTCAAACTAGATTTGTAAAACTAAGACCTTAGTCCTGGCACGTGGTGCATGGAGAGATAAGCACTTAACTTGAGTCCTTGAGTTGACCCCGACGGCCCTTGGATCACGTCGGAGACGCCTCGCACGCCACGTGGTCCGGCGTAACTCCCGTCGATGCTTCCAGGTGCCGGTAAAAAAAAACTGGCTGGGTCGACCCGCCGTCCGTCGCTCACACCCAGGTATCGAGAGAGAGATACCTGGGGCGGATTCCTCTGGTAACGTGGACTGGTTTGGATGTTAGGTGGGTATGTGGCACCCCCAGGACCCCAGAGAGAGATACCTCTGGTTAAGTGGGGCCCCTGGCCGAATGTATCGCCACGTGGTTTTCGTGACCTTGATCGACCTTGACCGCCCGACGCCACGCCAAGGACCCTGGAATGACACACCCAAAAGGTGAGCCCTTCCGAAGCCAACCCTCCACTAACTCCGGGTTGACAACGGAAACGGCCCATTAGAGACATGGACACGTTGACATTGCATGGCATAAATCAAATCAGAAGACTGTTATATTAACTACACAGACACAAAACAAAAATATACAATTCTTTCTTTAAATTTACTTGAACAAATTAAATTTAGATTAAACACAGAAAAAGGCGTATTAAGATCTTTGTACTACAAGAACTCACCCACTACCAAGTCACACGACACCACAGCAGTTATGTAAAAACGGACAATGAAAAGGAGAGGTCCAGCCACGACAGACGCTTATATAGCAAGCCCAAACCCCTACGTCGCTAACCTCGCCCCGGAGCACGGTCCATTTGACGAATATACTGGACGAAGTCCTACGCGTTACCACGCCAGAAGCCCACTTCAATAAGCACCGAATACATATAAAAAATATATATGTTACATAATATAAATCAAGTTTGTAGTTGAAAGGACCTTTCTCGAGCAGTGGGACATTTCTTATTGTTATTGTAAATTGTAGTCTCAATGGATTTGTGGCGTCCTCGAACAATTTTATCTTCATCTTCTATATATGAGTATATAAAATTGTTAGGCCATTGACTCATTACGAAGTCTCAAAATCCACTCGATGTATAAAGATGAAATTTGGCTCTCGAAATAATTTAAAAAAGTTCATAATTTTTTGTAGTACACTCTTGAAATTGGACATAGAGTTAGCTTATAGTTAGTAAACGTCCCTGATATGAATAGATTTTGTGACAGGGCGTTATTAGAGTAGTCTTAGGGCTCACGCAAGTTTGTATGAAAGTTTAAGGCTCTCGAAACATTTTTTAAATACTATATTTTTTGTGCTATAAGCTTGAAACTTGGCAGAGAGATGGTTAATAGTTAGTAGAAGTCCACTAAAAACAAATTTTTTAACAGAGCTGCATTAAGAAGGTCTAAGGACTCCAAAAGATTTTATAAAAGTTCTTAATTTTTTATGCTATAAACTGAAATTTTACTCAGATGTAGTTTATAGTCAGTAAAATTCCGCTCAGAACGGTTTTTCTGATAGGACGGTATTAAAGTAGTCTTAGAAAAAAAAAATCACACCTGAAATTGTCAATGAGTAGATTAATGTAATAAATGTAATATTTGATGAAAAAGGTGTTATGTATCAAATAAATTGAATGTATTATGATGATAATAATGATAATTGCTCAACCTGTTATTTGTCTGAAAAGTATGGTCAAAATGAGCGGGTTTTATATTAGTTAATTTATTTTTAGCACAGAACATTAAGTTGACGTATTTTGTGTGTGTTTATTTTAATGTGTGTTGTATAGCGATGCCATTTCTACAGTATTAATACTCATTGTCCTTAAGTGACAGTTTATAGGGTAATCACTCTCTCGCCTGACCTAGCTATAAACAATTAACGTATTTAGACTCTCGTAACTCCGAGATTTAACCTCTTAATATTTACTTTACATATTATATTGTGTACTGTGATTTATGAACTATATTACGCATTTGTCAAGGTTTGAAACCGTTATAATAATAATTTAGCAATAACAGTTATTACACCTTAAATCCTTCCAACATGTATCGATAACGAGGTCATCAAAAATTATTACTAACCAGCTGACTTCTTTTTTCTTTTAGTCAGTTAATATTTATATAATTTAATAGTAATATTGCCCTACAAATTACGTGATACGTTATCCCGGTTCTACGCTCACTGCTGCTTTACCCCTGCTACCCCTTAATACCTACCACAATCAAGAGTTTTCGTAGAGGAAATTGTTGGGCGTCTCATAAAAATGAAGCTGCTCACGGAAAATTAGCTTGATAGTAGCCAAGTGCAAAAAATGTACCAGGGATCCCGGACTATTAGATATTCGTGATATTTAAAATTAATAAAATAACGTTGTTGTACTTATATTTTGGCTAATATGTCAACGCCTAGCCTAATCCACTAATGATATAAATATGAAGTTTTGAGACGATATAAAATAAACATAATTAACTAGAGGATACAAATAAAACGCAGTGAATAATCGATTTACACGTAAAGGCTTTTCCAAGAATATTAATATCGTGTCAGGGGTTAGAAAATACCTATTTTATTTTATTTTATTTTATTATACCTATAGCACACAAGCACAAATTCCCACACCATGACAAATGTTACGGACTGTACAAATGTTCATCATATACGGGGATCGATCACTTGAACGCTGGCGCGTCAGCCAGTTCCCCTGTTCCTGTGATCATTACGACTTACGTCAAATGTGTCATTTTTTAAAAAAAAATAATGATTTTTGGAAATTCGCCTCCTAAAGTTGCGAAATACTAAAGATAATATATAAGTGTTCATGTAATTCTGTCATTTTTAATTGAAAGTAACATATCTACTATGTGAATGTATTATTCATATACAGGTGTTAAATTGTATATAATAACGAAATTAACGATTCCGCTCAGAATTAAATCGGCTCATCAATTATAATCGTCCGATTGTCCACTGGACACATCTCGAAATACCCGCACTAATGAACCCATTGTACATTCCGAACGTTTTTACACTGCAATTAACTCAAACTGAACCGCTTGCGGTTTATTTAATCACTGTCGGTAGTCTCTGTATTGTTTTCATTTTTTTTCATTCCATGCTGAAAATTTGATGTAGATTTCTATTTTTATTGAAATTTATGCGCGTAAAAGTGTTTTTTAAATTGACGTAAAGGGTTGACACCGAATGGAAAATAAGCTATACTAATATTATAAAGCTGAAAAGTTTTTTGTTTGTTTAAACGCGCTAATAAATACTACTAAATAAATATAAAATATTAGAGATAACTCAAAATGTAATCGTCAAATCTCAATAAAATTTAAATGGGATCACATGACAAGCACCAGATTTCGATTTAAAAAAGAATCATCGAAATCGGTACAGAGAACCTTCTACTTTTTTGAAGACTGAAAAAAACTGTTTTGTACCAACATATAATTGATAAATAGACCTTGTAAATCTTTCGGTATTTATGATGAAAACAATAATATATCATTTTATTACTATATCGTACGAATTATCTTCTCTGCTAAACCCTGTTTAAAATCGGTTAAAATTATTCTTAGATACATAATTAACGAGCGGAGTCATATTTGTCTATATGATCAGTAGAAATATGAACTAAAATCACAGGGATGGTCGCAATGAGATTGACCATTGTGTGAATTGATAAAGCAAGGATAATAGCAAAGGCTTACTCTGCTTCAGTCGAACCGCGGTCAAATTCAGATTTAATGACGCGGTTTCGTATTACATCACATACTGTCCTTAGTATAATAATTTGACATTATTGTATGGTTATAGTTCCTTTTCAAATTTAAGCATAAATTTAAATTCAATATATTTTGTAGAAAGAACTAGTTAACGTAATAGGCTGTTAATATTAACAGTTTAATACTTCTTACAATTTATAGGGCAGTTGACAAAAGTAATCTAATTGTTGTAAGTTTACAAGTCGAAGGCTTGAATAAAAAAGTATACAAAAATGCAATTTTCACTCCAGTTGATACTTGAATATTTTACAACCTAGATTTTATTTTGACTCAAAGTGTAGGTAATCTATATTTTAATGAAGCAAAAACTTTGTACTATATAATTATGAAGGTAATGTCTACCGAGACATTGGAAATTTTGAGTAACTTAATATTCTGACTTAAGGTTGGTTATCTTAAATTATTTCTTAACCAGACAAAACAGTGTACATTGCATATAAAAGTAGGTAAAATATGTATTCACGGATCGCGTGTGTCAAAGCTTTTAAGCGCGAACCGGTCTTTAGATTGTAATCAATTCGCTCATAAAATAGCTATACGTATAGTTTTTCGTTGGATAATGGGACTTTATATTTTCATCTGGTAAATTTTTAATTACCGCCAGCTCTAATTAGTTCCTGCATTCTTTTGAGCATAAATATTTAATTAGATGCGTTTTACATGCGATGTCCTTTTAAATTTATAAAAAATAAATGCTATAATTTTTGAAAGTAATATTTCACTCGTACATGCACGAGTTAATTACAGGAACGTTTTTATAATTGAACAGTTGTTGCTCGCGACTTCGCCTGCAAAACCCTTCAAATGGAACCGTAAATTTTTATGTGATGCGTATACGTTGATCCGTATTTTTATGTTCTAGCAGACTATAACTAATCTCTTTCTTTTCTTCAGATTAGAATCTTTCATTCTCTTAGATTGGGCTTAATTGAGTAGCAAGATATCTATTAAACCTTAAAAAAAGTTTTAAAATTAGAATTTACCTTTTAAATAAATAAATTAAAAAAAATTGTCTGAGACAGAGAAGAATATATATTTCAGAGAAGATACCGTATTCTACTATAAAAATCGTCATAAATTTTGTCACCATATTAACCGATTTAGGGACTTACTTGGTGAACTACTGTTTCATTTGTACAATTTTTTTTACATTTTTTTTAATTATTGAGTCAACGTTTTATTACACTAAAATCAGGGATTAATACACTAAAAGCAGGTGTAACTGGAAATGGTATGCCCGTCTACATTGCTGACTGTAAATTAGAATATGATTGAATTAGTTGAATTACACCTCAAGACTGTATGTAGCTTAAGCCGGGTGTGTAATTTAGTAAAAAATTACAGTTTTAAGTACATTAATTAAAATAATATTTAAGTATTATAATCAGGAACTAAATTATAATAAAGTAAAGTATAATCCACGTAGCCATAAAAACACAAATCTTACATTTTTTTATTATGAGCATAAATGTTTAATAGGGTTTTAACACGACTATTATAGCTCATTAAAATTTAAAAATATATAATAGGTATTAAAAAATTAAAAATTACAGCAAAACTTTAAAAATGTTACATAGTTAAATCTGAAATAATATTTTGAAGAGGAAAGTTAAATTGTTTTATCTATCGTATAACTTAAACCTTTCTTCTAGAATTTGTATTATTGTTAAAGGAAACTTGAGATTTAAATCACCATAATACGAGTGACATAGATTAATACTAGTGCAGAAAAAAATAACTCAAAATCATTGTCCCATAACGTTTCAGATATCAAATATAATTTTAATGCTTTTATCATCATCTGCAGCCTGTTGCAGTCCACTGCTGGACATAGGCCTCCCCAAGCTCGCGCCAGACATCCCGGTTTTCCGCAATCCCCATCCAGCCTACACCAGCAATCTTACGTAGATCGTCGGTCCAGCGGGCCAGTGGGCGTCCTACACTGCGTTTGCCAATACGCGGTCTCCACTCCAGGACACGTCTGCTCCAACGGCCATCGGTCCTGCGACACAGATGACCAGCCCACTGCCACTTCAACTTGCTGATTCTGTGGGCTATGTCGGTTACTTTCGTTCTCTCACGGATAGTCTCATTTCTTATTCTGTCCTTGAGAGAAACCCCAAGCATAGCCCGTTCCATAGCACGTTGAGCGACTTTAAACTTGTGGACCAGTCCCTTCGTCAGTGTCCACGTCTCGGCTCCATATGTCAACACAGGCAGGACGCATTGCTCGAAGACTTTTGTCTTCAAGCATTGCAGAATTTTCGAAGTGAAGACTCTACGAAGCCTGCCAAATGCCGCCCAGCCCAACCGAATCCTCCTATCAGCTTCCTTCTCGAAGTTGTTTCGGCCCAGCTGAATGGTGTGGCCAAGGTAGACATAATCCTGAACAACTTCAAGAATTTATTTAATATATTAAATTAATGCTTTTAAAGATATAAAATTGTCACAGACTTAATGAGTAAAATGTTCTTAAAAAGTTCTGTTAACTTGTCTCACCGTGGTCCGTTGCAACTTATAAACAAGGGATACATTATTTTGTTTAGACAGGACACGGTGTAGCGGAAAGCTACGCCGTGTAAATTCATTTACTAAGACATTATCAGTGGAAATAGTAGACACATAATATGTTTTACGTTTGTCTTTATCTATACCATATTTTCATTTAAATATAAATTCAAACATAAGTTATTTATAGAATACAAGTTTCTTAAGTACAATTCAAATTGTGTCCATACTTATAGACTTACCTTACTTTAGATAGTCGTGTAAAATTAGTTATAAATAAGCCTAAAAATATATAATACTCTACCATAGGATTTTCACATTAATTTTTATTTCCTTAATTTAATATTGTGTGTCACTCGCTGTGTGGTTATGGCAGTAAATAATATAGCCACCCCTGCCATAGGTGACGTAAGAGGCGACTAAGGTATAACAAAGTTGCATTAACACCTTGAAACTTATAAAGCCGACAGATGGCGGGCTAACCATCCAACTGCTGGCTTTGAAATACACAGGCCGAAGACGGGCAGCAGCGTCTTCGGTGTGACAAAGCCAGCCCTGCGATCACCAATTCGCTTACCCAGCGCAGCGTGTTGACTATGGGCAAAACACATGAGTTCGCGCCATAATGTCTGGAGCGAACTTGAGAAGGGCTTTTGTCCAGCAGTGGACTGCGATAAGCTAAAGTGAGTGAGTGAGTGAATTTAATATTAGACACTTTGTATGTGATAGTATAATTCAATTGAATTGGTACATTTTATAATTGCATCTGATCACATATTTTGATTGAATAAATTAAATATTCTGTGTGCTGTATTGATTATATTTTGAATACAATCTTACAAATATCAGTATTTTAAATCAAAATTCACATTGTTATAAAGTAAGTAGCTTAAAATTTCATTAAAGAAATATTAATTCCCAGTATAATAAACTAGTAATGTCTTTAATATTCAATTATATCTAATTGTTAGGCGTTAGTTAGGGCGTAATTGGATAATTTTCAATAGATATTTAATTTGAGCTTTGATAGGAAATTACGCAATTTATAAGAATATAAGGAAACTCTTTCAAAAATGATGATTTATTTATTTGTTTTTTATTTAACAATTTATGTACACTAGAATAACATTAGGAAATAGTACTTATAAATAATGCTGGTACAAAGGCACTATTTATTCCATGATGGAATCTCTTGCAGTAGTCCTACCATAGGAAAAATATAATTTTAGTTAGACAAGTTATGAAAATAATAAGTAAGAACAAAAATTTCCTAAAAAGAAACAAAACATGATCAGTCATAATATTTATATGTATACATTGTTTGACAAAAAAAAAAAGACAACAAAATGAAAAACGAAATTCTCGTTTCAAAGTTCGATCGAACTCACAGTAGGCTTTACGCCGCTTGTTTTATATACACAAAAAAAAACAAGAACTTTAGTGCAACCGTCACGTTGACGCGAAAACGTAGCAGCCGAAATTAATGTCTTTGTTTCAAGCTTACAATAGCTGTTTCGATGTCTTTACACAGAGCTTTGGGTCGTCGTTTTGTTTGAGCTTTTTTGAGCTTTGTTATCACTTCGATACGTTTTTACTCGAGAATTACTCTTCTTTGATTGTGGCTTAGATTAAGTCTCATTCGAATTGTTGATGTGACGTTTTGATTAAGTACTAGAAAAAAAAACTGATAGTTTTAGAGAAACTGATCTTTCATTTAGTTATAAATATAATCGTAAAAACAAAACTCATGCATACTACATGATATCACTCTTTCAGCGATAAGACCACCTTTATGTTTTCCTTTCCGATGGAAAAATTTACTCTCTTAGTGTAGAATAAACTATTGTATTTGTTGTAAAAAAAATTGATATAAATGTGTCCATCAAAGATTTGTAAAATTAAAATAAAGTTATTCTACAACTAAACTTGATTAATAGAACTAAAGAGAACTGAAACTGCGTGTATATGTTTCGCGGATAGGTAAAGATTTCCAATCGGATACAGAGTTGAAGGGTTGGAACTTAACCAGCAACACTATGACGCAACGGTATTGAAATACCTACTTTTGATCAAGTTAGTATTGTAACTCTTCATTAATTATAGTATTTAATTTATTATTAAAATATTTTTTTATTTAATTGAGTTTGAATGACTTATATTAAGAACAATATTTTATTACAATGTCTATCTAATGTATTTTCTAATGTCTTTAACTCTTTGTACTTGATCAGTTTCTGAGCTTAGAAAAATCTAAATACAAAAATATCCTGATGAAGTTAAAAATTTACTAGAAAATGAAGATAATCAATATGAAATGGAAAACACATTGCAACTTGACGAATTATCATAATAATGTTATTAACATATCTCTATATTGATTTTCTGTATTATACTGTGCATTCCCAAGGAGGGTTGATGTCAGGCAGGCGGCCGGTCGTAAAAAATAACATGCCAAATAACTTACAACATGAGTCTGAGGAAGAGGAGAACATGTTGTGCCGACCCTATATTAATAGGATAAGGGCAGGGAGATGATGACTTGATCAGTTTTTAAGTAAACAAATTTACTTATAAAAATCGTGAATATACTTATAAAGTACAATAGTTGAGCTAAAACTCAACATTTATAAATTTCATTTAACTGTTACTAGTGGGGTTCATTATGAAGGTTTAACGAGGTCTACAACGCATTTAGTGGCCGGGAACTTATGAGTGGTTGACACGGAACAGATGACGTTGGAAATGTCATTGATTTTACGCAAAGGTCGCGTCGTACAGAAGAAAACATAATTATATATAATTATTGTTTATTTATTTATTAGCTTTTATCGTGGCTTCACCCACAAAGGTCTAGATTTTAATTTCTACTTGTATCTAGATCTCTATTAAGATACAAGAAAACATAATATTTTCAGATGTTCAGTTTAAAAGTAATTACTTACTAAAAAAAATTAGAGTTAATATTAATTTTTAAACAAGTATGATATTCAAATTGTAATAAATATAGAGAAAGAATAGCTTAAGGCTGTGTTATATAATAATATACTACATAATTTTACAATATTTCATGATATTTTTGATGAGTATGTTATATAACAAAAATATGTTGTCTATGAATAAATCTCTTCTTCTTGCATCTTGTGTGCATGCTTTAACTTCAGTTACTTAGTAAGTCCTATACAAAAAAAGCCTAAATATCATAATTACTGATATTGAAATATAAATATGTGTTTTTCTATGTATTATTTAACTATAATCTCATTCGGATATGCATTTATATTTATACTAGCTTTTACCCGCGGCTTCGCTCGCATTGATTTTTTTTTAATAAAAAGTATCCTATTTTACTTCTAATACCTCTAAAAATATGTGTACAAAGTTTCATGATGATCGTTTAAGTAGTTTTCGCGTGAAAGCGTAACAAACAAACTTACATTCACATTTATAATGTTAGTAGGGATAGATTTTAGAATAAGTTCTTCTGAGACTTTCCGCTGTATGCTTTAATTATGACAACGCACACAATTATGATATTAAAAATAAATTTAAATTAACAAACAAATAACAAAATTAAATAAATATACTAGAAGTGGTATGTAAAATGTTTTAGGGGCTTAGCATGTATTGTCAAAAAGATCATATTTCCCAATGTAGTCATAGTATGTTTTAAATAATAAATTAAATTATTATTACAAATATTGGTTTCTGATCTCAGTATTTATCTCAGTATGTTTATCCACCGCAGTTCACAGATAACGCAAAACCGTCGGTCCCGGTTGTTACACTAAACACTTGATAACGAACATTACAATCATTAATATGATACTCGTACATAGTTTTAATGTTAATACATAATAATCGCTTTAAATAAATTGGTCGTAAAATAATTTCAAATTGTAGCTAAAAAAAAGAGATACGAGAGCAAAAGTCTCATAACAATATTCATTTTTTTACACAGTATAGAATAGTGTAAAATCTACGTAATGCTATAAATAAAATTACATTTATTTTGAATGTAAATCTAAACTAATAGTCAACTCAAAAGAAAGTTTTGATGATATACTACCTTTTAGATATTTTTCTTGTCTTTAATTTGTATTAGTATATTATTTAGTAAAAAAAATTAAAGCATAATATTTTTTTTAAAATGGGGCACAGCAGGACATCATCTTGCTCATAATCATAAGTAGCCCATATCTGGGAAAGTACCTCAAACTTACAGATCACGGCAAAAAATTATTTGCTCTCAAGCAGTTTTGTGTTCCTGTGATGAATAAGGTGACCAGAGCTCCTGGGGAGAGTCGGAGGTAGGGTCGGATAAGCAATTGCAATGCTTTTGATGTTATAAGAGTCTATAGGCTGTAGCCTGTTACTGTAGTAACCGTATCAGACAGACTGTACGCTTGTTCCCGACCTAGTCATATTAAAAGAAAAAAAACAAATAACTAATAAAAAATAAATAATAATTAAATTAACTATAAACACTGATACCATTTCTTTGAAATCTGTTCCGAGGTCACAAACAACGGTAGGGTGATAAAACAGTCGGTGATAATTAAGCGTAAAAATACAGTCATATGGCGCGATAAATTACGAAAATTATGACGAACATTTTATTTCGCACAAGAATTATGAATGTTGTTGATTTATGTATTCAATTATTTTCTCTATTTAGAGGAAATTCTGTATAATATTTTATTTTTAGTAACATAAATACGTAATGTACAATATAAAGTCTTATCTCAAGTGCTATTATTATATAAATAGTTGCAAGGAACGACTTGTAAATATTAAAGACTAGCAGTTGCCCGCGGCTTCGTTCGCGTTGAAATTGATAATATTTACATAGAGGAGCTAATGTAGTGTACAATCATTATATGACAACAATTCATGACCTCTTTGTACCACATTTATGGTTCACCTTTCGTGCGTTAGAACTACCAGACTACAAGGCTCGCTCTCAATCACGCTTCATGGAACAGTCGTGCGAAAAACAGTCTTCCCTCAGGTTTCTCAAGCGGTTTTTAGGTAATTTCGGTAATACGAACTAATCCCCTATTTTACCATACATAATTTACACAAACGCTTGGATACTTATTTATATTATATGCAATCAAAACCGTACAAATAACAATTTCATGCTTCTATTATTTCTACTTCCGATATGACAGGAAAACGTTAAAGATATATTGAGGCGTAAAAATTACATTAAGACTAAAAAAAAACACATTTAATTATTGATTTATTTCCACTTCAGCCTATCACAGTCCACTGTTGGACATAGGCCTCCACAACTTCGCGCCCGACATTATGACGCGAACTCATGTGTTTTGCCCATAGTCACCACGCTGAGCAGGCGGGTGGGTTGGTGACCGCATTGATTTATTTATTTATCTTTAATATATACCAAAAATTAAGGGAAAAATAATATTTATACAAAAGTAAATCGCATGCGAAACGATTTTCCCTCAATTTAAAAAATATTCTTCTCATTCCAGAAATAACGGATTTCCATACAAATTTCACCCCCTAATCAACTTTAATTGGGTGACCCATTTAAGGTTAGAATTTTCACAAAAATTGAAATAAGTGTTCACTCATTTCTTGAGGCCTAAAACTAGGGTGGTTTCTTGGAGTTCCTGGCAGGAATCGGGGATAGGGTCGGCAATGCGCTTGCAATGCTTATTGTGTTGCAGACGTCTATAAGCTACGGTAAACGCTTACCATCAGGTGAGCCCACAGATTGAAGAAAAAAATCTGTGGGTGAGCCGTACGCTTGTTTGCTGACTTAGTTGCATAAAAAAAAGCTACAAACGTTTCCATAACAAACAGTCGTTATATATTATAATTATAATTGAGAAAGGTCTTAAAATTCAGTTATCCATATAAATTTTTATATTAAAATAGCCTGAATCAAAACATTTATTTAGTCATGCGATGTTTAGATCAAATTTTTCTTTTCCATAAACAAGCATTTTATTTTCCATAAAACAGTACAATAATAACCAGTTAGCTGGTAGCCGTACAACAACGTAATTACCAAGATGAACGTTATTCCAGTGTAATGTTTCGTTTCCAGTACTTACAAACACTTAACGATAGTTGAAACTGTAAGAGTATTAATTAATATAATACATGGTACAAACAGGAGTCTTCTTATGAAGTAATTAAGTTTAATTGTCTGTATAACAGTATGCTGGCGAGACAAAAGGATTTCGACCACCATTCATAATGTTACATCTTTATGCTCTTGTTTAACGGTTAATTGTCGTTCTAAATTGTTGTTACTGCTGCATTTGATTAAGTCAAGGGATAGTTGACTTTGAACTGTAAGTGTCTCTGATCTGTAACGAACTAGTTAATTGAGCAACTGATGTAGCTAGCATTGGAATTTCTTTCGTACCTATTGTTCAATTCTAAAAATAGTGTTCAAAAAAATTCTTGATTAGCGTTACGGAAGGAAATCCAGCTTAAGCTATACGTAATCCTTCAAGTTACTAACATCAAGTATATATCACTTATTCACTTATCTACAGTCATGAGTACTGTTATTAAATTTGTTCGCTAATAGTCTATTTAACATTCATGTTATATACAATTACGTGGTGCCTAGTGATCGCTATCACAAATGTAATAAATAACGAATTAATCAAAAATTATACCTGCCTAAATTTTAAGTATAGCAATTACTATAAAGCAAACATTTACAACGATTTTAAGTTATGCTGTACTCATTATATTATACATCGAATAAAATAATATTTTCTATGTAGTTAAATTAACGGATTAACCTGGTTTATTTTAGAGCGTGAAATTTTTCATAAAAACAGTTTTAAAAAGTCTGTTCCCGACGCATCATATTAACGAAATAAACAACAGTAACGCACTATGTTACTTTAGAAAATTCGTAAATAATATTTTTAGTCTCGTGATAAAAATTTCAGCGGCGTGTTCCTTCTTCATAAAATAAAGAACAATTTCACAACTTCGTACCAAAATGTTTCCGTAGACTCGCAATACTCGTATGTCCTCAGTTTTATGTCACCTCAGTGGGTATACTCTTATATATGCATACTTTAGTGTCTTGTCTTAGTTATTATGTATACCACTTAGAATAATGCTTATCGTCTTATTAGAAAACTGTTAGCAAGATGTTTACCTCAAGTGCTATATACATATTGTATAACAGACTTAATGACAACGACGTCGCTCTCGTGTGACTTTTAGTGACAACGAAACATGATAGAGTGGCGTATTTTGACGTTTATGGAAGATTGTGGAACATTATGGAAACTAAACTCGAGAAATCAGATATAATTAAAGTGTTAAGCTAGCCGCACACACGCAATATTATTGGCACAATAAAATTGACAATATTTTTGATCAATATAAGGCCCCGCATACTGCACAATATTATTGCCAATATTTACTAACAAAAACAGGTACAATCCGGTATTGATCCTCGACTCACGCGGAAGTGTTGTGAGAAATGCATAAAAAGAAAAAAGCTTTAATATTGTTTATTTGTAATAAAACTAATAAATTTGTTACAGAATAAAAAGAAATGTAATAATTGTGTTTGCTAGCAAACGAAAAAAAAAAAACAAAATTTCAATTGCATCGGCAAGTAATAAATAAGTTAACAAACGCACTAGTCGTCAATACGATTTTTGAGGGTTTCCCTCGATTTCACTGGGATCCCATCATCAGATCCTGGTTTCCTTATCATGGTACCTAAGTTGGGATAATATCCCCTTTCAAGAATTATCAAAATCGGTTCATAGACGACGAAGTTATCCCCGAACATACATAAAAAAAAACATATATACGGTCGAATTGAGTAACCTCCTCCTTTTTTGAAGTCGGTTAAAAAGAAACGATGGGTGGGTGAGAATGATGGTGACTGGATGCAAAAAAGGCAAATTGAGCCACTTTCAATTAATGAACTAAGGCTTACTGAAAAAGATGATTTTAAAAACTATTTTCGTTTATTTTGTTTTATTTAAATTTATTTAAATTCGTCTTCCGCCAACCCGCATTGGAGCAGCGTGGTGGATTAAGCTCCGATCCTTCTCCTACATGGGGAAGAGGCCTATGCCCAACAGTGGGATATTACAGGCTGAATCGTATATTCGTCTTCCATTTTTCTAAAAATAAAATCAATCGTTCGTACACGTTGAATGCTCCTGCCAAAGTTGCCAAACTAAAATATTGCAGTACCACTCGCAAACACACAATAATATTGACAATACCCCCCCTCCCCCTGATATTGACAATAAAATTCAGAATTTCCGGAAATCTGCAATAATATTGATCAATATGACAATACGACCCGAACACGCGCAATATTATTGACAATACTCACATTATTGACAATAATATTGCGTGTGTGCGGCTAGCTTTAAGGTGACAGACGACAGTTGTGTAGTATTTCGTTGTCTGTGAAAATTTTTATTCTTTTTTATTATTATTTTATTAAAGTTGTAGCTTTTTTAAACTAATTTTAAACAATTGTAGGTTATTAATTCGTTTTTAATTTTGTGTCACTTCAGAAGGCTGCTGTTTGTAAATCATCAGGGATTTTTTTTTTAATTTCGAGCGGAAGAATAGATTTTCCGTTCCAATTAACGCAGAAAAAAAATTTGCAGAAAAAACACTATCTATAAAAACAATCATGGATGCAATTTTGTCATGTTTCGAATTTTATTTGCTTTAAAGTAAATTTCTTTGAAGTCTCTCTTTTTGTATTATTTACTCTACCATTCTTTTTGTGACAATATTTTAATATTTTAGACTTTAAAATGAGATTGCATGATGAAAAATTATGTTCAATAAAACAACGTTTCAATCTATACTGATATTATAAAGTTGAAAAGTTTATTTTCTTGTTTGTTTAAACGCGCTAATCTATGGAACTACTGTTTCAAATTGAAAAAATATTTTTGTGTTAGATATTCCATTTCACGAGAAAGGCTATTATCATATTTTAGTACCTCTTTTTTCTCAAATTCACGTGGTTAAAACCGCGGGCATAGCTAGTGGTCATATAAGTCTGTACGTATACATGAAATCTATTTATGTTGTGTAAAAACTGACCTACGATATAAGTTGATGCGTATAAACTAAATTTAATTTTTTTAAGGCATATCTAATAATAATATAAAGAAATTTTTAATGCAGATTTTGTAAATTTATACATATAAATCAAATCTCTATCTCCAAAAAGAAATTTATTTTAACCTCGAATACTTAATATTTCGTATAGCCAAAGACTTATTCCCAGGGGCAACTAAATGTACTATAAAGAAAGTCGCCAGTATAGATCGATGCAAAATGTAGATTTAGTACATTTACTTTGGACATTATCGTTGTCGTTAGTCGATACATTTCGATAGTAGTCAAATAGAAGTTTTTCTATTTGTCGAGAATTATTGATATGAACACACGAGTATCATAAGAATATATTGTAATAGGCTTAGTATGTCAATTTCATACATTGCTATTGGTAAAAAAAACAACAATTTCCAGTATTCTGACGAGACATGTCTTGATAATACTAGTATAAATTAAAAAAATAGAAGTTTTTTATTTGCTGTTAAATTGTCAAAGTTATCCAATAACCAACGCATTCGAAGATAAATACTAGTCAATTTTTTTTATGCTCACAGGTGACTTTTATATCTGATGTTATTAAAATGGTTTATTTATTATACATATTTAAAATTCAACTAGTCAAATATAATATACAAATTAAAATTCTCATGCAAAGTATCCGCCAATCACGATATAATTTATATAATATGCATTCACATGAATAAATTATTTATAGTTTATTTTATACTGAAACTTTAATTCTAGTACATTTTAAAATAGTTCATAGATACTCAGATACTCGTATCGTGTTCTTTTTATAATATTTTTTTAATTTGAAATATAAAAGTGGTCATAACGATTAATTTAAATAGAATATTATGTTTGCTACTAATACGAGTATGAATAGAATATTTTTATTATATTTACGTATTTTATAAACATTATTTAAAAATACCTATATAAAATAGAATCTTGTTTTATTGTTACAGACTATAGCTTCGCTGTGAAATGCTATAAATATGGACTTCAAGTACTTAATCCTAATGATCGCCTTCGCTACGGTCGAGATAAACTTGACTGAGAGCCGTCAAAATGACAAACGGAGGTGGAAATCCGAAAAATATCCTCAATCACCATTTGTTAACATTTGCGATATCCAGGACCGGGTGTCTAAAGTACACTGTTACTGTGAGAGTATTAAAATAAAAACAGCTACAAAAGCCGATTGCTGGGTATTCAACGGTGGAATAGCGGAAGATGATCCCTTTTGGTCTAATTTTTATTCACAACCCAAAATAGAAAGGCTCACGTTTAACGTTCGAGCGGACGGGGGCTTAACGTACATACCGGCCAAGGTTATTGTTAGGCTTGATCGATTACAGTATCTAAATATACAATATGCAAATATATTTAGCATACCGTCATTTGCGTTCACAAATTCGACAACTTTAAGGGAGATAACATTGCTGAGAAATAAAATTGGGAAATTGGAGAGAATGGCATTCGCCCATTTAATAATGCTAGCTAATGTAAGCTTGGCTGAAAATCAGATATCGGAATTGCAGAGGGACGTTTTTTACGTCCTACCCAATTTACAGAGGCTATATCTGTCTAAGAATATAATTAGCGTTTTACACGACGGCTGCTTCAAGCACTTGAACAATTTAATAAAATTGGATCTGAACAGTAATTTGTTGACGGTTGTCATTAGAGAAAACTTCCAGGGTTTGTCAAATTTGATCACGTTGGACATGAGAAATAACAAATTGATGATGATCGGAGATCTGTCGTTTGCGGAACTTTGGAGCCTCCAAGAACTTTATTTAGATGACAACGAAATAGAATTTATATCCGAACGGGGTTTCGGCGGATTGACACAGTTAAAGAAACTTTCTTTAGCCGATAATAAGTTGGGAGTGCTGGATGATGGAGTGCTCGACGACATACAAAAGTTGAATGTTCTGAATTTGATGAATAACAAGTTGGAAACATTAAAACAAGAAACGCTGAGGAGTGTTATAGAAAATATGAAATCGAATTATGCATTAATCTCTCTTGACGGTAAGTTTATTATAAACTTGAATTTGTCTTAAATTAAATTTAACTGGTATATTATTAAATTATAAAATACAATAAAAGTAATTAAAGTTCAATCAAAGCACCATTCAATATAATTACATTTATTAAAATAAATTTTCAATTTGGGATAATTGCCATCGTCCACCATTTGCCATGTACTGAATAATACACAGTTCAATTCAGTGGCCACTAAAACTATAGTTTGTGGTTTTTTCCCTGTGTGCAATTAACCACAATTCATTGATAGAATAATTAGCATAACGTGAAAGATTTATGCTTACAATTAAATTATTTTTACGAGGTATCAGCTATCACTAATTTTGTAAAGATTAGATTTAATATTTTAATACTTATTTGTTGAAAATCAAAAATTAAAAAATTTAAAATGCTGCAGGAGAGACAGGAAAATATTTAAAAAAATAGTTATCTTTACTATAACATGTATTATTTGTTTAGATTCTTCTAACCTAAAAAGTAATTAGTTAAGCACACTGATTTGTATGTGTTATTCGACATTGCTGCCCTTTGGGATATTTATTAATTTGAATGTTATATTATATTTTATTATTCTATATGTATAATAATGAAAATTACCGTGCTGTTTGAATAGATTTGTACCTTTTAATGACAAGCAACTATATAAAAATGGTTATGATAATATCATTAAATTTTACCGGAACCTAAAGGCTTGATTAAGCAGCTTAAATAACAAAAATACGTTCATATCCCTTAACGTTTGGTTAAAGTCCGTGTAAAGTCGAAAGTACCATACGTTGCTTAAATTACATCTCAAGGCGCCTCGGGGTCTATTAGGTTGTACTCAACTTAGAATTTTGTAGATAATAGTTATGTAGTTTTGAACGCAATTAACAGATGTGGAACTTTAGTATGAGTTAATTAAGCGGGTTTATTACTACGCAGTAAATTTGAATTGTCTAGGGCGCAGTTCTGTACGAAGACGAACTGTTAACTCAGATAAAAGGTGATTAAATTGAATTATATCTATGTAGTTTTTAAAACAATACGGTTATTAAGTGTTATTGCTGTAGGTCATTAACTTTCTATTTGTTCAGATATATTTTATTGATCCTCACATTATTAATATAAATTTAATTACTTACGACGTTAAATATTGTCCCTATGTTATTGTTAGGGTATTCTATATATTTTTTGTTAACTTAGAGCTTTTTAGAACAACCAACTTAGGTTCTTTGTTACAAGCACATTGTTCTGGTCGGTGCCATCGCGCCTAAAATATTAACCGCTGTAAAATTCATATGCTACAGTAAATTCATCACGGCTGTAATGCGCACGCAACTAAAATTTACACAACCATGAAAGGGTGCAAAAGCAAGTACTCTACACGATTCGTGGGACGAAATATGTAAAATCAGTCCATACAACAATATTTCTTACTTAGCGGTCATATGGTTCGTTATTCTTTGTGATATTATATAAAGGATGTTTTGTGCTGCAAATCCAATCTGTATAAGCTTAATACATTCGTAGTCACTAGTCTATGAATCAAGGGTTGATGTATGATTGTTTGTTGCGCCGTGACATTTTAATGGAGAGCATATTTCGTGGTTGAGAGATATTATATTTGCCGCAAAACTGCTCGTTATAACACTAGCATTGTCGGCTGTGATTTAATATCTGCTTTCGTTCAGCGTTTTTAATTTGCTTTTTTTATTTAAAAACACATCATTTTAACGTGACATTTGAGCTCAGACAATTATAATGAACATGAGTTTGTTTTCCCAGTAATGAAAGAGATTGACGTTTTATTTTTCGCTAACATATTGTATTCTTTATTGCATATTTAGGTTTATCTTTCCGTTATAATTGAACTTAAAAAATATGGATACATATATTTTTTTTATTAAGCAAAATTAATTTATTATGAAAAATGATCCACACGGCCAATAAACCCTTTAATTTCAAATTTAATAATAATATCTGTTATGGACAATTGAATAACTTTTTAATTCATTTTATTATACTTATGTGTGACAATAATATTTACATCAACAATTGTTTAACAGGTAACAGATTAATTTGCGACTGCCGTCTCTCGTGGCTGCACAAACTACGCAACGAGACACGAAGTAAACGCGTGAAAGCCTCCTTAGACCGACTTAGTTGTGTCATGGATAACAAACTAAAAACAAACTTAGTCAACATGAAAGCACAAAGTTATGATGCGGAATTGAAAATTAATTCTGGATATAAAACTGAGGCGGAAAAATCTGAAGACGGCGAAGAAGAGTTTGATGATGATAATGTATACGATGACGCTATGAAAGATCAAGATATTGGATTTGATGTTTCTAAAAAGGATTATCGTAGGAAACTGATGGAAATACCAGTTGACATGCTCCCATGTGCTAGCAAACTCAGCTACGAAGCCTCATTTTCGCCACCGACGCAAGACGAAGTCAAATATTATAAAACTTCAAGATGTGATAAGTGCTCAGCGTCAATAACTTTCATAGCATTATGTACACTAACGCGAATATTGTAGCGCAATTTTTAAGTGATTATTTTTTAAACTTTAGTTTAAATACAAGGTGTGGATGACAATAGAACGATAATTGAAAACACCGTTAGTACTAGTATAAAGAAGTATTTCAAAACCATCAGATAAGTCCTAACATCAAAATCAAAAAAAAAGATTTTTTCATACAAACTAATTCAATATAATTTAATAAAATTTTATAACATCATTTTTGTAACTACAGGATCACTGACCTGTTACACGCGTCATCGCGCCGCCTTCGCGCGTGGCCTTCTTTCTACGCGGCAGAATCGCGTGGAAATGCTATGTGCTTGTACCTACAAAACTTCATTATTTTGATTGAATAAAAAATAGTAAGTTAGAAAAGCAAATTAAAATAAATTGTTACGCATTTAAAATTAAATTGAATAAAAAACTATTTGATTTAAATTTTCTCAAACCATCAATTTTTTTTTTAAATATGCAGAACTGATCAGTAGCCGATACTGAATAAGTTATTTTTTTTTTAAACATTAGTTATTATAATATTATTTGGTCTGCGAACTGTCACTAAATGGAAATGATTAAAAATTTTGCCTTTTTTTTGTGGCAGTCGATCCCATATCCATTATTTTTATGCTCTATCTTTTTAAAAATAATAATAGCTGTCCTTGAGTCGTTAACCGCCGGTTTTAGGGTAGGTCAGGTCTTTAGTATGATACTTACGTAGAAATTTTAAAAAATGAAAAATCATAATTTGTGACTAAACTACTGGATGTATTTTATTGATTTTTTGTATGTGGGCTTGGAATGTCATTACATATACGCTGTCCAAGTTATCGTTGTATTATAATCCCCACCCTGTATATGAAAGATGTTTTCGAACTAACATTAGTCCTATTTGTAAGAACTGCCTTGTATTAGAATAATAGAAAATTTAGTTGTATTTTTAAATAAGTAGTTAATTTATTATCATTATAACATAGAATTTTAAAGTCGATTTTAATAAAATTTTGCTTTTGTAAAATACTAATTAATGTTAAATTTAATGGATACTATAAATATTTTAAAATTCCATTACTTAAAAGTAAAATAAAATAGCGTTATTTGATTAGTACTCATGTATTTTTAAGCTCTTTCACTGTCACATTTGTTTTTTCTCTTTTCCTTTTTTTCTTAACAATTGACTTATTTTACGTCTGAGATCTGCAAAGAAATTGTTCAAAACTACAGCTAAATATTATATCGCAATTATTAGTTGACGATACTATAGATACAAGGCATGAAAATTTTAAACAACTTTTACCTTGAACGTTTCGTCCAATACCATTTTTCATAAGAAATAAACAGCTAGCTACATTCTTCGCAAAAACCAAATTACAACTTTTTAATAATAATGCTTAAAATTAAAAAGCTCTTAAAACTATGACGTGTACAATACTTGTTTAAGTATATTAAAGACGATAAATAGATTTCAAAGAAAATTATTGCCATGTCTTAAATTTTAAATGTAAATGTATATTCGTTAACACAAAAAAAATCAACTATTGCATTTTCTTCCTTTAATGTCTAATTTAAATATTAACCTCATAATTTATTTATATACTTACACTTATTGTATTTTATTAACATTTATTAAGGTAGTAAAATGCGTTTTTATATATGAATTAAATAACAGATATTTTCAGAGGTTCAAATTTTTTTTTGCTGCAATGCAAAATTTGCATAGAAATGTACAGCAATCTCCTAGAAGCAAGTTAATAGGATAAGATCAGTTTTTAAATTGTACTCTTGAGAAAACTTAATATAGAGTCAGCGGATGTTCAAATAACATTGCTTGAAATAGTGGAACATGATATGCTTTTACTTGATATTGTCCGATATGTTATAAAATTATTTTAGTTTTAACTTTGATTGTATGGCATTTCATTTTCGTTTGTAATTATTTAATAGATTATAATTATGGTAAGAATAGTAATAAAATTGTTGTAGATGTAATAATTAATTCTATTTTCTTATATTTTATAATTGTACGTAGGTATAATACGCGTTCATCTACATCTTAAGTGCTCGACAGATCGAACGTAATTCAACGCTACGATTTTACAGGTAGACGTTTAATATAGATCTTTAAAATGCAGTATTGAAAGTTGTAGCACTGGAAAGTATCGCATTCATTCTAATTTAAGTTAAATACAAAAAATCCTACCGAGTTTAAAATAAAATAATTGGATGCATTAATTTTGTAATTAAATTCAACAATAAATATAGTTAAACTGATATAGAATATTTGAAACGTACCGCTTTCCAGTTGTAATTATCATCAGGGTAAGCTTTTAGTCTGAGATGCATTCTAGTTTTTCTAGTACTTTCAAGTATATTTATTCAAAGAAATATGTAAATAGTCAAGCATTTATAAACGTTAGCGTTAAATCAAAAACTGTTTTAGATTTATTTATTTTGCAACTTATTTTAATCAATATTTAATTTTAGTCAGCAGTGATTTATTAACCAAAGAAGACTAAGTATGTAAAAAGTTACTATAGATTTATCTTACTATATCTTTCGAATGTGTTCTTAATTATTATCTATACTAATATATAAAGCTGAAGAGTTTGTTTGTTTGTTTGTTTGAACGCGCTAAACTCAGGATCTACTGGTTCGATTTGAAAAATTCTTTCAGTGTTAGATAGCCCATTTATCGAGGAAGGGTACAGGCTATATATCATCACGCTAAGACCAATAGAAGCGTAGCACTAATGAATAATGTTTCAAAATCAGGTTTTTTCCTTTTGATAGCTTCCGCTGCGTAAACGGTTAAAGTTTCGCACAAATCATGTACGACAGAATTGATCCTATTCCACGCGTACGAATTCGCTAGTCTTACATAAAAATATCAGCAAATATTAAGTTGCGACCGGATCTAAGCACAACGTTCTAGCAATTGTGTCAACTTGTGTCGTAATATGTGAAAATGACATAAAATTCCGTCATTTAATGTTTTCGTATATTGTGACTATGCAAAAAATTGTAACAATAATCCGTATATCTAGCCTTCAGTTTAACGTACGAGTACACGAGGAGACGTGATGCAATAAATATCAAATAGTCACACACTAAAAGCTGTTCTACATTGTCGAGTTTTTTTACGTCATCTAGGTTATTGGTCGCGTTATGACGCGTCACGTCACATCGTTTTCTTTATAATCGCTTATCTAGATAAGCGACGCGTCAGAGAGTCTAAGCGGCTGATACCCCAGAGAACACATTGTCACATTTTCGTATTGTAAATAAATCAATTGTCTTATAAATATTTTATTCATAAATTTTACAAGTATGGAGTGGAATAAATTGATACTTTTGCCTTTCTTGTTTTATTTAATACCAACCTTTTTAGCAAATACAATAACAATGTTTTTTTTTTAAATGTTAATTATAATTAAACAGATAGAATAAGAAATCATAAAAAATTATTCGCTATTCTATTATGAGTAATTTAAGCTTTAAGGAAAAAGAGATTAAGTTATGTAACAATATTTAGGAGATGAGATATAATTATAAACCCATTAATGATTGTCCTGCTTAAAGATAAAGATATCTGAAAAGCGGAAAACCGTCCCTTCGATAAGTAAACAGGCATATTCAAGTCTTAGAAAAGATATCATTTAATAATTTCAGAAAATTGAGAATTTGTTATTTTTAATTAATTTAATTTGCAGGCTGTTTTGTTTACAAGAAGAAAAAATTAAAAAATGTTTCTTACCACTTTTACAAAATACAACAATTATAAAAATGCTTAAGATAATCAGCCCGTTCCCGTACAATTTAAAATAAACAAGAAAAATATAACAATTTAATACTTGTGAGTGGCAACATTTGAAACAAGGAAATTTAACAAATTGATTCAGCAAATTAACAATATTTTCATCTAATTATTACTATGCGTTATACATAAGCGCATTTGGAGTTTTGGACAAGTATGTATATACAATAATATATACGTTTGTATGTGTGTTAGTGTTTTTATTCAGAGTATCTATATATGTTCGAATTGATTTTTAGTATGGTTTGAAATATTTCTGTTTCTTCGTAACTTTAAGTAAGAAGGTAATCCACAATGTGGTTCTTACATTTAGCATATGGTAGGTTAAATAAAAAAAAATCGCCGTTAATTTTATTGTATAAAAAATGAGGACTGAAGGAGGAGGATTTTGAACTTGAATAACTTGAAGTTCCTCCCAATGATTGCAATAAAAAGTTAAAGCTGTATCATCCGCATAAGTGAGGCCGCACACCACAGCTACATTTGTATTACGGTAATTGTAGCGCCACATTTGAAACGCGATACATTTATCGACCCCCTATATTTGTATGTAAACCCGCACATCAAGGACACATTTGTAGTAGGTGCAGTTTGTGGCAAGATGGCTGCCACGCCACACAAATTCAAGATCGAACACGTTCGTTTTATGTGGCGCGAACATAGAATAAAAACGCGCGAAAATGAAAGAATGTTGAATTTTATGTTGAATTTATTGCAGAGATTGAAAAAAATCCCGTTTAAATAAATTTATTGAACTGATTAATTGAACAATTTATAATTTATTGAAAAATTTGATTTGATTAAACTAAATTTAATAATAATTGGTAGGTATGTGTTTTCATATTCATTCTATGAACTTTTCTTCTTCGGATCGTAATTCTTGCGCAATTTTGAAATTTCCGTAAACTACAATTTTGATTAAAAGGGTGAACCCCATAACGTCTTTTTTTTAAAAGCTTTTATTTAACTTGCAATGTATGTATGTAACTTTAATGAATGTTTGTTCGGGTGAAATCTTGCAACTCAATTTTGAAGCAAATATCTTCAACCAATTGAGCTGAAATTTTGTATAGAGTATCAATTTGGATGACAATGCATGGTTTGCATGTATGCATGTATGTATGTTTGTTCGGGTGAAATCTTGCAACTCAATTTTGAAGCAACCAATTGAGCTGAAATTTTGTATGCAGGTTCAATTTGGATGACAATGCATGGTTAACTTTGTGACGTCATATTGGTAAATCCAACTTTTGAGTGCGGACTAGTTATTTTTAGAGCACTTCTACAATATGGGTATCAAATGAAAGGGCTTGCTAAGAAGAATTTGAATAAAGTGACGTGAATACCGACTAAAAAGTCAAAAATAAATTAAATGTAAAAAACCTTTTCTACTACACGCTTTGCTTTTCTATCATATAGATTATGTGTAATGACTTTATAAGTAGATAGTAAAAGTTTTAAAGTAAAAATTTATTTTTTTCGTTTTAGTGCATTCAAATAAAAGCTTGTTTTTTAAAAAGGTTTTTTTACATTTAATTTATTCTCATTAATCGCCTCATCAAAAAATCGTCATCGTCAGACGATGATGTCGACATTCTGACTTCTGTTGTCACGCTACAATTGTGCTTCCAATGTGCGCACACACGACACATTTGTGGCCGCTTAAATTGTATCGCAGTAATTGTGGCGCCGTAAATGTATGTTGAGTGTAGCGTGTGGCGGCGGTGTGCGGCCTCACTAAGAGACAACGCTGCCACCACAAAGCGGTGGAGGCTGCATGCGTGTTTAGAAATTCCACATTTATTGTAGATGTTTGGATTTCTTTTTTTGAAGATCTTGAGATGTCTCGTATTTTAAAATTTCTCAAGTCTATTCTAATTACTTCCGATAGTTCCTTAATAATAGCAAAGAGATCACCCTTTGTTTCCCGCTAGTTTTTAGGAACGTTACGTAATTCAATGAAGATTTTAGCATACATTTTTAGTAACTTTTTTTTTCATTGGTAAGTAGTAAAGTTATTAGAAGAAATGTAATGTAAAATCGCGTAATTGTAGTCTAAGCTAGGTAAAGCACAAAGCGAAGAATTAGCGAAGTTAAGTCAGAAACTATAATTTTACCTTTTCATTTGTTAACGATAACGATTGACAATATTTTATTGACAATTGACATTGCTATTAACTTTCATAGTAAAATAAAAAATATAATACACAAATGTGTACACAAAAATATCCCAGAGTCAGTAATAAATTCAGTAATAAATAATCACTTTCAGGTATAATGTAACTTACTTAACAAACATGTAACAAAAGAATTGAGTTTGAAATTATTCACGAATATTTTTAAACACGTAATGTGAATATATAATATTATTTATCTTACAAAACTGTCATAACACGATACAGTATAACGATCAAGATCATGATTCAGCCTGTAATATCCCACTGTTGGGGATAGGCCTCTTCCCCATGTAGTCGGAGCTTAATTCACCACGCTGCTCAAATGCGGGTTGGCGGATATATTCCCTACTATGAGTAACGATCGCTATCAGGTGTACATGATAACAACCGGGACCGACGGCTTAACGTGCTTCCCGAGACGCGGTGGGGAGACTCACAAGGACTGCACAAACACCCACACCACGTCAAACATCTGTATGCCATACAATAAAAACGTTGTGCAAAATACTTTGTAGCTGGGATCGTAATTATTTAGACCGTATGCATAGTTCATACCCACACTAAGCTGTCTATATAACGTCTTTTTTTTCGTTACCATCGCATCAACATTCTTACCTCCAATTAACCTTTTTTCTATTGGCACCTTTCCGATCAGGGGGCAGAAGAAGAATAAGAATGGAAAAGAGACAAGTAGTAGTGTGGAGTGTGATCGATCTCTTACTAATAGTTACAAAAACTATAAAAGCTTCACAATGATGTTATGATGTCCTTACTTCGGTACTACGTTTGATCTTTAATCATATGTCTAGAAACTCGATGCTCTACTGTAACAGAAATTTTAAATTAAATTAGATAAATTGGTTTGCCATAAACATGAATATATACTTAGTAAAATTACTTCCATCTTACGAAAATTGTTCGACAAAGTTCGTGAATTAAAAACAAAGCAACCTGATTTTGTATAGAGTTGTTTCCCCGTTCATAATAAACAATAATTGTCTTGTTTGTGTTTACATAGCAAGGTGCTCGCTAAATTTGTTTACAAGTCAAGTGTTTCGTGATCAGTGAAATGTAAATTGGGGAATGTTTTAACATAATAAAACTGACTACGATCGTTTATTTATGCATAATTTGAAAATATTTACAAATTGATCTTTAGAATAACCTTTTGGAGTTTGTAATAATAAATCGTAATGAAAATTGTTTTAGATTATTTAGTTATTTTAATTTTGAGATTGTTACATTACCTACTCTTAAATGTATTTTCAAGAATACTGTGAATATTAAAAGTTACCTAAATGTTGTTTAACTTAGATTTTATGTCAAAAAACAAGGACGTATTGTTTCTGAAAATTATCTTTAATAATTACTCTGTACAAAAAAAAAACATTTTTTTGGACAATCTACTTTTATAAATTGAAAAAACTTGGTAAATTTATCGCGTTAAACAAAGTCACTATATTGAGAATTATGCAATTTTTTTTGTCTGTCTGTTATTGGAAATTATTTACATCTGTTAATTTAATTAAAATATGTAGCATAATTGTAAGATGTTGACATATCAGTATTTACGTAATAAGTAATAAATAAAAAAATTACACAGATATGACACATAGGTTTTGTATTAAGACTATTAACAAAACCTATGATACAAATAAAATATTCAAAAGCATCAACAGTTTTCCAATAAAAAAGTTTGAAGTTCATATTTACGTTTACTTTATTTTTATCACCTAACTTTTACTGTCGACAGTATAAAATAAATTCTACATATCATGTGAAACTTTTCACAAAAGTTAGTGAAACTAATTCGAATTCCCGAGTGGTAAAAAACGTTTCAATGACGCAAAGTTGGCATAAAATTAATATATTGATATATCTTCGCAAATAGGTATATTATTTTAACCGACTTTAAAAAGGAGGAGGTTATCAATTCGACTGTACATTTTTTTTGTACTTGTCCTCATAAATGTAAATTGAAAATTTTAATCACATTATTAAAAATAGTACAAAGTTCAGCATTCACATTTATTCCAAAAAAAGCTTTTTATGGCAACGGCATTTACAATTAATTTCACCATTGGTGATGTGGTTTTTTTGTTTGTAATGGCTTCATTATTTTGTTGAGTAAAGTATTTCAATAGCTTAACAAATATGAAGTTTTGTCATTTTCTGTCTGTGAATGCTGACAGCGGTCGCGGGTTCGTTTTCCGCAAAGACCATTTAAGCTTTTAGAAGATTTATATCTACCATTAATTTTTTTTAGATTTTATCGTTATCTATATACCGGCTGTTCGACTCGTAACTGCGAATTATCTATATAACTTGTAATGTTATGAACGTAAAAAAGTAAGAATAATATTAAGAAAGAAAGAATATAAATAACCATTCATTCAAATAAATCCTTAACGATACGAAATGAGAAGAAAAACGTAGATTATTCCGACGAAATCCGAAAGTATCAAATATAATAAATCCAACAACAGAAATGAATGGCATATTCCAATTCCTTACCTGCTAGATTTAATCCGGAAGGTTACGTAAATTGGTTCGCTCGTAACGATGATATATTCAGTTACATCCGTAAAAAAACCTCTTGTGATCCTTTCAATGTTGCGGTTGAAGGGTTTAAATGGGTTTTATTAAGACCGGCTAGTCGAATTTGTGTATATCAGTTGAGTAGCAAATTTCATGTGCTGTATACCTGTTTTGATATTTGTGTTAGTAGCGAATATGTTCCGAAATAGAAAACTATAATTTATTTACAAATTATAAATAAGTTATTGTATAAATATATTTATTTAAGGTGAAAGAAAAATAATGAAGAAAACGAACGTAATAGGTACTCGCTATTATGAAAAGTTAAATTGTTTTTAACTAAGTTTTGCGTGTGATACTCCGAGTGTTGCAGGCATCTATTGGCTACGATACCGGCTTACCACTAGGCGAGTCATATGCTTGTTTGCTACGCTATTGGTAAAAAGAATCATTAAATAATCGTTAGTGCAACTGACACAATTCACTAAATATAATTCGTATAAAATAAATATGTATAAAAAGTAACGTATTTAAAAGGAACAAATTGAAATATAATAAAAATAAAAAATAGCTTTTGTGTATTTTCAAACGTTAACATTAGGAAATTAATTTCAAAGAACGATATAAAGTTGTTGTACAGTTAGCTCCTCTTGTTTGTTTTCTTTATATTTATTGCTACAAACTGATAAAGTTTAACATTGATTTTAATAATCATTTTCTTTGAATAAAATTTACCATCACAATAAATGTACTGTATTATATAATATTTTTCAAGCGGCAGCCCGACTATAGAAGCATATTGACCTTACAGAAAATCACAGCTAAATACTGCTTTCAAACAGTGATCTGTTCCCGTGGTGAGTAAGGACTAAGGTGAGCAGAGCTCTTTGGGGGTATTGGGGGTAGGATCATCAACGCGCTTGCGATGCTTCTGTTATTGCAAGCGTCTATAAGCTACGATAATCGCTTACCACCAGGTGAGATGTACCCTTATTTGCAAACCTAGTTGTAAAAAAACCCCAACAATATGATACTTGTACTTGCTTGTACTGTACTGCATGTTAGTTGTACTTGTTTTACTAGTGTTTACGAGTCAAACCTAAATATTATCACAGTAGCTTATGTTTAAGTTTCGTTTAAAATGATATAAATAATTTCATATCATCTTTTCAAATATAGCCTTTGTCGTTTTCGGGATACTAAACTACTGGTATACTTCACGGTAAAAAGATCAGTAAAATAATGGAACAAAATCACTTTTTAACCGACTTCAAAAAAAGAGGAGGTTACTCAATTCGACCGTATATATTTTTTTGTTTTTTTTTTAAATGTATGTTCGGGGATAACTTCGTCGTTTATGAACCGATTTTGATAATTCTTTTTTTTGTTGGAAAGGAGATATCCCAACTTAGTCACCATGATAAGGAAACTAGGATCTGATGATGGAAACCCAGAGAAATCGAAGGAAACCCTCGAAAATCGTAGTGACAACTAGTGTGTTTGTTAATTTTTTTTCGCCAACTTACGTTGTATTACTTGTCGATGTAATTGAAGTCGGTTTTTTTCGTTTGCTAGCAAACACAATTATTAAATATTATTGATTTGAAACATTGAGTTTGTTGACGGATGGACGGTCAACAAGTCTAGACAACACAACAACAAATTCAATTTATAGACTAAAAACAAAATAATTTTCTCGATAAACGAATCCCCAGATTGTACCAGTTGCCTAATTGCTTCGTTTCTCTCGTCCTAATATTTATTTAACTGACGGCAGATGTTGTGTATCTAATATTTTGATAAATTATGGCAAATCGGCTTAGCGAATATAACACAAAGCTCTTAACGAAAAGGTCATGAGTTCAGATCTAAACTAGAACAGTTAAATATTCATCTTGAAGTTACAGATAATTGAATAACGTGAGGTAATTTCCTTGTCTAAAAAGGTAAAGGTCTGTATAATACACGCTCATGTATTTGCCAATCCAGGTCCTACTGTAGTGTAGTGGAATGCGCTCGATTATTTTCATTTAGAAAAGAGACTGGTTCGCAACAGCGTTTCAAGTTAATTCTATTACTGTGACGACAAATCAAACAAATACCAAGTAAACCAGCTAACTTTATTTATTTGTTTAATAAATTAAATGTAAAAAACCTTTTTAAAAAACAAGCTTTTATTTGAATGCACTAAAACGAAAAAAAATTTTTACTTTAAAACTTTTACTATCTACTTATAAAGTCATTACACATAATCTATATGATAGAAAAGCTTGTCGCGAGATATGAGTACTCGTATTTCCTTAGTTTGAAAATTTTAATAGTTAAAATCAATCACATCAATTTATTTAATTTACTTGTTTACAAGCAAATCTCGCGACAAGCTTTTATATCATATAGATTATGTGTAATGACTTTATAAGTAGATAGTAAAAGTTTTAAAGTAAAATTTTTTTTTCGTTTTAGTGCATTCAAATAAAAGCTTGTTTTTTAAAAAGGTTTTTTACATTTAATTTATTTTTGACTTTTTAGTCGGTTATCAAGTCACTTTATTCGAATTATTCTTAGCAAGCCCTTTCATTTGATACCCATATTGTAGAAGTGCACTAAAAATAACTAGTCCGCACTCTTGGATATGCTGCCATATTGGATTTAGAATGACGTCACAAAGTTAACCATGCATTGTCATCCAAATTGAACCTGTATACAAAATTACAGCTCAATTGGTTGCTTCAAAATAGTGTTGCAAGATTTCACCCGAACAAACATACATACATACATGCATACATACAAATCATGCATTGTCATCCAAATTGAACCTGCATACAAAATTTCAGCTCAATTGGTTGCTTCAAAATTGAGTTGCAAGATTTCACCCGAACAAACATACATACATACATGCATATATACAAACCATGCATTGTCATCCAAATTGAACCTGTATACAAAATTTCAGCTCAATTGGTAGCTTCAAAATTGAGTTGCAAAATTTCACCCGAACAAACATACATACATACATGCATACATACAAACCATGCATTGTCATCCAAACTGAACCTGTATACAAAATTTCAGCTTAATTGGTTGAAGATATCTGCTTCAAAATTGAGTTGCAAGATTTCACCCGAACAAACATTCATTAAAGTTACATACATACATACATACATACATACATACATACATACATACATTGCAAGTTAAATAAAAGCTTGTAATAAAAAAGTCAATAAATAACATACCTTAAGAACCTTGTTCAATAAAAGCTTTTATTTTGACATTTTTGTGAGTTAACATTTGATATTTTCTAATGGTCGATTTACATCAAATGAGCGAATGCTCATTCTATCCCCACTATATCAAACTCTTATCAGATTATTTTAGTGTAAACAGGCGTAGAGCATTCTTTCGTTGTTATATATATGAATACGAGTGTTCGAAGATCAAGAAAGAACGCTCTTGTTCTGGCTCTAGCTCTTTGTTCGTTTGGTCTAAATCCACCAGATCGCCTTTTTATATTCCTCGACTAAAATAAAATCTGTCTCAGAGTGTACTTGTATTCATCTATTATATATTTATATTAAGAAGAAGTATCCCTCATATATCAATATATTTTCATATTGCTGTTCAAAAGTCTCTTTTTCTAAGAAGAAAGATGATATTTAACTACCAAATATTTATGGCAATAACTATATTTAAACGCTTTTCGTTATCTTGGCATTGCGGTGGCAAGAACAAGGCAAAAACAACCTCGACCAGAAATAAATATTTGTACAAATACAAATATCGAAGCAATAATCAAACTCGAAACTCGCGTTAATGAAAGTTGCATTAACACTACACCGGAATAGTATCGTCGGAACAGAAATCTTCTAAATATAAAATGTACAATAATACCATCTAATTTATACTACTTAGGCTTGTTAGGCTTACTAGCTTGTTGTAACACGTAACACTTCTGAAGCAGGGATAAGTCAGCATACCGCGAAATAGAAGTAACGTGTAAGATCAGCTGTTTTGTTAATTCGTAAGATAAGCTGTACATTTCAAGCGAAAGTCAAGACTTAGCTTGAAATAAATTAAAATTAGTTAAACCATATAATCTTAATGATAACCTGATTTAGTCTAGACTCTATAATTTGTTTAGAATGTTACGTATAAATTAATTAAGAGATAACAATTGACAATACGTTGTTATATAAACAACGAAAACCACACTAATTTACTTAACACAAAGGCTTTAGAATTATTCGGCTTAAGATTGCGGCCTTTGACTTTTAGGGATATTAGGGAAACTTCACCTTAGGGATATTTGGGAAACTTTGACTCAAGATCTTATAGAGATAATCAATTATGTAAAATTACATCAAAAACACAAGGTGAACAATAAGTATTTAACAGTACGTATTTATGTTTTTTATGGGGCAGCGTGGTGGATTAAGCTTTAACACTTTTGCGTGAAGAGGAGGCCAATGCTTCGCAATGAGACGTTAAAATTCTTATTCTGTTCAGTTCAATTTATCTACACTTTTATTGCAGTCTATAACATACATATATATGTATATATATATACCAAGACGAGCCCAATATCCATTCGAAGAGCCCAAGTGGTGATAGACCTTTTGGAGATATGACATCTATAGGACTAACTCATTTTAAATAAATTTGACAAATAAGTTTTAGTTTTAAAACTGGTAAATTTTTTTATATAAATTTGGTAAATATGAGTTTTGTAAACGTTTTCTTACTTAAGTCCGAAAAAATAAAATGTTCAAGTGAATTTCTTAATTGAATTTAGAAAATTATTTAATTAAAAATGAATTAAACGAAATGAATGAAAATTTAGAATTAAACATAAACGTGTCATTAACAACCCTGCGAGAAAGAATACGCCAATGTCAATTTTTTACGCTTAAATAATAATAACCAACCCCACCGTTATCCATTGAATGTATTTGTCAATATGTTTTAAAGCATTAGAAACGCATTAACTCGTAAATTAAAAACAATATAAAATATCTTTTGATTATTTTCTGTAAACAGAAAAAATATAAAACCAATTTTTTACATTTGCCGCTTCGCATCATTCGTATCGCTATAAACGATTGTCATATAAATAAGGGGCATTATACTCCATATTGTGACACAACTCGGATGCGATAATGTAACAACGTGTTACGAATATCGCATAAAAATATGCACTTAAGGGTGGGCCGCCTTTTATTGTTGTTGGGAATCGTGCACGGCACAAGTAACAAAAAATAGGTCTTTTTATAAAATTAAAATATATTTATTAAATGTGAATTATAATTATGATTGTAATTTAAAATTATAATATAATTTTATTCATTACTTAACGAAATAAAGCACTTAGTATGTAATATGATAGTGACTGTGAAATCAGATATTCATTAGATATAGTGCAAAGTTTAAATGGGACCACGGGACAAGCATTAGCTTTCGAATAAAATTACTTATGTACGCACATTAGAAGTTATTCTTCATTGGCTACCTAACTTCACGTTGCTAACTTCTTCTTCGTTGACTTGCTAGCTTCAGGGTGTCGAATTTTATTGTGACGGTGTGCGTGCGCATCGTAAAAAAGTGTGTATGCAATTCACACACGGCAGAAGTGAAAAGTAGTAGGAAGGGAGGCGGTTGCAACTTGTTCTATTAACGATGATCACAGTCTCGTGAAAAATGTCGTAAGTGCCATGCAAAACGCGTCAGTAATGTATGTCTATTTCGTTTTCTCCTACACATTCATGTGTTTGTTTTATTATCGTAACGGTTTTTCGTTTTATCAAGTTTCAAATCACGATGATTGATGGAAAATCCCCGGTTGGTATTTTTGATATAATATTAAAAATGTTTATAATTTCCTCATGTGTGGGTATTACACAAAAACAATACAAACAAAATTAAAAAAATATAGTTAAAAAATTGAATGTACCTAATTGACAGCTCCTTTTTTTTTGAAGTCAGTTTATAATTTTCGCAACGTCGCGCGTCGTTTAATGTTTTTAAAATAGACATTAAAAAACTTGTTTGCTTACACTCCAATTTACTTCCACGTGATGTGAGTTATTAATACTGTACATTTTTAATACTTAATTTTATAAAAATGTATCAATTATTTAAAGCACTTTACTAGATATAATTGAATACAATCGTGAGTGCACAATATTAAAATATAAAATACGTATAAGTTATTTATACGTTAAAAATTTACTAATTAATTATAAAAATCGGCCAAGTGCGAGTCGGACTCGCGCACGAAGGGTTCTGTACCATTGACTACGTAAACAACAGTAGGTACACATATTTAAAAAATTGTGATGAAACATTTTTTTAATCACAAAAATGTGATTAAAGTTTGCCGAGACCTAGTTATATATTAAAAAAAAAAAACTAATAATTTGTAACGCATTAATACTTGGCACTTGTTTTTTCTCATATCGAGTATAATAACTTAATAATTCGTTACACTACTACTAAGCCGGTTGACAAATATATATTATGTATCGTACAGACAAACGTACGCACGCACGCAAACACGTAAACACACACACACGTACAGACATTTCTACGAGATGATAATAGAGACGAAAAATATATTCACATTCAATGTAATATCGGTTTATTTTCAAAGATACCCTCCAACTGTAGATTGCTTAGTATAAATGAGATTTATTTAATCTTCTATTTTTAAGAGATATTTTCGTAAAGAAAATATTTTTACGGCTGAATAAAAATAAAAATGTTGTCAACCACATTTTATGATTCAATCGATTTTATTACTTAAAGCAACAGATGTGATATCTCACACCAGATATTGTGCACACTAATGTTTCTTATTCTTGAAGTAAAAAAGGATGATTATAATTATATAATAACTAGCAGAACTGTGATGTTTTACGCAAAAAAGTTCTAGTCTGCACGTACAAACATTTGGCAGGTGCCGGGATCTAAGCTAAGCAAATAAGGTTTTACGTAATACTAAAAATACAAATTTTAAAAATTAACACAGATTTATTTTATCTATTTGTCTATCTAATTTATTGTTTGTGTTTACGAATAAATCGACGTCCAAAGAAATAATTTTATAGAATATTTTTCAAACTTCAATAAATAAAAAAATAAAATATAAACTAATATAAAAAAAATTTAAAAGTAGTGTCACCTTAACAATCGCGATACGAAGAAACGCGTCTATTAGTCACGCTATATTATCACGCGGGGGCGACAGCTGGCACAAACATTAACTGCAACATTCTGTCCGGACAGGTATTAAGAGATTTGTGAATGCGATACTTTATGTTTCAATTCGTCGCTTAAAATGCAAATGTGTTCATGGTGTAATGTATTGCTTATTTTTTTTTAACTAGCTGTTGTATACGCGTGAAATTTATTTTATTTTAGTATGTATAGAAATTTGAAATTAATGTTTGATCATTTCAAAGTCCTTGTATGAGTAATTTCCATTTAATATATTTTGGTTTTTTTAATATTTATTTTATATTATAGTATGCGGTTGCAGGTTCGATCACCACACATGACAAACATTTGTATTGGCCATACAGATGTTAACCGTGGTCTGGGTGTTTGCAGTCCTTGTGGGTCTCCCCGCCGTGCTTCGGAGATACTAGATACTAATGTATTTTTTTAAGGTTTTCGTTTACCTTTTTATACTACTAACACTACTACGGCTTTTTTGTTCTATTTTAAGCTTAAGTAATGCCTACCAAATAAAATGTTATTTTCGTTACATTAAATCTTTATTTCAATTAATAAATAATACAACGAAAAAAAGTAATTCCTGTTACTATATTGGTAACAGTACACATAATTTTCAACGAAACAAACGATACATAACTTCTACTCAGATAAATTCACCTGTTAATCATCGATATATTCCGGCGAAACTTCGTAGCGCCCTAAACACATTACATAAGATTAAACTTAAACGCGGTGGAAAGGTAAACCGTCTCGAAAATGGAACTGAAGTTGATATGTGAGTTTAAGGTAACGTCAATTTAACTTTAGGACCGATGGAAGGTCAGATAAAACGCTTTTATTAACACTAACTTGGTCTCTCGTTACTTGAAAGCGCAGATTAGAGAATGAATAGAGTATGTATGTTTTAAACTTTTGAGATTTATATGCAACCATCTACAAACTTTGGTCTTAAACATGAAATCATTTAGACACCTGACAGAGTAGCATTACATATTGTAGCCTATGACTTAATTAGCTTTTAAATTTCTCAAAATCTCATTTCTTGTAAATGACTAGAATGTGGAATTTACCGGTAAACGCAATTTTCTCTCCATATTTTTCAACTTGGTCTAACGCGATAAAGATTTGAGTTGATTAGTGATAAATCACAAAAAAATCATAATTATAAACGACGATTCAGCCTGTAGCATCTGCAGTGTCAGCAGTAGTGGGATATCCCACTACTGGGCATAGGCCTCTTTCTCCATGTAGGAGAAGGATTGGAGTTTAATTCGATACTCCTCTGCAGGTTGATGGAAAATTTCGAACAACTATAAAAGCACAGACTACAAAAATATGTTCCAATGAAGATTAAAAAAGAATTTAGAAAAGTAATATTTCATATATCATGCGGTCTCTATCGTTAAACTATTCTACATGTTTGGACAGTTGACGTAACCTTAGAAGTTTGCAGATGACGTCCTTATTGTGGAATCAAATTAGGGTGTCGAGTTAGATCTTAACTGTGATATGTGTATGCGTCCTTATCTCGGTAAATCGTGCTTTAACGTTTACCGTTTCAATTTACCTTTTGTCTTAATTTGACTTGAGTTTGTGTCCGTTTAGCCACCCATCAACTTATAATTCAATTGTGTGCATAAATAAAAATAAATAATTTATGTATTAATTGCGATTGCATAATTTTTGTTTAAAGGATTCATGTAATTAAAATATTTTAATATTATGAATTATCTAACTCTACAAATCTTAATGTGCCTTATATTATCCACATAAAATTTTTATTATTTTAAATTATTTTACAAAATATGTATTATTTAAAATGAAAAAATAAACTTATCGTTTTACATTAAAACAATTATCCTTTTTTTCTGACTTATTTTAAATGATAAATCACAGAATGTAAGTAAATAGTTATTATTAGAGACCGGATTATATGCAACATAAAAAGCTTGTTATATGCATGCAAATATGCATGAAAAATGCTTGAAATATGCACGGAAATAGGCAGAATATGCAAAATTAAATGATAAATTTTAAGAAAAAAGTAAGTTTTTATTTTTTTTTATTTCAAAATTAGTATACAATAAGTAAATTACTTTTTGATAGGCAAAAATAAGTATCGTAACATGACATTAAAATTATTTAAATTTTTTGTAAACGTAAACAATCAAGTATTTTTCCAAAATTTCAGTGGTGAGATTGTGTCTTCGCTCATTTAGAATATTTTTGTAAGTGGAAAAGGTTTGCTCCACATAGACTGAGGTAACTATGGGTAGCATTTTAACTTGGGTGCTATGTTAGTACTTATAGTTTCTGGCAAAAGTTCTGCCGTCCCATTAATGAAACTATCAATTAGACACAAACTTTCTAAACCTGGATTATTGTTCAATATGTTTTCAAAGTTTTTTTTACGGCAATGTTATTGGCAACGTAGAGTTAATTTGGCGTTGTTTGGATAGATTCAGTCGACGCCAAACCGCGAGTTTCAAGCTTTTCAATACTTTCAGGTATGTAGGAAAAATTACCGATACCCGATTACCGATAATATGCATCATAACTAGATCTTAGGCAAAATATGCTATTACCGCTGAGAATGGCTTAAATAAGCAAATGCATATGCAAATATGCAAATGCATATAATCCGGTCCCTAGTTATTATACATCTAAAGCATTTCCCTTTGAATCAAAATTTCAATTTGGTTAACAGAATTGAGCCTCTCCTCTTGTCAACAATGAAGGCTTTGAGCCATGAATTGAAGTTCACTTTTAGTTGGTAGATATTTTTGCTACTAATATTATTAGATATTACGAATTAATTATTAGGTGTTTATAATAACAACTGGATTTGATGTCGTTACGTTCTCTCCGTGTACCCATACCTGATTTTTTTTTGTCTCAATAAAAATATCTTCTTAAGTAACATTAGTCTGCCCTTAACAATTCAATTGCTAACTAAAGGAACTAAGTTAGCGGTCTGAGTATCACATTGCATTGCCCTTCTCCATGTTATCCCTCCTGTTCTATGTATGTACTGTTTGTATGTATGTTGTTACCTCAGAACTTTTGACTGGGTGGACAGGTTTCGATGATTTTTTTAAATCGAAATCTCGTGCTTGTCATGCGATCCGATATGAATTTGATTGAGATCTGATGAAGTACTTTTCGAGTAAATTTTGTTAACGCGTATTTACTTGACAATTATTTCGTCTACCTACGTTGCATTACTTGTCGATGTAATTGAAGTCGGTTTTTATTTCGTTTGCAAGCAAACGCAATTACTGTCTGAAATAATTTTATTTAGCAGGGTTACAGAAACGAATAATAAAATTTGTCTTTCCAAGTTTCACGTAAATCCCAGTTTAATAGCGGTGAAAAAACATTATCGTGCCTAATGTAGGTAACGATTTATTACTCTACTTACATTTCCCAGTTGCGTATTTCAACTTCAATACCAATAAACTGGTAGAATTTTAGTTTTATGTGATGTTCAAAACACGTAAATGATTTTAGGTCTCTACAAATATAATACATTAGTAATAAAATATACAAATTAATATTACTGACAGCAAAATATTCCTCTACAAAATAAATAAACATGATTAGTGTGAAAAGTAAATTACAAAGCGACGACGCGTTGGCGCTGGTTTGTGGCTGTTGCGCTGCCGGTTGCGGGTTCGACCCCTGCACATGACAAACATAATTATTTTGTATTGGCCATACAGATGTTTGCCGTGGGCTGGGTGTTTGTTCAGTCCTTGTGGATCTCCCAACCGTGCCTCGGAGAGCACGTTAAGTCGTCCGTCCCGGTTGTTATCATGTACACCTAATACCGATTGTTACTCATAGTAGTTAATATATCCGCCAACCAGAATTGGAGCAGCGTGGTTGATTAAGCTCTGATCCTTCTCCTACATGGGGAAAGAGGCCTATGCCCAGCAGTGTGATATTACAGGCTGAAGCGAGCAAGCGAAAAGTTAATAGCTAAATTTTTATTAATCTTTTATAAAACACGTAAATTGTATACGATTAAAGGTAGGTTTATTTTTCACAAAATGTAACATCAACTTCGGAATACCTAACTCATTAAAAAAATCGTTTCATAATTGGGGAGGCTCTCGTATAACATATACAAAAAAGGATTTTTTTCAGTTATCTATTAAAACAACAACAACGCAATAATTAACCAATGTGATCTTATAAAAGATTCACTGTTCTAATTAAGTTTAATATATTTTTTAAGTATTAAAATTCATATCATTCACGTAAAATCCACATTCTCAACGTTCTGGTAGTAGCCTCACGTAGAACTGACATGACGGACTTGTGACTGTTCAATATTCCTTGCACAATGAAACTTTTATAAATCTACTTAAATTTCACCTTAGTTTCAATATTTTATTTAAAAAATTAAATTGGTAGTAAATTATAAGTACGAAAACTTTTATACACTTTAAATTTATATAGTTAATAAAGCGAGAAAAATAAATATTTATGTGTGTAACATTTAATAGGAAAATAACGTTCAATTTATTTACAGTATTGTTATAGGTTTATTGATACACATTTCGAGAATTTATAGCAAAAATTATGTTTGCATTAAAACCCTGGATATTGGTAGCAGGATTTTATTACATGTACAATTTATCACAAAATTAACTGTAATTCATCTAATGGTGAAGCTTCAAGAGACATCTAATGGAATATAATTTAGGTTTTCATTTTAGGATATTTAAAACTAAAGTCTACACAAACTCAAATGAAATTTAGTTAATTGCACCATATTTTAGCAAAAAAAAAAAATTACAATGTGCTAATATTATAATTTGTGCATATAAATGTTTAAGTAACTTTTAAACGTACCTCTACCAGTATATAATTTTCTAGAACATTCTAAGAGGCTTAGACCTATTATGACTGTAACCTATGATGATGTGCTGTGTGGTTACGGCACTAAAGAATGTAGCCACCCCCTCTCTTCCCGTGGGTGTCGTAAGAGGCGACTAAGGGATAACACAGTTCTACTACCACCTTGGAACTTAAAAAGACGACGGATGGCGGTATAACCATCCATGCTGGCTTTGAAATACACAGGCCAAAGACGGGCAGCAGCGTCTTCGGTGCGACAAAGCCAGCCCTGCGGTCACCAACCCGCCTGCCCAGCGTGGTGACTATGGGCAAAACACATGAGTTCGCGTCATAATATCGGGCGCGAACTTGTGGAGGCCTATGCCCAACAGTGGACTGTGATAGGCTGAAGTGGATAAAGTGGAGACCTATTATGACAGCCTTGATTTTATCAGCCCCTTTATATTATGAAGCTATTAAGGTAACAGGGTGTGATTGTTTGGAACGTCAGTGACGTGGTCTTGTGCAACATATTGTAATTATAATAGTAATCAACACTACTAAAGACCATTGTTGTCATTTCAATAATAGCCGTACAACATTCCGAAGGCTTCGCAAATATGACTCAATACGTAAATATGGCAATTTAATATTCAAACTGATATTTGTAGTACGATCACATTGTATTAATATTAATATTATTTATATTGCTTATAATTTTAATTTAAACAGTAATAATAATTATACTACTTTGAAATCCTTTGTCTAAAGATTACTTTTATGTTAAAATGTAAATGTAGTTTTAATGAACTCACTAAATAATTTAAGCAGTTAGTGGATACTACCTAGAGAGCATTTTTGGAGTTTATTTGAGTTTACTCCTTAACAATCGATTTTCATATAAGGCCCCGGTATGAAAAAAAAATGAGGAGTAAAATCTACTGAACGAATGACCTCGTTACGTTTTTGTGCGCTATCTATCTGCTACGACGTCGACGGTACCGGCTACGACGGTTACGATGGTATCTGTTACGACGTTTTCTAATAATGCCATCGATAGATGCCGTTATTTGATTCATTTATTTACCATTTGATATGGTATTAATCTTTTTCTTAGACTATAAAGTCTTTTTTGTGTATATTTAGAGATTCGATCTGAAGAAGTAAATTCCAGTCGTGCGTCAGAGCTGACACACACTTTTTTTTTAAATAAAATACTCTGGTATATATGTACATACATTTTTTAAGCAAAAAAAACATTACGGGTAAAGTAATATAATATGTATATACCAATAAATTACATCGTTTCGACAACCAAATCTAAATTATTACTACGTACCTACTCATTAACTTTTTAACCCAGATTTTTTAATATATTGATACTTCAATCAAGGCTATGAAGATTAATTATATGTATTTCAATGAAATATAAAATATAAATATTTATTTCATAAGAGAGCTTATCTATTAAAGTACGAAATATCCAATTAACCTAGGTTATAAGCTTTCACAAAACAAAATTTTATTACAGGTAAAATAATCATTTTAATTCACGATACATATGGTGGCTTAGTATGCTTTTTTAATTTTACAAAATATAATGATATGTTTAGTTTTATTGATATATTTTCTATTTCCAATTACTTTTAACCTTTGTTTAACTAACATTACAGTGTAATCTGATATGGTAGTCTATTGTGTCTGTACATGTCATTAAATATTTAAAATAAAAACAAAAAATATTTTATTCATACAAGTAACCGTTAAGTAACAACCTTAATTGTAGCTATGTGCCATATATGTGTCAATATGGTTCTTTCGTAGAAAAAAATAAGATGTAAAGTTGAGATCATCAAAGTAAGACAATCTCTATACGATGATGCCCCCAGTGAGTACAAGACGAATTTCAAAAAAACTTTAGCATTTTAAAACTCAGCAGTATTGACATTAACGGGAACCCGACAACTTTTGTTCTGATTATTCTCTTAACCATTTTAACCTTTTTGTTACGAACATGTTTAATTTAAGCTTAACATTATAACATACCTCTAAGGATACGAGGTTAACGATTATCACTCTCGGTTTTATGTAAGTTGATAAAAATCTTTTCTCTTTGAAAAATACAGGGCAATTTTGCACTTTGTCGCTTCAGATTAACTTTTATAGAGCGCCGTAATACGCCATTACTGCATAATGTAAGCATATAAAATATACATTAGCCGGTCCCAAATTAAATGTTTTATTCATGCGAGTTAAAATTTTTAGCGCGACAATAAAAATCTATCTTGATTTATGGGAATAGGATTTTTACGGTATCGCCATACCCGGATTATGGTAATGCTTTCGACTCTTAGAAGTACAGAGTACTATCATAAAAATATAATATCCTTTTATATGTATTTTATTACCACGCGAATATAATTGTTTGTTATTACCAATTTTCTGCATTAATGTCATTCAATACGTATAATGTATGTGTATATAAGCATAAGTAGACTATGCCTTAACCTTAACACTCTTTATTGTATGTTTTAAGGTCTGCTGCTAAATAAGCTTGATGCTGTTTTAAGTTCGTCCTTTGTATCACAAATTCTATACAGGGTGTCCCGCGATAAAGTGCAACCCCAAAAGGGGGTAAAACTAGATCATAAATTATCGACAAAAAACAGAAAAAAAAATATATTTTATTTTTTATTGACGAATTAAGATTTTTATATATCTTACGAGAACTATAAGTACAAAAAATGATGATATCTGTGCGTGTTTTTCGGGATACAGGCGTAATTTTTTTATTTGAATGGCAATATCGTGAGAAATAATAATAAATCATAAAATTTCCTGGTATTGGGGGTATAATTCTGAGAAAATTAGAGATCACTGAAAAAAACAGTCATAAAAAATGGATTTTTTTCACAAGAAGCATAGTTAAAGTCATAATGCCACTTTTTTGCGAGCTAATTGTTATTATTCCTTACCGCCAAGTACGTGGCGTAATATTTTATTTTATTTTACAGTAATCGACCCACTACTTTGGAAGAAATCATCATTTTTTGTACATAGAGTCTACGTAAGATATAAAAATCTTAATTCGTCAATAAAAAATAAAATATTAAAAAAAAATCTATGATTTTTGTCGATAATTTATGGTCTAGTTTCACCCCTTTCGGGGTTGTCGGGACAACCTGTATAGTGGAGGAATAATTGTGTTCGCTCGCACACGAAAAAAAAAACCGATTTGATTCATATCGACGAGTTATACAACGTATGTAAACGAGAAATAGCAGAAGTACCAAAAGGAGCAGACGTGTCCTGGAGAGAAGACCGCGTCTTAGCAAACGCAGTGTAGGACGTCCTCTGGTCCGTTGGACCGACGATCCACATAAGATTGCCGGTGTAGCTGGATGAGGATTGCGGAAAACAGGGATTTCTGGTGCGAACTTGGGGAGCCCTATATCCAGCAGTGAACTGCGATAGGCTGATGTGACTGAAACGAAAAATAATCAATTAAACACTAATTATTAAAGATAGGTAACTTAAAAAGTTCTCATCAAATCTCGATCAACCTTAAATGGGATCGCATGACAAACACTCACTTTCGATTTAAAAAGGGGTATCAAAATCGGTACAACCAGTAGTTATGAGCTAATACGGAAAAAAATCACTTAAATTATGAACCTCGGGTAACGATATCGTCTTGAAATAAATACGTTAATGGAACAACAATGTACCTTCTATATAATCGTACTTCATTTATAACGTACAATATTAATAATTATGAAAAATTCTACGGAACAATAAAAAAAATTCGCTCTATGGTCATCTCATACTAATATTATAGAGCTGTAGAGTATGTACGCGCTAATCTCAGGATCTTAAGGTTCGATTTGGAAAATTCTTCTTGTGTTCTAGTTCATTTACTGAGGAAAGCTTTACAATAATTTAGTACGTTTTCTTCTAAAATTAACGCATGACTTTACACCATCATGATTAGCTCGAGTTAGTCGCAGTTTGTAGTGGCCCTACTTGCTACGCGAGTTGTAGGTTCGATTCTCTTTCGAGTCTTGGTGAAATATATTTATTCATATGTATAATTTTTAGAAACCAAGTCATACCGAGACCGTTATCGGTGGATTAATATGTTTGATGTTAAACACATTTATTTATTAATTTATTATACTGTTCTGTACTAGTTTAGTTTTGCGGTAAGTAAGGTAGCGAGATCTTCTGGTGATGCATTGTGTTGACAGCGGAGGTTGGGTTGGCAATATGTTTGTGGTACCCGTAGCTGCTTATCATCAGACAAAACGTATGCTTCTTTTTAACACAACTGGTATAAAAACAATAGTAGACAATACTTCCAATAGTAATAAATTCCATATAATTATCGTTTAAAGAATTATAAATGTATATAGTCGACCTGTACGAAGGACAGCACTAATATAGCCACAAATATATCATTATCACGTTTATAAAATTATACAGAATATGCTTTAGTATATAAAACCTTTTTTAATACAAACTAAGTATATATTTCTTGGTAACGTGAAATTGTGCGTGAAATTTATTATGCTAACGAGTACGTTGCCTGATTAAGGATAATGTAAATAAAATGCTCATCGTTTTTTGGGCAGAATATTTAAATACAATACTAGTACGTTGATGTAAATGTAACTTAATGCAATTATTAACCCATTAATTATTCTCTATTTTTCGTTTTAATTTTCTGCTTCTTCACTCCATTGCATAAAATCATAAGATAAAACACTATGATATTACTAAGTTAGTTGATAAAATTATGAGTTTATAACGGTGTAGATTTTGGTGCTAAGCCTTCTGGTAACGGATGATCTTCTAAAGTTTTTTATGAAAAAGATGCAACTTAAAAAAAGTATTCGATTTTTATAATTTCTCATTGAGATATAAATCTTTTGCTTAGCGACAGAAAAGAAGAAAGCTTTACATAATATCTAATTTTGCAGTTCAACTGCAGCAAATTACACAAACTTTTCTTTCATTTAAAACCGTTAACTTGAAAAGTAAGTGAGGTGTTATCAGAGCATTGTATTACATCTCAAGAATACTTAAGATTTAAATTAAGACGGTGGATATATGTAAAAAAAGGATATGATATCATCTGGGACACATATTTTTAGTTCAGATGCTAAAGAATTTACTTCATTTACAGAAACGTACTGAATTCTGTCAGACAGGTTCATACCTCGATTGTACGATCTATTTTGTATTAGGGCCTATGCAAATCACGTTTTTTAAACGTGACGCGCGCGCGTGTGTGTAGCGATACAAACGCGCCGGTGACGCGAGTTTTA